>CM067847.1:491409932-492659932 GCA_034509565.1 Triticum monococcum | reverse complement strand
ATTCTGCAAGAGGCACATGATTCACCATATTCGATTCACCTAGGAAATACCAAGATGTATTTGGATTTGATGGAAACATTCTGGTGGACCGGAATGAAAAAGGATATTGCAGCCTATGTAGCAGTTTGTGACGTATGTCATAGAGTAAATGCAGAGCATCAGAAGCCAGCCGGATTATTACAACCATTGCCGATACCCGAATGGAAGTGGGATAAGATAGGCATGGATTTTATCATAGGACTACCCAGGACGAAGGCAGGACATGACTCAATATGGGTAGTAGTTGATCGTTTGACGAAGGTAGCACATTTCATTCTAGTCAAGACCACTTACACCAATGCTAAGTTGGCAAAGATATACATGACTAGGATCATTTGTTTGCATGGAGTTCCAAGGAGTATTGTATCAGACAGAGGAACCCAATTTACCTCAAAGTTTTGGAATCAGTTGCATGAAACTTTGGGAACCAGGCTAGAGTTCAGCACCGTTTTTCATCCGCAGACAGATGGACAGACCGAGAGAGTCAATCAGATTTTGGAAGATATGCTGAGAGCTTGTGCACTAGATTATGGATCTAGTTGGGACGATAACTTGCCGTATGCGGAGTTTTCTTATAACAACAGTTACCAAACCAGTTTGAAGATGGCACCTTTCGAAGCTTTGTACGGAAGGAGGTGCAGAACACCATTGTCATGGGACGAAGTTGGAGATCATCAGTTCTTTGGACCGGTTTTGATTAAGGAGTCTGAACGGAAAGTTAAGTTGATACGCGATAGGCTCAAGGTAGCCCAGTCCAGGCAGAAGAGCTACGCAGATTCTAAACGCAAGGAGACAGTTTATGAAACCGGAGACAGGCTGTATCTCCGAGTATCCCCACTACAAGGAGTTAAGCGCTTTGGAGTTAAGGGAAAATTAGCACCGCGTTTCGTTGGACCATACAAGATCTTGCAACGTATGGGAGAAGTCGCTTATATGTTGGAATTACCAGAGGAACTGTCAGGAGTTCATGATGTATTCCATGTTTCTCAGCTGAAGAAATGTCACGCCGAGATGGCGGAGGTACCATTAAGAGATACAGTGCCGCTTGAAGCAATTCAGTTGAAGGACGACTTAACATATGAAGAGAAACCAGTCAAGATTCTCGAGTTTGCCAGCAGAGTTACCCGCAGCAAGGTTATCAAGTTTTGTAAAGTTCAGTGGAACCACCACTTAGAGGATGAAGCCACCTGGGAGAGAGAAGAAGATTTTCTCAAGGACCACCCTCACCTATTTTCTAGCCAACCCGAATCTTGAGGGCGAGATTCATCTTAAGGGGGGTAGTTTTGTAACATCCCAAATTTTCAATTTGGAATGTTATACATTAGATCATCATGCATATCATATTTTCTTGCATTTTGGTCGATCCTAGAAATTTCATGCAACTCAAGGACCCTCGGAGAGAGTTGGAGATTTCGTCATTTTCATATTTGAGTTTTCTCAAATATTGAAAAGAGGATCATTTGATTTTATTTATTTCATTATCAATTATTTTCCAACATCAAAATATGAGAGAAGGGAATAATATGACTTTCCCCAAATTTAGGAAAAATGAAGATGTAATAAATAAATCAAATCTTGGATTTGTCGGAGTTTATTTGCCTTTTATTTGTATTAGGGAAAAATGCGTGTTTTCAAAATTTGCATTCTAGGCCCCGAGAAAAGTTCATTTTGTTCGACTCATTTTTAGGAGTCGGGGAAAATTTACTCTGGGAATTTTGGAGTTCGTTTAGATTTTCTTCCTTTGTTTTTCTACGCGCGTAACCGATTTAAAAAAAATTCCGCAGCGCCCGCCTAGGCCAAGGCCCAGCCGGCAGGCCAGGCCGGCCTCCTCTCGCGCGCGCGCCCGCGTAGCGCCGCCCGCCGCCCGAAGCCGAGTCCGATTCGGACTCTTGCTTTTTCTTGCCCTTCCCCAAGTTTTCTTCCCCCCTCCCCCTTTAAATACCTAGCTACCCCCCCTCTTTAAATACCCCCACACCCCCCCTTTTTCCCCACACCACCCCGCGCCCCTCACCCACGCCGCCTACCCGCGCCGCCGCCGCCGCCCGCGCCTTGTGCCGCTGCCGCCCTAGCACCGCCGCCGCCTTACGCCGCCGCCGCCTTACGTCGCCGCCGCCGCCCAACGCCGGAGCCCCTCGCCGGAGCCTCGCCGGAGGTAGCCGTGCCGCGCCTCTCTTTTTCCCCTCGGTTCAGTTTTTCTTAAACCCTTCCGGTTTTCTTTCGTTTATTTCAGTTTTCTTTATCGAAACCCTAGATCGGTTTCGTTTTCTTTTCCGGTTTAGTTGCCTAGAGACCGTTCGCCGGACCGTTCGTCCGAACGAACGTGATCACCGGTTATTCCCGGTTAACAAACGTCCGTTCGTTTAACCGTTCCTCTTTTTCTTTCGTCGGATTTATTCCGCGATCGCAATCTCAGATCCGATCTTCGTTCTAGTCTATCTTCTCGCTCGTTTATCGGAATCAGGTGATTCAAGCGCCTAGAGTTTCGTTTCGAAACCGCCGTTCCGACTAATCAACTTAAACAAGTTTTTGCTACTGTAAAACTTGACCTAGTTTCAACTTGCTAGGATCGAGTTGTTTTCTTCCGCCGTTTGTTTTCCGTTGCTTTGTTCGGTTCTTTCTCTCTTTGTAACCGGAGTTCTTAAGTTGATCTATCTGGTTCGATATCTTGTTCGAGTTTTACCTGTGCATTAGATGAGTACTTATTGTATGCTTGTTGTTTGTCTGCGATAGATTACCCGGATTGCGCCGCCTGTTACTTCGAATCTCTAGGACTCGTGGATCATCAGCAAGGCAAGTAACACTTTGATCATACCTTTTCTACAACCCAGTTTTATTGCATTAGATCAATCCTCACACATTGCATGATTAGGATCTAATTAAATTGTGGGATGGGAAGTAGATGACGTAGTACCTATTACCTGTTTATTATGAAACCTTTGGGAGTTACTTCTACGTTTGCTTAATATGCCATGCTATGCTAGTAGACGTGGATTGGGTGAGTGATATCCATGACAGATGTGAGATGGATAATTTTAATGGTTTATCTAAGGTGGCAACTTAAACACACATCTGGGTGGATTGAGGCACCTGATGTCTATCAGGACTTGCCTGTTTCTCTTTGGACCGCCACCCAGGCTCAAAGGGATAATAAGATCTTTCATGCTAGAAACTTCCGTGTGCAGCCACAAGCCATTATGGGCTCTGGCATAGTTGCCTAAGTCGTGCGAACTCTTACAGGGTAGACTAGAAGATGTAGGGGAAAGTAGGTGTACCGGTCTATCCATCATAAGGTGCTAGCGCTTCTGAAAGACTGTGTCTCGGTCATCCGTCTTCTCAAACACCATGTAGTGCGAGAAAACCAACGGAGGCGATCGACTCTTGTGGGGAAAAGTGCGGAAACCTCTGCAGAGTGTAATAAACTAATCATGATTAGTCGTGTCCCCGGTTATGGACATCTTGAGTATCTAGTACCTGAATATCATGTGAATATCATCATGTTACTTCTAATTAATATTGTTGGGTTTTAATTGTTCACTTAATTGGGATCGGAATGCTGTCAACCATTCTCGATGTTCAACCACCATGATAGTTAAATAAAATTTATTCCTTTGCAGTAGGGAAAAACTGGCTTTACGCAAAACAGTAACCATAGAGCTTACCACCAGCCAAATATGCATATAGTATAGCTGTTTCATTCCATTACTCTTTATGTGTTACATTGCCAGCATATTCCATGTGCTGACCCGTTTTCGGGCTGCAACTTTCATGTTGCAGACTTTTCAGACGATGAGTAAGGTGCTTTTAGGTCGTGGTTCTATACTCAGTGATGCCGTTGGAGTTGATGGACCCATTTACCTTTCAAGTCTCCGCTATTATCGATGTTAGATGGCCTTAAGCCATATTTATTGTAATAAGTTCTCTTTTGAGACACCGATGTAATAAGTGTGTGATTGCTATTCTGCTATAAATCCTTCGAAGTACTGTGTGGTGTCAGCATTACTGATCCAGGGATGACACCGGAGCACAGAAACTTGATCCATTCGGGTTGGATCGCTACAGAGATGTTATCAGAGCACACGCTGACTGTAGGACACGACCACTAAGTTAGAGCCATAGATCACTATTCTCTCCTCATTTTCTAACTCCTCATCTTTTCTACTCTTTAGGATGAAGGACGCGAAGATCAAGTACGCTCAACCGGATGAAGGCACACCTTTTGGATTTCACCTGAAGGAAGTCACCAAGTACCTAAACATTGGATTACCAAGTTTCACGAGAACCTTCAACGCCACTCTGCCTGAAGAGGAGCGCTGGAAGATTCAAGCTCACGTTCCGGGAAGGACATTCGCGCCAATCATGAAGCCCATAGATATTGTTTTCAATGCACCAACCTGGAGTCTGGGAAAGAGCATGGCAGCCCATATCACCATGGGACGCATTGGAGAAGTTTATCGAGAAGACCTCAAGGACACTATCTACCAGATTTGCGGACACCGAGATGAACAATGGGAGTTAATCAGCACCAAGAAGGATAGATCCATTGCATCATTTATCCAGGAATTAAACCAGCACATTCGACGTCACGAGAACCAGATGTGCAATGATATGATAGAGTTGAAGAATGCGAAGGCAAGCATCATCGAGCTAGAAGGAGAACTGAAGGCTACACGCAAGGACTACATGGACGAGATCGTAGCTCTAGCAAGACACAACGGCGATCTTAAGCAAGAGATTGAAGAACTCAAGAGGGAGTTAGCATCCAGGAAGGAAGACATGTACGTCGCATGTCCGGACAACTACATCATCCTCGACGACACCGATTTGGATCCAAGCGAACCCGACTTTGAAGACGAAGCTGGAGCGGACATCATGGAGTCTTCCACCGGTTCAAATTTTTAGATGACCACCAAATATTAGTATTATCCCCCCATGTATACACTATAGTTCGAGCACTTTTGCGATAGTTCTAGACCGTTTGTATGCCCTTGTTTGATTGAATGAAGTGATTTTGTGTGTAATTGCTCATGTGCATTGGGGTAGTGTTTTCTCTTTAGACCTCACTCTATTCTTATATCTCATCTTTTCTAAACCCTCAGATGCCTCCGAGACGTGACAATGGATTTCCACCGGAGCTCACTTAGTTGATACAGCAACATAATCAATTGATGGAGATGTTAGTCCAGAATCAGCAGAACAACAACAACAACATCCCACCTCCACCACCGCCACCTGTTGACCACTTAGCCCGTTTCCTTAGGCTGAATCCGCCGGTGTTTTCTAGTAGCACCGAGCCAATAGTAGCAGACGATTGGCTCCGCAAGATAGGAAGGGAGTTGACCACTGCAGGATGCACAGATGGTGAGAAAGTGAAGTTTGCCGCACATCAGCTTGACGGACCCTGCGGCAGCATGGTGGGAGAATTTCACAGCCACTTTCCTAGTTGACACTGTCACATGGGATCAATTTCAGCAAGCTTTCCGCACCGCCCATGTTTTAGCAGGAGCTATGGCCATGAAGAAGCGTGAGTTTCTCAACTTACGCCAAGAAGGAAGGACAGTTGGCCAGTATGTTGATGATTTTAGCAAGTTAGCACGTTATGCCCCAGATGACGTTGCTACGGATGCAACTAAGCAGGAGAAGTTTCTGGAAGGATTGAATGATGAGTTAAGCATGCAGTTGATGGTAGCAAGTTTCACCAACTACCAGGAGTTGGTAGATTGTGCCATCATGATTGAAGCGAAGCAACAACAGATTGAGAACCGCAAGAGGAAGTACGGACAGGGAAAGTATAATTCTGGAGCCTAGCAAAAGCCCCGTTTTACCCCTAAATCGGGATTTCAGTTTCAGCATACCCATGGAGGAGGTAGTTCGCACAACCACAATGGCCACAAGAATGGTAATGGGAATGGAGGCAGCAACAGCCAGAACCGGACCACCCCATCAACTCCAACCAAGAGAGATTTGAGTCAAGTCACCTGTTGCAAGTGTTCCAAGACCGGACATTATGCCAATGAATGTCCTGAAGGCCAGAATGGAAATGGCAATGGGAGCTCAGGGAAGAAGCCGAACCCTTTCAATAGGGGACAGGTGAACCACGTTAACATGGAGGAAGTTGAAGATAAGCCTGATGCAGTAATCGGTAAGTTTTTGGTTAAGTCATTTACCGCACTCGTTCTTTTCGATACTGGTGCATCACATTCATACATATCAAGGGGATTTGTGGAAAAATATAGCCTGCCCACTAGGATTCTTAAAACACCTATGCTAGTAAGTTCGCCAGGAGCAGAGTACATGGCCAGTCAAGGATGTTTTCAAGTGCCATTAAGCATAGGAAGGCATGTTTTCCCAATAGATTTGATTATTTTGGAATCCCAGGGTCTGGATGTAATTCTCAGTATGGATTGGCTGTCGATGTATGGAGGAAACATCGATTGTGCTAGTAAGTCAATTTTGCTTACAACGCCAGAAGGAAGAAGGATCAAGTATGTATCCCGGCATGTGCCAAATAGGACACAAGTAAACTGCCTAATAGGAGTTGTGCAGGAGGAAGTACCAGTGGTAAAGGATTTTCCTGATGTATTTCCAGAAGAGTTGCCAGGCATGCCACCGGATAGAGACATTGAGTTTTTGATTGAGTTATTGCCAGGTACAGGCCCAATATCAAAGAGACCATACCGGATGCGAGTAAAGGATTTGGTAGAAATTAAGAATCAGATTTAGGAGTTACTGGAGAAAGGTTACATACGCCCAAGTTCTTCGCCTTGGGGATCACCCGTAATTCTAGTGGAGAAGAAGGATGGATCATTAAAGATGGTTGTTGATTACCGTGGATTAAATGAAGTAACCATCAAGAACAAGTACCCACTGCCAATGATTAATGATCTGTTTGATCGTTTGCAAGGAGCTAAAGAGTTTTCTAAGATCGATTTGCGATCAGTGTACCACCAGTTGAAAATTCGAGAGCAGGACATACCTAAGACAGCATTTACAACAGGATATGGACTGTACGAGTATACCGTTATGTCATTTGGATTGACTAACGCACCTGCCTATTTTATGAACCTGATGAACAAAGTGTTTATGGAGTTTTTGGATAAGTTCGTCGTAGTGTTCATTGATGATATCCTGGTTTATTCAAGGAATGAAGAAGAGCATAAGGAACATTTGCGTTTGGTTTTGGAGAAACTAAGGGAACATCAGTTATATGCCAAATTTAGCAAATGTGAGTTTTGGTTGAAAGAAGTAGGATTCCTCGGACACATTATATCTGGAGAAGGGATAGAAGTTGACCCCACAAAGGTTGAGACCGTAACCGAATGGGAAGCACCAACGACAGTTGGAGAGATCCGGAGTTTTCTTGGACTCGCAGGATACTACCGGAGATTCATTGAGAACTTTTCAAAGATTGGGAAGCCTATGACGGAGTTGTTGAAAAAGGATACCAAGTTCAATTGGACTGAGGAGTGTGAGGATAGTTTCCAGGAGTTGAAGAAACGATTGGTTACCTCACCAGTGTTGATTTTGCCAGATCAGTTCAAGGATTATGAGGTATATTGCGATGCTTCACGTCGAGGACTTGGAGCAGTGCTTATGCAGGAAGGGAGAGTTGTTTCGTATGCTTCACGACAACTGAAGCCTCATGAATTGAATTACGCCACACATGATTTCGAGTTAGCAGCCGTAGTGCATGCATTGAAGACATGGAGACATTTCCTCATCGGAAATCATTGTGAGGTGTACACGGATCACAAGAGTTTGAAGTACATTTTCACGCAGAAGGAGTTGAACCTCCGACAAAGGAGATGGTTGGAACTCATCAAGGATTATGATATGAGATTGCATTACCATCCCGGAAAAGCTAATGCAGTAGCTGACACATTGAGCCGTAAGAGCCATGTCAACACGTTAATAACGGAGGAAATACCCAAGGAGTTATCAGAAAACCTTCGTGAACTAAGTTTAGAAATAGTTCCGAAAGGCTATGTAGCAGCATTGGAGGCTTAGTCAACATTGATGGATAAAATCAGAGAGACTCAGAAATCTGACAAGGAGATTGCTTCCATAAAGAAGAAAATGAGCGAAGGAAAAGCAAAGGGATTTTGTGAGGATGAGCACGATACCCTATGGTTTGAGGACCGTGTTTATGTGCCAAATGACCCGGAGATCAGGAAGTTGATTCTACAAGAGGCACATGATTCACCATATTCGATTCACCCAGGAAATACCAAGATGTATTTGGATTTGAAGGAAACATTCTGGTGGAGCGGAATGAAAAAGGATATTGCAGCCTATGTAGCAGTTTGTGACGTATGTCATAGAGTAAAGGCAGAGCATCAGAAGCCAGCCGGATTATTACAACCATTGCCGATACCCGAATGGAAGTGGGATAAGATAGGCATGGATTTTATCACAGGACTACCCAGGACGAAGGCAGGATATGACTCGATATGGGTAGTAGTTGATCGCTTGACGAAGGTAGCACATTTCATTCCAGTCAAGACCACTTACACCAGTGCTAATTTGGCAAAGATATACATGACTAGGATCATTTGTTTGCATGGAGTTCTGAGGAGTATTGTATCAGACAGAGGAACCCAATTTCCCTCAAAGTTTTCGAATCAGTTGCATGAAACTTTGGGAACCAGGCTAGAATTCAGTACCGCTTTTCATCCGCGGACAGATGGACAGACCGAGAGAGTCAATCAGATTTTGGAAGATATGCTGAGAGCTTGTGCACTAGATTATGGATCTAGTTGGGACGATAACTTGCCGTATGCGGAGTTTTCTTATAACAACAGTTACCAAACAAGTTTGAAGATGGCACCTTTCGAAGCTTTGTACGAAAGGAGGTGCAGAACACCGTTGTCATGGGACGAAGCTGGAGATCGTCAGTTCTTTGGACCGGATTTGATTAAGGAGTTTGAATGGAAAGTTAAGTTGATACGCGATAGGCTCAAGGTAGCCCAGTCCAGGCAGAAGAGCTACGCAGATTCGAAACGCAAGGAGACAGTTTACGAAACCGGAGACAGGGTGTATCTCCGAGTATCCCCACTACAAGGAGTTAAGCGCTTTGGAGTTAAGGGAAAATTAGCACCGCGTTTCGTTGGACCATACAAGATCTTGCAACGTATGGGAGAAGTCGCTTATAAGTTGGAATTACCAGAGGAACTGTCAGGAGTTCATGATGTATTCCATGTTTCTCAGCTGAAGAAATGTCACGCCGAGATGGCGGAGGTACCATTAAGAGATACAGTGCCGCTTGAAGAAATTCAGTTGAAGGACGACTTAACGTATGAAGAGAAACCAGTCAAGATTCTCGAGTTTGCCAGCAGAGTTACCCGCAGCAAGGTTATCAAGTTTTGTAAAGTTTAGTGGAACCACCACTCAGAGGATGAAGCCACCTGGGAGAGAGAAGATGATTTGCTCAAGGACCACCCTCACCTATTTTCTAGCCAACCCGAATCTCGAGGGTGAGATTCATCTTAAGGGGGGTAGGTTTGTAACATCCCAAATTTTCAATTTGGAATGTTATACATTAGATCATCATGCATATCATATTTTCTTGCATTTTGGTCGATCCTAGAAATTTCACGCAACTCAAGGACCCTCGGAGAGAGTTGGAGATTTCGTCATTTTCATATTTGAGTTTTCTCAAATATTGAAAAGAGGATAATTGGATTTTATTTATTTCATCTTCAATTATTTTCCAACATCAAAATATGAGAGAAGGGAATAATATGACTTTCCCCAAATTTAGGAAAAATGAAGATGTAATAAATAAATCAAATTAAGCACGATAGGTGTAAGAATTTACCCATAAGGACATTTCGGTGGTAGGGAATTGCAAAAGCAACGGGCACAAGGTCTCGAGAGAATATCGGAGAGTATCTTCGAAATCTTCTAGTGCAGCCGGCGTTCATCTGGACTGAAGGGGCTCTCCGGGAGAAAGTATTTTCGAGAACCTAAAGTTAGATTTTAGTAAAATCATTTAACCCGAATAGAAGAGAGATCAGAGTCCCAGAGTATAGACGAGGAATAAAAGATCCTAATACCACCCAATGGCGACGTGGGCCCATGGGCCGCACAGCCATGTTAGTAAAACATTTTTCATCGACTAGACTCAACTTCGGCCAAGGAGTGTGGAAGGGGGATTCCTACAGGCAGTCGGCTCTGATACCATCTTGTGACACCCCCGATTTGATCGTACACTAATCATATATGCAAACGTGTACGTTCAAGATCAGGGACTCACGGGAAGATATCACAACACAACTCTACAAATAAAATAAGTCGTACAAGCATCATATTACAAGCCAGGGGCCTCGAGGGCTCGAATACAAGAGCTCAATCATAGACGAGTCAGCGAAAGCAACAACATCTGAGTACAGACATAAGGTAAATGAGATTGCCTTAAGAAGGCTAGCACAAACTGGGATACAGATCGAAAGAGGCGCACGCCTCCTGCCTGGGATCCTCCTAAACTACTCCTGGTCGTCGTCAGCGGGCAGCACGTAGTAGTAGGCAACTCCGGTGTAGTAGGAGTCATCATCGACGGTGGCGTCTGGCTCCTGGGCTCCAACATCTGGTTGCAACAACCAGGTAGAAGGGATAGAGGGAAAAGAGGGAGAAAGCAACCGTGAGTACTCATCCAAAGTACTCGCAAGCAAGGAGCTATACTACATATGCATGGGTATCAAATGGAATAAGGGTATCATATGTGGACTGAACTGCAGAATGCCAGAATAAGAGGGGGGTAACTAATCCTGTCGAAGACTACACTTCTGGAAGCCTTCGTCTTCCAGCATGTAGAAGAGAGTAGACTGAAATCCTCCGAGTAGCATCGTATAGCATAATCCTACCCGATGATCCTCTCCTCGTCGCCCTGTGAGAGAGCGATCACCGGTTGTATCTGGCACTTGGAAGGGTATGTTTTATTAAGTATCCGGTTCTAGTTGTCATAAGGTCAAGGTACAACTCCGGGTCGTCCTTTTACCGAGGGACACGGCTATTCGAATAGATAAACTTCCCTGCAGGGGTGCACCACATACCCCACCACGCTCGATCCCATTTGGCCGGACACACTTTTCTGGGTCATGCCCGGCCTCGGAAGATCAACACGTCGCAACCCTACCTAGGCACAACAGAGAGGTCAGCACGTCGGTCTAAATCCTATGGCGCAGGGGTCTGGGCCCATCGCCCATTGCACACCTGCATGTTGCGTACGCGGCCGGAAGCAGACATAGCCTAGTGGCTTTCCAGTCCAATCCGGCTGACGTCACGAAGGCTTCGACTGATACGACGACGCCGGGATACCCATAACTACTCCCGCGTAGATGGTTATTGCGTATAGGCCAAATGGCCAGACTCAGATCAAATACCCAGATCTCGTTAAGCGTGTTAAGTATCCGCGAACACCGACCAGGGCCAGGCCCACCTCTCTCCTAGGTGGTCGGAATCTGCCCTGTCGCTCCGCCACAAAGTAACAGTCGGGGGCCGTCGGGAACCCAGGCCCACCTCTACCGGGATGGAGCCACCTGCCCCTTCAGCCCCCATCTCCGAACAGTATCATAAGTAATGTAACTGTGTAAAGTATTTGGTATATGCCCGTGATCACCTCCCGAAGTGATCACGGCCCAGTAGTTTAGCATGGCAGACGGACAAGAGTGTAGGGCCACTGATGGAACACTAGCATCCTATACTAAGCAGTAGGATAGCAGGTAAAGGTAACAACAGTAGTAGCAAGGACAGGCTATGCAGCAGTATAGGATTAACGGAAAGCAGTAACATGCTACACTACTCTAATGCAAGCAATATAGAGAAGAGTAGGCGATATCTGGTGATCAAGGGGGGGGGGGCTTGCCTGGTTGCTCGGCCAAGAAGGAGGGGTCCTCAACACCGTAGTCGATCATAGGGGTATCGGCAACGGTCTCGGAGCCTACCGGAAAGAAGTAACGGAGGGGGAACACAGTAAATAATGGAACAATCAAATGTAACACAAAGTAAGACGCGGCAATACGTTGTGCTAGGGGTGACCTAACGCAGGGAAAGGTGATACCGGCGAAGGTGGGGAACAACCGGGAAAGTATCCCCGGTGTTTCGCGTTTTCGGACAGACGAACCGGAGGGAGAAAGTTGCGTGTTTGCTATACTAGGGATATGTGGCGGGAAAACGGGTTGCGTATCCGGAATCGTCTCGCCGTTCTGAGCAACTTTCATGTACAAAGTTTTTCCCTCCGAGCTACGGTTTATTTTCAAAGTTTTAACCATTTTCTAAAAACTGTTGTTATTAAATAATTCAAAACATTTTAAAAGTAAAATACTAGGTGTACTCAAAAAGGTACCCGGCAGAGTAGCACAAAGGTTGACTGGTGGGGCCCTAGTCAACTATCCAGTCAACATTTGACTAGACCGTTGACTGGTCAAACGGCGAACAGTGTGTGTGGCCCGCATGGCAGGATTTTTTTTAATTTCCAAATGGATTTACGTAATCTAATTAGAGGGGTTCCCACATGTCATTTGCTACAGATTAAATTAGCACTAAGTTAGTCCTAAACTAACCTTTAATTAGGCCCTGACTAATTGGGCTCACAAGCCGGCCACCGTGTGGCTGTGCATCACGCACAAGCACACATAGGCGCACGGCCATGGCTAGCAAAAGGAAGCGGCATCAGCTAAATAATAGCAGCAACTAAGCAGTGGCAATAACAAGGGCAGCTCCAGCGTAGAGCCGCAGCTAGCAAGCAGAGCAGACCAGCGGCGGGATAAGCAGCGACAGCGGCAAGCAAGCAGCATAGCAGGGCAGCCGCATCTAGGGGCATCAGTAGGCGAGTGCCAGCAGCAGGGGAAGGAGCGCAGCAGCAGTTTAACGAGGAGCAAGAAAGGAGCAGTAGCAGCGTGCAAAGCGGCACGCAGCAGCAGGCGGACGCGGGCGGCTGCGTTGCAGCACGTGCACGGTCAGGCGAGGCGCGGGCGCGCAGAAGGCTGTGGGCACGCGCCTTGGCCCGGCCAGGGAGCGGCGGGCGCGACGGCGTGCTGGCGTGTGCGCGGACAGGACTAAGTGAGGGCGTGGGCTGGGCACGCATGGGCTCGTGGCGAGCACGGCCAGCAGCAGGGGAGCGCGGCCAGAGCCGCGACAAGAGAGCAGTGAACAGGGGCGTGGAGCTGAGCTCCCTGTCATGGCGGCCAACACGTGGGACGACCAAACAATGACGAATTCAAGGGGAAAGAAAAGGGGAACAGGGAGAGGATCTCACATCGATCCTGTAGGTGAGCAAAGCGGGCTCGAGGAGGCTCCGGTGAGGCCGAATCAAAGACGGTGAGCAGCGGTGCGGAGGTTGAAGATGACCTCAATCCGGTCGATGTAGGGGCTCCCTGCTACATTTTGTGGTTGTGGTCGAGGCAGTGGTCGACGATGGAGCGGAAGGACGCACTCAGTGGGCGAGGGGACGACGGTGGCCGCGGCTATGGAGGCGGCATGACGACGGTGACGCTCGGGTGGAGATGGGATCAAGCGAGAGCGAGGCGAGGAAGGAAAAGATAGGGCTAGGGTTCGATCCAGGGACGAGGGTGTCCCTTATCCTCTCAGCTTGCCGGCGGATGCTCGACGTGTGGCCATCCGCGCCATGGGCGGGTGTGCTGAGGCCACGCCATGGCCTCTACCTCCTTCTCTATTGAGACGTAGATGAAAAGGCCAGCCGATGTGGGCTGGGCTGCACTGTAGTAGTGGGCTACCATGCATAGTAGTTTTTCTAACTTACATTTTTTGAAAAAAAAGACAGCTACCGTTCTTTTTACCTCGGCCACCATATGAATTTAGTTTTAAATGAAAAAATTTCACATAATTACTACGTACTATACTAGGCTACCACAAAAGGTTTGGGGTCTAAAGGAATTCGTTCGATTTATGTTTTTGAATTTAAGTGTGTATAATTAAGTTGCTAGCCCTATTTTAAATAGGTTAAGGGTATTTTATTAACTCAAATAATGTTTGTTTCCACATGATAATTAAATAGTGATTATCAGCAACCCAACAAACATTTTTGTTGGATAGTTTAAAGACATAGAAATTTGACTAGTTAGTAGAATTCGTATTTGCACTGATTTTGAAATGAGTGCGGTTTAACAAAAAATTAATTAGGATGACATGGCATCATTATTAGAGGGTTACTCTAGCTTAATTATCCGGGCGTCACAATTCTCCTCCACTATAAGAAATCTCGTCCCGAGATTTAAGAGGTAGAGTAAGGGGGAAAGTTCTGGTTACGATATTCTAACAGATCTTCTCGAAGAAGTTAATCCCTTCCGTTGATGTCTTCAATTCTTTATCCCAATGTATCATGATAAAGTTGTCGCCCTTTCTTCGGGAACTCCATCGTACTTACAAAAGGATAAGGGGCAGCTCAGCTACGATAGAATGCTTTTGAGGGAAACAATGTGGGGTTAACCTATGAAATGAGCATCAGATTATCTCTCGAGTTGAACATATAAAATACATCGAGAGTAAGGTACGAAGGTAGATTAAGGGGTTCCAAGAGGATAGATAGTTGCTCTAAGTCTGAACCAGAGTGAGAAAGGGGTTCAGAGCAGCGGGAGTAAGTATTGCGTCTAACACCAGAATAGTGCACTAGGAAGGTGGTCAGTGAATTAAATACGAAGCCAAGCATGAAAAAAAACCCATGAGAAACAGGGTTGTACAGGAGAGTTAGGTTTCGATCCTGTGGAACTGTGGGTTATGGGCCCACCATGTGGGTTAAAAGTAGAAATGGCAGTAATGTCTTGCACGATCATGTAAGCAAGGCATGTCAGAGGTAGCCTGTCAGTTATGTCGGCAACAACGTGGGTACCAAGGGCGAGGGACGAAGAGAACCATTTTCCTGCTCATTGAATGAGGCGGACCATTAGGCAAAGTTCTCGTCCATCGGTGGTTACCAGAATGTCATCAACAATAGTAACAGGGTCTTGCTGATAGAAATGTACACCGAGGTGTTTGCATAAGCAGGAGAATATTTCTGCTTGGATCATAAAGATCATAGAAAGGGTTTAAACAAACCCACGGAAAGGGAAAAAATGTCTATCATATTTAATCAGAACAATGGAAAGAAAAATGTGTTTAAACACATATTTCAAGGGTATATCCTTCCCAAGGACAAGCAGAGCATGATATCCATGACAGGATATAACATAGAAAACCATTTAGGTTAGGCAAGAGGAAGTTCATGACATTACCCAAACAACGGTGTTTGAATAACTGATAAAGGAAATTTAACATGGTGCTTCAAATGTTCTTATCGATGATCAGAATACCACAGACATGCTTCGAGATAGCATTGGCATGGTCTTCAAGTAAAGGTCAGACTCTGGATACACGGAGGGATTCATCATTAAGCCAAGGAGAGGATGAGGAGGTGGCTGATGGACTCAGCGATAATTCAACGAGGTATCCAAAAAGATGGATTTCTACAGTTATGTGAACAAGGAGATAACATTTGTCGGATCAAATGATATAATGATGTATGCTCAAGGAAAAACATACACAATTATACATTAGTTGAAAAGTGTGCCCAAAATATGGCCTTAGGTAGCATGATCAAATGTTAGAATGGTGATTCAGTGATCAATAGTCTAAGAATGAATTATCGATCATTAATATCGAAGCATTAGGGTTGCTAGAAGTGCAGAATCACAGCAGTTCCGTTCACTGCATCCCGGTTAGAATCAACACGGGGACCAAGAAACAAAGGGATACGGCGATAAGTATCACCGTATCAAGAATTTGTTATGAGGTGGAGCAAGTCTCACAACATCCTTGACATAAAAGATAGTAATATTTCAAGGTAGAATATAATGCAAGCTGGATAGCAGGTTGCATCAATAACAGAACGAGTTTGTGATGAAAGAACGGTAAGGGTGTTCTTGATGGTAACACAAATCATCGAGGGGTAAGGATGGTATTTCTCATCGGGAAGTCGATTGATATCATGGAAGATCTCATTATGTTGAGGATGATCACGACACATTTGTCAAAAGTTTTCTTGAAGATGTAATCAATCAGTGACGACGACAAGTCAAAGGAATGATGAAACGGAAGGTTATTGGAACACGGGTACAACACAAACTCGAAATCAAGCTTTCTGTTCAAGGTGAAATGATATGATGAGGAAAATTGATGTAAGCTTAGCTTATCATCGAAAATTGTGCTACAGGAAGAAGGACCAAGTAGCACAGTTAAAAGTTTGCACGATAATGATATAGTCGATAAGGCTTGGAAATGACTTGAAGGGTTATTAAACTCGTAAGCAACGAGAATTAATTAGAGTTACTGAATCAGAGTGCGGAATCAATTCACTTATCGATGTCCTCGGTTGACGACAACCCATAACTCGTGGAGTGACTCTGATAGGGAAAGGTATTACTCCGACACGAATTCATAAGATGTAGTGCATTGGCATGATATCCTCGAGATACCAGGGGGATAATACTCAAGGCTTATCAAATGAAAGGTTGAAGTGGGGTGTACTGATATATAGAAGGCAAGCGCTTTAACTTGTCTGAGAAGTGGAATCAGAGGAAGAAAGTATGGTCGGAACCACAATCATAAATGATCGAACCACGGGTACAAGATGACCTCCTAACAAGGGGGTAATTATTTTTACGAGCAGCTTCCACGATAAGTTCTACATCGTGTCCATGTGCATGAACACAAAGTTCAAAGTCGACTCCCACTTCTCCAATGCATAACCTTTCATTCACTTCTCGTTTCTTTTCGAAATAGCATTAGTTGTTGAAAGTTTTACCTGGTGCAATACCAGATAAGTAGGACGTGTGAAATCTTTCGAGTTTGCACAGATTAGGGAAGGCATTGGTTCAACCCATCGGGGCTTCTTAGGAACATATACCACAAGCTTCAAGAGTAAATATCACCAGCTCGAAAGCAGAGCATGGTTGGCAAAAGGAGATGATACAATTTACAAAGGCATTATGTATCGGAGAAAGAACTCACAAGGTGATTAATTATGAAGGACACTATCGGATAATAATCCAACAGTGGATATGGCAATCCACAATGGAGCTGATGTGAGTATCAATACCCAATCAGAGGAAGAAAGAATGCAAAAGCATTGATTTATAGAACATCTGAATAATTCAACATCTAAATAGCAAGGAATTATGATTTTCAAATCAAGGGATCAGGAGCAAATGCTCTGATAAAGGATGGATAAGTCGACTAGACTTAGGGGTAAAATCGATGGCAATCTGATTGGCCGAGAACCAGCTCATGTTCGAAAGACGTCTGAGCCGGAAGATAATTTATAAGGATCAACTAATGATTGCGTGCATTCGCACACATATAGAATCAACGGACTTAAAATGATAGTGACAAACGATGCCAATAGGATTACTAGACTTATTGGTTTAACCAAAATGTAAGCATGCAAGAATTTCAAGAGCAATAGGCTCCTGACGATTTTTGGAAGATCGAAAGGTATTTCGAAGATTGGTGTCATTCATGAATCAACTGGGGATGAGTAGATACTCGGTAAGTATGAGAATTTATTCATAGGGATATTCATGTGGCAAGAACTGCAAGGCAGTAGGCACAACATATTCTCGGATCATTAGAGAGAATTTCGGGGTATCTTGTAATAACAAGATCGACTGGGAATAAAATTAAGCACGATAGGTGTAAGTATTTACCCATAAGGACATTTCGGTGGTAGGGAATTGCAAAAGCAACGGGCACAAGGTCTTGATAGAATATCAGAGAGTATCTTTGAAATCTTCTGGTGCAGCCGGCGTTCATCTGGAATGAAGGGGCTCTCCGGGAGAAAGTATTTTCGAGAACCTAAAGTTAGATTTTAGTAAAATCATTTAACCCGAATAGAAGAGAGATCAGAGTCCCAGAGTATAGACGAGGAATAAAAGATCCTAATACCACCCAATGGCGACGTGGGCCCATGGGCCGCACAGCCATGTTAGTAAAACATTTTTCATCGACTAGACTCAACTTCGGCCAAGGAGTGTGGAAGGGGGATTCCTACAGGCAGTCGGCTCTGATACCAACTTGTAACGCCCCCGATTTGATCGTACACTAATCATACATGCAAACGTGTACGATCAAGATCAGGGACTCACGGGAATATATCACAACACAACTCTACAAATAAAATAAGTCGTACAAGCATCATATTACAAGCCAGGGGCCTCGAGGGCTCGAATACAAGAGCTCGATCATAGACGAGTCAGCGAAAGCAACAACATCTGAGTACAGACATAAGGTAAACGAGATTGCCTTAAGAAGGCTAGCACAAACTGGGATATAGATCGAAAGAGGCGCATGCCTCCTGCCTGGGATCCTCCTAAACTACTCCTGGTCGTCGTCAGCGGGCAGCACGTAGTAGTAGGCACCTCCGGTGTAGTAGGAGTCGTCATCGACAGTGGCGTCCGGCTCCTGGGCTCCAACATCTGGTTGCGACAACCAGGTAGAAGGGATAGAGGGAAAAGAGGGAGAAAGCAACCGTGAGTACTCATCCAAAGTACTCGCAAGCAAGGAGCTATACTACATATGCATGGGTATAAAATGGAATAAGGGTATCATATGTGGACTGAACTACAGAATGCCAGAATAAGAGGGGGGTAACTAATCCTGTCGAAGACTACGCTTCTGGAAGCCTTCGTCTTCCAGCATGTAGAAGAGAGTAGACTGAAATCCTCCGAGTAGCATCGTATAGCATAATCCTACCCGATGATCCTCTCCTCGTCGCCCTGTGAGAGAGCGATCACCGGTTGTATCTGGCACTTGGAAGGGTGTGTTTTATTAAGTATCTAGTTCTAGTTGTCATAAGGTCAAGGTACAACTCCGGGTCGTCCTTTTACCGAGGGACACGGCTATTCGAATAGATAAACTTCCCTGCGGGGGTGCACCACATACCCCAACACGCTCGATCCCATTTAGCCGGACACACTTTTCTAGGTCATGCCCGGCCTCGGAAGATCAACACGTCGCAGCCCTACCTAGGCACAACAGAGAGGTCAGCACGCCGGTCTAAATCCTATGGCGCAGGGGTCTGGGCCCATCGCCCATTGCACACCTGCACGTTGCGTACGCGGCCGGAAGCAGACCTAGCCTAGTGGCTTTCCAGTCCAATCCGGCGCGCGCCACTCAGTCGCTGACGTCATGAAGGCTTCGGCTGATACCACGACGCCGGGATACCCATAACTACTCCCGCGTAGATGGTTAGTGCGTATAGGCCAAATGGCCAGACTCAGATCAAATACCCAGATCTCGTTAAGCGTGTTAAGTATCCGCGAACACCGACCAGGGCCAGGCCCACCTCTCTCCTAGGTGGTCGGAATCTGCCCTGTCGCTCCGCCACAAAGTAACAGTCGAGGGCAGTCGGGAACCCAGGCCCACCTCTACCGGGATGGAGCCACCTGCCCCTTCAGCCCCCATCTCCGAACAGTATCATAAGTAATGTAACTATGTAAAGTATTTGGTATATGCCCGTGATCACCTCCCGAAGTGATCACGGCCCAGTAGTATAGCATGGCAGACGGACAAGAGTGTAGGGCCACTGATGGAACACTAGCATCCTATACTAAGCAGTAGGATAGCAGGTAAAGGTAACAACAGTAGTAGCAAGGACAGGCTATGCAGCAGTATAGGATTAACGGAAAGCAGTAACATGCTACACTACTCTAATGCAAGCAGTATAGAGAAGAGTAGGCGATATCTGGTGATCAAGGGGGGGGGCTTGCCTAGGTGCTCGGCCAAGAAGGAGGGGTCCTCAACACCGTAGTCGATCATAGGGGTATCGGCAACGGTCTCGGAGCCTACCGGAAAGAAGTAACGGAGGGTGAACACAGTAAATAATGGAACAATCAAATGTAACACAAAGTAAGACGCGACAATACGTTGTGCTAGGGGTGACCTAACGCAGGGAAAGGTGATACCGGCGAAGGTGGGGAACAACCGGGAAAGTATCCCCGGTGTTTCGCGTTTTCGGACAGATGAACCGGAGGGAGAAAGTTGCGTGTTTGCTATACTAGGGATGTGTGGCGGAAAAACGGGTTGCGTATCCGGAATCGTCTCGCCGTTCTGAGCAACTTTCATGTACAAAGTTTTTCCCTCGGAGCTACGGTTTATTTTCAAAGTTTTAACCATTTTCTAAAACATTTTAAAAGTAAAATGCTAGGTGTACTCAAAAAGTTACCCAGCAGAGCAGCACAAAGGTTGACTGGTGGGGCCCCAGTCAACTATCCAGTCAACATTTGACTAGACCGTTGACTGGTCAAACGGTGAACAGTGTGTGTGGCCCGCATGGCAGGATTTTTTTTAATTTCCAAATGGATTTACGTAATCTAATTAGAGGGGTTCCCACATGTCATTTGCTATAGATTAAATTAGCACTAAGTTAGTCCTAAACTAACCTTTAATTAGGCCCTGACTAATTGGGCTCACAAGCCGGCCACCGTGTGGCTGTGCATCACGCACAAGCACACATAGGCGCACGGCCATGGCTAGCAAAAGGAAGCGGCATCAGCTAAATAATAGCAGCAACTAAGAAGTGGCAATAACAAGGGCAGCTCCAGCGTAGAGCCGCAGCTAGCAAGCAGAGCAGACCAGCGGCGGGATAAGCAACGACAGCGGCAAGCAAGCAGCATAGCAGGGCAGCCGCATCTAGGGGCATCAGTAGGCGAGTGCCAGCAGCAGGGGAAGGAGCGCAGGAGCAGTTTAACGAGGAGCAAGAAAGGAGTAGTAGCAGCGTGCAAAGCGGCACGCAGCAGCAGGCGGACGCGGGCGGCTGCGTTGCAGCACGCGCACGGTCAGGCGAGGCGCGGGCGTGCAGGAGGCTGTGGGCACGCGCCTTGGCGCGGCCAGGGAGCGGCGGGCGCGACGGCGTGCTGGCGTGTGCGCGGACAGGACTGAGTGAGGGCGTGGGCTGGGCACGCAGGGGCTCGTGGTGAGCACGGCCAGCAGCAGGGGAGCGCGGCCAGAGCCGCGACAATAGAGCAGTGAACAGGGGCGCGGAGCTGAGCTCCCTGTCATGGCGGCCAACACGTGGGACGACCAAACAACGACGAATTCAAGGGGAAAGAAAAGGGGAACAGGGAGAGGATCTCACATCGATCCTGTAGGTGAGCACAGCGGGCTCGAGGAGGCTCCGGTGAGGCCGAATCAAAGACGGTGAGCGGCGGTGCGGAGGTTGAAGATGACCTCAATCCGGTCGATGTAGGGGCTCCCTGCTACATTTTGTGGTTGTGGTTGAGGCAGTGGTCGACGATGGAGCGGAAGGACGCACTCAGTGGGCGAGGGGACGACGGTGGCCGCAGCTATGGAGGCGGCATGACGACGGTGACGCTCGGGTGGAGATGGGATCGAGCGAGAGAGGGGCGAGGAAGGAAAAGATAGGACTAGGGTTCGATCCAGGGACAAGGGTGGTCCCTTATCCTCTCGGCTTGCCGGCGGATGCTCGACGTGTGGCCATCCGCGCCATGGGAGGGTGTGCTGAGGCCACGCCATGGCCTCTGCCTCCTTCTCTGTTGAGACGTAGATGAAAAGGCCAGCCGATGTGGGCTGGGCTGCACTGTAGTAGTGGGCTACCATGCATAGTAGTTTTTCTAACTTACATTTTTTGAAAAAAAAGACAGCTACCGTTCTTTTTACCTCGGCCACCATATGAATTTAGTTTTAAATGAAAAATTTGCACATAATTACTACGTACTATACTAGGCTACCACAAAAGGTTTGGGGTCTAATGGAATTCGTTCGATTTATGTTTTTGAATTTAAGTGTGTATGATTAAAGTTGCTAGCCCTATTTTAAATAGGTTAAGGGTATTTTATTAACTCAAATAATGTTTGTTTCCACATGATAATTAAATAGTGATTATCTGCAACCCAACGAACATTTTTGTTGGATAGTTTAAAGAAATAGAAATTTGACTAGTTAGTAGAATTTGTAGTTGCACTGATTTTGAAACGAGTGCGGTTTAACAAATATTTAATTAGGATGACATGGCATCATTATTAGAGGGTTACTCTAGCTTAATTATCCGGGCGTCACAACTAAGTCGTGCGAACTCTTATAGGGTAGACTAGCAGATGTAGGGGAAAGTAGGTGGACCGGTCTATCCATCGTAAGGTGCTAGCGCTTCTGAAAGACTGTGTCTCGGTCATCCGTCTTCTCAAACACCATGTAGTGCGAGAAAACCAACGGAGGCGATCGAGTCTTGTGGGGAAAAGTGCGCAAACCTCTGCAGAGTGTAATAAACTAATCATGATTAGCCGTGTCCCCGGTTATGGACATCTTGAGTATCTAGTACTTGAATATCATGTGAATCTCATCATGTTACTTCTAATTAATATTGTTGGGTTTTAATTGTTCACTTAATTGGGATCGGAATGCTGTCAACCATTCTCGATGTTCAACCACCATGATAGTTAAATAAAATTTATTCCTTTGCAGTAGGGAAAAACTGGCTTTACGCAAAACAGTAACCATAGAGCTTACCACCAGCCAAATATGCATATAGTATAGCTGTTTCATTCCATTACTCTTTATGTGTTACATTGCCAGCATATTCCATGTGCTGACCCGTTTTCAGGCTGCAACTTTCATGTTGCAGACTTTTCAGACGACGAGTAAGGTGCTTTTAGGTCGTGGTTCTATACTCAGTGATGCCGTTGGAGTTGATGGACCCATTTACCTTTCAAGTCTTCCGCTGTTATCGATGTTAGATGGCCTTAAGCCATATTTATTGTAATAAGTTCTCTTTTGAGACACCGATGTAATAAATGTGTGATTGCTACTCTGCTATAAATCCTTCGAAGTACTGTGTGGTGTCAGCATTACTGATCCAGGGATGACACCGGAGCACAGAGACTTGATCCATTCGGGTCGGGTCGCTACATGGCAAAACTGGTTTAAAGGATTTTGGATGCACAAGTAGAGATCATACTTAGTGCAAAATGAAGGATAGCAAAAGATTGAGAAGCGACCAACCAAGCAACAGAAAATATCATACGTAAGCATTAAGCATAATTAACACCGAATAATGCACCACAAGTAGGATATAATTTCATTGCATGACTATTGACTTTCGTGCTTGCATAGGGATCACAAATCTTAACACCAATATTCTTACTAAATCATAATTGCTCATCAACATAACTCACATATCACATCATCATACCTCAAAACTATTACTAAGAATCAAGTTTATTTTGTCTAATGATCTTCATGAAAGTTCTTATCATATCCTTCTTCGATATCTATCACTTTGGGACTAATTTTCATGTGTTGCTTTTCATAAGCTCAAACAAATATAAGTGAAGATCATGAGCATAATATTTCTTCCTTTCTCTCAAATTAATTTAAGTGAAGCAAGAGAGAATTTCTTGAAAAATTACTAAATCTCAGATAAATATAAGTGAAGCAAGAGAGCATTTATTCAAAAATACTAAAGCACACCGTGCTCAAAAAGATATAAGTGAAGCACTAGAGCAAGTCCATAGCTAATAAAAGATTTATGTGAAGCATAGAGAGCAATCTAACAAGTCAGGACATAATTTTGGCTCTCTCAAATAGGTGTGTCTAGCAAGGGATCAAGAATTAAAACACAAAATAAAACAAGAAAAAACTCATATCATACAAGATGCTCCAAGCAAAACACATAGTATGTGACGAATACAAATATAGCTTCGAGTAAAATATGGATGGTCGCTAGAAGAAAATGGGGATGCGACTCGGGGATATCCCCAAGCTTAGTTGGTTGCTCATTTTTGGATAAGAGCTTGGGATGCTGGGGAATCCCCAAGCTTAGGCTCTTCTACTCCTTATTCCTTCATCCATCTTAAGATAACCCAAAACTTGAAAACTTAAATCACACAAAACTCAACAAAACCTTTGTCAGATCCCTTAGTATAAGAAAATAAATCACTACTATAAGTGATATATCAAATCAATTCATATTTTTTTCTTGCATTATATCTACTGTATTCCAACTTTTCTATGGAAAAAACTCATCAAAGAAAACCATAGGGCCATCAAAACAAGCACACAACGCAAAGAAAACAGAATCTGTCAAAACCGAACAGTCTGTAGCAATCTGACTATTCCAAATACTTATGTAACTCCAAAAATTATGAAGCATTATGAAGACCTGAGCAATTTGTATATTGATCTACTGCAAGAGGAATGGGTATTTTATCGCTCTCTGGTTAAAAATGACAATTATTTTCACGAGCGCAAAAATTTTTGTTTTTTCAGCAAGATCAAACAACTATCACCCAAGAAGACCCTAAAGGCTTTACTTGGCACAAACACTAATTGAAACGTAAAAAGCACAATCATAACAGTAGTATAATTGTGCAAACACTCAAAAACAGGAAGAAAATAGCAAAAATAAATTTTATTCATTGGGTTGCCTCCCAACAAGCGCTTTAGTTTTACGCCCTTAGCTAGGCATAAAGCAAGGATCTAAGTTTTGTCATCTTTGGTTCAAGATCCATAAGATGCCCTCGTGATTGATTCATATGGTGGCCTAATTCTTGTTCTAGGGAAGTGTTCCATACCCTTCCTCAAAGGAAATTGGAACTTGATATTGACTTCTTTCATATCAATCACAACACCAATAGTGTGTTGAAATGGTCTACCAAGAATAATTGCACAAGACGGATTGCAATCAATATCAAGAACAATAAAATCTATGGGCACATAATTCCTATTTGCAAGAATAAGAACACCATGAATTATTCCCATATGCTTTTTAATAGTAGAATCCGCCAAGTGCAAATTCAAAGAACATGATTCAATATCGGAAAGACCAAGCACATCACATAAAAAATTTGGAATTGTAGAAACACTAGCACCCAAGTCACACAAAGCAAATCATTCATAATTTTTAATCTTGACTTTGATAGTAGGTTCCCACTCATCATGCAATTTTCTATGAATTGAAACTTCTAATTCCAATTTTTCTTCAAAAGCTTTCATCATAGCATGAACAATATGTTTAGTAAAAGCTTTATTTTGTTCATAAGCATGGGGTGAATTTATCATGGATTGCAACAAAGAAATACAATCAATCAAAGAACAACTATCATAATGAAAGTATTTGTAATCCAAAAAAGTGGGCACATTACTATCTAAAGTTTTGATCTCTTCAAACCCACTTTTATCAGTTTTCTCAACAAGATTTTCACCCTCCGAAATATTGGGGCACCTTCTACCTAAAGTTGACTCTTGTCCAGTCCCTTTTTCATCAATCTTAACATTACTAAACAAGGAATCAATAGAAGAAACACCAATCATTTTAAGATCTTCATCACTTTTGCGAAAAATCACTAGAAAACGCCTTTTCTAAAAATTCTCTTTTAGCTCTAAGCATAGCGGTTCTTTTATTACTTTCATCCATAGAAACATAAAGAGCTTTAATTGATTCATCTACTTTAGGCACAGAAATTTTCATCTTGAGATTTTCCACATCATGAGAAATTCTATCAAAATTTCTAGACAAATCATCAATCTTACTCAACTTTTCTTCTATGGATGTGCTGAAAACTTTTTGCGTATTGATAAATTCTTTAATATTGTTCTCAAGATCATATGTGATCCTATTATTATTATAATATTGATTTCCATAGGGATTACCATAATTCTTAGAGGAATTACTAGGAAAAGGCATAGGATTAAAATTACCTCTATAAGCATTGTTATTGAAATTATTTCGAGACATAAAATTCACATCTATGGCATCACTATTTTTCTCAATCAAGGTAGACAAAGGCATATCATTAAAGTCAATACGAGCACTTTTACTGGCAACCAATTCTATAAGAGCATCAACTTTTTTACTCAGAGAAGACATTTCTTCAATCGAATTAAGTTTTTTTACTAGTAGGAGCCCTTTCGGTATGCCATTGTGAATAATTTTCCATGATATTATCAAGAAATTTGGTGGCTTCACCCAAAGATTACAAGAAACAAAATTCAGACCCGCATAAATTTTTTGTATGATCATCCAAAGATTTAACTCATGAGTTGGGCAATTCCTTAGCATCATTTTCATCATTTCCCAAGATTGTGCAACATGCTCATGTTAAAGTTGCTTGAAATTCACGATCTGGGTTCTGAGGGAAGTAATTTTTGCGGGTGAAAAATACTTAGTGCTAAGAGCATCTTTGCACTTATTCCAAGAATTGATACTATATCGAGGCAAAGAAGAGAACAATGTTTTTGTAGAATCACGCAAAGAAAACGGAAATAATTTCATCTTCATCACATCATTGTCCACATCTTTTTTATTTTGCATATCGCATAATTCCACGAAGCTATTAAGATGAGACGCGGCATCCTCATTAGGAGTACCAGAAAATTGATCTTTCATAACAAGAATAAGAAAAGCAGTATTAATATCATAAGACTCCGCACTAGTGGCGGAAGGAGAAATCGGAGTGCCAATAAAATCATTGTTGTTGATATTTGAGAAATCACACATCTTGGTGTTCTCTTGAGTCATGATGACTACACAACAAGATTGCACTCAAAAACAAATCCGGCAAGAAAACAGCAAACGGGAAAAGAGGGGCGAATAAAACGGCAAATTTTTGTGAAGTGGGGGAGAGGAAAACGAGAGGAAAATGGCAAATAATGTAAATTGTGAGGAGATGAGATTTGTGATTAGGAACCTAGTATATGTTGAAGATCCTCCCCGGCAACGGCACCAGAAATTCCTTTTGATGCAGCTTGAAGCTACGTCGGTATTTCCCCCAAAGAGGAAGGGAAGATGCAGCATAGAAGCGGTAGGTATTTCCCTCAGGCGTGAAACCAAGGTTATCAAACCAGTAGGAGAACCAAGCAACACAACACAAATAACAACCACTCGTAACCCGACGTGTTAAAGGGGTTGTCAATCGCTTTCGGGTAACGACGCTAGAAATTGGTGCGTGGATGGGAGAAAGTTGTAATAGATTGATAGATCGAATGCCAAATAAAATAAATAACAATGAATTGCAGCAAGGTATTTTTATATTTTTGGTTTAATAGATCTGAAAATAAATGCAAAGGAAAATAGATCGCAAAGGCAAATATATGAGAAAGAGACCCAGGGGCCGTAGGTTTCACTAGTGGCTTCTCTCGAGAAAAATAGCTAATGGTGGGTGAACAAAACACTGTTGGGCAATTCATAGAACTTCAAATAATCATGACGATATCCAGGCAATGATCATTATATAGGCATCACGTCCAAGATTAGTAGACCGACCCCTGCCTACATTTACTACTATTACTCCATACATCGACCGCTATCCATCATGCATCTAGTGTATTAAGTTCATGGAGAAATGGAGTAATGCAATAATAACGATGACATGATGTAGACAAGATCTATATATGTATAGATAGACCCCATCATTTTATCCTTAGTAGCAACGATACATATATGTTGGTTCCCCTTCTGTCACTGGGATCAAGCACCGTAAGATCGAACCCACTACAAAGCACCTCTTCTCATTGCAACATAAACAGATCAAGTTGGCCAAACAAATCCCAACTATCAAATAAGAAATATGAGGCTATAAGAGATCCTGCATAAAAGAAATCAAAGAAACTCAAATAATTTTCATGGATATAAAAAGATAGATCTGATCATAAACTCAAAGTTCATCGATCCCAACAAACACACCGCAAAAGAGTTACATCATATGGATCTCCAAGAGACCATTGTATTGAGAATCAAGAGAGAGAGAGAGAGAGAGAGAGAGAGGAAGCCATCTAGCTACTAAATACGGACACGAAGGTCTACAAAGAACTACTCACGCATCATCGAAGAGGCACCAATGGAGGTGGTGAACCCCATCTGAGATGGTGTCTAGATTGGATCTAGTCATTCTGGACTCTGCGGCATCTAGATCAATATTTCGTCGACTCCCCTAGGGTTTTGGTAATATTGGGGTATTTATAGAGCAACGAGGCAGTCCGAGGGGCACCCGAGGTGAGCACAACCCACCAGGGCGCGCCTGGGCCTCCAGGGGCGCCCTGGTGGGTTGTTCTCTCCTCAGAGCACCCCCCAGGCGCAGCCAGGACCCATTATGTTCCTTTTGGTCCAAAAAAATCTCTGTAAAGTTTCGTTGCGTTTGGACTCCGTTTGATATTGATTTCCTGCGATGTAAAAAACATGCAGAAAACAGCAACTGGGACTTGGCCCTATGTCAATAGATTAGTACCAAAAATGATATTAAATGACTATAAAATGATTATAAAACATCCAAGATTGATAACATGACAGCATGGAACAATCAAAAATTATAGATACGTTGGAGACGTATCAATACACCTCAGGGGAAAATAGGACCGGTCATCTGTCTCTGAATCGTCCTTTGAGGAGTTATGTGTAACCAGCAAGATATAAGCTTTAGCAGGTAGCATTGTCTGCTCTGAAGACCTTGTTTTCACTCTAGTTTTTTCCATCACCAATTCAAATGGTTGATGCATAGGAAGAATAGTTGAGTATACAAATATTGTCGAAAAAGGATGGCATGATATAATTCACATATATGATGGTTGGCTAAACAACATGGCATTGTATAATTCACATATATAATGCCTTGTAACAAGATAGCATTGCATAATTCACATATATAATGTCTTGCAAAAATATGGCATTGAATAATTCACATATATGGTAATTAGACACTAAACAGGTGGCATTCACACAAAGCATGTCTAAATTAGGCAAATGGCATAGCAATGCAAGACACCATATGCATGATATGAGCAAAATAACCCTACCAAGTTAGAGCATGCACCTTGGGGGGATAGGATTGGTCATTTCTCCCTAAATCCTCTTTCGGGGAGCTATCCATTAACAACAAGACATGCACTTTGTCAGATAGCATTGTCTACTCTGGAGATCTTGTGTTCACTCTTGATTTTTCCATGACCGTGTCGAGTGGCTGATGCATAGGAAGAGTAATTGAATGTACTAACATTGTTGACAAATTTAATACATAAAAAAGGATGGCACGACATAATTCGCATATAAGATGCTGGCTAACCTGGATGGCACTGCAAAATTCACATATATGATGCCTGGCTAAACAAGATGGCATTGCATGATTCACATATATGATATAGAAACTAAAGAGATGGCCTTCACACAAAGCATCTCTAAACTAAGAAAATGACATAGTTGATGTATAAAGTAAGCAGTGCAAGGCACCATATTAAAGGTATGACCAACATCAGCATACCAAGTTAGGTAAAAGGACCTCAGAGGCTAAACAGGAGTGGTTTGCTCCTTCTGGATGCCCCTCTAAATAGTTATCACTCATACAGCGAGGTGCTATACAAACAGTTTTTAACCCCTTTCCGCAACGGTGTTCTGAACCATCGCCAAGTGAGTGATTGCGATAGGGGGGTCCTTCCCACACAACACAGAAACCGTCGATGGTAGGCCCTCCTGGTACACACGCTCAACAAAATGAGGTCGCGTGCGACGGGCGAGCGATCAAATACGGTTATACATACAGTTGTGCTAAAAAATACAGCAAAATTTGTAATTTCCTAATGTTCTCAATTTTACATTAGATCCGAACATCCTGGAAACACTCGGATCATGATCTCATGGTCCTCCACGCAGGCACCCCGCAATTTGCACTGACCAGCTGGCAGCTGCGGGATGGGATCGCTACAAAATATAAATTACATGCGTTTCATGGGACTCTAAACCTGGCTCACGGAATGCAGCGCGGCCCTGCTAACCAGCTCCTCTATGTGACTTCTTTTGTCCAAACTTATGAACATACTTATTTTTAACTTTTTTGACATGAACCAGAACATACTCAACAAAACAAAGCAAGTTACATATGATGCATTGGAATCTCTTTACGATTCATGCCTAGCAATGCAAGGCTCTTGGCTACATCCTACATGGGCAAGCCTATCTTTTTTTTGGTTCAGCTAGCAACCTACATGATCAAGCACGAGTGTGTTTTTTTTTCTTCCATTTATTTCTTGTCCATGGAGGAGAGACAATTTGGTTGCTGCTTTGGCTGTACACCCTTTGATTGTAAATATAGGAGGGGGTCCATGCCGAAAAAAAATGTTGAAAACATACCGCCGGTAGCTTCTATGTACATATCATGGTAATACACGAACTGCAGAGATGATAACTCACTCACAAACACCGCGAGAACCTTTTGACATGGGGACAAAATATTGAAAACATACCCCCGGTAAATTCCCGTCGTCCTTTGGGAAGGCGAGCAGGGTGTCGGGGCTGGCGATGCCCTCACTCTTATTGTCATCAGCCGCCGCGGGCTTCGCGACATGATATACACATCGCAGACCTAATAGCTTAGGTACAAACACGACCATAACTTTGACCTAGGGAAAACGCTTAAGAAAACATACCACCGATAAATTTCTATGTGTAAATAGCATGATAATATAGGCTCCTGGACGTGATAAATTAGTTACAAACACCACGATAAATTTGACCCTTCGATGGAAGTTGTTGAAAATGTAAAACCGATAACTTCTTTGTAAATAGCATGATAATATAGCCTCTCAGACTTGATGACTTAGGTATAAACACCACGATAACTTTGACCCATAGAAAAAGTAATTGAAAACATACTCCGGTAACATCTATGTAAATAACATGGTAATATAGGATTCCGGACCTGATATTTTAGGTACAAACATCATGATAATTTTGACCCGTGAAAAAAGTTGTTGATAATATACTCTGATAACTTTTGTGTAAATAGTAAGATAATATAGGCTTCCGGTCCTGATAACTTAGGTACAAACACCACGATAAACTTTGACGTGAAAAAATTGTTGAAAATATAACACTAACTTTTGATGTAAATAACATGAGCTGATAACGTGGAAAAATATTGTTAGAAAATACCTCCCAATAACTCATGTGTAAACAACATGATAATACAAACACATGAGAGCTAATAACTCTAAAAATATCGCGGTAATTTTTTGACCAAGGGAATGAAAATTGTTGAAAAAGATACACCGATAACTTTTGTGCAACATGATAAGATACACAATAAAGATGATAACTCACTGCAAACATCATAATCACCTTTTCACCCCCGGGATAAAAGTTTGTTGAAAATGTACCCCCAAATTTTTTTGTCTAAATGACATGGTAACTTATGCATGACAGACGTGATAACTCACGTGGCCCAGATGTGATAAATTTTGGTCCAAAAAAAAGTCATCAGAATGTATCAACATGGGATCTAGTTTCGAAGATCTCATCGAGACGATTTTTTTTGTGAAGACAGTTTTTCAATCAAGGCGACGGTTCGAGCTACCAAACATTTTGAAGTTTGAAAAAAATCTAGGATGACATCAGCTTTTTGTCCTTTAGTGCATATATGCATGTAAATAAAGGGAGGATTGCATGTGAAAGAAAAATTAGTCATTGTAATGCATGCGTGTATATGTAATTAAAGTGAAGTAAAGATCATTCTTGCCTATTGCTAAAATCCGAATGTTTGGTAGTTATAAAAGTCCAAAATACAATTATATAGGCCAAATCATTTTCGGTCGTAAGTACATTGCACACAGTCAGTCTCGGCTAAACATTTCTGATCGTCTGTACATTCCAGATAGTCAATCCAAGGAATGCATTTCAGTTAGTATGTACATTGCACACAGTTAATCTAAGAAGTACGTTTCTGTTCATATATACATCCCACACAGTAACTCCAGGGAAAATGTTTCCGTTTGCAGGTACATCACACACCATTTTCCCCATTAAATTGTTTGGGATAGCGTTGCCATTGCACATGATATTAACAATTTTATTGTTTGCATTATTGAATGCATCACACACGGTGCATAGAAGAAACTGTGTGGCAAAGGCTGTCCATCACACACACTTTTTATGTGGTAAACGTTTGCGCATGGTGGCCTAACGCAAACAGATTTCAAGAGAATGTCATGTGTGATTGTTCATTGATCCAACACGGTTTATTCCTAGAAACTATGTGTGTTGCCTGAGGTCATCGCCCATGGTGTTTTCTCAATAACCCTTTGCAATAGAAATACCGAATTAGTAGGCTAGCCATTAGCTGGCTAATTGCCCTATTATTAATAATACATTTATTAATCTAATTGACATTTCATATTAAGCACACAATATATTTCATTTCCATATTAAGGAAGCATGATTTCATAATTGAAATACATCAGAGTACGACATCATATAGCTTCAGCACTCAGCTACCCCATTACACAACTGCACCTGCACCAAGTTTCACATGCAACATCTATAACCTGTGAAATTAGCATCATAGACGGTACATAGACATAGGAATCTCATCTGGAAAACTACTGAAGAGGAAGGTGAATATTGTGCCTGCATTGATGTTGAAGTTCTTTGCAAGTTTAGGCTGTGGATGATTGACCGTCCATCTTTTGTCCTCTTCAGGAACACTTCAATATTGAACTGTGGGTGTTGTATGAAAACCTTCCTCGCCTCATGACCATACAGGTGTTTTGAGAGGTAATCATCAGTGAACTGCTTTGGAAAGGCCTGAAAACAAGGATATGCTTAAATATTTTCTCCAGATTTGAAATGGCGCAAAGGAATTAAAAAGACAAGGTATAATAGTTAGTACCATCCCGTAGTGAACTGATGTCTTCTTCATTATGCAGACAAAGATCTTGTTGTTTTTTGTCGCTAATTTCTTTATCGTAACAATCTTTCTTAGTTTCTTGAATTGACTGATATGCATGGACAAGTCATATCCACATATGTAAAAAGGGTCAAACAGTGGGTCAAAACCTCTGATAGCAGGACCTACATGTGCAAGAACAAATTGTCAAAAACCTAATATTTAAAAACAAGAAGTGGAGAGGTCTGTTATTAACTACAACAGGCATAATATTTAAAAACAAGAAAACATAGTTGTTGGGGAATGCAGTAATTTCAAAAAAATTCTGACGAACATGCAAGATCTATCTAGGTGATGTATAGCAACGAGAGGGGTGAGTGTTGTCCATGTACCCTCGTAGACCGAAAGCGGAAGCATTATGACAACTCGGTTGATGTAGTCGTACGTCTTCATGATCTGACCGATGCTAGCACCGAAGGTACGACACCTCCGCGATCTGCACACATACAACTTGGTGATGTCCCACGATCTGAAGATCTAGCTGAGGTCAAGGGAGAGTTTTGTCAGCACGATGGCGTGATGACAGTGATGATGAAGTTATCGGCGCAGGGCTTCGCCTAAGAACTATGACGATATGATCAAGGTGGAATATGGTGGAGGGGGGCACCCCACACGGCTAAGCCAACTATCAACTTGTGAGTTCTAGGGTGCCCCGTTGCCCTTGTATATAAAGGAGCAAGGGGGAGGCTGACCGGCCCTACAGGGGCGCCCCAAGTAGGATTCCTACTAGGAATAGGAATCCTATTCATAGTAGGTTTCCAACAAGGAAGAGAGGCGGAAGGAAGGAGAAGGAGAGAGGGAGAAGGAAAGGGGGGCGTCGGCCTGCCCTAGGCGCCCCTCTCTCTCTCTCTCCACTAGGCCCATGAGGCCCATTAGTTCCCTCGGTGGGTTTCGGTAACCCTCCGGCACTCTGGTATTATCCGAAACTTCTCTGGAACATTTCTGGTGTCTGAATATAGTTGTCCAATATACCAATCTTTATGTCTTGACCATTTCAAGACTCCTCACTGCAAAAAAAGACACATCCGTGACATTTTGGGTCGAATGAATTTTTTTTGTCATGCTTATGTCACTTCTATGACCATAATTGTGACAAAACCCGGTATCATCATAGATGTGTTGGGATCCTACTTCTATGACAAAAAAATCATGACAGAAAATGGGATTTTCATCCTGGGTGGGCCGGAGACGCAGCTGCATGACATCCTTTGGGCCGTCCATGACGGAGAAAACCGTGGTAGAAGCGTGGGCGAGGAAAATATCAGGGGCGTTCCCGGTTACGGTGGGTGGTTGGGGGCCGAGCGATGCGCGTTTCTCTCCTACGTACGCGCGTGTGTGTGAGGTGTTGCGCTCTAACTAAACTGGAGTGAGGCGTTGAGCTCTAACTGAACCCGAGCAATTGCACTAGCCATGTTACTGAACCCGAGCGATCGATCCCTTGCTGTTAACTGAACCTGAGTGATTCCTTTGTTACTTCTGCTAACTGAATCGATCGAACACTGTTGCCTCCTTCCCTTGATGAACAGGGAGCGGTTTTGAGGGGGTTTGGATGAACAGTTCCCGGTAGGGGGTTGGATGAACAGGACACTATGGTAGTAGAGTCCGTTGCCGCTGAATGATTAGTACCCCGATCGATCGAGCCGGTGGATGAACAAGACCCCGAGGAGGGCTGGTTGAACAGTAGACAGTGGAGGGCTGGTTGAACAGCAGCCGGTGGAGGGCTGGATGAACAGTAGCCCATGGAGGGGTGGTTGAACAGGACCCCGTGGAGAAGGTTGGCTGAACAGTAGCCGGTGGAGGAGCGGTGGAGGCTGGATGAATAGGATCCCGTGGATGAACATTAGCAGGTGGAGGCTGGAGGAGGTCGACGGTGGATGAATAGGAGCCCGTGGAGGCAGCCGACAGTGGATAAACAGTAGCCCGTTGGATGCAGTCGATGGTGAAGATGAACAGTATCCCGTGGAGTCCCATTTTGCGGTACGCCACACCCCTCCCGATGAACAGGACCCCCATTTCGACCATAGCCATCCAACACAAGTCCACTTCCTCCATTTTGCGGTACGCCAAGAAAAGAGTCTTGATGACCCACAAGTATAGGCGATCTATCATAGTTCTCTCGATAAGTAAGAGTGTCGAACCCAACAAGGAGCAGAAGGAAATGATAAGCAGTTTTTAGTAAGGTATTCTCTGCAAGCAATGAAATTATCGATAATAGATAGTTTTGTGATAAGGAAATTTGTAACGGGTAACAAGTAATGAAAGTAAATAAGGTGCAGCAAGATGGCCCAATCCTTTTTGTAGCAAAGGACAAGCCTGGACAAACTCTTATATAAAGGAAAACGCTCCCGAGGACACATGGGAATTATCATCAAGCTAGTTTTCATCACGCTCAAATGATTCGCGTTCGGTACTTTGATAATTTGATATGTGGGTGGACCGATGCTTGGGTACTATCCTTCCTTGGAAAAGCATCCCACTTATGATTAACCCTTATTGCAAGCATCCGCAACTACAAAAGAAGTATTAAGGTAAACCTAACCATATCATGAAACATATGGATCCAAATCAGCCCCTTATGAAGCAACTCATAAACTAGGGTATAAGCTTCTGTCACTCTAGCAACCCATCATCTACTTATTACCCTAGGCCCAAACAATGGTGAAGTGTCACGTAGTCGACGTTCACATGACACCACTAGAGGAAAGACAACATACATATCATCAAAAAATCGAACGAATACCAAATTCACATGACTACTTATAGCAAGACTTCTCCCATGTCCTCAGGAACAAACGTAAATACTCACAAATCATATTCATTTTCATAATTAGAGGGGTATTAATATGCATAAAGGATCTGAACATATGATCTTCCACCAAATAAACCAACTAGCATCAACTACAAGGAGTAATCAACACTACTAGCAACCCACAGGTACCAATCTGAGGCTTTGGACAAAGATTGGATACAAGAGATGAACTAGGGTTTGAGATGAGATGGTGCTGGTGAAGATGTTAATGGATATTGACCCCGTCCCGATGATAGGATCGTTGGTGATGACGATGGTGATGATCTGCCCCTCCCGGAGGGAAGTTTTCCAGGCAGAACTGCTCCGCCGGAGCCCTAGATTGGTTCCGCCAAGGTTCCGCCTCGTGGCGGCAGAGATTCTTCCCATGAGCTAACTTATGATTTTTTTCCTCCACAAAATACCGCATAGAGCAGAAGATGGGCATCAGTGGGTTGCTAGAGGGCCCATGAGGCAGGGGCGCATCCAGGGGTGTAGGGCGCACCCCACCCTCGTGGACGGTGGGTGGCCCCCCTCTGGTACTTCTTTCGCCCAATTTTTTTTATTCTGACACTTGCTCCCGTGATGTTTCAGGACTTTTGGAGTTGTGTAGAATAGGTCTCTAATATTTTCTCCTTTTCTAGCCCAGAATTCTAGCTGCCAGCATTCCCCCTCTTCATGTAAACCTTATAAAATAAGAGAGAATAGGCATAAGTATTGTGACATAATTTGTAATAACAGCCATAAATGCAATAAATATTGATATGAAAGCATGATGCAAAATAGACGTATCAACTCCCCCAAGCTTAGACCTCGCTTGTCCTCAAGCGAAAGCCGATATCGAAAAATATGTCCACATGTTTAGAGATAGAGGTGTCGATAAATAAAAATACGGACATGAGGGCATCATGATCATTATTATAACATCCCTGTAATATGATCTCTTATGCTAAAGTAACAATTCATTCATAGTTTCAACTACGAATCATAAACTTCATTGAAAACTAACAAACTATAATCTCAGTCACTGAAGCAATTGCAATTTATAATAACATCGAAAAGAGTCAATGTAAGATCTTTTCATCAAGTCGACCTACTCAACTATCATTTAGTCTTTCACAATTGACAGCACTCACGCAATACTTATGGGTATGAAGTTTTAATCGGACACAGAGAAAGATAGGGGCTTATAGTTTTGCCTCCCAATCTTTTACCTCAAGGGTAATGTCAACAATAATAGTTCATGAAAGCTCACATCCAATTAGCTATATATATCAGGATCTTTCCAACACATTGTGCTTGCCAAAGGATAAAATGCAAAAAAGAAAGGTGAAGATCACCATGACTCTTGTATCAAGTAATAGACAAGAATAAAAGATAGGCCCTTCACAGAGGGAAGCAGAGGTTGTCATGTTCTTTTATGGTTGAATGCACAAAATCTTAATGCGAAAGAACGTCACTTTATATTGCCACTTGTGATATGGACCTTTATTATGCAGTCCGTCGCTTTTATTCCTTCCACAATACAAGATCGTATAAAGCTTATTTTCTCCACACTAATAAGTCATACATATTTAGGGAGCAATTTTTATTGCTTGCAACGATGACAACTTACTTGAAGGATCTTACTCAATGCATAGGTAGATATGGTGGACTCTCATGACAAAACAAAGTATAAGGATATTTGGAAGCACAAGTAGTGTCTCTACTTGGTGCAATGAATTTGGCCAGCATGAGAGGGAAAGGCAATCTGAACATGTTGGATGATCCATGACAATATAATTTATTTCAGATATAAGAAAACATAACCCATTATGTTGTCTTCCTTGTCCAACATCAACTCTTTAGCATGTCATATTTTAGTGAGTGCTCACAATCATAAAAGATGTCCAAGATAGTATATTATATGTGAAAACCTGTCTTTCTTTATTACTTCTTATTAATTGCAACAATGAAAAAAACTATGTTTGTCAACTCTCAACAACTTTTATTCATCATACTCATTATATGCGATGTCATTACTCTCTATAAGATCCATATGATCTCTTTATTTCTTTTATTCTTTCTCTTACCTTTTATTTTTATACCCTTAAGATCATAGCAAGATAATCAAGCCCTTGACTCAACACTAATATTTATTATATAACACACGGTCTCGATTACATAGAAGGATCATAAAGCAAAATTCAAAACTAGATCATACTAAAACTTTGTTCTACTAGATCAAGATATTACCAAAAGGATCGAACTAAAAATACAATGAAGATAAAAGTGTGATGGTGATATGATATGGGGTACTCCCCCAAGCTTCGCAGTTGCCAAGGGGAGTGCCCATACCCATGTGTTTATGTCTCCTTCCTCGGAGGTGGTGATGATGGATTTGTTGATGATGTAGGCTTGTCGTCCATCTTCCAAGGCATAGGCTCACCATCATAGAAGGATGATCGAGTCTCCGAGATCCTCATATCTGCAGCCAAACTCATCATCCTCTTGAATCTATATTCATACTCACGGTTTTGGTTTTGCAGGTCATAGGTCTGGGCTTGGAGGCGCTTAATTTTCCCGTGGAGCTTGAAGATGGCCTCCCCAATGTTCTTGTCATCCAGCTTGTGGTTGCTGGTGAATTCTGCGATCATTATGTGATTGGAGTCGAGTCCACACTCCACCATCTCTTGGCACTTGAAAACTTGTTGCTCCATTGCTTCGAGCCTTGTCTCCATGCTTTTGGTCCTCCTTGGTCCCTCAACATCGCGGATATGCAGCAACCCCTCACGCATCTCAATGGTTTGGGGGTGTTGCAGCACCTCCACAAGGTAGGGGTTGATGACCTATAGCAAAACGACCTCAAACGGTCTAGTCTCTATGCTTTAGTGTCATCCCTAGATCGGTAATGCTAACACGCACAGTACTCGAAGGATTTATAACAAAGTAGCAATCACACACTTATTACATCCAATGTCTCAAAAGAGAACTTATTACAATAAATATGGCTTAAGGCCATCTAATTCGATAACATCAGAAGGCTTGGAAGATAAAGTGAGTCCATCAACTCCAACAACATAGCTGAGCTGCATGGCAACGACCTAACAAACCTTACTCCTTGTCTAAAAAGTCTACAACATAATACGTTGCAGCCCGAAAATGGGTCAGCACATGGAATATGCTGGCAATATAACACAGTAGAGCAAGAACAGAATAATGCTATCACTACATGCATATTTGGCAGGTGGAAAGCTCTATGGTTATAGTTTTTGCGAAAAGCCAAATTTTCCCTACAACAAAGGAATAGATTTTATTTAACTATCATGGTAGTTGAAACATCATTGAGAAGGTTCCCCACAAGACCCGATCTCCTCCGTTGGATTTCTCGCACTACAGGGTGTTCGATAAACGGATGACTGAGACATAGTCTTTCAGCAACATTTACTCTTTACTCCGGGCAGACCATACCAACCTACATCCATCTACCTGCTGATCCACCTCTTCGAGAGCTCATGTAACTTAGTCAGCTATGCTAGAGCCCATAATAGCATGTGGCTGCACATGGAAGTTTCTAGCATGAAATATCTTAGTTCCCTTTAAGCCTGGGTGGCAGACCTTAGGATTATCAAATAGGTACTCCAGGATATCCTAGGACAACACTGGATTCTCCAGGTGCCCGACAAACAATCCACCCAGATGTGTATTCAAGTTGCCACCTTAAGTTGAACCATTAATTAACAATCTCACATCTATCATGGATTTCACTCACCCAAACCACGTCTACGAGCAAAGCATAGCAATATAAGCAATACATAGAAGTAACTCCCAAGGATTTGATAATAACAGGGCAATAGGTTCTACCTCATTAACTACTTCCCAACCCACAAGTTTGAGGATTGGAGCTAATGCATAAAAACTGTGTGATAAAGGGGTATGATCAAAGTGTTACTTGCCTTGCTGATGATCCGCAAAACCTAAATATTCGAAGTAGCACGCTTCGCACTTTGGGTGTTCTATCGCAAACAAGCAATAGCATACATAAGCAATCAAGCAAATAAGCATGGATAAGACTCAAATAAGAAGGTCTAACCATAAATTTCAACTTCAGAACTCCGGTTTGCAAAAAGAATCAAACAAAATGGGGCAACAAAACTCAAACTGCGAAAGAAACAAGGTCCATTCACTATTCTGTACTAAACTCAAATTTTACAGTATCAAAACCTTGTTCAAGTTGTTAAACAGAAAGAGGGTTTCGAGACGAAGATCTAGGCACTTGAATCGCCTGATTCCGACAAACGAGCGAAAAGATAAACTAAAACGAAAATCGGATCAGAAATAGCCATAAAAAATAATCGCGGAAATTCCGAGAAAAAGAAAAACTGACGAATAGGCTAATGAACGAACGTTCGCTGCCTGCGGCTAACGAGTGAACACCGTTCTTTAAAATGAATGTACGGACGAACGTCCGCTAAATAACTAAATCGAGAAAAACCGATGAACCGTTCTATTAAAAAAACATAGGGTTTTCTAAAAAACCGGATCAGTTCTTTAAAAAAACCGAACGGCGGCTTTACCTTCGACGAGGTCCGGTGAGGCGGGGCTACGGCGGTGGGCGGTGCGGGGCGGCGCGGCAGCGGTGCGGGGCGGCGCAGCAGCGGCGCTCGGTGGCGGCGATGCGGCAATGGGCGGCGGCGGCACGGCAAAGGCGGAGCGGCGCGGGGCTGCTCCGGTTGCGGCGGGGTGCAGCGGTGGTGGCGGAAATCAGGGGCGGGGTACTTATAGGAGGGGGGTGCTTGCTTGGGCGAGGGGGCAAGCGGCGCAGGGAGGGAGAATCCCGGCCAGACTCGGCCTCGCGGGCGGCGGTGCGCTCCCGTTCTCCTGGAAGGAGACGGCGCGGGGAGGTGGGCCGGCTGACTTGGGCTTCGGCCCAATCGGCGGAGGAATTTTTTTTAAATAATTTCGCCAAAACTAAAAATTTCCTATAAAATAAAATAAAAAACTAAAAATGCCAAAACAAATTTTCACCGTCTAAATAAAATATTTATAACGAGATGAACATTTTCTTGGCCCTAAAATGCAACTTTGAAAAATGTGCAATTTTTCTAATTCAAATAAAATAGCAATAAACTCTGAATAAAATCAAATATTTGATTCTAATATTTTTCCTCTAATATTTCATTTATTTTGGAGAATTCATATTATCTCCTCTCATATATTTTAATATGAAATTTTTTCGGAGAGAAAAATAATTAAAACCAAAAATCCTTGTTTCAATATTTGATAAAACTCAAATATGAAAACAGGGAAATCCCCAACTCTCTCCGAGGGTCCTTGAATTGTTTAGGATTTCGAGGATCGCGAAATGAAATGGAATAAAATATGATATGCATGAATGATCTATGTATAACATTCCAAATTGAAAATTTGGGATGCTACAAACCTACCCCCCTTAAGATGAATCTCGCCCTCGAGATTTGGGTTGGCTAGAAAATAGGTGCGAGTGGTCTTTGCGAAGATCATCCTCTCGTTCCTAGGTGGCTTCATCCTCGGTATGGTGACTCCACTGAACGTTGCAAAACATGATAACCTTGCAGTGGGTGAGTCGGCTGGCAAATTCAAGAATCCTGACTGGCTTCTCCTCGTAGGTCAGATCCTAGTACAACTGAATCGCCTCCAAGGGCACCGTATCTCTTAGTGGCATATCGGCCATCTCAGCATGGCACTTCTTCAACTGGGAAACATGAAACACATAATGAACTCCTGAAAGTCCTTCAGGTAACTCCAACTTGTAGGCAACTTCTCCCATACGTTCCAAAATTCGGTACGGTCCTACAAATTTGAGGCTAATTTTCCCTTAACTCCAAAACGTTTCACTCCTTGCAGGGGTGACACTCGTAGATATGCTCTGTCTCCAATTTCATAGTTTATTTCCTTGTGTTTTGAGTCTGCATAACTGTTCTGCCTGGACTGAGCTATCTTCAGTCTATCTCTAATCAACTTAACCTTTTCTTCAGACTCCTTGATCAAATCTGGTCAAAACAATGGACGGTCTCCAACTTCATCCCATAACAACTGTGTTCTGCACCTTCGTCCATACAGGGCTTCGAATGGTGCCATCTTAAAAATGGCTTGATAGCTATTGTTGTATGAGAACTCCACGTAGGGCAAATTGTCATCCCAACTAGATCCATAATCTAGCGCACAGGCTCGCAACATATCCTCCATAATCTGGTTGACTCTCTCGGTCTGTCCATCCGTCTATGGGTGGAATGCGATACTGAACTCCAACCTCGTTCCCAAAGTTTGGTGCAGTTGATGCCAAAAGTTTGAGGTAAACTGTGTTCCTCTATCTGATACTACGGTCCTTGGAACTCCATGCAGACATACGATCCCGGTCATGTATATCTTGGCCAACTTCGCACTTGTATAGGTGGTTTTCACTGGGATAAAGTGATCCACTTTGGTCAAGCGATCAACTACTACCCGTATAGAATCATATCCTGATTTGGTCCTGGGTAATCCGGTGATAAAATCCATGCCAAGTATATCCCACTTCCATTCGGGTATCGGCATAGGTTGTAACAATCCTGCTGGCTTTTGATGTTCAGCCTTCGCTCTCTGACATACATCACATACGGCTACATACTCGGCAATATATTTCTTCATACCGGTCCACCAGAAATGCTCCTTCAGATCCAAATACATCTTGGTGTTTCTGGGGTTTATCGAGTATGGTGAGTCATGAGCCTCCTGAAGAATTAACTTCCTGATCTCTGTGTTATTGGGCACATAAATACGGTCCTCAAACCATAAGGTGTCGTGCTCATCCTCACGAAAACCTTTGGCCTTTCCTTTGCCCATTCTCTCTTTTATCTCAGTAATCTCTTTGTCATCCTCCTGAGCTTCTCGAATCTTTCCTGACAATGTAGACTGAAACCTCCATTGGTCCAACAAAACCTCTAGGAACAATCTCCAATCGAAGTTCCCTGAGATCCTCTGCTAACTCCTTTGGCAATCCCGTGCTTATTAGGGTAGTAGCATAGCTCTTCCGGCTCAAAGCGTCGGCTACGACATTGGCCTTGCCTGGATGATAATGAAGCTTCATATCATAATCCTTTATAAGCTCCAACCATCTCCTCTGCCTAAGGTTCAACTCCTTCTGTGTGAAAATGTACTTCAAACTCTTATGATCCGTGTACACATCATAATGATTTTCAATAAGGTAATGTCTCCAAGTCTTGAGTGCATGCACTACAGCTGCTAGCTCCAAATCATGCGTGGCATAATTCAATTTGTGCGGTTTTAGTTGTCGTGAGGCATACGAAACAACTCTTCCATCTTGCATAAGCACACTTCCAAGTCCTAGGCGAGAGGCATCGCAATACACTTGAAACTCTTTGTCGGTGTACTAGAGTAGGGGTACCCTAGTATCCTGAACTTGTGCACGGGCAGTCGCAGCATCCCGCGGCAAGGCTTGCCGGGTGACCGCCAAGGTCCTCCATGGTTCCTTTGGAGCCATTCAAGGACAAAGTATCCAAGCCAAGGAGACAAGACCCCGTCAAGAGGAGCTTGCCGGCAAGGCCAACCAAGGCATCTCAAGGAACTTGCCGCGGCGCGCCACGCGTCCCGGCAAGGCCCGGTGAGCGACAAGCTCCCGGATGCGACAAGACAACGACCGCGGCAAGGCGCTTGCCGTGGCAAGCCACCACTCTGTACCCGCGCTCCAGCACATCCACCAACATGTCGCTCTGGGACCCTTCCAAGCGTACGTGGCGGGAGGCTATGCAGCCAGCGGTGCGTGGTGGCAAGCGGCGCTGACAAGATTGCCATCGTGGCGAGCGGTGGCGTCCCTGATGGTCCCTTTTGCACTATTTTGGGCGACGCAGACAGGCATTTAATGCCCTTGTCCCCTGCCGTCAGGGTTAGGTATGATACACTATGGCAGGTAGCTGTACCAACCGCAACACCTTTTCATTATTACCCTTGTCTACGTTGCCACCTGTCGGTGACCCCTTGAGCATATAAAGGGAGGCCCATGCGCAACGTACAAGGAAAAAAGGGGAGAGAACACTCACGCTCGGTCTCGTTAGCTGCTGGTGTGTACTGTAGCACTCAGCGCTCCCGAGCAAGAACTCAATACAAACCACAAAGCAGGAGTAGGGTTTTACGCATCTGTGCGGCCCGAACCTGGGTAAACTGCTCGTGTGTTTCGCCTCGATCTGCTCTTCGGGCAATCTCCCCCCCCCCCCCCCCCCGCCGAACCAAAAGGGGCTCGGTCCGCCGGTCCCATAGGTGCTCGTGGATTAGTTCCCCGACACTCTTTTCGTATATCCGGCAAAATTAGTACTGGGGCTGTCATCGAATGTTTCTTTAACTCCTGAAAACTTTCCTCACATTCTTCCGTCCATTTAAATTTGGTATCCTTCTTCAATAACTCCATCATTGGCTTCGCAATCTTGGAAAAATTATCAATAAATCTCCAATTGTATCCTGCGAGTCCAAGAAAACTGCGTATCTTGCTAACTGAAGTGGGTGCCAACCATTCAGTAACTAACTGAACCTTGGTAGGATCTACTACTACACCTTCTCCTGATATAACATGTCAAAGGAATCCGACCTCCTTCAACCAAAACTTACATTTGCTGAAGTTGGCATACAACTGGTGTTCCCTGAGTTTCTCAAGAACTAAATGCAAATGCTCCTTGTGCTCCTCCTCATTCTCCGAGTATACCATTATATCATCTATCAACACCACAACAAACTTATCCAAATATTCCATGAACACCTTGTTCATCATGCTCATGAAATAGGCAGGGGCATTAGTCAGTCCGAATGACATGACCGTATACTCATACAACCCGTGTCGTGTGGTGAAGGCTGTCTTTGGTATATCCTTCTCTCGAATCTTCAGCTGGTGATATCCTGATCGCAAATCGATCTTTGGAAACACCTTTTCTCCTTGCAGCTGGTAAAACAAATCATTGATCATCGGCAATGGGTATTTGTTCTTGATCCTCACCTCATTCAATGCACGATAATCAACAACCATCCTTAAAGACTTATCCTTCTTCTGAACCAAAAGCACTGGGCTCCCCATGGTGATGAACTCCGTCGAATGTAACCTTTCTCCAATAACTCCTTGATCTGCTTCTTAATCTCCTCCAGATCATTTGCGGGCATCTGGTAGGGTCTCTTTGATATAGGCCCAGTGCCTGGCAACAATTCTATCAAAAACTTGATGTCTCGATCCGGTGGCATGCCTAGTAATTCCTCTGGAAAAAAATCCGTGTAATCCTTCACTAAAGGCACTTCCTCCTGAACAATTCCCGTGAGGGTATTTACTTGGCTACTCCTAGGCACATGCCTAGATACATACTTAATCCTTTTTTCCCTCCGGGTGGTGAGATAAATCGACTTACTAGCACAGTCAATGCTTCCTCCATACTTTGACATCTAGTCCATGCCTAATATCACATCCATTCCTTGTGACTCCAAGATTATTAGGTCAGACAGGAAAACATGGCTACCAATGGTTAAGGGTATCTGGTCGCAACATCGACTAGCCATATACTCTGCTCCAGGTGAACTTGCTAACAGAGGGGTCCTAAGGGTTTGGGTTGGTAATTTAAACTTATCGACGAATCCCCTTGATATGTATGAATGCGATGCACCAGTATCAAAAAGAACAAGGGCGGTAAAAGACTTAACCAAAAACTTACCAATAACCGCGTCTCTTTGCTCTTCAACCTCCTCCATATTAACGTGGTTCACTTGTCCTTTGTTGAATGGATTGGGCTTATTCCCAGCGCCCCCATTACCGTTTCCATTCTTCGCTTCACGGCACTCCGTGGCATAGTGTCCAGTCTTCCCGCACTTGAAACATGTAACGTGGCTTAGGTCTCTCTTGGCAGGTGTGGCTGGATTGGAACGGTTCTGATTGTTGCTTGCTCCATTCCCATTCCCATTCCTTGGGCCAGTATGATTATGGGTACTTCCTCCATTGTGGTTGTGGCCTCCATGGTTATGAACAAGTCCTCCTGGGTTCGGGGTTAGGCGAGGGTTCTGCTGAGTTCCTGAATTATATCTTCCTTGTCCATACTTCCTCCTACGGCTCTCAATCTGCTGGTGCTTCCCTTCAATCATAAGAGCCTTATGTACCAACTCCTGGTAGTTGTTGAATGTTGCCACCATCAACAGGATGCTCATCTCATCATTCAGCCCTTCCATAAACTTCTCCCGCTTTGCGGCATCTGTGGCCACATCGTCAGGAGCATAGCGAGATAACTTGCTAAACTCATCCACATACCGAGCCATGGTACGGTTCCCCTGGCGTAAGTTGCGAATCTCACGCTTCTTCATACTCATAGTTCCAATTGAGACATGGGCTGTGCGGAAAGCTTGCTGAAACTGGTCCCATGTAACAATGGTTATAGGGTAGGTGACAGTGTAATTCTCCCACCGTGAGGCTGCTGGTCCATCCAACTGATGTGCGGCAAAATGCACATTCTTAGCATTGGTACATCCTATAGTGGTTAACTCACTTCCAATCCTGCGGAGCCAATCATCTGCTACTATGGGATCGGTGCTACTGGAAAACACCAGTGGTCGCAACCTCAGAAAATGGGCTAAGTTATCAACTGGTGGTGGTGGGTTGTTGTTGTTGTTGTTGTTGTTGCCTTGGTTCTGAACTAACAACTGCATCAGGGTATTCTGCTACTGGATCAACTAAGTGAGCTCCGGTGGGAAGGTAAATCCGGGGTCACGTCTCGGAGGCATCTGATGGGTTTTTAGAGGGAAGAGATTAGAATAGAATGAGGTCTAATGAGAGAAACACTACCCATATGCACATGAGACAAACACAATCATTTCACTCAATCAATCAAGCAAGCGCATGCAATCGATCTAACTATCGTTACAAAAGTGCTCGGACTATACTATATATATGGTGGAATACTACAACTGATGTGGTGGTCTACTAAAAATATTGATCGTTCGAAGACTCCATGATGTCTGCTCCAGCTTCGTCTTCATAGTCATCATCGCTATCGTCGGGGTCCGAGTCGGTGTCGTCGATGATGATGAAGTCCTCCGAACAAATCTCCTTGGATTCTTCGTCTTCTCCTCCTGGTGCGGGGTCTCCCATGAATATTCCTAGCTTCCTTTCCAGATCATCATTCTTCTCCACTAGTACAACGATTTCTTCCTCATAATCTTCGCGTGTAGCCTTGAGTTCTTCCTCCAGTTCCGTGATCCTGGTCATCGCCTTATTCTGATCTATCATGCCTGTGCACATCTGGTTCTCCTGGCGACGAATGTGCTAGTTTAACTCCTGGATGAAAGCTGCAATTGATCTATCTTTCCTGGTGCTGATCATCTCCCATTGCTCATCTTGGCGCCCACAAATCTGGTAGATACTATCCTTAAGCTCCTTTTGGTAAACTTCTCCGATGCGTCCCATGGTGATGTGAGCTGCCATAATCTTTCCTAGACTCCAGGTTGGTGCATCAAAGGAAAACTCTATGGGCTTAGTGACTGGCGTGAATGTCCTTCCTGGAACTTAAACTTGAATCATCCATTGCTCCTCTTCTAGTAAAGTGGCGTTGTAAGTCCTGGTGAAGCTTGGTATTCCTATGTGTAGGTACCTAGTGACTTCCTTCAAGTGTCATCCAAAAGGTGCATCTTCAACCGATTGTGCAAATTTGTTCCTTGCGTCCACCATCCTAAAGAGTAGAAAATGGAGAGGAGTCAGAAATGAGAAGAGAATAGTGATCTAGGGCTTTAGCTTAGTGGTCGTGTCCTACACTTAGCGTGTGCTCTGATACCATCTTGTAGCGACCTGACCTCAAACGGCCAAGTCTATGTGCTTTAGTGTCATCCCTGGATCGGTAATGCTGACACACACAGTACTCGAAGGATTTATAACAGAGTAGCAATCACACACTTATTACATCGAATGTCTCAACAGACAACTTATTACAATAAATATGGCTTAAGGCCATCTAATACGATAACAGCGGAAGGCTTGGAAGATAAAGTGTGTCCATCAACTCCGACGGCATAGCTGAGTTGCACGTAAACGACCTAATGAACCTCACTCCTCGTTTGAAAAGTCTGCAACATAATAAATTGCAGCCTGAAAATGGGTCAGCACATGGAATATGCTGGCAATATAACACAGTAGAGCAAGAACAGAATAATACTATAACTACATGCATATTTGGCTGGTGGAAAGCTCTATGGTTATAGTTTTTGCGAAAAGCCAATTTTTCCCTACAACAAAGGAATAGATTTTATTTAACTATCATGGTAGTTGAAACATCATTGAGAAGGTTCCTCCAACTAAATCCAAATTAAAAGTAATTATCAACCCAACAATATTAATTTAGAGTGATGAGATACATATGATAATCCAAGTACTAGATACTCAAGAATTTTCCATGACCGGGGACACGGCTAACCATGATTAGATTGTACACTCTATAGAGGTTTGTGCACTTTTCCCCACAAGACCCGATCTCCTCCGTTGGATTTCTCGCACTACAGGGTGTTTGAGAAACGGATGACCGAGACACAATCTTTTAGAAACATTTACTCTTTACTTCAGGCAGCCCATACCAACCTACATCCCTCTACCTGCTGATCCACCTCTTCGAGAGATCATGTAACTTACTCAGCTATGCTAGAACCCATAATAGCATGTGGCTCCAAATGGAAGTTTCTAGCATGAAATATCTCAGTTCCCTTTGAGCCTGGGTGGCGGACCATAGGATTATCACCCAGGTACTCCGGGATATCCTAGGACAACACTAGATTCTCCAGGTGCCCGACAAACAATCCACCCAGATGTGTATTCAAGTTGCCACCTTAAGTTGAACCATTAATTAACAACCTCACATCTGTCATGGATTTCACTCACCCAAACCATGTCTATGAGCATAGCATAGCAATATAAGCAATACATAGAAGTAACTCCCAAGGGTTTGATAATAACGGGGCAATAGGTTTTACCTCATTAACTACTTCCCAACCCACAAGTTAATCACATCCTAAGCATGCAATGTTTGAGGATTGGAGCTAATGCATAAAAACTAGGTGATAAAGGGGTATGATCAAAGTGTTACTTGCCTTGCTAATGATCCGCAAAACCTAAAGATTCGAAGTAGCACGCTTCACACTCCATGTGTTCTATCGCAAACAAGCAATAGCATACATAAGCAATCAAGCAAAGAAGCATGGATAAAACTCAAATAAGAAGGTCTAACCAGAAAGTTCAACTTAAGAACTCCGGTTTGCAAAAAAGAATCAAACCAAACGGGGCAATGAAACTCAAACTGTGAAAGAAACAAGGTTCGTTTACTATTCTGGACTAAAGTCAAATTTTACAGTATCAAAACCTTGTTTCGAGATGAAGATCTAGGTGCTTGAATCTCCTGATTCCGACAAACGAGCGAAAAGATGAACTAAAACAAAAATCGGATCAGAAATCGTGATAAAAAATAATTGTGGAAATTCCGAGAAAAGGAAAAACTAATGAACAGGCTAACAAATGAACGTTCACTGTCTGCGGCTAACGAGTGAACACCGTTCGTTAAAACGAACGTATGGACGAACGTCCGCTAATTAACTAAACCGAGAAAAACCGGAGAACCGTTCTATTCAAAAAAAACCTAGGGTTTTCTAAAAAACAGGATCGGTTATTTAAAAAAAACCGAATGGCGGCTTTACCTCCAGCGAGGTCCGGCAAGGCAGGGCTACGGCGGTGGTCAGTGCGGGAGGCAGGGGCGGCGTGGCAGCGGCGCTCGGCGGCGGCGCGACAAAGGCGGGGCGGTGCAGGGCTGCTCCGGTTGTGGCGGGGTGCGGCGGTGGTGGCGGAAATCGGGGGCGGGTGGGGTACTTACAGGAGGGGGGTGCTTGCTTGGGCGAGGGGGCAAGCGGCGCGGGGAGGGAGAGTCCCGGCCTGACTCGGCCTCGCGGGCGGCGGCGCGCTCCCGTTCTCCTAGAAGGAGACGGTGTGGGGAGGTGGGCCGGCTGACTTGGGCTTCAGCCCAGTCGGCGGAGGAAACATTTTTTTAAATGATTTTGCCGAAACTAAAAAAAATCCTATAAAATAAAATAAAAAACTAAAAATGCCAAAACAAATTTTCGCCGTCTAAATAAAATATTTAGAATGAGATGAACATTTTCTTGGCCCTAAAATGCAACTTTTAAAAATGTGCAATTTTTCTAATTCAAATAAAATAGCAATAAACTCCGAATAAAATCAAATATTTCATTTTAATATTTTCCTCCAATATTTCATTTATTTTGGAGAAGTCATATTATCTCCTCTCATATATATGAAATATTTTCGGAGAGAAAAATAATTAAAACCAAAAATCCTCGTTTCGATATTTGATCAAACTCAAATATGAAAATAGGGAAATCCTAACTCTCTCCAAGGGTCCTTGAGTTGCTTAGTATTTCGAGGATCACGAAATGAAATGCAATAAAATATGATATGCACGAATGATCTATGTACAACATTCCAAATTGAAAATTTGGGATGTTACATGACCTTGTCGAAGAACTTGCCCCTGGGGGCACCTGAAGACGCCATGGCGATCTAGATCAGAAAAACAGCTCGAAACAAAGGCAGAGGATACTTGCATGATACGGTGGTCAAAACCTTCGGGAGATTATATAATGAATTTTTACCGACCAAAAGAAGTATCGTGCAAATAAGAAAACAGAGTCCGGAGAGCACACGAGGTGCCCACGAGGCAGGGGGCACGCTCAGGTGGGTAGGGCGCGCCCTCCACCCTCATGGACGCACCGTGTCCTTCCTGGACTGCTTCGTATTTTCCTATTTTCTTAAATATTCCAAAACCGAGAAAAATTGCTATTAGAACTGTTTTGGAGTCGGTTTACTTACCATACCTCATACCTATTCCTTTTTGGAGTCTGAAACATTCTGGAAAGTGTCCTTTATGTATTCCTCTGGGGTTACGGTTTCGATAACATTAGTTTCAACATTTATAGCATTACCTGAGATATAACATTTGATTCTTTGACCATTGACCACCCTCAGTTTTGAGCCTTCGAATCTGTTGATTTTTATGGCACCGGAACGATAGAACTCCTCGATGACGTAAGGACCTTCCCATTTAGAGAGGAGTTTTCCTGCAAAAAATCTTAAACGAGAGTTGTATAACAATACATAATCACCTGCATTAAACTCACGTTTTTGTGTCCTTTTGTCTTGCCATCTTTTAACTTTTTCCATAAACAGTTTGGCATTCTCATAAGCCTGGGTTCTCCATTCATCAAGTGAGCTAATGTCAAAAATCCTCTTCTCACCGGCATGTTTGAAATCATAATTGAGCTCTTTAATGGCCCAATATGCTTTATGTTCTATTTCAAGAGATAAGTGACATGCTTTTCCATAAACGATTTTATACAGAGACATACCCATAGGATTTTTATATGCAGTTCTGTAAGCCCATAATGCATCATCAAGTTTCTTGGACCAATTCTTTCTAGATATATTAACAGTCTTTTGGAAAATTAACTTAGGCTCTCTATTACTCAATTCTACTTGACCACTAGACTGTGGATGATACGGAGATGCAATTCTTTGATTAACATCATACTTAGCAAGCATTTTACGAAAAGCACCATGAATAAAATGTGAACCACCATCAGTCATTAAGTATCTAGGGACTTCAAACCTTGAAAAAATAACTTCTCTAAGCATCTTAATACAGGTGTTATGATCAGCACTACTAGTTCCCGTACCTTCTACCTACTTAGTGATGCAATCAACAACAAATAAAATATGTGTATACCCATTAGAGGAAGGAAACGATCCCATATAATCAAAGCCCCAAACATCAAATGGTTCTATAACAAGTGAATAATTCATAGGCATTTCCTGACGTCTACTAATATTACCAATTCTTTGACATTCATCCCAAGACAAGACAAACTTACGGGCATCCTTGAAGAGAGTAGGCCAATAAAAACTGGATTGCAATACCTTATGTGTAGTTCTATCTCCAGCATGGTGTCCTCCATATGCCTCGGAGTGACACTTGCGTAGGATATGTTCTTGTTCATGCTCAGCTACACAACGTCTAATAACACCATCTACTCCTTCTGTATAAAGATGTGGGTCATCCCAAAAGTAATGTCTTAAATCAAAGAAGAACTTTTTCTTTTGTTGGTATGTGAAACTAGGTGGTATGAATTTGGCAACAATATAATTAGCATAATCAGCATACCATGGAGCAGTATGAGAAACATTTATGATAGCTAATTGTTCATCAACAAAGCTATCATCAATAGGTAGTGGGTCATCAAGAACATTCTCTAACCTAGACAAGTTGTCTGCAACGGGGTTCTCAGCTCCCTTTCTATCAACAATGTGCAAATCAAATTCTTGTAGCAAGAGAACCCATCTAATAAGTTATTTTCCATAAGGTATTTAATAGCAGCATGATCGGTGTGAACAATTACTTTAGAATCCACAATGTAAGGTCTGAACTTATCATAATCAAATACAACTGCTAAAAACGCCTTTTCTGTAGTAGCATAATTTCTTTGAGCACTGTCTCGAGTTCTACTAGCATATTGGATAACATTTAATTTCTTATGAACTCTTTGTCCTAAAACAGCACCTGCAGCATAATCACTAGCATCACACATAATTTCAAAGGGTAAATTCCAATCAGGTGGCTGAACAATAGGTGCGGAAATCAAGGCTTTCTTAAGTATTTCAAATGCCTCTACACAATCATCATCGAAGACAAATGAAACATCTTTTTGTAAGAGATTAGTCAGAGTCCTAGAAATTTTAGAGAAGTCATTAATGAACCTCATATAAAAACTGACATGACCAAGGAAACTTCTTATACCTTTAATGTCCTTAGGACACGACATCTTTTCAATAGAATTAACCTTAGCTTTATCAACTACAATACCTCTTTCAGAAATTTTATTCCCCAAGACAATACCTTCATTAATCATAAAGTGACACTTCTCCCAATTCAAGACAAGATTAGTTTCTTCACATCTATGCAAAACTCGATCAAGGTTGCTAAGGCAATCATCAAAAGAAGTTCCATATACGGAGAAATCATCCATGAAAACCTCAACAATCTTTTCACAAAAGTCAGAGGATATAGGAGTCATACATCTTTGAAAGGTAGCTGCTGCATTGCATAAACCAAAAGGCATGCGTCTATAAGCAAAGGTACTGAAAGGGCAAGTAAAAGTTTGCTTTTCTTGATCCTCTTTTGACACATGTATTTGATAGAAACGAGAATAACCATCGAGAAAGCAAAATTGTGTATGTTTGTATAGTCTTTCTAGCATTTGATCAATAAAAGGTAAAGGGTAATGATCCTTTTTAGTAGCTTTATTTAATTTGAGGAAATCAATTACCATTCTATAACCAGTAACAATTGTTTGTGGAATTAATTCATCTTTATCATTAGGAACAACAGTAATACCTCCCTTCTTAGGGACACAATGGATATGACTTACCCACTGACTATCAGCAATGGGATAAATTATACCTTCCTCTAGAAGCTTTAGTATTTCTTTTCTTACCACTTCTTTCATCTTAGGATTTAACCGTCGTTGGTGATCAACAACCGGTTTTGCATACTTCACCAATTTTATTTTGTGCTGGCATAGAGTGGGACTAATGCCCTTATGATCATCAAGAGTATATCCAATAGCAGCACGGTGCTTCTTTAGAGTTTTCAATAATTTCTTTTCCTCGTGCTCTGAAAGGTTAGCACTAATAATAATAGGATATATCTCTTTCTCATCAAGATAAGCATATTTAAGAGTATCAGGTAAAGGTTTAAGCTCAAACACAGGATCACACTTGGGTGGAGGATCCCCTAGAATTTCAACAAGCAAGTTGTGTTTCAAAATATGTCCCTGTTTAGAGAATACTTCATCTATTTCTCTTCTTTCATTCATAAACATATCATTTTCATGGCCGAGCAAATATTTTTCTAAAGGATCACTAGGAGGCATGGCAATAGAAGCAAGACCAATAATTTCATCTTTACTAGGCAATTCTTTATCATGGGGTTGGCTATGAAATTTAGAAAAATTAAACTCATGAGACATATCCCCCAAACCAATAGGAACAACATCCTTTTTGCAGTCTATCTTAGCATTAACAGTATTCAAGAAGGGTCTACCAAATATTATGGGACAAAAGTTATCTTATGGGGAACCCAGAACAAGAAAATCAGCAGGATATTTAATTTTCCCACACAAGACATCAACATCTCTAACAATCCCAATTGGTGAAATAGTGTCTTTATTGGCAAGTTTAATTGTAACATCAATTTCCTCTATCTCAGCAGGTGCAATATCATGCATAATTTGTTTCTATAAGGAATGGGGTATTGCACTAGCACTAGCACCCATATGACATAAGCCATGATAGCAATGATCTCCTATTTTAACAAAAATAATAGGCATTCCTACACCAGGTCTATGTTTATTTTTAGTATCGGGCCTAGAAATTCTAGCAGCTTCATCACAGAAGTAAATAACATGCCCATCAATATTATCGGCCAAGAGATCTTTAACCATAGCAACATTATGTTAAACTTTAATTTGGTCAGAAGGAGTAGGTGTTCTAGTATTACTCTTACGAACCACAGTTGAAGCTTTAGCATGATCCTTCATTCTAATAGGGAAAGGTGGTTTCTCAATATAAGCAGTAGGAACAACAGAATCATTATAAGTGATAGTATTTTCTTCAACTTTAATAGGTGCAACTACTTTTACTTCAATGGGAGGATTATATTTAAATCACTTCTCCTTAGGGAGATCAATATGAGTAGCAAAGGATTCACAGAAAGAAACTACTATCTCAGAGTCAAGTCGATATTTAGTGCTAAATTCATGGAAGGCATCAGTATCCATAAAAGATTTAACACAATCAAACTTAGGTGTTATACCTGACTCCTTACCTTCTCTAGATTCCAATCTTCAGATTGTGTTTAACTCTTTCCAATAAATCCCATTTGAATTCAATAGTCTTCATCATAAAAGAGCCAGTACAAAAAGTATCGAGCATGGAGCGATTATCGAGAGAAAGCCGAGCATAATTTTTTTGAATAATAATTTCTCTTTAGAGCTCATGATTGGGGCATGAATATAACATTGACTTAAGGCTCCCCCAAGCTTGAGCGATGCTTCCTTCTTCAGTTGGCCAAAAATTATATATATAATTACGATCACGATGAACAAGAAGCATAGGATAAAACTTCTTATGAAATTCCAATTTCAATCAGTTGTAGTTCCATGATCCCATATCATCACATAGCCTACACCATGTCAATACCTTTCCATTTAAAGATAAAGGGAAGACCTTCTTCTTGATAACATCCTTGGGCATACCTGCAAGCTTGAATAATCCACAAACTTCATCCACATAGATTAGGTGTAAATCGGGATGCAATGTTCCATCTCCAGTAAAAGCATTAGCTAGCAGTTTCTCTACCATACCCAAAGGAATTTCAAAGTAAACATTTTCAATAGGTTTAGTAGGTTGAGGAGCAACTCTTTGCTCTACTGGTCGGGGTGAAGATACCCCGAACAAGCCCCTCAAAGGATTATGTTCCATGGTAACAAGTGACAGTAAAGTTCAGCACACTATATAAATTTTTTCTGACCAAATTCCACCTACCAAAGGCGCTTCACTCCCGGCAACGGCGCCAAAAAAGAGTCTTGATGACCCACAAGTATAGGGGATATATCATAGTCCTTTCGATAAGTAAGAGTGTCGAACCCAACGAGGAGCAGAAGGAAATGATAAGCAGTTTTCAGTAAGGTATTCTCTGCAAGCACTGGAATTATCGGTAACCGATAGTTTTTTGATAAGGTAATTTGTAACTGGAATTATCGCCCATGTCCTCAGGAACAAACGTAACTACTCACAAATCATATTCATGTTCATAATCAGAGGGGTATTAATATGCATAAAGGATCTGAACATATGATCTTCCACCGAATAAACCAACTAGCATCAACAACAAGGAGTAATCAACACTACTAGCAACCCACAGGTACCAATCTGAGACTTTGGGACAAAGATTGGACACAAGAGATGAACTAGGGTTTGAGATGAGATGGTGCTGGTGAAGATGTTGATGGAGATTGACCCCCTCCCAATGAGAGGATCGTTGGTGATGACGATGGTGATGATTTGCCCGTCCCGGAGGGAAGTTTCCCTGACAGAACAGCTCCACCGGAGCCCTAGATTGGTTCTGCCAAGGTTCCGCCTCGTGGCGGCGGAGTTTCGTCCAATGAGTTAGCTTATGATTTTTTCCTCCACAAAAGACCTCATACAGCAAAAGATGGGCATCAGAGGGTTGCTAGAGGGCCTACGAGGCAAGGTGCGCACCCAGGGGGTAGGGCGTACCCCACCCTCGTGGACGGTGGGTGGCCCCCCTCTGGTACTTCTTTTGCCCAATATTTTATATATATTCTAAAACTTGCTCTTGTGAAGTTTCAGGACTTTTGGAGTTGTGTAGAATAGGTCTCCAATATTTTCTCCTTTTCCAGCCCCGAATTCCACCTGCCGGCATTCCCCCTCTTCATGTAAACCTTATAAAATAAGAAAGAATAGGCATAAGTATTTTGACATAATGTGTAATAACAGCCCATAATGCAATAAATATCGATATAAAAGCATAATGCAAAATAGACGTATCAACTCCCCCAAGCTTAGACCTCGCTTGTCCTCAAGTAAAAGCCGATATCGAAAAATATGTACACATGTTTAGAGATAGAGGTGTCGATAAAATAAAATAGGGACATGAGGGCATCATGATCATTATTATAACAACAATATATATATATATATATATATGTATATTGTCATATGATCTCTTATGCTAAAGTAACAATTCATTCACAGTTTCAAGTGTGAATCATAAACTTCATTGAAAACTAACAAACTATAATCTCAGTCATTGAAGCAATTGCAATTTATAATAACATCAGAAAGAGTCAATATAAGAGCTTTTTAGTAAGTCCACATACTCAACTATGATTTAGTCTTTCACAATTGCTAACACTCACGCAATACTTATGGGTATGAAGTTTTAATCGGACATAGAGAAAGATAGGGGCTTATAGTTTTGCCTCCCAACCTTTTACCTCAAGGGTAATTAAAACAATAATAGTTCATGAAAACTCACATCCAATTAGCTATATATATATCAGGATCTTTCCAACACATTGTGGTTTCCAAAGGATAAAATGTAAAAAGGAAAGGTGAAGATCACCATGAATCTTGTATCAAGTAATAGACAAGAATAAAAGATAGGCCCTTCGCAGAGGGAAGCAGAGTTTTTCGTGTGCTTTTATGGTTGAATGCACAAACGTCACTTTATATTGCCACTTGTGATATGGACCTTTATTATGCAGTCTATCGTTTTTATTTCTTCCACATCACAAGATCGTATAAAGCTTATTTTCTCCACACTAATAAGTCATACATATTTTGAGAGCAATTGTTATTGCTTGCAATGATGACAACTTACTTGAAGGATCTTACTCAATGCATAGGTAGATATGGTGGATTCTCATGGAAAAACGAAGTTTAAGGATATTTGGAAGCACAAGTAGTGTCTCTACTTGGTGCAAAGAATTTGGCTAGCATCAGAGGGAAAGGCAAGATCAACATGTTGGATGATCCATGACAATATAATTTATTTCAAATGTAAGAGAACATAACAATTACGTTGTCTTCCTTGTCCAACATCAACTCTTTAGCATGTCATATTTTAATGAGTGCTCACAATCATAAAATATGCCCAAGATAGTATATTTATATGTGAAAACCTCTCTTTCTTTATTACTTCTTATTAATTGCAACGATGACCAAAACTATGTTTGTCAACTCTCAACAACTTTTATTCATCATACTCTTTATATGTGAAATCATTACTCTCCATCAGATCCATATGATCTCTTTATTTCTTTTTATTCTTTCTCTTCTCTTTTATTTTTATACCCTGAAGATCATACCAAGATAATAAAGCCCTTGACTCAGCACTAATCTTTATTATATAACTCACGGACTCGATTACATAGAAGGATCACAAAGCAAAACTCAAAACTAGATCACACTAAAACTTTATTCTACTAGATCAAGATATTACCAAAAGGATCGAACTAAGAAAAATAGTAAAGATAAAAGTGTGATGGTGATATGATACCGGGGCACTCCCCCAAGCTTGGCAGTTGCCAAGGGGAGTGCCCATACCCATGTGTTTATGTCTCCTTCCTCGGAGGTGGTGATGATGGATTTGTTGATGATGTAGGCTTGTCGTCCATCTTCCAAGGCATAGGCTCACCATCATAGAAGGATGAACGAGTCTCCGAGATCCTAAAATCTACAGCCCAACTCATCCTCTTGAATCTATATTCATACTCACAGTTTTGGTTTTGCAGGTCATAGATCTGGGCTTGGAGGCGCTCAATTTTCTCGTGAAGCTTGAAGATGGCCTCCCCAATGTTCTTGTCATCTAGCTTGTGCTTGTTGGTGAATTTTGTGATCATTATGTGATTGGTGTCGAGTCCAGGCTCCACCATCTCCTGTCATCCGAACTAGTGAAATAGTGTGTAACGCCCCGAGACCATTGCGCCAGGTGTCTTCAAGTTATTCACTGTTGTTGCCTTGTCATTTGTTTGCGTGTCATGCATTTGATATCATGTCATCATGTGCATCGCATTTGCATTCGTGTTCGTCTCATGCATCCGAACATTTTCCCCGTTGTCCGTTTTGCAATCTGGCACTCCTATGTCCTCCAGGGCCCTCTTTTGTCTCTTTTCGTGTGCAGGTGATAAACGTTCTCGGATTGGACCGAGACTTGCCTAGTGGCCTTGGTATGCTACCAGTAGACCGCCTGTCAAGTTTCATACCATTTGGAGTCTATTTGATACTCCAACGGTTAACCGAGGAACCGTAAAGGCCTCGTGTGTGTTGCATCCCGACACACCTTCAAAGTGGCCCCAAACCCATCCAAACTCCCTCCATTCTCTCGGCTGTTCGACCACGATCGCGTGGCCGAAAACCGCACCTCATTTGGACTCTCCTAGATCCCTCTACCTATATATATGTGTCTCCCTCCGAATTTTCGCGCAGATGAAACCCTAACTTTTCCCCTCGCGCCGCCGGACGTTTCTTCCTCCTCATCGGACATGTCCGCCTCCACCTCTGCAGCCAACCACAGCGTGCCACGTCGCCCCGCCACCTTCTCTCTCCTCCGCGCGCGCCGAGGCCCGCCGGGGCCCGAGGCCGGCCCGCCCCGGGCCGATCAGGGCCGAGCCGCCCGTCCCGCGCCACGCCTTCACCGGATCTCCTCGTTGCCGCTCCAGCACCGGCGAAGGTCGTCGCCGCCACCCGACCACCTTGTCGCCTACATGTGGCCGCCGCCTCTCTCCGACACCATGCCACCACCGCCTACAGCACCCCCGAGGGCCGTCCGCAGCTAGAACATCTCCCGCTGCCACTCCTCCTCGCCGAAGCCGCCTCTGGTGACCGGAGCTCGCCGGAGCACGCCGCCTCTTCCCCGCCATCTCCGGCCACCTCCCTGGTCAACTCCGGCGAGATCCTTCGGACTGGGATGAGATCCATGAGGCTCGCCATCCAAACGCCGCCTCGTCCCGGATCTGCTCATCCCCGAACCGTCCCGTCCAGCTTTCCACGTGGGTATAATTTTGGCTAAGTCCCAGGATTTTAACATTATGTGTGCATGTTTGACCTGCCATAACTTCATGCATATTGCTCCATGTTGCATGCATGATATACCAAAATGTTCATCTGGTTGAGCTCTTCATTTTGTTCCATTGCACCATGCTTGTTTGAGTTCATCTCGATGCCTAAAGTGCTGTTGCAAGAGTGCTATAAAATGTTAGTTCCTGATTCTTATCAGTTTATGAGCATTTGTCATTTTTGCCATGATTATTGTGTGATGCATATGAGCTTGAGCCCTACATGTGTTTTGGGCTATGCCATGCCATCTTTATAGGGGTGTATGCCATGCATTTTTGTGATCAATGTGGTGACTAGCACAAGCATGCAAAGTAGCTCTCGTGATATTGTTGTTTTCAGGGACTTAGAATTTCACTAAGTCTTTGTCTGCTGTTATTTTTTATGCCATGTATTCATGTTGCTATAGAGTGATCCATGCTGCTTTTGAGTATATTCAGTAAGGATGATTTTGAGACATTGTTATACTCTATCCATCCATGTCCTTGTTTGCATTTATGGGGTGCCCTAGCATGACTCAATCTTGCTCTACTTTTGCTATAAAATGTTCCTGGCAGATTGTTTACGTGTTAATCAATTTTGCCAAGGTCGTTGTAGTTGATCCATGCATGCTATGAGATTGTTCTTGCCATGTTTAGTTTCTTGATCATGTCTTCTTGCTGGTAGTATGCTTATCTTGTCATGCAATGTCTTGTGTTGAGTGCATCGAGCTCGCAAACATGCCTACGTAACTCTGCTTTGCCATGTCCAGTTTTCTGCCAAGTCTGAATCTGTTAATGAAACTTGCTATGTTTACATGGGTGCCATCATATCTTCTGATCCTTTTTGGCTTATGGTCAGTAAGGGGCTTGTTTTATATGCTTTAAGTAGATTCATGCCATGCCTTGTATTGCCATGATCTGATCCTGTAGCATGTTGTTATCTTGCTCTAAACATTGCTTCCTGATGTTAATTCCTAACATGTTAGTATTTTCTCTAAGTTTGTGATGCTGATATATTTTGCCATTTTTCCATGATTGTTTGAACCTTCTCTTGTGTGATTTAGCCATAGCTCAGTGTTCATATTTTGTCAAGCATCTTGAGTAAATCGCTGTCATGTGCTTTGTTGCTATGTTGGAGTGCAGTAGCTTAGTTTCTTGTTGCATTCTAGATGGCATCGTGCTGTTAACTGCAGGATTGTGCCATTATTGTTTTGCTTGCCATTTGCAAACCGTGGATCCGATTCCGGTGATGTTTATATCGATTTCGACTGAAATCAACTCATCTTTCCAGCGGCACTCCTGGTTTGCCAAGTTGAGGCATGGTTCAATCTTTTCCTTCCAGAGCTCGCATATGCATTGCACAGCACATCCCGCATATCATGCCATGTTTTGCATGATGTTGCTTGCGCATTGCACCGTGGTTGATGGTTGTTCCCTTTGCTTGTGTTCTTGCTTTGGGTAGAGACGGGAGATGAGTTCGTGTTCAAGGAACCCGTTGAGTACATTTACGAGGATCAAGCTTTCATCTTCTCGGAGAACTTTGCAGGCAAGATGACCTGTGACGCCCCTGATTTAATTGTACACTAATCATACACGCAAACGTGTACGATCAAGATCAGGGACTCACGGGTGGATATCACAACACAACTCTACAAATAAAATAAGTCATACAAGCATCATATTACAAGCCAGAGGGCTCGAATACAAGAGCTCGATCATAGATGAGTCAGCGGAAGCAACAATATCTGAGTACAGACATAAGATAAACAAGTTTGCCTTAAGAAGGCTAGCACAAACTGGGATACAGATCGAAAGAGGCGCAGGCCACCTGCCTGGGATCCTCCTAAACTACTCCTGGTCGTCGTCAGCGGGCAGCACGTAGTAGTAGGCACCTCCGGTGTAGTAGGAGTCGTCGTCGATGGTGGCGTCTGGATCCTGGGCTCCAACATCTAGTTGCGACAACCAGGTAGAAGGGGTAGGGGGAAAAGAGGGAGAAAGCAACCGTGAGTACTCATCCAAAGTACTCGCAAGCAAGGAGCTACACTACATATGCATGGGTATCAAATGGAATAAGGGTATCATATGTGGACTGAACTACAGAATGCCAGAATAAGAGGGGGATAACTAATCCTGTCGAAGACTACGCTTCTGGCAGCCTACGTCTTGCAGCATGTAGAAGAGAGTAGACTGAAGTCCTCCAAGTAGCATCGCAGAGCATAATCCTAACCGATGATCCTACCCTCGTCGCCCTGTGAGAGAGCGATCACCGGTTGTATCTGGCACTTGGAAGAGTGTGTTTTATTAAGTATCCGGTTCTAGTTGTCATAAGGTCAAGGTACAACTCCGGGTCGTCCTTTTACCGAGGGACACGGCTATTCGAATAGATAAACTTCCCTGCAGGGGTGCACCACATATCCCAACACGCTCGATCCCATTTGGCCGGACACACTTTCCTGGGTCATGCCCGGCCTCGGAAGATCAACACGTCGCAGCCCGACCTAGGCACAACAGAGAGGTCAGCACGCCGGTCTAAATCCTATGGCGCAGGGGTCTGGGCCCATCGCCCTTTGCACACCTGCACGTTGCGAACGCGGCCGGAAGCAGAACTATCCCCTTTAATACAAGAGTAGGCTTACGGTCCAATCCGGCGCGCGCCACTCAGTCGCTGACGTCACGAAGGCTTCGGCTGATACCACGACGTCGAGATACCCATAACTACTCCCGCGTAGATGGTTAGTGCGTATAGACCAAATGGCCAGACTCAGATCAAATACCCAGATGTCGTTAAGCGTGTTAAGTATCCGCGAACGCCGACCAGGGCCAGGCCCACCTCTCTCCTAGGTGGTCTCAACCTGCCCTGTCGCTCCGCCTCAAGTAACAGTCGGGGGCCGTCGGGAACCCAGGCCCACCTCTACCGGGATGGAGCCACCTGCCCCTTCAGCCCCCAACTCCGAACAGTACCACAGGTAATGTAACTGTGTAAAGTATATAGTATATGCCCGTGATCACCTCCCGAAGTGATCACGGCCCAGTAGTATAGCATGGCAGACGGACAAGAATGTAGGGCCACTGATGGAACACTAGCATCCTATACTAAGCAGTAGGATAGCAGGTAATGGTAACAACAGTAGTAGCAAGGACAGGCTATGCATCAGGATAGGAATAACGGAAAGCAGTATCATGCTACACTACTCTAATGCAAGCAGTATAGAGAAGAGTAGGTGATACCTGGTGATCAAAGGGGGGGCTTGCCTGGTTGCTCAGACAAGAACGAGGGGTCGTCGGTGACGTAGTCGATCACAGCGGCATCATCGGCCTCGGGGTCTACCGGAGAGAAGAGGGGGAAGAAACAGTAAATATAAGCAAACAGATGCAACGCTAAGCATGACATGACGATAAGTAGAATTAGGGTCGATCTAACGTAGTACTACACGTTGCAGACAGAGAGGATAAACATCCGAGGATGAATTCCCGATGTTAGGCGGATTCCAGACACAGGAAAAGAGGGGAAAAGTTCCATGTCCAGCATGCTAGGGTCATGTGATAGATGAACGGACCGCGTATTCGGATTCGTTAAATTTTTCTGAGCAACTTTCATATAGAAAACATTTTCAACCGAGCTACGGTTTAATTTATATGATTTTTCAAAGTTTTATTAATATTTTGAAATTAATTTAATTATTTATTTCGAATTTAAATAATGTTGATTCTTTTTATACCCTGACCGAGCCAGCCACAGTCAAAGCCCAGCCATCAGGTCCACAGTCAAAGTTGACCTTGGTCAATGTGCGAACAGTGCTAGTGGGTCCTACTTGTCATGGACACTGTGTCTATTAAGTCAATTAATTAGAGATAACCAATAGGGTGGTCCACATGTCATTTTCTATTAAAGTAAATTAGCACTAATTTAACACTAACTAATCTACTCCTAATTAAACAAGGGGCCGGCCGTACTGGACAATGGCCCAGCCGGCCACACACGCAACACACACAGCACGCAACACACAAATTTGTTTTCTGTTAACAAAAGATAGCATTTTGTAATTTTCGTAGGATTTATTCCATGCATCAAATGGATTTGGTCCAGTGGGGTAAAATGGAGTTTGTCACACATACTACCTTCCCATATTTTTTTAAGTCCTGTTAACGGTTGTTTAACCCCAGATTAGGGGCTGTAGAGGGGATTAATCAAAGTAAAAACTAAAAAGCTAGCTAGCAGTACAGTAGCTAGCAGGAGTACAGGCAAGCATCGATAGGGATTAGGGGCAGTAGCAGAGAGCAGAGGCGTAGCGGCGGCGGCAGGATGCAGTAGCAGCGAGAAAGCGCGGGGACGGCAGCGGCTAGCATCAGTAGAAGTGCAGCAGCAGAGGCACGGCCACGCGCAGGCAGACGCGTGCCTGGGCGCGGCCAGCAAGCGGCGCCCGTGGCCGGACGCGACCAGGGGCGCGCGGGCACGGCAGCGACCTCGGCGACGGCCCGAGCTCGGTAGGGTGCGGCTACGGCGCAGGAGCTCGAGATCGAGTGAGCTGGCGAGCTAGGAGGGAGCTACAGGCGTGCGGGAGGCCAGTTAGTGTACCACGCGACCAGAGGTTCGTCGGAACCTTGCCGGCGACGAGTCGGAGCGGGAGTGGGTTCGGCAATGGTGCTAGCCACATCTAGAGGTCGAAATCGATGCCGAAAATAGAGGAGATGGACGCGGAGCTTACGTAGGGAGCGCACGGGGTCCCGTCGATGGTTTAGTAGAAGTAGAGGTGGCCGGCGTTGGCGACGGCAGCGGCGACCGAGACGGATGGAGGTTGGGGACGGGGAAGCAGCGGGCGTCTCAGTGGCTTCCAGCTCGATCTCGCCCATGTACTCGAAGTAGGCGAGGTAGGGGAGGCCGGAGGCGGACTGGAGTCGCGGCGACGACGGTGAACACCGGCGATGTATGCGGTGGGGACGGCCTCGATGGCGAGCGTACGGGGCGGCCCCGCTCGAATCGAGGCTTGCGGTTGATGAGGAAGAGGACAGCGGTGCTCCTGGACTAAGCTCGGCGACGAGGGATGGCTGGTGGCCACGGGATTGATGACGACGCGGCGATGGAGGAGCTCGGGCGGGTGCGGGGCGAGAGTGACGGCGCGTGGGAGGGAAAAAGGAGGCTAGGGTTTAGGGGAGAGGAAGAGGGGGCCGGGGGTTGCTCTTATCCGCCGGGGGAAACGACGGGGAGGTGTGGGATGGCTGCCACGGCATCATCGGTGGCCATGGCACCGGTGGATCGTTGCCACGATTCCCCTATGTGAACAGAGAAGGGAGACGAGGGCGAGTTGGGTTGGGCTGGACCTGTTTTAGCTAAATGGGCCAAGGGTCCGGTAGGTTTAGGTCTCCCTTTTCTTAAAATTATTTTCCTTTTCTGCTTTTCCTTTCTGTTTTGTAAATAGTTGGAGCACAAAATGAATGTTGTGAAGAATGAAACTTGGCACATAATTCATGCACCAAATTGTGGTGTTGCACAAAAAGTTATAGAGCCAACGGAATTGTTCAAGCATTTTTGGAAATTGAAAAAGCCAATTAATATGTCGTTGGGCCACTTTATATTTTCCTAGAGAGAAAAGGGAGAGCCAAATGATGTTGGTTGCCACATGATAATTAGCTAGTGAATATTTGCTACCCAATGAACATTTTTGTTTTGACATTTGAAAGCCTTATTTGTTTGACTTTATTTTAAAATCTTGAATTTGGACCGGATTCGAACCAACGCGAGTTTAACAACAGTAATCGCAGTGACGTGACATCATTAGCAGAGGATTACTGTAACTTAATTATCCGGGCATCACAATTCTCCTCCACTACAAGAAATCTCGTCCCGAGATTTAAGGGGTGAAGTAAGGGGAAAAGACTCAGGAAGGACGGGACTCAACACAAGATAGGTACCTAGGGGCTATCTTGCGAACATGGCATCGAGGCAGCTCTCGAGTTAAAATTCAAGAAAGTCATCGAGAGTAAGGCTATAAGGTGCAATAAGAAGCTTCAAGCGGGTAGGCAATCGTTTGTTGCCTGAAACAGTGGGTCAAGGGGGTTTAGAGCAATGAGGATAAGTATTTCGTCTGATACCAGTATAGATCACTAGGAAGGTGGCTCGTGATTTACATACGAAGCCAAGTGCAAAGAATATTTCAGAGTCAAGGGTGTACAAGAGTGTCAGGTTTCGATCCTGTGGAACTGTGGGTTATGGGCCCACCATGTGGGTTAAAAGTAGAAAGAGTGGTGACATGTTACACGGTTATGACAGCAAGCTTTGTCGGAGGATAGTCTGTCAGTTATGTTGGCAACCACGTTGGTACCAAGGGCGAGGGATGAAGAGAACCATTTTCCTGCTCGTTAAGACGAGGCGTGCCAATAGGCAAGGTTCTCGTCCATCGGTGGTTACCGGAATGTCATCAACAATAGTAACAGGGTATCACTGACAAGGTTGTACATCGGGGCGTTTACAGAAGCAGGGAATTATCTCTGCTCAGCTAACTCAGATTAGAAGAAAGGTTAAACAAAACAATGGAAGGGGAAATACGATTATCCAGTTAAACAGAACAATGGAAAGGAAAATGTGTTTAAACACATATTTTAGGGGTATATCCTTCCCAAGGACAAGCAGAGAATGATATCCATGACAGAATATAAAGTAGAAAAGTCGTTAGGTGAGGGGAGAAAAATTTCATGATATTACTCATACAACGGTGTTAGGGTAATTGATAAAGAAAAATTAGCATTATGCTTCAAATGTTTTTATTGAAGATTGGAGTACCACAAACATGCTTCGAGATAGCATTGACATGGTCTTCAATCAAAGGTCGGACTTGGATACACAAAGGATTCATCAGGAACAACTTATAGAATAAGTCTTACAATTTCCTCCTTGAGGAATGGTTAACCTTGTTAAAAAGGAAACTATAACCACAGGTCCTCCGGCCAGGTGTGCTAGGCATGACATCACCTTACCGGGTCATATAAGGACCAATGTTATAACTCTTGGCAAATATATTCCAACCATCATATCTGACCGAGATTCAGATCTGATCGGTGTTAGGATACCTCAGACTCAGGATCCCTGAGAAGAAAATGTGCAACACAATTGACGAGACGACATTATATGATTCTCGGGAAATGAACTATGGAAGCGAGTTCTGAACAAGAGTTCACCATTAAATCAAGGAGAGGTGAGGAAGTGACTAATTGACTCAGCAACAATCCTTTGATATTTCCAAAAGATGGATTTCCACAACTATGTGAAAAGGAGATAACATTAGCTAGATCAAATGACTTAATGATGTATGCTCGAGGAAAACATACACAGTTAAACATTGGTTGAAATGTGTACCCGAAATATGGGTTGGGTAGCATGATCAATGTTCGAATGATGATTCAATAAGCCATAGACATAGAATGAAACTATAGACCAATAACTTCAAAGCTATAGGGTTGCTAGAAGTTTAGAATTTACACATCATAGACCATTTGTCGGTATTCTGGTTAGAAACAACACGGGGACCAAGAAAAGAATGGTGATGTTAATAAGTATCACTTGTATCAAGAATTCTTAAGGGTGGTGAATTTCCCATGACATCCTTGACCTAAAAGATAGCAATACTCCAAGGTAGAACATAACATAAGTTGGATAGCAAGGATCTCAAGGTACAACACAAAACAGGAACAAGTTTGTGTTGAAGGGAAAGCAAGAATGTTGCCGATGATAACACAAACCATCGAGGGGCAAGGATGGTATTTCTCATCATGAATTCAATTGATATCCTGTAGGAACTCAGAATGTCGATCATGATCATGACAAATTTTGTCGAGAGGTTTCATGGAGATGTAATCGGTCGGCGATGACATCAAGTCAACGGAATGATGAAGCGAAAAGTTATTGAAACCATGGGTACGAAACAAACTCAAAATCAAGCTTGTTGTTCATGGACAAATGATATGGCGAGGAAGATCGGCATAAGGTTATCTCATCGTCAAAAATTGTGCTCCGGGAAGAAGGACCAGGTAGCACAGTTAAATTTTAGCACAAAATGATATAGCCGATCAGGCTAGGAATGACGTGATGGAGTATTAAACTACTCAACCACAAAGTACTAGGAGTACTGAATCACAGGGGTGATTTGATTCACTAACCGGTGTTTTCGGTTGACGTCAACCCAGAACCCGTGGAGTGACTATGACGGGGAAAGGCACTACTTCATCAGAAATGCATAAGATGTAGTGCAATCGGTTGATATCCTCGAGATACCAGGGGGGTATTACTCGAAGGTACATCAAAATAGAGGTTGGGCTAGGGTATTGCTCTGCAGAAGACAAGTACTTAAACTTGCACGAGAAAAGGTATTTGAAGGAGAACATTGGCGAAACCACGATTGCAAAGGCCGGATCCCATATATAAGAACTTATACCAAGGGGATAATTTAATTTAAGAGAAGCTTTAACGATAAGATCTACATCGTGTCCATGGGCATGAACACAAGTTCAAGGTCGACTCCCACTTCTCCAATGCATAACCGTTCATTCACTTCTCACTTTCGAAGAAGTTGTAGTGTTGAAATTTTATTTGGCAAAATACCATAAGTGTATGGCTCGTGAAAACTTTCGAGTTCACACAGTTTAGAGAAGGCGTAGGTTCAACCCATCAGGGCATCATAGGGGTATATACCACAAATTTCAAGAATAAATAACACAAACTCGATAGTAGAGCATGTTTGGGAAAGCAGAGGATACAATTTACCAAAAGTATTATATATCCGAGGAAAGGCTCACAGACTTATTGAATATGAAGGACGCTGTCGGATAAAATCCAGCAAATGATCTGGTGGTCCTCAAGGGATCTGGTGCGAGCATCGGTACTCAACCAGAGGGAGAAACAATGCAAGGAGATCAGACTTTAGAAACAACTGACTAATTCAAGGCTCAAATGCAAAGGAATTATCAACTTCAAGACAAGGGATCAGAAGCAATGCTCTAATCAGGGATGGATAAGTTGAATAGCCTTAAGGGTACAATCGATGGTCAATTGATTGGTCGAGATCCAGCTCATGTTTAAACTGGCGTCTGAGCCGGAAGGATGAATTATAGGATCCGACTGATGATTGCGTGCACTCACACTCATGTTGAATCAATAGGATCAAAATGACGGTCGCAAAGAATGCCAATAAGATTACTATACTTATGGGATTAACCATAACGCAAGCAAGTAAAGAATTTCAAGAGCAATAAGTTACTAAGGATTTTTGGAAGATAGAATAGTATTTCGATGACCATTGTGAAACACATGAACAATTGGGGGATGAGCGGATACTCGATAAGTGCAAGAATTATCCGTAGGGGTATTCAGGTGACAAAGAACAACAAGGCAGTAAGCTCAAAGGATTATCGAAACAACGACGAGTATTTCGGGGTTTCTTGTAATAACAAGACCAACTTGGAATAAAAGTAAGAACGACATGTGTAAGTATTTATCCATAGGGATTTTTCGGTGGTAGGGAATTGCAAAAGCAATGGCACAAAGTTTCAGGAGAACATCGGAGAGTATTATCAGAATCTTTTATTGAAGCAGTCGATCATATGTAATTAAGGGATCTTCGGGTGAAAGTGATAACGAGATCCTAATGTTAGATTTAGCAAAATTCATTTAACCCGAATAGAAGAGAGATCAGAGTCCTAGAGTATATATCGAGGAATAAAAGATCCTAATAACACCCGATGGCGACGTGGGCCCAGGGGCCGCACAGCCAAGTTAGTAAAGACTTTTTTTCAATGTCTAGACTCGACTTCGGCCAAAGAGTGTGGAAGGGGGTTTCCTACAAGCAGTCGGCTGTGATACCAACTGGTGACGCCCCCGATTTAATCGTACACTAATCATACACGCAAACGTGTACGATCAAGATCAGGGACTCATGGGTGGATATCACAACACAACTCTACAAATAAAATAAGTCATACAAGCATCATATTACAAGCCAGAGGGCTCGAATACAAGAGCTCGATCATAGACGAGTCAGCGGAAGCAACAATATCTGAGTACATACATAAGATAAACAAGTTTGCCTTAAGAAGGCTAGCACGAACAGGGATACAGATCGAAAGAGGCACAGGCCTCCTGCTGGAATCCTCCTAAACTACTCCTGGTCGTCGTCAGCGGGCAGCACGTAATAGTAGGCACCTCCGGTGTAGTAGGAGTCGTCGTCGACGGTGGCGTCTGGATCCTGGGCTCCAACATCTGGTTGTGACAACCAGGTAGAAGGGGTAGGGGGAAAAGAGGGAGAAAGCAACCGTGAGTACTCATCCAAAGTACTCGCAAGCAACGAGCTACACTACATATGCATGGGTATCAAATGGAATAAGGGTATCATATGTGGACTGAACTACAGAATGCCAGAATAAGAGGGGGATAACTAATCCTGTCGAAGACTACGCTTCTGGCAGCCTCCGTCTTGCAGCATGTAGAAGAGAGTAGACTGAAGTCCTCCAAGTAGCATCGCATAGCATAATCCTAACCGATGATCCTCCCCTCGTCGCCCTGTGAGAGAGCGATCACCGGTTGTATCTGGCACTTGGAAGAGTGTGTTTTATTAAGTATCCGGTTCTAGTTGTCATAAGGTCAAGGTACAACTCCGGGTCGTCCTTTTACCGAGGGACACGGCTATTCGAATAGATAAACTTCCCTGCAGGGGTGCACCACATATCCCAACACGCTCGATCCCGTTTGGCCGGACACACTTTCCTGGGTCATGCCCGGCCTCGGAAGATCAACACGTCGCAGCCCTACCTAGGCACAACAGAGAGGTCAGCACGCCGGTCTAAATCCTATGGCGCAGGGGTCTGGGCCCATCGCCCTTTGCACACCTGCACGTTGCGAACGCGGCCGGAAGCAGAACTAGCCCCCTTAATACAAGAGCAGGCTTACGGTCCAATCCGGCGCGCGCCACTCAGTCGCTGACGTCACGAAGCCTTCGGCTGATACCACAACGTCGAGAAACCCATAACTACTCCCGCGTAGATGGTTAGTGCGTATAGACCAAATGGCCAGACTCAGATCAAATACCCAGATCTCGTTAAGCGTGTTAAGTATCCGCGAACGCCGACCAGGGCCAGGCCCACCTCTCTCCTAGGTGGTCTCAACCTGCCCTGTCGCTCCGCCTCAAGTAACAGTCGGGGGCCGTCGGGAACCCAGGCCCACCTCTACCGGGATGGAGCCACCTGCCCCTTCAGCCCCCAACTCCGAAGAGTGCCACAGGTAATGTAACTGTGTAAAGTATATAGTATATGCCCGTGATCACCTCCCGAAGTGATCACGACCCAGTAGTATAGCATGGCAGACGGACAAGAATGTAGGGCCACTGATGGAACACTAGCATCCTATACTAAGCAGTAGGATAGCAGGTAATGGTAACAACAGTAGTAGCAAGGACAGGCTATGCATCAGGATAGGAATAACGGAAAGCAGTATCATGCTACACTACTCTAATGCAAGCAGTATAGAGAAGAGTAGGCGATATCTGGTGATCAAAGGGGGGGCTTGCCTGGTTGCTCAGACAAGAATGAGGGGTCGTCGGTGACGTAGTCGATCACAGCGGAATCATCGGCCTCGGGGTCTACCGGAGAGAAGAGGGGGAAGAAACAGTAAATATAAGCAAACAGATGCAACGCTAAGCATGACATGACGATAAGTAGAATTAGGGTCGATCTAACGTAGTACTACATGTTGCAGATAGAGAGGATAAACATTCGAGGATGAATTCCCGATGTTAGGCGGATTCCGGACACAGGAAAAGAGGGGAAAAGTTCCATGTTCAGCATGCTAGGGTCATGTGACAGATGAACGGACCGCGTATTCGGATTCGTTAAATTTTTCTGAGCAACTTTCATATAGAAAACATTTTCAACCAAGCTACGGTTTAATTTATATGATTTTTCAAAGTTTTATTAATATTTTGAAATTAATTTAATTATTTATTTCGAATTTAAATAATGTTGATTCTTTTTATACCCTGACCGAGCCAGCCACAGTCAATGACATGAGGGGCCAGTCAAAGCCCAGCCATCAGGTCAACAGTCAAAGTTGACCTTGGTCAATGTGCGAACAGTGCTAGTGGGTCCTACTTGTCATGGACACTGTGTCTATTAAGTCAATTAATTAGAGATAACCAATAGGGTGGTCCACATGTCATTTTCTATTAAAGTAAATTAGCAGTAATTTAACACTAACTAATCTACTCCTAATTAAACAAGGGGCCGGCCGTACTGGACAATGGCCCAGCCGGCCACACACGCAACACACAGAGCACGCAACACACAAATTTGTTTTCTGTTAACAAAAGATAGCATTTTGTAATTTTCGTAGGATTCATTCCATGCATCAAATGGATTTGGTCCAGTGGGGTAAAATGGAGTTTGTCACACATACTACCTTCCCATATTTTTTTAAGTCCTGTTAACGGTTGTTTAACCCCAGATTAGGGGCTGTAGAGGGGATTAATCAAAGTAAAAACTAAAAAGCTAGCTAGCAGTACAGTAGCTAGCAGGAGTACAGGCAAGCATCGATAGGGATTAGGGGCTGTAGCAGAGAGCAGAGGCGTAGCGGCAGCGGCAGGATGCAGTAGCAGCGGGAACGCGCGGGGACGGCAGTGGCTAGCATCAGTAGAAGTGCAGCAGCAGAGGCACGGTCACGCGCAGGCAGAAACGTGCCTGGGCGCGGCCAGCAAGCGGCGCCCGTGGCCGGACGCAACCAGGGGCGCGCGGGCGCGGCAGCGACCTCGGCGACGGCCCGAGCTCGGTAGGGTGCGGCTACGGCGCAGGAGCTCGAGATCGAGTGAGCTGGCGAGCTAGGAGGGAGCTACAGGCGTGCGGTAGGCCAGTTAGTGTACCACGCGACCAGAGGTTCGACGGAACCTTGCCGGCGACGAGTCCGAGCGGGAGTGGGTTCGGCAATGGTGCTAGCCGCATCTAGAGGTCGAAATCGATGCCGAAAATAGAGGAGATGGACGCGGAGCTTACGTAGGGAGCGCACAGGGTCCCGTCGATGGTTTAGTAGCAGTAGAGGTGGCCGGCGTTGGCGATGGCAGCGGCGACCGAGACGGATGGAGGTTGAGGACGGGGAAGCAGCGGGCGTCCCGGTGGCTTCCAGCTCGATCTCGCCCATGTACTCGAAGTAGGCGAGGTAGGGGAGGCCGGAGGCGGACTGGAGTCGCGGCGACGACGGTGGACACCGGCGATGTACGCGGTGGGGACGGCCTCGATGGCGAGCGTACGGGGCGGCCCCGCTCGAATCGAGGCTTGCGGTTGATGAGGAAGAGGACGGCGGTGCTCCTGGACTAAGCTCGGCGACGAGGGATGGCTGGTGGCCACGGGATTGATGACGACGCGGCGATGGAGGAGCTCGGGCGGGTGCGGGGCGAGAGTGACAGCGCGTGGGAGGGAAAAAGGAGGCTAGGGTTTAGGGGAGAGGAAGAGGGGGCCGGGGGTTGCTCTTATCCGCCGGGGGAAACGACGGGGAGGTGTGGGATGGCTGCCACGGCGTCATCGGTGGCCATGGCACCGGTGGATCGTTGCCACGATTCCCCTATGTGAACAGAGAAGGGAGACGAGGGCGAGTTGGGTTGGGCTGGACCTGTTTTAGCTAAATGGGCCAAGGGTCCGGTAGGTTTAGGTCTCCCTTTTCTTAAAATTATTTTCCTTTTTTGCTTTTCCTTTCTGTTTTGTAAATAGTTGGAGCACAAAATGAATGTTGTGAAGAATGAAACTTGGCACATAATTCATGCACCAAATTGTGGTGTTGCACAAAAAGTTATAGAGCCAACGGAATTGTTCAAGCATTTTTGGAAATTGAAAAAGCCAATTAATATGTCGTTGGGCCACTTTATATTTTCCTAGAGAGAAAAGGGAGAGCCAAATGATGTTGGTTGCCACATGATAATTAGCTAGTGAATATTTGCAACCCAATTAACATTTTTGTTTTGACATTTGAAAGCTTTATTTGTTTGACTTTATTTTAAAATCTTGAATTTGGACCGGATTCGAACCAACGCGAGTTTAACAACAGTAATCGCAGTGACGTGACATCATTAGCAGAGGATTACTGTAACTTAATTATCCGGGCATCACATGACCATACCCTCGAAATCACTTCTATCTTTGCTTGCTAGTTGCTCGCTCTTTTATTATGCTGCGATACCTACCACCTGATATATCATGCCTCCCATATTGCCATGTCAAGCCTCTAACCCACCTTTCCTAGCAAACCGTTGTTTGGCTATGTTACCGCTTTGCTCAGCCCCTTTTATAGCGTTACTAGTTGCATGTGAAGATGGAGTTTGTTCCATGTTGGAACATGGACATTTGTTGGGATATCACAATATCTCTTATTTAATTAATGCATCTATATACTTGGTAAAGGGTGGAAGGCTCGGCCTTATGCCTGGTGTTTTGTTCCACTCTTGCCGCCCTAGTTTCTATCATACCGGTGTTATGTTCCTTGATTTTGCGTTCCTTACGCGGTTGGGTTATAATGGGAACCCCTTGACAGTTTGCTTTGAATAAAACTCCTCCAGCAAGGACCAACCTTGGTTTTACTTTTGCACTAACAACCTATCACCTTCCCTTGGGTTCTGCAGACTGAAGGGTCATCTTTATTTTAACCCCCCCCCCCCCCGGGCCAGTGCTTCTCTAAGTGTTGGTCTGAACTAGAGCCCCTTGCAGCGCCACCTCGGGGAAACTTGAGGGCTGGTTTTAGTTGTACGGATTGCTCATTCGGTGTTGCCCCGAGAACGAGATATGTGCATCTCCTATCAGGATGTCGGCACATCGGGCGGCTTTGCTGGTCTTGTTTTACCATTGTCGAAATGTCTTGTAACCGGGATTCCGAGTCTGATCGGGTCATCTTGGGAGAGGGAATATCCTTCGTTGACCGTGAGAGCTCGTGATGGGCTAAGTTGGGACATCCTTGTAGGGTTTTGAGCCCTCGAAAGCCGTGCCTGCGGTTATGGGCAGATGGGAATTTGTTAATATCCGGTTGTAGAAAACCTGACACTTAACTTAATTTAAAATGCATCAACCATGTGTGTAGCCGTGATGGTCTCTTTCCGGCGGTGTCCGGGAAGTGAACGTAAGTAGTTTCAGGATCACTTCTTGATCACTTCTAGTTTACGACCGTGCTTTGCTTCTCTTCTCGCTCTCATTTGCGTAAGTTAGCCACCGTATATGCTTAGTGCTGCAGCTGCACCTCACTACCCCTTTTTCCTACCCATAAGCTTAAATAGTCTTGATCGCGAGGGTGTGAGATTGCTAAGTCCCCATGACTCACAGATTACTTCCAAAACCAGTTGCAGGTGCCGATGATACCCGTGCAGGTGACGCAACTGAGCTCAAGGAGGAGCTCGATGAAGATCGTGTTCGTTGTGTTGTTTCGTTTCAAGTTGATCAGTAGTGGAGCCCAGTCGGGGCTATCAGGGATCTAGCATTAGGGGTGGTATTTCTTTATTTGGTTCCGTAGTCAGACCTTGATGTAATGCAATATTCATGTATTGTGTGAAGTGGCGGTTGTAAGCTAACTCTTTATCCCTTTCATATTCAGTACATGGCATGTGTAAAGATTACCCCTCTTGCAACATGCCTACTATGCGGTTATGCCTCTAAGTCGTGCTCCGACATGTGGGAGATATAGCCGCATTGTGGGTGTTACAAGTTGGTAATCAGAGCCTTCCCCGACTTAGGAGCCCCCTACTTGATCGAATCGCTGGCGTTGTTGAGTCTAGAAAAATGTTTTGAGTCTTATAGGATTATATATATATATATATCGAAAAGTAGGATTCTTTTTATTCCTCAGTCCCTTCGTCGCTCTGGTGAGGAATCCTGACATAGAGTTTTGACTCTTCTCTTCTCAAATTTCACTAAAAAATTTAGGATCGGGTATTTTGGAATCGTTCCAATGGTTTTGTGACGAGAACATTGTTCTTGGTGCCTCCTGACATTTAGGGGTTGTGACAGTGTCCCGGGGAGTTGAGTACCGAGGTGTTGTCGTCACAATTTTATCGTTGCAGTTCTGGAATACCTGAGTTTCGCCGACATCGAAAATCTCTTTTATGCAGTTGTTGGTGAGATAACCTCGACGCCACCCAGTACTGGGCCAGGAGTTTGGGAGTATTGCCATAAATCGTATAACGGATGCTTTTTGAAGGTTGAGGTAAACGATTTCTGAAGGTTCCTTGGTTATGTGTTGAAGGATAGATACAGCTGGATGTAGGATTTGTTAGTTTGGGTGAGATATTATGCTTCCCCTATATCCCCAACACCTGATTTCATAACTAGAAAGTTTCGGGAGTTTATAAGTGGGAATTCAAGTAGCTCCTAGGATATCTTTCCGACAGATGTATGATATGAAATTGGGGTTCGACGTCTAGTGGTCCACCTATCCACGGTTGGTTTTACAGTGGTCTCGTTGTGTCTTAAAGAGTCCTTGGCTATGCTGACTCGGGGATGCTTCGTATGTCATGTGCACTGCCTTGTACATGATGGTTGTAACATCCCAAATTTTCAATTTGGAATGTTATACATTCGATCAACATTGCATATCATATTTTATTGCTTTTGGTGGATCCTAGAAATTCTACGAAACTCAAGGACCCTAGGAGAGAGTTGGGGATTTCATTATTTTCATATTTGAGTTTTCTCAAATTTTGAAATAGGGATCATTTGATTTTATTTATTTTATCTTCATTTATTTCTGTTATCAAAATATGAGAGATGGAATAAAATGACTTTCCCAAAATAAAGAAATATCGAGGATTTAATAAAAAATCAACTAAGATTTTATTTTGGTTTTATTTCCTATTTTATTTGAATTTAGGAAAAATTGCACATTTTCAAAAACTGCATTTAGAGCCAAAAAAATGTTCATCCTGTTCTAAATATTTTATTTAGATGGAGAAAATTTGTTTTGCCATTTTTAGATTTTTAATTTTTTTAGAATTTTTTTAGGCGCAGCGAAATTGTTTTTTTTTTAACCCACGCCCGACTGGGCCAAGGGCCCAGCCAAGTAGGCCGGCCCAGCGAGCCGCCGCCGCCTCCAGCTGGATCAGGACCGGAGTCCCGATCGCCGCCGCCGCCGTGTCTGGGGAGGACACGCCTCCCAAGGCCAACCCCTCCCCCAAGTCGACCTCCCCCGCCCCTTTATAACCGCCGCCACCCCCCTACAAACCCCACACCGCCGCCCCGCCGCCTGCGCCGCCGTCGCCGCCACTGCCGCACGTCGCCTGCCACCGCCGCGCCGCTTGCCGCCGCCCCGCGCCACCCGGAGCCGCCGCCCCGCCGCCTCGCGCCACCCGCCGCCCTGCCGGAGCCCCGCCGGAGAGCCACCGCCGAGGTAGCCGCCGGCCGGTTTTTGAGAAAAAGCCGATTCGGTTATTTTTAAACCCTAGTTTTCGTTTTTTAATAAATAGATCGGTTTTTTCAGTTTGTTTATTTAGTGAGCGCCCGTTCGTTCGTTCGTTTTAACGAACACGTTTTTCGTTTAGTTTCTGTTAACGAACGTTTGTTCGTTAACTGTTCATCGTTTTTATTTTTCTTGGATTAAATCCGCGGTTTTTCTGATCACGATCTCTGATCCGATGTTTGCTCTAGTTGAACTTTTCGCTTGTTTATCGGAATCAGGCGATTCAAGCGCCTGGAGTTTTGTCTCGAAACCCTCTTTCCGTTTAGCCAACTCAAACAAGTTTTTGCCACTGTAAAAATTGCCCTAGATCCAGAATAGTAAACGAAGCTTGTTTCTTTTGCCGTTTATCTTCGTCACTTCGTTTGTTTTGATTCTTTTTGCCAACCAGAGTTCTTAAGTTGAACTTTCTGGTTAGTTCTTTTGCTCGTGTTTTCCCTGTGCATTAGTTGAGTACTTATTGTATGCTTGTTTATTTGCGATAGAGTACCTGGAGTGCGCCGCTTGCTACTTCGAATCGCTAGGTTTCCCAGATCATTGGCAAGGCAAGTAACACTTTGATCATACCTCCTACTACCCAGTTTTATTGAATTAGTTCCAAGTCTCACACATTGCATGATTAGGATCTAATTAAATTGTGGGTTTGGGAAGTAGTTGAGGTAGAACGTATTACCTATTTATTATCAAACCTTTGGGAGTTACTCTTACGTTTGCTTATTATGCCATGCTATGCTAGTAGACGTGGATTGGGTGAGTGTATCCATGACAGATATGAGATTGTTAATTAATGGTTTATTTAAGGTGGCAACCTAAACACACATCTGGGTGGATTGAGGCACCTAGGTATTCCAGCGATTGCCTGTTTTCTTTTGGACCGCCACCCAGGCACAAAGGGGTCATGAGATTATTCATAATACAAACTTTCGTGCGTAGCCACAAGCTACTATGAGCTCTAGCATAGTTGACTAAGTCGTGCGAACTCTTAAAGTGGTAGACTAGCAGATGTAGGTTGGTACGGTCTACCCGTTCATAAGGTGCTAGCGCTTCTAAAAGACTATGTCTCGGTCATCCGTTTCTCAAACACCATCGAGTCTTGTGGAGAAAAGTGCGCAAACCTCTGCAGAGTGTATAAACTAATCATGATTAGCCGTGTCCCCGGTTATGGACATCTTGAGTATCTAGTACCTAGAGTATCATGTGAATATCATCATGTTACTCTAAAGTTAATTGTTGGGTTTTTAAATGATGATGCTTAATTGGGATTGAGAATGCTGTCAACCATTCTCAATGTTTAACAACTACCATGATAGTTAAATAAAATTTATTCCTTTGTAGTAGGGAAAAATTGGCTTTACGCAAAACTGTAACCATAGAGCTTTCCACCAGCCATATATGGATATAGAATAGCTTATTTCATTCCATTACTCTCTATGTGTTACATTGCCAGCATATTCCATGTGCTGACCCGTTTTGGGCTGCAACGTTAATGTTGCAGACTTTTCAGACGACGATTAAGGTGCCTTTAGGTCGTGGTTCTTTACTCAGTGATGCCGTTGGAGTTGATGGACTCACTTATCTTCCAAGCCTTCCGCTGTTATCATTATTAGATGGCCTTAAGCCATATTTATTGTAATAAGTTCTCTTTTGTAGCGACCAGACCTCAAATAGTCTGATCTCTGTGCTCCGGTGTCATCCCTGGATTAGTAATGATGACACCACTTAGTACTCGAAGGATTTATAGCAGAGTAGCAATCACACACTTATTACATCGAGTGTCTCACAAGAGAACTTATTACAATAAATATGTCTTAAGGCCATCTAATAACGATAACAACGGAAGACTTGGAAGATAAGTGAGTCCATCAACTCCAACGGCATCACTAAGTATAGAACCACGACCTAAAAACTCCTTACTCATCATCTGAAAAGTCTGCAACATTAACGTTGCAGCCCGAAACGGGTTAGCACATGGAATATGCTGGCAAGGTAACACATAGAGAATAATGGAATGAAACAGCTATACTATATGCATATTTGGCTGGTGGAAAGCTCTATGGTTACAGTTTTGCGTAAAGCCAATTTTTCCCTACTTCAAAGGAATAAATTTAATTACTATCATGGTGGTTGTTAAACATTGAGAATGGTTGACAGCATTCTCAATCCCAATTAAGCATCATCATTAACAAAACCCAACAAAATTAATTTAGACTAACATGTTGAGATTCACATGATAATCTAGGTACTAGATACTCAAGATGTCCATAACCGGGGACACAACTAACGATGATTAGTTTATTACACTCTGCAGAGGTTTGCGCACTTCTCCCCACAAGACTCGATCGCCTCCGTTTGGTTTCTCGCACTACATGGTGTTTGAGAAGACGGATGACCGAGACATAGTCTTTCAGAAGCGCTAGCACCTTACGATTGGGTAGACCGTACCACCTACATCCCCTACATCTGCTAGTTTACCATTGTAAGAGTTCGCACAACTTAGTCAACTATTCTAGAGCCCATAATAGCTTGTGGCTGCACACGAAAGTTTCTAGTATGAATAGTCTCATGATCCCTTTGAGCCTGGGTGGTGGTCCAAAAGAAAATAGGCAAGTCCTGGAATACTCAGGTGCCTCAATCCAACCAGATGTGTGTTTAAGTTGCCACCTTGGATAAACCATTAATTAACAATCTCACAACTGTCATGGATATCACTCACCCAATCCACGTCTACTACCATAGCATGGCATAATAAGAAAACGTAGAAGTAACTCCCAAAGGTTTGATGATAAACAGGTAATATGTACTACCTCATCTACTTCTCATCCCACAATTTAATTAGATCCTAATCATGTAATGTGTGAGGATTGATCTAATGCAATAAAACTGGGTAGTAGAAATGGTATGATCAAAGTGTTACTTGCGTTGCTGATGATCCGCGAAACCTAACGATTCGAAGTAATAGGCGGCGCACTCCGGGTATTCTATCGCAGACAGACAAACAAGCATACAATAAGTACTCATCTAATGCACAGGTATAACTCAAATAAGAGATCTAACCCAAAGGTTCAACTTAAGAACTTCGGTTTGCAAAAAGAATCAAATCGAACGAAGCAACGAAAACCAAACAGCGAAAGAAAACAACTTCGTTCTAGTAATCTGGATCTAGGGCAAATTTTACAGTAGCAAAATCTTGTTTAAGTTGATTAAACGGATAGAGGGTTTCAAGACGAATCCCTAGGCGGTTGAATCGCCTGATTCCGATAAACGAGCGAAAAGTTAAACTAAAACGAAAATCGGATCAGGAATTGCGATCAGAAAAATCGTGGATTTAATCCGAGAAAAAGAAAAACGACGAACACTGATTTTTTTTCTTTTTTTCAGCACGGAAATCGAGGCGTGACGAACCTCGGGCGGCGGAATCGTCGGCGGCGGCGGCAGCGGCTCCGGCGGGGCGCGCGGATCGAGGAGGGGCTGATGGGCTGGGGCAGCTCAGGGCGGCGTTATTTAAAGGCTGCCCCTGGGCGGTGTCCCGCTCGGGTACGGCCCGAAGTTGGTTCGTTTTTTTAATTATTCCGCTTGGAAGAAAAATAAAAATAAATACTAAACGGACTCCAAAATTTCTGAAATAAATTTTCACGGGCTTCTAAAATCAAGCCGCACAAGGTGAACAATTATTTGGGCCCTAAATGCAATTTTGAAAAACGCACATTTTTCCTAAATTCAAATAAAACACCGAAAAACTTTGAAATAAAATCTTATTTGATTTTATTATTAAATCCTCAATATTTCTTTATTTTGGGAAAGTCATTTTATTCCCTCTCTCATATTTTTGTAATAGAAATAATTGATGATAAAATGAATAAAATCAAATGATCCTATTCTCAAAATTTGAGAAAAATCAAATATGAAAATAACGAAATCCTCAACTCTCTTCGTGGATCATTGAGTTGCGTAGAATTTCTAGGATCAACAAAATGCAAAATAAAATATGATATGCATGATGCTCTAATGTATAACATTCCAAATTGAAAATTTGGGATGTTACATCTTTTGAGACACTCGATGTAATAAGTGTGTGATTGCTACTCTATTATAAATCCTTCAAGTACTGTGTGGTGTCAGCATTACTGATCCAGGGATGACACCGGAGCATAGAGATTGGACCGTTTGAGGTCTGGTCGCTACAAGATGGTATCACAACACACACTGACTGTAGGACACGACCACTAATGCTAAAGCCCTAAATCACTACTTACTCTTCTCCTTCTGACCTCTCATCTTTTCTACTCTTTTAGGATGGTGGATGCAAGGAACAAGTTCATGCAACCGGATAAAGATACACCCTTCGGACGTCACTTGAAGGAAGTCACTAGATACCTGAACATAGGAGTACCAAGCTTCACCGGAACCTACAACGCCACATTACCTGAAGAAGAGCGCTGGATGATTCAAGTTCAAGTTCCAGGAATCTTGTTCATGCCAGTCACTGATCCCATAGAGTTTTCTTTTGATGCACCAACTTGGAGTCTAGGAAAGAGCATGGCAGCTCACATCACCATGGGACCTATTGGAGAAGTTTACCGCAATGATCTCAACGATACTATCTACCAGATTTGTGGGCGCCGAGATGAGCACTGGGAGATGATCAGCACCAGGAAGGATAGATCAATTGCAGCTTTTATCCAGGAGTTAAACTAGCACATTCGACATCAGGAGAACCAGATGTGCGCAGACTTGATAGATCTGAAGAAGGTGAGGACAAGAACCAAGGAACTGGAGGAAGAACTCAAGGCTACACGTGAAGATTATGAAGAGGAGATCAAAGTATTAGTGGAGAAAAATGACGATCTGATGAAGAAGATTGGAATATTCATGGGAGACCCTACACCAGTAGAAGAATACGAAGAACCCAAGGAGATTCACCCGGAAGACTACATCATCATCGACGACACCAACTCGGATCCAGATGATAGCGATGATGACTATGTTGATGAAGCTGGAGCAGATATCATGGAGTCTGCAACCGAAGAGTAATTCTAGTAGACCACCCCATCAGTAGTAGTAGTCCACCATGTAAATATGGTAGTCCGAGCACTTTCGCGATAGTTAGATTGATTGTAAGCCCTTGTTTGATTGAATGAAGTGAATTGTTTGCTTTTGCCTCATGTGCATATGGGTAGTGTTTTCCCTTTAGACCCCTCTCTATTCTTAAATCTCATCTTTTCTAAAACCTCAGATGCCTCCGAGATGTGACCCCTGATTTACCTTCCCACCGGAGCTCACTCAGTTGATCCAGCAGCAGAACACATTGATGCAGTTGCTAGTCCAGAATCAGAATCAGGGGAACAACAACAACAACAACCCACCACCACCACCACCACCTATTGATCACTTAGCCCATTTTCTTAGACTGAATCCGCCAGTGTTTTCTAGTAGCACCGAGCCAATAGTAGCAGATGATTGGCTCTGCAAGACAGCAAGAGAGTTGACCACAGCAGGATGCACGGATGCGGAAAAGGTGAAGTTTGCCGCACATCAGTTGGAAGGACCCGCAGCATCATGGTGGGAGAATTTCACAGCCACTTTCCTGTCGACACTATCACGTGGGACCAGTTTCAGCAGGCTTTTCGTACTGCCCATGTTTCAGCAGGAGCTATGTCCATGAAGAAGCGTGAGTTTCGCAACTTGCGCCAAGGAGGACGGACAGTTGGCCAGTAAGCAATGAAAGACAAACGGCAAAAGAAACAGGCTTCCTTTACTAATATAAAACTAGGGAAAATTTTACTGAGGTAAAAACTTGTTTGATTTGGTTAAACGGAAAGAGGGTTTTGAGACGAAACTCCAGGCGCTTGAATCGCCTGATTCCGACAAACGAGCGAAAAGTTAAACTAAAACGAACATCGGATCAAAAATCGCGATCAGAAAAACCGCGGGTTTAATCCGAGAAAAAGAAAAATGATGAACATGTTAACGAACGAACGTTCGTTAACAGGAGCTAAACGATGAATGCGTTCGTTAGAACGAACGGATGAGCGAACGCTCGCTAACTAAATAAATCGGAGAAAAACCGATCTATTTAAAAAAATGAAAACTAGGGTTTAAAAAAACGAAACGACTTTTTCTCAAAACCGGGCGGCGGCTACCTCGGCTCGGTGCTCCGGCGACGCTCCGGCAGGGCTCCGGCGGGTGGCGGGTGGTGCGGGGCGGCGGGGTGGCGGGCGGCGGCGGCAGGCGGCACTGGAGGCGTGGGGCGGCGGCGGCGGTGTGGGCTGCAGGGGGGGCGGGGCGGCGGCGGTTATAAAGGGGGCGGGAAGAGGCGACTTGGGGGAGGGGTCAGCCTCGGGAGGCGGAGTCCTCCCCAGACTCGGGCGGCGGCGGCGCTGGTCGGGACTCCTGTCCCGACCCAGCGAGAGGCGGCGGCGGGCGGCTGGGCCCTTGGCCCAGTCGGGCGCGGGGTCTCGTTTTTTTAAACAATATCGCTGCAACTAAAAAAATTCTAGAAAAATAAATAAAAATCTAAAAATGCCAAAACAAATTTTGTCCGTCTAAATAAAATATTTAGAATAGGATGAACATTTTCTTGGCTCTAAATGCAATTTTTGAAAACGTGCAATTTTCCCTAAATTCAAATAAAATAGCAAATAAAACCAAAATAAAATCTTATTTGATTTTTTATTAAACCCTCAATATTTCTTAATTTTGGGAAAGTAATTTTATTCCATCTCTCATAATTTTTATAATAGAAATAATTGAAGATGAAATAAATAAAATCAAATGATCCTATTTTCAAAATTTGAGAAAACTCAAATATGTAAATAACGAAATCCCCAACTATCTCCGAGGATCCTTGAGTTGCATAGAATTTCTACGATCAACCAAAATGCAATGAAATATGATATGCAATGATGGTCTAGTGTATAACATTTCAAATTGAAAATTTGGGATGTTACACGCCCGCACCCGTGCTATGTCGCTACTACACATGTCACACCATTCCCCCTTCCCTTATACTAGGTTTACATCATCAGTGGTCTCTCTACTCCACATACACTCTCTCCCTCTCACACACAAACGCGTGCACAAACACATACAGACACACACAAACACCCATTTATCTGGATCCTCATCTATCCTCATGTCCGCATGTGTATCTCACACACTCACTCTCTAATTATGTATATGTGTATCCACGTTACACAAAACAAAACCCCATGTACATGTCTCTCTCTATCCTCCACATGCATAGACACAAAGAATCTGTTATCATTGCCTCAGTCTCTAACGTATCACACACGCACACACACACACACTCTCTCTCTCTCTCTCTCTCTCTCTCTCTCTCTCTCTCTCGCAAACACGCTCAACAAGGGTTTTCCCGTGAATAACTTACCATCTATTCATCAACAGTCATGGCAGTACGGCGAACACGAGACGTGAAAAAGAATAAATCTAAACGTGCTTAGACCACCTAGTATGACTACTAGGACTAGAGCAAGCCAAAAAGCGCGCCACCGTCACCCCCTCCTTGTCAGCGACGGGAAAATCTTTGTTTTACACAGTTGAGAAGTCGTTGTGCTAAGGCCCCACATGGCGAGGCGTTGAGTAGAATGTAGATGCTAGTTTACGGAAGCAAGTATCGATAATACGTTTGTATCTCCATACTTATATTTCTTCTCTTATAAAAAACCGAGTTGGTGATGATGGTACGTGTGCCATCTTGCAATATAGACCGTCCGATCTATATCTGACAGATGGAAATTAAACTAAAAGATACCCGCACCCCTCTCCACATTTGCAGACAAGGCCTTCCCTCATTCATCCTTATCTCCAACAAACCTCATTGTTGAGCAATTAAGAAAGGAAGCCTCTGGAACAAACTGTCCTGGTCGCCGTTGCCGGCGTCATCAATCCCCATGCCTCCGCTCAGTCCGACCACCAACCACCACCACACCCCACTCCTCTTCACCTTATCTCATATTTCTCGAGATATCATTAGTTTTTACACATGGGATTACTCCGGCAAGGGTCAATCACAACTAGTGTTTTGTAAAAAATTGCATCTTGATGTTCCGTGCAATGCACGGATCTTGCTAGTACTCCTACACAAGAATAAGTTGGTGATGCTGGTGTGTCTTCCATCCATCATTTCTGACCATTAGATCTACATCTAATGATTGTGAGGTAAGTTGTTGCCTTTTCTCACCAACATCCCACTTATCTACCAATTTGCAGAAAAACCCATAATTAGTATCTTAAAACCAACCACATCCCTCCCTGACCTCACCAAAACAGCCCAAGGAATATATTCTAATTGAAACATAATATATCTCTAGTGACATATGTATATCAAAATTAGAGTGTTTTGTACCAAGTTTGTGAATAAGTATTATTCTAATTATGATTCGTTGCAAAGGACATGAACATTGCTAGTATTTCCAACCATGCAATTTTTTCCTAGTATTCCATAGTTTCGAGTTTTTCATCAAGATATTAGTCACTCATGGTTGATATTTACTTTCAATCATGTACACATATGCAATATGTAACTAGCCTTTCTTATTGGCTTCCAAAGCTTAACTTTCACTCCTACTTACAATATGTAGAGTATTTAACAAAAAACTACCACTTTCAACCAGCCCTAGGAAGAATCTATTGTACAAAAAATAGCAAAGACATACCCAAAATTTCTTAATCCACGCCAAAAACTACCTAGTACTCCTACCGATTGGGTTCATTTAAACCCATTTATGACAGGGTTGACCCACACGTCTGTGCTGACGAGGCAGCTTAAACCAACACATTTTGTTTGACCATTGACACGAGGGACCCACATCTGACCTTCTATCCTGTTATTCCCCCTCAAATCATTATTTTTCCTGAACATTACTTCAAACAGTACTAATGCGTGTTCGTCGGTGGCGTCGGTGATGAGCGAGTTGGCCGCCGCTCCGTCGGACGGGCCGGACGCCATGCTGGCCTCCGCACGGGTTGGCAGGCTGGCCCGAGCGTGACTCACGAGCGAGCAAGCCGCCGCGCTGGCCTTTGCTTGAGCCAGATGGCTGGCCTTAGCGCAGTGCACGCGAGCAAGCCGCCATGTTGTCGTGCCAATCTAGCTAGCAAACCTTGCAGACAAGCAGCTCGACGGAGCTATCTTGGCTAGCTAGCGGCCACGAGCGCCGGACGGAGCTGACATCCGGGTTGCCGCAACATGGGCTCCGCACCGCCGGCGGTTTTGACCTCGCCTTCTGCCGGCAGCGGTAGCTGCGTCCCATGGACGAGGATGACTAGGTGGACGGGCCGGAGGTAGGAGGCCACTCGAGGATTTTTGTTGGTAAGAGCATGTACAATGGTTGATAAGGTAGTCTTATCTTAAGTCTGCCACGTATGCAAGTGGTAGTAGTTTCTTGGCATTTTAGTGGTTTCTTGCATTATTAGAGTTCAGTCAGCGGGCTATAAGAAATAAACTAGTATATTTCTGCTTAGTTGGAGGAAAGAGAAGAGCAGAGAGAAGGTAAGAAGGCTCTTCGTGAAGAGCCAGCTCTAGCACGTGCTCCTAGGCACTTTGTGAGAATGAGAAGTGGGCCACATAATAAAAAAGTGGTACACTCTTTTGATCTATTATTGTACATGTTGGCTATAAGATGGGCTGTAGATGACATGGCACTGGCTTATAGCCAGTAGCTGGCTATACTATTAACCATGCTCTTACGGGTTTCTTGTAAGGAACAATGTACGTACTACTAGCGACAAAAGGTGATTCTTGGTTGCGTTGTATTCCAACGAGTACTACTAGTGGTCGCGGGGGTGTATACCTCGTTTTGTGGGTTCGATCCCGGCCAAACGCACGACGGCCTTTTAAAAAAAATAGTACTACTACACTTTGCTGCGAGCCAATATTTTACATGGGTAGTTTTGTTGGGGATCGTAGCAGAAATTAAAAAAAATTCTACGCATCACCAAGATCAATCTATGGAGTAATCTACCAACGAGGGGAAGGAGAGTGCATCTACATACCCTTGTAGATCGCTAAGAGGAAGCGTTGCAAGAACGCGGATGAAGGAGTTGTACTCGTAGCGATTCAGATCGCGGTTGATTCCGATCAAAGCGCCGAACCACGACGCCTCCGCGTTCAACACACGTGCAGCCCGCTGACGTCTCCTACGCCTTGATCCAGCAAGGGGAGAATGAGAGGTTGGGGAAGACTCCATCTAGCAGCAGCACGACGGCGTGGTGGTGAAGGAGGAGTGCGGCAATCCTGCAGGGCTTCGCCAAGCACCGCGGGAGAGGAGGAGGACTTGGGAGAGGGGGAGGGCTGCGCCAGAACTTAGGTGCGGCTGCCCTCCCACCCCACATATATATAGGGGCAAGGGAGAGGGGGGTCCGGCCCCCTCAGATCCAATCTGAGGAGGGAGCAGCGGCCAGTGGGGTTGCCTTGCCCCCTAAGGCAAGGGGGGCGCCCCCCTTTAGGGTTCCCCCAAATCCTAGGCGCATGGGTCCTAAGGGGGGAGGTGCCCAGCCCACTAAGGGGCTGGTCCCTCTCCACACGCAGCCCATAGGGCCCTCTAGGGCAGGTGGACCCTCCTAGTGGACCCCCGGAGCCCCTCCCCTCCAGTGGTCCCGGTACAATACCGGTAACCCCCGAATTATTCCGGTGACCGTATGATGACTTCCCATATATAAATATTTACCTACGGACCATTCCGGAACTCCTCGTGACGTCCGGGATCTCATCCGGGACTCCGAACAACATTCGGTTACCACGTATATCTATTCCCTATGACCCTAGCGTCATTGAACCTTAAGTGTGTAGACCCTACGGGCTCGGGAGTCATGCAGACTTGGCCGAGACAACTCTCCGGTCAATAACCAATAGCGGGATCTGGATACCCTTGTTGGCTCCCACATGCTCCACGATGATCTCATCGGATGAACCATGATGTCAAGGATTCAATCAATCCCGTATACAATTCCCTTTGTCTATTGGTACGATACTTGCCCGAGATTCGATTGTCGGTATCCCGATACCTTGTTCAATCTCGTTACTGGCAAGTCTCTTTACTCGTACCGTAACACATCATCCCGTCATCAACTCCTTGATCACATTGTGCACATTATGATAATGTCCTACCGAGTGGGCCCAGAGAAACCTCTCCATTACACGGAGTGGCAAATCCCAGTCTTGATTCATGCTAACCCAACAGACACTTTCGGAGATACCTGTAGTGTACCTTTATAGCCACACAGTTACGTTGTGACGTTTGGCACACCCAAAGCACTCCTACGGTATCCGGGAGTTGCACAATCTCATGGTCTAAGGAAATGATACTTGACATTAGAAAAGCTTTAGCATACGAACTACACGATCTTTGTGCTAGGCTTAGGATTGGGTATTGTCCATCACATCATTCTCCTAATGATGTGATCCCGTTATCAACAACATCCAATGTCCATGGTCAGGAAACCGTCACCATCGATTGATCAACGAGCTAGTCAACTAGAGGCTTACTAGGGACATGGTGTTGTCTATGTATCCACACATGTATATGAGTTTCCTATCAATACAATTCTAGCATGGATAATAAACGATTATCATGAACAAGGAAATATAATATTAACCAATTTATTATTGCCTCTAGGGCATATTTCCAATAGTCTCCCACTTGCACTAGAGTCAATAATCTAGTTCACATCGCTATGTGATTAACACTCACTGGTCACATCGCCATGTGACCAACATCCAAAGAGTTTACTAGACTCAATAATCTAGTTCACATCACTATGTGATTAGCAGTCAATGAGTTCTGGGTTTGATCATGTTATGCTTATGAGAGAGGTTGTAGTCAACGGGTCTTGCCATATTCAGATCCCTATGTATTTCGCAAAACTTTATGTCATATCATAGATGCTACTACCACGTTCCACTTGGATCTATTCCAAATTGTTGTGCCATTATACGTATCTGGTATCTCTACTCAGAGCTATCTGGATAGGTGTTAAGCTTGCATCGACGTAACTCTTTACATCGAACTCTTTATCACCTCCATAATCGAGAAACATTTCCTTATTCCTCTAAGGACAATTTTGACCGCTATCTGGTGATCCAGTCCTAGATCACCTTTGTACCCTCTTTCCAAACATGTGGCAAGGCACACATCAGGTGTGGTACTCAGCATGGCATACCGTATAGGGCCTATGACAAGAGCATAGGGGACGACCTTCTTCCTTCCTCTTTCTTCTGCCGTGGTCAATCTTTGAGTCTTACTCAACTTCACACCTTACAACTCAGGTAAGAACCCCTTCTTTGACTGATCTATTTTGAACTCCTTCAAAAACATGTCAAGGTGTGTGTTCTTTGAAAGTATCATCAGGCGTCTTGATCTATCTCTATAGATCTTGATGCCCAATACGTAAGCAGCTTTATCCAGGTCTTCCTTTGAAAAACACTCTTCAAACAACCGTTTATGCTTTCCAGAAATTCTACATTATTTCGGATCTACAATATGTCATCCACATATACTTATCAGAAATGTTGTAGTGCTCCCACTCACTTTCTTGTAAATACAAGTTTCTAGAAAACATTGTATAAACCTAAAAGCTTTGATCACTCTATCAAAGCATGTATTCTGACTCCCAGATGCTTGCTCTAGTCCATAGAAGGATTGCTAGAGCTAGCACACCTTTTAGAATCCTTAGGATCGACAAAACCTTTTATTGTATCACATACAAACTTTTCTTACGGAAACTGGTAAGAAAACTTGTTTTGACATCCATCTGTCAGATTTCATAATCGAAAAATACAGCTAATGCTAACATGATTCTAACGGACTTAAGCATCGCTACGGGTGAGAAAATCTCATCGTAGTCAACTGCTTGAACTTGTGAAAAACCTTTTTGCCACAAGTCGAGCTTCATAGACGGTAACATTACCGCCCACGTCCGTCTTCTTATGAAAGATCCATTTATCTCAATGGCTTGCCGGTCAGCGGGCAAGTTCACCAAAGTCCATACTTTGTTTTTATACATGGATCCTATCTCGGATTTCATGGCTTCTAACCATTTGTCGGAATACGGGCCCACCATCGCTTCTCCATAGGTCATAGGTTCATTGTTGTCCAACAACATGATATCTAAGACAGGATTACCGTACCATTCAGGAGTAGTACATATCCTTGTCGACCTATGAGGTTCGATAGCAACTTGATCCAAAGCTTCATGACCATTGTCATTAACTTCCTCTTCAACAGACGTAGGTGCCACAGAAAACATCTTTCTGTGTTGCATCACTCTCTGGTTGAAGTAAAGGTTCGACAACCTCATCAAATTCTACCTTCCTCCCACTCAATTCTTTCGAGAGAAACTCCTTCTCGAGAAAGGACCCGTTCTTAGCGACAAACAATTTGCCCTCGGATCTGAGATAGAAGGTATACCCAACTGTCACCTTTGGGTATTCTATGAAGATGTGTTTGTCCGCTTTTGGGTTCGAGCTTCTCCGGCTGAAGCCTTAAGCATCTCGGCCCCAAACATTAAGAAACGACAACTTTGGTTTCTTTCCAAGCCAATGTTCATATGACGTCGTCTCAACGGACTTAGATGGTGTCCTATCTAAAGTGAATGCAGCTGTCTCTAACGCATATCCTCAAAATGAAAATGGTAGATCGGTAAGAGACATCATAGATCGCACCATATCTCATAAGGTTTGATTACAACGCCCGGACACACCATAACCCAGTGGTGTTCCAGGTGGCTTCAACTGTGAAACAATTCCACAATGTCTTAAGTGATTGCCAAACTCATAACTCAGAAATTCTCATCGATCAGATCATAGGAATTTGATCTTCTTGTTATGATGGTTCTTAACTTCACTCTGAAATCGCTTGAACTTTTCAAACGTTTCAGACTTGTGCTTCATTAAGTAAATATACCTATATCTACTCAAATCGTCAGCGAAGATGATAAAATAGCGATATCCACCGCACGCTTCAATTCTCATTGGATCACACGCATCAGCATGTATGATTTCCAACAAGTCACTTGCCCGTTTCATTGTACCTGAAAATGGGGTCTTAGTCATCCTGCCCATGAGGCATGGCTCGCATGTGTCAAGCGATTCAAAATCAAGTGACTCCAAACATCCATCGACATGGAGTTTCTTCATGCATCTTACGCCAATATGACCTAAGCGGCAGTGCCACAAGAAAGTGGTACTATCATTATTAACTCTACATCTTTTTGGCGTGAACATGTGTATTACCACGACCGAGATTCAATGAACCATTCACATAGGGTGCATGACCATGAAAGGTATCATTCATGTAAACAGAATAACCATTATTCTCTAACTTAAATGAATGACCATATTGCAATGAACATGATCTAATCATATTCATGCTCAATGTAGACACCCTATAACATTTAACTAGGTTCAATACTAATCCCGAAGGCAGATGGAGCGTGCGATGGTGATCTCATCAACTTTGGAAACACTTCCAACACACATCGTCACCTCGCGCTTAGCCAGTCTCCGTTTAGTCCGTAGCTTTTGCTTCAAGTCACCAATAATAGCAACTGAACCGGTAGCCAATACCCAGGTGCTACCAAGAGTACTAGTGAGGTACACATTAATAACACGTATATACTTTGTTGAAGTTGCCAGCCTTCTTATCTACCATGCATTTGGGGTAATTCCGCTACCAGTGACCGTTCCCCTTACAATAGAAGCACTTAGTCTCGGGTTTGGGTTCAACCTTGGGTTCTTTCACTGGAGCGGCAACTAGTTTGCCATCCCTGAAGTTTCCCTTCTAGCCCTTGCCCTTCTTGAAATCAGTGGTCTGGTTAAACCATCAACACTTGATGCTCCTTCTTTGACTTCTACCTTTTGTGGTCTTAAGCACCGCGAACAGCTCAGGGATCAACTCCATCCCTTGCATGTCATAGTTCATCACGAAGATCTAGTAGCTTAGTGATAGTGGCTAGAGAACTCTATCAATCACTATCTTATCTGGAAGTTTAACTCCCACTTGATTTAAGTGAATGTAGCATCCAGACATTCTGAGCACATGCTCATTAGCTGAGCTATTCTCCTCCATCTTGTTGGCAAAAGAACTTGTCAGAGGTCTCACACCTCTCAACACGGGCATGAGCCTGAAATCCCAATTTCAGCTCTTGGAACATCTCATATGTTCTATGGCGTTCAAAACGTCATTGGAATCCCAATTCTAAGACGTAAATTATGGTGCACTAAACTATCATGTAGTCATCAGGATGTGTCTTTCAGGTGTTCACAACATCCATAGACGACGTTGTAGGGGTTTGCACATCGAGCGGTGCATCAAAGACGTAAGCCTTCTGTGTAGCAGTGAGGACACTCCTCGGACTACAGACCTAGTCCGCATCATTGCTTACAATATCTTTCAACTTAATCTTTCTCTAGGAACGTATTGAAACAGGGAGCTACAACATGAGCTATTTATCTACAACATATTTGCAAAGACAATTTAGACTATGTTCATGATAATTGAGTTCATCTAATCAAATTATTTAATGAACTCCCACTCAGATAGACATCCCTCTAGTCATCTAAGTGAAACATGATCCAAATCGACTAGGCTGTGTCCGATCATCACGTGAGACGGACTAGTCATTAACGGTGAACATCTCATGTTGATGTATCTTCTATATGACTCATGTTCGACGTTTCGGTCTTCTGTGTTCCGAGGCCATGTCTATACATGCTAGGCTCATCAAGTCAACCTAAGTGTTTCGCGTGTGTCCCGAGGCCATGTCTGTACATGCTACGCTCGTCAACACCCGTTGTATCCGAAAGTTAGAATCTATCACACCCGATCAACAAGTGGTGCTTCGAAACAACGAACCTTCGCAATGGTGCACAGTTAGGGGGAACACTTTTCTTGAAATTTTAGTGAGGGATCATCTTATTTAGGCTAACGTCGTTCTAAGCAAATAAGATGTAAAACATGATAAACATCACATGCAATCAAATAGTGACATGATATGGCCAATATCATTTTGCTCCTTTTGATCTCCATCTTCGGGGCTCCATGATCATCGTTGTCACCGGCATGACACCATGATCTCCATCATCATGTTCTCCATCATCGTGTCTTCTTGAAGTTGTCTCGTCATCTATTACTTCTACTACTATGGCTAATGCTTTAGCAATAAAGTAAAGTAATTACATGACGTTTATGTTGACACGCAGGTCATAAATAAATTAAGACAACTCCTATGGCTCCTGTCGGTTGTCATACTCATCGACATGCAAGTCGTGATTCCTATTACAAGAACATGATCAATCTCATGCATCACATATATCATTCATCTCATCCTTTTGGCCATATCACATCACAAGGCATATGCTGCAAAAACAAGTTAGACGTCCTCTAATTGTTGTTGCAAGTTTTTACATGGCTGCTATAGGTTTCTAGCAAGAACATTTCTTACCTACGCCAAAACCACAACGTGATATGCCAATTTCTATTTACCCTTCATAAGGACCCTTTTCATCGAATCCGATCCGACTAAAGTGGGAGAGACAGACACCCGCTAGCCACCTTATGCAACTAGTGCATGTCAGTCGGTGGAACCAGTCTCATGTAAGAGTATGTGTAAGGTCGGTCCGGGCCGCTTCATCCCACGATGTCGCCGAATCAAGATAAGACTAGTAACGGAAAGTAAATTGACAAAATTGATGCCCACAACAACTTGTGTTCTACTCGTGCATAGAAACTACGCATAGACCTAGCTCATGATGCCACTGTTGGGGATCGTAGCAGAAATTTAAAAAATTTCTACGCATCACCAAGATCAATCTATGGAGTAATCTAGCAACGAGGGGAAGGAGAGTGCATCTACATACCCTTGTAGATCGCTAAGCGGAAGCATTGCAAGAACGCGGATGAAGGAGTCGTACTCGTAGCGATTCAGATCGCGGTTGATTCTGATCTAAGCGCCGAACCACGGTGCCTCCGCGTTCCACACACGTGCAGCCCGGTGACGTCTCCTACGCCTTGATCTAGCAAGGGGAGAAGGAGAGGTTGGTGAAGACTCCATCCAGCAGCAGCACAACGACGTGGTGGTGAAGGAGGAGCGTGGCAATCCTGCAGGGCTTTGCCAAGCAGCACGGGAGAGGAGGAGGACTTGGGAGAGGGGGAGGGCTGCGCCATAACTTAGGTGCGGCTACCCTCCCACCCCCACATATATATAGGGGCAAGGGACAGGGGGGCTGCCCCCTCAGATCCAATCTGAGGAGGGGGCGGTGGCCAGTGGGGTTGCCTTGCCCCCCAAGGCAAGGGGGGCCCCCCTTTAGGGTTCCCCCAAACCCTAGGCGCATGGGCCCTAAGGGGGGAGGTGCCCAGCCCACTAAGGGGCTGGTCCCTCTCCACACACAGCCCATGGGGCCCTCCGGGGCAGGTGGACCCTCCCGGCGGACCCTCGGAACCCCTCCAGTGGTCCCGGTACAATACCGGTAACCCCCGAATTATTCCGGTGACCGTATGATGACTTCCCATATATAAATCTTTACCTCCGGACCATTCCGGAACTCCTCGTGACGTCCGGGATCTCATCCGGGACTCCGAACAACATTTGGTAACCACGTATATCTATTCCCTATAACCCTAGCGTCATCGAACCTTACGTGTGTAGACCCTACGGGCTCGAGAGTCATGCAGACATGGCCGAGACAACTCTCTGGTCAATAATCAACAGCGGGATCTGGATACCCTTGTTGGCTCCCACATCACTAGTAGAAAACGGATCATTAGTACCGGTTTGTAAGGGCCTTTAGTGCCGGTTATGGAACCGGCACTAAAATTTCGGCACTAAAGCCCCCCCCCTTTAGTACCGGTTCGGCATGAACCGGCGCTAAAGTGCCACCACGTGGCGTGAGCTCGCGCCCTGGTACGGGGGACCTTTAGTACCGGTTGGTGTCACCAACCGGTACTAAAGGTTTTTTTTGAATTTTTTTTTAATTTTGAAAAAAATTGATTTTTTAATTTTTAATTTTTCTGAATTATTTGATGATTTAGTCTCTAATCACCTCTCTTAACTGCTCAAGTGTGGTTCACTCATTCCAAATCATCTAACTTCCCGACCAGTCACCCATCCCTCTCACTACTCAAGCCCGAGCACGCTTAACTTTCAGGTTCTATTCTCCTTCGTTTCCAAGTCTGCACTTGTTGTTTTCCTGACAATAGTAAGATGTCAATCCTATTAACCCTCAGGAGTTTAGCTTGAGCATGAAGTCACACATTTCATCGTTTGAGTTTGAAACTATTATTCTAAAAAAACAGTAATTATTTAGTAACGCTAATATTTCTTGAATAAGTTTGACCATAGTTTGACCACAGTTGACCATAGTTTGACCAGATTTGACCAAAATTCAAAAAATTGAAATAATTATTTAGTAACACTAATATTCTAGAATAACTAGTTTGACCATTGTTTGACCACAGTTTGCCCACAGTTTGAATATTTTTCAATTTTTTCCACTCTAGATCTTAAAAGCCCCGTAACTTTTTTCTATTAGGTTTTTGAGGATTTTGAAAATTTGGATGTAACTTTTCGAGTAGATGATTTTTCATATAAAAAACTTTTTCATCCGAGTTAGTATGCAAAAGTTATGCCCATTTTTACAAATTTCAGAGAGATTTTGCAAATAAAGTCAAAATTCACATTTGCAGATTTTCCCAACAACTAGACCACATATCACATGGGAAACTTATTTTCTTTTATTTTTTTGACATTTCCATCATTTTCGTTTAATTTTTTTAAAACTGAAAAGGCGATCCACAGGGGGGGGTTAGAGTTTGAAAATTGCCCTATAGTGCCGGTTTGTGTCACAAACCGGTACTATAGGTCAGACCCCTTTAGTACCGGTTCATGGCACGAACCGGTACTAAAGGTTAGACCTTTAGTACCGGTTCGTGCCACGAACCGGTACTAAAGGTGATCGAGGGGCCCCGGCCTAACGCCAACCTGCCACCACCCCTTTAGTACCGGTTCGTGCCACGAACTGGTACTAAAGGTTCAATACGAACCGGCATTAATGCAAATCCGTTCAAACCGGCACTAATGGTACCATTAGTACCGGCTCAAATACAAACCGGCACTAATGTGCTTCACGTTTGACCCTTTTTCTACTAGTGCATGCTCCACGATGATCTCATCGAATGAACCACGATGTCAAGGATTCAATCAATCCCGTATACAATTCCCTTTGTCTATTGGTACGATACTTGCCCGAGATTCGATCGTCGGTATCCCGATACCTTGTTCAATCTCGTTACCGGCAAGTCTCTTTACTCGTTTCGTAACACATCATCCCATGATCAACTCCTTGATCACATTGTGCACATTATGATGATGTCCTACCGAGTGGGCCCAGAGAAACCTCTCCGTTACACGGACTGACAAATCCCAGTCTCGATTCGTGCCAACCCAACAGACACTTTCGGAGATACCTGTAGTGAACCTTTATAGCCACCCAGTTACGTTGTGACATTTGGTACACCCAAAGCACTCCTATGGTATCCGGGAGTTGCACAATCTCATGGTATAAGGAAATGATACTTGACATTAGAAAAGCTTTAGCATACGAACTACACGATCTTTGTGCTAGGATTAGGAATGGGTCTTGTCCATCACATCATTCTCCTAATGATGTGATCTCGTTATCAACGACATTCAATGTCCATGGTCAGGAAACCGTAACCATTTATTGATCAACGAGCTAGTCAACTAGAGGCTTACTAGGGACATGGTGTTGTCTATGTATCCACACATGTATCTGAGTTTCCTATCAATACAATTCTAGCATGGATAATAAACGATTATCATGAACAAGGAAATATAGTATTAACTAATTTATTATTGCCTCTAGGGCATATTTCCAACAAGTTTGAGTTTTGAAGTCCAATGGATGTGTGGCCCCACAATCTGGGTGCAATGGACAGCCTAGCCACGTGAACGGGTTTTCCTTCCCAGCATCCCGTGGCTCGCGTGCTCGCCCTAGCCGCACCTCGCCTGCAACTTCCTCATCATCTAGTAGCATATTTAAACTAGCGCCTCCCAATTAAGCCCGAGGAGCTGGAAAAGCCTGGCGTGGCATTGGGAACTGTGCAGTATGGCTCTGGACGTAAAGTGCTCTACTACTACTCTGTAGCTTGTGGTGTTGCACGCATGGACTTCACTCCATTATCGGCTCTGCTATAAAAGAAATTCCTCTTGATGTGTTTTTTTAAATGGAGGCAAAAGCTTTGCTTCATCTCATTCATAAAGAAAGAACTACTAACAAAGTTCGACGAGATCCATTACACCTCCACAAATGGAAGCGAAAAGCCTAGTCTCGCTGTATCAAATAACTCAAATGTTCTGCCCCCGCATTAACCATCGCTGATAAATAGGCTGCCAGTGTTGCGTGAGAGGAGCGGCTGAGCAGGCCAGCTACGTGAGAGGAGTGGCTGAATAGAGCACCGAGAGTACCCACTAGGCCACTACGCATGTGTACTTCCCCTACATTGATAGTACAACGATGGTTCTAGAGAACAGTAGTACCCTCCACTTCCAGCTATAGCTCCTTGGCCCTGAAATTCAAGAGTTCAAAACTGGTGCACTATACTAGACTAGACTAGAAGTACAGTACATCGCACTACTAGTTGAGAAAAGTAGTACTAGTACTGCTACAGTACAAGTACGTACTCCTCCGTCACATAATGTAAGACATTTTTTGACACTAGTTGGCGTGTACAAAAAATGGAAAAAACATACCCAAAATTTCTTAATCCACGCCAAAAACTACTACCTAGTGCCAAAAATTTCTTACTAGTGCTATTATTTACAGTATAATGCAATCCCATAATGTTCCATAATGCTAGTACTAGTAGTAAATAATAGCCTCATCCCTTCACTGAGGAACGATCTACAGTTGCAAGGGACGAGGCCCTGCGGTTACTACGCTCTTATCTCCTCCTCGCCAGTTCCCCTCCCACTGAAGAGAAGGCAGTTCGTCACTGCTCCCATAGATTCGCCAGGTGGTTCTCCTCCTCATCGGGGCTGGGAGACCTTGGACGACGATCCTCTGGGAGAAATCACACGCCGCTCCGACGTCCTCACCGCCGTAGGAGTAGGTGCTTCCTGCACTAACTTTTTCAAGACACTGCCTAAATAGGCTTGGGAAAAGGCCATGCTTGTTGGTCTTCCATGCGTCCTCGAGGAGAAGGTTCTTCTGTTGGACAATCCTTCGAACAGTCCACCGCTCCCTGGCCATGGTTGCATGTTGACTCCGCTAGAGTTGCCGATGTTGAGAGGTAGTTGGATTTTGTCCGATGAGCAGGTCAGTAATGGAGTTTGATCATGTAGTACTTAGTTCTACCATTTCCATCCCGTAATTTCTCCGCTGCCCACCGTCTTATATATAGGTCTGGGTCGGTGCCAACGAAGGTTGGCTTGCATACCTCTGGCCGGATACCACCATCATTTTGCACAACATCCACAGCAGTGCGGCCGTTCTGATAGACCCCTTCTCCACCATTTTGATCGGCCTTCCGGACTGGATGGGCTTGAATACGTATGATGATGCCTAAATGAGATTTAAGAAGATAGCAATTGCGGACCTGCCGACAAAGCAACGCGATACGAAGATTACTATCTCATGGCGGTATTCGACATAAGGATTGCCATCAATGCAAGAGGCAGTAACGGCAGAGGCTGGCGCATGTTGGCGGCGGCAGATTTGTACCCCTACATGTTCGAAGACACCGTGCGCCATCTAGGCCGCATCTTTGCGGTGACAAGCCAGGGGACTTGTTTCATCTGGTCGCCATCCTATGGTACGGGATATTACAAATGGAATGCACAAACCATCATTTGCATCCCTAACGGTACTCCATTATTTTGCAGGGACCAGACATCCCCCGATCAAAATAACATCACCAATCCTAGATGTGCATTTGCATCCGCGATTCGGTCTAACCTGGAACCTTGTAGCTAACTTTGGCATATTGGGATCAACTATCTTAGCAGTCGTTACCCATGGTACCACTGATGTGCAACATGGTCACACAATCTACCACGATCGGACCGTCACCATCTACCCAGGTATTCCATTTTTAACCCTCTCGCCTTCTCTTTCATTGTTGAACTAGTAGTATACTTTGTAGTACTAGTAGGAGTACTTTTTACCTTGGAGGACGCGTATAACTAGCTAGGCCCTTGAAGACTTGAACCCACTAGCTGCCACCATTTTTTTCCATGTCTTACTATCTCATCCATGTAGCCAAGAGTGGCTATATGTAATAAGCCGGTTATTTTACTTCCTCTATACCGGAGTAGTACTATTTGCTGCACAGTATTACTGACCGCCATATTTGAGCACAACATTATTATCCATGGACCTTGACTATGTACGTCACCATGTGTCCAGATCTGGGATGTCGCGTGTACCAGATGAACGACGCCGAGTTCGACCCCCGTGATGCTACGTGGGTGCCGAGGAACACTCTAGGAGAGTACTCGCTTTTCATGGAGGACAACTACCCCATTGTGAAGCGGATGCCACCTTCCGTGCACGACACGGAAGGCCTGCCGTTCATGAAGCATGGTTGTGTCTTCAGTGCGCACCGCCGGATGAACGACATGCTGGGACACGCTATCCCTGATTTATGCCGCTTCAGCTTGGATGAGTCTCCATCATGTGGAACCGGACTAGAAAGCTGCGACAATGATTCCCGTTGCCCACCACTATGGATCATGCCATCTATGAAGAACACCTGGGACTGGAACGTGGAGGAGGACATGTAGCACATCTATAACGTGTAAGTGGAGTACGATAATTGTGAACGGTAGTGCTGTGAATATATGTAGACTAGTCTGATGACCCACAAGTATAGGGGATCTATCGTAGTCCTTTCGATAAGTAAGAGTGTCGAACCCAACGAGGAGCAGAAGGAAATGATAAGCGGTTTTCAGCAAGGAATTCTCTGCAAGTACTGAAATAAGTGGTAACATATAGTTTTGTGATAAGATAATTTGTAACGAGCAACAAGTAACAAAAGTAAATAAAGTGCAGCAAGGTGGCCCAATCCTTTTTGTAGCAAAGGACGAGCCTGGACCAACTCTTATATAAGGAAAAGCGCTCCCGAGGACACATGGGAATATTGTCAAGCTAGTTTTCATCACGTTCATATGATTCACGTTTGGTACTTTGATAATTTGACATGTGGGTGGACCGGTGCTTGGGTGCTGTTCTTACTTGAACAAGCATCCCACTTATGATTAACCTCTATTGCAAGCATCTGCAACTACAACGAAAGTATTAAGGTAAACCTAACCATATCATGAAAATATGGATCCAAATCAGCCCCCTACGAAGCAACGCATAAACTAGGGTTTAAGCTTCTGTCACTCTAGCAACCCATCATCTACTTATTACTTCCCAATGCCTTCCTCTAGGCCCAAATAATGGTGAAGTGTTATGTAGTCGACGTTCACATAACACCACTAGAGGCTAGACAACATACATCTCATCAAAATATCGAACGAATACCAAATTCACATGACTACTAATAGCAAGACTTCTCCCTTGTCCTCAGGAACAAATGTAACTACTCACAAAGCATATTCATGTTCATAATCAGAGGGGTAATAATATGCATAAAGGATCTGAACATATGATCTTCCACCAATTAAACCAACTAGCATCAACTACAAGGAGTAATTAACACTACTAGCAACCTACTAGCACCAATCCCGGACTTGGAGACAAGAATTGGAAACAAGAGATGAACTAGGGTTTTGAGATGAGATGGTGCTGATGAAGATGTTGATGGAGATTGCCCTCTCCCGATGAGAAGAGCGTTGGTGATGACGATGGCGATGATTTCCCCCTCCGGGAGGGAAGTTTCCCTAGCAGAACAGCTCTGCCGGAGCCCTAGATTGGTTCCACCAAGGTTCCGCCTTGTGGCGGCGGAGTTTCGTCCTGAAAGGTTACTTCTGGTTTTTTTCTCGACGAAAGACTTCATATAGCAGAAGATGGTCATCAGAGAGCCACCAGGGGGCCCACGAGGTAGGGGGCGCGCCCTAGGGGGGCCCCACCATTATGGATAGGGTGTGCCCCCCTGGTCTTCATCTTTGGCGAGGATTTTTCATTATCTATTATAAGGTATTCCATGGAGTTTCGAGACTCTTGGAGTTGTGCAGAATAGGTCTCTAATATTTGCTCCTTTTCCAGCCCAGAATTCCAGCTGCCGGCATTCTCCCTCCTTATGTAAACCTTATAAAATAAGAGAGAATAGCCATAAGTATTCTGACATAATGTGAAATAATAGCCCATAATGCAATAAATATCGATATAAAAGCATGATGCAAAATGGACGTATCAACTCCCCCAAGCTTAGACCTTGCTTATCCTCAAGCGAAAGCCGATAACAATAAATATGTCCCCATGTTTAGAGGTAGAGGCGTCGATAAAAATAAAATATGGACATGGAGGCGTCATGATTATTCTCATAACAGCAACATATATAGATATTGTCATATCCTTACTTATGTTCAAGTGATGATCTATTCACAATGCAAAAGTATGGATCAGAAACCTTATTGAGAACCAACAAACTATAACCTCGGTCATTGAAGCAAATGCAATTTATCATAACATCAGAAAGAGTCTATGTCAGAGCTAAAAAGCAAGTCCACATACTGAACTATCATCTAGTCCTTCATAATTGCTAACACTCATGCAATACTTGTGGTTACGGAGTTTTAATCGGACACAGAGAAATATAGGGGCTTATAGTTTCGCCCCACAACCTTTTACCTTGAGGGTAATGTCAACAATAATAACTCATGCCCCCCTACATCCAATTAGATATATATAGCAGGTTCTTTCCAACATGCTGGGCTTGCCAAAGGATAAAATGAAAATGGAAAGGTGAAGATCACCATGACACTTGCATAAGGTAGAAGATAATAATAAAAGATAGGCCCTTCACAGAGGGAAGCAGAGGTTGCCATGCGCTTTTATGGTTGTATGCACAAAATCTTAATGTGAAAGAACGTCACTTTATATTGCCCCTTGTGATATGAACCTTTATTATGCAGTCATTATCTTTTATTACTTCCACATCACAAGATCGTATAAATCTTATTTCTCCCACACTAATCATACATATTTAGAGCAATTTTTATTGCTTTGCACCGATGACAACTTACTTGAAGGATCTTACTCATTCCATAGGTAGATATGGTGGACTCTCATGGCAAAACTGGTTTAAGGGTATTTGGAAGCACAAGTAGTATCTCTACTTGGTGCTGAGAATTTGGCTAGCATGAGGGGGAAAGGCAAGCTCAACATGTTGCATGATCCATGACAACATACTTTATCTCAGATATAAGAAAACAAAACCAATTATGTTGTCTTCTTGTCCAACATCAACTCTTTAGCATGTCATATTTTGATGAGTGCTCCCAATCATAAATGATGTCAATAATATTATATTTATATGTGAATCCTCTCTTTCCTTATTACATCCTATTAATTGCAATGATGACCAAAGCTATGTCTGCCAACTCCCAACAACTTTTAATCGTCACTCTTTCTATGTGAAGTCATTACTATCAATAAGCTCAATATGAACTTTTGTTTCTTCTTATTCTTTTTCTCTTTTCTTTTATTCACCCAAGATCATAGCAAGAAGATCAACCCCTTGACTCAACACTAATCTTTATTATATAGCTCATGGACTCGATTACATAGAGAGATCATAAGGCAAAACTCAAAACAATATCATGCCATAAACTTTATTCTACTAGATCAAAATACTACTAATAGGATCGAACTAAGGAAAACGGTAAAGATAGGAGTTGTGATTGTGATACGATACCGGGGCACCTCCCCCAAGCTTGGAAGTTGCCAAGGGGAGTGCCCATACCCATGTTATTGTATCTCCTTGGTTGGTGAAGATGGAGGTGATGGATAGTCGCACATCGAGCGTAAGAGGTCCTCTAGCTTGCGAATAATGCCCTTGAGTGCAAAGATATGCTCCTTCAACAAAATATTTTCACTTGTGAGATACTTGTTTTGAATACGAGTTAACTCAATCATCTGGAAAGCTTTGATCTCAGTTGGGGTAAGAAGGTTGTGATCAAGTTGAAGGCTGTCTTCTATTGCCGGAGCTTGGTTCTCCGTGGCCTTCTTGATCCTTCATCCTTTTTGATCTCCATGGGTTCTTCCCTCTTCAGCTCTATCTTCATTAGCCAGGCATCTTTGTCACCGTTGTTGGAGGAGGGGGAAGACATGATGCCTAGCCTTAACAACCCTGACAGAGAACAGCCCAAAACAAGAACAGAGGATATTTGCGTGATACGGGAGTCAAAACCTTCGGAAGAATATATAGTGAATTTTTATCGACTAAAATACGCCGTGCAGGAAAATAGAGTCCGGAAGGCACACGAGGTGCTCACGAGGTAGGGGGCGCGCCCTGGGGGGTACGTCGCGCCGTCCACCCTCGTGGGGCCCTCGTGTCCTTCCCGGACTGCTACTTAATTTTCTATTTTTCGAAATATTCCAAAACGGAGAAATATTGCCTTAAAAACTGTTTTGGAATCGGTTTACTTACCATACCACATACCTATTCCTTTTCGAAGTCTGAAACGTTCTGGAAAGTGTACCTTATGTATTCCTCCGGGGTTACAGTTTCAATAATATTGGTTTCAACATTTATGGGATTACCTGAGATATAATGTTTGATTCTTTGACCGTTTACCACCTTCGAATTTGTGCCTTTGAAGTTGTTGATTTTTATGGCACCGGAACGATAGACCTCCTCGATAACATCAGGGCCTTCCCATTTAGAGAGAAGTTTACTTGCAAAAAATCTTAAACGAGAGTTGTATAGCAATACATAATCACCTACATTAAACTCATGCTTTTGTATCCTTTTGTCATGCCATCTTTTAACCTTTTCTTTAAACAACTTGGCATTTTCATAAGCTTGGGTTCTCCATTCATCAAGAGAGCTAATATCAAATAACCTCTTTTCACCGGCAAGTTTGAAATCATAATTGAGCCCTTTAATAGCCCAATATGCCTTATGTTCTAGTTCGAGAGGTAAGTGACATGCTTTTCCATATACCATTTTATACGGAAACATACCCATAGGATTTTTATATGCAGTTCTATAGGCCCATAATGCAACATCAAGTTTCTTGGACCAATTCTTTCTAGACCTATTGACATTCTTTTGCAAAATTAATTTGAGTTCTCTATTACTCAATTCTACTTGACCACTAGACCATGGGTGATACGGAGATGCAATTCTATGATTGACGTCATGTTTAGCAAGCATTTTACGGAAAGCACCATGAATAAAATGTGAACCACCATCAGTCATTAAATATCTATGGACTCCAAACCTCGGAAAAATAACTTCTTTAAGCATTTTAATAGATGTGTTATGATCAGCACTACTAGTTGGAATAGCTTCTACCCACTTAGTAACGTAATCAACATCAACTAAAATATGTGTATATCCATTAAATGTAGGAAAAGGTCCCATATAATCAAAGCCCCAAACATCAAACGGTTCAATAACAAGTGAATAATTCATAGGAATTTCTTGATGTCTACTAATATTACCAATTCTTTGACATTCATCACAAGATAGGACAAACTTACGGGCATCCTTGAAGAGTGTTGGCCAATAAAAACCGGATTGCAATACCTTATTTGCAGTTCTATCTCCCGCGTGGTGTCCTCCATAAGTTTCAGACTGGCACTTGCGTAGGATATGTTCCTACTCATGCTCAGGTACACAACGTCTAATAACACCATCTACTCCTTCTTTATAAAGATGTGGGTCATCCCAAAAGTAATGTCTCAAATCATAGAAGAACTTTTTCTTTTGTTGGTATGTGAAGCTAGGTGGTATGAATTTAGCAACAATGTAATTAGCATAATCAGCATACCAAGGAGTACTACGAGAAGTACTTATGACATTTAATTGTTCATCGGGAAAGCTATCATCAATAGGTAGTGGGTCATCAAGAACATTCTCTAACGTAGATAAGTTGTCTGCAACGGGGTTCTCAGCTCCTCTTCTATCAACAATATGCAAATCAAATTCTTGTAGCATGAGAACCCATCTAATAAGTCTAGGTTTAGCATCTTCCTTCTCCATAAGATATTTAATAGCAGCGTGATCAGTGTGGATAGTTACTTTAGAATCAACAATATAAGGTCTGAACTTATCACAAGCAAATACAACTGCTAAAAGTTCTTTTTCAATAGTAGCATAATTTCTTTGAGCATTGTCTAGAGTCCTACTAGCATAATGGATAACATTTAATTTCTTATCAACTCTTTGCCCTAGAACAGCACCTACAGCATAATCGCTAGCATCACACATGATTTCAAAGGGTAAATTCCAATCAGGTGGCTGAACAATAGGTGCAGAGACTAATGCTTTCTTAAGTATTTCAAATGCTTCTACACAATCCTCATCAAAGACAAATGGTGTATCTTTTTGTAATAAATTAGTCAGATGCTGAGAAATTTTTGAGAACTCCTTAATGAACCTCCTATAAAATCCGGCGTGACCAATTAAACTTCTTATACCTTTGATGTCCTTGGGACACGGTATCTTATCAATAGCATCAACCTTGGCTTTATCAACTTCAATACCTCTTTAAGAAACTTTATGCCCCAAGACAATACCTTCATTAACCATAAAGTGGCACTTTTCCCAATTCAAGACAAGATTAGTTTCTTCACATCTCTGCAAAACTCGATCAAGATTGCTCAAGCAATCATCAAAAGAAGATCCATAGATGGAAAAGTCGTCCATGAAAACCTCACAAATCTTTTCACAAAAGTCAGAGAATATAGCCATCATGCATCTTTGAAAGGTAGCAGGTGCATTACATAAACCAAAAGGCATACATCTATAAGAAAAAGTACCAAAAGGGCATGTGAAAGTGGTCTTTGATTGATCTTTAGCCAACACAAGTATTTGAGAGAAACCAGAATAACCATCTAGAAAGCTGTAGTGTGTATGTTTGCATAATATTTCTAGCATTTGATCGATAAAAAAGGTAAGGGGTAATGATCTTTCTTAGTAGCCTTATTTAATTTGCGGAAATCAATTACCATCCTATAACCTGTAATAATTCTTTGTGGAATCAATTCATCTTTATCATTAGGAACAACGGTAATACCTCCCTTCTTAGGGACACAATGAACATGACTTACCCACTGACTATCAGCAACGGGATAAATTATACCTGCCTCCAGAAGCTTTAGTATTTCTTTTCTTACCACTTCTTGCATTTTAGGATTGACGTCGCTGAGGATCAGAAACTGGTTTGGCATCTGCTTCCAAATTTATTTTATGTTGACATAGAGTGGGACTAATGCCCTTAAGATCATCAAGAGTATATCCAATAGCAGCACGGTGCTTCTTCAGATTTTTCAATAATCTTTCTTCTTCATGCTCTGAAAGGTTAGCACTAATAATAACAGGATATAACTTCTTTTCATCAAGATAAGCATATTTAAGATTATTAGGAAACGGTTTAAGCTCAAACACGGGATCACCCTTAGGTGGAGGGGGATCCCCTAGGATTTCAACAGGCAAATTGTGTTTCAGAATAGGTTCCTATTTAAAGAATACCTCATTTGTTTCCCTTCTTTCATTCATAAACATATCATTCTCATGGTCTAGCAAATATTGTTCTAAAGGATCACTAGGAGGTACGGCAATAGAAGAAAGACCAATAATTTCATTCTTACTAGACAATTCTTCTTCACGGTGTTGTTTACTAAAATTAGAGAAATTAAATTCATGAGTCATATCATCTAAACCGACAGTAACAACACCCCTTGTGCAATCTATGGTAGCATTAACATTATTTAAGAAGAGTCTACCAAATATAATGGGATAAAAGCTATCTTGTGGGGAACCAAGAACAAGAAAATCAGCAGGATATTTAGTTTTCCCACACAAGACTTCAACATCTCTAACAATTCCCATTGGTGAAATAGTATCTCTATTAGCAAGTTTAATAGTGACATCAATTTCTTCTAACTCAACAGGTGCAATGTCATGCATAATTTCTTTGTATAAGTCAATAGGTATTGCACTAGCACTAGCACCCATATCACATAAGCCATGATAACAATGTTCTCCTATTTTAACAGAAATAACAGGCACGCCTACCACATGTCTATTTTTATCTTTAGCACTAGGTTTAGCAATTCTAGCAGTTTCACCGCAGAACTGAATAACATGCCCATCAATATTATCATACAAGAGATCTTTAACAATAGCAATATTAGGTTGTACTTTAACTTGCTCAGGAGGTGTATATGTTTTAATATTTCTTTTACGAACCACAGTTGAAGCTTTAGCATGATCCTTTATCCTAACAGGGAACAGGGAAAGGTGGTTTCTCAACATAACAAGTAGGAACAATAGGATCATTATAAGTGACAGTCTTATCTTCAACTTTAATAGGTACAGCTACTTTTACTTCTATGGGAGGATGATATTTAAACCACTTCTACTTCGGGAGATCAACATAAGTAGCAAAAGATTCACAGAAAGAAGCTACTATCTCAGAATCAAGTCCATATTTAGTCCTAAACTTACGGAAAATATCGGTATCCATAAAAGATTTAACACAATCAAACTTAGGTGTCATACCTGACTCCTTACCTTCGTCGAGATCCCAATCTTTAGAGTTGCGTTTAATTCTATCCAATAAATCCCATCTAAATCCAATAGTCTTCATCATAAAAGAGCCAGCACAAGAAGTATCAAGCATGGTGCAATTATTTTCAGAAAGCCGAGCATAATTTTTTTGAAGAATTGTTTCTCTTGGGAGCTCATGATTGGGGCATGAATATAACATTTATTTAAGCCTCCCCCAAGCTTGAGCGATGCTTTCTCCTTCGCGAGGCCAAAAATTATATATATAATTGCGGTCACGATGAACAAGATGCATAGGGTAATACTTTTGATGAAATTCCAATTTCAATCTTCTATAGTTCCATGATCTCATATCATCACATAGCCTATACCATGTCAATGCGTCTCCCTTCAAAGATAAAGGGAAGACCTTCTTCTTAGCAACATCATCGGGTATACCTGCAAGCTTAAATAATCCACAAACTTCCTCCACGTATATTAGGTGTTCTTCAGGATGCTTTGTTCCATCTCTTGTAAAAGGATTAGCTAGCAGTTTTTCTATCATACCCGAAGGATACTCATAAGGAATTTCATTTTCAATAGGTTCAGTAGGTTGAGGAGCAACTCTTTGCTCTACTGGTCGGGGTGAAGATACCCTGAACAAGCCCCTCAGAGGAATACTTTCCATAGTAACAAGTGACAATAAATTTCAGCACACTATATAAATTTTTCCTTACCAAATTCCACCTACCAAAGGCGCTTCACTCCCCGGCAACGGTGCCAGAAAAGAGTCTTGATGACCCACAAGTATAGGGGATCTATCGTAGTCCTTTTGATAAGTAAGAGTGTCGAACCTAACGAGGAGCAGAAGGAAATGATAAGCGGTTTTCAGCAAGGTATTCTCTGCAAGTACTGAAATAAGTGGTAACAGATAGTTTTGTGATAAGATAACACTACTAGGGAAAACCTTATACACAGAACATTAGCAGTAGCGCGGGATAAAAACGCACGCTGGTGCTAATTACCAGCAACGCGGTATTTAAAAGTGCGCTACAGATATAGTTATATCAGTAGCGCTCCCGAGTACAAAAGCGCCACTACTAAAATTCCCACGGTGTAGCCGATAGGCTACACATAGTAGTAGCGATCTACGTGGAACCGCGCTACCGCTCCTTGTTTTGTAGCAGCGCGTTTACGGACAAAGGCGCTACTGCTAATGAAAATAAAATTAAATGGAAAGCAAATAAAAAAGAGAAGGAATAGCAGTAGCGCTTGTTAGGAAATGCGCTATAGCTATCGTAGCAGCATCGCACTTCCTGGAACGCGCTACTGCTACTTTTAACTTAATTAACCGCGTGGTTCGTTCTTCCCCACGACCACACCCCCAAATCCCTACTCCTGCGCTGTCGCCGCCCTACATCGTCGTCGGCCGCGGTGCGCGACCTGTCACTCTCCGCACACCTTCGACGCCGCCCCCGCCCCCGACCGCGACCTCGACGCCGCCCAGACCTCGGCACCCCCCCTACATCGCCGCCCTCTGCTGTGCGCCCGCTACCCCGACCCCATCCCTAACCTCGACGCCGCGTGCCCCTCTCCCTAACTCCGCCGGCGCCAGAGGTGAGCACGCCCTCCTCCTCCTCCTTCCCTACCTCTGCCTAGCTAGGGTTCTTAGGGTTAAATTTCAGAGTTCATCTAATTAGTTAGGGTTCACCAAATTAGATGCTAATTATGGCAGTAGTTGTTAAGTAGAATTAGTTTTAGAGTTCATCGAATTAGTTAGGATTAAATTTTAGAGTTCATCAAATTAGTTAGGGTTAAATTTTAGTAAGTGTTTCATAGAATTAGTAAGAAAATTAATATAACTAGTTGAACTAGTTTATTTTTAGTAAAAACTAGTTTATTTTTATTTATAGTAAGTGCTTAATTGAACTAGTTGAGTTAACACAACTATTTTATTTTTAGTACGAAAATTAATAGAACTAGTTTATTTTTTAGTTAAAGCAACTATTTTATTTTTAGTAAGTAAATTAATAAACTAGTTGAATTAGTTTAGTTGTAGTTGAACTAGTTTAGTAAGTAAATTAATAAACTAGTTGAATGAATAGAACTCATGTATTTTTAGTAAGATAATTAATATAACTAGTTGAACTTCTTTATTTTTAGAAAGAACTAGTTTTTTCTATTTATAGTAAGTTATATTTAGTAAGAACTAGTTGAATTAATAAAACTAGTTGAACATGTCATATTTGCTCAAATAGGATATGTTGTTGCCCAAGTGGCCGTTCATGTTCAGTTTACACCTCCGAGTGGCCTATGTTTTGCCGGAGTGTTGATTAATTTCCATTCCGGCAAATTTCAGGCGCTCTATATGTCCTTTTTTAACAAAGGTCATGCCAGATTTTTCCATGAATTCTGGCATGACTTGTGCTAGAATATGTAGGAAATATCGAGTGGCTTGGATTTTCTCGAAAAATAATGATCTAATTTAGGTTTTCTAGTACATATATTCAATTGTACAAGTTTAATCTTTGAATTATGAACGTAGGAAATGTCGTACTCGAACGACGACAGTCTCCCTGGGGAGTGCAGCTGGTGCCACGACGATCGAGGTATGTGCGACATGTTCGTTGAGCTGGACGAAGATCGGCGCTTCAGCATTAAGCTCGAGGAGACCTTCAATGTTGAAACGGTACGCAACAACGACAAGTGTTTTTTTCGTAATTAAGCACGACTTCAACTATTTCAACGTATAATTTTCTTCTTTTACAATTCGACTAGATTATCCCATGCCATGCAAGACGCTATGTCTTGGAGACGATGGGTTTTGAAGACCATGAAAACTTTGAAACAAAGAAAATACGCCTAAGGACCCATCATGATATGGATTTTGAAGTAAATCTATACAATTCTCAGAGTGTAATCCATTTTGGTTGCCAAAATTGGGACGCACTTTGCAAAATGTATGGTTTTTACGAGGGTATGATTGTCACCATGGATCTTGGTGATCCTGACATCGAGCAAAACAGTATGGACATTTGGGTCCTTGTTGATACGCTTCCATTCTACCTCTATGTGAGTTTCTCAAATAGAGTTATTAACTAATTTATATTGTTTATTTCAAAATAGTTGACAGCTTATTTCCATTGACAGCTTATTTTCATTCTTCAAAGAATGTGCAGAAGATGGTAGACAAAACCCACTACACCGATGGCTTCGAATTAACTTATAAGGAGAAAAATCATCTGATCGCATTTTGTACATTCTTTGAGAATTACAATACCTATTATCGAGCTCCTCCAAATTATGGTGAATACGTGCCACTAGTGCATGTGTTGAACCATGATAACTTCTATGGAGATACCCTGGTAAGATTTTTTACTATTACGACATCCGTTCATCTTTTGCATACTTCTAAAACTAGTACATCATTGCTAACTACGAAGTTATTACTCTGTTTTTCAATAGAAAATCGCAATGCATTGTGTGCCTCATCTGATGTATTAAAATGGTCGCCTTGAAGTTCTGAACATACAGCCAGGTCATCCTACGGATCTCACCTATGCATATCGGATTTCTGAAACCGGTGAACACATGCTAATCAAAGAGTGGAAAAAATGTTTGGACATTCATAAGGAGGTTCTTGGAAGCAACATTAAGCAAAAGGCAAGAATTGGAGACAGGATAATCTGCATTCTCCATAATGGAGTTGGTCCTATGAGGTACAATAGGTTTATTATGTGGTACAATGTGTTAGAGTTGATGATGAGGAGTAGTTGTGATTATGACTAGTGACAAACTTGCTATGACATGTCTCATCGATCAAAATGATGATCATGAGGAGATGTTACATGAAAATGAAGTATTATGATGATAAGTTGTTAATGATATGATGGTGATGATATTTATTATATCATTGCATGAAAGAACCGCGGATTAGTTTCAAGTGGATGTCCATCCACTTGAAACTAGTCCACGGTTCTTTCACCCAATGATGTAATAACTCATTATGATGTAAAAACAATCTCTAAATTGTTGCTGTATGAAAACTTGTATAGAGGTGTATGAATACAACATGATATAGAAAAGAAATAAAATACGTAATAATAGTAGTAGCGCGGGCTGGGAGAAGCGCTACTAGTAATTACCAGTAGCGCTCCTCCGCGAAGTCGCTACTACTAAGTTGATTTAGTAGTAGCGTGGGCAGAGGCATGCTACTGCTATACGTTAGTGTAGCGCCTTATCAGTAGCGCATCGCCCCGCGCTACTGATAGGCCTAAAACCCACGCTGCTGCTAGGCTTTTCCCTAGTAGTGTAAGTTGTAACGAGCAACAAGTAGCAAAAGTAAATAAAGTGCAACAAGGTGGCCCAATCCTTTTTGTAGCGAAGAACAAGCCTGGACAAACTCTTATATAAGGAAAAGCATTCCTGAGGACACATGGGAATATCGTCAAGCTAGTTTTCATCACGTTCATATGATTCGCGTTCGGTACTTTCATAATTTGACATGTGGGTGGACCGGTGCTTGGGTGCTGTTCTTATTTGAACAAGCATCCCACCTATGAGTAACCTCTATTGCAAGCATCCGCAACTACAACAAAAGTATTAAGGTAAACCTAACCATATCATGAAACATATGGATCCAAATCAGCCCCTTACGAAGCAACACATAAACTAGGGTTTAAGCTTCTGTCACTCTAGCAACCCATCGTCTACTTGTTACTTCCCAATGCCTTCCTCTAGGCCCAAATAATGGTGAAGTGTTATGTAGTCGACGTTCACATAACACCACTAGAGGCTAGACAACATACATCTCATCAAAATAATGAACAAATACCAAATTCACATGACTACTAATGGCAAGACTTCTCCCTTGTCCTCAGGAACAAACGTAACTACTCACAAAGCATATTCATGTTCATAATCAGAGGGGTAATAATATGCATAAAGGATCTGAACATATGGTCTTCCACCAATTAAACCAACTAGCATCAACTACAAGGACTAATTAAGACTAATAGCAACCTACTAGCACCAATCCCGGACTTGGAGACAAGAATTGGATACAAGAGATGAACTAGGGTCTTGAGATGAGATGGTGCTGATAAAGATGTTGATGGAGATTGCCCTCTCCCGATGAGAGGAGCATTGATGATGACGATGGCGATGATTTCCCCCTCCGAGAGGGAAGTTTCCCCAGCAGAACAGCTCTGCCAAAGCCCTAGATTGGTTCCACCAAGGTTCCGCCTCGTGGCGGCGGAGTTTCCTCCCGAAAGGTTGCTTCTGGTTTGTTTCTCGACGAAAGACTCATATAGCAGAAGATGGTCATCGGAGAGCCACCAGGGGGCCCACGAGGTAGGGGGGCGCGCCCTAGGGGGGCGCCCCCCACCATCGTGGATAGGGTGTGGCCCCCCTAGTCTTCATCTTTGGCGAGGATTTTTCATTATCTATTATAAGGTATTCCGTGGAGTTTCAGGACTTTTGGAGTTTTGCAGAATAGGTCTCTAATATTTGCTCCTTTTCCAGCCCAGAATTCCAGCTGCCGGCATTCTCCCTCCTTATGTAAACCTTATAAAATAAGAGAGAATAGCCATAAGTATTGTGACATAATGTGAAATAACAACCCATAATGCAATAAATATCGATATAAAAGCATGATGCAAAATGGACGTATCATAGTCGTGCACAAATTTGTCACATGAATTGGAAATGAACTTGTGTGGCGTACTGACATTTGTCCTTTAGAATTTATTACAAGTAAATGTGCTATGTGTACGTGCAACTTGTGTGGTGGTTGCACGGGCTCTGATACGCTCTTTGAGAAAAAAAGGTGGCACAGCTTTGGATATACGTGACGTGGCGGCATCATACAGTAGCATGGTTCTCTATAGTTGTAGTACACTCCTACTAGGACGACAACTCCTATAAAACCTTGCGCTTGGCTCTTTGCCTCTTCGGGGGGTTCAACAGTTCGTACTCGTGTGAACCTTGCACTTGGCTCTTCGCCTCTTTGGAAGGTCCAACAATGATGATACTATAGTACAATATGCTTCTAGCAATCTGACACTGATTGAACTGCTGCACGTCCACTGCGAGGGCGAGGGAAAGGGAGAGGCCGCTATAGTCAAAACCCTCTCCTCGTCCTACGAACCACTGCGCGCATGGGTGAGGGAGAGGCGTAGTAAGCAAGCTTCTCCTCGTTCGGCGGGTTGACGGGACACATCAAAGCAGTACTAGTACTAGGAGTAGTAGTCCATACTGCGTCCTTTCCGATTAATATGGCTTAATTTGAAACAAGAAAAATACACTGGCGGTCAACGTATGTAACAATACGCTCTTTACGGTCACTATATATAGTTTTGCGGCGATTTTACGATCACTAGCTGATTGTAGAGCACCATATTGCACCCTACTGACCGGCCACATAGTCGACATGGCACTTTGTTGACTGGTTAAATTGTCACCTGGTTTCTGGGTCCCACCTGTCAGTTGGCAGAGCAAAGAAATCAGTTAAACAAAACTTTACGCAAGCGCGACAGGAGTACAACCCTTGCGCGCGAACCGCCCTGGCTGTGTATGTGAGTGCATGCATGTGTCCTCCCTCGGTCTTCCAACAAAAAGTGTACATCGGCAATAAAACAAAGAGTGTAGTACATGATGTACATTTACACTTCCAATGCATTTAGCCTTTAATTTAAATCGATATTGATTAACTAATGCAGCAACTTGTGCTGTAGGTATAGGCTACATGTCTATCCTTAATTACAGCATGCAACGGCCTTCATCTAATCTTCTTATCTCAATGGTTGCATGCACACATAAGTCTGCTACTTTTGGGCGTTAATTATGCCCTGGTCAATGTGTAAATCTCTAAATGTACAGTCTTGCACAGACGTAGGGAGTAGGTTGAGCACTTGAGCGTGAGCGTGTGTGTTGCGTTGTGTGCTGTATGCCGCATGGGTGCGTGAGTGTTGCGTGCGTCCATGTGTATGTGTGAGTGTTGCATGTTGCATGCATGCATGCATGGGGCTTACTCCTTCCCATTGACATGTTCATATTTCAAGCTTCCTCTATTCCCTCCATCTGGTGATACTCCCTATGTTCCCAAATAGTACAGAGTAAAAGCCTCCCTCTTTTCCCAAATACGGAGTATTTGTCTTTCTACAGATTTCAACAAGTGACTAGGTACGGAGCAAAATGAGTGAAGTGAGCGTAGAGGCATAGGGATACTGTAGAAAGGAAGTCCTCGCGATCCATTATTCCCCATCTCGGTCAGAGAGAACTATTAACTAGTCTTCGCAGTGAAGTGACAATACACGCTGCAATAGATGGGACACGTAATTAATAAGTTGAACCAGCGTGTTGGTGTTACTAAATCAGCCTTACCCAGTACTGCCATCTCTTCTTCTTCCTCCTCTCTTTTTCTTCCTCCTCTCTTCCCCATTGTCGGTCGCACACCATTTACCCCCGCTCACTGCTCGCCCTCGTGCGCTATCTTCCTTGGTAGCTCGCGCGTACCATATCCCCCCGCTCACTCCTCGGCCACATGAGGAGAAGCTTCTTCGCTCGCCCGCCCAAATCCACTTCCACGCTAGCTCGCAGGCACCGAAAACCCCAATGGCAGAACCGACTGACACGCAGAGCCGCGATTAGAATTCCTTCCCCGATGTTTGATAACCCAAAAGTATAGGGGATCACAACAGTTTTTGATAAGTAAGAGTGTCGAACCCAACGACGAGCTAAAGGTAGAACAAATATTCCCTCAAGTTCTATCGACCACCGATACAACTCTACGCACGCTTGATGTTCGCTTTACCTAGAACAAGTATGAAACTAGAAGTACTTTGTAGGTGTTGTTGGATAGGTTTGCAAGATACACTACTGGAATCAGCTAATTTGCCATCTGCCAGTTCTTTGCCATCTGCCAGGAGACGGCAAAGAAGCTCTTTGCCATCAGCTACAAAAAAGCAGACGGCAAAGAACTGGTTGATGGCAAAGACCTTCTTTGCCATCAGCCAGTTCTTTGTCGTTCGCTAGCTGACGGCAAAGATTCTTTGCCGTCGGCTAGCAGACGGCAAAGAGGGAGGTGCTCCACTGACGAGCTGCTTAAAAAAAATTAACGGGCCCCACCTCTTTGCCGTCTGCTAGCAGACGGCAAAGATGGATAAAGGCGGACGGCAAAGAGTGGCGGACGGCAAAGGGCTGCGTAAGTAACGGCCCCCCACCCCCCGCCCGTTACTCTCTCTACACTCCCTCTTCCCTCCCCGACGCCCACCAGATCCCCACCGCCGCCCCCACCGCCCGGCACCGCCCCCGCCCCCGCCGCCACCCCCGCCCCGCCGCCCGGCGCCGCCGCCGCACCCGCCCCACCCCGACCCCCCAGCCCGGCGCCGCCCCGTCGCCTGCACCACCCTGCTCCCCCTCCGCCCCCGCCCCCGCCGCCACCCCCGCCCCGCCGCCCGACGCCGCACCCGCACCGCCGCCCCCGCACCAGGCGCCACCCCCGCACCGGCCCCGCCCCCGACCCCCCCCCCCGCCCGGCGCCGCCCCCGCACCACCCTGCTCCCCCTCCGCCCACCGCCCGCACCGCCGCCGTCGAGCACCGCCCCACCCTGCCACCGCACCTCGCCGCACCTCCCTGTCCCAGTGAGAGCCCCTTTTCTCCTTTTTTGTTTTTTCTATTTTTTAGTTTAGATTACTTTTAGTTTTGTTTTAGATTTAGTTTAGTTTTATGTTTAGTTTTGTTTAGATTACTTTTATTTTTAGGTTTAGTTTAGTTTTAGGTTTACGTTTAGTCATGAAAAAAGAAGAAGAAGAAGAAGAAGAAGAAGAAGAAGGAGAAGAAGAAGAAGAAGAAGAAGAAGGAAAAAAGGAAGAAAAAGAAAAAGAGGAAGAAGAAGAAAAGGAAAAAAACCGGCCCGACACGGTACCCAGACCCCAACCCGGCACCCCGACACGACACCCCGACCCCGAGACCCCGACCCCGACACCCCGACTCCGACCCCGACCCCGACCCCGACACCCCGACCCCGACACCCCGACCCCGACCCCGACCCCGACACCGCGACCCCAACACCGCGACCCCCCGAGCCTGACCCGACACCCCGACCCCGAGCCTGACCCGACACCCTGACCCCGACACCACACCCCGACACCGACACGGCACTACCCCGACATCGACACGACCCCCCGACCCCGAAACAGCGCCCCAACCCCGACACGGCACCCCGACACCGACAGGACACCCCGACCACCGACACCTCCCGAAAAGGTGTTCTTTGGCCTTCCAGAGGCCGACGGGGTCATATATTTGTGAATTATTAGTTAGGTCATATATTTTTCGATTTTGTTATGAAAAACATCATATATAATTGCGTTGATCGTGATGTTTTAAATGTGCAGTTGTTTCATCGCTGCGAGGTTTGGTGTTCGACGACCTCGCCGTGCGTTTGACGAGCTCTGCCCCTTCGTTCGTGGGTGAGCACAAATGACAAGTCCTCCTCCCCCATTAATTATTTGATCTATTCCGATGAAACTTGATAGCTAGCTATATATGTGTCTTGAATCATCAGTATGCGTAACCAATATGTGTCTCCCGTTCGAAAGCGTCATAGTTATAAATATGCATGCATTTGCATATTTATAACCTTGATTCTTTCGAATTGTCCAACGCTATCCATGGACAGCCCAAGTATGTGTAGATTGGGTTCGTTTTCCCATATGCTTTGCTCCGGATCCGACGCATATATTTCGTCAGTGCCTCCCCTGTTGTTCTCCGGGTACACATCCTCTCTGTTTATTGCAGAGACGTGTATCAGGAGAACAATGGGGAGGTGCTGCCGAAATTTTGCGTCGGATCCGGAGCATAGCATGGGAAAATAAACCCAATCTACACATACACGGGTGGGATTAGGACCTATCATTACCTATTAGAGTGTAGGTTGCATGGACGTAATAAAATTGACAAAGTAGATCAACTGATGAATATATACATGGTGAATTACATATATAATTGTTGTGTGTCCAGTAGCTCTGAAAGTCAAGATGAGTGACCGTGCTTGGATGTATACCGGTCACACTGGTCAGAACAAATGGAGCGCTGAATGGTTCACAAAAACTAAGGGGTTTGTGCAAGCCGCATTTGAAAATGGCCAAAAGAAAACCCGGTGCCCCTGTTTCCGGTGCGGCAATTGGGAAAAGAAGACAGAGGCTGAAATGGGCAAACACCTGCAGAAGAGTGGTTTTATGCCCGATTATACGGTGTGGACATTTCATGGTGAGTATGCCCAACATGACCGAGCTGAGGTGGATCGTCGTCGCACCGACAAGCATGGTACCGGGATGGAAAACATGGTGCAAGGCTATGATGATGCTCGGGATTCAGACGAGGAGATGGAGGAATCTGCAAAGGCCTTCAATGAAATGTTGGAGTCTTCGAAACGTCCGCTCCACGAGCACACTGAGCTTTGTCAGTTGGATGCCATCTCACAAGTAATGGCTCTGAAGGCTCAGTTCAACTTGGGCAGAGAATGCTATGACGCAATTATGACAGTATTTGGACGCTTTCTACCCAAAGGCCATGTAATGCCTGCAAAGCTGTACCAGTCGGACAAAATCCTCCGTGCACTGAAGATGCCCTATGAGAAGATACATGCCTGTGAGAAAGGATGTGCCTTATTTAGGCTTGACTATGAGGACTTGAACTATTGTCCTATTTGCAAGTCTTCCAGGTATATTGTGGTAGACAACGGTATGGGTGAGAGGACACAGACCAAAATCCCCGTTAGTGTTCTTTGGTATATGCCAATCGTACCAAGACTTCAACGTCTTTTCATGGTCGAAGAGACAGCCAGACAGATGACATGGCATAAAACAGGCAAAAGAACCGAACTAGATGCAGATGGGAATCTGATGATGGTACACACATCGGATGGTGTTGCGTGGAAAAAGTTTGATGAATTACATGCTGACAAAGCGGCAGATCCGAGGCATCCTCTAGTCGGCATAAGCACGGATGGGTTCAGTGTGTTTGGTATGACGGCAGCCCAATACAGTTGTTGGCCCGTATTTGTCTTTCCACTCAATCTCCCCCCCGGACAGATTATGCAAAGAAAGAACATTTTCCTGTCGTTGATAATTCCAGGACCCAACTATCCGGGCAAAAATATGAATGTGTACATGCAGCCGCTTAAGGACGAATTGCAAAAAGCCTGGGATAATGGGTTCAAGACATACGACGCCTTTAGCAAACGGAACTTCATAATGCGTGTCTGGTACATGTACTCGATGCATGACTTGCTGGCATATGCGCTATTCGTTGGCTGGTGTGTGCATGGAAGGTTCCCGTGCCCCACATGCAAGGGAGCTCTTGAGTTTCGTTGGCTTCAGGCCGATCGCAAGTTTTCTTGCTTCGACATGCATAGACAGTTCCTGGATCCTCGCCATAAGTTCAGGAAAGACAAGAAGAACTTCATCAGTGGTAGAGTTGTCAAAAACTCTGCACCACCTGCATTGACAGGCCAATAGACCCTGGATCAGTTAAACGCTCTCGAGCCAGATCCACAACGTCCAGGGTACTTCAAGGGGTATAATACTAAGCACGCGTGGACTCACAAAACATGCCTATGGGATCTGCCTTACTTCAAAGACCTCCTTTGCCCACACAACATCGACGTGGTGCACACTGAGAAGAATATCGCCGAGGCACTTTTTGGTACATTGTTCGGCATATATGGGAAGTCAAAGGATAATACTAAGGCTAGAGTCGATCTGGAGGCGCTATGTGATAGGCCGTTACAAAACATGAAAGAACCGAAAGGAAAGAAGAACTGGACGAAGCCAAAGGCATGGTTCAATCTTGGAAGGCCAGCTATGAAGGAAATTCTCTTGTGGGTGCAACAGCAGTTGATGTTCCCCGATGGGTATGCAGCGAATCTAAAGAGGGGAGCGAATCTTGATAAACTGAAGATATTTGGTCTCAAGAGTCATGATTGGCACATATGGATTAAGCGGGTAATGCCGGTGATGTTGCGTGGCTTCATCCCTGAGGATGAATGGCTAGTACTGGCAGAACTCAGCTATTTCTTCCGTGTTCTTTGTGCGAAAGAACTATCGCCTGGCGTGCTAGAAGAAATGGAAGAGTTGGCGCGGGAGTTGATCTGCAAGTTAGGGAAGATCTTTCCACCGGGCTTCTTTAATCCAATGCAGCATTTGATTTTGCATTTCCCGACCGAGGCAAGATTGGGGGGGCCCGTGCAAAATCGTTGGTGCTACCCAATTGAGAGGATGCAGAAGACGCTTCGATAAAAATGTAAAAATAAACATAGAATTGAAGCATTGATGGCTGAGGCATTCATCACAGAGGAGGCGGCAAACTTCGTAACAGCGCACTACGAAGCCAAAAATCGTCATTTGCATAATCCGAAGCCTCGGTACAATGGTGACGAGCCTAAAAAGGGTGGATCCAACCTCAGCCTATTCAAAGGGAATCTCGCACCAGCTAGTGTTTCACATCCAGTATCTTTGGATAACGAAGAATGGCGGACCATTTCGTTGTATATCTTCAACAACCTGATAGAAGTGCGGCCGTACATCGAGTAAGTTCTCAGTACATTGTTTCGCAACTTCCATTTCCTTTGAACTACTCTTATTCCTGGATATGTCATACAGTCGATACGTCACCATATTCTCATATGGAGCGGAGATCCAAAAGGATTCCGTCAAAGAGTATGAGCTTCTCGCAAAGCAAGGAGGTGGCTATCCCGGTTTCATCTCTTGGTTCAAACAAACGGTAATTTCTATTAGACAATTTCATTTCATTCGCTAATTTCTGCATAATGCAACAATCCTTTCATATTAAACTTGTAGGCTAATTCAGAGTCTATGGACGCCGAATTGAGACAAGTCGCTAATGGTTTTGACTATAAGGTCCGTTCATTTGACAAGTACGACATCAACGGGTATCGCTTTCGTACCTATGGCAAAGAGCTATCTATGGCCAACCGAAAGTCTACAAATTGTTGTGTATCTGCTATCGGCGAAGGAGGTACCGAGTATTATGGGAGAGTTGAAGCAATTTATGAACTTCTGTTCTATGGTGAAAACCCACCGAATGTCGTAGTCTTCAAATGTTATTGGTTTCAGCCGAAGGAGACTAGAAGGACTCATGAACATATAGGGCTAGTTGAAATCAACCAAAGCACTCATTTAGATGTTCCTGATGTCTATATTATGGCTCAACAGGTGACCCAAGTATTTTATCTACCGTGGGCCTGCCAAACTAATCCAAATCTGAAAGGTTGGGATGTCGTTTATGAAGTGCCGCCATGTGCTAGACTTTCTCCCCCAAAGGAAGAGGATTATGAACCTCACATTAACCCAGACACATATGAAGGAGAATTCTTCCAAGAGACACGTCTTTCCAAAAAGCATTTCAAGAACCGCTATACTTCACCCCAAAACATTGAAGTAGACAGCGACAATGAATCTGACATCACCCCAGAGGAGGAACAAGAAGAGCCGGAACAAGAAGAGGTTACTGCTGCGGATGACCTGTCAATGCTTGACCGATTACGTCAAGGTGGCCTTGCACATGTTGATGCCAATGAACCCTATGAGCCCGTCATTGATTATAGTGATGATGATGATTATGCATTTATTGATGATACTGATCGAGATTATTAGTAGTGTCAGGTATTACATTTTTTATTTTGTACTTGATGATGATACACTTAAGTGATACACATATTATTATTCATGTCGGTCTTTCTTTATGGTGTACTAATTTTGTTTACTGTTTGTCATGGCAGGTGTTGAAAGATGGTGGGCGCTGGTCGGGAGCATGTTCCGAGGTCTTCCATTCCAGACGCACCTCTCCGCCGAGCGTTGCTGGACAGTATGGCCACACCGCCGGGCCCTTCTTCGTCAACCGCGGTGCCCAGTAGGGGACGAGGTAGGAAGAGAGGAGGTGGGGCACATGGTCGTGGGAGAGGAGGTAGGGTGACTGCTACGGTGCCTTCCTCGCTGCCACCCCCAGCTGTTTCACCCGAGCACGTGACTGCTAGGGTGGACTCGTCCGAGGAGGAGGCTACATGGACTCCGGTCCACGAGCCTCCGGTCCACGGGTCGTGGGCCCACGAGCCTCAGGTCGACTGGCCTTCGGCCCACGAGAGTTCGGCCCATGTGACCCCGGAGGAGCACACGTCCGGATGGGGTACCTGGCCAGATCAGCCCGAGGAGCCGAGTGGCCATGCTGATGATGGCGGGGAGCCGACTGATCTTGAGGAGGAGGGGGCACCGTCTACCAGCGTGGTGCTACATGGCTCCCGTCCGTGCCGGTGACCCGCGAGCAGAGGTGGTTGATTTTCCCTAATGGGGAGAGGTACGTAAGTGCATTTAATATTTTTGTACCTTGTGCATTCATGTTTTTTCAAATAACTAATGCGTTGGCCTTGTCATGCTGCAGGGGTTGGGACCACCATCATAGTGTCCGCCGGCACAACTCCGTCCTTGGAGTTCTTTGCCGGCAAAACTTCCCGGGGTTTGTCATGTTGCCTGGTGAGGGTCGGCTTCTAGAGCTTGGATTGAGCTGGGAGCACTACGTGGCTGCCCCGGCCCCGCCGGATGAGATTATCGACGGTGTCGTGTGCGACACGAGGGCAGACATGGTGATCAGAAAGTTCTGGGTAATTTCTCCTTTACACATTTAAAAATCTTCAACTAGCTAGTTATTAATTGTACTAATCAATATTGTCTCATTTGATTGCAGACATTCTACAGGTGTGAGGGATACGAGGAGGACGCGGCACATGTTATCGAGAACGTCTGCAAGCTCCTACTCCAGAACTTACGGCATGAGGCTCGGGTGCAGGCTGTTCGAGACTACTACGCCTTGCGTGGTATCAAGAAGACCAAGCCGGCGTGCCGCGATAAGTTCCTGAGTAAGGAGCAGTACATGAAGGTAATTCTTAAGGCATTTTCTACTTAAGTTCCTTCATTTAGTAATTCTTAGCCGTAGCGCTCAAGTTTCTATTTGCTAACTTAGGCGCCTCCGAGATGGTGTGCGGATCGGATGGATTGTTGGGAGGTGTTGGTCGATGAGTGGTGCTCAAAACAATGGCTAGCCCTCCACAATGAGGCCAAGGACAAACGTGCCCAAATGGAAGGTGTGCCACACCATCAAGGCACCTCCAACTTATATCAGTTCGGGCGCAACTGGGTATGTGGTTTGCTTCATGATTCATGCAATTCATTCATCATGCTAGCTTGAGCCCTTTAATTACTAATTTTCATTGTTTCTCTCTTTCGGGCACGCTACAATAAGGCGGATAAGGTGCCAGAGGTGTACGACCTGTATGCCATGGCCCACACTGCCTCTTTCAAGAAAGTCAAGGCTTTCTCTCAGTCTGACCTCGATGATGCAAACAACTTCACCAACATCTCCTCCCACAACAAGATCGTGAGATATAGAGATGAGGGGAAGGCGAGGAAAGGTGAGGACTTTAACCCGAGCCAGGGGCCCATTGATCCAGAGCTGTTGATGATATCTGGTGGCGGGAGGTCCCATGGCTCCATAGCCATTGGAGATGGACTTATCCGTTGTCCTAGCACTCTCCCGGAGATCAAGGCGCGCCAGTCGAGCTCCGCTCCTGAGATAAGGCCTCGTGAACGGCCAATGCAACTCGCCATCAAGGTTAGTGATACGTACTCAGTTATCTTTCTCCATTACATTGTGTGCGCTTCCATCAATGATTACAAATGGTCACGTGAGTGGTGTTGCAGGCTGCTATACAGAGTGAGAGAGATAGAACGGAGAAACTTCTGGCGGAGGCGGCGGAGAGGCAGCGGGAGTTGGAGGAGAGGACGACAAAGATGATGGAGGAGGTGAGGGCACAGAATGACATGCAGGCAAGGGCCATGTACGATCTCCTTGTGGTAAGTTTCTTCTGCAGATTAGCCAAAACATTCATGTAGTGTTTGTCTCATTACTAACTAGTATGACTGAGTCGTCAAAACCAAATGTGCATTCTGTGTGCGAGAAGACAGGTCAGACCGCACCGCCGATGCCAGTGATTGCTCCTGGGACCATGGTGAGTTTTATTTGAATGGACATTACTTGCTAGTCTTAACATTTGAGTGTCATCATGCTAACAAGACATTGGAAATGATCTTTGGTGCAGCGTAACTCCAGACAAGCATCACATGATCCTTCTCCATCTACCGACACGAGCCACCCCGCTCCTACACCTCCTAGATCTTGGTAAGTTTATCTAGTGTTTTTCTTAACACATGCATAAAGACCTAGACTTAGCTTTATTTCCTCCAATTCTTACCATAATGACCTAGACTTAGCTTCTTCACCTCCAAAATGACTTAATAAGCTTACTGACCTCCAAAACCATCCATTTTACCTAAGTTAGCTCTAAAACGATCTCTACTTAGCTTACCTATGTCAAAAATTGCATAATTAGCTTAGTTAGCTCATAGACGATCCATTTTACCTAAGTTAGCTCTAAAATGACCCATTTTACCTAGGTTAGCTTATAAATGATCCAGTTCATCCAAGTTAGCTCAAAAATGACCCATTTTACCTAGATTAGCTCCTAAATGATCCATTTTACCTACATTAGCTTTAAAATGACCCATTTCACCTAGGTTAACTCCAAAATGACCCATCTTACCTAGGTTATCTCATAAACGATCCATTTCAACTAATTTAGCTCATAAACGATCCATTTCACCAAGTTAGCTAAAAATGATCCATTTCACCTAAATTAGCTCTTAAATGATCCATTTCACCTAAGTTAGCTCAAAAAGATCCATTTCAACTAAATTAGCTCATAAATGATCCATTTCACCTAAGTTAGTTCAAAAACGATCCATTTCAACTAAGTTAGCTCATAAATGATCCACTTCACCTAAGTTAGCTAAAAATGATCCATTTCACCTTAGTTACCTCAAAAACGATCCATTTGACCTTAGTTAGCTCATAAACGACCCATTTCAACTAAGTTAGCTCATAAATGATCCATTTCACCTTAGCTAGCTCATAAACGACCCATTTCAACTTAGTTAGCTCATATATGATCCATTTCACGTAAGTTAGCTCATAAATGACATACTCTTCTTGTTCTAGTCTTCTTCTTGTTCTACTCTTCTTGTTCTAGTCTTCTTCTTGTTCTACTCTTCTTCTTGTTCTACTCTTCTTGTTCTAACTTTCTTATTTTTCATTTTGCAGATTTCATTCACTTGACGAAAGCTTGCATAGATGGAGTGCTCCTTATCCCTTTCTCTGTTTCTTTTGTATCGTTGAACTATGCATGTATCGTTGGATGAAACTATTGTAATATATATGGTTGGATGCCTCTATGTTGAACTTGTTATGTATGATGGAACTATGCATGTAATATATATGGTTGGATGATGAAGTTATGTGTTGGATATCTTATATGTTTGCTCTGTAATGGCCTTTTGAAATATATCTATATATGTCATATATATTTGTGATGAAAATTGTTGGATTTAATAAAAAACAGATAAAAGAGCCAATATGCAGGCTCTTTGCCGTCTGCCACCGACGGCAACGGGCTCTTTGCCGTCTACCGCGGACGGCAAAGAAGACACGTGGCATCCAGCTGTGCTTCCTGGGAGCTGACCCATTTGGTCAGTTTGCCTACAGTGGCAGACGGCAAAGACTTTGCCACCAGTGGCGTACGGCAAAGAACCTGCACTTTGCCATCAGTGGCAGACGGCAAAGGCCTGCCATGTAGTGACGTGTAGATGACATCATACGGAGGACGGCAAAGACACTAGAAATTTTGCCGTCAGCGGTGAACGGCAAAGGCCTGCTGTTAGCCACTTAACGGACTGACAGCACAATTATTGCTGTCCGCTCTCTTTGCCGTCCGCCACAGACGGCAAGGACTTTGCCATCAGTAGCGGACAGCAAAGTAGCTATTTACCGTAGCCTACTTTGCCGGAGCCTTTTGCCATCCGCGACTGATGGCAAAGGCCTTTGCCGTCCGCCGTTCATGCCTTTGCCGTCCGCTGTGGCGGACGGCAAAGTAGCTGATTCCAGTAGTGATAATAAAGAGTACGTAAATAAAAAGTAGGGGCTGTTTAGATAGAGAACAATAAAGTAAATATAGCGAGTGTGGAAAACTCATGGTAGGAGTTGCTAAATTGCCCCTTAAGCAATTGACTACTTTACTAGACCGATAGCAAGCATTATGTGGGAGAGGCCACCGCTAGCATGTCATCCCTTACTTGGAATTCTATGCACTTATGATTGGGACTATTAGCAAGCATCCGCAACTACTAACGTTCATTAAGGTAAAACCCAACCATAGCATTAAGATATATTGGTCCCCCTTCAATCCCGTATGCATCAATTTCTATGCTAGGTTGAAGCTTCTGTCACACTTGCCCTCCAATACATAGTCCTATCAACATACAACTAACCCTAGGGTGTGAACCACGCACGCAATCATATGATGGCCACCAAAGGACAGCAACATAACCACAAGCAAATGAAATCAATCATAGCAATTCATCAACCACCAATAGGACAACGAAAATCTACTCAGACATCATAGGATGGCAACACATCATTGGATAATAATATGAAGCATAAAGCACCATGTTCAAGTAGAGGGTACAGCGGGTTGCGGGAGAGTGGACCGCTGTAGATAGAGGGGGGAAGGTGATGGAGATGTTGGTGAAGATGGTGGAGGTGTTGGCAAAGATCGCGGTGATGATGGTGAAGGGAGAGAGGGGCCCCTTCTTCCTCTTCTTCCTTGACCTCCTACCTAGATGGGAGAAGGGTTTCCCCTCTGGTCCTTGGCCTCCATTGCATGGGAGGGGCGAGAGCCCCTCCGAGATTGGATCTATCTCTCTGTTTCTATCTGGTTCTGCGTTCTGTTCTGGCTCTATTTCACCGTTTCATATATATATGGAGATCCGTAACTCCGATTGGCCTGAAACCTTCACCGTGATTTTTTTCCGAATATTAGCTTTCTTGCGGCAAAAGAAGAGCGTCAACCACCTTACGATGGGCTCACGAGGGTAGGGCGCGCCCTAAGGGGGGGGGGGGCGGCCCCCTGCCTCGTGACCACCTCGGGCACTGGTTCGCGTTGATTGTCCTTCCGAATTTTCCATATTTTCCAAAAATAAGCTCCGTCTGTTTTATCCCGTTTGGACTCGGTTTGATATGGATATTCAGCGAAACCAAAACCATGCAACAGACATGAACTGGCATTGGACACTGGATCAATATGTTAGTCCCAAAAATAGTATAAAAAGTTGCCAAAAGTATGTGAAAGTTCGATAATATTGGCATGGAACAATCAAAAATTATAGATACGACGGATACGTATCAGCATCCCCAAGCTTATTTCCTGCTCGTCCTCGAGTAGGTAAATGATAAAAAAGATAATTTTTGATGTGGAATGCTACCTAGCATAATCTTGATCATATGTCTAATCATGGTATGAATAATAACACGAGTGATTCAAAGCAATAATCTATCCTTTGACATAAAGACAATAATATTTCAAGCATACCAACCAAGCAATTATGTTTTATTGAAATAACATAGCCAAAGAAAGCTCATCCCTACAAAATCATATAGTCTGGCTATGCTCCATCTTCACCACACAAAGCATTCACATCATGCACAACCCCGATGACAAGCCAAGCAATTGTTTCATGCTTTGACGTTTCTCAAACCTTTTCAACTTTCACGCAATACATGAGCATGAGCCATGGACATAGCACTATAGGTGGAATAGAATATTGTGGTGGGGGTTATGTGGAGAAGACAAAAAAGGAGAAATTCTCCCATCAACTAGGCGTATCAACGGGCTATGGAGATGCCCATTAATAGATATCAATGTGAGGAGTAGGGATTGCCATGCAACGGATGCACTAGAGCTATAAGTATATGAAAGCTCAAACTGAAACTAAGTGGGTGTGCATCCAACTTGCTTGCTCATGAAGACCTAGGGCATTTGAGGAAGCCCATCATTGTAATATACAAGCCAAGTTCTATAATGAAAATTCGCACTAGTATATGAAAGTGATAACTCAAGAGACTCTCTATATGAAGAACATGGTGCTACTTTGAAGCACAAGTGTGGTAAAAGGATAGTAACATTGCCCCTTCTCTCTTTTTCTCTCATTTTTTTGTTTTTTGGGCCTTCCCTTTTTCTTTTTTTGTTGGCCTTTCTCTCTTTTTTTATTTTTTTTATTTTTTCGTCTGGAGTCTCATCCCGACTTGTGGGGGAATCATAGTCTCCATCATCCTTTCCTCACTGGGGCAATGTCCTAATAATGATGATCATCGCACTTTTATTTACTTACAACTCAATATTACAACTCGATATCTAGATCAAAGATATGACTCTATATGAATGCCTCTGGCAGTGTACCGGGATGTGCAATGATCTAGCGTAGCAATGACATCAAAAAACGGACAAACCATGAAAACATCATGCTAGCTACCTTACGATCATGCAAAGCAATATGACAATGAATGTTCAAGTCATGTATATGATGATGATGAAAGTTGCATGGCAATATATCTCGGAATGGCTATGGAAATGCCATGAAAGGTAGGTATGGTGGCTGTTTTCAGGAAGGTATCTGGTGGGTTTATGGTACCGGCGAAAGTTGCGCAATACTAGAGAGGCTAGCAATGGTGGAAGGGTGAGAGTGCGTATAATCCATGGACTCAACATTAGTCACAAAGAACTCACATACTTATTGCAAAAATCTATTAGTCATCAAAACAAAGTACTACGCGCATGCTCCTAGGGGATAGATTGGTAGGAAAAGACCATCGCTCATCCCCGACCGCCACTCATAAGGAAGACAATCAATAAACACCTCATGCTCCGACTTTGTTACATAACGGTTCACCATAAATGCATGCTACAGGACTTGCAAACCTCAACACAAGTATTTCTCAATTTCACAATTACTCAACTAGCATGATTCTAATATCACCACCTTTATATCGCAAAACCATTGCAAGGAATCAAACACATCATATTCAGTGATCTACAAGTTTTATGTAGGATTTTATGACTAACCATGTGAATGACCAATTCCTGTCATCTCTCTAAATAGATATAAGTGAAGCAAGAGAGTTTCATTGTTTCTACAAAAGATATGCCCGTGCCCTAACAAATATAAGTGAAGAAAAATAGCATTCTATAAATGGTGGTTGTCTAAGTGAAGAGAAACAGGCAATCCAAACTTCAAGTGATATAAATGAAGCACATGAAGCATTCTATAAAGCCATACTCAAAAGATATAAGTGAAGTGCAAAGAGCATTCTATAAATCCACCAAGGACTATCTCATACCAGCATGGTGAATAAAAAGAAAAATAAAAACCTAAATGTAAAAGACGCTCCAAGACTTGCACCTATCGCATGAACGAAACGAATCCGAAAACATACCGATATTTGTTGAAGCAAGAGGGGATGCCTCCCCAGCATCCCCAAGCTTAGACGCTTGAGTCTCCTTGAATATTTACTTGGGGTGCCTTGGGCATCCCCAAGCTCGAGTTCTTGCCTCTCTTCCTTCTTCTCACATCGAGACCTTCTCAATCATCGAACACTTCATCCACACAAAACTTCAACAGAAAACTTGGTAAGATCCGTTAGTATAGTAAAGCAAATCACTACTCTAAGTACTGTTGCAAACCAATTCACATTTTGTTTTTGCATTGTGTCTACTGTAATATAACTTTTTCATGGCTTAATCCACTGATATAAATTGATAGTTTCATCAAAACAAGAAAACTATGCATCAAAAACAGAATCTGTCTAAAACAGAACAGTATGTAGCAATCTGAACATTCACCATACTTCTGATACTTGAAAAATTCTACAAAAACTAGGTAAAATATACAATTTGTATAGCAATACAGTGCAAAAAGAATCAGCACCATTTGACGTTCCAGATAAAACTGTAAAATCGCGCACTACAGCCAAAGTTTTTGTCCTGCACTGTACAAACCATCAAGCAAATGTAAACATCCTAAAGGCAAACCTTGGCACATTATTTTTATAATACAATGGAATTTTACAAGGGGGTAATTATTTTTGTTGAAAAGTTTCTGTAATCAAGTTTCACAAAGTTTCCGCGAGCATGAACAAAGTTCAAGGCTAGCTCCCACTTCAACAATGCTTGTCTTTCTCACTTTCGCTTTCCTTTTTGAAAAAGTTTTAGGTTCCCCTCTTTATTTTTGTTGTTTTTAAACTATATGAAAGCACTCAACAGAAATAAATGACTCTCTAAAACTTCCGGGTTGTCTCCCTCGAAGTGCTTTCTTTAAATCCATTAAGCTGGGCATATAGTGCTCAAGTAGTGAATCCACGCAGATCCCAAGGTATATCAAGGCCAATTTTAATTAACAATGATTTATAATTTAGTAGTGAGCACAAAGTAACATATATCAAGCAATGACGAAGTCTAACTCTCTTCCTATGCATCGGCATGTCATAAAAGAACAATTCATGCACACCTAGTAAAGGCCAATGCATAGTATAAACAATTTCTTGCAATTTTATCATGTTGGAAACATAGAGAGGTGGAGATATAGTTCCTCTCTCATAATAATTGCAAGTAGGAGCAGCAAGCACGTGCATATTATATTTATCGAAATCATCATGTGCAACGGTAAATGGCAACTCATCAATATAATCCTTAATAAGTGCAAACTTCTCCGATATAGTATAATCGGGAGAATTCAAAAAGATAATAGGACTATCATGGGTGGGTGCAATAGCAACAATTTCATGGTTAACATAAGGAACTATAGCAAGTTCATCTCCATAAGCATAATTCATATTGGCATCTTGGCCATAAGCATAGCAAGCATCATCAAAAAGGGATATTTCAAAAGAATCATAGGGATCATAACAGTCATCATAGCAATCATCCTTCGGTAAGCACGAAGGGGAATTAAACAATGTATGGGTTGAAGAGTTACTCTCATTAGAAGGTGGGCACGGGTGATCAATCTGCTCTTCCTCCTTTTGTTCTTTGCTCTCCTCCTCATCTTTTTCATCCAATGAGCTCACAGTGTCATCAACTTCTTCTTCCATAGATTCCTGCAAACTATTAGTCACTTCTTGGACAGCGGAGTAGTCCTTAATATATAGTTTAACATAAGCATTAGAAGCATAATTCTCATAACAATATTCAAGTAAGGCAAAATTTTCATATTTGTGAAGAGTAGCATCATACTTTTCAATCAAAAAGCAATTTTAGAAGCACCCTTAAAAGCAACAAATTCTTCAATTTGTTGAACATCATAGTAATTATAAACACCCTTAGCATACGAAGATACGATTCCATTATTACTAAACTCACATTGATAAGGAAGGTGCTTCTTAGGGTTTTCAGAACAACAAGTAAAATCATATATTTCACATAAATTCCAAGCATAGCATTGCAAACGTTGAATTTGACCCCATAATAGTTTCCCCACTTCAGATATACGGTGTCGCACATAACAGGCATGCTCATCTAAAGATTTTCCCTCAACTAAGCTAGTTGGGGTTTTGGCGCGAGCACAAAGGGATCGAAGATGATCCAAGTAAAAAGCTTCAACAGTGTGATAGATTTTGAGTGGTTCTTCAACCATTGGTTCAGTAGGTACAACTAATTTTTTTGGTATTTTGCGTTTCCTACCCATAACTAAAGGTAGAAAACAACTAAGAACAGCAAATAAAATTGCTTAGTGATAAAGCAAACAAGCACACACGAGAATATTCACCCCACACTATTGCTCCCCGGCAACGGCGCCAGAAAAAGGTCTTGATAACCCACAAGTATAGGGGATCGCAACAATTTTCGATTAGTAAGAGTGTCGAACCCAACGAGGAGCTAAAGGTAGAACAAATATTCCCTCAAGTTCTATCGACCACAGATACAACTCTACGCATGCTTGACGTTCGCTTTACCTAGAATAAGTATGAAACTAGAAGTACTTTATAGGTGTTGTTGGATAGGTTTGCAAGATAATAAAGAGTACATAAATAAAAAGTAGGGGCTGTTTAGATAGAGAAACAATAAAGTAAATATAGCGAGTGTGGAAAAGTGGTGGTAGGAGTTGCAAAATTGCCCATTAAGCAATTGACTACTTTACTAGACCGACAACAAGCATTATGTGGGAGAGGCCACTGCTAGCATGTCATCCCTTACTTGGAATTCTATGCACTTATGATTGGAACTATTAGCAAGCATCCGCAACTACTAACGTTCATTAAGGTAAAACCCAACCATAGCATTAAGATATATTGGTCCCCCTTCAATCCCGTATGCATCAATTTCTATGCTAGGTTGAAGCTTCTGTCACTCTTGCCCTCCAATACATTGTCCTATCAACATACAACTAACCCTAGGTGTGATCCACACGCGCAATCATATGATGGGCACCAAAGGACAGCAACATAACCACAACCAAATTAAATCAATCACAGCAATTCATCAACCACCAATAGGACAACGAAAATCTACTCAGACATCATAGGATGGCAACACATCATTGGATAATAATACGAAGCATAAAGCACCATGTTCAAGTAGAGGGTACAGTGGGTTGCGGGAGAGTGGACCGCTGTAGATAGAGGGGGGAAGGTGATGGAGATGTTGGTGAAGATGGCGGAGGTGTTGGTGAAGATCGCGGTGATGATGATGATGGCCACGACGGCGTTCCGGTGCCACCGGAGGAGAGGGGCAGAGGGGGCCCCTTCTTCCTCTTCTTCCTTGACCTCCTCCCTAGATGGGAGAAGGGTTCCCCCTCTGGTCCTTGGCCTCCATGGCATGGGAGGGGTGAGAGCCCCTCCGAGATTGGATCTATCTCTCTGTTTCTCTCTGGTTCTGCGTTCTGTTCTGGCTCTGTTTCACCGTTTCGTATATATATATATATATATATATATATATAGATGGAGATTCGTAACTCCGATTCGCCTGAAACCTTTGCCGTGATTTTTTTTCCGAATATTAGCTTTCTTGCGGCAAAAGAAGAGCGTCAACCGCCTTACGATGGGCTCACGAGGGTAGGGGCGCGCCCTAAGGGGGGTGGCCCCCTGCCTCGTGACCACCTCGGGCACTGGTTCGCGTTGATTTTCCTTCCGAATTTTCCATATTTTCCAAAATTAAGCTCCGTCCGTTTTTATCCCGTTTGGACTCTGTTTGATATGGATATTCTACGAAACCAAAAACATGCAACAGACAGGAACTGGCACTGGGCACTGGATCAATATGTTAGTCCCAAAATAGTATAAAAAGTTGCCAAAAGTATATGAAAGTTCGATAGTATTGGCATGGAACAATAAAAAATTATAGATACGATGGAGATGTATCAATGTTCTCTTGGAGCAGATCTGTAGTCGTATGGACCTACTCAACACCGTCCGTTTGGCCGCATGCTCGGTGTCTTTGTACTATCTACTCATCTGCAACCGGCTGGCTCTTTTCAAGACAACCTGCTTGCTGATGCCCGATCCTCGCAGGTGGCCCAGACACCGACTTGACGATCCTACGGAGGTTGCCGTGGTGCCCTCGACATGCTACCACTACCAGTCCACATGTCCTTCATCCGCGGCCACTACTGGGCAGGCATGAAGGCCAACTGGATCGTCGTCATCCACCACACCGGTAGTCTGTGGCGTCTCGTGGATATCTACACCTAGTGAGAGATCACCCTTCCATCTTTGGATACCACCGCCATCGAGCCTCGCGTCCTGCCGGACACTCCTGCCTACTACGCACGAGATGCGTCAAGCTTTGGGCTCGACCTCTATTTGCAGAAAGTTGTAATCTGTGAAGTGCCCACACCATCAGAAGACTACATGGATTACAAGCTCATTGCCTTTTTCAACATGGGATTAGTCTATCTGGAATCCGGTCGCCATACATGGTTATGGCTCATCATCAATCCTGTTGAGGCAACATTTCTGTCTGATGCTATAGTGCATGATGGCATCATTTACGCGGTCGACGCACAGATTGGCTGCCTATACTGGTGGAATCTATCGTCATGTAATTGTTCTATCTCATCTCATCTTTACCTTATGAATACGACTTCCTGTTCATTTGTTACAAATTTAGAATGCATAGCATGTCTATAACCACATCATTGCTATATGTTCCTCTCATTTCCTAGATTTTTATGACCACACATGTTATTGTTAGAGTTGATATGAGAACAATTGGCATCTAATGATTGTTAGAATACATATTATGAGCATAACATCATGATTGCTATACGTTACTCTCGTTTACAAGATCTTTATAACAACGCATGTTATTGCTTAGAGTTGATATGAGAACGGTAGTAGTAAGTGCTATGGTAGAATATGAGTAGGCGCTGTCATAGCTGTTTTCCTCTCATTGTTACATGATGTTTGAACCATGACATATTGCTAGAATATGAAAGCCATTGGATTATTTTTTTAACTTGGGGTATGATCATGACCACGACATTGCAATTCTCTGTCTATGATATGTGTCACTGTTATAATAATCTTAATTCCACACATACTCTGAACATGATTGTTTATTTTTGTCCTTTTGGTCTCCAATTTGAATTGTTGGAGCAGACGCAAATGCGCTGGCCTTCATGATTCCAGGACCTGGAATCATACCAGCAGATGGGTGGTGGTTTATCGCTCATTCAGCTGACGGCGGTCATTTCATGCTCATTCGCATGTACCAAATTGACAAAACCATTACATCAAACAACATGTAGTACAATGCATTGGGCGTTCGTGACATTGATGGCTATGGCTGCTTCGTGTTCGAGAAAGATCCCAGCTCTATTGGGCCAGGCGTATTCAACTGGAGGCGGATTTATAGCCTCGGCAACCACTCCTTGTTCCTCGGGCTCAATTATCCGATCATCCAACCAATCATCGATCATATCACCGGCGATGATTACTGTTCTATGCAACTTCCATTCACGAGGGGGGCTGTGTTTACATATCATACCATGGGTTTCATGAATCACCATATCCAGAGATTCGTCGACACAGCTTGTTGCCAGATAATCTTCAGTGTGTGAAAGGCATCAAGCTTCCATTCAAAGGATGGCTTTTCAACCCCGACATGCGGCGACGTGGTTCATGCCAACAGCAAATATGCACAACTTGATTCATGCTGATATCTAGACTGAGCCAAGTATTCTGCTGTTGTAGCACGACCCTCTTTTGTTGGATATTATGTACTGTTGTTAGTTTGAAGCACTCCTCTGGTTTGAAGGATATATACCTTCCTGGGATCAAGTGCATCCTAACTCACCTACATAGCATGTACTGATAATGATGATGGAGATGGTGTGCAGAAGCCATATATATATATCAGTTAGGCTTCGAGTGCGTACTTGTTAGTTAAACCTATGTATAAATTGTGACACTAAATACGACTAGTAAGTAGTACAGTAGCAGTACTAGTATGCATCGGTAAAATTATTCATCATGTCCACACATTGAATTGACATGACAACACGCTGCGCATGAGGTGACACAAGAATCCCGGCGGCGTCTTCGGGTATTCTGGACTTCAAATTTGGAGTACCCCATATCTGTCGAAATCTTTCATCACTCACTTAAAACAGTCGATTGATCATACATTGAGTACCATATAACTGGAATTACCGATGCAAGTCGAAGAAGGATTGGCAGGTGCTGCCGGCTGGCGTCAAGTTTGATCCCACGGATCAGGAGCTGATCGAGCACCTTGAGGCCAAAGTGAGTGCTGACTGCGCGAGATTTCAGTCTCTCATCGATTTTTTCATATCAACCATCGACAGCGAGCACGTCATATGCTACACCCAACCTGAGAAACTTCCAGGTAAGACACCGATCGGCCGTCTACTTGCACAAACATATTCCTTTGTTTATAGCTCTATTTTTCTTTTTAAACGCAGACCTGGTGAAGCAATTAAAATTTGACAGTTAATAAAAAGTGAAACAAGTGACTGCAACATGCCAAAGATGTTATGAAAATGCCAACTAGGTACAGTAAAACCTGTATTCCACAATACTACAGGTATCACACTGAGTGGCCTAAGGAAGCATTTCTTCCAGCGCAATTCCAGGGCATTTAAAAGGGGCATGTGGATGCGTCGCAAGATACAGTAGGAGTGCGGCATGCACGCGATGTGGCACAAGACCGGCAATACCTTGCCGGTGATGGTCAACGGCCGGCAGACGAGCAACAAAAAAGGTTCTGGTGCTGCACACCAACAAGAACTTCGACCAGCAAAGGACCAACTGGGTGATGCACCAGTACCACCTCGGGGACCTGGAGCAAGAGAAGGAGCGGGAGCTGGCCCTCTGCAAGATTTTCTACCAGACGAACACTAGGGCCAGGAGTAAAAATATTATAAGTTAGTTTGGTATTGGTAGTTGCACTAGCTTGTCGTCCGCAAGTTGGTATTGTTGTTAACGATCTTTTGGTATGAACTTGCATTTGCTTCCAACCATCATGCCGAGGGTCGATGTGGATATAAAGCTGAATCATTTGTTTCAAAACGAATTTTCAAGCACCTGATTTTTATTTGATGGGCAGCATAAGCACCCGCCGTTCGAATTCCCAGTTCTCCAATTTTTTCGAAACAAGTGCATGCACTTATTATCACGATAAAAAAAATAGCCGTGCTGCATCCCAGTTATCAGTCTATACTTGCATAATTCTCTCATTTATTGAGCATGTATATTGGTTTTTCAGGTCGAGCAAGTTTCAACTGGGTTGTAGACTGCTCAGGGTTGGTTTTGTTTTTAACAGGCCCAGCCCATGACGACAACGAGGCACAAAGATCAAGCAGGTATCTATTGGCCTCTGGCCCGCCAGTGTTAGTTATATTTTGTCTTACAACATCCGCAGACAATTTTTTTTACTGAATCAAACACATAGCCCAGTTCTATTTTCCTCTTGAAACGCATGTCCTACATCTGTTTTCTAATCTCTACCTATAGTTTTACTAGTTCATATAGACGTATCATTATATTTAAAACACATACAATTCCCGTTTCATATTTACATCCTTATTTTTGTTGTTTTTTCCCACCCAGCGCTGATTTTTACCACTGGTTTTCCCTTAAACCAACTCAATTGTCCCACGTCTTATTTGCTTACAAAAACAAAATGATTTTTTTGGCAAATCAATAAGTTCTTTAAAAATGTTTATCATTTCGGGATTACAACAGTTCGGACTCCACCGAAATATGCAAAATAAGGTTGAATTTTTTGACCGTGGTCCTGGGCAATAAATGGGCTGTAATAAATTACTTAAGAATTAGCAAATGGGATGCACATTATAAAAAATAGCAAATGGGCTTTATGTTGTCTGCCATAGATTTGGAGGCTGACTTGTGGGCCTACTAAGTTCATGCGTACACAAGGTTTCTCAAAAAAGAAACTTAGTCAACAATCGACTCTACCAGCGTCAGACCGTTAGATGTCAATCTAACGGCAATCGTGCTTCTTCAGTCTCTGATCTTCCTGCCCCAACCGCCCAAACCAGCGCCGTCGGAACCGCCTACTCCCGCCTCACGGCCCCATCATACTCGCATCCCTGGCTTGTCTATCCCTCTACTCACCCACACCTCCTGTTATTTTCCGGCGACGCCAGCCGAACCAGTCAACCCTCGTACTCTCAACCGCATGGGCAGCTACTGCCGTGTCTTCCCCGGCTCCGTGTCGTTCCCTACGCAGGCCTTGCCGTTGTCCACTGCCCTGGTGCTCTCGGTGCGGCGTGGTCAAGGATGTCCATCCAACGTCCATAGTGCTTCTTCAACCTCTGGTCTTCTTGCCCCAGCCGCCCAAAGCAGCGCCGGTCGGGCCGCATGCTCCTGCCTCCCATGGCCGGCTATGCTGCCGCGAAGGCCTCACCGTCCCCATACTACTCCCACCGCTGGCCAAGCCATCCCTCCACTCACCCACTCCCCCTGTTATTCTGCGGCGATGGCAGCCTCACACCGCAGCCGAACCAGTGAACCCTCGTGCTCCTCTCCACGTTGGCATCCACTGCCGCGTCTTCCCGGGATCCGCGTCGTCCCCTTCCTAGGCCTCGCCGTCATCCACCGCCGTGGTGCTCTTGGCGCGGCGTGGTCAATGTGCTCAACGACCTACTTCCATCGGAAGAGTACTATACGTGGAGAGGATGACAGCTGGGTCCATGGCAGCCGCAAGGAAGTGACTCTTTATTCTGCGCAAAATAATTATTATTCCACCTGACAGCAGGGACCCATCGGACGGGCCACCAGTATTTCACGAAAAAAACGTTTCCCCCCTGACTGCTGGGACCCACCGGATGGGCCACCATATTTCACAAAAAAAACGTTTGCCCCTTACTGCTGGGACCCACCAGACGGACCACCGTATTTCACAAAAAAAACGTTCCCCCCGCTATCAGCTCGGACCCACCGGAAGTGCCTCCTTATTACGCACAGAAAAATGAATACTCCCCCTGCTAGCTGGGACCCACCATGGTGGGAGGGTGACTTGTGGGCCTACTAAGTTGACGGGGACGGAGGGCTTTGCCAACTTAGTCAATATGAACGATTCTAGCTCCAGTCACCATACGATGTCCATCCAACGGCCGTCGTGCTTCTTCAATCTCTGCTCTTCCTACTCCAGCCGCTCGAACAAGCGCCGCTGGGACTGCCTGCTCCCTCCTTCCCGCGGCCAGCTCTGCTGCCACGCAGGCCTCACCACCCCACGGTACTCCCATCGCTGGCCTAGCCATCCCTCTACTCACCCACACCTGCTGTTATTCTCCGGCGACGGTAGAAGAACCAGTAAACCCTCATATAGTCGTACTCCCTTCCGTGTGGAAAACAACTACCGAGTCTTCCCTGCCTCCGTGTCATTCCCTTCCTAGGCCTCGCCGTCGTCCACCACCCTAGTGCTCTCGGCGCGGCCTGGTCAATGTGGTCAACGACCGACATGCATTTGAAGTGGACTATACGTGGAGAGGCCGACAGCTGGGTCCACGGCCACACACAAGGAAATGCCTCCTTATTACGCGCAAAATAATGATTCCTCCACCTGACATTAGGGACCCACTGAAAGGGCCTCTGTATTTCGCGAAAAAAATGTTACCGCCGCTGACAGCTCGGACCCACCAGCTATATCTTCGGATGCAAGGAAGTGCCTCCTTATTACGCACAAAAAAATGAGTACTCCCCTAGTTAGCTGGGACCCAGTATAGTGATAGGCTGACTTGTGGGCCTACTAAGTTGACGGGGACGAAGGGGTTTGTCAACTTAGTCAATATGCACGATTCTAGCTCCAGTGACTGTTCGATGTCCATCCAACGGCCGTAGTGCTTCTTCAACCTCTGGTCTTCTTGCTCCACCCGCCCAAACCAGCGCCGGTCATGCCTCGTGCTCCTGCCTCCCATGGCCGGCTGCGATGCGACGGAGGCCTCACCACCCCTACTAATCCCACCGCTGGCCAGGTCATCCCTCTACTCACCCACACCCCCTGTTATTCTGCGACGATGACAGCCTTACACTGCAGTGAACCAGTGAACCCTCGTACTCCTCTATGCGTGGGCATCCACTGCCGCGTCTTCCCCGGCTCCACATCGTCCCCTTCCTAGGCCTCGTCGTCGTCCACCGCCTGGTGCTCTCGGCGAGGCGTGGTCAACGTGGTCAAGGAACGACTTCCATCGGACGTGGACTTTACATGGAGAGGCTGATAGCTGGGTCCACGGCCGCAGCAAGGAAGTGCCTCCTTAGTACGTGCAAAATAATTATTCCTCCACCTGACAGCGGGGACCCACCGGACGGGCCACCGTATTTCATGAAAAAACGTTTCCCCCCTGACTGCTGGGACCCACCAGCTACACCTTCGCATGCAAGGAAGTGCGTCCGGGCAAAAATAAATAAAACGATTTGCCCCCCTAACTGCTGGGACCCACTAGCTACGTCTTCGCATGCAAGGAAGTGCCTGACAGTCGGGACCCACCTGGTCGAAGCGTATGTAGCGTTGTCATTCTGGTCGTGAACGTGTACGTACATACTGGTCGATGTAGAGGCATGCACGTGTCGTAGTAGAGGCGTGCACGTGTCGTAGTAGAGGCGCGCACGTAGCATGTACACGTACGTACAGCGGCCATGGTGCAAGAAAGAAAATACGGCCACTTATGTGTTCATACGGGCGGGGTCTCGAACACCTACTCACGCATACATACGGCCAGGGCTCGTGTACATGGCTGGGTCGGAACGGAGAAACAGCGTCGTCGTCGTGTTCATGGAGAGGCAACGAAATGTGTCGTGTTCATGGGGAGGCAACGGAATGCATTGTATTCATGGGGAGGCAACGGAATGTGTCGTGTTCATGGGGAGGCAACGGAATGCGTCGTGTTCACCGGGAGGCAACAGAACACGTGGGAGCCAGCCGGCTGGGTCGAAACGGAATGTGTAGTTGTGTTCATCAAGAGGGCTTGGACGGAACATGAGATGGAAACGAGGCCTGGCGTACCGCAGAACGGAGGAAACGAACCTCCTACGGTCGAAACATGGGTCCTGTTGATCGGGAGGGGTGTGGCGTACCGCAAACCGGAGGAAATGGACCTCCTACGGTCGAAACGGGGCTCCTGTTGATCGGGAGGGGTGTGGCGTACCGCAAAACAGACGAAACGGACCTCCTACGGTCGAAACGGGGGTCCTGTTCATCGGGAGGGGTGTGGCGTACCACCAAACGGGACTCCACGGGATACTGTTCATCTCCACCGTCGACCTCCTCCAGCCTCCACGGGCTACCGTCGACCTCCTCCAGCCTCCATGGGCTCCTGTTCATCTAGCCTCTGATAACCCACAAGTATAGGGGATCGCAACAGCTTTCGAGGGTAGAGTATTCAACCCAAATTTATTGATTTGACACAAGGGGAGCCAAAGAATATTATCATGTATTAGCAGCTGAGTTGTCAATTCAACAACACCTGGAAACTTAGAGCATAATTGGTTTGCTACCAACATTTGCCATTGCCAATATTTGGCAAGCCAACATTTGGCAGAACCAAAAGTTGCCAATATTTGACAACTTATGTGAGATTGGCAACGAAAATTGGCAAGCTACCAATCTGTAGCCAACATTTGGCAGCTGCCAAAATTTGTTATGCCAACTATTGGCATCAAACCAATTATGCTCTTAGTATCTGCAACAAAGTGTTTAGTAGCGAAGTAATATGATAGTGGTGGTAGCGGCAACAAAAGTAAAGACAGCAAAAGTAATGTTTTTGGTATTTTGTAGTGATTGTAACAGTAGCAGCGGGAAAGTAAACAAGCGTAAACCAGTATATGGAAAACTCGTAGGCACTGGATCAGTGATGGATAATTATGCCGGATGCGGTTCATCATGTAACATTCATAACATAGGGTGACACAGAACTAGCTCCAATTCATCAATGTAATGTAGCCATGTATTCCGTATATAGTAATACGTGCTTATGGAAAAGAACTTGCATGACATCTTTTGTCCTACCCTCCCGTGGTAGCGGGGTCCTATTGGAAACTAAGGGATATTAAGGCCTCCTTTTAATAGAGAACCAAAACAAAGCATTAGCACATAGTGAATAAATGAACTTCTCAAACTATGGTCATCACCGGGAGTGGTCCTGATTATTGTCACTTTGGGGTTGCCGGATCATAACACATAGTAGGTGACTATAGACTTGCAAGATAGGATCAAGCACTCACATATATTCATGGAAACATAATAGGTTCAGATCTGAAATCATGGCACTCGGGCCCTAGTGACAAGCATTAAGCATAGCAAAGTCATAGCAACATCAATCTCAGAACATAGTGGATACTAGGGATCAAACCCTAACAAAACTAACTCGATTACATGATAAATCTCATCCAACCCATCACCATCTAGCAAGTCTATGATGGAATTACTCATGCACGGTGGTGAGCATCATGAAAATTGGTGATGGAGGAAGGTTGATGATGACGACGGCGACGAATCCTCCTCTCTGGAGCCCCGAACGGACTCCAGATCAGCCCTCCCGAGAGGTTTTAGGGCTTGGCGGCGGCTCCGTATCATAAAACGCGGTGATTTCTTCTCTATGATTTTTTTCTCTTCGAAAGTAAATATATAGAGTTGGAGTTGGCGTCGAAGGGCATCCAGGGGGCCCACAAGGTAGGGGGCGCGCCCTAGGGGGGCGCCCCCCACCCTCGTGAGAAGGGTGCGGGCCCCCTGGTCTTCATCTTTGGCAAGGATTTTTTATTTTTTTCTAAGAAGTTCCGTCGAGTTTCAGGTCATTTCGATAATATTTGTTTTCTGCACATAAAACAACACCATGGCAATTCTGCTGAAAACAGCGTCAGTCCGGGTTCGTTCCATTCAAATCATACAAGTTAGAGTCCAAAACAAGGGCAAAAGTATTTGGAAAAGTAGATACGACGGAGACGTATCAGCCTCCATCGCGCGCTACTCCATCGGCTACTGTTCAGCCACCCCTCCACCGTCTACTGTTCATCCAGCCCTCCACACCACGGGGTCCTGTTCAACCACCCCTCCACGGGCACCCCTCCACCGTCTACTGTTCATCCAGCCCTCCACACCACGGGGTCCTATTCATCCAGAGGCAACGCCACCACTCACTGTTCATCCAATCCCCCCGCAACGCTCACTATTCATACAATCGATCGGCTTCAGTTAGCAGCAGTAGCGAAGGAATCGCTCTATCGGGTTCAGTTAAGAGCCATCGATCGATCGCTCGGGTTAAGTAACGTGTAACCTACAGTGCAATCGCTCGGGTTCAGTTAGAGCCCAACGCCTCGCTCGGGTTCAGTTAGAGCCAATGCCTCGCACACACGCACGTACGTGTACGAGACAAACGCGCATCGCTCGGCCCCCGACCTCCCACCATAACCGGGAACTCCCTGAAATTTTCCTCGTCCTTGCTTCTACCATGGTTTTTTCCATCATGGACAGCCCAAAGAATGTCATGCAACTGCGTCTCCAGCCCGCCCAGGAGAAAAGCCCATTTTCTGTCATGATTTTTTGTCATAGAAGTAGGAGCCCACCACATCTATGATGACACCAGGTTTTGTCACAATTATCATCATAGAAGTGTCACATGTATGACAGAAAAAAATTCGTTCGGCCCAAAATGTCATGGATGTGTCTTTTTTTTGTAGTGTCCACGGACAAAGCCAGCTAGGATTTGTAGCCCTAGGTCCTCGGACTAAGGTATCCCCTTATCTCTGATATTACTATTCAACCAACCTAACTTTAAGGGGCATCCTATAGAATGCTCTCCTAGAATCATACTCATAAATTAGGAAGAGAGGTGGAGAAAATGCGTGAGAGACAAGCCTAAAGATAATGTGTGTGCGGGAGACACGTAGGCAGGTCTATGTATATAGAAAGGGTCGATGGGGATTGTGCGTGTGTATGCTTGTGAGAGGAAGAGTGCTTGTGATAAAGGTTAGTGAAAACAGTTGTAAATGGTTACGAGAGGGAGGGAGGGTTATATCGAGAGCATGTATGCAAGAAAGATACCTCGGGAGAGTGTGTGTGAGCATGTGTGAGAGACCAACAATGGATATACACCGTGTGCACGTATGTGTGAGAGAGAAAGTCAGCGTGTGTGTTAGGAGGGGCCTATGGAGTGTGAAACTACAGGTAAAAGACTCATGTACACATTGATTAAAAATATAAATTGTATCCAAATATTAGGATGGGATCATGATATTTGCAATTCACGTAAGGAACGGTAATTGATCCATCAGACATCTATATTCTATCTAATTTGAGCATGTCTATTTTATTATTCGACATAATTGATCCATAGAGTTAGTATTTTGAACTCTAGACAATGCATATCTTTAGCAATCGAATATAAATGTGAGTATATATAGTTCATGTTGTGTGTGTAAAGCACATTATATATACAAAAGTTACACAATGAACATTATAAATTGCTAGCTATGAACTAGCATACATTTGAATTCAACTTAAGGTGGTTTAAAAAAATTCAAATTCAACATGAAGTCCATTCAATTATTTGAATTTGATATCATGGCATTTGTAAATCATACCTAAATTATGGGAGCACCAATCTTTAATCTCCTTTTGTACATAATAGCATATATAGTCATGTACAAAATAGATTCAAATTTACCTCCTCCATTCCAAAATAATCGTAGTTATAGTATTTTCAAGTGTCAAAAATTCAAAAAGAAGCGCTTAATTTAATGAGTTTTTCAAACATACAAGGTCAAATTTAACATTGTCTATTTAGGTCAATCATCAAAGTTCAAGAGTACTCTAAACGTGAATCCTTCAGTTTTAAAATTTCGAACGAAGCGCCAAAAGAGCCTCTACTCGCCCAAAACCACGTGAAACCAATGTTTTATAGAAGGAAATTACTTTTCTAACTCAGATCCGTGAAACCTACCAGCCTGACATTCAAAGGTCTAAATTGGGGTAGGTTTGTAGCTTCATCTAGAGGCCACGCAACTGCCTCCGAAAAACATTCACATACAATGGCTGCCTAAGCACACATGCGCTTGGTCGAAATTGCTCCCGCCCACTATTTGGGACACCTGGGACAACCATCCTACCCCCGACCCGTAGTAGGTACGAAATTTAAGAGGGGGGCAAAGTTTGTACTTCCCCAAATTTCAAACAAGCACATCCCCTCTATTGAAAATAACCCAAAACAAGCGCGCCCCAGATCGTAACATGGTTCTCCCTTAGCTCCCCCCGCCCCTCCCCCCATCTGATTCCCCAGTCGTACTCCGTGGGCGCCAAAACTACCTCTCCACCAGCCGCGAAACCCCGACGTTCTCCGTCCACCAACTCATCCCACCCATCAACCGCCGCCCTCCTCCATCACACCAGAGCCGATACCCCGATGTCGTTGTCCACCGCAACTGCAACCGCAATGCCCTCCATAACTTGTAGTTGAAGCCGAGGTCGAGCTGGCTCCAGGATGCCGACGTGCGCCGTACCCGAGATAGTTCAACCACGCGCTCGGGCGACTTACCGCTGTCGCTCCAACTTCGCCACCATCCACCGCACCGGAGTTGTTGCCGCTACGCCATCCTTCGCCGCCTCGGATGTGCCTCCCCTCTGCCGACAGATGGCCACCGCAACACACTCAACAATTTGGCCATGGGTTCGTCCAAGGCTCCACCCTCCTCCAAAACATCGGTTCCTTGGTAAAAAGAAGAAAATCGCCGTGACATCTGGAGGACACAGCACTGGCAACCGGAAATGGTACTCCTCTTCCCTTATTAGTGAAAATCTTTACCGTCTGCTTGCACGGTATTCTTCCCACAAAAGACACTAGTTGACCGCTTCTTTTTCATACTAGATGTTCCTAGTAACTCGCGATGCACAAGGTTTCTCCTCATATACTATTTCACCTTAGCTAGAGGTCCGTCGCCCCCTGGATTTCAATTCCTGGTCAATTGATTCCCAATTAAAGGAAGCATTCCCTGGCGTAATAGCCGCAAGTCCACCTATTACACCGGGGAAGCAGCACCTCGGTGTTTATCTTAGCGGTGTGTGGGGCCTAGGAGCTGCTGGCGCCCGACCTGGAGTTCGGCCGGGATTAAAGGGATGGTCGGGGGTGCTACCAAGCATAGTGGTGGTGTTAGGTCGAGGGGAGGGCAGGGCAGCAAAGGTAGGGGTCTGGGCCGGTGGTCGCTGGCGGTTCGAGAAAGATCGTCAATAGTGACTGGCGGGAGGTAGACGAAGGCCATATGCCCATTCCTTATAGATCGGCACATTAAAGGTTGCATGTTCAACAGATGGAGACGGTAAATGTAGCTCTGGAGTTGATGATCTCGCTTGCCATGCACCACCATCCCAGGTTCTTGCTTTAACTTCGTGGTGTGATATGTGGTTGCATGTTGCATACGGTGTCTAGCTTGTATTCGAAAGGCCGAAGTCGGTCTTTATTAAGATAAGGAAATATATTTTTTACATGAACCACCATCCCGGGAGCACCAGAAGGCAAATAGCTAGTTAGGGCACTGGCCGAGCCAGTGACAAGGCCATCACATACATGCATCACCTGGAATCCAACTAAAAAGCCACGATGGTGGCGAAGCAGCCCGCCTCCCACCAGGCTCCCAGGTCCTTGATGATCATGCTCACCACTCCAGCCCGATGTCTAGCTTGCATTGCTTCCAATTTGGTTAAATTGCATCTGCTTAGCTTACACATTATACCTTTGAAAATGACATGCCTTCATGTTATTGGTACATACTAGTACATCTGTCAATTAACCATATTCTTACATCAAACTAATGTTCTTGTGTATCCCTCATCAATCATTTATGATAAGACAATCATGCCAGGGGGTTACTGTGAGAAAATACGCTCTTTTCAGGAATGCAGTATCAGCCTTCCCACATGATTCTCAAGAAACAGCAATGCTAGATTAAGATAGTGAATGTAGCTCTATAGTTGATGACCGCATTTCCCCTACACCAGCATTGCAGGTGCTTGCTCTAACTTGGCAGCGTGATATGTGGTTGCATGTTGCATATGGTGTCTAGATTGTAATTCTTCCAATCTGGTTAAATTGCATGTGCTATTCTGCTTAGTTTATACATTATACCTATTAATGTGACATGCCTTGCCGTTTTTAGTACATAGTACATATGTCTATTAAGCATATCCTTACATAAAACTATTGTTTTTTTGTATCCCGCATTAATCAATATGACAAGACACCATTAGTATATGCAGTGTGATATTAGTTGCATCTTTCATACGATTTATAGCATGCGCCGCTTTTATTTGTTGAAATGCCATTTATGATGGGACGCTTTTAACTTGGCAGAGTCATATTGGTTGCATCTTTCATGTGGTGTCTAGCTTGCATTGCTTCTTATTTGTTGAAACGACTTCTTAGTTGTGACGCCCCCGATTTAATCGTACACTAATCATACACGCAAACGTGTACGATCAAGATCAGGGACTCACGGGAAGATATCACAACACAACTCTACAAATAAAATAAGTCATACAAGCATCATATTACAAGCCAGGGGCCTCGAAGGCTAGAATACAAGAGCTCGATCATAGACGAGTCAGCGGAAGCAACAATATCTGAGTACAGACATAAGTTAAACAAGTTTGCCTTAAGAAGGCTAGCACAAACTGGGATACAGATCGAAAGAGGCGCAGGCCTCCTGCCTGGGATCCTCCTAAACTACTCCTGGTCGTCGTCAGCGGGCAGCACGTAGTAGTAGGCACCTCCAGTGTAGTAGGAGTCATCATCGACGGTGGCGTCTGGCTCCTGGGCTCCAACATCTGGTTGCGACAACCAGGTAGAAGGAATAGAGGGAAAAGAAGGAGAAAGCAACCGTGAGTACTCATCCAAAGTACTCGCAAGCAAGGAGCTACACTACATATGTATGCATTGGTATCAACTGGGATAAGGCTATTATAAGTGGACTGAACTGCAGAAAGCCGGAATAAGAGGGGGATAGCTAATCCTGTCGAAGACTACGCTTCTGGCAGCCTCCGTCTTGCAGCATGTAGAAGAGAGTAGACTGAAGTCCTCCAAGTAGCATCGCATAGCATAATCCTAACCGATGATCCTCCCCTCGTCGCCCTGTGAGAGAGCGATCACCGGTTGTATCTGGCACTTGGAAGGGAGTGTTTTATTCAGTATCCGGTTCTAGTTGTCATAAGGTCAAGATACAACTCCGGGTCGTCCTTTTACCGAGGGACACGGCTATTCGAATAGATAAACTTCCCTGCAGGGGTGCACCACATACCCCAACACGCTCGATCCCATTTGGCCGGACACACTTTCCTGGGTCATGCCCGGCCTCGGAAGATCAACACGTCGCAGCCCTACCTAGGCACAACAGAGAGGTCAGCACGCCGGTCTAAACCCTATGGCGCAGGGGTCTGGGCCCATCGCCCTTTGCACACCTGCATGTTGCGAACGCGGCCGGAAGCAGACCTAGCCTAGTTGCCTTCCAGTCCAATCCGGCGCGCGCCACTCAGTCGCTGACGTCACGAAGGCTTCGGCTGATACCACGACGCCGGGATACCCATAACTACTCCCGCGTAGATGGTTAGTGCGTATAGACCAAATGGCCAGACTCAGATCAAATACCCAGATCTCGTTAAGCGTGTTAAGTATCCGCGAACACCGACCAGGGCCAGGCCCACCTCTCTCCTAGGTGGTCGGAACCTGCCCTGTCGTTCCGCCTCAAAGATCCACTCGCGGGTGCTCCTACGAGCCTACCCGTCTTTAGTCACCACATGTATCATGTATAAAGTATATAGTATATACCCGTGATCACCTCCCGAGTGATCATGGCCCGATAGTATAGCATGGCAGACGGACAAGAATGTAGGGCCACTGATGATAAGCTAGCATCGTATACTAAGCATTAGGTTTGCAGGTAAAGGTAAGAACAGTAGTAGCAAGGACAGGCTATGCATCAGTAAAGGATTAACGGGAAACAGTAACATGCTACACTACTCTAATGCAAGCAGTATAGAGAAGAGTAGGCGGTATCTGGTGATCAAAGGGGGGGCTTGCCTGGTTGCTCTGGCAAGAGAGAGGGGTCGTCAACTCCGTAGTCGTACTGGGTAGCAGCGGCGTCGGTCTCGGTGTCTATCGAGAGAAGAGGGGGGAGAAACAATAAATATTTAAGCAAGCATATGCATAGTGATGCATGACATGACAAGTAGCGGCGTTAGAGGTGCCCTAACGCGGTAGTAGGTGATACCGGTGAAGGGGGGAAACATCCGGGAAAGTATCCCCGGCGTTTCACGTTTTCGGGCAGACGGGCCGGAGGGGGAAAGTTGCGAGTTCGATAGGTTAGGGGGGTGTGGCGGACGAACGGGTTGCGTATCCGTAATCGTCACGTCGTTCTGAGCAACTTTCATGTACAAAGTTTCCCATCTGAGCTACGGTTTATTTTATATTAATTTTTAAAGATTTAATCATTTTTAGAATTTATTTAATTATTTAACTCTAACATTATCCAGAATAGTATATGCTGATGTCAGCATGACGTCAGCAGTCAACGTTGACCGTTGACCCGGTCAACCTTCTGTGTGGGTCCAGTGGGACCCACCTGTCATTCACTGTTTAGTTAATTATCAGTATTTCACTAGGTTAATTAGTCATTAGGTTAATTAAACATAATTAGTTAATTTAATCAGAGTTAATGAAATTAATTAATTAATTAATTTTAATATTATTAATATATTTTTTTATCTCTTTTCTTTTAACAGAAACGTTCTGTGGGGGCTAGGCCCCACACGTCATTGGCCCGGGGGGCCTTGCGGGCGCTGGGCGTAGGCCGCGGGCGTCGGACGCGCCCGAGCGGGCGCACGCCCAGTGCGAGCGGACCCGGCAGGGGCCGGCGCAGGGGGCCGGTGGCGCCGGCGGCCTCAGCGGACGCGCATGGCGCGAGGGGGGAAACGGAGCAGGGCGCCATGGGGTTGCGGGCGTCTGGCCGTGCGCCCGTGGCCGCCCAGTGGGGCATTGGCCACGGCAACGGATCGGAGCGGGGGGGGGGGGTAGAGGCTGGGGGTGAGGGGCGACGTCGACCGCGGTGGCTGGCGAGCAGCGTCAGCGGGGTGAGGCCATGGTGAGCAGCACCATCAGTGCGGCTCGGGGGGGAAATGGGAGCAGGGCGACGCGCGGGCGACGTGTGGGCGGTGCAGCACGAGCGAGCAGCGCCGCGGCAGAGCGAGGCGGGGCTCGGGCGCGCGTGCGTGGGGGCACGTCGGGCGCGGCAAGGCCACGGCGGCGCCAGCGGAGCCGCGGGTAGGACGGCAAGGGCCAGCGCGGTATGGGGAGACAGAGAGAGGTAGGCCCGGGGCCTCACCAGCGTTGATGGGGAGAGGGAGCGGCGAGGCACGACGTGGTCCGGCGAGGAGGAGGATGGGGACGAGTAGGCGACGGAGAGGACGACGGGGAGGCAGTCCGGTGATGGTGTCCGGCGTCGGGGTTGTGGCGGAGTCCGGTGAGGAGGAGGATGGGGATGCGGTGCAGGAGGTTGGGAGCCGCGAGGAGGAGGCCGGGGGTGGCGGCTCCCGGCGCCGGCGGTCGGCGGCCTCAGGAGTGCGGCGGCTCGGGTGCCCGCTCCATCGAGTGTGCGTGCGTGCGTGTGTGTGGCGGCGGAGTCGGGGGATGAGGGAGACGTGGGGATCGGGGGGGGGGGGAGTGGGGTTACGGGCTAGGGTTTCGGGGGTTAAGGGGTTATGGGAGTGAGGGGTGTGGCCGGTTGGGCCGGTGGCCGAACGGGCCGGCCTGCTGGGCCGAAGCCCAGTGGGGGGGGGGCTTCTCTCTTTTCTTTTCTTTTTGTCTGTTTTCTTTTCTTTTGTTTATTTTTCCCTTTCTGTTTTATTTTACTTTTAATTTCTTTAGTTTCGTAAAATATGACAATAACTCCTAAATTAATGTCTCTGAATAACCCACGGCCTTAAAAAGTTTGGTGACTACATAAACTAGTTTAACAATTATTTATTAATTTAAAGGCATTCACATAATTGTTTTGCTACTGTTTTATTTAGTTAAGTGTATTTAAACACTTTTATAAAAGTGTGGTTTCTCCACCATAATTACCTATGCATTATTTGGCTCACTCTGAACATATTAGTTTTAATATTTGATAACTTTTATCGTTTGCTTGATTTTGAATTTGAATTCGAACTGTTTTCGACCTAACGCGAGATTAGCAACAGTAAATCGGGGTGACGTGGCATCATTAGCAGAGGTTTACTGTAGCCTAATTATCCGGGCGTCACAATTCTCCTCCACTACAAGAAATCTCGTCCCGAGATTTAAGAGGGGAGTAAGGGGAAAGTTCTAGTTACGATATGCTAATGGAACTTCTCGAAGAAGTTAACTCCCTTTGTTGATGTCTTCAGTTCTTTATTCCAATGCATCATGATGAAGTTGTCGTCCTTTCTTCGAGGAACTCCATCGTACTTGCGAATAGGTAAGGGGCAGCCCTACAACGATAGGATGTTATAAGGGAAAATCATCTGGGGTATCCCAAAAACGAACATATGAGTATCTCTCGAGTTGAACAAATGAAAAACACCGAGAGCAAGGTAAGAAGGTACCATAAGAAGTTTCAAGTGGATAGACAATCGTTCAATGCCCATTACAGGGCGTGAAAGCGGTTCAAAGCAATCGGGAATAAGTATTGTGTCTTATACCAGAATAGATCAACAGGCAGGAGGCCCATGAATTACATACAAAGTCAAGCACGAGGAATAACTTTGACAATAGGGTGTACAGGAGAGTCAGGTTTCGATCCTGTGGAACTGTGGGTTATGGGCCCACCATGTGGGTTAAAATAGGGATGGGCATTGACATCTTGCATGGTCATGATAGCAAGGCATGTCAGAGGATCAGGCTATCAGTTACGTCGGCAACAACATCGGTACCAAGGGCGAGGGACGAAGAGAACCATTTTCCTGCTCGTTGAACGAGGCGGACCAATAGGCAAAGTTCTCATCCACCGGTGGTTACCGGGATGCTATCAACAATGGTAACAGGGTCTTACTGACAGAGTTGTACACTGAGGTGCTTATAAAAGCAGTGACGCATTACTGCTTAGATCATATAAACCTCAAGAAGGTTAAACAGAACAATGGAAAGGAAAATGTGATTATCAGATTAACCAGAAGAATGGAAAGGAAAATGTGATTAAACACATATTTCAAGGGTATATCCTTCCCAAGAACAAGCAGGGTATGATATCCAAGACCGGATAGAAGGTAGAAAACTCTTTTAGGTGGGAGAGACAATTTTTCATGACATTACCCATACAACGGTGTTTGGGTAAATTCAACAAGAAACATTTAGCATGGTGCTTCAACTGTTCTTGTTGAAGAACGGAGTACCTTAAACGTGCTTCAAGATAGCATTGACATGGTCAACAGGTGAAAATCAGACTTTGGAAACAAAAAGGATCCATTAGGAATAACTTGTAGAATAAGTCTTACAGTTTCCTCATGGAAGAATGGATAGCATTGCTAAAAGGGAACTATAACAATAGGGCCTCCGGCCAGGTGGGCTAGGTATGATACCACCTTACCGGGTCATCTAAAGACCAACGTTATAACTCTTGGAAATATGTTCCAACCATCATATCTGACTAAGATTCAGATTTGATTGGTGTCAGGATACCTCAGACTCAGGATGCCTGAGAAGAAAAGGTGCAACACAATTTGACGAGATCACATTGTGAGATTCTCAGAAGTGATCTATGTAAGTGAGCTCTGAAACAAGAGGTCATCAGTAATCCAAGGAGAGGATGAGGAGGTGGCTGATAGGCTCAGCAACAAATCATCGAGATTTCCAAAGGATTGATTTCCACAATTATGTGAACAAGGAAATATCTTTTGTCGGATCAAATGTCATAATGATGTATGCTCGAGGGAAACATACACAACTGAACAATGATAGAAGGGTGCACCCAGGAATCTGGACTAGGTAGCACGATCAATGTTTGAATGATGATTCAATAATCAATAGTCTTAGAATGAAACTGTAGACCAATAACTTCTAGCAATAGGGTTGCTAGAAGTTTAGAATTTACACATCACAGACCATTTATCGGTATTCCGGTTCGAAACAACACGGAGACCAAGAAATGAACGCAAAAGGCGAGAGATATTACTATATCAAGAATTCTCAAGAGGTGGTAAAATTACCACGACATTCTTGACATAAAAGGTGGTAATATTCCAAGGTAATTAAGATCAAATGCTGGATAGCAAGGATCCCAAGGCATAACACAAAACACGAACAAGTTTGTGTCGGAGGGAAGGCAATAAAGTGGCCGATAATAACACGACTCATCGAGGGCAAGGATGGTATTTCTCTTCATGAATCCGATTGATATTCTAGAAGAGCTTATAAGGTTGATGATGATCACGACACATTTGTCGAGAGATTTCATGAAGATGTAATCAATCAGCTATGACATCGAGTCAAAAGAATGATGAAGCGAAAGGTTATTGGAACCATGGGTACGACACAAACTCAAAATCAAGTCTGTTCAAGGAGAAATTATATGACGAGGAAGATCACGTAAGATTAGTTTACCATCTAAATCTGTGCTCCGGAAAGAGGGGCCAGGTAGCACAGTTAAAAGTTGCACGATAATGATATAGCCGATCAGGCTAGCAATGACTTGAAGGATTAATAAACTCATAAGCAATGCAGATTACTTAGAGTTATTGAATCGAAGTGCGGAATTGATTCACTTATCAGAGTTCTCGGTTGACGACAACCCAGAACCCAGGGAAATTGGAATCGGTGAGAAATAACAGTTGATGAAGAACCCATAAGAAGTTATGCAATTCCATGATATTCTCGAGATACCAAAGGGGGGGGTAATACTCGAAGACGGATCAAAGTAGAGGTTGGACCGAGGTATTGATCCACATGAGACAAGTGCTTACACTTGCATCGAAAATGGTATTTAAAAGAGAACATGGTAGGAACCACGATTGTAAAAGGCCGGATCCCAGATATAAGATGAACTTATACCAAGGGAACTAATATCATTTACAAGAAGCTTCGATGATAAGTTTCACATCGGGTCCATGGGCATGAACGCAAAGGCTCAAGGTCGACTCCCAATTCTTCCATGCATAACCATTCATTTTACTTCTCGCTTTTGATGAAGCTGTAGTATAGAAATTTTATCTAGCAAAATACCAGAAGAGTATGACTCGTGAAAACTTTCGAGTTCACATAGTTTAGAGAAGGCATATGTTCAACCCATCAGGGCATCTTAGGAGTATATACCACAAATTTCAAGAATAAATAACACCAGCTCGATAGTAGAGCATGTTTGAGAAAGCAAAGGATACAACTTACCAAAGGTATTATGTATCCAAGGAAAGGCTCACAGACTTATTGAATATGAAGGACGCTGCCGAATAAAATCCAGCAAATGATCTGGTGGTCCTCAAGGGATCTGGTGCAAGCATCGGTACTCAACCAGAGGGAGAAACAATGCAAGGAGATCAGACTTTAGAAACAACTGACTAATTCAAGGCTCAAATGCAAAGGAATTATCAATTCCAAGACAAGGGATCAGAAGCAATGCTCTGATCAGGGATGGATAAGTTGAATAGCCTTAAGGGTACAATCGACAGCAATTTGATTGGTCGAGATCCAGCTCATGTTTTAAATTAACGTCTGAGCCGGAAAGATAATTTGAAAGGATCAACTGATGATTGCGTGCATTCGCACTCATGTTGAATCAATAGGATCAAAAAGACGATGCCTAAGGATACTAACGAATATTGCCAGACATATGGAAAGCATCCATAATGCAAGCAGGCAAGTATTGCAGAGCAATAAGCTGCTAAGGATTTTTGAAAGGTCGAATAGTATTTCAAAGACCATTGTGAAACACAAGAACAACTAGGGGATGAGCGGATACTCGATAAGTGCGAGAATTATCCGTAGGGGTATTCAGGTGACAAAGAACAGCAAGGCGGTAAGCTCAAAGGATTATCGAAACAACGACAAGTATTTTGAAGTATCTTGTAATAACAAGACCAACTAGGGATGTATGTAAGCATAACAACTGTAAGTATTTATCCATAAGTGTTGACGGTGGAAGGGGAATTGCAAACGTGATGAACACAAGTTCTCGGGTTAACAGCTGAGAGTATCTTTAGGGTCTTCACGTGCAGCAGACGATCACCAGTAATAAGGGGCTCTCCGGGTGAAAGTAATAACGAGATCCTAATGTTAGATTTAGCAAAATACATTTAACCCGAATAGAAGAGAGATCAGAGTCCCAGAGTATAGACAAGGAGTAAAAGATCCTTATACCACCCAGATGGCGACGTGTGCCCGTAAGCCGCACAGCCATGCTAGTAAAAGTTTTGCAATGTCTAGACTCAACTTCGGCCAAGGAGTTTGGAAGGGGGATTCCTACAGGCAGTCGGCTCTGATACCAACTTGTGACGCCCCCGATTTAATCGTACACTAATCATACACGCAAACGTGTACGATCAAGATCAGGGACTCACGGGAAGATATCACAACACAACTCTACAAATAAAATAAGTCATACAAGCATCATATTACAAGCCAGGGGCCTCGAAGGCTAGAATACAAGAGCTCGATCATAGACGAGTCAGCGGAAGCAACAATATCTGAGTACAGACATAAGTTAAACAAGTTTGCCTTAAGAAGGCTAGCACAAACTGGGATACAGATCGAAAGAGGCGCAGGCCTCCTACCTGGGATCCTCCTAAACTACTCCTGGTCGTCGTCAGCGGGCAGCACGTAGTAGTAGGCACCTCCGGTGTAGTAGGAGTCGTCATCGACGGTGGCGTCTGGCTCCTGGGCTCCAACATCTGGTTGCGACAACCAGGTAGAAGGAATAGAGGGAAAAGAAGGAGAAAGCAACCGTGAGTACTCATCCAAAGTACTCGCAAGCAAGGAGCTACACTACATATGTATGCATTGGTATCAACTGGGATAAGGCTATTATAAGTGGACTGAACTGCAGAAAGCCGGAATAAGAGGGGGATAGCTAATCCTGTCCAAGACTACGCTTCTGGCAGCCTCCGTCTTGCAGCATGTAGAAGAGAGTAGACTGAAGTCCTCCAAGTAGCATCGCATAGCATAATCCTAACCGATGATCCTCCCCTCGTCGCCCTGTGAGAGAGCGATCACCGGTTGTATCTGGCACTTGGAAGGGAGTGTTTTATTCATTATTCGGTTCTAGTTGTCATAAGGTCAAGATACAACTCCGGGTCGTCCTTTTACCGAGGGACACGGCTATTCGAATAGATAAACTTCCCTGCAGGGGTGCACCACATACCCCAACACGCTCGATCCCATTTGGCCGGACACACTTTCCTGGGTCATGCCCGGCCTCGGAAGATCAACACGTCGCAGCCCTACCTAGGCACAACAGAGAGGTCAGCACGCCGGTCTAAACCCTATGGCGCAGGGGTCTGGGCCCATCGCCCTTTGCACACCTGCACGTTGCGAACGCGACTGGAAGCAGACCTAGCCTAGTGGCCTTCCAGTCCAATCCGGCGCGCGCCACTCAGTCGCTGACGTCACGAAGGCTTCGGCTGATACCACGACGCCGGGATACCCATAACTACTCCCGCGTAGATGGTTAGTGCGTATAGACCAAATGGCCAGACTCAGATCAAATACCCAGATCTCGTTAAGTGTGTTAAGTATCCGCGAACACCGACCAGGGCCAGGCCCACCTCTCTCCTAGGTGGTCGGAACCTGCCCTGTCGTTCCGCCTCAAAGATCCACTCGCGGGTGCTCCTACGAGCCCACCCATCTTTAGTCACCACATGTATCAGGTATAAAGTATATAGTATATACCCGTGATCCCCTCCCGAGTGATCACGGCCCGATAGTATAGCATGGCAGACGGACAAGAATGTAGGGCCACTGATGATAAGCTAGCATCCTATACTAAGCATTAGGTTTGCAGGTAAAGGTAACAACAGTAGTAGCAAGGACAGGCTATGCATCAGTAAAGGATTAACGGGAAACAGTAACATGCTACACAACTCTAATGCAAGCAGTGTAGAGAAGAGTAGGCGGTATCTGGTGATCAAAGGGGGGGCTTGCCTGGTTGCTCTGGCAAGAGAGAGGGGTCGTCAACTCCGTAGTCGTACTGGGTAGCGGCGGCGTCGGTCTCGGTGTCTATCGAGAGAAGAGGGGGAGAAACAATAAATATTTAAGCAAGCATATGCATAGTGATGCATGACATGACAAGTAGCGGCGTTAGAGGTGCCCTAACGCGGTAGTAGGTGATACCGGTGAAGGGGGGAAACATCCGGGAAAGTATCCCCGGCGTTTCGCGTTTTCGGGCAGAGGGGCCGGAGGGGGAAAGTTGCGAGTTCGATAGGTTAGGGGGGTGTGGCGGATGAACGGGTTGCGTATCCGTAATCGTCACGTCGTTCTGAGCAACTTTCATGTACAAAGTTTTCCCATTTGAGCTACGGTTTATTTTATATTAATTTTTAAAGATTTAATCATTTTTAGAATTTATTTAATTATTTAACTCTAACATTATCCAGAATAGTATATGCTGACGTCAGCATGACGTCAGCAGTCAACGTTGACCGTTGACCCGGTCAACCTTCTGTGTGGGTCCAGTGGGACCCACCTGTCATTCACTGTTTAGTTAATTATCAGTATTTCACTAGGTTAATTAGTCATTAGGTTAATTAAACATAATTAGTTAATTTAATCAGAGTTAATGAAATTAATTAATTAATTAATTTTAATATTATTAATATATTTTTTTATCTCTTTTCTTTTAACAGAAACGTTCTGTGGGAGCTAGGCCCCACACGTCATTGGCCCGGGGGGCCTTGCGGGCGCTGGGTGCAGGCCGCGGGCGTCGGACGCGCCCGAGCGGGCGCACGCCCAGTGCGAGCGGACCCAGCAGGGGCCAGCGCAGGGGTCCGGTGGCGCCGGCGGCCTCAGCGGACGCGCATGGCGCGAGGGGGGAAACGGAGCAGGGCGCCATGGGGTTGCGGGCGCCTGGCCGTGCGCCTGTGGCCGCCCAGTGGGGCATCGGCCACGGCAACGGATCGGAGCGGGGGGGGGTGGGGGGTAGAGGCTGGGGGTGAGGGGCGAGGTCGACCGCGGTGGCCGGCGAGCAGCGTCAGCGGGTTGAGGCCATGTTGAGCAGCACCATTAGTGCGGCTCGGGGGGGGGGGGGGAATGGGAGCAGGGCGACGCGCGGGTGACGAGTGGGCGGTGCAGCGCGAGCGAGCAGCGCCGCGGCAGAGCGAGGCGGGGCTCGGGCGCGCGTGCGCGGGGGCACGTCGGGCGCGGCAAGGCCACGGCGGCGCCAGCGGAGCCGCGGGGAGGACGGCAAGGGCCGGCGCGGTATGGGGAGACAGAGAGATGTAGGCCCGGGGCCTCACCAGCGTTGATGGGGAGAGGGAGCGGCGAGGCACGACGTGGTCCGGCGAGGAGGAGGATGGGGACGAGTAGGCGACGGAGAGGACGACGGGGAGGCAGTCCGGTGATGGTGTCCGGCGTCGGGGTTGTGGCGGAGTCCGGTGAGGAGGAGGATGGGGATGCGGTGTAGGAGGTTGGGAGCCACGAGGAGGAGGCCGGGGGTGGCGGCTCCCGGCGCTGGCGGTCGGCGGCCTCAGGAGTGCGGCGGCTCGGGTGCCCGCTCCATCGAGTGTGCGTGCGTGCGTGTGTGTGGCGGCGGAGTCGGGGGATGAGGGAGACATGGGGATCGGGGGGGAGTGGGGTCACGGGCTAGGATTTCGGGGGTTAACGGGTTATGGGAGTGAGGTGTGTGGCCGGTTGGGCCGGTGGCCGAACGGGCCGGCCTGCTGGGCCGAAGCCCAGTGGGGGGGGGGCTTCTCTCTTTTCTTTTCTTTTTGTCTGTTTTCTTTTCTTTTGTTTATTTTTCCCTTTCTGTTTTATTTTACTTTTAATTTCTTTAGTTTTGTAAAATATGACAATAACTCCTTAATTAATGTCTCTGAATAACCCACGGCCTTAAAAAGTTTGGTGACTACATAAACTAGTTTAACAATTATTTATTAATTTAAAGGCATTCACATAATTGTTTTGCTACTGTTTTATTTAGTTAAGTGTATTTAAACACTTTTATAAAAGTGTGGTTTCTCCACCATAATTACCTATGCATTATTTGGCTCACTCTGAACATATTAGTTTTAATATTTGAAAACTTTTATCGTTTGCTTGATTTTGAATTTGAATTCGAACTGTTTTCGACCTAACGCGAGATTAGCAATAGTAAATCAGGGTGACGTGGCATCATTAGCAGAGGTTTACTGTAGCCTAATTATCCGGGCGTCACATTAGTTTACACAAATAGTTGTGAATATGCCATGTCGTCCTGTTTTTCGTACATATTCCAGCCTAGTATCATGTGTTTGCCTTACATCAAAGTAGTGATTGTCAGTATCATGCGTGAATGAGTTCTGAAGAGTGAATTTTTTTGCTTTTTCTTGTCGGTTTTACTTGACCATTCAAAATCAATAAAGCGAAAGGAAATTAGCAAGGCAGTGGATTAAGGTGCCCCTTCCAAACGGAGGGCCTCTATAGATTCTACTCCGCCACCCCAAGAGGATTTACAAGACAACACATGCATAGACACTCAACATAGCTGTGTTGATGATGAGCACGTCTCCCCTAGTGCACCATCACAGGTGCTCCCTCTAACTTGGCACTTTAATATGTGGTTGCATGTTATGTATGATGTCTAGCTTGTATTGCTTCTAATTTTGTTGAATTCCATCAGCTAACTTTACACATTGTACTGGTGAATAAGACACGTGTTCCTGTTTCTCGAACATACAATATCTGTCTATCACACCATATTCTTACAATCAAAGTACTACTGTTGTGTAACCTGCAACAATCACTTATCATAAGACACGATTGACTTGGGAGTGTGATATAGGTTACATCTCACATTCTTTTCTAGGTTGTACTACTTCTAATTTGTTGAAATGTCACTTATGACGAGACAGTTTTAACTTAGTAGAGTGATATTTGTTGTCTCTTTCATATGGTGTCTAGCTTTCATTGCTTCTAATTTGTTGAAATGCCTTTTGCTTAGTTTACACATCATAGCTGTGAATATGCAATGATGTCCTTTTTTCTTACACATTCAATCGTCCTATCATGCGGTCGCCTTATATTGAAGTAGTGCTCGTCAGCATCCTGCATCAATGAGTTCTGAAAAGCGAATTTTTATTCATTTTTCTTGTGGGTTTGACTTGACAAGGCAATACAATTAAGAAACAGGAAGGGAATAAACAAGGCAGGGATTCATGGCGGTCCTCGGGCGAAACTGGCATCCCGGGTGCTTTCTCTAGCTTGGTAGTGTGATATTGTCTTGCATCTTGCATACGATGTATGATGACCCACAAGTGTAGGGGATCTATCGTAGACTTTTCGATAAGTAAGAGTGTCGAACCCAATGTGGAGCAGAAGGAAATGATAAGTAGTTTTTAGTAAGGTATTCTCTGCAAGCACTGAAATTATCGGTAACAGATAGCTTTGTGATAAGGTAATTTGTAACGAGTAGCAAATAATAAAAGTAAATAAGGTGCAGCAAGATGGCCCAATCCTTTTTGTAGCAAAGGACAAGCCCGGACAAACTCTTATATAAAGGAAAGAGCTCCCGAGGACACATGGGAATTATCATCAAGCTAGTTTTCATCATGTTCATATGATTCACGTTCGCTACTTTGATAATTTGATATGTGGGTGGACCGGTGCTTGGGTACTGTCATTACTTGGACAAGAATCCCACTTACGATTAACCCCCATTGCTAGCATCCACAACTAGAACAGAAGTATTAAGGTAAACCTAACCATAGCATGAAACATATGGATCCAAATCAGCCCCTTACGAAGCAACGCATAAACTAGGGTTTAAGCTTCTGTCACTCTAGCAACCCATCATCTACTTATTAATTCCCAATTCCTCCCTCCAGGCCCAAACAATGGTGAAGTGTCATGTAGGCGATGTTCAGATGACACCACTAGAGGGATGACAACATACATCTCATCAAAATATCGAACGAATACCAAATTCACATGACTACTTATAGCAAGACTTCTACGATGTCCTCAAGAACAAACGTAACTACTCAAAAAGCATATTCATGTTCATAATCAGAGGGGTATTAATAGGCATAATGGATCCGAACTTATGATCTTCCACCAAGTAAACCAACTAGCATCAACTACAAGGAGTAATCAACACTAGTAGCAACCCACATGTACCAATCTGAGGTTTGGATACAAAGATTGGATACAAGAGATGAACTAGGGTTTGAGATGAGATGGTGCTGGTGAAGATGTTGATGGAGATTGACCCCCTCCCGATGAGAGGATCGTTGGTGATGACGATGGTGATGATTTTCCCCTCCCGGAGGGAAGTTTCCCCGGCAGAACAGCTTGCCGGAGCCCTAGATTGGTTCCACCAAGGTTCCGCCTCATGGCAGAGGAGTTTCGTCCTGTGAGCTTGCTTGTGATTTTTTATCGGACGAAAGGCCTCATATAGTAGAAGATGGGCATCAGAGGGCCACCAAGGGGGCCACGAGGTAGGGGCGCGCCTAGGAGGGTAGGGCGTGCCCCCCCACCCTCGTGGATGGTGGGTGGCCCCCCTCTGGTACTTCTTTCGCCCAATATGTTTTATATATTCTGAAACATGCTCCCGTAAAGTTTCAGGACTTTTGGAGATGTGCAGAATTGGTCTCTAATATTTGATCCTTTTCCAGCCCAGAATTCCAGCTGCCGGCATTCCCCCTCTTCATGCAAACCTTGTAAAATAAGAGAGAATAGGCATAAGTATTGTGAAATAATGTGTAATAGCAGACCATAATGCAATAAATATCGATATAAAAGCATGATGCAAAATGGACGTATCAACTCCCCCAAGCTTAGACCTCGCTTGTCCTCAAGCGAAAGCCGAAATCGAAAAATGTGTCCACATGTTTGGAGATAGAGGTGTCGATAAAAATAAAATACGGACATGAGGCATCATATATATATATATTGTCATATGATCTCTTATGCTACAGTAATAATTCAATCACAATTTCAAGTATGAATCATAAACTTCGTTGAGAACCAACAAACTCTAATCTCAGTTATTGAGGAAAATGCAATTTATCATAACATAGGAAAGAGTCAATATAAGGGCTTTTCAGCAAGTCCACATACTCAACCATCTTTTAGTCTTTCATAATTGCTAACACTCATGTGATATTTATGGTTATGAAGTTTTAATCGGACACAGAGAAAGATAGGGGCTTATAGTTTTGCCTCCCAATGTTTTACCTCAAGTGTAGTGTCAACAATAATAGTTCATGAAAACTCACATCCAATTAGTTATATATATCAGGATCTTTCCAACACATTGTGCTTGCCAAAGGATAAAATGTAAAAAGGAGAGGTGAGTATCACCATGACTCTTTGCATGAAGTATAAGACAAGAATAAAAGATAGGCCCTTCGCAGAGGGAAGCAGAGGTTGTCATGCGCTTTTATGGTTGGATGCACGAAATCTTAATGCAAAAGAATGTCACTTTATATTGCCACTTGTGATATGGACCTTTATTATGCAGTCCGTCGCTTTTATTTCTTCCATATCACAAGATCGTATAAAGCTTATTTTCTCCACACTAATAAGTCATACATATTAAGAGAGCAATTTTTATTGCTTGCACCGATGACAACTAACTTGAAGGATCTTACTCAATCCAGAGTTAGATATGTTGGACTCTCATGACAAAACTGGGTTTAGGGATATTTGGAGGCACAAGTAGTATTTCTACTTGGTGCAAAGAATTTGCTAGCAAGAGATGGAAAGGCAAGCTCAACATGTTGGATGATACATGACAATATAATTTAGCTCAGTTGTAAAAAACATAACCCATTACGTTGTCTTCCTTGTCCAACGTCAACTCGTTAGCATATCATACTTTAATGAGTGCTCACAATTATAAAAGATGTCCAAGATACTATATTTATATGTGAACACATCTCTTTCTTTATTACTTCCTCTTAATTGCAACGATGACCAAAACTATGTTTGTCAACTCTCAACAACTTTTATTCATCATACTCTTTATATGTGAGCTCATTACTCTCCATAAGATCCATATGATCTCTTTCTTTCTTTTTATTTTATTCCCTCAAGATCACAGCAAAATAATCAAGCCCTTGACTCAACACTAATCTTTACTATATATAGCTCATGGACTAGATTACATAGGAAGATCATAAAGCAAAACTCACAACTAAATCATACTAAAACTTTATTCTACTAGATCAAGATATTACCAAAAGGATCGAACTAAGAAAAACAGTAAAGATAAAAGTGATGGTGATACGATACCGGGGCACTCCCCCAAGCTTGGCAGTTGCCAAGGGGAGTGCCCATACCCGATGCTCAGTTCTTCTTTGTTGGTGAAGAAGGTGCTGGTGATGATGCGTAGTCGCACATTGAGCATAAGAGATCCTCCAATTTGTGTATAATGCCCTTGAGTGCGACGATATGCTCCTTCAACCGAATATTTTCACTTGTGAGATACTTGTTTTGAATACGAGCTAACTCAATCATCTTGAAAGCCTCAATCTTCGTTGGGGTAAAGATATTGTGGTGAGGTGGAAGGATGTCTTCTTCTGATACTACTGGAACTTGATCCCCCATGGCCTTCTTGATCCCATCATCCTTGTTGATCACTCCGGGTTCTTCTCTCTTCAGCTCTATCCTCATTAGCCAAGCATCGTTGCCCTCATTGTTGGAGGAGGAGGGAGACAACATGATGCTTGGCCTTGACAACCTTGGTAGAAAACAGCTCGAAACAAGAACAGGAGATTTTTGCGTGATACGGTGGTCAAAACCTTCGGAAGATTATATAGTGAATTTTTACCGACCAAAAGAAGTATCGTGCAAGAAATGGAGTCCAGAGAGCACACAAGGTGCCCACGAGGCAGGGGGGTAGGGCGCACCCTCCACCCTCGTGGAAGCCCCGTGTCCTTTCCGGTCTGCTTCTTATTTTACTATTTTCTTAAATATTCCAAAACGAAGAAAAATTGCCATTAGAACTGTTTTGGAGTCGGTTTACTTACCGTACCACATACCGATTCCTTTTCAAAGTCTCAAATGTTCTGGAAAGTGTCCCTTATGTACTCCTGCGGTGTTACGGTATTAATAATATTGGTCTCAACATTTATGGGAGTACCTGAGATATAATGTTTAATTCTTTACCATTTACCACCTTCGGATTTGTCCCTTTGGCATTGTTGATTTTTCTGGCACTGGAACAATAGACCTCCTCAATGACATAAGGGCCTTCCCATTTAGAGAGAAGCTTTCCTGCAAAAAATCTTAAATGAGAGTTGTATAGCAAAACATGATCACCTACATTAAACTCACACTTTTTTATCCTTTTATCATGCCATCTCTTAACTTTTTTCTTTAAACAACTTGGCATTCTCATAGGCTTGGGTTCTCCATTCATCAAGAGAGCTAATGTTAAATAACCTCTTCTCACCGACAAGTTTGAAATCATAATTGAGCTCTTTAATAGACCAATATGCCTTATGTTCTAGTTCAAGAGGTAAGTGACATGCCTTTCCATAAACCATTTTATATGGAGACATACACATAGGATTCTTATAAGCAGTTCTATAAGCCCATAATGCATCGTCAAGTTTCTTAGACCAATTCTTTCTAGATGTATTAACAGTCTTTTGCAAAATTAATTTAAGCTCTCTATTACTAAATTCTACTTGACCGCTAGATTGAGGATGATATGGAGATGCAATTCTATGATTAACATCATACTTAGCAAGCATTTTACGGAAAGCACCATGAATAAAATGTGAACCATCATCAGTCATTAAATATCTAGGGACTCCAAACCTCGGAAAAATAACTTCTTTAAGAATCTTCATAGAAGTGTTGTGATCAACACTACTAGTTGGAATAGCTTCTACCAACTTAGTAACGTAATCAACAGCAACTAAAATATGTGTATACTCATTAGAGGAAGGAAAAGGTCCCATATAATCAAAGCCCCAAACATCAAATGGTTCAATAACAAGTGAATAGTTCATAGGCATTTCCTGACGTCTACTAATATTACCAATTCTCTGGCATTCATCACAAGACAAGACAAACTTACAAGCATCTTTAAAGAGGGTGGGCCAATAGGAATCGGATTGCAATACCCTATGTGCAGTTCTATCTCCAGCGTGGTGTCCTCCGTAGTACTTGGAGTGGCACTTGCGTAGGATCAGTTCCTGTTCATGATTAGGTACACAACGTCTAATAACACCATCTACTCCTTCTTTATAAAGGTGTGGGTCATCCTAGAAGTAATGTCATCATAGAAAAACTTTTTCTTCTGCTGGTATGTGAAACTAGATGGTACAAATTTAGCAACAATATAATTAGCATAATCAACATACCATGGAGTACTACAAGAAGCATTTATGACATTTAATTGTTCATCAGGAAAGCTATCATCAATAGGTAGTGCATCATCAAGAACATTTTCTAACCTAGACAAGTTGTCTACAACGGGGTTCTCATCTCCCTTTCTATCAATAATATGCAAGTCAAATTCTTGAAGCAAGAGAACCCTTCTAATAAGCCTAGTTTTGGCATCTCTCTTTTCCATAAGATATTTAATAGTAGCAGTATCAGTGTGAACAGTTACTTTGGAATCAATAATATAAGGTCTAAACTTACCACATGCAAGTACGACCGCTAAAAATTCTTTTTCAGTGGTAGCATAATTTCTCTAGGCACTATCTAGAGTTTTACTACCATTCTAAATAACATTTAATTTCTTATCAACTCTTTGTCCTAGAACAGCACCAACAACATAATCACTAGCATGACACATAATTTCAAAGGGTAAATTCCAATCAGGTGGTTGAACAATAGGAGCACCAATCAAGGCTTCTTAAGTATTTCAAATGCTTCTAGGCAATCATCATAAAAAACAAAAGGAACATCTTTTTTCAAGCGATTAGTGAGAGGCCTAGAAATTTTAGAGAAGTCTTCAATAAACCTCCTATAGAAACCAACATGACCAAGGAAACTTCTTATACCTTTGATATCTTTAGGACACGACATCTTTTTAATAGCAACTACTTTAGCTTTATCAACTTCAATACCTCTTTCAGAAATTTTATGCCCTAAGACAATACCATCATTAACCATAAAGTGACACTTCTCCCAATTCAATACAAGATTAGTTTATTCACATCTCTGCAAAACTCGATCAAGGTTGCTTAAGCAATTCTCAAAAGAAGTTCCGTACACGGAGAAATCATCCATGAAAACCTCAACAATCTTTTCACAAAATCAAAGAACATAGCAGTCAGGCATCTTTGAAAGGTAGAAGGTGCATTGCATAAACCAAAAGGCATATGTCTATAAGCAAATGTGAAAGCACAAGTCCTCCCTAGGTGGTTTTGGTAATTAATGACAACATATCTCTTGTTGGACTAACGTTTCTATCTAGTATGTTTCAGATAAGTTCAACAATGGAGTGGCATGGACTAAAGGTTGTGGGAAATTCTCCAAGATGCTAAGGACAAAGGATTGGCTAAAGCTTAAAGGTCAAGACTCTTCATTTTACATTTTAGTGATCCAAGATCACATTGAGTCCATAGGGAAAGCCAATACTATCAAGGAGGGATGAGGTGTTGCTTAATGAGCCTCTTGCTTCAAGTGCTTAATGATATGCTCCAAAATCCTCAGCTACTTTCCCACTTCCACATATGACCTAAACCAAAGACAAACTCAGACCTACCGATTATTCTATCCGGCGCCACCGAGTTTCACTTGTCATAGCCATTGCCAAACCCTAGCAAATCAGTTCTACCGATAGGGATCTCGGTCTCACCGAAATGGGATTGTAATCTCACTGTGTATGTCCATTGCCAAAATCGGTCTCACCGATCTTGTGCAATCAGTACTACCGAGGTTACAATGCAAACTCACTGTGTATGCTCATTACCAAAATCGGTCTCACCGAGTTTGTGTAATCGGTCCCACCAAGTTTTCCTGACCAACCCTCTGGTTAGCTTATTACCAAATCGGTCTCACCGAGTTTGTGTAATCGGTCTCACCGAGATTACGTTATGCCCTAACCCTAACCCTAACCATATCGGTCCTACCGGGTTGCATGTTAGTCCCACCGAAAATCTCTAACAGTCACTAGGTTTACTATTTCGGTCCGACCGAGTTTGTTGATTCGGTCCCACCGAGATTGGTAAATTGCGTGTAACGGTTGGATTTTGTGTGGAGGCTATATATACCCCTCCACCTCCTCTTCACCCGGAGAGAGAGCCATCAGAACACATCTACACTTCCAACTCATATGTTCTGAGAGAGAACCACCTACTCATGTGTTGGGGACTATCATTTGAAGCACAAGAGCAAGGAGTTCATCATCAACACACCATTTGTTACTTCTTGGAGAGTGGTGTCTCCTAGATTGGCTAGGTGTCACTTGGGAACCTCCGACAAGATTGTGGAGTTGAACCAAGGAGTTTGTAAGGGCAAGGAGATCGCCTACTTCATGAAGATCTACCGCTAGTGAGGCAAGTCCTTCATGGGCGAGGGCCATGGTGGGATAGACAAGGTTGCTTTTTCGTGGACCCTTCATGGGTGGAGCCCTCTGTGGACTCGCGCAACCGTTACCCTTCATGGGTTGAAGTCTCCATCAACGTGGATGTAGGATAGCACCACCTATCCGAACCAGGGGAAAAACATCCGTGTCTCCAATTGCGTTTGAATTCTCCAAACCCTTCCCTTTACATTCTTGCAAGTTGCATGCTTTACTTTCCGATGCCTATATACTCTTTACATGCTTGCTTGATATGTATTGTGAATGTTGAAATTGTGCCTAAACTCCACTTAAACCGAAAAAGCTTAAAAAGTACAACCTTAGCATTAAGTGTCTAATCACCCCCGCTCTAGACACATCTACTTCAAGGTCCTACAAGTGGTATCAGAGCTTTGGTCTCCATTGCCTTGGTTTAATCACCATTGGAGGAAGATGGATGTGTCTACTTTAGGGAGTCTTAGACATAGAGTGCCTATTCTTGATGGAGAGTATTTTCATGAGTGGAAAAATGAGATGCTTGTAATTTTCAATCAATGTCATTTGAACAAGTATATTGCTAGCCCTTGTGCACCTCATATTGATCCTTTGCATCCTACCCTAGATGAAGATATCGACATAATTCGCAATCTTAGAACTATTGAGCTCATCATTAGAGGATTGCCCAAAAATTTGATTGCTAGTTTGCCTACCCTTAATTGTGCCTATACTATATGGAAATTTCTTGAGGAACGATTTCCCGATTATTCCTTGAAAAATTTGGATGAAATTCTCCATAAATCTATTGCCTTGAGTAAGATGAACTCTAGTGATCCTAGTTTTGGGGATTGTCTATTTGAGCTTACCATTCTCAAGCGTGCTAAAGGAGATGTTGGAATCATTATATCCGAAGCTATAAGAATTCATAAAGGTGACCACTTTGATGATCATTTATCTAATGAATTACCCTCTCTAGGAAATGATGAGTCACAAGATCATGGTGAACATGGATACTATGATGATGATGATGATAGTGACTTCGATCTTGATGATGCAATGGGACATTTTGGTCTTATGGCAAATCTTAGGGGATATGTGTCAGGAGGAAAGGAATGGGTTCTTGATAGTGGATGTACTGATCATATGACCAGAGATGAAGAGATGTTTCGTGAGCTTGCTGAAAATGACGGCCCTCGAAAATATGTCACCTTTGGTGATAATTCAAAGGGTAAAGTGGTTGGCCTTGGTAATGTGGCCATCTCACATGATAGTTCCATTCAAAATGTCATGCTCGTTGAATCTCTCGGTGACAACTTACTTTCAGTATCTAGACTTGCTAATTTCGGTTTGAATGTCCTATTTACTGAGGTAGATTGCCAAGTGTTTCGTCGAGACAATCATAAAATGGTCTTTACCGGTATACGTAGAGGTGATTACCAAGTGTTTCAAGCACCATCAATTGCATTATGTTTTGTTTTCAGACATATTCAGTGATTCCGAGTATTTTATTCGGAAAAGGGGGATGTACATGCTTTACACATTAAGGGTGAATAAATTTCTCCATAAGGTCTACAGACTCCTATTTTTATAAGTAGGACCCCTGGCTATCATAGTTAACGTAATCATGGTTGTCATGATGTTTAATGATCTTTAGGAACTAGATCCTTCTCTAGGCATGAAATACGTTAACACACCCCTTATTTGACGATTTACACCTTCAACTAACTAGTTATTTCCAACTAGCCAACGATGTTGCTTGGCTTCGCATGCAAGAACTGAGGATGAGGTATTAATTTCTTAAAGGTTAATGCTAACATATAGATAATTATTGCTTGCATATTGCTATTTGATTTTATGAGGTATTATTGGTTATGAAGCATGCCTTTCAACTACAATAATGATCAGTTCCCACATATGTTTCCCATTTTAGTCTTTGTTTTTCCTACGGAGTACATCTGTCCATAAGAATGATGCTTACAAATTTTGCTTTTAGTGTTTCCGGAATGCCGTTCTATTTCTGTAAGATACAATACCACGTCACATGGTGAAATATCATCATCAAGTCCACCAAAATTTGTCCTTTTCTTACTGATTTATCTACCATGACAAACTGCACGCACAAATTGTAATCACACAGCGATAGGAGATAGTAATGCAGACAAATTAATGGAGTACTGGAATGATTATTGCTGTTGTATTTCTGCTATATAATATACTACACTACAGGAAGTTGTTGTAGTAAAGGAAAATAAAGATTTATTAATCAGATCAATGGTCATGTTTTGTGAAATTGGGAATCAAACAATAAAAAACAAATATTATACTTTTCACGTGATCGATTCTTTGTGTTAATAGATACAAGAACGATGCTATACACACGACAATTTTCGAATGATTTTCTGATGATGTAGCACATCAAGCCTTCTATGCATACTGCAAACCTGGACATCACCATCCAATCCTCCATCTTGCAAAGTTCACTTTGCAAATCTTGTCCACGTAGTAGTTTGGTAGATACAACACTGCACTTTCTGTCATGGAATTGTCACGGCAGATGTCCTAGCGGAAGGACTTAGTCGTGGAGCCATCGCAACTAGGTTAGCTTAAATGGGTTAAATGGGACAAAGGACATAGGGAGTTTAGACTGGTTCGCCCCCTTGCAATCAAGGTAAATGGCTACTCTAGTTAGGGTTGTATTGCTTGGGTTTCGATTATCAGGGAGCGGATACTATTGACCTAGTTATCGATCTCTTGTTTTTTGCCCTAAACCACCGCCGGGTCGTCCCTTTATATACACAGGTTGACGCCCGGTGGCTCACGGAGTCCCGGCCGGCTCATACACAACGTGTCCGGCTCGGTGACTAACTATGCTTGCCTTACAAAACAAGTCATACACTTATGGCGGTTCATCCTCTTGGGCCTCAAGTCGCCTCCGGGTCTTAGGCCGTCAACAGGCTTGCATGATCCACCATCTTCATTGATAGGTCGCCAGTGGTATGACCCTGCCATCGTGGGTGGTTCATACCCAGTAGTATATCCCCAGCATTAGGCCCCAAATTGATTTGAACTTGTTCACATAAATCTTCAACACCCGACTTGTCAAAATCTTGCACCACTTGTTTGATAAACCATGCACTAACCCACCATGACGTCAGCTCATAGAATTTTCTTAAACCGCCATGACGTCATTTCACATTAACTTCGCACGAGGCCCAAAACATCTTAACTGATCCTTATCTTAATAAACATCCCGAGAATCGAGGCGTCCATATAGCCACATGATAATTTCGACCTCCTTGATTCCCGCGCATGCCTTGTATCCACCATCTTCTAAATAGGGATAGGGTCTTTATCATTTTCCCCTCGCTTCCTCCTTCATCTTCCTCTCGCGTCTCCTCTGCCGCCTGATGTCGGGTGGTAGGATCGACATATGCCAACGGGTGGCTTATCATTGCGGGGGCCAATAGAACGTCGCCGGTGCCTGGAAACGGGATGAGGCGTAGACATGCACGCCGGCGAATCTTACCCAGCTTCAGGGCTCTCCGGGGAGATAACACCCCTACTGCTGCTCTGCGGGGTCTCCGCATGGTTACTTAATTCACAGATGGCTACAATGCTCCTTGAGCTATTTGGGGTGGAAGGAGGAAGAAGGGCTTAGCTCAGCTTGCTTCCTCTCCTCGTATGTGTCTAGGCCTAGAACGAGAGTCCAACCCTTTGCATGGGTGCACCGGGGGGATTATATAGGCCTACCCCCCGGGGGTATAATGGTAATCCGACTTGGCGCGGGGCCCAACTGTCTGTGACTATGCTTGCCGGCTTCTCCGCCGGCTTCCGGGGCCCGCCAGCTGGTGGGTCCCGCCGGCTGCCGGCTCCTGGGTCGACAGGCCGGCCCCACTGGCCAGGGCCTGGTCGGCGGCTGGTTACTGTCGCCCCGTGTTTGTTGGCGCAAGCTTGGTCGGGGTAAGCGTGGCTACAGTAACGCCGCCCTGGCGGGCGATTACTGTAGCCCCGCCGCACCCTGTCTCCTTGACGGGCGTCTCCTTCGAGGAGGGCGGCAGGCCGGCTACGTGAAGCCGGCCCTCTGGCTTGCCGGCTTGAGAGGGGGTGTGGCCGCCTTCGGCATCTCTCTGCCGGAAGGGGCCCACTGCCTCGGGGGCCACGCTAGCGGCCCGTCGTGGACGGCGTCAGAGCCGTCGTGACTACAGTGCCGCGCCGGGCGGGCCGCGGCTGCCCGCACGACGCGCTGTACCAGGCGTGCTCCGGGTTTTGGGGGTGGCAGGCTCCACTGTAGCCACGCCCCGCTTCATCATCGCAAAGTGGACGCGTACATCACGGGTACGACGTTGACTGCTTTATCGGAGCCAGCCCGGCAGTGGCCGGCCGTGCCATAGCCGGCCTCGCCATAGCCAGCCTTGCCGTAGCCGGCCACGCCGTAGCCGGCCCTCCAAAGTTTTCTTCATGGGGGTAAAAAGGGCGGGCCGCCCCCCAAGCTGGCTAGGATGGTAGGCGGCTAGGGGGGAGGCGGCCCAGGTCTTGAGTCTCCTTATGAGCCGGATGGGCTCATAATTTTTTCTGAGGAGCCAGGGGAAGCCGGCTGGGCTACCCATGGCTATTTACCCCGATAGTAGTCCCCGAAGGCGGGCGAGCTTCACGACGGACGGAAGGACGGGAAGCTTGGCCGGCTTCATACCGTGAGGGGCCGACCTCGTCGTTGCAGCCGACTTTGGAGCACTTTTCGTTATTAGGGTGACCGTGGTTGACCCGCGGGCCCCACGACGAGCCACGTGGCGGGGAAGCCCTACCGTCGCACGCGCGCGATGGGACGCCGCCGCAGGCCCGGGCCCGCCACTCCTCGGCCTCGGCCCGGGCGCAGATCTTCTGTGGCCCGAGGGGGCTGCTCGCCTCCCCGCGGCCGTTACTCCGCGTCATCAAGGCGCGTAATTAACGCGGGCGTGGGGGAGATGGGCACGATCGATCCCCACGATCCCCCACGCCGCGCCTCCTCGTCTCTGGCGCACGCGCCTACAAGTAGGGGGGGAGGGGGAGAGGCACAGGCCTGTTCGCTCCCCCGCTCCCCGTCCCTCCTGCTTCTCTTCTTCCTCTTCTTCTTCCTCGCGCCCGACACAGCTTCGCGCCGCAGCCCACCCACGCCGCCATGTCTCTGGCTTTGTCGAGCTCGTGGGACGGGTCCAACGTCCACAAGGACCACATTGAGTTCCTCCGCCAGACCCGGCGCCTGCCCGCCGCCAACCTCGTGCAGGTGCGTCTGGCGCCCGCGAAGGAGGTCTCGCCGGCGCCGGAGGAAGGCGAGCGCGTCGTCTTCCGCGCGCACTTCCTCCGTGGCTTCGGCTTCCCGGCGAGCAGCTTCATGCGCTCCTTTCTTGAATTCTACAACCTCCAGCCACACCACGTCACGCCCAACGCAGTGCTGCAGCTCTCGGCCTTCGTGTCGCTCTGCGAGGGGTTCTTGGGGGTGCTGCCGACGCTGGAGCTCTGGGCGGAGCTGTTCCAGAACAAGCTCGGCACCGTCTCCGCCGGCGTGCCGGCTCCCTGCGGCGCCTTCATCGCGATGAAGAGGGCAAGCGACGACAACCCCTTCCCCCACATCCCTCTGATCCAATCTGTCAAGCTCTGGCAGAAGTCTTATTTCTACGTCAAGAACGTCGCCCCGCACGGCGACTATGTCAACCTGCCGGCTTACGTAGCCGGCCCGCCGACTGGGAAGCGGCGGACCTGGGGCTACCGGTCGAAGTCCTTATCTCCGGCTGGGAATGCTTCCATCTCCCGGCTGCGGGTGATGGTCCAGTCGGAAGGCCTGCGCGCGTCCGATCTGGTAACCGCCTTCGTCGAGCGCCGGATTCTGCCCCTTCAAAGTCGGCCGCACATGATGTGCCAAATGAGTGGCCAGTTTGACCCTTGCCGGCTGAGCACATGGGAGATGCCCCACGCCGAGGTGGCTCTGATGGCGAACTACATCGTCAACCTGAAGCTCACCGACGAGTGGCAATTCGGCAAGGCGCCATACTCCCGCGCCCATCCTCCGCCTGTGGTAAGTTTTTCTTCTCGTCGTCTGCCGGCTTGGGTCAGCCGGCTTCTGACCAGGCGGCTCTTCTCTTTTTTCTCTTCGTCAGAATCCTCTTCTTCCGCCGCCATCTGGGGCGGCTGGAGTCGACCGTGAGTACGCCCCGGACCATACGGTGGACGACCTCGACGACCCGGATCTCTCCGCCGTCGCCATGGAGGATGCCGCCACGGGGGACGCCGCCGAGCTTGGCGGCACCGGGCTCTCAGCCAGTTTCGAAGACTGGCCGGACGATTTTGAAGCCGAAGAACTCCTGCGCCGCTAGCCGGCAACCGACCGCCGCGGCGCGAGCTCGTCTGCCGCGCCGACTGCTGCTGGTGGGAAGGGGAAACGCCGGGCCGCGCTCCCGCTCTTCGGAAGCCGGCCGAAGAAGCCGAAGGCCTCCGCCGCGGCCACAAAGCGCGAGGAGGCGGCGGCGAAGGCGGCCCGCTTCCGGAAGGCGGTGAAGAAACCCCCCTCAGTTTCCGCGTAAGTCTAGTAGCCGCCTACGTGCTTGTTATTCTGAAGTCTTCTTTTCTTGAATGCTTTTCTGATTTTCTGAGTAGGGCGCCGCTCGCCCTCGAGCGAGGCCCAGCCGGCTCCGTGGTCGGGCCGAGTGCCGGATCCTCAGGGTCCTGCCGAGTGGACCCCCGCGCCGAACTTGACGCAGCCACGGAGCGCAACACTCGCGGGGCGCGCCGAGAGAGGGAGGCGGCGGAGCGGGAGGCCGCCCAGACGGCGCCAGGGCGAGCGAGCGCAGCGGCCGAGAGTCCGTCGGAGCGGGCGGCCACAGAGACGGAGGTGGAAGGCGCGCGTAGCCAGACTCCGCTACTCGCCATCCCCCTCCAGACTTTGGATCCGGATATCCCTCTGCCCATGGCGGAGGAGATTATCCCTGAGCAGCCGCCGGTGCAGAGGGGCGAAGTCTTCGAGGTAGCTGTCGAGAGGACGTCGCCGGCAGCGCCAGCCGGAGCAGGCGAAGGTGGCCAATCGTCGGCGGTGCCGGAGGAGCCGGCCTTGAGATCGAGCTGGCGGCGGGCCGGCCCGCCGGAGGGAGCACGGCCCCGCCGGACATGCGCCGAGCCGCGGGGGCTGAGCGGACGGCAGACGCCTTGGAGGCAGCCAGCTCCGCTACGTCCGGCTGGACTCCTAGCGGAGGGAGCGGTGAGCTGAACGTCGCGACTCAAGAGGTTCGGAGCCGGCTGCAGGCACAGGCCGGCCTCCTAAGGCAATTTACTCAGGAGTTTCTATCGACGCGGTCTGCAATCCGGGTAAGTCTTCACTCCTTGACCGTTCTGGTCCTTTGAATTTTTTCCGTGGGGGTGCGCTAGCGCACCCACTGGGTGTAGTCCCCGAGATCCGGGCCGACTGCAGCGCAGTCGGGTCGGATCTTACTTGACGACTATCTTGACTGTTTTTTCTGATCTCCAGGATTATCACAATTCTCGCGCTGCCGCCTTCAACTCCCAGGCTCGGGAGCTAAGCCGGAGGACCGAAGACCTCGCCAGCAGCCGGCGTGAGTGTTTTGTCCTTATTAATTTCTCGTGGGGGCACGACAGCGCACCCACTGGGTGTAGTCCCCGAGATCCGGGCCGACTGCAGCGCGGTCGGGTCGGATCTTACTCGACGACTTTTCCTTTGCTGACTTTTCTCTTTATTTTTTGCTCGTGCAGAGGCCAACGCCGACCTGCGGAGGGAACTCGGCGTGGTGCAGGCCGCTCTTCGTGCCAAGGACGCCGAGTATGCTGACTTGGTTCAAGAGCGCGACCGCCTGGCGACGAAACTGGCCGACCAAGAGGAGAGCCACAAGGCGGCCCTGCAAAAGGCGCAGGACGGCGAGGCTACCCTGAGGGCGGAGTTTGAGGCCAGGGAGGTGAACTAGGCCGAGACACACCAGGCGCTGGAAGAAGGCTTCGGCCGGATCGAGGATCTCATCGATGGTAGGCTATCTTTCTTGCTCTTCTTCCATCTGCCGGCCGCCTATGGTTTTGTTTTGACTTGTGTTTGCTGTCTTGCGCAGAGTACTTCCCCGGCCAGTCCGTCCTTGCCGCCCAAGCCATCGAAGCCTACCGCGAGGAGCGCCATCAAGCCGGGGTTGTGATTCCGCCGGATGCGAACCGGACGTTGTCGGAGCAGCTCATCGCCGTCCAGGCGCGGCTGCAGCCGGCCCACCGGTGGCTTCGCCGGCTCCAACGCGCCGGGGCGACGATGCTGGCCGCGCTCTGGCCCGGCCAGACAATTCCCCGCACCCCAAGCCAGACGGCCGACTGGCTCGAAGTCGCAGTCGGCCGCTTCGAGGCCTGGAAGGCGTCCGCGGCCCGTCTTGGAGCCGGGCGCGCGCTGGAAGCCGACGCCGAGCTGGAGGAGGTGCGGCCGGCGATCGCGCAACGCGCCTCGACGATCGCTGAGTGCACCGACACCAGCGTCTTCGTGCCGGAGCTCAACGACGATGGCGCCGCCAAGCCGGAGGAATGGTACGGGCTGAACCCGACGGACGGCGAGGACTCGGCCGAAGAGATCGCCTCCAGCGACGAGGGCGAGGACGACGAGGAGGAGGACGGCGAAGACGCCGAGCCGACTGGTGAGGCGGCCGACCGTCCCCCAGCCGACCGTGCCTCCAGCAGCGAGCCACGCGGGAGCGCGCCCTCTGCCGGAGACAACGATCAAGCCGAGGTTGGACAGCCGGCCGCTCCTCCAGCGGGCGCGACTATTTCCACCGCCTAGCCCGGCTCGTCTGCGGCCCCGCCGGCTTGATCTGCCGTTCTTTTTGTCCCTGTTTTACTTTTTCGGACAATTTTGAGTTTCTGCAATTCCACCCACTGGGGGTGTATCGAACAATGTTGGATGGCGACCTCTCTGTAGGCCTTTTGTGTAAATATTAATATATGCATGTGTTGGCGTTCATTCAAGTGTACTTTTTTGTCCTTAGGCTCCTTCCTTTGCCGCCTTCCCTCTTTGGGAAGGCAAGTACTTGAGTTCTCTTGGACTTGAAGTAGACTGAATGTAAGCCGGCCGGCCGGCTACTCTGGTAGTCGGTCGGTGTGAGGCAGTCAGCCGGCTTTTGTTATATATGTGAGCCTGTTTGGTCCCTAGCCGTTTTTCATGTGGGCACCCTTTCCGGCTTGTGGCTCTTGCCAGCCAGGCAGGCGGTTCTTCGAGCTGCGATTTCAGCAAGAGCCAAGCCTGGGTGTCGGCACATTACTTGTCTGACTGCGGGTAGGGCTCCTAATATAACTCTAGTCGGCCAGTCCCCGGGCCGACTCGTCGGACCCGGTACCGGACAAAGTAAATGAAAAGGTAATATCATACGCATGATAACTTTCATTCATAAAATAACGGGTGGCAGTCCCCGAGTCTTTCTCGGGGAGCCTACTGTTTCATACTAAATACAAAAGTGGGCATAACACATACTGCGTTTTAACTGTAAAACTTCCGAAGGAGATTTGCGTTCCATGGTCGCTCCGACTCCTTGCCGGAGTCGTCTCTCTTGCGTGCCTTCGGCTTCTGCGCGTCGATGAGGTAGTAGGCGTCGTTGCCCAAGGCTTTGCTGATGATGAAGGGGCCTTCCCAGGGGGCTGCGAGCTTGTGCTGGCCGGCTGTTCGCTGGATCAGCCGGAGCACAAGGTCGCCCTCCTGGCAGGATCTTGGGCGGACCCTCCGGCTATGGTAGCGGCACAGACCCTGCTGGTAGATGGCAGACCGGCTGAGGGCTAACAGCCGGGCCTCTTCCAGCAGGTCGACGCCGTCTTCTCGAGCTTCTTTGGCTTCTGCTTCCGTGTACATGGTTACCCGAGGCGATTCGAACTCGATGTCTGTTAGGATGACTGCTTCGGCACCATATACAAGGAAGAAGGGAGTGAAGCCGGTTGATCTGTTGGGAGTAGTGCGCAGACTCCATAGGACAGCCGGCAGCTCATCGAGCCAGCAGCCGGCTGAACGCTCCAGAGGTACGACTAGTGAGGCTTGATGCCGGACAAAATAAGGCCATTTGCTCGCTCCACTTGGCCGTTTGACTGCGGGTGGGCGACTGACGCAAGGTCCAGCCGGATACCTTGCGCAGCGCAGAACCGTGCCAAGGCACCTTTGGCAAAGTTCGTGTCGTTGTCGGTGATGATGCTGTGCGGTACACCGTACCGGGTTGTTATATTTGCAATGAAGGTCACTGCAGTCGGCCCATTCAGCTTCTTGATCGGCCTTGCCTCGATCCACTTGGTGAATTTGTCGACGGCGACGAGCAAATGTGTCATGCCGCCGCGCGCCGTCTTGAATGGGTCCACCATATCCAATCCCCAGACGGCAAAGGGCCAGGTGATGGGAATGGTCTTGAGTGCCGAAGCCGGCATGTTTTGCTGCGAGCTGAAAAGCTGGCAGCCTTTGCAGTGTTTGACTAGATCTTTGGCGTCATCCAAAGCAGTCGGCCAGAAGAAACCGTGGCGGAAGGCTTTGGCGACAAGTGATCTTGATGCGGCATGGTGGCCGCACTCTCCTTGGTGTATATCCCTGAGGATCGCGATGCCTTTCTCCTGCTCGACGCATCGCTGCAAGACTCCAGTGGCGCTGCGCTTGACAAGCTCTCTGTTGACGATTGTGTATGCTCCAGACCGGCGCTGAACTTGTCTTGCTTCGTTTTTGTCGGCCGGCAGGTCATGGTTCACCAAAAAGTTGCGGATGGTTTGGGCCCATGATGGGGCGGCGACCTCCTCTGCCACCGATGTGGCCACAACCACCAGGGTGGGCGGGCTGGGTAGTGCAGTGCTGGAGTCGGCCGCCGCTTGCTGTGCTGAAGAAGTCCCCGGGCCGGCTACCGCAGTCCCTGGGCCGGGTACTGCAGTCCCCGAACCAAATATTGAAGTCCCCGGGCCGGCTGCTTGATTCTTCGAGCCGGACCCGGCCTCCTCGGGGTTAGGCGGCACGAAAATGGAGTCGGATTCCGGAGACGGTTTGATTGAAGGCTTGAGGAGGCGCTGCAGGGCGACGCCGGCTGGTATTGCTTGCCGCGTGGAGCCTATTCGGGCCAGAGCATCCGCTGGCTCGTTGTCGACTCGCGGCACGTGAAGGAACTCACACCCGTTGAAGTATCCGCTGATTTGCTGCACTAGGAAACGGTAGCTCGCCATGTTCGCGTCCTTGGCGTCCCAGTCGCCAGAAGACTGCTGCACCACCAAATCCGAGTCACCATAGCAAAAGATCCGGCGAATGCCAAGTTCCTTGGCAAGCCGGAGCCCGTGTATGAGCGCCTCGTACTCGGCTACGTTGTTGGAGGCGGCGAAGTGGATCTGCAGCGTGTATCTGAGCTTGTCGCCCTTTGGAGAGGTAAGGACGATGCCGGCTCCCAAGCCGGTGCACATCTTTGATCCGTCAAAGTGCATGCGCCAATGGGTGGAGTCAGGTGCTGGTGGTAAGTACTGGGTCTCGGCCCAGTCGACGAGGAAGTCGGCCAGCGCTTGCGTCTTGATGGCGGTGCGGGGTTGGTAGAAGATCGTGCAGGGAGCCAGCTCGATTGCCCATTTGGCCACCCGGCCGGATGCATCCCGGCTGCCTATGATGTCGGCTAGCGGGGCAGTGCATACGACCGTGATGGGATGCTCTTGAAAGTATGGCTTCAGCTTCTTGGTGGCGAAGTACACGCCATAGCACATCTTCTGATAGTGCGGGTAATTTTGCTTCGAGGCGGACAGCACCTCGCTCAGGTAATAAACCGGCCTCTGGACCGGCTGGGCTCGGCCTTCTTCGGGGCATTCGACCACAATGACGGTGCTGACCACCCGGCTAGTGGCGGCAATATATAGGAGCATGGGCTCCTTCTTAGTCGGTGCCGCCAAGACAGGCGGTGTGGACAGCATTTTCTTCAGCTCGTGGAAAGCTTGGTCGGCCTGGTCGTTCCACTCAAAGTGAGTGCTCTTCTTCATGAGGCGGTAGAGGGGGAGAGCTTTTTCTCCAAGCCGGCTGATGAAGCGGTTAAGAGAGGCCAGGCACCCGATGGTTGGGACTGCCATCCTCTCGATGGCCTTGATCTTCACAGGGTTTCACTCTATGCCGCGTTCAGAGACCAGAAAGCCTAGGAGCTGGCCGGCTGGCACTCTGAACACGCATTTCTCTGGGTTGAGCTTGATCCAGAACCGGCGCAGGTTCTCGAATGTCTCCTTCAAGTCTTCCAGCAGAGTGCCATGCTTCTCCGTCTTCACCACAACATCATCCACGTAAACGTGGGCATTCTTGCCGAGCTGCGTGAGGAGGCACTTCTGCATGCAACGTTGAAACGTGGCGCCGGCATTCCTCAAGCCGAACGTCATAGTCAGGTAGCAGAAGGCTCCAAACGGCGTGATTAAGCCGGTCTTCAGTCGGTCATCCGGGTTCAGCTTTATCTGGTGGTATCCCGAGTACCAAAAAGCTCAGCAGCTCGCATCCAGCTGAGTCTATCACTTGATCAATCCTGGGCAGAGCGAAGGGATCTTTTGGGCAGGCCTTGTTGAGGCTCGTGTAATCTATACACATGCACCACTTGTTATTCTTTTTCAGCACGAGAACCGGGTTCGCGAGCCACTCGGGGAAGAAAACTTCCATGATGAAGCCGGCGGCGAGAATCCGGGCTATCTCCTCCCCTACGATCCTTCTCTTCTCCTCTGACAGTCGGCGGAGGGGCTGCTTGACTGGCTTAGCATCCTCCCGCACATGCAATTTGTGCTCGGCGAAATCCTTCGGAACACCCGACATGTCCTTGGGGGACAATGCAAAGATATCCCGATTCTCACGGAGGAAATCGACGAGCTCGCCTTCCTATTTGCTATCCAGGCTCGCCCCAATGACGGCAAACCTCTCGGGGTGCTCGGGGTCGAGCTGTATCTTCTTGGTCTCCTTGGCCGGCTGGAAAGATCCTTGGGCATCATACTCCTTGGAGTCGGCGGGTTGGTTTAGCTGCTTGCTGGCCAGGGCCACGACCCGGTCCAGCGTCTTCCTCTCGGCAGCGATCACGAGGGATTCGGCCAGGCGGCTGCTGGCCGCGGCGCAGTCGGCGGACTTCTTGTAGTCGCCGGCGATGGTGATGACACCCTTGGAGCTCGGTATCTTCATCTCGAGGTAAGCGTAGTGGGGGACCGCCATGAACTTGGCCAAGGCGGGTCGGCCAAGCAAGGCATGATAAGGGCTCTCCAGGTCCACCACCTCGAACCAGATTGCTTCCCGGCGGAAATGATCCTTGCCCCCAAAGAGTACATCGATCTTGAGCTTGCCGATGGGGGCACATGACAATCCGGGTACGATGCCGTGGAACACCGTTCGAGTCGGCGCAAGTTGCTTTGCCTTGACGCCCAGCTTCTCCATGGTGTCGCGGTACAGGATGTTGATGCTGCTTCCGCCGTCGATCAGCACGCGGGAGAAGCGTGCGGCGCACGTATCCGTTGCGAGGGTGGCCTCCAGGACCAATGCGTAGGATCCGGGGGATGGCATCACCTCTGGGTGGTCGGCCCGGCTCCAGCTGATGGGTTTCTCCGACCAGTGCATGTGGCCGGCTGGGCTGGTGGCGGCCATGTTGACCTCCTATTGCTCTCGGCGCTTGCTGCGCCGGTCTTCGGGCTGGCTCGTGAAGACGACATAAGATGCTTGCTCGTCGGGGAACTCGTCCTGCACGGCGTCGACCGCGGGCCGGGCGGCTTTGGGCGGCGGAGCTGGCGGCGGCGGGCCGGCAGGCAGAGTCGGCGTGAGCCCTTCGCCCTTCGAGATTCGGGCGAGCCAGTTGCATTTGCGGGTTGTGTGGTTGGACGGCTTCGCGCAGCTGTGGAACTTGCACGGGGCATCAAGGGTTTGCTCGTAGGAGAAGGCCGGCTGCCAAGCCGGCCGACCGCCCTTGGGCTTCTTGGGTGCGGGCCGCCCTTCAGGCGGCGCGTCTTCGACCGTGGCCACCTGCCGACTGGCGGGAGGCGGCGCAGGGCCCTTGCGCTTTTGATCATTCTGGTGTTGGCGTCGGCCGCCGTCTCCAGCAGGCGCTTTGGGCGCCGGATTGAGCACCTTTCTGGATGCGTCCACCCGGAGCTCGGTCTTCATCGAGGAGTCGGCGGTGGCGTATTTGCCGGCGATGTTCAGGAGCTCGTCGAGGGTAGTCGGCTCATCGTAGAGAAGCTTGTGCTTGAGGAGGGTGCCCTCTCGGCACCCGGCTGTGAAGTATTCGATGGCTTGCACCTCGTGCACCCCTTCGCAGGAGTTGCGGAGCTCGGCCCAACGCGTCAGGTAGTCGCGAGTGGACTCGGCTGGGCCCTGTATGCACAGGGAGAGCTGTCTGGGCTTGGGAGCCCGCTTGTAGGCGCTGGTGAAGTTGCGAACGAAGGCTTGAGTGAAATCCACCTAGCTGTTGATGCTGAGGGGCTTAAGGCTGTTGAGCCAAGTCCGCGCCGTGCCTTGCAGCATGAGGGGCACGTACTTTACGGCGATGCGCCGGTTGCCATTGGCGATGCTGACGGTCGTGGAGTAGTCGGTCAGCCAGTCTTCCGGCTTCACCGAGCCGTTGTACTTGGGTGTGTCTCTTGGGAGCGAGAACCCTTTGGGGAAGGGCTCGTCGCGGATGCGGGGGCCAAAGCAAGGCGGGCCGACATCGTCTTCTTCTTCTAGCGCCAGGGATCGGGCCAGGCGGTCGATCCGGTGGCGGGCGTCGTTTTCGCCGATTCCCTCGCGGCGACCAAGCCGGCCGCTGAGAGTCGGGTGAGCCACTGGGGGCGGGGTAGGATATCTTTCTCCGCGAGCTCGAGGCGGAGGCGGGGTGCCCCGCCATTCCATGGCTCAGGGGCGGCCGTCCGCGTCTCGCTCGATGGAGACTTGGGTCCGGCTTAGGCTGGAAGCCGGCTCTTTCTCGCGCCGCGCGCGGGTGTAGCTGGTAGTCGGCAACCGGTAGGTCGCGCCGTGTTCGCGGCGCGGGGGAGGGCTACCCGCGCAGGCGTCGGCCTCGTGCAGTCGTGCGGCCGCATCGATTACTTGCTGGATGTGCCGCGTCATATGGGGGAGATCTTCGGCTTCCAAGCCGTCCAGCTCGTCTACGGCCGCCTGGGCGGCGCGCAGGTTCTCGAGCGGGGTGGCGTAGACCGGGCGATCCACCCCAAGCGTGTCGGCGATGACGGCGCCGTGTTGCCTGACAGCGCCGGCCCGGCTAGGGCCAGCCGGAGCCAGCGTGCCGAAGGCGGCGCGGTCAGCCTCGCGCTGGTAGGCTGCGGTGAGGCGTCTTACGGAGGCCAGCCGCCGGCCCTCCGCGAGGACGGCGAGGCGGCGTGCCTCCAGAACTTCGTTGCTGGCGTCAGCCGGAAGGGGGACGGACAAGTCATGGGCTGCCGCGCGTGGGGAGTCGTGGGCGCCCTCGTCAGTCGGGCCGTCGAGGCCGATAACCATCACCTTGGGGGCGTCAGAATCGCGATCGCCAGCCGGAGGGAGTGGGTCGTTGTAGACCGTGACGTTGGTGGGGAAGGTATCGTAGGATGTTGCGTCGGAGTCGACGGGCATCGGGTCGGTGGAGCCAACCGACTCCAAGTCCGTAGCGGGCTCGCTGGAGACGTGGAGCTGGCTGAGGAGGTTGGCGAGGCCGCTAGCCGCGCAGACGTCGGTGACGCCATGCAGCACCTCGCGGCAAGCGCCATCGGGCGAGCCAGGCTGGCTGCGCCCGCGAGGAAGGAAAAGGGTTCCCGTCCAGAACAGGTCTCCGGACGACGGTGCACCTGGCCCCATGGTGGGCGCCAAATGTCGGGTGGTAGGATCGACATATGCCAACGGGTGGCTTATCATTGCGGGGGCCAATAGAACGTCGCCGGTGCCTGGAAACGGGATGAGGCGTAGACATACACGCCGGCGAATCTTACCCAGCTTCAGGGCTCTCCGGGGAGATAACACCCCTACTACTGCTCTGCGGGGTCTCCGCATGGTTACTTAATTCACAGATGGCTACAATGCTCCTTGAGCTGTTTGGGGTGGAAGGAGGAAGAAGGGCTTAGCTCAGCTTGCTTCCTCTCCTCGTATGTGTCTAGGCCTAGAACGAGAGTCCAACCCTTTGCATGGGTGCACCGGGGGGCTTATATAGGCCTACCCCCCGGGGGTATAATGGTAATCCGACTGGGCGCGGGGCCCAGCTGTCTATGACTATGCTTGCCGGCTTCTCCGCCGGCTTCCGGGGCCCGCCGGCTGGTGGGTCCCGCCAGCTGCCGGCTCTTGGGTCGACAGGCCGGCCCCACTGGCCAGGGCCTGGTCGGTGGCTGGTTACTGTCGCCCCGTGTTTGTTGGCGCAAGCTTGGTCGAGGTAAGCGTGGCTACAGTAACGCCGCCCTGGCGGGCGATTACTGTAGCCCCGCCGCACCCTGTCTCCTTGACGGGCGTCTCCTTCGAGGAGGGCGGTAGGCCGGCTACGTGAAGCCGGCCCTCTGTCTTGCCGGCTTGAGAGGGGGTGTGGCCGCCTTCGGCATCTCTCTGCCGGAAGGGGCCCACCGCCTCGGGGGCCATGCTGGCGGCCCGTCGTGGACGGCGTCAGAGCCGCCGTGACTACAGTGCCGCGCCGGGCGGGCCGCGGCTGCCCGCCCGACGCGCTGTACCAGGCGTGCTTCGGGTTTTGGGGGTGGCAGGCTCCACTGTAGCCACGCCCCGCTTCATCATCGTAGAGTGGACGCGTACATCGCGGGTACGGCGTTGACTGCTTTATCGAAGCCGGCCCGGGAGTGGCCGGCCGTGCCATAGCCGGCCTCGCCATAGCCGGCCTTGCCGTAGCCGGCCCTCCACAGTTTTCTTCATGGGGGTAAAAAGGGCGGGCCGCCCCCCAAGCCGGCTAGGATGGTAGTTGGCTAGGGGGGAGGTGGCCCAGGTCTTGAGTCTCCTTATGAGCCGGATGGGCTCATAATTTTTTCTGAGGAGCCAGGGTAAGCCGGCTGGGCTACCCGTGGCTATTTACCCCGACACCTGACCTCCGACGCCGCACCAACTCAGGCCGCTGCACCGACCTGATCAGACCAGAAAACTCCAGTGCATCGGCGCTGCTCCACCACATCTGTAAGTACCCTTTTATCCAAGCCTCAGATCTGTACTAGGGTTTGAGTAGTGCATCGGCTATCTTGTTGTTCTTCATGTTCTTCAACTTCGAGCTGTGTTCAATCTGAATAAGTCATAACCTTTGTGTGGTAGTAGTTTAGCGTTCGTTTATATCGTCAAAGTAGCCTCTTTCCATAGAAAACCTCATCAGAGCATCACAGCCTTCCCCTGTCGCCACCTTAGGCTAGAATTTTACTGCTTTTCTGAACTGCCATAGATCCTAAATTATAGCTTTAGCTTGCGAAGTCTGTTTGTCCACCACTTAGCAAATTTTTCATTTGACTGATCTGAAGCACCAACACTGCCATGGCGGCCTATGACATAAACCACGACCCATTATATATCATTAGGCCCCCTTAAGCCGCCATCATTTACTTTATAGTTAATAACTCTGCAATATCCTTTCGGTTTCACAAGACTGGCTTATTCATCCTCATAATTCAATTCTTCGGTTTAACAATCCGCATACCTTGAACTGTATCTCCATAACCATTAACCTTGCAAAGCGGTTTAAACAATAACCTGTAACTCGCCAAACATTTGCCGGTTTAATAATATCTTGAACTGCCTTATGTAGGTCATGCATTCAATCATGACTAAGACTATCACGTCATGTGACTGGGTCCCTTCCATTGTTAACGAGGCAATGCTCCAAGAGTATGTTAAGATTGGCTTTTTGCCGAAAAAACATCATTCACTGGTGTGCTTCGAACCCTAAAGACGTTAGACCTTAGCCACCAGACGGTGAATTTATCGTTTTCACTGATCACATGAACCGGGGCTTCTCACCGCCCAGGTCAAAATTCTTCCGTGACATTCTGCATTTTCTACAACTTCATTCCCAAGACATCAGAACCAATTTTGTTTCCAATATCTGCAATTTTCAAGTCTTTTGTGAAGTATACCTTCAAGAAGAACCCAGTGTTGACCTCTTTAGAGTGTATTTTTACTTAAACCACCAAAATGAATTCACCGACGGGCCTAGCCAAGAACTTGGAGGAATCTCAATTCAATGACGTAGAGACACCATTTTTCCCTATGGTCAACTTCCAAGCCATCCCAAGGACTGGAATCAAACTTGGTTCTACTTCAAAGATACCTCTATTGCTGATAAGAACCCCTTGCCAGGCTTCCGTGATCAGCGGCTCAACCCGAAGCACCCTCTTCCCGACCGGCTTACAACTGCTGAACAGGCTAACCTCGCCCCTACCTTCTCAAAGGTTAGGGCATTATTGGGTAATGGATTGACCTGCTTTGATCTGGTTTGGTGCTGGGTGGCTTGAAGGATCATACCTTTAAGCCGTCGGTCCTGTTTAATGTGTACATATACTGGCGACACCAAAGATCCAATGCATTACAATTCAACACGCGTGTCTGATAAAGCCATCAATGAGATGACCAAGACTCTTCTCAATGAAACCTTGGAAAGCTGCAGTAAAGTGGGTCTGAATCCCTCCTGCACACTTAACCCGACACGGGATGTAAGTCTATATGGTTTATATACTTTTATTCATTATTCATAGAACCTGGAAATCTCTAACGTTTATTATAATTTTTCGTAGGCTGGATCTGCTTTTTGGGTCAAAAAATATGATGAGAAATCCGCCAAGAAGGCCAGGGCTAAGACCAAAGCCGTGAAGAAGAACAGAAAGAAATCCACTGCTTCTGATATGTTTAACTTGGACGATAACGATGAGTCGGAGGTAGACGTTGACTCCCTTGGCTATTTTTTCATCCATCTTATTGACACTGATTGCTATTAGGACAACGCGGAAACCATCCAGGAGGATCATGACGAGGTAACTATTATTTCCTTCAACTCAGATCCCTTGCCAAGCCAGAAAATTCGACGAGTGATCCGGAAATTAAGGTTTTGTCAGATTATGGGTTCTGGCAAACCCTTGTGAGGTTCGAACTCTAGGGTGTGCACGAAGGACACTCTCTTCATAGCTCGCTCGCTCAACAATCCCACGGCCTAGCTCGATGGACCCAAAGAACAGGAGACGCAGGGGTTTATATTGGTTCGGGCCACCTTGCTGTGTAATACCCTACTCCAGTGTGTGGTGGACTGCCTCGAGGAGCTCAGGATGAACTAGTATAGTGGATGAACAGCCTCAGGAGGTGAGGTGTTCTTGGGATCGATGAGCTGAGTGTGTGAGGATGATCTCTCTGATCCCCCTCCCATCCTTTTTGCTCCGGTGGTGGCTAGGTCCTATTTATAGTGGCCTTGGTCCTCTCCCCAGATGTTAGCCGGCAAGGGATCCCACAATGGCCAAGTTTGAAGGGCGACAACTACTACAAGCTATCCTGTCAGAAGGTGGTCTTTGCCTGCCAAAGGCTCTGGAGGTCATGCTGCTGTGGGCTCCATGATGACCTCTGTCCTGCCATCCTGGCGGTCTTGGTCTGGTTGCACCGATATGTTAACCTTTGCCTCATGCCTCGGGATCCCGCGCCTGTGCTTGCCTTCATAGCACCAAAGAGGAAAATGGTACACTACGCCCGCTGGCGCCTGCCTGGCCATGGTTGTCATGGCTCATGTCACACGGACCTCCCGAGGTGCCCCTTGCATAGATATCTCCGCTCCTCAGGAGCCAGCCTAGTGAGGCTGCCCCCAGGGAGGTCTTGGTGTCGTTCGCCTTGCGAGGCTCGGCCCCTAGCGAGGGTCTTGAGTTGTTGCTGCTAAAGATGGGTTGTACCGGGCCGTTGATGGAGCCATGCTCGTGGGATGCAGGCAGGCAAGTCTGGGTACCCCCATTCCTAGGATGCCGACAATAGTCCCCGAGCCGTGGGCCCCAACCACCTGTGGCCTTGATCGACGCGTGACAATTGGTGGGACGTGGGCGTCTCTGCTTCCCTATGCTGCCTCGGTAACCGTTCGACTTGACTAGAACCTGCTGCATGTAGAAGAAAACCATCATTACCTGCGACAATGGAGACCAGCGGTTGGTCTCCTTCTGGCTATAAATGAGGAGAGGGGCTGAGCCCCCCTCGCTCATCTCTGCTTCCTAGATGATTGCTCCTTCTTCTTCATCTTTGCCTCGACGCCTTGCTGTAGTCCCATAGCGCCAACGGAGAGGTTTTCAGCCGTGGAGAAGGGGATGGCTCGCCAGGAGGGCCCCAGCTTGCCAGTGCCCAAGAGGGGGCGGAGTCGTCCCTGTAAGCACGCCGTAACCCCTGCTGCAGCTCCTCGGGGGCGCGGCCGCACTCGTTCGGGGGACTGATGTCGTCCTCGGCAGTCGCAGCGGTATCTCCCCCCATGGTGTGGGCCGCTCTAGGTAGAGCAGCCCTTGCACCGAGGGGAGGCGTGCCGTGGTCGCCCGGCCCCCTCGCCCACGCTTCCATTCAACGGAGGTGTTCCCGGAGTTCATCATGTGGTCGGAGAGCCCGGCTGGTACCTGGATCCAGCTTCCGCGCTCCTTTGCCGCTGAGCTCCCGGCCTGGGGTCTTGACGGCCTCTGGCCGCAGGCCGACGGTTGCTGCAGCAAGGCATCGTGGGTCGTGGTGGAGGTCTCCATCGCGGGGAACATGGCCCTGGCCCGCGGCTGGCAGACATTTGCCCACGCGTGTGGCCTAAGCGGGCGGTGTACCCTCCACTTCAAGTATGATGGTGACGCGACCCTCTTTGTGAGGGTGTTTGGGGAAGATGGTCGCCGCATAGGGTGCTTCCCCGAAGACAGCGGCGGCAACAGTGAGCTCAGTCTGGGTGACGGCCATGAGGAGGCTGAGGGCGAGCTTTCCCTTGGCGACGTCCACGGTTCGCCCAGCGGCGGCAGCTTCTCCACCAGCGAGAGCACCAGCGGTGGCACCTACGACCAGCCGCCTCGTAGCCGGGCCTGCTTCGAGGACGGCGGTGGGTCGTCCCGCTGCCATGCGGCGGTGAAGCATGAGAGGGACTCAGATTAAGCTGAGTCCGGAAGGCCCTCGGAGCCGTTCCTCATCAGCTACCGCAGTCATGCGGGCCGCTTTTGTTTGGCCCTCTTTTCTCCCTCTATTTTTAAAAGAAGGTAGATGGCCCCGCTGGGGCGTGTAATGAACTATGGTCTTTATGCTATTATGTCATGCTCATTGCTCCGACATTGTTCGCGCTCAACGTAGATGTAAGAGGGGCAACATAGCTTAACACGCTCAAGGTTGGTTTCCGTCTCGTGAGGGTGCACCTCCTGGCACCTGGTGAGGCTTCCTTGCCGCCGACTCGGGAGCCATTGACCTCAGGAGGCATCGCAAAGCTGCAAAAGTTCGTTAGGACATCTGCCGGGTGCCTTGTTCCTCATTGTCGCGGTACCCATGTGGCAGGACTTAGGAGGGTGTGCCAATCACGAGCCTGATTGAGGGCGCCTCATGAAGATCAAGGGAGCCGAAGCTCTGGGGCGGCAGGGTTTCGGCGAGGTGTGTTCGTGGTTTAGGCTAACCCAGCGCACGCACACACCTGCCAAGCCCCCGCGCGAGGCGCACGAGGGAGAGCGCCGGGCAACTTCCGTCCTCCCTGGCGCAAGACAAAGAAGCGAGTGAAGAAGTAAAAGAGAGGGGAACTCAACCAAGCAATCGAGAAACGCCATAACTCCAAATTTCATAAAAAGGCCGCAACCAGCTACGGAAAGCAAATGAACAGCTGCGTTCGGCACCTAGTCTAGTCTTCTCACCTGCGCGGAGCTAATGGCTGCCACTAGGACGTGGGAGGGAGCCCCCAAGGCCCGAGGGCGGCACTCCAGAGACTCCGGGGCATGTACAACCCCACTCATTATTACATGAGAGTGTCACGAGCGGAGACCTTCACATGCACTGGGCCTTGCTTCATGGGTAGAACTTCTGGAGGTGTTGGATGTTCCAGGCGTTCTGGATGGCGATCACGTCCTGTGTCTCCAAGCGCACACTACCAGGCCTGGATACGTTGGCAATCCTAAACGGGCCCTCCCACATGGGTGAGAGCTTATTCATCCCTTCCCTGGATAGCACCCGCCTTAGGACGAGATTGCCCACCTCGAGCGTCCTGGAAAGGATGCTGCGGCAGTGGTAGCGTTGCAGCGCCTGCGGGTACCTTGCCACTCCGAGTGAGGCTAGGCGGCGGCGTTCCTCCCTAGCACAAGGTCCATCCCCCGCATGGCGTCTTGATGTGCCTCGTCAAACGTCAAGACCCGCGCCATGTGATGCTTGACCTCGTGAGGGAGAACCTCTTTGCCTGGAAGAACGGGGTCTCGCCTATTGGCTTGGTGGCGGTGGTGCGGATGGACCACATCACGGACTGGAGCTCGTCGTGCCAGCCCCTGCCATAGGCCTCGAGCTTCTTCTTGAAGGTCCTTTTCTTGAGGCCTCTCAAGACCTCCGCTTTGGCACGCTCAGCTTGGCCGTTGCTCCTGGGGTGGGCCACTGAGGCGTAGCATATATGCATTCCAAGATTAGCACAATATGTTTTGAAGAGATTGCTAGTGAACTGCGAGCCATTGTTGGTGATGATGCGTTTAGGGACACCGAACTAGCTCACATGGACCTTGATGAACGTAACTACGAAGCCGGCTAGGATGGTGCGGACGGCTTACACCTCCGCCCATTTGGTGAACTTGTCGATGACGACGTAGAGGTACCGGTAGCCCCTGGGTGCTTGAGGGAATGGACCCAGGATATCCAGCCCCAGACCGCAAACAACCACCAGAGTGGGATGGTCTAGAGGCCCTAGGCAGGCTGGTAGATTTTCTTGGCATGGAACTGGCAGGCCTCGCAGGATTTCACCAGCTCGGATGTGTCGTTGAGTGTCGTGGGCCAATAGAATCCTCTGCAGAACGCCTTGCCCACCAGGGTGCGTGACAAAGAGCGATGCCCGCAGTCTCCGTCGTGTATGTCAGTTAATAGCTCACGCCCCTACTCCCTGCAGATGCATCATAAGGAAACATCATTCGGTTGTTTTTGGTACATCTCATCGTCCTGGACGCAGTAGGCCATAGCCTGCTGAGCTACGCGCTCCGCGTCCTCCTCCTTCTCCGGCAGGACCCCTTGCAGCAGGTATGCCTTGAATTCTTCAGTCCATCACCCCTCTTAGGATTCAAGCGCATGGAGCAGGCGCGCTCCTGAGGTCGGGCCGCAGGCGGGAGCTTCGGAGGTTGCTGGCGGGAGGAGTTCCTCCTGAGGCGGCGTAGGCTCCGCAGCCGGTGGGGCCGCTAAAGGCTTCACTACAAAAAAATACACTTCCATGATGATACGTCTTTGTCATAGTAGGTCGCGTTTTTTGTCATGCATGTACATCCATGAAGATTTGATGACAGAATCAAGATAGTCATACATGTGTTGTCGTAGAAGTGTTCCATGACATTATCAAAATTATCATCATGGAAGTGTCCACTTCCATGACGATAAATCGCGCATCACAAAAGTGCTTTCGTCAAGGGTGACCGACACGTGGCATGCACCATAATGGAACGCCGTTAAGCTATCAGGTCCGGTTTTGGATCCGATAACCCTTTAACAGCCCCAACCAATGGAGATTTTCCACGTGTAAAATCATCATTGGATGGAGGAAACATGTGTCGGCTCACCGTTGGGACAGATGTCATCCACTCATTGGACCCAAGGCGCCTATGATACGTCGACGTGTGGCACGGCCCAATAGAGGCCCACTCCTGTGGAAAGGCCAGCCCGTTTGGCTTGGTCAAAAGGTGGCGGGCTGGCCCATTGAAAGCCTGTTAACGACATGTTCGCATATAGCCCATTTACAGCCCGCTAACTCACGACCCATTACGGCCTACCGGAATTAGGCCCAGTAGCGTCATCTGAGCCGTCCAATATGATTCCAGCCCGATGTAACTTCCGGCCCATGTATGGCCCATGACGTATTTCGGCCCATATGAGTCCCTTTGTAACTCTTGGCCCATTAATGGCCCGTGGTGAAATCGGCCCGTAATGAACAGAGTATCGCTTTATACCCATTAGCGGCCCATTATTCCATTGGTTCGTTTCCAGCCCATGTTACCTTTCAGCCTTCTCAAGGCCCATTTATTCTTGGGCTCATTTCCAGCATTCGGTTACTTATGGCCCGTTACTGGCCTTTACTGCTTATGGGCCAAATTCAGCCCGTGGATACTGTCGGCCCGTTTGTGGCCCGTTAATCTGTCAGGCCATTTTCATAGCATCATCAAATATGGCATATTAACGGCCTGTTATGGTCAGCCCATAAGACGTACGATTTCCACTCTAGCCCGTTTACGACCCCTTATATGGCCCGTAGAAGGCCCATTGATCCGACGGCCCATAGAAGGCCCATTGATCGGACGACCCATGGATTCGATGTCCCATAGAAGATCCATGATTCCGATAGCCAATAGAAGGCCCATGGATCCGACAGCCCATAGAAAGCCCATGGATCCGACGGCCATAGAAGGCCATGGATGTCCGTCACGTAGATGGCCCATGGATCATACAGCCTGTGGAGGGCCATGGTCACTACAACGTTTGGGCGAGTTGGCCCCCGTTTGAACGATATAGCATATTCAAAGAATTATCCTACTCGATACTATCACCTCTAAAAACCATACACTATACAATAAAGAGACTAAGGCATAGAAACGTAGAATAATCCTACACTATACAATAAAGAAATTACAGCCGATTATACCCACTAGGCATTATAGTTCGGCACCAGTGATAATAAAGCATACACAAACAACAAATTACATACACTGGGGAAATACAACTCCTATATCATGGACGTGCATCAACATAACTTACCATTTGAAATATAATCTCTTCAAAAAATAGGATTGCCTGGATTTAGATAGCACAAATTTCAGGCTGCAAAATCTCCAATTCCTTCGTTGTTACCTCAGTGTCTTGTTTCATTTTTTTGACTCATGCATCTAATACCTGCATGTCCAGTCTCAACTTGTTGATTGTACGTTGAGAATCATGTACACGTTGTCTTGCCACCTCTAGTTGATGCTTGAGAACATCAGCACATTCCAATTCCAATCCACATTCATTCCGTAACGGCCATGCCACACTGCTCGCATATCTTTGTGTTGATGTCACTTCATCCTAAAATGTTTCTGTAAGTACACATGACTAGGGCAAAAATATAGTTACAATAGTGAAGCGAGCAAGACAGACTATTTTGTACATGGCAAAACATGACTAACAATAATGTTACACGTCATGAAGTATAAGCAGGTGATATTTTAAAAATTATAAAAGGGTAGTCTGTGCAGCCTGCTTACAGAAATCTCTCTTAGCTCACAAGAGGAGCAAGATGTTGGGGCCCAATCCAAAACACATACAAATTATAAATTTAGAAAACATGTTGCATAGAAGTAAGCAAGCAGCTGGCCATTCTCTAGCTCAATTAAAGTCTTAGGGAGCATAATGAACAGCAGAGGGTTTCATACAAACATACTACAACAAGGAAAACTATGCAATCATTAGCCTAGTATAAACTAGATTATGAGCCTCATGCAATAATAGTTGGTTAATAGACTTCAAAGCTTCAGGCACAGTTCGACAGAGTAATTAAATGGTAAGGCATTTAATTATGTCAACTAATAGTTATACAAGTACCCAACATCATGCATCATTCTTTGGGCATCTCATTAACTGAGGACAAATAAAGCAATTGAAAAGAGAAAATTAACTATGCCTGAAACAAACAAGGAATTGAACTATTGAGTTGGATACAGTGACTTACCTTAACAGGTTGAAGAGGCTCAGCACAGCTCCTACTTCTCTTGCAAGGCTCCTTCCTAACATCTTGTACTTGGAAATCTTCAATCTTATCTGCATTGCACCCCCTCTGCAAGGTGACACAAACTAGTTACTCGTCTCCTTGGAACACAAAAGGATGATATTATAACAAAACAACACCACATAATGAAACATGCCACATTTCTTGCACTTGCACACAATGAAATGAGCATTTACTATGTCTACACTATGTAAAAACTAGCCATACCTTCGAACTGGATCTCCAAGTACTCTTGGAGAGCCTACTTTAGTGTACTGCCAAACCTTTATGTCACCTATGAGTTAGACAAGGCTCCACTACAGCAGCCCTTACTGTTTAAATCATTGACAAGCTCTGTTAGAGTGTTAGGTCAAGAACAGCAAGAAATCAAAGCAAAAAGTCCTAGTATGGCTGGTTGATGCAAACAAGCAATTGAACAGATGTGTGAGCAAATCTCACATATCAAGAAAAGAAGCAAAGAAGGAGGCTTAAAGAGCATCACTTTACCGACCAGATTTAAGGGGCATTTAAACATCATGTGCAACATATGAACTAACATAAACATTGCATATTCCAGATTCTACAATGGAATGCACATGTATTAGGTTATGCCATGTATGATGATGCCTAAATGTACACTATAGCAGGCAGGAGTGATTCATCATTGCACGCACAATTGAATTACAGGTTAAGGACCTGTTCTATTCTGCCTTTTCAGAGCTTATTGTCAAAATAAGCCATAAAAGATGTAAAGAAGTCATTTTTGAGTTATGGGCTTGGGCTTAACTAATTTCGCTTTGGAGGTGGGTGTTTTGGGTAGAACCTCACTAAAAATTGAAGGGAAGGGGAATAATGAAATGACTCTGTTGTGTGCATGTATTACACTCAAAATGCAACTGCTGAAGCCCGCGTCACACCTCACCCTCAAGTAAAAACAAACATGCAAGTGTTCATTGCCCTACCCACTTGCATCTCCTCTCCCCTTTCCCTCTTCCTCGATCCCCTGCCTGCAGCACTAGGGTTTCTCCAGCAAGCCGTCGCCACTGGTCCCATCTTGCCTAGTCCTTGATGATGCTCTGTCCAGCTAGGCTACATCGCCGGTGGGTAGGGGCAAATCTCCCTAGCTGCTCCTCCCTCTGGCGCCGCCCCTCATTGTCATGGTGTCCAGCACCTGCTCCATTGTGGTTCATCCAACGCACTACTCCGGCAGGCGCTGCACAACTACGGCTGATGCCACACTGCGGCAGAAGGCACCTTATTCTCCCTCCGCACCTCCCAGGCCGTGGCCTTGAGGTGCACCTTATTCTCCCTCTGCAATGTATGAACTAACATAAACATTGCCAAATTTTCATTCTGATCCACTATACGATGAATTGCTATGAGCTGCTTCTCCTGCTGCTATATGATGCATTGCTATGAGATGCTCCTGCTGCTGCTATATGATGAATTGCTATGAGTTGTTGCTGCTATATGATGAATTTCTATGAGCTGTTGCCGCCATATGATGAATTGCTATGAGCTACTGCTGCTGCTATATGATGAGTTGCTATAAGCTGCTCCTGCTGCTGCTGTATGATGAATTGCTATGAGCTGCTCCTGCTGATGCTATATGATGAATTGCTATGAGCTGCTCCTACTGCTACTATATGATGAATTGCTATGAGCTGCTCCTGCTATTGCTATATGACGAATTGCTATGAGCTGCTCCTGCTGCTGCTATATGATGAATTGCTATGAGCTTCTGCTGGTATATGATGAATTGCACACTGTTGCTGCTATATGACGAGTTGCTATGAGCTGCTGCTGCTATGTCATGATTTCAGGTGGTGCTGCTATATGATAATAACCAGCCACTTGTACCATCGAATTTCAATAAATAATTGTTCTTCATTTAAATGTGGGTCATGCATTCTTCGTTTAAATTAGGCAATGGGATCTCTATGGAAAACATTGACCAAAGTAGATTGAGCCAAGTAGATGACATCTTTGTATTTGCATTTTGAGCAAATAGTGATGGTCTGTTTTCCTATCATATTAATTACTGCACTGGGTTCAATTTGTGATGTTTGCAAGTCAAATTAATTTTCATATGGGCAGAAAAATGAAAAAATATAATGCAATCTAGACTTTTCACTAATCATACCAAAGATAAGCTGAAAATGCAATGAAAAGAACTGGTTGGCTTATTACATGGAGATTATATTCACAGGTGCTTATTTTCTAAGGATAACTCGTAATAATTGTCCCTAAGAAACTTGGCCAATAGAACTGACATACAAATAACATGTCACGATGATTGCAATGGAGGAGTGACGTACCATAGCACACTGTATAGGCTCACCGTTGCCTCTCCTTTTTTTGTGATGTTCCATGAAATTGCCACATACATCTTGTACTTTATCATTGTGTAACCCTATCTGCAAGTTGACATGGCTAATTTCAGACATCTCTACATGATAATACATTGCATATCCCTTGCGCATATTTAAACCACTAATTAATGATTGTGTGCATAGCATAAACTAGCCATGACTCTGTGTGCTGGACTGGCAGGCACTCTAAGGGAGCCTAATGTAGTGCACTAGAATTCCTACATGCCACCTACGATTTTGTGTAATGTACTGCCTCTGTTCCTAAATATATGTCTTTGTAGAGATTCCAGTATGGACCACATACAGATGTATATAGATCCATTTTCAAGTGTAGATTCACTCATTTTGCTCTGTATGTAGCCTATAGTGGAATCTCTAGAAAGAATTATATTTATAAACGGAGGTATGAGGTAGTATCATGTATGACATCTACCTATCTAATTTAGCAGCCAGTAGTAGAAATCATTTTCTGCACAAAGGGATTACTAGTCGAAAATCCTAGCAAAGCACGCTGGTAGGCAAAGAACAATACAAGAGAGAGAGAGAGAGAGAGAGAGAGAGAGAGAGAGAGAGACGCACTTACAAGATCTTAGCAATGCCTCAGTCCAGGACCTTGGTTGGCCAAGCTGTTAGATCCAGAAGAAACATCATCCTTGTAGTTTTTGTCAGCTGCATAACAGGTAACAGCGACCTGTTAGTATATTTGAAGTACATTGAGCAGGTGATGTTGGACGAGTTTAAAGGTGAAAAGTACCTAGGCCGTGACGGGTGCTTGGCATCTTGCCAGATGGTGGGAATCGGGTTAGAAATGTCAAGGGTGATGACGCTGCACTGGCTGTCGGGGTCCGGTAAGGAGATCTGGAACCGTCGAGTAGGGTGTTGGTGGAGCGGCTCCAGTAGGGTGGGCTATGGTGTGGGCGAAGCGGATCTGTGGCCATGGACGAGGGCATAGGTGAAGCTACTCCGGTGGTTGGGTTAAGGATGGTGTCGACGATGCGGATCTGCGGCCGTGGACGGGGCGTCAGAAGCTACTCCGGTAGGTTGGATGAGGGTGCGAGGACGCGGATCTGAGGCTATGGACTTGTGAGTTGGCAAAGCGGCATGGTAGAGTTGAGAATGGTATAGGCGAAGCTACTCCGGTGGGGTTGACGATGGTGTCGGCGAAGCGGCTCCGGTAGGGTTGAGGAAGGTGTCGGCGAAGAGGGTCAGAGGCCATCGACGGGGGAGTCGGTGGGGTAGCTCCGGGGGGGGGTGTGGATGAAGCATCTCCGGTGGGGAGTACCAATGAGACGCTGCACATGCACTGCGGTTGAGGAAAGTACCGGCGAATCAGATTCGGCGCCGTGGACAAGGCCGACACTGAATGGTTGTGGTACAGTGGTGGATGAGAAGTCTACTTGTTTCTAGGGGAGGTGGGAGGGGTAGATACGGCTGCAGAAGTAGATCCGGCGAGGTGGACGCCGCTGGCAGTGAATGGGCTCTGGTACGCCGGTGGATGAGCAGTCTAGGGGTTCGAGAGGGGAGGGGAGAAAGGCTGATGAAATACGAATGGCGTGATGTAAGATGCTCTGGTGCTGTGGAGTTAGTCATTTTTGCTGGAGGGGCACAGGAAATGGGGGTGCCATGTAGTGGGGGGAAACGGAAGTTACCAAAGCAGCCCCGACCTACTATGTAGATGAGGGCGGTATTGTAACTGTTGGTCTCCATGCACCAAGGACAAAAGGGGAATTTCGCATGCTAAAGACTAAGGTGGCGGAAATTTTAGAAGGAGGCGTGAGATTTTGCCACCCGCGGGATCGTTCATATCCAGTTAAAAATAATTTTGGACCGTGCTAGAAGGAAGGTCATGCGAGACTGTGTACATGGGGCATGCGTCAGCAGTTAATAACTGGTGTGAAGGCCACCCCAGAAAAAAAGAAAATAACTCGGGATGATGTGCCGATAACTTGGACGTTCACATGGGCGCGGCCAATCGTACGGGTGTAGTGGCGCGTTCACAAAAAAAGGGATCAAACGCTCATCCTATGTATTTATCGTATAAATAGATAATTTAGTGCAATTTGTTATTTACTTTAAACATAATGCATGGACGTGTTAGTGTAGAGGCGCACAAAAAGAAATGGATATTGTAGTCCGCTACTTAAAAGTGTTACCTCATATGATTACATAGCCTCCATTACATAAATTGTGTACCCATTGAATTCATATATGAATATTACATATATTACTTCATAATAGAAACTTAAATCATCCAACACTAATGATTTTGAATCAAGAGCAACAATGGTGCATGTACATGATAGCTACATTGGTTGTTTGAAGAAACATCACTCTAACTTTGGCATGCATAACTGAAAAGGTTTATTTAAATAGAAAAAAATATGATACATGAGTGTCCAATATTTATAGCGTTGAATCGATATTGTACCTTTGGCCATGATACGAAGTAGATATTGATTTATGTTCAAGCAATGCACGTCCACAATCGCTAGATTGTGATACGTGAATGAATTGTGCAATCTCTCTCACACGCATACATATCTCATTTCCCTGTGGGCATCGGAATCACACGCGCGCACTTCGTGTATTTCTCTCCCTCCGTCAAGGTTAGAATTCGTCTTTCTACCCCGTCTTACAAGTCTCTCACACAGAAACACACACTCTCTCTCTCCGTCGAACACGCCCACACCTTTAATTCCGCCCACCCATAGCCACTAATGTCTGAAAGTATAACAATGTCTCTCGCACATATGCCTAACGTTAACTCGAGTTCCGGAACCATATGAATACATACAATGGGATTCCAGCAAAGCACCTTTCGTTTTGAGATTTAGCTCTCTCTCCCACACACACACACACATGCTTGCATTTGCATGCACACCGTTTTATTTATCTTCGTGATGCTTTAAGTATGCCTCGCACAAATGCTATCTACCTATCCCTTAATATAGCTAGATATGTGTCACACAAACTCCTTCTCCCTACTAGCAAAATGCCCATGCGTTGCACGGAACATCAAGATGCATTTGTATGAGTAGTTTATCTTGTGGGAGAAAAGGATGAATGAGGGAATGCCTTATTTGCAAATGCGGAGAGGGATGTGGGTATCTTTTTGCAAAATTGCCACAGTTTCCTTCCTATCCGTCGGATATAAATTGGATGGCCTATATTGCAGGATGGCAGGAACACCATCATCACCAACTTTATTTTTTATAAGAGTAGAGATATGTAAGTGTCACTGCCCCCTCCCCCGACACACACACCCACAGGCACACAACCACACACACACACTTCCCAACACCGAAGGAGTAGGGTGACACCTCGATCTTGATACTAATCTATCGACTGGCTTCTCTCTCAAACACACACACGCATACACACTACCCGACACCGAAGGAGTAGGGTGGCACCTCGATCTTTATAGTAATCTATCTACTCCTCGTTCAAACACACACACACACACTCGCTAGTTGTGCCTCTGTGCCTACCGCACACACTCTCGATACATCTTTCTCTCCCTCCCCCTCCCCCACCCCAACAATGACAGCAGAAGGGTGACAACTCGATCTGATCGTAATCTGTCAATTGGTTTCTCTCTCGAACATTGTGTCTCTGTGCCTCGCTCAGTAGCCCCCTCGATATGTAGACTTCTCGCGCGCGCACAACTGTAGTGACGATGACACTGAACCCAGTGTGCCTCATTTTTACCGGCCTCATGTGATAGTTTTCACCCTGTTTTCTGTTAATTAACAAGGCAACCTCTTCTTTGTTACTACTAGTGAATCTGAAATCATTCGGAGCAGACATAAAATATATCACTTCAACCCAATTATCGCATTAACTATTTTAAAAGAAACTAGCTAGATGCCCGTGCGTTACACGGAACATCAAGATGCATTTGTATCAGTAGTTTATCTTGTGAGAGAAAAGAATGAACGAGGGATGGACGTATTTGCAAACGTGGAGAGGGGTGTGGGTATATATTTTTGCTAAATTTCCATAGTTTCCTTCCTATCCGTTAGATATAAATCCGACGGCCTATATTGCAGGATGGCCCGCACAATATCATCCCCAACTCTATTTTCTACTCCCTCCATTCCTAAATATTTGTCTTTTTAGAGATTTCAACAAGTGACTACATATGGAGCAACATGAGTGAATCTACACTCTAAAATATGTCTACATACACATCTGTATGTGGTAGTCCATTTGAAATCTGAAAAATAAAAATAATCCCTCCATTCCTAAATGTAAGACCTTTTAGAGATTCTACTATAAACTACATATGGATATATATAGAGATACTTTAGAGTGTAGATTCACTCATTTTGCTCCGTATATAGTCTATAATGGAATCCCTAAAAATGTCTTATATTTGGGAATGGAGGGAGTATTTAGGAACGGATGGAGTATAAGAGTAGACATGGAGATATATCTCCAGCATGGTCTACAACAAAAATGTGCTGTACTGGTTAGCGCCGGATGCTTGCAATGCGATGACATGAGTTCAAATTCTGTCTTTAACTTTAGATTTTTATATTATAGGTTACTTATTTAATATATACTTCTTTCGCTACTGTACTGACAGTGGAAACCACAGAGTACTTAGAATACAAGATTACGGATGGACTTGTTTTTTTGAATTTCTGTACGAAGCTGTAGCCACCTTGCAAGTCACGTGTACACTGTACATGCAATTAACTTTTTATAGAGGGACAATCATACACGCAATTAACTCAAATGGATTGGATGTCACTTTATTATTTCCAACATAAGAGCATCTCCAATGGCAGCCAGCAAATTTCCTCCCACTTCCTTTCGCAGAGGACGACATCAAACGCTAGCGGCATACATTTTCACAACTCTAACCAACCAGATGAAATTCATGCAAACACGGACTGATTTCATATAAGCATGAAGGATTTCGTATAAAAAAGCCGGATCTTCATATAAACATGATTGATTTCATTTCATTTACATGAACTAAGCGGTGCCAATCCGGCTCTCTTGGTATAATTAATACTCCCTCCGTCCGGAAATACTTGTCCTAGAAATGGATGTATCTAGACTTATTTTAGTTATAGATACATACAATTTATCCATTCTTAGAATAAATATTTCCCGCCAGCTAGTGAAGGAGTACATCATCTAAATGGCCGCTCGGGGATCCCTTTGTCTTCCTCATGTCTGACAGACACTTGTGGGGTCGACGAAGGTCCTCGGAAGAGACGAATCAGCAAAGAAACCACCTGAATGCGCAGTCGTCGCCTTGGCGGTGGCCTTCATGGGACCCAAGTGGTGGCGGCCTCCCGTGTTCTACTTCTCCTTGATGATGGCGGCAAACATGGAGAAGCTGGCCACCAAGTCGTCGCTCTCCACGCACCCGGCTTCTGTCTCTGCCTGCATGGCGCTGCCGCAGGCACAGGAGGAGCACCCTCAGACACTGGTGGCGCGGTACGACGTGGCAGTGATAACGCCTGTACCGGTGTGCTCACCGCCATGCCAGTGTGGAGCAACTCGCCACTTCTCATCGAGCTGAAATGGAGCGGCAAGTTGCTGAACCACGCGCCTGCTTGGGGCGGCAACTGGCTCCGTCGGGCCAAGCGAGGTTGGTGAAGCACCGAGCGGCCTCGCCCATATCTGGAGGGCTCGACAGGCCACCCAACCGGGTAATATGCCGGAAACGGCTCCTCTGAAGCCATAGGAAGAGTGGAGAAAATGGTGAAGGAGGAGATGGGGGAGCGGTGGAGGGGTGCGATTCTTGCCCGCTGTCTGTCTGGCCTCGTGTAAATAGAGGGCGGACAGCAGGACCTTGGCCGACGTCTGGCCTCATTTAAACTAAGGGCGGATGGGAGGAGCTCGGCCGGTGTTGCGTTTAATTCCGGCCTGCTCAAGAACGGACATGTGGCCGGAGTAGGTTTATCGGTTTGCATGTAGGTTTAATGGAGGTGAGGCGGCATGTTTAGCCGGGCATGCAGCGGGCGGGGTAGTACTATTCGATTTGATAGAGGGCACGCAGTTTCCGATATGGCTTTAATGCAAACGAGGGAGGGAGTAGCGGTTCCCAAAATATTGAACGGCCAATGCATCCTCCTTCAATTAATGCATGAGGGAAGTAATGGGAGGAGGACCAGGAAAAGAGGTTGCACGATGTGAATGCAACGCAGTTTGCCCTCATATAAAGGCGCCCCTCCATTCCAATGCATCTACCAAATCATACACACCTAAGAATTTGCCTAAAAACCTACACTAAGCGCAAAAATCTCACTACATACCCATGGCGGCGATGCGTGCGAGCGGCCAGCAGCTGTGCCAGATAGTCCATGACGTCAGCCTGTGGCATGGTGCCGAGGATCGTCTCTAGACGGTGTTGGACACCGACTGGTGGATGGCCACCATCGACGCCAACTACGACTCTTAGTTGGACCAGATGATCGTTGCCACCACCAACAAGTTCACCGTTCTCAAGAAGCTCGTGGACGAAATTGCCATACTCCTCCAGCCCGCGCGCCCAGGCTCCTCATTGTCTGCCACCCTAATCGGCCTCCATGGCCGGAACCTCTTTCAAGCACTGGTGGCCCTACAACTACCCGCCGACACCACGAAGAATGTCCACCTGGCGGTCGCGCTCGCCACGAGGCGCCTCGCCCTGCAAGAATTCGTCGACCTACACATCCACGTGTACGAGCAAATCATGTACATAGGTATCTACAAGGCCAGTGAGGACGCTACGACGTTGGCCTTCCTCAACCGGCTGGAAGCCTTGTATGCCTTTTCTGAGAAGCACCTCGACCTTGCCACAAAAGCCGCCGCTCCTTAGCCGTCGGTCGGTGGCCCAGCGCACTAAGATGAGGAGGTGGAGGTGGTCGTACATTGATGGATGCATCTTTCTTCTTCCTTCTATAACCACCACTGCGATCGCGTCATCATCGTGGCCTTAATTCTTATTGTGTTGTTGCATTCTCGTTCCTGTCAATACCGACATGTGCGATCACTTTGCTTAATTATATGCATCACTGTAACTAGTACTCCATCCGTCAATTTATAAGTTGTGCTTACCTTTTCCATCAACTTCGTGCAACGCACGGGCATCTTGCTAGAAACACTAGAAAATGTCGGACCGCGTGTGACCAAACAGACAATGCGCCAACGTAGCTACTACGTACCCTGCTTATCTGGAGAAAATAGCAAGGCCCTAGCGTTTCCAATCGTTATTTTTATCTATCAATCGTGCTCAGGAGCAGAACCGAAATGTTACAATTTATACATGTTTCACTACTCCTACTCCTATAAAAGAAGCAATTGGTGATGGTGGTGTGTCTGCCATCCGTCGTTTCTGACCATTAGATCTGCATCTAACGGATGTGAGGTAAGTTGTGGCATTTTTGCAACAATATCCCACTTCTCTGCCTGAATTTGTAGAAAACCCCTTATTATCTTGGAAGCAACCACATCCCTCCCTCACCTCATCAAAGCAGCCTGAGAAATATATTTTGAGTGAAAAGTACTCCCTCCATTCCTAAATATTTGTCTTTCTAGAGATTTCAGTAAGTGACTATATATGGAGCAAAATGAGTGAATCTACACTTCAAAATATGTCTATATAATCCATATGTGATAGTCCATTTGAAATCTCTAAAAAGACAAATATTATGGAACGGAGGGAGTAATATCTTAGGACTATATCAAAACAAGCGTGATTTCTTTCAAGTTTGTGAACAAGTACTACTATTCTACTACTTTGGATCCATCGCAATGCATGGGCACATTGCTAGTAAAAGGAAAAGGCCTGGCGCATTCGCGTCGCACTCCCCCCCCCCCCACACGCCCGGGAATCGTGAGTACTCCACGGCCCATCCGGCATGACACATATCTTAGGGAAGGCGTGTTGCATAGCATTTTCACTTTCATGTGGGACCGCCGTTGAGAAAACCAACTATGGGCAAACCGCACCCCGCCCGCCGCCGGGTTGGAAAACAGAAACGTGAGGAAGATCTAGCTATAGCACGGAAGCCAAGAAATTTGGTGTCAGATGGGGCTCGTTGATAGAGTAGGAGCATTCCGTACTACTCTACTCCTACTAGTACCAAGTTTGTACTATACAACTAGTACTACCACTATACAACTAGTAGGTACGTGCACGACACAACATCGTAGGAACAAAAAACGGGAAGATATTGTTTTGGGTGATTTATCTTTTTTTCAGTCAACGTAGTATGAATAGTATGATGTGGGGGGCACCCATGAAGCTTATGTGGCTTGGTTGCATGGCTATGAAAGGTTAGAGAAAAATAAATAGATAATGTGTTTAGAGTGGACTCCACTAAATAGATATACTTTGGATCCATTGCAACAGGCCGGCACATCTATACCTATACCCCCTATGCCGACGATTGCAACAGACCGTAGTATGAATAGTATGATGTGGGGGGCACCCATGAAGCTTATGTGACAGAATGTGTGTGAATAACTTTGAAAGTTGGTCATTGGATGAAGCCAATCCGACGGTACAAAGATGGCAAATCTGAGCACTATTGGCTGTTGGATATCATCTACATTCCACCACATTCTGCCACATGTAGAATCTAGAAGACTCCATGGTTTAACTTCATTCATGACTAACTTTGCCACAACTTAGCTTAGGCAAAGTGTGTCTGCCACAAAAAATGTGGCTAACAAAATGGCCACCACAAGTGTGGCAAGATTTGGCAAGAAGTTGAGTCTATGACATGTGGACCATGTAGCTAGAAAAGTGTGGCAAGCCACAAGTGCAGCAATGAACCATCCACAGGTCTAGCATGATCCCAGGAGTTCCCTTCTCGACCCACTTTTGGGTGTTTGGTAGAGTGTATGGAGGGTGCATGAGTCCACACTAGCTTAGCAGAAATACACTAGAAGCATGCATGAAGAGAGCATACATGAAGAGGGGTGTTGAGTTGAGCATGCATGAAGATGGAACAACTATGCTGAGAGGAGAACGCAACCAAACACACTTGTGGCAGGCCTAAGCTTAGGCGTGGCAACCTTAGGCTGCAAACCAAACATCTATCCAACTATATAGTGTGTGAATAACTTTGAAAGTTGGTCGTGGGATGAAGCCAATCTGACTGTACAAAGATGGCAAATCTGAGCACTACTGGCCGTTGGATATCATCTACATTCCACTAGATTTTGCCACATGTAGAATCTAGAAGACTGCACATGTAGAAGCAAAATGCACAAACCACCAGAATCTCATGCGTGCAATGCACGTGTACCATAGTAGTAGTTGGGAGTAGTAGTAAGAAACAAATTCCGGGTTTGGCACGAGCTCGTACTACAGGAGCACCACAAGGCCTGCCGCAGGAGTTACATTTCCCTCTCGGGGCCCATAGGACCGAACTTCAGTGGCTTAGTGCCCGACCTTAAATACGGCTGGCCCACATGTCATTCTCATGGTGGTGGCATGGTTCGCGACTCACTCGTTCGAGATGAACCGTCCGGTGGTGGCGTGGCCGTGGCGAGGGTGCCATAGCTGGGCGTCGGGGTGTTACGAGGCATAGATGGCCACACCGTCGGGTACTACTTATAGTACAGAAGTACTGCAGTTGAGGATTGATGCCCGGGACGAAATGTGTCACAGCCGCTGGATGAAAATTCGATGGTGGGGGAGTACGGATCGGAGCACAGCAGCGGAGCAGGCAAACCACATCCAATCGGGTCTGGCTGTGGTGGAAAGTTGATTGTCACCGCAGTTCAGCTGGCCCGCATGTCATGCACACAAAGGCAGATGAGTGGTGGGGCCAAGAGGGATGAGGCGCACGTCAGGGGGATGAGGATCCCCTGACGTTAACAATCCTACCATTCTTTCACTGACATGTGGGACCCCCAAGTGTGGGTCCCACCTGTCAGCAAAGGAAAGGCAGGGTAAGGCAGTGATAGCCATGTCAAAGGATCCATATCCATGTCGGGGGACATCGTGCTTACAAGTAGAGTTGGAGCGGTGTCGTGGGAATCTCGTGTGGGTGTGGCAGTGGTAGAAACAAGAAACGTGATGGTCGCTGTGGTTCAACTTCCATGGACAAGCTGTCATGTCTACTGACACATGTATATCAAAACTAGAGTGTTTATATTTAAATGACGTGAACAAGTATTATTGTACTACTGTGGATCCATTGCAACGCACAGGCCAGCACATTGGTAGTAATAGTGTCTATCTCTATCTCCAGAGGCCTTCCCTCGTTCATCCTTTTCTCTCACAAGATATACTACTCATACAAATGCGTCTTGATGTTCCGTGGAATGCACGAGGATGTTTCCTTGGGGGCCTCTCCAGCGCGGCGTGGCCGTAGTTGCAAGTTGATGCCCCTTGAGATGCCGACATTGAGGGGCACTCGGATTTCCTCCGATGAGCAGGTAAGATGAGTTTGATAACGTAGTAAATACATTCTAAAGACTACTTCCGTGTCCATTTCCTAATTCTCCCCATGCCCACCGTTTCACAGGTTAGGCTCGGTGTGAGTGGAGATTGGCTTGCATATGTACGGGAGGGTACCAACATCAATTTGCATGACATTTACAACGGTGACACCGTTCCTGTAGAATCTTTGTCCAACATTGGGATCAGCCATGCAACCGGCAACCGCATGAATTGGTATGATGGAACCACGGTGAGAATGCACATGGCGGTCAAAGGTGGACCATGCTGTCTGTGGCCGATTTGTTGCCATACGACTACGAAGACGCTGTGCTCCTTTCTAACCGCATCTTCACGGTGACAAACTAGTGGGACTTGTTTCGTATGGGTGACATCCTCTCCCTCTCTCCCAGTTTATTTGTTTTGAATCTTTTCGTTTTATAGATTTCAAATCCAAATTTAGATCTCCCCATCACATGTTGAGATTACAATGTTCATTAAATCGTTGCGTGCATGTATAGTAAAGAAACAAATCTCAAGTTTGGCATGAGTTTGTGCAGTGGTAGCACCAGCCTAGCGCAGGACTTACATTTCCCTCTCAGGGCCCTCGGGACTGAGCTTCAGCGCCTTACTACACCTGCCTTTAACTCAATAACATGTGGACCCGATAGGTGGCTGGTCCACATGTAATGCCCCCGAAGGCAGAGGGGCAGTGGGGCCGAGAGGGGTGAGCCGCAGGTCGGGGGACGTGTGGTGTCATGGGTTCGTGCAGCGTCGTGGGAATCGTGTGTGGCTGTGGTAGAATCTTGATGCTCGCCGCATTTAAGGTGGCCCACATGTCATGCACACAAATGCGGAGGGGCGGTGCGGCCGAGAGGGGTGAGGCGCACATCGAGGGACGTGGTGCCGTGGGTTGGAGCGGCGTCATGGGAATCGCGAGTGGCAGTGGATGCAACGTGATGGTCCCCGTAGTTGAACTTCCATGGACAATCTGTCATGTCTACGGACACATGCATTGCATGCCAATCACTGGAAGGAGTAGTAGAGAAAGCTAGGCAGATAAATAGTTCCTTATAGTCAAGCGGACCCACGCTACTACTTGTTCCAAAGACATGCACACCATCGAAATAGTCCATCTATATCAATATACACCGAGAGGGAATAATTTTTTTGTACAAGAGAGGAAATAGTGCATCCATCCATAATGCCCTGCTACTGGTGTAGCCTTATCTTCTTATTCATCATCATCATCTTCTTCTTCTTCTTCTCATTTTCTGTGGGAGATGGCTTCGCAACAAGATCTTTGGACCTTGCAGCTATCTCGAAACTCACACGAGCATCGAGGGTAGCATATTTTATCTGCTCGTACATCAAGGGATAATTCTCCCATCCAGACGACCTTAATGCCACCATCTCGTCACCCTTCTGAAGATTTGTACCAAGCACGAAATTTGCTACATCGAATAGGGATGGTGTCTTTTTTATCAAAATCTTCTACAAGAATTTTGATTCTGGTTTGTAGGTCAGCGATGCTTTTCAAATCAAGGTTGTACGGCTCGAGGTTCTGTTTGTCCCCTTCGATGGCTGCCCCATAGAGGTATATGTCCTCCCGAGACAAGAAATCGTGAAGCTCACCTGGTATGGAGGGCACATTTATGATGTGGTACACCAAAACATCATCTTCAAGGCACAGCTGAAGGACGGCGGCACGTTGGATCTTCCCAGTGTCATGCTCCATGTACTCTGCGTCGAGACCGATGACCCTCGTCTCTACCTTTTCGAGGGAGTTGGATACATTGTTGATCCACTTCCGAACAACCCATGGGTGGATGGTGACGGTGGCAAGTATGCTCAACGAGCCTTCGACAAGGACATGTTTGACGCTAAAAACCTGCATCATGATCTCTTTCGCCATTTGGAACCGCTGGAACGGAGGGCTATGGTTTAGAGAATTACTATTAGATGGCTAGTCTAACTGAAGTAGTAGATGATTATTTAAAGAGATTAAAACAATGTGAACGCAGTGGGGTTTGGATGCAAATGAAGACGAAGGGGATGTGAAGAAGACGAGGAAAATCGGTTCCAGATGGAGAAGTAAATGGGAGAAGTGGCATGCATGCAGTTGATTAGACGGCTAGGTAGACTAAACGAAAAGGCTATGCGGGTAGACTGAGGAGTCTTACATGTTCGTCTACGTGCCCATCCTTCCTGGTAGGTGGGACCTATGCAAACAGATAAAAAAATGTGTCATAGCTAGTTCAGATGGGTATTGGCGCATGCGTGGGAGACACAACATTCTCTGGTTAAGGAATACACGGTTATCCTCATCAAAAAAGAAAAGGCCCATCTTCGCGCTTCCGCATGCACGAGAATTTGGTTCTACTTGCAATATGGATGATACCTGGAGGATGAAGTGAACATGCATGCTAGCACGGGAGATCTATTTCCGCTATACAATACTCGAGTACTTATGTTCCTACTACTAGTAGCAGTACAACTATGGTACACTTGATGGTTAAAATACTATTCTCCGGTCCTCATAGTGAAGTGACAACACCCTGCGCCTAACGCTAGTCCAGGCGGCGTGTTCGGGTTACCAAAGTCAGCCTCACCCTGTGCACTATGCAGTCTGTCACCGCCGATGTATAACACATTAGCATGCCTCGCCTCGTCTCCCTCTCCCCTCCCATAGCACCACTCCATCTCCATCTCCATCTCCGTCTCCATCTCACTGTGCCCCCGTGTACCATCACCTCGCTCGCACTGACATCCTTCTCCCCCGTAAATCAAGCCCCCCAAAACCCCCACCTTCCAAACTCCACCATGGCCGAACGTGAACCGCGCAACATCCATATGAGCTGCAATTGGATTAGTCTCCCCAGTGACATCCTCGACCTCTGTTGTTCATGTATGGATATGTTGAGCGCCCTGCAGCTAGCTGCATGCTCGAGGGACATGCACACAACCATCGTCGAAGTGAGGCCTAAGCTTTTGTACCCCTGAATAATCAAACGGTTAGGAATATATGGAAATTCTCCTTATTTTATAGTAATCTATATACTACTACTAAATATGAGTGTGTATCAATGGCCATGTTAGTTTCCTCATTTTCATGACGTAGAAACATGCACCACACTGTTGGTTTCATCTAACCATACATTAGGGAAGTAAATGTGCATATGGAGAAATCTATATTTGGAAGTAGTGAAATCCTGTAATGCTTACCATGTGCACATACCTATATTCTCCCTTCAGCAATCAATGGCTAGAATAATATCCTCACAAAAAATTTGCCCACAGAACACGAGTATATACAAATGCATGGTCTGTTAGTTACCTTGAAGAATTTGTTTGTGAGGACAGAACATGATTACATAACATGCATGACATGGTAGTTTCCTGTGAAGAATCGATTGCGAGATAACATGAGTATAACCATGCATGGCACTTCTATATTTTCAAACGTAGTATACATTTCCCTGTATTTTCCTCCCAATTCCAACAGGGACATATCAATGTTGTTTCTTGCTTTATCCTACTCATACTCTGAACAATGCTAATCTTACATTAACAATGCATATCCTTTTTGATATGATGTAGTGTCTCTATAGTTACTGCCCTTTGTAATCACACCACCTTTGCCAAAACAGGCAAAACTGGTTCCTTGCTCGATCAGACAATGGCAAAAGACTGGTGATCATTCGGACACATGAGCTGGAAAAGTTATATTGCAAGAACCCCACTATATACAAGCACCGTGAAATACGTGATTATCCAGACAGTGGCTGTTACGTCTATGAGCAGGATACCGACTTGTTGGGGCCTTCGGGATTTTTTAGTTGGAGGCGGGTAAACAACCTTGGTTCACACTTTCTGTTTCTTGGACTCAATTATCCGATTAACCAGGAGATCACCATTGGCAAGGACCTCGATGGCAGAGACGCTCTATTTGCTATGGAAAACTGCGTCTACACGGCGAGCCCCGGGAGTTCGGGAGCAAACTCCCCGGATTGTCAATGATACAGCCTGCAGCCAAAACAAGGTGGGAATGACAAAGGCATCCGGATTAACTTTGATCCTTGGATGTCTCAATTACGACAGGCAGTGATGTGGTTCAAGCCTTCAGGTTGATAGGTAATTGGGCTGTTGCGTCGAAAGGGTGGACTACTGGTGTCTCCGAATCATTGGTCGCTGAAGTGGGGCTGAAAATTATGATGGTGTTGGATTGTCTCTTCGAATGACTTTGTTGTCTTTGCTACTTGTTCTGGATGGATAGTTCTTTCTTTTGTTATGCATATTCCTTGTCATTTGGTCATCCTCGTCTATGTCACTCTTACTATGTAATAGTTACCTCTATTTAGAATGTCATTCTCTTCTGGATCACGAGAGTCTGAGCGTTGCAGATGGGTGCTTTTTGGTGGTGTAGCAAGACTTCTTATGAGCTATCATGTCTTGCTGTTTATGTCAGTAGTAGTCACTAGTCAGTGTTTGAATGTTGTATATATCGTTGTTTTGAATTGTTTATTGTCTCGAACTACTGGTGGGCTAAATGAGGGCATGACCATTCTCAAGTGTTTAGAGTGTATCTCCTTTTTTTGAAGTTATATAATTTTGAGCTCAGTGTCTTTTCGATGGTGTACACTTGTTTGGGCCAGTGAGGTGTCGTTGAATATGGGCCGAGTAGTAACGCAATGCCAAACAGGTCAATTATGACTCTCAGGCCGGGCTCTCCAAAGATCCTAAAAAAGGTCGGGCTCTCCAAAAAAGAAAGAACAAGGACTCTTAGGCCGACATGTGGGCGCCACCGGTGTTTTCTTGCGCTTGCGCGCCGAGAGAATATTGACGCGTGTATGAAATTCATGCTACCTTTTCATCCCCAATCTCCCGCCCCTCCCCTACCTCTATAATCTTGATTCCTACTCCAGTTCTCCCAAATCCCCCTCCTGTACTCCCTGTACTCAAGCGCACTATCATGTCACCGGTCAATGCGGATCTCCGAGCCAGAGATCCCAAGGTTCGTCCTGCCTTTGGCCGCTACGTGCTGTCGCTCAACAGTGGCATGGCGGCGCTTGACGACCAGTTTGCCGGCAAAGTGCTGATGGTAACCATCAACGGTGACCGGCCTCCCGTCTCGCCAGACGACCTCATCAAAGCTCTTGGCATTGTGCATGGCATCCAAATAAGTGACTTCCTCGTCGAAGTCTGTCTGCCACCGGCTGATTTCTTCATCAGGTTCTAGACAACTTTTGACTGCAGTCGTGTGTTCGAATCTTCCCGACGTATGTTCTGGGATGGCGTGCTGGTGAGCTTTGATTGGTGGCACCCAGGATGGGGCTCGATGCCCTTTGAGCTTGAGTTTTTAACAAAGCTTACCTTCCACAGCATGCCTCGACATGCTTGGAAGAGCGAGTCCATGAATGAGCTTATCAACGACCTTGGATGAAGAAGACGTCCACCATACCGAAGGTGATTGGTGCTGAGATACCGGTGCAGCAACCGGGGTTGTACTATTCATCGCCACCAAGGCGGCCGCGGACCACGTTAGGGATGTAGGGCCTGTTTGGTTCATGACTAACTTTGCCACAGCTAACCTTAGGCACAGTGTGGCTGCCACAAAAAGTGTGGCTAACCAAATGGCCACCACAAGTGTGGCAAGATTTGTCAAAAAATGAGCCTATGACTTGTGGGCCATATAACTAGAAAAGTGTGGCAAGCGAGAAGTGTGGAAATAAACCAAACACATGCCTAAGGTGTTGTGGCATGACTAAGGTTAGGTGTGGCAACCTTAGGCTGAGAACCAAACAGCCCCGTACCTGTATCGAGTGCTCGTGCATGTCGAAGAAGTGGTCAATCCATCAATTGAAGTCCTGTCGCCGCCGCTGGTGCCAGGGTCCTTCGACGACGTCCATTACAGGAGTGAACGTCAGACTTTCCCCGTGTTGCTTAGAACGATGGATGGCACAGGGCCTACTCCATCACACAGCGGAGGCCACTGCTTCTTTGGGAGAAGATGCAGGGCTGGCTGCCTGGATGTGCTCTAATTTAAGGTAACAACTGAATCTTGTCAGATACTAGTTAAATCCAAGCTATGGGTGTGAAGCACTGATGTGCCGGTACATTTGATTGTGACTTGTTCTAATTTTGTACCTGAACTTTTTTAGAAAGGGTTGTACATCAACTTAATGTGCTAGCAGAACTTATTGTGTTGTCTTTCTATTTTCTTTGCACATCATTCAAGATATTTCCCCGTCATTAATAAAGATGATGAACCGTTATGTATGAATTCATTGGTTTCAACATAGCCTTACCCATAGCGATCCACTGCTTCCATCATGATTATGCCGCCTGCGTGAAATTTTTGTATGCAAGTTCAGTGTGCTATGATGTTCTATATGATTGTGTCAACTATATAAGTTTTTACTGAGCATCAGAAATGCATATGGCTGAAAGGTGTATTTACGAGTATTGACCGATGTGTCTCTCTCTCTCTCTCACACACACACAAACACACACACACACAAGTGGGACCCGTTGAATTATTTCTTTGCTCGTGACATCTTTTAATTAGGTTCCACTTTTTTCCGAAGTTTCAAAATTGAGCTCAGTGACTTCAAAAAGTTGTACAGAAGCCTTGTTTGGGCCTTTCCAGCGTCGCTGAATGTGGGCTGAGTAGGCATGTTAGATTGTACAATACTACACAGGCCTTTTTCAACATCAGCAATGCAACTGGGCCGACAGTTGTACACGATATCCGGGTCAACTTGTTATTCTCCACCCTGCTGGGCTGCAAACTTTCCTAGGAGGTATGCATTAGGCTTAACAAGAAAATAGACTTTAAGAAATAGTAAATGGGATGTAATTATAATAAATGGGCAGTTACTATAAAAAATGCACCAAACGCGTAATTAGTTTAAAAAATATATTATTTTTGGAATTTGAAAATTTTAATTTCATTACTTGTTGCATGCGCAATATTTCATTGGATTTTAACATAATACAACTTTATTTTGAAATTATAATTAATTTGACTATAAATTTCAGATAAAAATATTTCGGATCCCATAAAAATGTGGGAAATTTTTTGAATTTTGTTTTGAGCGGTTGGTTGAAATTATTCATCTTTTTTTAGGAATGGTTGAAATTATTAATTGTTGTCCTAGCTAGAAAATGGGTTGTACTTTCAACAAACTATAAATGGGCAGTAGTAAATTCCATTAGAATTAAAAAAAATGGGTTCTACATTCTTACAAATCGCAAATGGGCTATATGTTCTCTGCCACACACTTGTGGGCCTTCTAAGTTGACGCCTCCTGTAAAAAAGAAACTAAGTTGACACGTATGCAAGGCTTTGTCAACAACACACGGTTCTGGAAGCTGTGGCTGTTGGATGTCCATCCAATGGATGTCGTACTTCTTCTTCAATCTCGGATATTCTTGCTTCAGCCACCCAAAAAATGATTCCTCCCCCTAACATCTAGGGCGCACCGTTTCGGAGGCTGACATGTGGGCCTACTAAGTAGATGCGTACCAAGGGCTTTGTCAACTTACTCAATATTGACGATTCTAGCTGCAGTGACCATACGATGTCCGTCCAATGGCCGTAGTGCTTCTTCAACCTCTGGTCTTCTTGCTCCAGCCGCCCAAAGCAGCGTCAATCGTGCCGCGTGCTCTTGCCTCCCGTGGCTAGCTGTGATGCCGCGGTGGCCTCACCGCCCCCTACTACTCCCACCACTTGCCAAGCCATCGCTCAACTCACCCACACACCCTGTTATTCATCGGTGACGGCAGCCTCACACCGCAGCGAACCAGTGAACCCTCATACTCCTCTACGCGTGGGCATCCACTGCCGCGTCTACCTCGGCTCCGCGTCGTCCCCTTCCTAGGCCTCATCGTCGTCCACCGCCCTGGTGCTCTCGACGCGGCGTGGTCACCGTGGTCAAGGAACGGCATCCATCGGATGTGGACTGTGTCAGGACCGGTCATCTAATAAAACATTTATTGAAAGACCGACCATTATATCAGACCAGTATAGAAGAATCCTCCTCACTGGTAGAAAAATCCTTGATACAGAAATCCAGAAGTACTAAATAATATACAAGGTTGAGCTGAGGCTGCTCAACAATTTTATTACAAGCACGCCAATATTATACATAAAGGCGGATATGACACAAAGGGGTATGGTGGCATAACTACTGACTCGTAATAAAAGTGGTGGTGGATATGTCACAGTGAAGTGGGTGACATGACTCTGAAATCTTACAGCTCATCAAGTGCCGGAGTGAGGCTTGATGATTTTATTAGGGAAGAGGAAGCGTATATAATACAAGTGACCAACTCCAGGGTCGCACGGGACTGATTGGGACACCTCTAGGTGTCAGACTCGCTATCGTACTCTTCATCCATAAGATCACCTTCGTCAACATCTGGCCAAATCAACAAGCCAGGTGAGTACTTTGAATGTACTCGCAAGACAGTTTGGACATAAGATATAACAAATGCAAACATGATGCACATGAGCAGATTAGTAATGCACACTCAGGTAATAAATTTGCACTGCCCGATAAATGAAAGGAAGTCAGGCGGTAGTCCTCCCGAAATCCTAATAAAATAGTTGAAGACCGATCGGGTGTCTGAAGCGACGCCTCGAAAGGAAAAATAAATTAACATGCCGCAGTCGGGCGTCAGGGCGACACCACATAATGGGCTTATATTGAAACGTAAATGACAGTGCGTGCCACAGTCGGACGTCTAAGCGACATCTCGAAAAGGGCTTATAATGAAAGTAACTAACAAGGATGCCACAGTCAGACGTCTGAGCGACATCACATAAAGGGCTTATATCTAAAGTAAATAGCAAGAATGCCACAGTCGGACGTCTGAGCGACATCACATAAAGGGCTTATATCAAAAGTAAGTAACAAGAATGCCACAGTCGGACGTCGAAGCGACATCACATAAAGGGCTTATATTTCGTCATTCGAATTCAAGTAACTCATGAAAGTAAGATCACCCCCAAGGGATACTCGGTACATAAAAATAAACTGGTTAGTCCATCCATAGGAATAACATTCAGCCGGGTTTACCATTCATGCTTATTCTCCGGAGACTGACACTAAGACTGATACTGAGACTGACACTAATATGTTGATCAAAGTCCTTGACCACGGATATGGTTACTCAACTGGTTTTGACTCTGCAGAGTTTGTACTCTTTACCCACAGCCAACGGATTTCAGTGGTCACAAAGGACTAGTTCCGTTTACGGTATTTTAGAAGAAACACATCTAACCAGTACACACCCATTCCACATTCCGCTGCCAGGAATCATCGTAGGCAACGTTCAAGAAAAACTCTAAGACGGGGAGGCTACAACCTCGAATAGCATGGGATCAAATTTATATTGCGCGCTCTAAGGGGTGCCCCCCTCTCAGTCCCAACCGGAAACACCCATGCCCCCTGACCGGATGACGGGGTTTAATCCAGGGCCATGGAACCCTCATCACAGCCCCTCTATTTGGTGTGTACAAGGAAAGAGGTTTGCAACTTACTAAACCGCATTCTTTGCAGAAAAACATGTGGTAGCACGGAAGGGGACGAACGGGAACAAGACTTGATACACGTTAATACTGGAGGTAAACACCTGATATAAAACTGGCATGCTTCAACAATACCAGCTTGCAACCTATCATGCCACCACGTGATCAGGTTATATCACCATCATAAGAACGCATCAATATCGAAGCTCACTCGAGCTTGCTTTCTATCAAATATAACCTTCACAAATGCTCATATAAACATGCCATGCGAAAACTACTCAAGCAAATATGAAAAACACTCATCATATAAAAGGTTCAAACATGCTTTCCTCGTTTGGAGTAGTCGGAGTCTAGCTCGGCGAAGTTGGCGGCTTCGTCACCTCCTTCGGTATCTACGGTATAAAAGAGATCGGATACTAACGCAAATACCATGCGTGCATAAAAATTGTTCCAAATATTTTTCAAATAAATATGATAAAAAACTAGATATAAAAATAAAGATGACAGAAAACGAATCAACTCAAAATCATCTTTGGTTTAAATGTTATAATGGTTTTAGTCCAGGGACTAATCTGTGATGAAACAGAAACTATCCAGGGGCTAGTTTAGAAAAATAGAAAATGCTTCGGTTGGAAATACGCCAACCGAAAGGGAACACGTACTTTCCCCGAGGCGCTTTCAGAAAACGGTTCGAATAAGAGAGGGGAGGCTGACGAGGGGGTCCCACCCATCAGGTTTAAAAATTTAAAAGAGAGCACACCGGCGCCCGAGGATCGCGGTGGTCGCCGGCGTCGATCCACGACGAGGTAGGGGGAACGGAAAGTACCTACGGACTCACGGGGCTCTCCCGCGTCTGTGGGTGGTGGAGCTGGTCGTCGGCGAGCACCACGTCGACGGTGGCCTCCACTCTGGCGGACGGCGGTTCGGGCGGTGATGGATCCCACCGACGAGGGCTACAGACACCAAATTGGAGCTCGGGTTAGAAGAGGTAGTGGACTAGGAGGTTGCTGACAATGTTAGGGAAGTGGGGGTGTTCTCACCAGAGAGAATCTTGCCGCAACCCGAAGCGGATTGGGGCGACTAGAGTCGGGGAAGAAGGCTCTCCCGAGGCCCTCTGATGAGCGTGGCGAGGTTTTGAGGCGAGGAGGGGAGGTGCTGGGTTGAGGACGAGCTCGGGGCCTCTATTTATAGCCGGCCCGAGGCGGTTGCCGAGAACGGGATTACTCCGGCAAGCGATTACGGCGAGGCAGAGGTTGGACAGGAGGTTAAGGTGACTGGGCAGCTTCGTTTTGGTCCGCTGGCACCATTCAACGGCTAAACCTGGTCGGATTTGGCCTGCTCCCGCGGTTTCGACGGAACGGGGCTAACGGGCTCGTTGGCGGTAAAGAGCGCGCTCTGCGCCTCTCAGGCCACGGCGGCGGTTCTGCAGCACGCCCAGAGAAGAGGACGGCCATGCGGAGGCTCAGGGTGGTGTGGGCGGTGCTGGACGGCACCGTATGGCAGGGTTGGCCCCTGCTGGCCGCCACGGGCGGTGCTGCCACTGCGGGAGGTGCCGGAGTTGACGCGACATGTCGCCACTAACGCTCGCAACCGGCCAAGCAACCATGCGGCGCACTAGATAGGAAGGGGGAGCAGTGAGCAAGGCACCAATGCGTGCACTGGCGAGATTGATGCCATGGTTCTGAAGAAAACGACACTGCCACTGAAACTTAACACTGAACTAGTGCACACCAGCTGTTCGATGAAATGTTTTAGGCACGTGGAAAAATTTTCTTGAGCTAAACCTTGGTGAGGTGATCTCTTGATGTGTCTGGAGACTGCCTGAATTATCACAGATTTTTAGGAAAGAAAAAGAATGAATTTCATCAAAATTGGAAAATCTGGTCCAAACTTGCAGCAAGCACATTTTGAAAATTTTGAACTGTGGACTAGCAGATCCTGATGGATCTAGGTTGAGGGTACTAAGGACTAGCCACAGGAGTTTATTTGGGACCAAGACTCAAAGGAAATCTAGCAGTTCGTTTGTAAACCACCAAAGCACAAATATATGACAAAAAATGATTTTGAGATTAAAAAAAATAGAAATAAAAATCTAGGAGAAGTTGAACCTTGCTGGACTTGATGCTTGACTAAACCTATAGTAGGGAGGTGGGTTTTGGAAGAAACTTTTCTACATAGGCCATGGCAAGAGAGAAATTTTTGAATGGGGAAGAATAAATCCATAATTTATAGGAATTCTTTTTAATCAAAAGGAGTTGTAAAAACCTTCCAAAATTATTTGTGTTGAGCCAACACAAGACGAAAAATCCTCAAGACCAAAGATCAAGATTGGGGAGAACCCCAAAAAAATACTTGTCACAAATGAAAATTTTGAGAAGGAGAGTCTTTTAAAAATAATTAAATAACCTCCTTCCAACTAAATAAATAATTTGATAAAACCAAATCAAATTTTTTGGAGTGTTACAACACCTACCCCCTTAGGACAAATCTTGTCCCTGAGATTTCAGCTGATCCTCAAATAGGTGTGGGTACTCTGTCCGAAGAAAATCCTCTCTCTCCCATGTTGCTTCATCCTTGGTGTGATTGCTCCACTGAACCTTGAAAAACTTAATTATTTTCTAACGGGTCCTCCTTTCGGATTCCTCCAATATTTTATTGGATGTTCCGTGTAGGTGAGGTCTGGTTGCATGTCAATGTTCTCATGTGATACATGCTTTTCTGGGTTGCTTACACATTTCCTCAATTGTGAGACGTGGAACACGTTGTGGACGTCTGACAGTTCTTAGGGTAGGTCTAGCTGGAAGGCCACTGTGCCTCTTCGTGCAATCACACAGAAGGGTCCAATAAACCATGGTGCTAGCTTTCCTTTAACCTTGAATCGTTGCAGGCCCCTCATAGGATATACTCGTAGATAAACATATTCACCGGGTTCAAAGCCGACTTCACGATGTTTTTGATCGGAATAACTCTTTTGTCAGCTCTGGGCTGTCTTGAGTCGATCCCTGGTTAGTCTAACTTTCTCCTCCGCTTCCTTGAGCATGTCCGGGCCGAAGATACGACTGTCTCGTGTTTCTGACCAATTTAATGGGGTACAGCATCTTCGCCCATATAAGGCTTCAAAAGGTGCCATTGGTAGACTGGCTTGGTAACTGTTGTTGTATGCGAACTCGGCATACGATAAGCTTTCTTCCCAACTGGTTCCATAGGTGAGAACACATGCTCTTAGCATGTGCTCTAGAATTTGGTTGACACGTTCAGTTTGCCCTCCAGTCTGGGGGTGGTATGTTGTACTGTACACTAGTTGAGTTCCCAGAGCTTGTTGTAAATGATCCCAAAATCTAGAGACGAATTGAGTGCCTCTGTCGGATGTTATGGTCTTTGGAATTCCATGCAAACAAACTATACGGGAGAGATAAAGTTCGAGAAGCTTCTGAGTGGTGTGGGTTGTCTTTACTGGGATGAAATGTGCCACCTTTGTCGGTGGGAACGACACCTATGGGATCATAAGAATCCCTACTACGGTTGCGGGGCGCGGGGTCATGAGAAGAGCGGATCAAACAGATAGCACACGGTTCGTTTATCCAGGTTCGGGCCGCGGGGATGCGTAAAACCCTACTCCTGCTTTGGTGGATTGTATATCTGTGTTCTTGAGCTAGCCATGGGGCGTGAGGAGTTCCAAAAAGCCGAATCCCCCTCCTGGTCGCCTCAGGCCTCCTTTTGTAGGAAAGGGGGTTGCCACAGTGGCACACAGGAGGTGGAATGGGTACAGTGATGAGAGGTTATCCCTCGCAGTACATGACAAGGCGCATTTAATGCGTCTAGCCCAGGTGTTCTTGCTTTATCGGGGACGGGGGAGAGCCCTGTCTCATCCATCGCCACTCCCTCTCGTGTCGACACGTGCCCTGGCCAGCGGCGCCCGCGGTGCCATGTAGGCAGGCAGGCAGCTAAGGTGGCGCAGTGGTGGGTCTCCACGAAGATCCGCATGCCGCCACACAGGTGCCTGCGAAGTTGGTTGGGTTGGCAGCTGCATGCGAACGGCGGTGGAGGTTTGACTGGCGTGGGCCTGATGGTGGCCCTACGGGTGTTGTTGGCAAGGGCCTTGCCGGGGCCCCGGCAAGGGTCTTGCCGTGGCGTCTGCTGTCATCCCCGGCAAGGCTCTTGCCGGGGGCCTTGTGGTCCTCCTTGGCTGGGATCCCGCCAAGGATCATCATCTTCTAAAAGGTGTATCTGATCTCGAATGTCTTCACAAAGATCTGCATGCCACCACGGGGATGTCTCTCGAATCCTTGCCCCATAGGGGCAGTGGACTCAAGGGTGACTCACTCTGTAGGTGCGGGGCAAGCTGCCACGGCAAGGGTCTTGCCGGGTTTGGTAAAACTGCCTCCCGGCAAGGATCTTGCCAGGGGGGTCCGCTTCGTCCCCTTTGCTCTTTGTGGTCTTAGTCTTGGCGTCGTTCTGCTTCTCTTGAGCTTCGGCCTTACTTGGCTCACCTCCCTTGCCTTGCTCACTGTGGTGGTGCCCGTGGCTCAGACTGCCCGTGCACAGTTATAGGGGTACAAAAAGCGTACCCCTCTTTTTGTACACCGATAGGAGCCCCCGGGCCTAGGCCACACGTAAGCGCAATCGCGTCGTTGGGCTAGGCCCAAAAATGGTGCGCGGGCAGGCGGGGCGGTTTTTACCGCGGTAAGTCTCTTCGCGCGCTGCGCTTCCCATGCTTCCTGCGCGTGGCGTGGCGTGGGGAGGCATGTGTGATGTGGGCGCCATGCGTGGGGTTGCTTCCCGCGGGCATGCGCCACATCACAGTTAATGTGAAAGGAGGCGACCCGCGTTTTTCCCCCATAAGAAGGAATAACCGTGGGCGCGCTGCTCACTTTCTCCTCTTCCCTCGTGCCTTTTCCGATCTCAGAGCCGCCATTCCCTTTCTTCCTTCCTTCCTAAGCTTTCGCTGTCGCCCGCCGCCGTCGCTTCGCCATCCCCCTTCCTCCGCCCTTTGAACTCCTTGGTTGCCATGGCTCCCAAATTCGCCAAGGGCAAGGGGGTGGCTAAGGGCGCTGGGACGGTGGAGCTGCCAGAGAGCGCGCTGTCGGGGGACCGGACGAAGTCCGCCTTCTTCTTCCCCTTGACGGTTGACATTCAAGAGCTCCGGGCCTCCTTCAAGCCCCTATGGGGAGTGAAGATGGGGGGAGAGGATTCGGGACACCCGGCGATGCGCATCATTCCTGCTGCTTGCGCTGATCCTGCCTCAAATCGGTACCCCTTCTTCATTGATTACTTTTCTTGCGGGTTAGGCCCTCCTTTCTCCGATTTCTTCTGCGACGTTATGCGCACCTTCGGCTTTCACCTCTTGGATTTTACTCCGAATGCGGTGGCGTGCATGGCTTTCTTCGCGCATCTTCCCGAAGGCTTTGCCGAGGTGCAGCCCAACACGGCGCTCTTCCGACATTACTTCTTCCCTCGAATCCAGTCGGGAGGAGCCGTCTCCGGTTGCGTCACCTGGATCCCAAGATCCAAGGGGGCGTACCCGGACGGTGCCGTGAAGGAGAGGTGGGAGGAATGGCGTGGCCGGTGGTGCTGGATTGAGGATGAAAACCCGCCGGAATTCTGCAAGGTCCGCCGAGTGCCTCCGGTCCGCGGCAATGATTGGAGCGATGTCGACGCCGCCGATGGGAGGCTCACCGTCGCCACCACCAGGATTCTCCGGCTCACCCAGGCCGGACTCACCCTTGAGATGATCGGGGCGGACTTCATTCGCCGCCGGATCGCCCCGTTGCACAGCAAGGGGAGGCCAGCTTGGCTCTTTACGAACCAGGCTGACATTATGCGACTCCGCCCCGGCCTTGATCACAACTTCACAGTGCTGGCGCATGCCCACTTCTGCCAGCGGCTTTTCCAGCTTGATGTGTGTCGCGATGGCGAGGTCGAGGGGACCGGCAAGGCCGCGAGGGCTGTCGCAAAGGTTGGCATGACCCTCAAGGGGCCATTTTTCAAGCTGTCAGCGGGGGTGGTCCCGTTGTGCAACAATTCGCGTCGGACCGAGATCATCACCATGATGCCGGACGGTAATGCGCACGGCCCCGTCCCGAGCTGGAAAGAGCCGAAGGACGAGGATGTGCAGCAATTCTTCGACGCCCTGATCGAGGTGTACGTCAATGCTGACGCCGAGCGATGGCTTATCATGGACACCACCCAGGCCGAGCTGGACTACATCGCCACTACGGCGAGGGAGGCACAGCTTGCCATGGAGGCCGGCAGCGCTGGGGGCGTGGAGGACATGGCCGCAACGGCGGCGGAGGAAGAGGAGCTCTCCCAGTGGGCGGCGGCCTCCAGGGGGGTCAGCAGCGCCAACACTGGATCTCTGCTCGTCGAAGACGCGGCGGTGGGCTCGACGCCAACCAGCAGAAGAGGGCGAGTCCCACGGCGGGCTGGCTCCGGTGAGCCGGTCCGGCCCGGCAGGGCTGCGCGGCCTCAATTGACCCTGTAGGGGTCTGGGCGCCACACAAGGGACACGGCAGCCAAGAGGCTGACGAAGGCCGCTGAGAAGAAGAAGACAACAGCCCCTTCCTCATCCGGGCGCGCACAAACCCCGCCGCCTCCTTCGCCTCCTCCGGCAGGCGTCGACTCGGATGATGATGCGGAGCTCCCTTTTGATCTCGGGCCTCTCAGCCCGGAGAGGAAAAGGAAACTGGTGGAAGAGGAGGAGATGGATGACGAGTAAGTTCTCCGTTCCTTACTGTCATTTCCATTTCCTCGAATTAGGTCGCTTGTCTTGATCCATTTTTTCTTCCTTAGGGAGACAGAGACGTTGGCCCAGAGGGTGAAGAGGGCGAGGACCTCGGCGAGCAGCCAGCCCCCAGCTCGGGCTTCAAAGACACCACTGGTGGTGCTGAGCAGCCCGGACAGCAGCCCCCGGCGTAGCCCCCAGCGTAAGTTCGTCACCCTCTTCTTACTCGACATGTGGTAGGTGTTCGATGCCATGATGCTGACCTTGCCGGGTTTGCAGGAGGTGAGCGGCAGCAGGAGGAGCCACAGAGGGCTACTCCTAACACACCACCCCCATCGACTATGCCGCCGCGGGGGGCGTCCCCGGCAAGGGCATCAGGCCCGGAGCCCACACCCATGGAGGAAGAGGGGAACTTGGGCGCTGGTGGCTCTGCCACGACGCCAAATGCTGGAGGAGAGGGGACTTCTGCTTCACAGCCTGGCACTGGTGAGTCGCCTGTCCATCGTCTCTGTTTTTCCCTTATTCTATTTTGGCTTCATTGCTCCCGTTGCTGCCCAGGACCTCCTTCAACAGGTATGGAGGACGTGGATACCGTTGCTGGGAACATTGCTGAGGAGGCCACCAAGGATGCTGCCGAGGACACCGCGGCGGGGGCCGCCAAGGCGACCCGCGAGGCTTCTGCCGAGGGCACCAGCCGCGGACCTGCCGGTGGGGCTGGCAAGGCCTCCGCCGAGGAAGAGGTGGTGGGTGACCAGCCTCCCTCCTCCTCAACCTCGGGCCCCGGCAGGTATCTGAAGGTGGGCGACGATCTCTTCGTCCACCTCCCAGGGGCGTCAAGCCGGGCGCCCGCCGAAGGGGAAGTTTTCGACGGCGAGGTGCTTGCCACCATCGGGCTCGAGGTGGATGATGAGCCGGGCGTTGGTGGCGACGGTTCTCCAGAAGAGCAGCTTTCCTGTGCCATGGGGGCCAATTTTCGAAAGCTCCAAGTGCTCTACCGTGCTCGCCTGGACAAGGTCAAGTCCAGGATGGCAACGGTGGACAACGCGGAGGTGGACTTCAAGGCGCGCGTTGCCGAGACGCAGACCTGGTTCCACTAGGCTCGCGGGGAGCAGAGGGCCTTTCAGGAGAAATTGGCCGAGCGCGACGTGAAGCTCACCATGAAGATGGCCGACTTCGAGAAGGCCCGGGAAAAGGTGGCGAACTTGGTTGCCGCGGCCGAGGCCACCTGGAACCAGCATCAAGCCACCTTGTATTCCCAGGAAGAGGACCTCACCGCGCGTGAGGCGAAGCTTGCCGCAGTGCTCTGTGGCAAGGATGAGGAGCTCGAGGCCCTTGTCACGCGGCAGACTCGCAAGCTGGACCAGAGGCACAAGGAGGCACTCGATGCCCAGGCTCTGGCCCATGCCGGCAAGGTAAGGGAGTTGGAGGTGGCGCAGGACGAGCTGAAGGAGCAGGCCCTCAAGCTATCCAGCGAGAAGAGCATGCTCAACAGCACCTTGGTGGAGGCGCAAGGAGCGGTTATCAGCAGGGTTGGGGAGCTCTCTAATGCGCAAAACTCCATCAGAGACCTCAAGCTGAAGCTGGAGGATCTCGAGAAGATGCTGTCGGAGAGCAGGGCTCAGGAGGAGACCTTGACTAGGAGCCTGGAGGAGGAGAAGCAGCTGCGGGCGAACGAGGCCGTCTCCCACCAGGATTATGTGGCGAGTGAGAACAGATGGATCAGCCGCCTGGAGGAGGTCGCCGGCAGGGTCACCTCGCAGTTGGCCACCATGGGGATGCCACACGTGAGGTACGCCCCTGAGCGCAGCGGGACCGTCAACACCAAGTTGACCCTGTTCTTCGAGGGCATCCAACAGGACGGCCACGCAGGCCGAGGAGGCCCGGCGACTTTGCCGGAGGGTCGTGACCAAGGTCCTCACCATGATGGCGTACTGGAATCCCGATCTTGACTTCGCGGCCGCGATGAAGAGCTTGCCGGATGGTGCTGACCTCACGGTGCTCTAGGAGCGCGTCAAGCCCATCACCGACTGCATCGACGAAATCAAGAGGGTGGAAGGCTAGCGCCGGGATTAGGCATCCCGTTCTTCTTCGCCGCTGCGGGTTCCCGACCAAGACAAATTTTATCTTTAGTTAGAACCGCAGCTATGATGTGATGTAATATAACTTTGAAGTACTCTTAATTTTCATGCATGTTATTTCCCCATTCGATTCCTCTTTGTATGCGTGCCCTACGTCGATCGGGAAGGCTTGCCGGCACGGAAGCCCCTAGCGGCGTTTTGGGGACGGATCCCCATGGCCAGCCGGGTATGCGTGCTGCCGGACGAGCCACCTTTCTGTTCTGAACGCGGCCGCTCGAACTATCGAGCTTGACTCGAGTCAGAATCAGGGGCGTTGCAGATCGCGGAAGGCTACTCTGCCATTCTCGACGCAGCCGCTTGAGCTATTGAGCGGACTCGAAACAGGGCAAGGGCGTTGCCGATCATCATAGAGCCCCCTGGCATGCAGGTTTCTCATACAAAGCAAATATCTCCGGGGGGGGGTAACCTCAAATAAGAAGGGTAGCACAAATAAGGGTTCAGTGCAACTTAGCTTCTGTTTGCGATCGCTCGAGTGTCGATCTTCTGGCCTCCTTTCTTCTTGAAGGGTCACAAAGATGAAGGAGTGCCGGGCTAACTGCTAGAGCTGATTCTCACAATTGCGCCCCCTACCTGGCGCGCCAAAGATGTTGGTGGGAACGACACCTATGGGATCACAAGAATCCCTACTACGGTTGCGGGGCGCAGGGTCGTGAGAAGAGCGGATCCAGGTTCGGGCCGCGGGGATGCGTAAAACCCTACTCCTGCTTTGGTTGATTGTATATCTGTGTTCTTGAGCTAGCTATGGGGCGTGAGCAGTTCCAAAAGGCCGAATCCCCCTCCTGGTCGCCTCGGGCCTCCTTTTGTAGGAAAGGCGGTTTCCACAGTGGCACACAGGAGGTGGAAAGGGTATAGTGATGAGAGGTTATCCCTCGCAGTACATGACAAGGCACATTTGATGCATCTTGCCCAGGTTTCCTTGCTTTATCGGGGACGGGGGAGAGCCATGTCTCGTCCGTTGCCGCTCCCTCTCGTGTCGACACGCACCCTGGCTAGCGGCGCCCGCGGTGCCATGTAGGCAGGCAGGCAGCTGAGGTGGCGCAGTGGTGGGTCTCCACGAAGATCCGCATGCCGCCATGCAGGTGCCTGCCCAGCTGGTTGGGTCGGCAGCTGCATGCGAACGGTGGTGGAGGTTTGACTGGCGTGGGCCTGATGGTGGCCCTACAGGTGTTCTTGGCAAGGGCCTTGCCGGGGCCCCGGCAAGGGTCTTGCCGTGGCGTCTACTGTCATCCCCGGCACGGCTCTTGTCGGGGGCCTTGTAGTCCTCCTTGGCTGGGATCCCGCCAAGGATCATCATCTTCTAAAAGGTGTATCTAATCTCGAATGTCTTCACAAAGATCTGCATGCCACCACGGGGATGTCTCCCGAATCGTTGCCCATGGGGGCAGTGGACTCAAGGGTGACTCACTCCGTAGGTGTGGGGCGAGCTGCCACGGCAAGGGTCTTGCCGGGTCTGCTAAAACCGCCTCCTGGCAAGGATCTTGCCGGGGGGTCCGCTTCGTCCCCTTCGCTCTTTGTGGTCTTGGTCTTGGCGTCGTTCTGCTTCTCCTGAGCTTCGGCCTTACCTTGGCTCACCTCCCTTGCCTTGCTCTGTGTGGTGGAGGTCGTGGCTCAGACTGCCCTTGCACAGTTATTGGGGTACAAAAAGCATACCCCTCTTTTTGTACACCGACAACCTTAGTTACTCTATCTGTGATGACCCATATGGAATCATTTCCGTGTCTCGACCGAGGTAGTCCGACAATAAAATCCATTCCAATTTCGTCCCATTTCCACTCAGGTATCCTATTTGGCTGTAATAGTCCTGCTGGTTTTTAGTGCTCGGCTTTAATGCGCTGACATGAATCACAACATGCAATGAATGTGGCTATATCCCTCTTCATACCATGCCACCAAAAAAATTCCTGAATGTCCTTGTACATTTTGGTTCCTCTAGGGTGGATTGAATATGGAGCGGTGTGGCCTTCGGCTAGAATTTGCTATTTGAGGTCCTCTATATTTGGTACGCAAAGTCTGTCTTCGTACCATAATATTCCCTTATTGTCTAAGACGAATTCTGAGGCCTTGCCCAGACTCACTTTTCTTTTTATGCCTTCAATGCTGGGGTGTCCACGCTGAGCCTTCTTAATCTGTTCCATTAGGGTGGGATGTATTTCCAAATTTGACACATTGCCTTCAGTGACCATCACCAAGATGAGTTTAGCGAACTCTTGCTGAAATTCAGGTCTCAAGTGCTATAGACTGTCGTTGCATGAGCTGGGGTTTCGACTAGAGAGCATCTGCCACTACATTCGCCTTTCCTGGATGGTAGTGAATGCCAACGTCGTGATCTTGCACTAATTCTAACCAGCGCCATTGTCGTAAATTGAGTTCTGGTTGTGTGAAAATATATTTTAGGCTTTTATGGTCCGTATATATTTCACAACGATTTCCAAGCAAAAAGTGCCTCCACTCTTTGAGTGCATGAATGACTGCTGCTAATTCGATGTCATGAGTAGGATAATTTTCTTCATGCTTTCGTAGTTGATTGGAAGCGTATGCGACTACTTTGCCTTCTTGCATTAGTACGCATCCGAGGCTCTTCCGAGATGCGTCACAATATACTTCAAAACATGTGTGTATGTCTGGTACAACCAATACTGGTGCCGTTGTTAATTTCCTTTTGAGTTATTGGAAACTTTTCTCGCAAGCTTCGGTCCATACAAATTTGTTATCCTTCTTGAGTAACTGTGTCATTGATTTTGCTATGGTGGAGAACCCCTCAATAAATCTTTGGTAATATCCAGCCATCCCCAGGAAACTTCGTACATCCGTCGCGTTGGCTGGTGGTTTCCAGCCAAGTACAGCCTTGAATTTTTCTGGGTCCACGGCAACACCTTAACCAAAATTCACATTTGCTAAATTTGGCGTATAATTGATGCTTCCTTAATTCTCTGAGTACAATTCTGAGATGTTCAGCATGTTCTTCTGGTGTCTTAGAGTATACCAGAATATCATCAATGAACACCACCACAAATTTGTCCATAAATTTCATAAAGACTTTGTTCATGAGGTGGACAAAATATGCGGGGGAGTTTGTCAGTCTAAACGGGATTACTGTAAATTCATATAATCCGTATCTAGAGGTGAATGCTATCTTAGGGATATCTTCTGTCCGTACTTTTAATTGATGATACCCCGACCTTAAATCAATTTTGAGAAAACTTTGGCTTGTGCGAGCTGGTCAAACAAATCATTTATCCGTGGCATCGGATATTTGTTTTTGATGGTGACCATTTTGAGTGCTCGATAGTCTATACATAATCTCAGTGTCCCATCCTTTTTCTTGGAAAATAATACTGGTGAACCCCAAGGTGAGGAGCTGGCCTGTATAAATCCTTTGTCCAGTAATTCTTTTATTTGCTTCTTTAAATCTACCAACTCGGAGGGTGCCATTCTATAGGGTTTCTTGTAAATAGGGGTGGTTCCAGGTGCTAGTTCAATGATGAACTCTATTTCCTGGTCTGGTGGCATGCCTGGTAGTTCTTCGGGAAATACGTTAAGGAACTCACACACCACTGGAACTTTTCTTAACTCTGAAATGTCCACCTTGTTCAACCTTGGTTGCCGTGATATTGGTCTTTCTTGAGCTGCAACTTTTATCGTCCTCCCGTGATGATGAGTAAGAATTACAGTCCGATTGAAGCAGTCGATAAATCCCTTGTTGCTGGTTAACCAGTCCATTCCTAGGATAACATCTAATCCCTTATTTTCCAATACGACGAAGTTTGCCTGAAACTTTAGTCCCTCAATCTCAATAACCAAACCTTGGCAGTAACTCTGAGTGATTTGCTTAATCCCGGGGGACTTGATGGTCATGGATTTTTCCAAGGGAAGCATCAAAAAATCATGTTGCAAAGCAAATTTCTTTGAAATGAAAGAATCAGAAGCTCCAGAATCAAACAAAACCGTGGGAGGTATTGTGTTAACAAGGAACATACCGAGTATGATATTCGGGGCATTCTATGCTTCCTCCTTGGTCACATGGTTTAAGTGGCCCTTCTTGTGATTGTTATTGGGGTTGAAGTCATTATGCTTGGGTGTTGAATTATTTCCACTGTTGTTCGGCTTGGGGGCCGAGTTTCTTGGCTTTGGGCACTGTTTGGCATAGTGTCCTTCCTCTCCACAAGCGTAGCAAGTAACACCTGGGCGATATGTAAAATCCTTGTCTCTTGCCTGAAATTTTTTGTTTGGGCGTGGAACAATGGTTGTGGATTTGTTCGCTCCAATTTTCTGAAAATCAGTCTTGTTCCGATTGTTGCGAGTATGAGTAGTCTTGTTCCGATTGTTGCGAGTATCAGTAGTCTTGTCCCTTTTGCGCTTGCGAAAATCCTCCAAGCCGCGGCGCTCATTTTCCAATGAAATAGCTTTGTCCACAAGTGTTTTGAAATCCGGAAAGGTGTGTACGACTAGCTGGCATTTAAGTGCTGGTGCCAGACCGTCCAGAAATTTTTCCATCTTTTTATTTTTAGTCATATGCTCTTCGTTGGCATAACGAGATAATTGAGTAAACTGACTATTGTACTCACTCACTGTCATGCTTCTCTGCTTGAGTTCATCAAACTCCCTTTTCTTGATACTCATAATGCTTCTGGGAATGTGCGCCCCACGAAAACCTTCTTTAAATTCTTCCCAGGTGATGTTATTTTCATTAGGGTGCATGTGTAGGAAATTTTCCCACCATGATGCAGATGCTTCAGTGAGGTAGTGAGGTGCATAAAGTACCTTCTCACGGTCTGAACATTGTGCAATGATTAACTTCCTTTCAATGTCTCAAAGCCAATCATCGGCCTCAAGAGGTCTATCTGTGTGAGAGAACGTTGGGGGACGTGTCTTTTGTAGTTCCGACAATTTGGAATACTGTTGATATGGTTCACGATGATTTCCCATATTGCTAACATGGTTCATCATTTCTTGATGCTGCTTTTGGCTTTGCTCATAAAGGCGGCATACTTGAGAAAATGATGCTTCACTGCCTTGCTGACTTGACTGTCCCTGTGTGAAATTGTTACCTGTCTGGGTACCATAATCTTCTTCCGGCGGACTTGGCATGGAACGAGTCCAGGGACGAGACATTTTCCACTCTGGGGCCTTTTTGCAGAATACATGAGAAAAACTGAGTGGCAAAAATAAATAATTTTACAAAGGCAGAATTTTTTTTCAAGAAAATACTTGATTGCGCATGGAGAAGGACCGCTCAGTACATATCTTACACGCGAGCCGTAATTATACAATACATCACTCAGGATGTGCGTACACATTCCTGACATGTTATTTAGGGTAGTGCACTTCTCTGAGTTCCTACATGATGCGCACACAAACTACTTCTCACCAAACCTATATACATATAAACATATCATACAAGCTGGTACATCGCATGGCTGCTTGGCGCACTTACTCGGCGATGGTAAAAACCTCCCTCGGCCTGCCGAGGGTAAGACCCAGTGATGCTGGAGACTAAACCTCCTCCTCACTAATAGGCTCCAGGCACAAAGTACTGGGTTGAGGAGCTAGTGCGGGCGCGACAGGTGGTGTAGCACTGACTGGAGTAGGAGCAATGACTTGGTCAAACTCCTCCGCGGTAGGCAGGCGGCGAGCGGTGGCTATGATGGCAGGTGTATAGGATGCTGAGGATGATACGTAAGTCAGTGGTGGTGCTGTATGGAGGAGCTCCCTCCTGTTAGCAGCACTGCCTTGAACGAAGTCCATACGAGCAGCCACAAAATCGTCCATGGGGTTATCAAAAGCTGCCTCCAGAGCTTTGAGATACTCAACCAACATTTCAATAGCCTCATCTCTCTCCCCCTAGTGCAAGCGAACGCATAGTGACAAGTGTATGACACGTGGCATGGGAGGTAGCAGTAGCGACGAGTCTTCATCGAAGGGAGGGCATCCCGGAGACGTGTTATCGACTCACGGGCAGCCATCTGCATGGCATGCCTCTCCGTAGGCATGGCCCTTCCCACAAATCGGAAGCGGCATGACTCAGAACGTCCTCCCTTGAATTGCACCGCAGCCTGGTGCATAGACACGCTGTCGCTGATCTTGTGCTGGTAGAGTGTGAACTCCAGACGAGTCGATGGCCCGATCGTGACCTTGGTGATGGAGACGAGAAGTTTGATAAACCCCTCAGGTACATTGGCGAACACCTCTGACTCATAGTTGCTGCCAGCCACCTATAAAAGTAGACAAAAATTCCAGATAGTCAATTCATAAATTAATTCATAAATTTATGATGACTAACAGAAAATTGCTACAATTGCAAAATGTTAAAAATATCACTTATTACGCTAATAATCGATTAGCGATCCCACCTAGTGGCTTCCTATAGTCAGCCTGGCTCTGCTACCAAGGTTGTCAAGACCGGAAAACTGACCATTATATCAGACTAGTATAGAAGAATCCTCCTTACTAGTAGACAAATCCTTGATACAGAAATTCAGAAGTACTAAATAATATACAAGGCTGAGCTCAGGCTGCTCAACAATTTTATTACAAGCACGCCGATATTACACATAAAGGCATATATGACACGAAGGGGTATGGTGGCATAACTACGGACTCGTAATAAAAGTGGTGGTGGATATGTCAAAGTGAGGTGGGTGACACGACTCCGAAATCTTACAGCTCATCAAGTGTCGGAGTGAGGCTTCATGATTTTATTAGGGTAGCGGAAGCGTATATAATACAAGTGACCAACTCCAGGATCGCACGAGACTGACTGGGACTCCTCTAGGCGTCGGACTCGCTATCATACTCTTCATCCATAAGATCGCCTTCGTCAACATCTGGCCAAATCAACAAGCCAGGCGAGTACTTTGAATGTACTCGCAAGACAGTTTGGACATAAGATATAACAAATGCAAACATGATGGACATGAGCAAATTAGTAAAGCACACTCAGGTAATAAATTTGCACTGCCCGATAAATGAAAGGAAGTCAGGCGGTAGTCCTCCCAAAATCCCAATAAAATAGCTGAAGACCGATCTGGTGTCTGAAGCGATGCCTCGAAAGGAAAAATTGATTAACATGCCACAGTCGGGCGTCAGGGCGACACCACATAAAGGGCTTATATTGAAACGTAAATGACAGTGCGTGCCACAGTCGTACGTCTAAGCGACATCTCGAAAAGGGCTTATAATGAAAGTAAATAACAAGGATGCCACAGTCGGACGTGTCTTTTCTAGTTCCGACAATTTGGAATAGTGTTGATATGGTTCACGATGATTTCCCATATTGATAACATGGTTCATCATTTCTTGATGCTGCTTTGGGCTTTGCTCATAAAGGCGGCATACTTGAGAAAATGATGCTTCACTGCCTTGCTGACTTGACTGTCCCTGTGTGAAATTGTTACCTGTCTGGGTACCATAATCTTCTTCCGGCGAACTTGCCATGGAACGATTCCAGGGACGAGACATTTTCCACTCTGGGGTATTTTTGCAGAATACATGAGAAAAACTGAGTGGCAAAAATAAATAATTTTACAAAGGCGGAATTTTTTTCAAGAAAATACTTGATTGCGCATGGAGAAGGACCGCTCAGTACATATCTTACACACGAGCCGTAATTATACAATACATCACTCAGGATGTGCGTACACATTCCTGACATGTTATTTAGGCTAGTGCACTTCTCTGAGTTCCTACATGATGCGCACACAAACTACTTCTCACCAAACCTATATACATATAAACATATCATACAAGCTGGTACATCGCACGGCTGCTTTGCGCACTTAGTCAGAGATGGTAAAAACCTCCCTCGGCCTGCCGAGGGTAAGACCCAGTGATGCTGGAACTCAACCTCCTCCTCACTAATAGGCTCCAGGCACGAAGTACTGGGTTGAGGAGCTGGTGCGGGCGCGGCAGGTGGTGTAGCACTGACTGGAGTAGGAGCAATGACTTGGTCAAACTCCTCCGCGGTAGGCAGGCGGCGAGCGGTGCCTAAGATGGCAGGTGTATACGATGCTGAGGATGATACGTAAGTCAGATGTGGTGCTGTATGGAGGAGCTCCCTCCTGTTGGCGGCACTGCCTTGAACGAAGTCCATACGAGCAGCCACAAAATCGTCCACGGGGTTATCAAAAGCTGCCTCCAGAGCTTTGAGATACTCAACCAACATTTCAATAGCCTCATCTCTCTCTCCCCTAGTGCAAGCGAACGCATAGTGACAAGTGTATGACACGTGGCATGGGAGGTAGCGGTAGCGACGAGTCTTCATCGAAGGGAGGGCATCCCGGAGACGTGTTATCGACTCACGGGCAGCCATCTGCATGGCATGCCTCTCCGTAGGCATGGCCCTTCCCACAAATCGGAAGCGGCATGACTCAGAACGTCCTCCCTTGAATTGCACCGCAGCCTGGTGCATAGACACGCTGTCGCTGATCTTGTGCTGGTAGAGTGTGAACTCCAGACGAGTCGATGGCCCGATCGTGACCTTGGTGATGGAGACGAGAAGTTTGATAAACCCCTCAGGTACATTGGCGAACACCTCTGACTCATAGTTGCTGCCAGCCACCTATAAAAGTAGACAAAAATTCCAGATAGTCAATTCATAAATTAATTCATAAATTTATGATGACTAACAGAAAATTGCTACAATTGCAAAATGTTAAAAATATCACTTATTACGCTAATAATCGATTAGCGATCCCACCTAGTGGCTTCCTATAGTCAGCCTGGCTCTGCTACCAAGGTTGTCAAGACCGGAAAACTGACCATTATATCAGACTAGTATAGAAGAATCCTCCTTACTAGTAGACAAATCCTTGATACAGAAATTCAGAAGTACTAAATAATATACAAGGCTGAGCTCAGGCTGCTCAACAATTTTATTACAAGCACGCCGATATTACACATAAAGGCATATATGACACGAAGGGGTATGGTGGCATAACTACGGACTCGTAATAAAAGTGGTGGTGGATATGTCAAAGTGAGGTGGGTGACACGACTCCGAAATCATACAGCTCATCAAGTGTCGGAGTGAGGCTTCATGATTTTATTAGGGTAGCGGAAGCGTATATAATACAAGTGACCAACTCCAGGATCGCACGAGACTGACTGGGACTCCTCTAGGCGTCGGACTCGCTATCATACTCTTCATCCATAAGATCGCCTTCGTCAACATCTGGCCAAATCAACAAGCCAGGCGAGTACTTTGAATGTACTCGCAAGACAGTTTGGACATAAGATATAACAAATGCAAACATGATGGACATGAGCAAATTAGTAAAGCACACTCAGGTAATAAATTTGCACTGCCCGATAAATGAAAGGAAGTCAGGCGGTAGTCCTCCCAAAATCCCAATAAAATAGCTGAAGACCGATCTGGTGTCTGAAGCGATGCCTCGAAAGGAAAAATTGATTAACATGCCACAGTCGGGCGTCAGGGCGACACCACATAAAGGGCTTATATTGAAACGTAAATGACAGTGCGTGCCACAGTCGTACGTCTAAGCGACATCTCGAAAAGGGCTTATAATGAAAGTAAATAACAAGGATGCCACAGTCGGACGTGTCTTTTCTAGTTCCGACAATTTGGAATAGTGTTGATATGGTTCACGATGATTTCCCATATTGATAACATGGTTCATCATTTCTTGATGCTGCTTTGGGCTTTGCTCATAAAGGCGGCATACTTGAGAAAATGATGCTTCACTGCCTTGCTGACTTGACTGTCCCTGTGTGAAATTGTTACCTGTCTGGGTACCATAATCTTCTTCCGGCGAACTTGCCATGGAACGATTCCAGGGACGAGACATTTTCCACTCTGGGGTATTTTTGCAGAATACATGAGAAAAACTGAGTGGCAAAAATAAATAATTTTACAAAGGCGGAATTTTTTTCAAGAAAATACTTGATTGCGCATGGAGAAGGACCGCTCAGTACATATCTTACACACGAGCCGTAATTATACAATACATCACTCAGGATGTGCGTACACATTCCTGACATGTTATTTAGGCTAGTGCACTTCTCTGAGTTCCTACATGATGCGCACACAAACTACTTCTCACCAAACCTATATACATATAAACATATCATACAAGCTGGTACATCGCACGGCTGCTTTGCGCACTTAGTCAGAGATGGTAAAAACCTCCCTCGGCCTGCCGAGGGTAAGACCCAGTGATGCTGGAACTCAACCTCCTCCTCACTAATAGGCTCCAGGCACGAAGTACTGGGTTGAGGAGCTGGTGCGGGCGCGGCAGGTGGTGTAGCACTGACTGGAGTAGGAGCAATGACTTGGTCAAACTCCTCCGCGGTAGGCAGGCGGCGAGCGGTGCCTAAGATGGCAGGTGTATACGATGCTGAGGATGATACGTAAGTCAGATGTGGTGCTGTATGGAGGAGCTCCCTCCTGTTGGCGGCACTGCCTTGAACGAAGTCCATACGAGCAGCCACAAAATCGTCCACGGGGTTATCAAAAGCTGCCTCCAGAGCTTTGAGATACTCAACCAACATTTCAATAGCCTCATCTCTCTCTCCCCTAGTGCAAGCGAACGCATAGTGACAAGTGTATGACACGTGGCATGGGAGGTAGCGGTAGCGACGAGTCTTCATCGAAGGGAGGGCATCCCGGAGACGTGTTATCGACTCACGGGCAGCCATCTGCATGGCATGCCTCTCCGTAGGCATGGCCCTTCCCACAAATCGGAAGCGGCATGACTCAGAACGTCCTCCCTTGAATTGCACCGCAGCCTGGTGCATAGACACGCTGTCGCTGATCTTGTGCTGGTAGAGTGTGAACTCCAGACGAGTCGATGGCCCGATCGTGACCTTGGTGATGGAGACGAGAAGTTTGATAAACCCCTCAGGTACATTGGCGAACACCTCTGACTCATAGTTGCTGCCAGCCACCTATAAAAGTAGACAAAAATTCCAGATAGTCAATTCATAAATTAATTCATAAATTTATGATGACTAACAGAAAATTGCTACAATTGCAAAATGTTAAAAATATCACTTATTACGCTAATAATCGATTAGCGATCCCACCTAGTGGCTTCCTATAGTCAGCCTGGCTCTGCTACCAAGGTTGTCAAGACCGGAAAACTGACCATTATATCAGACTAGTATAGAAGAATCCTCCTTACTAGTAGACAAATCCTTGATACAGAAATTCAGAAGTACTAAATAATATACAAGGCTGAGCTCAGGCTGCTCAACAATTTTATTACAAGCACGCCGATATTACACATAAAGGCATATATGACACGAAGGGGTATGGTGGCATAACTACGGACTCGTAATAAAAGTGGTGGTGGATATGTCAAAGTGAGGTGGGTGACACGACTCCGAAATCATACAGCTCATCAAGTGTCGGAGTGAGGCTTCATGATTTTATTAGGGTAGCGGAAGCGTATATAATACAAGTGACCAACTCCAGGATCGCACGAGACTGACTGGGACTCCTCTAGGCGTCGGACTCGCTATCATACTCTTCATCCATAAGATCGCCTTCGTCAACATCTGGCCAAATCAACAAGCCAGGCGAGTACTTTGAATGTACTCGCAAGACAGTTTGGACATAAGATATAACAAATGCAAACATGATGGACATGAGCAAATTAGTAAAGCACACTCAGGTAATAAATTTGCACTGCCCGATAAATGAAAGGAAGTCAGGCGGTAGTCCTCCCAAAATCCCAATAAAATAGCTGAAGACCGATCTGGTGTCTGAAGCGATGCCTCGAAAGGAAAAATTGATTAACATGCCACAGTCGGGCGTCAGGGCGACACCACATAAAGGGCTTATATTGAAACGTAAATGACAGTGCGTGCCACAGTCGTACGTCTAAGCGACATCTCGAAAAGGGCTTATAATGAAAGTAAATAACAAGGATGCCACAGTCGGACGTGTCTTTTCTAGTTCCGACAATTTGGAATAGTGTTGATATGGTTCACGATGATTTCCCATATTGATAACATGGTTCATCATTTCTTGATGCTGCTTTGGGCTTTGCTCATAAAGGCGGCATACTTGAGAAAATGATGCTTCACTGCCTTGCTGACTTGACTGTCCCTGTGTGAAATTGTTACCTGTCTGGGTACCATAATCTTCTTCCGGCGAACTTGCCATGGAACGATTCCAGGGACGAGACATTTTCCACTCTGGGGTATTTTTGCAGAATACATGAGAAAAACTGAGTGGCAAAAATAAATAATTTTACAAAGGCGGAATTTTTTTCAAGAAAATACTTGATTGCGCATGGAGAAGGACCGCTCAGTACATATCTTACACACGAGCCGTAATTATACAATACATCACTCAGGATGTGCGTACACATTCCTGACATGTTATTTAGGCTAGTGCACTTCTCTGAGTTCCTACATGATGCGCACACAAACTACTTCTCACCAAACCTATATACATATAAACATATCATACAAGCTGGTACATCGCACGGCTGCTTTGCGCACTTAGTCAGAGATGGTAAAAACCTCCCTCGGCCTGCCGAGGGTAAGACCCAGTGATGCTGGAACTCAACCTCCTCCTCACTAATAGGCTCCAGGCACGAAGTACTGGGTTGAGGAGCTGGTGCGGGCGCGGCAGGTGGTGTAGCACTGACTGGAGTAGGAGCAATGACTTGGTCAAACTCCTCCGCGGTAGGCAGGCGGCGAGCGGTGCCTAAGATGGCAGGTGTATACGATGCTGAGGATGATACGTAAGTCAGATGTGGTGCTGTATGGAGGAGCTCCCTCCTGTTGGCGGCACTGCCTTGAACGAAGTCCATACGAGCAGCCACAAAATCGTCCACGGGGTTATCAAAAGCTGCCTCCAGAGCTTTGAGATACTCAACCAACATTTCAATAGCCTCATCTCTCTCTCCCCTAGTGCAAGCGAACGCATAGTGACAAGTGTATGACACGTGGCATGGGAGGTAGCGGTAGCGACGAGTCTTCATCGAAGGGAGGGCATCCCGGAGACGTGTTATCGCCTCACGGGCAGCCATCTGCATCGCATGCCTCTCCGTAGGCATGGCCCTTCCCACAAATCGGAAGCGGCATGACTTAGAACGTCCTCCCTTGAATTGCACCGCAGCCTGGTGCATAGACACGCCGTCGCTGATCTTGTGCTGGTAGAGTGTGAACTCCAGACGAGTCGATGGCCCGATCGCGACCTTGGTGATGGAGACGAGAAGTTTCATAAACCCCTCAGGTACATTGGCGAACACCTCTGACTCATAGTCGCTGCCAGCCACCTATAAAAGTAGACAAAAATTCCAGATAGTCAATTCATAAATTAATTCATAAATTTATGATGACTAACAGAAAATTGCTACAATTGCAAAATGTTAAAAATATCACTTATTACGCTAATAATCGATTAGCAATCCCACCTAGTGGCTTCCTATAGTCAGCCTGGCTCTGCTACCAAGGTTGTCAAGACCGGTTATCCAATAAAACATTTATTGGAAAACTGACCATTATATCAGACTAGTATAGAAGAATCCTCCTTACTAGTAGACAAATCCTTGATACAGAAATTCAGAAGTACTAAATAATATACAAGGCTGAGCTCAGGCTGCTCAACAATTTTATTACAAGCACGCCGATATTATACATAAAGGCAGATATGACACGAAGGGGTATGGTGGCATAACTACTGACTCGTAACAAAAGTGGTGGTGGATATGTCAAAGTGAGGTGGGTGACACGACTCCGAAATCTTACAGCTCATCAAGTGTCGGAGTGAGGCTTCATTATTTTATTAGGGTAGCGGAAGCGTATATAATACAAGTGACCAACTCCAGGATCGCACGAGACTGACTGGGACTCCTCTAGGCGTCGGACTCGCTATCGTACTCTTCGTCCATAAGATCGCCTTCGTCAACATCTGGCCAAATCAACAAGCCAGGTGAGTACTTTGAATGTACTCGCAAGACAGTTTGGACATAAGATATAACAAATGCAAACATGATGCACATGAGCAAATTAGTAAAGCACACTCAGGTAATAAATTTGCACTGCCCGATAAATGAAAGGAAGTCAGGCGGTAGTCCTCCCAAAATCCCAATAAAATAGCTGAAGACCGATCTGGTGTCTGAAGCGATGCCTCGAAAGGAAAAATTAATTAACATGCCGCAGTCGGGCGCCAGGGCGACACCACATAAAGGGCTTATATTGAAACGTAAATGACAGTGCGTGCCACAGTCGGACGTCTAAGCGACATCTCGAAAAGGGCTTATAATGAAAGTAAATAACAAGGATGCCATAGTCGGACGTGTCTTTTGTAGTTCCGAAAATTTGGAATACTGTTGATATGGTTCACGATGATTTCCCATATTGATAACATGGTTCATCATTTCTTGATGCTGCTTTTGGCTTTGCTCATAAAGGCGGAATACTTGAGAAAATGATGCTTCACTGCCTTGCTGACTTGACTGTCCCTGTGTGGAATTGTTACCTGTCTGGGTACCATAATCTTCTTCCGGCGAACTTGGCATGGAACGATTCCAGGGACGAGACATTTTCCACTCTGGGGTATTTTTGCAGAATACATGAGAAAAAATGAGTGGCAAAAATAAATAATTTTACAAAGGCGGAATTTTTTTCAAGAAAATACTTGATTGCGCATGGAGAAGGACCGCTCAGTACATATCTTACACGCGAGCCGTAATTATACAATACATCACTCAGGATGTGCGTACACATTCCTGACATGTTATTTAGGCTAGTGCACTTCTCTGAGTTCCTACATGATGCGCACACAAACTATTTCTCACCAAACATATATACATATAAACATATCATACAAGCTGGTACATCACGCGGCTGCTTTGCGCACTTAGTCGGAGATGGTAAAAACCTCCCTCGGCCTGCCGAGGGTAAGACCCAGTGATGCTGGAGACTCAACCTCCTCCTCACTAATAGGCTCCAGGCACGAAGTACTGGGTTGAGGAGCTGGTGCGGGCGCGGCAGGTGGTGTAGCACTGACTGGAGTAGGAGCAATGACTTGGTCAAACTCCTCCGCGGTAGGCAGGCGGCGAGCGGTGCCTAAGATGGCAGGTGTATAGGATGCTGAGGATGATACGTAAGTCAGTGGTGGTGCTGTATGGAGGAGCTCCCTCCTGTTGGCGGCACTGCCTTGAACGAAGTCCATACGAGCAGCTACAAAATCGTCCACGGGGTTATCAAAAGCTGCCTCCAGAGCTTTGAGATACTCAACCAACATTTCAATAGCCTCATCTCTCTCCCCCCTAGTGCAAGCGAACGCATAGTGACAAGTGTATGACACGTGGCATGGGAGGTAGCGGTAGCGACGAGTCTTCATCGAAGGGAGGGCATCCCGGAGACGTGTTATCGCCTCACGGGCAGCCATCTGCATGGCATGCCTCTCCGTAGGCATGGCCCTTCCCACAAATCGGAAGCGGCATGACTTAGAACGTCCTCCCTTGAATTGCACCGCAGCCTGGTGCATAGACACGCTGTCGCTGATCTTGTGTTGGTAGAGTGTGAACTCTGGACGAGTCGATGGCCCGATCGCGACCTTGGTGATGGAGACGAGAAGTTTGATAAACCCCTCAGGTACATTGGCGAACACCTCTGACTCGTAGTCGCTGCCAGCCACCTATAAAAGTAGACAAAAATTCTAGATAGTCAATTCATAAATTAATTCATAAATTTATGATGACTAATAGAAAATTGCTACAATTGCAAAATGTTAAAAATATCACTTATTACGCTAATAATCGATTAGCGATCCCACCTAGTGGCTTCCTATAGTCAGCCTGGCTCTGCTACCAAGGTTGTCAAGACCGGTTATCCAATAAAACATTTATTGGAAAACTGACCATTATATCAGACTAGTATAGAAGAATCCTCCTTACTAGTAGACAAATCCTTGATACAGAAATTCAGAAGTACTAAATAATATACAAGGCTGAGGTCATGCTGCTCAACAATTTTATTACAAGCATGCCGATATTGTACATAAAGGCAGACACGAAGGGGTATGGTGGCATAACTACTGACTCGTAATAAAAGTGGTGGTGGATATGTCAATGTGAGGTGGGTGACACGACTCCGAAATCTTACAGCTCATCAAGTGTCGGAGTGATGCTTCATGATTTTATTAGGGTAGCGGAAGCGTATATAATACAAGTGACCAACTCCAGGATCGCACGAGACTGACTGGGACTCCTCTAGGCGTCGGACTCGCTATCTTACTCTTCATCCATAAGATCGCCTTCGTCAACATCTGGCCAAATCAACAAGCCAGGTGAGTACATTGAATGTACTCGCAAGACAGTTTGGACATAAGATATAACAAATGCAAACATGATGCACATGAGCAAATTAGTAAAGCACACTCAGGTAATAAATTTGCACTGCCCGATAAATGAAAGGAAGTCAGGCGGTAGTCCTCCCAAAATCACAATAAAATAGCTGAAGACCGATCTGGTGTCTGAAGCGATGCCTCGAAAGGAAAAATTAATTAACATGCCGCAGTCGGGCGTCAGGGAGACACCACATAAAGGGCTTATATTGAAACGTAAATGACAGTGCGTGCCATAGTCGGACGTCTAAGCGACATCTCGAAAAGGGCTTATAATGAAAGTAAATAACAAGGATGCCACAGTCGGACGTCTGAGCGACATCACATAAAGGTCTTATATCTAAAGTAAATAGCAAGAATGCCATAGTCGGACGTCTGAGTGACATCACATAAAGGGCTTATATCAAAAGTAAATAACAAGAATGCCACAGTTGGACGTCTGAGCGACATCACATAAAGGGCTTATATTTCGTCATTTGAATTCAAGTAACTCATGAAAGTAACATCACCCCCAAGGGATACTCGGTACATAAAAATAAACTGGTTAGTCCATCCATAGGAATAACATTTAGCCAGGTTTACCATTCATGCTTATTCTCCGGAGACTGTCACTGAGACTGACACTGAGACAAATACTGAGACTGACACTAATATGTTGATCAAAGTCCTTGACAACGGATATGGTTACTCGACTGGTTTTGACTCTGCAGAGTTTGTACTCTTTACCCACAACCAATGGATTTCAGTAGTGACAAAGGACTAGTTCCGTTTATGGTATTTTAGAAGAAACACATCTAACCAGTACACACGCATTCCACATTCCGCTGCCAGGAATCACCCTAGGCAACTTTCAAGAAAAACTCTAAGATGGGGAGGCTACAACCTCGAATAGCATGGGATCAAATTTATATCGTGCGCTCTAAGGGGTGCCCCCCTCTCGGTCCCAACCGGAAACACCCATGCCCCTGAACGGATGACGGGCTTTAATCCAGGGCCATGGAACCCTCATCAGGGCCCCTCTATTTGGTGTGTACAAGGAAAGAGGTTTGCAACTTACTAAACCGCATTCTTTGTGGAAAAACATGTGGTAGCACGGAAGGGGACGAACGGGAACAAGACTTGATCCATGTTAATACTGGAGTTAAACAGTTGATATAAAACTAGCATGCTTCAACAATACCAGCTTGCAACCTATCATGCCACCACATGATCAGGTTATATCCCCATCATTAGAACGCATCAATATCGAAGCTCACTCGAGCTTACTTTGCATGAAATATATGTCGGCGTTCTGGGAACGGGGGTCCCCAAACTTGCCTGCCTGCAGCCTGCGGCGTGGCTCAAGTGGGGGCCCAGCGCGGCCCATCTTCATCAACACGAGGCTCAAGACCCTCGCGAGGGGCCAAGCCTCGCGAGGCGGACGACATGGAGCATCCTCAGGCACAGCCTCGTCAGGCTGGCTCGCGAGGAGGTAGAGAGTTCAAGGCAGGGTACCTCGCGAGGCGCCCATGACGCAAGCCATGACGACACGGGGCACCAGGCGGGTGCCAGCGCGCGCGGCATCCCTCTTTCCTCTTTGGTGCAAAGGGAGCAAGCGTATTAGCAGAGTACCGAGGCATCAGGCAAAGGTTGCCACTTCGGTGCAACGAGACCAAGGCCAGGAGGACTACGAGACGCAGGTCACCATGGAGCCCAGCGCGGCGTCATCACCAGAGCCTTTGGCAGGCGAAGACTGCTTTTGTCAGGATAGATGTACTCGCTGTCCCCCTTCAAATTAGCCCGCCATATTTGGATCCCTTCCCTCTCAATATTTGGGGGGAGGACCAGGGCCTCTATAAATAGGGCTAGCCACCCACATAGCGGGGGGACGGTTTTTGGTTTGGTTTTGGGTCGGTTGGTTCGTTTGGTTCACAAGTAGAGAGAGAGAGAAGGAGGGTGACAGAACTCTTCACAACAGTTCATCACCTCAGCCAAGAACAGACCCTCGCGAGGCTGTTCTTCCTTGTATTGTTCATCCTCACCAGCCCAGGAGGCAATCCATCCACCACACACTGGAGTAGGGTATTCCACCACATCGGTGGCCCGAACCAGTATAGATCTTGTGTCTTTCGTGCAGCTCTTTTAGTAGTTTAGATCCCATTGAGACGGAGAGGTTGAAGGTCAGATTTCTGCGCGCACCCCAGTGTTCGAACCTTAAGGGTCTGCCGGAACCCGAAATCCGACATTTGGCGCGCCAGGTAGGGGTGCGCCGGAATTCGTCTTCCACCGCTCCGCTCTCCTCCGACTGTCGCGTCCATGTCTAACGCTCGTCGAGCCCGCGCCGAGCGCTGGGCTGCCATCGCTTCTCGCGTCGCCCAGACGGCCCCCATCGGTGGGCATCCTCGTCGTTCCCCGTCGCCCGCCGTCAACGCCGCCACCGGCCCGGCGGGGGGCGAGCAGCAGGTATCGTCTCAGCACCCGTCTGTGCGGCAAGACGGCCGCACCGCCACTCCGTCACTCGCACTAGCTGGCTCTTTGTCCCGCGCGCTCTGCGCACCCTTGGAGGCTTGAGCTGCGCTCCTCGAGGCAAACGAGCTCCTGCGCTACCATCCTGTCGACGACGTCTACGAAGAATGGCTCGACCGCGTCGCCGAGATTGTCCGCGCCGCAGGGGGCTCTTCCACGCCGTCCGTCCCTCTGCGCCGCACTCCGCCCCGCGTGGGTAACGAAGCTCCGGAGGCGCACCAGCCACCTCCTCTCCAAGAAGATGCCATGGCTCCAAGGAGACTGGCCCCCGGGCGGAACCCTCTCCGCCAGGCGTCATCGCAACAAGAGCGAAGCTGCCAAGAAATCCCTTGCCCGCAGGGGGCTGCCCGGGCGCTCCCTGCTCCGGCACGCCGCGACCCTGCTCCAGCTCCGGCATGTCAAGACCCCGCCCTGCTCCTAGCTGCAGCGCATGGGGACCCTCAAGACCAAGCTCTCCACCAACCGAGGCCTTTCGTGGCCACCGCGGGCTGCCACGCCTACACCACTGAGCTGCGCAGCGTCGCGTGGCCCGGCAAGTTCAAGCCCGACCTGCCTCCTCGCTATGACGGCACAACTAACCCCGCGGAATTCCTCCAGCTCTATGAGCTGGGCATCGAGGCTGCCGGCGGGGATGAAAAGGTCATGGCGAACTGGTTCCCCATGGCACTGAAGGAAGGGGCGCGAACCTGGCTCCTCAATCTGGCTCCAGGCACGATCTCCTCCTGGGACTAGATGCGCGCCCGCTTCATCGCCAACTTCCAAGGTACTCGCGACCGGCCGCCTGCCGTGAGCGACATGCGCCGCATCAAGCAACAACCCGAAGAGACCCTGCAAAAGTACATCCAGCGCTTCAACAACACGCGCCTCAAGATCCCCAGGGTGTCGGAGGAGGCCATCATCTCCGCCTTCTCTGATGGCGTGCGTGACGTCAAGATGAAGGAGGAACTGGCGATGCACGAAGACCTCTGCACCTCCCTGGAGCTGTTCAACTTGGCGAACAAGTGCGCCAGGGCTGAGGAGGGACGTCTCTCCCTCCTCGAGCTGCCTGCCGCGGACCCAGAAGAGAAGAAGCCCAAGGCCAAGGACGTGAAGCGCAAGGGGGCTGCCGTGCTCGCAGCCGAACCGGACACCAAGCGGGGCAAGGATCTGCCTGAACCCTCCAGAGGCAGCCGGTACTGTGTGTACCATGACCTCCACACCCACAACACCAATGAATGTCAAGAGCTCCGCGCCGTGCGAGAAGGAAGGATCGGCCATCGCCCTGACCGTGCTGACCGGGGCTATGGCCGAGGAGGAGGAAGAAACCCAGGGCGCTGGGAAGACCGCGGCCCGCGCCAGGGGTGGGGCGACCAGCCTCGCGAAGACCGTTGGCGGGACCTGCCTCGTGAGGGGGACTGGAGAGACCAGCCTCGTGAGGACCGTCCTCATGGCAACGCAGGCCTACCTCCGCTGCCGCCTCCACCAAGATGGAACGAAGACCGCCATCAAGACGAGGGGGCTGGGGGCTTCCGGGAGCCGCGCGCGATCGCCTCCATCCTGGACGGAGCTCAAGCCCCAGCCTCCCAACGTATCTTCAAGCAGTTTGGCCGCGAAGTGAATGCAGTTCTCCCCAAGCTCGAAGCAACGCGCCCCCTCAGGTGGTCGGCGTGCCCCATCATGTTCAGCTCGGCAGACCAGCTCAAGTGCGCGGCCACTGCAGGAGTCCTCCCGATGCTTTGCTCCCCAGTCATCAGCAACGTGCAGGTCACCAAGACCCTCATCGATGGTGGGGCAGGGCTTAGCGTCCTATCCGTGGAAACATTCAACAACCTCCAAGTGCCCTATGACCAGCTTCAGCCAACCAGGCCTTTCTCCGGGATCACCGACGGTTCCACAATCCCGATCGGGTAGGTCCGCTTCCCTGTCACCTTCGGAGCCCGCAGCAACTACCGCACCGAGCTCATCGACTTCGACGTCGCCCACATCCTCCTGCCATACAACGCCATCCTCGGGTACCCAGCGCTGGCCAAGTTCATGGCCGTGACCCACCACGGCTACAACGTCCTCAAGATGCCAGGAAGTGGCGGCGTCATCACGGTGCCCTGTGAAGAGAGAGATGCAGTGTGTTCCCTGGAGCGAGCCTTTCAGGCCGCGTCGCTAGAAGACCCAGATCGCGGAAGCAGGAGGCTTCCTGAGACCACCCCCAAGAAGAAGAAGACGTCATCAGGCTCAGCCCCTCAGGAGGCAGGCCCCTCAGGGCACGTGCCCCCCTCAGGAGGGCCCTCCATCCATCGCATAGGAAAGCGCGCCCGGCGCCATCCTCAGGCAGGGCTTGGGGGCTCTCACCTGGACGGCCACCGACCTAGCCAGGGTCATGAGGGAGGCGCTTGGGCACCATGTGGGGGCGTGCTTCGCAGCATGTTTCCCTCGAGAGGGAGCCAGGCGAGGAAGATCAGACCAGCAAGAGTTCGTTGACGAGGCCATTCGAGAGCTACAGGAGACAAGGATCATGAGAGGTTGCCGCCACTTGCCAGCTGTGGCCCCACATCCAGGCAAGGATGGTGGGCTGCGCGTCTGCGTCGACGTACCATGGCTCAATCAAATCGCCACAACAGAGCGCCTCTGGCCCTCGCAAGTGGGGCGCTGCGGAGGTCCACCCCACAGCTATGTTCGCATGCCTTACGACCTGCCGAGCATGGCTGCGGCGTACCAGCACCTCATGAGGGGCATCGTGGAGGCTCTGGAAGACAGGCATTACGCGGCTCTGGCGGAGGTGGAGACAGCTCGTGAGGAGTCACCGGTGCCTCCGGATCCTCCCGAGGCCCCGGGGCCTGGGGGCTCATGAGGATCGGCTTCTGCAGCCCGTCAAGTCTGCTACACCGACGCCACTATGCCGACAACATCCTCAGGTGACATCTTTCAAGTTCCGTTCTCAGCTGGGAGCACCCTCCCAGGGTTGCATCACTCCCAGGCCGCGTGGGTCCATCCCCGCGGCATGTATCTGCATTTACCTTTCCATCGTTAGTTTTCCTTGTTGGGGGCGCCCCTTGGGCTGCATCATCCCCAAGCCGTTCGGGCCAGACCCAGCGGCGTGTATCCCCCTAGTGTTTATTTCCAACTATGCATTGCATATCATGCTTAGCTGCATGGAGCCTGTCCGCAGCATCTTCTCTTCCCATGTCGGCTACTTGCACGTTAAAGGGGGGGTGCCTGAGCATCGTGACTCAGGGCTCTTACTGGCTCTCCTGCCCTCACCCTTTGGCCTTGTCCATGGCATCGCGACCTGGCATACCAGCGACGGCTGAGACAAGCTCGAGGGCCGGGACCCAAGGACGTAGAGTACCGGCATCTAACCCAATTTTGCAGGGACACATCTCAAGATACGGCCCAGTGCCGGGCGCAACCCGCCCAGAGGTAGGGCCTCAGGAGTCCCGCGCTGGCTCACGGGTGCCCAGATACGCCTCGCCTACCTCAACCAGCAAGCTCTTGAGTGACTAACGATCAACTAATGGCCGCCGTGGCAACATGATCTTCCTTCTGTGATGACCCTGCAGGATCGCTGGAGGGAACCGCGCAAGCCGAGGCCCTCACGAGGTTTCCTTTGCCCTCGCCCGTGCGAACTGCTTGCACGTTAAAGGGGGGGTGCCTGAGCATCGCGACTCAGGGCTCTTACTAGCTCTCCAGCCCTCACCCTCTGTCCATGTCCACGGCATCGCGACCTGGCATACCAGCGACGGCTGAGACAAGCTCGAGGGCCGGGACCCGAGGACGTAGAGCAGAAAGGGGAGCAGAGGCGGGGAAGAAGGTGTCTCGCGAGGACCTTGCCGAGCGTTTCCGCTCCTATCCACACACGGACCCAACGGCGCACCTGGAACGGCCCCTGGTCCTGAAGATAAATCACCACCCACGGCACTGGCTACCGCAGCACTACCCCCGCACCTAAAGCAACTCTGTACTAGCGACGTTGCTTCCCTTTCTCACTAAGTGATGGCTGCTTGGGCGCCAAAGGGGACCTCCTGAGCATCGCGACTCAGGGGCTCTTACCGGACCTTGGGTCGCTCACCTCCTGGCCTTGACCACGGCATCACGACCTGGCATACCAGCGACCGCTGACGCCGCCTTGGGACTGGGACCTGTCAGCGTAGAGCACCAGGCCCTCGCGAGGTTCGAAAGGGAGAACTTAGCTATGACGGAATCACCGACTCACGCAAATCCATAGAAAAGGTCATATATTAACAAACGGGACTACAGACACCTTACAAGCCCCCATGGGGCGCATTTCAATTCCTCGCAGGGAATAGATCCTAAGGAGTGCTAACTATACGGGCTCCTGCAGAAGATGCCATCATCAACAGTGGGCCGTCAGGCACCGGCGCCAACCACATCCAGATCAGGGTTGGTGATGGCCTGACGCGTCCGCCCTGCTCCTGGAGCGACGGCGACTCAGGGGCTCGTAGCTGTCGTCGCTCGTCTCCGGAGTCACGTAGCCTCCACTGGAGCCGCTGGACCCTCGGGCGCCACTGCCGAGGGGGCGGTCGGCGGGCCTAGCCCTCACCAGGGCGAGGTCCTGGTCGCCCCTCCCACGGCAGCACTCCAGCCGGCGCCCGATCGCGTCGATGACCTTGAGGAACATCACCGCCGCGCCGTCATACTCCAGGTGGACCGTGAAGACGCCTCTTTCCCTGCAGACCCGGGCGATCTCCCTCCAGCCGCGGGACATGTAGATTGCGCCCGGGGCAGCGACGACGACCTCGGCCTCGGTCGTGGGGGCGCCGCAGTCGGCGTGCTGCAGCTGGAGCTCCATAGGCCCCCTTGGAAGAACCGCGGAGGCGAAGAATGGAGGAAGGTGGATCCAGGACTGAAGAGGAGTGACGACGCGGAGCACGAACTCGTGGGAGGAGCCCACGACATGGACTCCAGGAGGAACCACCCACGCCTTCACAACCCGACGGTGCCGACGACGACGCTGACCGCGGGGATCAGCATCGGCACCTCCAGGGCCCTCGACGTGGGCGTACAGGGGCAGTGGGAACCCCGGTGGAGCCTGCTCGCCCCGGGGCGTCGCCACCACCGGGTCGTCCTCGTCGTCCCGGCTGCAATGGGCGAGTCACTTCTTCGGCGGGAGAGGGTATGGCCCTTCTCGAGGAGCCTTTCCCTTCTCCGCTACAGAGAATCGGCGAATCGGAGCCATCACACCAAGACGGAGCAAGAACTGAGGCGAAGGAGAGAGAAACAGGAGATGGACTTGACGGGCACGAGCGGTGCCATACTTATAGCCGGCGAAGGCCAACCGCCGGTCTCACGGATCACAGGTAATCATAACACGTTCTGCATGCACGGACTTGTCCAACTCGCATGATCACCAAGGCGTCGTGGGGAAGCGGAGGTGCCATGTCCAATCAACCGCCACGCGGCGTCCGAGGCCGCAGGCTGCTAGGGCCCGCGGCGCTTCGCCCTTGCCCATTCGCCTCTCGGCACGGCCAAGTCCATGCGCGCCTTGGGCCCGAGGGCTACTGTCGGCGTTCTGGGAATGGGGGTCCCAGACTTGCCTGCCTGCGGCGTGGCTCAAGTGGGGGCCCAACGCGGCCCATCTTCATCAACACGTGGCTCAAGACCCTCGTGAGGGGCCAAGCCTCGCAAGGCGGATGACATGGCGCATCCTCAGGCACAGCCTCGTCAGGCTGGCTCGCGAGGAGGCGGAGAGTTCAAGGCGGGGTACCTCGCGAGGCGCCCATGACGCAAGCCTTGACGACATGGGGCACCAGGCGGGTGCCAGCGCGCACAGTGTCCCTCTTTCCTCTTTGGTGCAAAGGGAGCAAGCGTATCAGCAGAGTACCAAGGCATCAGGCAAAGGTTGCCACTTTGGTGCAACGAGACCAAGGCCAGGAAGACTACGAGACGGAGGTCACCATGGAGCCCCGCGCGGCGTCATCACCAGAGCCTTTGGCAGGTGAAGACTGCTTTTGTCAGGATAGATGTACTCGCTGTCCCCCTTCAAATTAGCCCGCCATTGTTGGATCCCTTCCCGCTCAATATTTGGGGAGAGGACCAGGGCCTCTATAAATAGGGCTAGCTACCCACATAGCGGGGGGGGGGGGGCGGTTTTTGGTTCGGTTTTTGGTTCGGTTTTGGGTCGGTTGGTTCATTTGGTTGACAAGTAGGGAGAGAGAGAAAGAGGGTGACTGAACTCTTCACAATAGTTCATCACCTCAGCCAAGAACAGACCCTCGCGAGGCTGTTCTTCCTTGTATTGTTCATCCTCACCAGCCCCAGGAGGCAATCCATCCACCACACACTGGAGTAGGGTATTACACCACATCGGTGGCCCGAACCAGTATAAATCTTGTGTCTTTCGTGCAGCACTTTTAGTAGTTTAGATCTCATTGAGACGGAGAGGTTGAAGGTGAGATTTCCGCGCGCACCCAAGTGTTCGAACCTTAAGGGTCTGCGGGAACCCGAAATCTGACAATATAAGCTTCACAAATGCTCATATAAACATGCCATGCAAAAACTACTGAAGCAAACATGAAAAACACTCATCATATCAAAGGTTTAAACATGCTTGCGTGGTTCGGAGTAGTCGGAGTCTAGCTCAGCGAAGTTGGCAGCTATGTCACCTCCTTGGGTATGTACGGTATAAAAGAAATCAGATACTAACATAAATACCGTGCGTGCATAAAAATTGATCCAAATATTTTTCAAATAAATATGATAACAAACTAGATAGAAAAATAAAGATGACAGAAAAAGAATCAACTCAAAATCATCTTTTGTTTAAAAGTTATAAAGGTTTTAGTCCAAGGACTAATCTGGGATGAAACAGAAACTATCCAGGGGCTAGTTTAGAAAAACAGAAAATGCTTCGGTTGGAAATACGCCAACCCAAAGGGAACACGTACTTTCCCCGAAGGCGCTTTCAGAAAACGGTTCAAATAAGAGAGGGGAGGCTGACAAGGGGGTCCCACCCGTCAGGTTTAGAAATTAAAAACACAACACAGCGGCGCCCGAGGATCGCGGTGGTCGCTGGCGTCGATCCACGACGAGGTAGGGGTAACGGAAAGTACCTACGGACTCACAGATCTCTCCCGCATCTGTGGGTGGTGGAGTTGGTCGTCGGCGAGCACCACGTCGACAGTGGCCTCCACTCCGGCGGACGGTGGTTCGGGCAGTGATGGATCCCACCAAGGAGGGCTGCAGACGCGAAATTGGGGCTCGGGTTAGAAGAGGTAGTGGACTAGGAGGTTGCTGACAAAGTTAGGGAAGTGGGGGTGTCCTCACCAGAGAGAATCTTGCCGGAGCCCGAAGCGGATCGGGGAGGCCGGAGTCGGGGAAGAAGGCTCTCCCGAGGCCCTCTAATGAGCGTGGCGAGGTTTTGAGGCGAGGAGGGGAGGTGCTGGCTTGAGGACGAGCTCGGGGCCTCTATTTGTAGCCGGCCTGAGGCGGTTGACGAGAACGGGATTACTTCGGCGAGTGATTACGGCAAGGCAGAGGTTGGATGGGAGGTTAAGGTGACTGGGCAGCTTCGTTTTGGTCCATTGGCACCATTCAACGGCTAAACCTGGTCGGATTTGGCCTGCTCCCGTGGTTCGACGGAACGGGGCTCACGGGCTCGTCGGCGGCAAAGAGCGTGCTTTGCGCCTCTCAGGCAACAGCAGCGGTTCTGCAGCGCGCCAAGAGAAGATGACGGCCACGCAGAGGCTCAGGGTGGTGTGGGCGGTGTTGGACGGCGCCGTATGGCAGGGCTGGCCCCTGCTGGCCGCCATGGGCGGTACTGCCACTGCGAGAGGCACCGGAGTTGACGCGACACGTCGCCACCGACGCTCGCAACCGTCCAAGCAACTGTGCGGCGCACTGGATAGGAAGGGGGAGTAGTTAGCAAGGCGCCAACGCGTGCACTGGCGAGATCGACGCCAAGGTTCTGAAGAAAACGACACTGCCACTGAAACTTAACACTGAATTCTGAAATTGAACAGAACCACTGCACACCAGCTGTTCGACGAAATGTTTTAGGCACGTGGAAATTTTTTCTTGAGCTGAACCTCGGTGAGGTGGTCTCTTGATGCATATGGAGACTGCCCGAATTATCTCATATTTTTAGGAAAAGAAAAAGAATGAATTTCACCAAAATTGGCAAATCGGGTCCAAACTTGTAGCAAGCACATTTTGAAAATTTTGAACTGTGGACCAGCAGATCTTGATGGATCTAGGTTGAGGGTACGAAGGACTAGCCAGAGGAGTTTATTTGGGACCCAGACTCTAAGGAAATCTGGCAGTTCCTTTGTAAACCACCAAAGTCCAAATATATGACAAAAAATGATTTTGAGGTTAAAACAAATAGAAATAAAAATCTAGGAGAAGTTGAACCTTGATGGACTTAATGTTTGACTAAACCCAAAGTAGGGAGGTGGGTTTTGGAAGAAATATTCTACATAGGCCATGGCAAGAGAGAAATTTTTGAATGGGGAAGAATAAATCCATAATTTATAGGAATTCTTTTTAATAAAAAGGAGTTGTAAAAACCTTCCAAAATTATTTGTGTTGAGCCAACACAAGATGAAAAATCCTCAAGACCAAAGATCAAGATTGGGGAGAACCCAAAAAAAATACTTGTCACAAATGAAAATTTTGAGAAGGAGAGTCTTTTAAAAAAAATTAAATAACCTCCTTACAACTAAATAAAGAATTTGATAAAACCAAATCAAAAATTTTGGACTGTTACGGACTGTACGTGGAGAGGCTGACAGTTGGGTCCACGGCCGCAGCAAGGAAGTGCCTCCTTATTACACGGAAAATAATGATTCCTCCACCTGACAGCAGGGACCCGCCGGACGGGCAACCGTATTTCGTGAAAAAACGTTTCCCCCTGACTGCTCGGACCTACCATCTACATCTTCCCATGCAAGGAAGTGCTTTCGGGCAAAAAATGATTCGCCCCCCTGACTGCTGGGACCCACCAGCTACATCTTCGCACGCAAGGAAGTGCTTAACAGTCGGGATCCACCTGGTCGAAGCGTACATAGCGTTGTCATTCTGGTGGCGAACGTGTAAGTACATGCTGGTCGATGTAGAGGCGCGCATGTGTCGTAGTAGAGGCGCGCATGTAGCATGTACACATATGTAGAGCGGCCAGTGTGCAAGAAGGAAAATACGACCAAGTACGTACATACAGGCGGGGTCTCGAACGCCTACTCGCGCATACGTGCAGTTAGGGCTTGTGTACATGGCTGAGTAGGAACGGAGAAACAGCGTTGTCATCGCCTATAAAAAAACAATGTCGTTGTCGTGTTCATGGGGAGGCAAGGGAATGTGTCGTGTTCATCGAGAGGCAACTGAATGCGTGGGAGCCAGCCGCCTTGGACGGAACAGCCGATGGAAATGAGGCATGGCGTACTGTAGAACGGAGGAAACGACCTTGTGTTCAACCGGCCACGTTCGAAACGGGCTCCTGTTCATCGAGAGGGGTCTGGCGTACCGCAAAACGGACAAAATAGACCTCCTACGATTGAAACGTGGTCCTGTTGCTCGGGTGGGGTGTGGCGTACCGCAAAACGGAGGAAACGGACTTGTGTAAGAGCGCTATGGTCGAAACGGGGGTCCTATTCATCGGGAGGGGTGTGGCATACCACAAAACGGGACCTCACGGGATACTGTTCATCTCCACCGTCGACCTCCTCCAGCCTCCACAGGTTACTGTTCATCCACCGTCGACCTCCTCCAGCCTCCACCTGCGACTATTCATCCACGGGCTCCTGTTCATCCAGCCTCAACCGCGCGCTACTCCACCGGCTACTGTTCAACCAGCCCTCTCCACGGGCTCCTGTTCAACCACCCCTCCACGGGCTACTGTTCATCTAGACCTCCACCGTTTACCGTTTATCCAGCCCTCCACGGGGTGGTCCTCTTCATCCAGCCCTCCATGGGGTCCTGTTCATCCAGCCCCAACCGGCTCCATCGATCGGGGTCATGTTCATCTAGAGGCAACACCATGGGGTCCTGTTCATCCACCCCCACCGGGAACTGTTCATCCACCCCCCAGCAACGCTCACTCTTCATACAGAGGCTGCATCAATCGCCTTCAGTTAGCAGCAGTAGCGAAGGAATCGCTCGATCAGGTTCGGTTAACAGCCATCGATCGATCGCTCGGGTTCAGTAATGCACAACGTCCAGTGCAATCGCTCGGGTTTAGTAGGAGAAAGCCTCGCTCGGGTTCAGTAGGAGAAAGCCTCTCTCGGGTTCAGTTAGAGCCCAACGCCTCGCACCCACGCGTGTGCGTGTACGAGAGAAACGCGCAAACCTCCGTGCATCGCTCGGCCCCAACCACCCACCGTAACCGAGAACACCCCAATATTTTCCTCGCCCTCGCTTCTACCATGGATTTTTCCATCATGGATGGCCCAAAGAATGTCATGGAGCTGCGTCTCTGCCCGCCCAGGACGAAAATCCCATTTTCTGTTATGTTTTTTTGTCATAGAAGTAGAAGCCCACCACATCTATGATGTTACTGGGTTTTGTCACAATTATCGTCATAAAAGTGTCATAAGTATGACAGAAAAAATTTCGTTCGTCCCAAAATGTCACAGATCTGTCTTTTTTGTAATGCTTGAAGAGCCACTCCTTGAAGACGCCGGGCTCCTGGGGCTGACGCCTTGACGCCCTCTTGGCGATATCATCAGCTTCCTTGTTTGTGTCGCGCGGCACATGCTGCGGTTCTAGGCCCAAGAATTGGTTCTCCATTTTGCGTACCTCCATGAGGTACGCCTCCATGTGCTCGTCCTTCGGCTCGTACACCTTGTTGGAAAAGTTGATGAGCAGCTGGGAGTCACCCTTGATGGTGAGGCACTTCACCCCCAGGGCTGGCGCAGCGTTGGGGCTGGCAATCAACCCTTCATATTCCGCAATGTTGTTGGAGACCTTCTCGCCCCGCTGGAAGCAGAGTTGCACAACATAGTAGAGCGTGTCCTGGGTCAGCGAAATGAGCACAGCCCCAGCCCCCGCGCCCTAGCGCTCGGAGGTGCCGTCAAAGTACATGACCCAGCCATTTGGTGCTTCGCTCCCTGGAAAGAGAGACCGGTCCTCACCCGCTTCAGGCCCTGGGGCATCAGTCCACTCTGCCATGAAGTCGGCAAGCGCAGCTCCCTTGATTACCCTAGTGGTGCTAAACACTAGTTGGAATGCCAGCAGCTCGATATTCCACTTAGCGACCCTTCCTACTGCACTGGGGCTCCGGTGTACCCTCTCAAGTGGGTAGGCTGAGATGACTTTGATGGGGTGGCCTTGGAAATAGTGGCGTAACTTGCGCGGGACCACGAGGAGCGCAAGCAGAAGCTTTTGCGGCATGGGGTAGCGTGCCCGCGCATCTCGCAACACCATGCTGACAAAGTACACCAAGTGTTCGACGAAGGCCAAAGTGTCAGTGGAGTTCGAGATCTCCTAAGGCTGGGGCGCTCCCTGAGGCCTGGGGACCTCGGGAGTTCGGTCGCCTATCGGGGCTACCACGGCCTTAGGAGCACCATCTTGTCGTGCCCGATCATCTGCTAGCTCTGTTGTGGCTTCAGGGGCGCCGTCTTGGTGCTGGACCATCCTGACCGGATGTGTAACGTAGGGTGGAAGGCTCTTGGCCTAGCGCTCCTTCCGGACGGCCACCAGCGCTGCGCTAGCGGAATGAGGCATGGTAGCCAGGTAAAGCACCAGGGGCTCAAGAGGACGAGGCGCCACCATCACTAGTGGGATGGTTAGGTATCTCTTGAGGGCTTGAAACGCCATGTCGGCCTCCGTAGTCCACTCGAACGGGCCCTTCTTCTTCATCAGCTTGAAGAACGGGAGGGCGCACTCCCCCTGCTTGGAGATGAAGCGCCCCAGTGAGGTTACGCAGCCCGTGAGTTTTTGCAGTTCCTTGAGAGTCTGCGGTGGGCTCATGTCTTCTATTTCTTTGACCTTCTCCGGGTTCTCCTTGATCCCCCTCTGTGACACGAGGAAACCCAGTAGCTTGCCAGAGGGGACGCCAAACACGCATTACTCCGGGTTGAGCCGCAGGTCTACCTTGCGCAGTCTGGCGAAAGTGTCCTGCAGATCCTGAATGAGGGTCCTTGCCTCCCGAGATTTCACCACAATGTTGTCGACATAGGCTTCAACGTTCCTCCCGAACTGCTGGCCTAGAGCGATGTGCATCAGCCGTTGGATGGTCGCCCCAGCGTTGCGCAGCCCGAACGACATGCAGGTGTAGCAGTACACCCCGCACAGGGTTAAGAAATCCGTCCTCTCTATGTCCTTTACCACCATCTTGATCTAGGAAGCAAAGCAAGTCGCACTCGGCGGTGGAGTCAATGATCTGATCAATGCGCGGGAGCAGGAATGGCTCTTGAGGGCAGGACTTGTTGAGGTTCGTGAAGTAAATGCACATGCGTTCCTTCCCGCCTTTCTTGAGCAGGACCACCGGGTTCGCCAGCCGATCTGGGTACCGAACCTCGCGGATGACACCTGCATCTTGCAGCTTGCGGGTCTCATGGACGATAAAGGACTGCTTCTCTGCGGACTGTCGCCGCGCCTTCTGCTTCACCGGGCGCACATTCGGGCACACCCTCAGGTGATGTTTGATTATCCCCCTGAGGACCCCAACCAGCTGCTTGGGCTCCTAGGAGAATACCTCCTTATTCGTGCGCAGGAAGTTGACCAACGCCTCTTCTTGGTTCGGGGCGAGGTCGGCACCTATGGTGAAGGTGGCTCCTGAGGCCCCGTCCTCGTCGACCGACACCTGCTTTGTCTTGGCCCGATCTTGGGAGAATAATTGCTTCTTCTTCACCGGCGCAGCCCCGTGGGTCCCAGGTGCTGCTTCGCATGTGGGGTGCGCCGCCGCGGCGGCCCTCAGGCGAGCTTGCAGGGCATCGGGGCCTCCTTGGTGTCTCCAGCCATGATGAGGACGTTGTTTCTCCCCGGCATCTTCATGAGGTTGTATGCAAGGCGGGTTGTTGCCATGAACTAAGCAAGGGCAGGGTACCCGAGGATGGCATTGTACGGGAGGCCGATGCAAGCGATGTCGAAGTCAATAAGCTCGGTGCGTTAGTTGTCGCAAGTACCGAAGGTGACTGGGAGGCGTATCTGCCCTAGGGGGCTGGTGCAACCGCCACCAACTCCGGAGAAGGGCTTAGTGCCACGAAGCCGGCCATGTGGTACGTGGAGCAAGCCAAAGGCTTCCACGGAGAGGACGTTGAGGCCAGCCTAGCCGTCGATGAGGGTCTTGATTACCGCCACGTTGCAGATGGTGGGTGTGCGAAGCATCGGGAGTGTGCCCAAGCCAGCGGTGGTCGCCGGATGGTCCCGTGAGTCGAAATTGAGGTCATCCTTGGGTGCTGCCCATCCTGGGGGAGGTCCCTGCTGCACAGAGGCAGCGCCCATTTGGCGGAAGAACTGCTTGACATGGTGATTTGAGGGAGGTGCCTGCGAGCCACCGAGGACGGCTGCAATGGCGAGGGGCACTGGTGCGGCAAAGCGCATGACGAAGAGACCACGTAGCTCTTCCCAGGAGGCCACCGAGGATCCTGGCAGGCTGAGCAGCCAGGCGCGCGGCACGCCGGCCAGGGCCATGGGGTGGCCTGCCCTCCTACCGATGTGCGCTATGTAATGAGCAAATTTAGACCACATTGCATCTCTTTTTGGACTGCTCATTTGCTCTAGAATGCTGGCACCTGATCACCCCTAGTAAGAAGAGGGACACATCTATCATTCAGGAAATCATGCTGCTTTGAATGAATTACCAAATTGAGTGGGCATGAACATTCTCAGTATGAGTTGCTGGCATATTTGGATGTAAATGAACAACAAGATATTTAAGCATATATATCCAATCACCACATCATGGAAGCTGCTACACAAGAAAGATTTATAGTTGCTACATCATAGAACTAAGCACTAGCTCCTTCAAGTTTTTCAAGACTGAATTGCCACACGTTTGTAGTCCGAAAGATCCTTGAGTTATACATATTTTCAATAGAAGGCATTGGTTAGATGGGCTTGGCCATCTCCTTTTCTTTTTATCCCTTTTGTACATACATTTTCAATTGGTTTTTGATGAAAATTACCGTCGAACAATTGTTATGTGGCCCGCTCGATGCATGGGCTAGCATTTCATAAAGTTAAATGATGAAAGCATATTATTCAATTTTTTAGAAGAAAAAAACCAAATGTGATGGCATTTTCATATATAAGACTACTTCAAACATAGTTTTTTCTTCGACATGTTTGGGTTTTTACTGATATATAAATATATGTGTTACCCCTTCATCATTTACTTCCTAAGTGTGCATGCCATACTAAAAATTTTATGATCACTCGTGTTGTTTAAATTATGTTTGTATTATTTTTCTATCTTTTTGTCATGCTGCTTAGCTATAAAATTTTCTGTAAACATAAATTTAATAGTTGTCATAGTGTAAGTGTAGTTATAGGTATAAGTGCATTTTCTAACGCCATGCATAATTCACATATTTATTTTTGTAATTTAGTTTATTTATGTACTGTACATATCCAGTAAAAATTTCTCGGTAAGACACGTGCACTCCGCAATACCATTGGTACCTTATATTTTCACGTTACATTGTTTGCTTTCACAATGACCAATTTCTAGAAAGAAATAATGTCTACTTTCTTTAGAGAAAAAATAACGTTATCCACACTACTACATGTACAAAATGGCATATTTTTTTAGGTCCCACCAGTTTGATTCTTCACTTTCCACATTATGTAGTCTTCTCAACTTCTCAGTTCTTCTACCAGGTTTTTTTAGCCAGAGACCGTTTGAGAGCTCATGATTGGGGCATGAATATAACATTGACTTAAGCCTCCCCCAATCTTGAGCGATACTTTCTCCTTCACGAGGCCAAAAATTATATATATATATATATATATATATATATATATATATATATATATATATAATTCCGATCACGATGAACCAGATGCATAGGATAAAACTTCTGAATTTGGGCATTCTTTTATGTCCAAATAATTGCCTCATGCCAAAATTCAACTTTATTTGCCTAGCCAATCTTCCTCGGCAATTTTTCAAAGTTTTTGTCAAGTAGAAGGCTTTGTAAAGGAAGTACTAGCTAGGGTTATCCAAATGAGATGAAATTTGGCACACTCTGTAATGTGCTCATATTAACCCCCTCCTCCAAGTTTCAGCTCCATCCAATCATCTATGTGAGCACAGGACCAAATCTTTTATTCTGGCAATATTTTCAGGTTGTGAAGCAAGTATAATTTTTATTGCTTCAAAAATCCTGATAAATTACCAGATTGTTCTACTACCCAAATAACTTTCTCTCCACCAAATTTGGCACCTTTTCACTCAGCCAATATTTCTGGACCATTTGGGACCTTTTCACCCAACCCCCTCCTCCAAGTACCATTTTGGTGAATCCAATTGGTATGAAACTTATACATCATCTTTATATGATCAAATCATCAAGCATTGCCAAATTTGAGCTGATGTGGCCACACCATTTGATCTTGATCCATTTTCTGGACCATTTGGGGCAGTTGCAAAGCAACTATGTTAAACCTTGATCCTAATCTTCTCAAAATTACCAGGATGAAAGTCTTTATTTACCTCAACCTCGCAGACAAACTCAATGGATCCAAACCCTTTCCTGTTGATCACTAGTGCTCAACCAAGTTTACTGCAGTAAACTTCAGAGACTTCTTACCGTTTATCCAGATAACTTTTAATCGGTCTACCACCACGGTTGCAACCTCCCCTGGATGGACTACGCCCTAGACAATGTTTGCCAACCCTTGGCATCTTCTCCTCGCCAGTCTGCGCGGTGACCACCGACTTGGCGTGCAGTGCGTGCGTCCAGAATGGCTTGTTGCTCGGGCCCCTCCTCTACTCGGCGTCTCAGCAAGCACGAGCACGTCTAGCAGTTTTACCACGTCGTCACCATCCTCCTGGACCTCTCTCCCTCTCAATAAAACCACGTGGCAGATTTCGGCGAGCCTGCGGAGTGTCCGCTTGCGCCTATTATTTGATGCGAAGGTATCAAAGACTGTTAATACCGTATTGTTATCCACGGGATGGTGCTCTGTGGCATTTGGGATGAGAAGATCCTCACCACTTTTGGCCACCTGCCGGAGTATCCAACATGCTCTAAGGCTATGTGTTGGTATGGTATCCGCTGTACTATGAATTTTGCAGCGTTCGTTAAGCCATCCCTCGAATACGGTTATATGCCATATAGAGGGTTTTTATTTCTTTGTAACTAACTCGGGTGTCTTATGATAGTGCACCCTTTTACTTCGGACTGGGTGTATATTCTGAGCCGGATAATCCCAAAATTTCGTTTCGGTTTTCCAGGCGCTTTCCATCGCACACTACTTTCATACTATGGACGCCAAGTCGGCGAAGCGTGATATGTCACGGCGACTTACGGCGTTAAGGATTCCCTTGCCCATGCAATTATTGCAGAAAAATGAGACTGCGTCTTCCTCGCGAAAGTCCTTAACCTTGTTCATCACAAGGAGGAATCTGGCCCAATAATGATGTACAATTTCATGGGGCTCTTGCCTGATGTGGGAAAGATCGTTTATGTCTGGGTGGGTGGGTGGATTTGAGTGTGAACCCCTACCTGATCTGAGACCCAGGGGCCGAGGAGTTTCCAATCTTGGAAGCTCGGATTCCGGAGTGTTGCCCGATAAGTCTGGCCCGCTGCCTGACTCTAAGTTCATGGCTTGGGTGATGTCCTCCCGTAAATGGGTATGCGGCTTGGAGAGCTCAGAAATCCGGACATAGTTTTTCCTCGAGATAGAGCAAGAATCGCCGCATTGTTCCTCCACCACCGCAATATGATGGGTGACCGGTGGAGAATTTATCTCCCTTTGATCGGGTTTAAGCCCAATCTAATCATAGTCTGTAGCGACTCCCAAGGCGGCAATACGATCCAAGAGCTCGTTTAGGGAAGAGAGTTCCATTGGATCCATCTGCTCGGCGAATTCCAAGCCGACATGGAGGCTGTTTTTGATGACCCGAGAGGTCATCGTCGGTGCAGCGGCCGAACGGGCGGTCATGATGAAACTGCCAAGCCGGAGAGTTTGGCCGATAGCCAGGGTTCCGCCGGTGGCAATGTTGTTTTTAACAACGAGACGAGGCATCCTTCCTTATAACGACGACACAGTGGAACTCTCAATGAAAGCACCAATGTCGGTGACAAAACCGGCGGATCTCGGGTAGGGGGTCCCGAACTGTGCGTCTAAGGCGGATGGTAACAGGAGGCAGGGGACACGATATTTTACCTAGGTTCGGGCCCTCTTGATGGAGGTAAAACCCTACATCCTGCTTGATTTATTCTTTATAATATGAGTAGTACAAGAGTTGATCTACCATGAGATCGGTGAGGCTAAACCCTAGAAGCTAGCCTATGGTATGATTGTATGTTGTCCTATGGACTAAAACCCTCCGGTTTATATAGACACCGGAGGGGGCTAGGGTTACACAAGGTTAGTTACAAAGGAGGAGATATACATATCTGTATTGCCTAGCTTGCCTTCCACACCAAGTAGAGTCCCATCCGGACATGGGACGAAGTCTTCAATCTTGTATCTTCATAGTCCATCAGTCCAGCCAAAGGACATAATCTGGCTGTCCGGATACCCCGTAATCCAGGACTCTCTCAGGCTAGAACACTACAAAAAAAGAAACATCCGTGACATTTTGGGCCGAACGAATTTTTTTTTCTGTCATCCATATGACACTTCTATGACGATAATTGTGACAAAACCCGGTATCATCATAGATGTGGTGGGCTCCTACTTCTATGACAAAAAATCATGACAAAAAATGGGTTTTTTGTCATGGGCGGGCCGCAGACGCAGCTGCATGACATTCTTTGGGCCGTCCATGACGGAAAAAAATGTGGTAGAAGCGAGGGGGAGGGAAATTTCAGGGAGTTCCCGGTTACGATGGGAGGTCGGGGGCCGAGCGATGCGTGTTTCTCTCGTACACATACGCGCGTGTGTGCGAGGCGTTGGCTCTAACTGAACCTGAGCGAGGCGTTGGGCTCTAACTGAACCCGAGCGATTGCACTGCAAGCTACGCGTTACTGAACCCGAGCAATCGATCGATGGTTGTTAACTGAACCTGATCGAGTGATTCCTTCGCTACTCCTGCTAACTGAAGCTGATCAATGGGATGAACAGTGAGCGTTGCGGGGGGGGGGGGGGGGGGGGTGGATGAACAATGAGCGGTGGCGTTGCCTCTGGATGAACATGACCCCGTGGTGTGGTGGAGGGCTGGATAAACAGTAGACGGTGGAGGGGTGCCCGTGGAGGGGTGGATGAACAGGGCCCCGTGGTGTGGAGGGCTGGATGAAAAGTAGACGGTGGAGGGGTAGTTGTACAGGACCCCGTCGTGTGGAGGGCTGTATGAACAGTAGACGGTGGAGGGGTGCCCGTGGAGGGGTGGTTGAACAGGACCCCGTGGTGTGGAGGGCTGGATGAACAGTAGACGGTGGAGGGGTGGTTGAACAGTAGCCGGTGGAGTAGCGCGCAGTGGAGGCTGGATGAATAGGAGCCCGTGGAGGCTGGATGAACAGGAGCCCGTGGAGGCTAGAGGAGGTCAACGGTGGAGATGAACAGTATCCCGTGGAGTCCCGTTTTGCGGTATGCCACACCCCTCCCGATGAATAGGACCCTCATTTCGACCATAGCGCTCCAACACAAGTCTGTTTCGTCCGTTTTGCGGTACACCACACCCCTCCCGATCAACAAGACCCCCGTTTCGACCGTAGGAGGTCCGTTTCCTCCGTTTTGCGCTACGCCAGACCCCTCCCAATGAACAGGATCCCATTTCGAATGTGGCCAGTCGAACACAAGGCTGTTTCCTCCATTCTGCGGTAAGCCAGGCCTCGTTTCCATCGCCTGCTCCATCCAAGCCCTCCCGATGAACACGACGCATTCCGTTGCCTCCCCATGAACATGACGCATTCCATTGCCTCCCCATGAACATGACGCATTCCGTTGCCTCCCCATGAACACGACGAGTACACTATTTCTCCGTTCCGACCCAGCCATGTACACGAGCCCTGGCTGTACGTATGCGCGAGTAGGCGTTCGAGACCCCGCCCATATGTACACATACGTGGCCGTATTTTCTTTCTTGAATTCTGGCCACTGTACATACGTGTAAATGCTACGTGTGTGCCTCTACTATGACACATGCGCGCCTCTACTACGACACGTGCGCGCCTCTACATCGACCAGTATGTACGTACACGTTCGCGACTAGAATGACAACGCTACGTACGCTTCGACCAGGTGGGTTCTGGCTGTCAGGCACTTCCTTGCCTGCGATGATGTAGATGGTGGGTCCCAGCAGTCAGGGGGTGAATCGTTTTTTTTTTGCCCGGACACACTTCCTTGCGTGCGAAGATGTAGCTGGTGGGTCCCAGCAGTCAGGGGGAAACATTTTTTTCATGAAATACAGTGGCACGTCCGGTGGGTCCCGCTGTCAGGTGGAGGAATAATTATTTTACACGTAATAAGGAGGCACTTCCTTGCTGCGGCCGTGGACCCAGCTGTCAGCCTCTGCACGTACAGTCCACGTCCGATGGAAGCCGTTCCTTGACCACGTTGACCACGCCGCACCGAGAGCACCAGGGCGGTGGACGACGGCGAGGCCTAGGAAGGGGAAGACGCGGAGCCGGGGAAGATGCAGCAGTGGATGCCCACGCGTAGAGGAGTACGAGGGTTCACTGGTTCGCTGTAGTGTGAGGCTGCCGTCGCCGCAGAATAACAGGGGGTGTGGGTGAGTAGAGGGATGGCCAGGCCAGTGGTGGGAGTAGTAGGGGGCGGTGAGGCCTCCGCCGCATCGCAGCCAGCCACGGGAGGCAGGAGCACGAGGCACGACTGGCGCTAGTTTGGGCGGCTGGAGCAAGAAGACCAGAGGTTGAAGAAGCACTACGGCCGTTGGATGGACATCGTACGGTCACTAGAGCTACAATCGTGCATATTGACTAAGTTGACAAAGCCCTTTGTCCCCGTCAACTTAGTAGGCCCACAAGTCAGCCTGCCATTATACTGGGTCCCAGCTAACAGGGGGAGTATTCATTTTTTTTGTCCGTAATAAGAAGGCACTTCCTTGCGTGCGAAGATATAGCTGGTGGGTCCGAGCTATCAGCGACGGTAACGTTTTTTCGCGAAATAATGAGGCCCTTTCGGTGGGTCCCTAATGTCAGGTGGAGGAATCATTATTTTGTGTGTAATAAGGAGGCATTTCCTTGCATGCGGCCGTGGACCCAGCTGTCGGCCTCTCCATGTAAAGTCCACTTCAGATGCACGTCGGTCGTTGACCATGTTGACCAGGCCACGCCGAGAGCACCAGGACGGTGGACGACGGCGAGGCCTAGGAAGGGAACGACACAGAGGCAGGGAAGACTCGGCAGTTGTTTCCCACGCGGATGGGAGTACGACTATACGAGGGTTTACTAGTTCGTCTGCCGTCGCTGGAGAATAACAGCAGGTGTGGGTGAGTAGAGGGATGGCTAGGCTAGCGATAGGAGTACGGTGGGGCGGTGAGGCCTGCGCGGCAGCAGAGCCGGCTGCGGGGAGGAGGGAGGAGGCAGTCCCGCCGGTGCCTGTTTGAGCGGCTGGAGCAGGAAGAGCAGAGATTGAAGAAGCATGACGACCGTTGGATGGCCATCCAATAGTCACTGCTTGTGCGTCAACCTTTTTTTGGAAAGCCTCAAATCTGTGGAAAACAGCATACAGCCCGTCTGCCATTATTTCTAATAATTTACAGCCCATTTGCTAATTATTAAGGTTTTTTTGGATCCCATATTCTTTTTGTTAGCATTACAACCCATATTGTGGTCACGGTTAAAAAATTATACGAAATTTTGCATATTTCGGTGCGGTCTGAACTGTTTTTAATCCCGAAATTTCGACTCACATTCAAACTGATTTTAAAAATAAATGTATATCAATATAAAATCCAACAAATTCTCCACGCATAAAAATTAATGTAATTTCATATCTCGAAATGAAAAAAAGATATTTGAAACTAATTGCCAGTTTGATGTGTTTTAAAAATGTACAGCCCATTTCTCATTACTGATGGCCCATTTTCTCGGCCAGCCGAATGAAAGTTCTCCTCGTCTTGAAAGATTTGCAGCCCAACAGGCCTGACAAACCGACTTACTTGGCAAATCACAAAAAAACTGGGTTGTGGCCGTGGACCCACCTGTCAGCCTCTCCACATACAGTACTCTTCTGATGGAATGTCATTGACCATGTTGACCACGCCGCGCCGAGAGCACCAATGTGGTGGACGACGGCGAGGCCTAGGAAGGGGATGACGCGGAGCCAGGGAAGACGCGGCAGTGGATGCCCACGCGGAGAGGAGTACGAGGGTTCACTGGTTCGGCTGCGGTGTGAGGCTGCCGTCACCGCAGGGCCTGGCTAGCGGTAGGACTAGTAGGGGGCGATGGAGCCTTATCGGCAGCATAGCCGGCCACTGGAGGCAGGGGCAGGCGGTCTCCCCGGCGCTGGTTTGGGTGGCTGGTGCAAGAAGAGCAGCGATTGAAGAAGCAGCAGGACCGTTCGATTCAAATCCAATGGTTACTGCTGCTAGAACCGTTTGTTGACTAAGTTGACAAGACCTGCATACGCGTCAACTTAGTAGGCCCACAGGTCAGCCTCCCAACTGGTGCACCCCAGATGTCAGTGGGAGGAATCATTTTTTTCGCGTAATAAGAAGGAAGTTGATTACGTGCGGCTAGGCCAGCGGAGGGAGTAGCGTGGGCCGGGGAAGCATGCGCGGCATCACAGTGGGCCACAAGAGGAGGGAGCAGGCAGTCCTGCCGGCGCTAGTTTAGGCGGCTGGAGCAGGAAGATCAGAGATTGAAGAAGCACATCGGCCGTTGGATGGACATCCAACACTAACTACTGCTAGAATCATGTGTTTAGTGACAAAGCCTTGCGTAAACAAGTCAACCTCGAAATCTGTGGCGTGTATAGCCCATTTGCTATTATTTTTATAATTTTTACTCATTTTCTAATTCATTTGGAATTTATTGCATCCCGTTTTCCATTTTTATAATTGCTGGCCATTTTCTGGTCACTACCAGGGTCAAAAAATTAACTAAATATGTGGGAAATTTTGAAAATTTGAAAATTTTTGCTGTGGAACGAAATATTCGTAATCCAAAAATTAATAGCTATACTCAAACAAATTTAAAAATAAATTAGTACTATGTCATGTTAAATCCAATGAAATACGTATAAGATATCAGTGAAGAACAAAAACAAAAAAAAGAAACTTATATCCCATTTGCTATAATTTTTTTCGAATTTTCAACCCCTTTTGATATTACTTTTAACAAACATTGACCGTATTCTTAAGCCAGGCTGGAATGCATCCCTCCTCGTCTTGAAAGATTTGCAGCCCAGTAATTCGGAGAAAACAAATAGGCCTATCTTGGGTATTCTTCAAAAAGAAATACTGGGCTACCTATTTTCCCAAAGAACTGGTGCATGAGCATTTAGCTTTATTTATTTATTTATTTACTTCTTTATGTTTAGGGGACCATGAGCATGTACCTGGGCCAGATTCATGTGAGAGCCTCCCTTCCAGTTAATTGTGGGCTTCTCTATTGGGCCTTCATCAGTGGGCTGCATGTTATCAACAAGTGGAAAATGTGTTCCAAGTTTCAAAAAAAATGTGTTCCGTACAATAAATAGTATGCGCTACATACGGTACGGGGCACTAAAGGATCGAACCGTGCAACGATTTCCAAAACATTGTGTTTGTCGTTCTAACAACACATTTATTCAACCAACATACGAAATATACTACTGATTGTACATTGAAAACATCAGCAACAGCAACCAGGGCTCGGGGTGCAACAGAAGCAGTAAGCAGGCCAGAAGAGTGAAGACGCAGCTCTCTCTTCCAAATCAAACATCAGCCATCATTACAAAAGGGCTACCAAAAAAGAACAAGTGTATGCAGCAAACTAAATAAAGATCCTACTACACCAAGTGTACGCATCTAACTAACTGGCTCAGTTAGACGTTACTATTTTTTCGCAATGGAGGCAAAAGAATTGCCTCGTCGATTAATTAAGAAGAAGAGAATTGCCTGGTTAATCTATGGAAAACCGGGCTAAAACCAAAGACGTTACTATTTATTAAGCTGTAGTTGAGTCATAGATGGCGAGGAGTGCGACTTCACTGGTTCGGGTGCGCTACAGCACATCCGCGGTGGTTAGAAGGGAAAACATAAATTGGACACAACATTACTTTTATAAGGGACCTGCGTTTTATACCCCACAGTAGTCATACTAACAAGTTCACACACAAATACAACAGCAAAGGTAAACATTCATATCAAACTCAGGTTCATAGGACACGTTCATATCCATAGCCAACATTCACAATCAACAACTCAAAAGATTCATATATACACAAGCTCAGCATATCTATGCATCCAAATGATTGATAGATCACATGACAATATTCATACATAATTTACAAAAAGATTCAAATATACACCTGTTTAGTATGTTTATGCATCCAAATGATTGGGATCACAGCCAATATGATCCATGGACGAACTTTAATTACCTAGGGTACAGACTGGTAAATGGTGTTCAATCGACTTGCTAAAGTAGTTCTTGTACGAGTAAACTTTCGAGTACATAAGAGGTAGCAGAGACAATCTGAACTTTGCTTGTAGGTTTATCCTCAAATAGTGGCCTTGTGCCCAGGGAGGTTTGAGCAACTTGGCCACTACTTTCATCCAACTAGTTTACTGGGTCATCTTGGTCCTGTATCTCGCCAAAATTCTACACTGAAGACAAGAAAGGAGGCGGTTGAGAAAATGAACCATCCAAACTTTTTGTGCGGTTCAACTGAAATGGAGCATCCTTGGCGTGCAGACTGATTAAGTGCCAGATGAATATACGCGTCAACCAACTTGTCTAGAATCTTTAGACTCCATGCCATATAGTTCGCTACCATATGTGCCGATAACCAAAAGGCACAAGTTGGGACCAAAGACTGGACTGTGTTTTTCTAGGCTATGCACCAAGCAATATTTTTGGCATTCGCTCTCCTAACACTTGGAGTTTGACAATTGGTTGACGCCAGTTGATACTCGAATGAATATATGCACTTCTTGTCAACATCGATGCTTGTCTGAGTGAACTTTGGAGTACATAGCAGCAGCATAAGTACCTATCCATCTGATCATTTTGTGCAGTTCTACTGAAATCACCTGATGTAATGATTTGCCTGCGAGTTCAGGCTCCAAATTACTCCTTTATGAAATCAGCAAACAATAGCACGATACCAAATTACCAATACATATGACAGGCACAATAATCAGGATAAAGACTAGTACCAACCTGTGTGAGGTAGCATATCAATTACTATTTCCTATGACTGGAAGCCGAGATAAGCCAAGCGACTGACAGCAAAGGAAGAAAGCATGCAGAGTTTAGCGACTGACAGGAAAGGACAGAAGCTATCGAGGCAATGAAGCACCCAAAGTTTTTGTGCAGTTCCACCAAAATCGAGCACCCCTGTTGGCACATATATTGAGAGAGTGAGATTACTGTAATAGTGGGACTAGTTTATGAAACATATACTAACAAATAGAAGCACCCTCATTATCTTAATGGGTAAAGTTAGCAACATAGTAGTCTTGCTTAAAGAGAGGTATTAGTTTATTTAATCAGTGCCAATTAGCTCAACTCAACACTCAAAGCATTGCCATTTATCATAGGTTGCAAAACTTTAATGTGCAAAGATAAAGGAGTTTCTCATGACAGTAGCACGATACAAATAGAGATGACAGCAAACTAATATGGATGAAGGCCTTAGGCCCGTACCAACCTGAGAAAAAAAGCTTATTCATGTAGTCCCATAAGAGATGATAAAGCACTCGCTGGAATCACACAATAGTATATATTTTTGTGCACTTCAAACGTATGGTTGAAATCACTCTTGTTTACCAGTGCTGAGATTATATCGAAAGATTATCAAGAACTTCTAGCAGAGTTAAAGCACTGGCTGGGATACAGTTCATTGTATTGTCTTGTAGTTCCATTTAATGTATGATTCGCACAACATGATCCCTGTTTGCACAAGTAGGAACAAGGTGAAACCTTCATTAGCTTAGTGAAAAAGGATAGGAAGACATTAGCATATTACTCAACCAGTAGCATCAAATTTATGATGGACAATACGCAAAACATTGCCTCATTGAACCAATGGCAATAAATTGACATGCAAAACAATAGCACTATTATGTCATGACACTAATAATATTCCCTCCCTGCTCCACCACGTGATTCACCTCCATAGACAAACATACACATGTACATGATTCAGCATAGGGTCCTACTAAAGATTTGTTTAACTCCAACAAGAAAATTAGGAAGTAATAAATTAGTGGTACTTAAGTACTCCTAATTAATTAAGTGAGACAGTAGAAGTGGAAGGGCTCCCTGGAGGATCGTCTCACATGTAAGGTAGTCGTTGCCTGAGCCCTTGAATGGCCTCGACTGAGGCCTCTAGCTTCAGCAAGATCGCCTTAGCACTGTTTATTCTTCTTCTTCTTCCTCTTCATGCTATGTTTCTCTTTCTCCTCACCAGTTGGTGAAACCAAGTACATGATTGGCCTTCTAGTTCAGAATTGGTTTGTCAGTGAGGGAGTACAAGTGTACTAGTAAAAAACAGCATTATTCTTACCTAAAGGAAGGTTATGGCGCTAATATGGATGATGAGAAATGGAACACAGATCTCCCTTTGTGCAGTTCCACCAAAATGAACCAACTATTCCATTATGACATTCAAGTTAAACAGCACAAAAGTGACTTCTTTTAAGAAGATTTTTGTGCGGTGCACCAAAAGGTCACAACAGCAACTGGGTGAATTGGATATCCCTGTTTGCAGAAAAAGGCACAGAGGAAATAGTCAGAGTCTCAAACAATTACAGGCAAAAACATTTGGCTAAACTTGTCATGGCTTATAACAGTGGGTGCACCAGCAGTCCAGCACCATGTACGTAAACAGGGGCATAAAGTGGTGATTCATAGTTTGTTGCCCCGAGAAACAAACATCCAAGAAACACATCTGGGTTGGTCCCATTTTTGTTCACTCTAGCCACCTACTCCTATGTGTGGATAGCAAATCTAGTCCTGGTCATACCACTGTGTATAGCGTTACCCCTATATTTCCCTTTTTGACCAAGAGACCGGTTGGATGACCAGTCTGTACTACTTTCACCCCCTTTCCTTCCTGTTTGTACCAAGTCCGATGTACATACTAAATTCCCCCACCCCCACTTTATTTATTGTTTGAACCAAGTACTCCCTCCGTCCGGAATTACTTGTCATCAAAATGGATGTGTCTAGAACTAAAATACATCTAGATACATCCATTTCAATGAAAAGTATTTTTGGACGGAGGGAGTACAAGATTTAACTCCATGAAGTAGCTTTACCTCTAACAATAGAAGAAACAAATATGTGACGTTGGACCATCCGATCGAGAGGGCCTGAGAGGTAGAAAATGATGCACATGCAGCAACATAGCGAGCTGGGGAAGTAGAGCTAAGGCAGTTTCGAACGAAGATATACCTGAAGGTCGTCGGGATGTGGATAGGTGGGCGGCGGGAGGCCAGATCCGCCCACAGGCAACGACGAAGGGATCGGAGGACCTCCCGCGTCGGCGCTCGGCCAGAGATAACGGTGCGGCCGGCAGTGTGTCTCCTCCCTCGCTGTCGATGACGGCCTAAATGCTGCCCCTCCTCCCCTTCACCGGCGGAGGGGGATACGTCTAGATCTATAACCAGCGGTGAGGATAGAAAGCCAGTGTTTTTTGAAGGGAGAAAGACAGTGTTACTACCCCTTTCTTGTTTAAATCTGGAGAGGATGAGAGTGTGTGAATAGAGCAACCTTAGCAAGCAAGCCCAGAGCTCCGGCCTATATATACGTAGTGAGCAACCCTAGCAAGCAAGCAACCCCTATCTTCGTCAACTCATACAAGACCGAGAAATTTGATTACTACAACGCCCTCTCCCTAGCGGGCTGAGCTCCGGTGCCTTAACTGCACCTGCCTTTGGCTGCATGACAGGAGGGCCAACCACCTGTTGGGCCCACCTGTCATGGACGCAAAGGCAGGAGCAGTAAATTGAACCTTTCGCTATCCCTCCCGCACGAGGTGGACGGACATGCAGCAGTGGATTCGATACTGTAGAAGTAGGAGTAACATCATTATTGTTCATCTTCTCGAAGAGGAGAAGAGCCAAGCACAACCCGAACATGGCAGTTGCGAACGCTCGCATGGTGCGGTTCCTTGGAGTACTAGCTAGGCTCTTGCATGAGACAAAATTGCTATTGTTTAACAATTAAACTCCATTATCCATTGGTTGATACTCATTCTGCATAGGTCCATGCACTTAGCACCGTTTCCTCCTGGGGTCACCAATGTTTATTTGCTAATTAATAGCATTGCATGCAATGAACTAGCCATTGCAAGTCATTAAAAGCATGCACGCCTCTCATCTCTTATTGGTTGATATGTCAAGAAACAAGAAACAAGGTAGAAGTTAATGCACCGCGCCTAAGTGTTTTGGGACTATTTGGTTTTCATAAGATGACTTACACACCTAGATGGAGGGAGTAGTATAGCACGGTAAACCGGAAAGGAGTATTTGCCTTTCTAGAGATTTCAACAAGTGACTAGACTACACCGTGTGTAGTACTCCCTGCCTTCCGGTTTATAGGGCTCAAATCTCAAATCTCATGAACCAAGGAATTTTGCGATTGGAGGAATGTATCTCGTACTTTACAAAACTACCCTAATTAAACTCATGCATTAATTACGTAGTTCTCTCATTTTCCTCTCAGCCTTGGTCACGGTGCACAATATTGAGCAATCCTATATGACTAGCCGCTCTATCTACATGCGGGACATTTCAAAGCACCCGGGCCCGCGTGCCATCCACCAAATCACAGCGAGGTGCTACAGTCGAGACTCGCATGTAACCCCGGTGTGGCCGTCATGACCCGTCATATCACAAAACCCACACCTTTACCAGCAGTGGTAAGGTGGCCTCCAAGTTGGACTGGATGAAGCAACCATCATTTCACTAGAACACTCTTTCAAGCCCTTTCTTCCCTTTCATGAAGAAAACCTCACTCCAGGCTACTCACTTCTGCCATTTTTCTTCTGTACCGATGAAGGAAAGGTGGGCGAATCAGTTATGCTGCTATATTTTCATTCCAAGAATCTTCTTTTTGCGAAGCACCGACCGATTCTCACATCTTATTATTTTCCTGTTTTCATTGCGATTGTGGCTTCCTTTCGATTGCTTTTTGTTTGTCAGTTCATTGATGGATCCTGGAGCACTAGGCAAAGAGTTGCCGGCGGATAACCCACTGGATACAGCGATCTTCAGGAAGCGAGCACCGACCAACGAGTTGACCATGTTGGCGGGCCAACCCATGGAGACGAAGAACTCCAAGAAACAAGCATTGGCCAAAGAGTTGAGGACGTTGGCGGACGAACTCCTCAAAGGAAGTTGGAAGAACGGCAAGGGCCCCACCGTGACTACCCCAGGAACTCTGATTGCCACCTATGTGAGGCTCAAGACCGAGTTTGAGGTGATAGTCGCCGTTGAGAAGCAGTATTCCCCTGGCAAGGTGATGGCCCCCATCGAGGACGAGGAGATGGCCCCCGGAGGGATGAGATCCCCCGGTGAGCTGCACAAGGTAAAAAATAATGGCTTATTACCATAGTTGTGGTTTTTGATTATTTGCAATGTGCTTGCTAATATGTTAGGGTTGTGCAGGTGCCGATGGACGTCCTTGATGATTCCGATATCGTGTCCCATCCTGTTGGCATCGCCCCGGAGATTGATTCTGATGCCGTTGTCCATCCTATGGACATCGCCCCAGAGATCGATTCCGATGTCGCGGTCAGTCCTGCGGACATCGCCCCAAAAATCGATTCCCATGCCGCTGTCCATGCTGTGGTCATTGCCCGAGAGATCGATGACAAGAAATAGTTGGTTGGGCTAATCCTTCAGGGTAGTTTGCATTGCCCTGTGTTTAATTACCAGAACGATGCGTGTTATAAAACCATCTTAGGGCTAGTGCACTGTCTTATGTGGGCGGATCTTGCTACTTTTGTTTGATAGTGAATCATGCGATGAATCTTGCGAACCCTCTCCGAGTTATGGAAACAGATGTATCCTCACCAGCTTTTGATGTAATATATGGCATGATTAGATGTAAGTTTGAACTGTTTATCATATCAGCAGGGCTTGTTTGATGATTCTTGGTGTTAGTAGGCTACCTACTGTGCGAGCTATAGTACTTGCAAAACACTCACCGAAGAGAAATGTTGGGGCTGATGAACTCGTGGTACGCTTATACTTATCCCTCATCGATTGACCAATAGCCCTAGCTCCTAAAATTGTAGGCCTAGTGATTGATGACCTAGGCGGGCTAGTTTGGCCTAGTGGGTTTCAGTGATATGACGCGCAACAAAAAATCATAGCAGTGCAGAGACGTACTCCCTCCGTTCCAAAATAGATGACCTAGGCGGGCTAGTTTGACCTAGTGGGTTTCAGTGATATGACGTGGTACAGTTCCGTCCAGTCTTCGCATGTGGTAGCAGTATTGCGGGTACAGTAAGTTTTCTTGAAGAAGCGGAATTCAACGAAGTCATGATGGTTCCTTCGTCCGAACAACTTACAGTGGTAAAGGTTGGGCCTGCGATACGACCGGGGTAGACCAGGATAATTTTGTGCATGGCAGGTGGACCAGGATGGTCGACATCCCACATGTCGGCGAATGAAAGTATTCTTTCCGATATAGAGGACAAGCAACGAGTATTCATTGTTTATTTTTGATGAAAGCTATTGTCTCCACTGTTACGACGGAGGAGTGTGAAACACGGTAGCCCAGTGAACTTGGCATGTGCACCACTCCCTCCTTCCTCATGTAATGCCCAGGTTACAGCTTTTTCTCACTTTCTCTCTATCTATTTCATCTCAAATGTTTTTTACCTTTCTTTTTTTAAGACACAATTAGTTTTTATGCCTTTTTTAGAATTATTTTTTTATACCTAGGAGCATGTGTAGAGACGGGCTCTTGCAGAGCCCACTCCTTGACTTTGTCAATGCCTCTCTCTCCTCCACATAAGGAGTACTACTTGCTATGCATGCATGCGGCGGGCAGTTGGCGCCTTGAGGGGCCAGGGCAGTGAGAGCGGGCTCCGGAAGCGGTCCGGACTCTAGCATAATTTTGGTTTGTACAGTATTTCTTTCTCCATTGATAGGTAGGCCCACGTAGATAGATAAAGAACACGAGCTGATGAGGCGCATGCGGACTGTTTGACTGGTCAACCAGACAAATATGGAGCTATACGCTGAGCCAGTGACCGTACAATCACCATATCTCGTATACAATGATCAAAGTGAGCTATCAAGACAAGTTCGATGACCGCCAATGCATTTTACTCGGTAATAAATAACCAGGATTGAAGGGGAATCCAAATTTTCTTCGTCTTCTGTCCTTGAGCTCTTGACAAACCAATGCACTATACGCTTGTCCGGCCACTCCACCCAGGAGTCTCACCAAGCGTCGTTCATGCCACCGCGCCGCACACTAACCGGTAAGGCAGCGATGGCATCCCGCCGTGCCGAGTTCCTTGCCGCCCATGACCACACACAAAATGGTAGGGAAGCGATGGAATCCCAACGTGCCGAGTTCATCGCCGCTCGCGACCTCACAACTATGTGGGAGGAATTTGAAGATGCCAATGCTGAATGGGCGGTAGAGCAAGAGGCGGCCAAAGCCGCACAGAGGGAGTGGAAAAGTTAGAAAGCACTCAAGAAAAGAGAGGCCCGCCGCCGCAAGAAAGAAAAGGAGGCATGCGCTGCTGCGAAGAGGTCGGCGGAGATCCAAGCATGGTGGGGTGTCGCCGATAAAGCCGGGAAGGAGAACAACGGCGTCTGGCCAGCATGTGAGAAGTAGTAGTACTAGTAGTTAGTGTGTGTGTGTATGTGTGTGTCTGAGTATGAGCATGTACCAGTACTACTAGATACTACTGTAGTTTTTAGAGCAAATTACCAGTACATTAGCCTAGACTAAATGGAAAAATTCCTATCGTAAGCATCAAATGGCATCTCTTTCTCTATAGGAATTGAGATGCATGTCACCTCACTTCCTATGATTTTCATATTCCTATCCTATGAACGAAATGAGGCCTCTGTTGGAGTAACTACTGTAGCTAGCAGTATGGCTGGTACAGTAGTTTTCTTCAAGAAGTGGAATTCAACGAAGTCATGATGGTTCCTTTGTCGAAGCAACTTTAAAGTGGGAAGTGGGCCTGTGATTTGATGGCTCATTAGTCATTGTTACTGTGGCACGACGACCTGGGTGACTCCCTTGGAGTTCTGCGTGCATGGCAAGTGGACCAGGATGGTCGACGTCCCACATGTTGGCGAACGGAAGTATTCTTTCCGATATCGAGGAGCAAGCAAACCGCATGGTATAGTATCACTGCTGATTTATAATTATTTTTTATTTCTGATGAATGCTAGCATTTCAACTCTTACGACGAAGGGTGCCAAACACGGCACGTGTTGGATGTCCCACACGTCGGCAAAAGGAGTGGGACATGAACAGAGTGGTAGAGGCCAGCGTAAAAACAGCATGGTAGAGCGTCTCCACTTCTTCCACTTCTGGGTCAGAGACCACATGTAGTACTAGTCCTTACTGGTATGAACGATACAAAGTGCGACTTGGAGACAAAGACACGTCTAGTTGAAAGGTCTCGGGGCACATACACGTAAACAAATATAAAAGTTAATATGTGCCTCCAACTAATATAGTAGTAGTAGAGTACTTGGGCACGTACTCCATAACATCACCGTGCATTGCACGTACATCATTTAGTGGTAGTACGTAGTAAGAGACAAATGCCGCCCAAGAGTTCCCTTCTCGAACTACTTTTGGGTGTTTGGTAGAGTGTATGGAGGGTGCATGAGTCCACACTAGTTTAGCACAAATACACTAGAAGCATGCATGAAGAGAGCATGCATGAAGAGGGCTATTGAGTTGAGCATGCATTAAGAGGGAACAACTATGCTGAGACGAGAACGCAACCAAACACACCCTATATGCCATGCATGTTCATACCATTCGTGCATTTCTACTTCACTTATTGCACTACATTACTCAGGTTCGTACGTCCACTCCTGGGTACATGTTCGTCTCGTAGTTCCAGTCCCACGTGTTCTTCATATAGATGGAACGTTCCTTGCATAACACATGCACCTTGATGCTAGATGTCTCGCATGTTGGCTAAATGATGAACAAAGCTCACGTAAAAAATAGAGTGGAAGAACATAGATTCCGGACGACCGAGAAGGAGCAAGGAACCTCGTGGTGGAGCGTCTGCACTCATAATATTTAATATTATTCAGCGATATAAAATTAACCAATCATCTCCACAGTGGACTGGAAGAGTACGAAACACGGCAGCCCAGTATAGTATCATACTAGTACATGGCTAACCCACGCTACCACCATATTTCTTGGCTTCCGTGTGACACCTATCTCTAGTAATCCAGCAGCTTGTATCGCTTCTCCCTCCTCGTCTCTATCAAAGTGCCGCGGGCTGGCGTTTCTACCGTCTACTAAGGTCGGTTAACTATCACGTGTTAGCGACATGCCAAGAGCATTCTAAAAAAATTCCTTTCACGTTCCGTTTTCAAAAAGAAAAAAATCCTTTCACGTACGAATTTTCCTGTATGCTTTGAGCAACTTGCATGTCCTATACTGCTCCTGTTTGATACTCTAACTTAGCTAGAGGTTAGACTAACTCATGACTAACCCTGAACTAACTGTAGCCAAAGAGGTGTCTGGGTGACAGGGTTAGATTGAAAATAAATGCACTTCATGGAGAGAGAAAAGTGATTTTTCAGTGGTCCCAATGAGAACTATCTCCAGTTAGCACCTCTTGGGTGGGATAGTTTTTTTTGGTGGGTTCGGTGCAACTTGCTCCAATTTAAACCCTCATGCTTGGATAGTTTAGGTCTATTTGAGCCCCACCTAGCTCAAACTAACTCTAACCCATGGATCCAAACAGGGCCTATGGCCAGTCTCGACGCGGAGCAGTCACGTGCACCGGGAAGCGGCGCTCTGTCGGCCGTCGCGCCACTTCAAAGCCGGCGCTAGTGAGAGGTCGCCTCTGCTCTGGCCGGGCATTAATGCGGCACTGACGCTCCAGGGGGACGCTGACCGTTTCACGCAGGAAGCGCGTGCTAGCAAGGGAGTATAGGTTTTGAACCGTTTCAGGTGTAGTACTGGTAGTTTGCAAAACTACTCAATTATTGCACTCAGTTTCCTAAGAAATTGTGGTAAAAAACGTTACTCCACAGCCTGCTTCCCTTCTCCTTCCTCTTCCACCGCCCGCGCACGTCCGCGGGAAGCGACCGGTCAACCCTTATATAGGAGTGCTAGCACAAAAAGATGCATGCATGACCACTAAAATTTCCATATTGAAGCGCCGCTCCGGCGGGAGTATGGCGTATGTTGTTACCTTCGGTCGGCCCATGGCTACCAGGCAGCGGCGACCAGAGAAGAGGCGGCGGGAGGGGAATGAATGCAGCTATTGTTTGGGTTCGCCTTCCGGCTTAATTAAATGCGCAACATCACGTGTACCCGCGGGTGCACAAATTGTAACATACGTGTCTGCTTAAGTGGGCGTCACGTAACTGGTGTGTGTGTGTGAGAGAGAGATTCTGAGAGACAGAGTGCGTGTGTGCGACTCTACTCTCCGCACTTGTACTCAACCTTTTGCATCGGGATATAAGTATAATGGTATTTACTTTAGCTAGTGATTTACGTGGCCATGTTAACGTGGTTGTGTCAAAAAAATGTCACTTCCTGCTCGTGATTTGTGTTATATAATTACAAGCAATATTCTCGTGCATTGCACGGAACATCAATATGCATTTTTTTACAGAACACCTGTTGTGATTGACCCATGCAAGAGTAATCCCATGTGTAAAAACTAATGATATCTCAAGAATTTTATCAGAAAACTGGTATCTTGAGAATGTCATCGAAAAAAATGAAAGATGAGAGATAAGGCGAGGAGGAGTGGAGTGTGGTGGTGACTGGTGGTCGGAATGGGCGGAGGCATGGGGATGGACGGCGCCGCCAGGCGGCAGTGGCCACGATGCATGCCAGATTGTTCCAGAGACTTATTCATTTTTAATTGCTGAGCAATGAGGTTGCGAGAGATAATGATGTGGAGAGAGGTGCCAGTATCTTTTGTAAAATTATCATAGTTTGCTTTCTATCCTCAGATATAGATCATACGGTCTGTATTACAAGATGGCAGGCACACCATCCCCACCAACTCGTTTTTTATAAGGGTACAGATGATAAGTTTGCTGACTACTAAAGTAAAGTGGAATTTGTCCATGTTATGCAAGTAAACAAAGGTGATTGTTTATCGGTAAGGTTGGATGAATGGTGGTAGGAACAAATGCTCCGCCTAGAGCATGTGTGTGTGAGATGGAGTCTTAGTGTGTGTGTGGGGTGTGTGTGTGTGATAGAGAGAGAGAGAGGAGAGAGAGAGATGGAGTCTTAGTTTGTGTGTGTAAGAGAGAGGGAGAGATATGGAGTCTTAGTGTGTGTGTGGGCGTGCTTGCGTGTGTGTGTTTGTGTGTGTGTGTGTGAGAGAGAGAGAGAGAGAGAGATGGAGTCTTAGTGTGTGTGTCTGTGTTGGGGGGGTGAGTGTGTGTGTGTGTGTCACGGCGTCCTCTGTGGTGGATGTAATTTAAGTGTGCATGGCTTTCATCATAGAGAGGTGATGTGTATGGCAGAGCCCACCAACGATGGGGTGCGAGAGAGAAAATGCCCATAGAGAGGGAAGAGAAGGTGTGTGCATGTGAGAGGAGTCGACTTCGAGAGAACGTGTTTGTTCGAGAGACACTGAGGGAGACTACTATATATCGATGGTGCATGTAGGCGGGAATTAAACAAAGGGATGGTCCTATTGGTTTCGAGGATATAGGGGAAGAGTGAGAGGTGGGGGTAGCTAGAAGGAGATTGTTAGGTGTGAGTGTGTGTTTTACCCATCCAGGCGGAAGTTATGTGCACAAAAGAGGAGAATGATTCGATGTGGCGTTAGGATTGAGGGTAATTAACTACATATGGAGACATGGAGACCTTGAACTTGCATGTGTGAGAGGTATACATGTATACGTGGCATGTGTGTGTGTGCGCGCGCGCATGATCGAGATAAAAGAAAGAAGACATAAGTCATAAGATCAACGACATGGGAGAGACGGGTCGGTATGACAATATGCATGCATGTGAGAATGCATGGAAGAAGTCCCGACAACTGAGCATGTGTTTTTGTCTTTAAGAGATAGTGGAGTGGGCTGGAGCATGCATCTACGGCGACCAGAGGGAGTGAGGCGCAACGATTGTGCAAAAGAGACCAACCTATGAATGCATATGTATGGAGAGACATATATAGTGTGGGTGATAGGAAGCAAGACTCTGTGCGAGAAAGAAATATTGATGGAGAAACTACAGATAGATACAGAGATGGAGATGCTAGCTAGAGGGACATCCGCTAGTTTGGGTGTTGGACATGACTGTCGGGTGGTTCAAAGGGTGAAGTTATATATGTGTGTGAGAGGGCACTTGACTGTATGTAGAGAGAAACATATGTAGTGTGCGTGATAGGAATCAAGAGTGAGGGCGAGAAAGAAGGTTGATGGAGAAACAGATAAATAGAAAGATAAAGATGCTAGCTAGTGTGCGTTAGAGATAGGGGTCGAGTGGATCAGAAGGCTGGGTTATGTGTGTGGGTGTGAGAGAGATAGAGAGAGGGTGCGTGTGAGTCACATACAAACAGATATCAGAGAGAAATGAGATCCAGAGAGACGGAGTTTTATGTCTGCGAGAGAGAAAGATATTTCATAATGAGAGTGATAGCTAGAGACATGCGAGGGAACGCAAGATATCTCTAGGGAGAGAGGGTGTGTGTGAGCGACATACAAGAGAACAATGGATAAATATGAGACCCTGGGAGACAGAGTTTGTGTTTGTATGTGAGAAAGAGATATTGAAGAGGAAGAGTCGTAGGTTCTCATATCTAAGGAGCGAAAGACATCTCTGTATGAGGGGTGTGCGAGTGGCACACATGTGAATAGTAGAGAGAAATGAGACCCCAGGAGACAAAGTTTTGTGTTTGTGTGAGAGAAAGAGATTCCACATGGAGAATCATAGTTAGAGACACATAGCAGGGAGTGAGATATACTTAGAGAGAGATAGAGTGATGAAGGTCGACGGAGAGAGTACCGTCATTGTGTTACGAAGATAAAAGATCATTGTCGACATACAGGTAGCACGAGAGATACCTGAGAGACGATGAACGCGTATAGGACCAGAGAGATAGTCCTATATAAGCATGAGTGATAGCTATATGAGACGAATATCTGGATTAAAGGGGATTCAAATATTTAAACTGGAGATCACGACATCGATAATATCATAGCGCAAATTGGTGTATCAAACATGCATATTAATTTGAATTTGGGCACACGTGTAATGTTAGATAGTTTATCAATATTGGTGATCCATAGATTCTTCAATTACAAACAATGCATAGTTTATATGCAATTAATGTCTAAACGGGATTACACTATATGTTGCGTGTGTGAAACACATTATACATGTTTGAGAAGAAAAAGAAAACCCGCATGAAACACGCATTAATTGGAGACAGTTAGCGAGGAATGCATACATTGGATTTCAACATAAAGTGGTTTCAAAAATTTGAAAATCCAAATTGATGGATACAACCTTACGAATCTGAGATCATGCCATTTGTAAACCATATTTATGTATAAATGGTGTTGTGCTTTTGAAAGTATATGTATAAAAAAATGATGTATATAGAATGTAATTCCAATTGAAAATGGATCCCGCTTGGAAAAAAATAGAATACAAATGGGATTCGAATTGAGTTGGCACGGTAAACATGCACTCTGCAAAATCTGAATGAAGGGGGGAAAGTCGCAGTAACCGCCCGAAAACAAAATCTACGAGATGGAAATCACTACTGCCTATCCCTGCCACACAAAGCCTATATGCTAGATTTCTATAGGTTTCGGTAGGGGTAGGTTTGTAATTTCACCCAAACGTGATGTAACTGCCTCTCACCCGGATTCATACACGGTGGGTGCCAAAACACAGTGTGTCCTCGGCTGAAATCGACTCCCTCCCCGGTTCATATTCATACATGGTGGGCGCCAAAAACAAACTCTTGTCAGCAAATATTCGGTGTATGCGAGATTACCGTCTTATCCCCAACAGACTAGTGTTGTTGTGATGTAGTAGAAATTTGAAACGGGGGCTAAGTTTGTAAATTTCCTCGCATTTGAGACAAGCGCGCCCTGAATACATCGTTCCCCCCTTCCTCTCTACCTCCCTTTTCCCCATTCGTACTCCATGGGCGCCAAAACACCCTCTCCACCCCACCCTCCTCCTTCCGCCGCCGTCCGCCACCCCATCCACCGCCGTCCTCCTCCACCATGCCGGAGCTGATACCCCGCCGCCGCCGCCAATTACAAGAGATCGACCTCTCTCATCCACAGCTTCGGACCAGGATCATTGCATCCCGTCCTCTCGCTTCATCCTCGCCGTTGTCCACCTTCCCGGCACCGCTCCTACGACCGTCTTGTCCACCACGCCCCGCCGCCATCGTCTACCCTCCTACATCTGCTTCCACGCCGCTGATAGCCATCGCTATCGCATCACCGTCAAATTCTCAGCAGATGCGTACACGGCGCCGCGCCAGAGGCGGTACTCTTTCGTATCTTCTCAACTTATTTATCGCAGCAAGAAAATAGATCGCCACTGCTTTACTCTGATTTCTTGTCTTAGTTGTGAAGTTGCCTTTGTCCAATTTGCACCTTCAGATCCGCCATGGCACGCTCAACACCATACTCGCAATTCTTATGGTTTCCCCCTTTTATATTCCACACTAGTTAAATCACAGTAGACTAAATTCCAAAATTGGGTCAGTCAATTTTTCAGAGCTCGCCGGAGTTCGCCGGTGCGATCGAAGGGGCTTGGGTGGGGACGGTGGTTGTGGGGGGCGGTGGTGGGGCCTCGTCGAACAAAGAAAACTCGACGCGGGTGAGGGCGGGGGTGGGGGTGGCGAAGGAACACAGGCGGTGGGGCCGGTGGTTCGGCTGGCGGCCCGTGCGGTGTTCTGTATAGAAGCACAGTATGTTCCTTGTCAGGAAGGGGAGCAGGGACATCTGCAGTGAACAGCTTATAGAGCTGGCCTGTACGTGATGATAGGCTTTCAATTACTAGCGGCAATACAACACCGTAATTTCCAGCCAGTTCCACTTTCCCAATTTATATATCCTGGTTATGGTGTACCCCTGTTAGTTGTTGTGTGCTCTTGTTATCATGGTTTGGCAATAAACTCTCTATACAGTATATTATGAACCTATCATCTGCCAGCTATCCTTACTTCTGGAGCCTATTTTTTGTGTACTTGTGCCAGATTATATAAATGCACGCACCATATTACAGCACACATGAGCTCTCTCATCAGAATCCAGTGATAGCACACAAGAGTTTACAGGGGCGCCCCTATATTAGAATATCATCTGCATTACAAAGATAATCTCACAACTATTTATGTTTTCATGGTTCTCAGATATTATACGCAATTACACTGAATATCAGAATCCGCGCATTAGAAGAATATTGTGGAATACTACAATGACTTACAAAATTGGCAGCAAGGCATTAAGTGCCATTCTGGAAGCAATGAAACTCGTACGCTCCCCACATGTTGATTCTTGTTCAGAATATCATCCTAATGACTATTCTAACCTCGAGGAGTCAAAGGCAGATGGCCTGTCTAGTTCACCTATCAAGATGCTAGTTCTAATTTGGCAAGGTTTTATTGATTGCGCGTATCTTGCATATGTTGTCTTGCATTTTTTCTACTTTGTTGCACCGCCATCTGCTTAGTTTACTCATCATATATGTCGAGATGCGATGCCCATCCATTATCAATACATATTCCATCTGTCATCATACCATGTTTTTCCACTCAAATGTTGTTCTTGTGCATCAGCCATCAAAAAGGAAGAGGGTGATTGCCGAACCTGAAGGAGCACCAGAAAAGTCCTTGAAAAACATGGTGGTGCCAGAGAAATCAGACAGCACCCCACTTATATTGGTTGTACAACCAGTGACACAAAACGTAGGACCGACTCCAGCAGACTGTACCCATACTTCACTGGCCACACCACTAGCCCCACCACACAGGACCTGCACTCCAGCAAAAGGTATACCGATTTCATTTGCCATAGCACCAGCTATACCACAGAAAAATCCCACTCCTGCAAAAAGTACAGCAAGTCCACCGGCCGAAGACCTATCCCAACTGTAGAGACGGCCAATTCCTATAGATTGGAACCCCATTCAATTTATTCCCAGTTTAAAAGACAATGCTTTCAATGTTGTTAGGGACTACGTGCATATATTCCCATCATGGGAAGATTATTGTGAAGACAAACACCATTTTCACATCTTCCTGTCCAACTTACGTGTAAGTGCTATTATTCATGGTTATTATTTTCCTGTTTTCTGCTGATTGAACACATCAATGATTCACATTACATTGTTGTAACTCGGCGAGGGTCAATCTGGATAGTCATGACGAGCAAAGCTTGCTTGTGCATTTCAAGGAAGCATTGCAGCAGTATCGGTGTTACATGAGGAAATCACACTTTGATGGCAAGTCTATAAATGAATTTCCGATGAAGTCTCATGTGCTAAATTTAGAAGACATTGAATGGAAAAACCTTGTTATGCACTGGTCTCGTTCCCAAGATGAGGTACTATCTATCAAATCACATGACAATTTGAACTTCTACTTTTCCGCATGTGCCTTACGGATCTTTTTGCAGGAAATCTGCTCGAAGAAGAATTCCGATTTGACAAGAACGACAGGATATCGCAAATATGCTGCCCGCTGCTTTGATCTTGTTAGTACCTGTTGTCCTGTATCGCTGTACTTGCATACATACCTGGTTCATTATGTGACAGCAGTATGCATGATAGCTTGCTTATCAATTGTTCGCTCCAAATTATCTGATCTGTATGAATGGTTACATTAGTGTAGAATACATCCAATGCCAATGTTTTTTAGCTCTGCATTGTTCTTGTAAGTACATGATGTCCTTTATCAGTGTACTTATAATGACAGGTAGTTGTTCATGTACCATCACTCTGCAGCTTATTTTCCTTTGCCCTCCATTTACTACACATCAGATCTATATTTACACTTACCATAAGGTTGGTACTGAAGAAGTTTAGCTGTGCATTGCTCTTGGCTGTACCTTTTGCCTGTATCGCTGCACTTACATTTATACCTACTTGGTTATGTAGCATCACTCTTCATCTTATCTTAAATATTCTCAATTTTTTCGTATATTATCACATCTATATCTACTCTTAACAAAATGTAGAATAAAGGCAATGCTTTTGAAGAAGATTATGTGGTAAACTTCTTGAATTGCCCCCCCCCCATCAGCATGGACAAGGCCTTTATAGAGCCTGTCTTCACCAATAATGTAAGTTTGTCCATCTCAAGCCTTCAAACTTTGTTGTATATATTTGGTTAGGCATGACTGCAACAGCTATTTATTTTTGGTGTTTGCATCAAATTGCTTGTTTAAAGTTTATTATATGTAGTTCACAAACAAAAGTTTGTCCTTTCTCAATTTAAGTTTTCAGTTGTATAACCAAGTTCCTTCTTCATACCATGTAAATTAAACTATAGAGAGAAAGTGTTCTTCTTTTGCACTGCATGTATGCTTCTGTTCTTCATCCGTAATCCAGTGGTGTGGTGAACCTACCCACTACAGCACAATGTCATATTCTGCAATGTCTTAACTATGAACAATGTCATTTCATTCTACTATTATTTAAACCATCTCTTTATTTGCCAATCTGAAATGGTATAAATTGACAGCACACTAACCATTGATACTTATGAGTTCTTGATCTGTAATCCAGTGGTGTCATGAAGCTGCCAACTCCTTCACAATGTCATTTCCTTCCATGTCTTGACCTAAACAATACCATATTGTGTTAATGCAAATTTAAAGTGTGTCACATTATTCGTCAGTAAGAAATGTGATGAATTGTCAGCACTGATACTTTTATGTGCAAAACATGTCATCTGTCTGCTTGTTTATCTTTCAGAGTGAGGAAGATATAAGTGTTGAACAAGCGCAGTCTCATCATCTTGCTCAGCTGCTTGTGCTGCAGCTCCCCAGTAGGGCTAACCTTTCCTGAACTCTATTGAAGTGCTATCGGTTTTGTATATTATTTTGTCGGCGTGTTTATTTCCACTGGTGGCGATCTTTGTTGCACAGTGTATGTAATCTGCTGTCTGCTTGTGCTTTATTATCATAGTGGCGAACTTTGATGCCCAATGGATGTAATATGCCGTAATTTCTATATTGTATAGTCTAGGTTTTTTGTTATTCACAATGCTGCAGTTATTTTACTTTATATATATCCTATCTTCGCAGTAAACAGGCCAAACCGTAAAATTATGGTACATAATCGGGCCATCATGCAATCACGATGTAGGTTGGGCCTGAAATGTGCCGAACAGCTCACGGGTCGGCAGCAGCCCGAAATGAACCCCGACCCATGATTGTGTGAATCAAATCACGGGCTTTTAACTAGCCAAAAAATTGTCTCGGTCCTTGTTTGGCCCAATCAGATATCGGCTGCGAGCAAGCCGGATGCAAACCGGGCCGTAGTTAGGCCCAACTATATGACGGGCTTTTAACAGGCTGAAATTAATATAGGGTCGAAATGTTAAACGGGCCCTTAACAGGGCAAAACTAATATCAGGCCGAATTACTAAGTGGGCCTTTAGCAAGTGGGTCGAAATGTTAAACGGGTCGAATCTGATATGGGCCATAATTAAGCACAAAGCCTCTTAAAGGGTCGGGCCTGATCTGGGCCGTAATTTGGCCCAGAACGTGGTAGGCTTTTAACGGTTCGGATCTCATATGGGCCACTATTAGGCCCGGAGCGTGGCAGGCCAATAATGGACCGGATCAAGTATGGGCCGGCATTTGGCCCAAAACATGGCAGGCAGTTAGTGGGCCGGCCTACTAGGGTGCTCAAAATCTTGTGGGCCTATAGCTGGGCCGTCCCATTAATGTCGGCGAAATCTCGCGGGCCTTTAGCTGGGCCGGCCCATTATGATCCGCAAGAATCTTGTGGGCCTTTACCTGGGCCGGCCCATTATGGCACACAAAAATCTTGTGGGCCTTTACCTGGGCCGGCCCATTATGGCCCGCAAAATCTTGTGAGCCTTTAGCTGGGCCAGCCCATTATGGTCCGCAAAATCTCATGGGCCTTTAGCTGGGCCGGCCCATTATGGTCCGCAAAATCTTGTGGGCCTTTAGTTGGACCGGCCCATTTAAACTTGTTGGGCCGTGCCACATGTCGACGTATCATAGGCATCTTCTGTCCAGTGAGTGGATGACATCTGTCCCGATGATGAGCCGACACGTGTTTCCTCTAGCCAATGATGATTTTACACGTGGAAAATCCCCATTGGTCAGGGCTATTAACGGGTTATCGGATCCAAAACCCGACCCGATAGCTTAACGATGTTCCATTACGGTGGATGCCACGTGTCGGTCACCCTTGACGAAAGCACTTCTGTGACGCGCGATTTGTTGTCATGGAATTGGACACTTCTGTGATGATAATTTTGGTAATGTCATGGAACACTTCTACGACAGCACAGGTATGACTATCTTGATTCTGTCATAAATTTGTCATGGATGTACATGCATGACAGAAAAAAGCGACCTACTGTGACAAACACGTATCATCACAGAAGTGTATTTTTTTGTAGTGGAACGGGTTGTCTAGTGTGTAGTCCATCTAGTGGAGGTCTCAACTACGGTGGTAGATCGGTTAAAAGTGATATGGTTAAATGGTAATCACCATCAGAAGTTTACTACAGTAAACTTGAGTGAACAATGGTGATCAACAGGGATTTTATTGGAGCCAAAGAGTTTGTCTGGGGTGCTTAACTAAGGAAGGACTATGATCCTAGTGGTTTTGAGGCATAATGGAGCACAAACTAATATAGTTACTTTGTAACTCACATTATGGGTCCAGAATCAAGATTTGGATGATGCACTCACATGGAGTAACCACTTGAGGTAAAACTTGGCAGGGCTTAGTGATTTGGCCAGATAAAGGTGTTGTAAAAATTTCATACCAATTGATTTTACCAAAATGGTATTTCCTTCACAGCTATTCCCTTTGTCTAGAATCTTGCAAAAATTCTAGAGAAATATTGGCTAGGTGAAATGGTGCCAATTTTAGTGGATAGAAGTTATTTGGGTAGGAGAATGCTCTGGTAAGTTTTTAGGCAAAATTAAGCAATACAAAATATACTTGCTTCACAACCTAAAAATATTGACAGAATCAAAGATTTGATGTGGTGCTCACATGTATCAAGGGATGGAGCTGAAACTTGGAGGAGGCTAATTATATGAGCACATGAAGAGGCATGCAAAATTTCAACTCATTTGGATAACCTTGTCTAGCACTTCCTTTAGAAAGGCTTCCCTCAGACATGAACTTTGAAAAATCACTGAGTGAGTTTGGCTAGGCAAATAAAGTTGAATTTTGGCACAAGGCAATTATTTGGACGGGAGAAGATGTACAAAAGGTTTGGGGTCAAATGGGAAAGGATAAATAGCACTTGCTTCACAATGTGCCATTTAGGACAGGATAGGAAATGAATTTATTGAGCATGATGAGAAATATGGCCAATGAAATATTTTGCCATATTTTAGGAAGATATGTCCCAAAAAATTTATAAGAATTATTTGGGGATTTTTGGATGGACATAAATATAGGTTTCTTCACAACCTAGGATAGATAGGATTATTCCTTTAATAGAAAAAGGAATATTTCCTACAAAAAGAAATTAGGGTTTGGTCAAGAAGTGGAGTGACATGATTTTGGCAAGGTTTTGAGAATGATGAGCCACTAGGGAGAGGAAATAAAGATGATTTCCCAGGTGGCAAGGCCACGTAACCACTCCAAAAAAAAACAGAGCAAAAACCAATAAATTCAAAAGAAAAAGAAAAGGGCCAAAATCCAGGATGTTACAACCATCCTTGTCTTCATGGACTCTGAATAAAATAACCATCATGGGGATAATCCGGCCTCCTCTAGCCGGTTTACGTCCAATAGTAATATCCCCAACATTAGGCCCCAGATTGATTTGAACTTGTTCATGTCAATCTTCAACACTTAGAAAAATTCTTCCCCTTGCACCTTCGCATAAATCTTGTAAACAGTCGTGACGTCATCCTCCAGATCTGTAGTAAACCGCCGTGATGTCACCTATTTATTGAAGCCAAAGATACCCTTTATTAATGAGCAACCAACCATTGAGGCGACAACTTTATTAAACATCCATTTTTTGACCTCCTCGATTCCCGCGCCTGTCGCTTATAAATAGGGTTGAAGATCTCTTTCTTTTTCCTCCTCGCGACGACTCTGCACCCGAGCGCCGCCGCCGTTGCCGAGCTTTGACAGCTTCGGTAAGTCTTCCCCCTTTTCTATGTAGATCCACTTAGGGTTTCAGTGTTCATCGGAGTTCATCGAAGCTCCACTGCTGTTCTTCTCTTTCCTTCCCAGTAGCATCAAAGACTAGTTAGATCTGTTAGCTCTTTGTGTGACCGTAGCCATAATCTCACTTTTCCTTATCAAGTGGCATGTCCCCGGTCCAGAAAACCCTCCTACCCCCAGAGATGGCGAAGTGGTAGTGTTTGTTGACCACATAGGTCGCGACTTTAAACCGCCTGGATCCCAATTCTTCCGTGACGTACTTGCCGATTTCTAGATTCACCCTCAAGACATTGGACCAAATTATGTGTGCAACATTTGCAATTTTCAAGTATTTTGTGAAGCAAACCTGCAAGAGGAGCCAACTGTTGAGCTATTCCGGGACTTCTTCTACTTGAACCATCGTACTGAATTTGTGGATGGGCCCAATACCGAACTGGGTGGTGTTTCAATTCAGAAGAGGAAAGACATCAGTTTCCCTCATGCCAAACTCCATAGCCATACGAAAGAATGGAACCATACTTGGTTTCATTGAAAAGACACTTCCCCTGATAGTGAAAATCCTCTGTCGGGTTACCGTCCCCACCGGCTTACGAACACTCATCCGTTTCTGCAGTGGTTGAGTACTCAAGAACGGGCTACTTATGCTCCACAGCTCTCTAAGCTCAGGGCCTTTATGGCTAACGGCCTGACACGAGTTGATTTTGTTCGCTGCTGGATCTCATGGAGCATATTACCCTTAAGCCATCACTCTGGTTTAATGTGCGAATATACCGGTGATGAAAATGACCCTCAACGTCACATTAATATCCAGCTAGAAGAAGTTGAAGTTATTGAAGCTGTGAAGAAGATATTGAATGAATCGGAGGCTGTCTGTAGTTGGATCGGGTTAAGTACCTTCTACACCAAGAACAAACCGCCAGCTGTAAGCATTACATTGGCTCTGCTTTATACGTAATATTCTTAGCTATGTAGTCTTTAATACTTTCTGTCTATCTTTTGAAAGGGAAATGATCCATTTTGGAAGAAGCAACCTAAAGACAAACCGGCGAAAACCCCTCGGCTTAAGACGAAGGAGGTTAAGAAGCCTGCCAAGAAGAACACAATTGAACGCATCGATTTTGACCTTGACGAAGTCCTGATGATCCGGACGTAGAGGTAGAACTTGACTCTCTCGGTTCATTTTTATACACCTCATTGAAAACAATTATTATCAGGATGACGCGGAAGGTAGCCAGGCTGATGACACAGAGGTAATTACTCCTTCCTCTGGTTCAAACACTCGATCAACACAGAAAGTCCGTCAAACAATCCGAAAAATAAATTTTTCTCATCCTCTTGCTCATTTGGACCCAAAATTTCTTTTGAAGAAGCAGCAGCACGAAGCTCGCCGTACAACCCGGCACAGTGGCCAAGTAGCCACCTCAGCCGATTTACCGGACACTCCAATTCGGAAACGTCGACGTGAGGTCTCACCCTCTTCTAACACCTCTTATCCCAAGGTAGGTTATTTCCGACAACCTCCTAATCCGTCCGATTCAAATAGAACGCCCTATTCATCCTATAGCAAGTCGAAGGCCACACAACTCCCTCCTCTTAAGACCGTTGCTGGGTAAGTTTTAACTGAATCTTTTGATGCTCTATATTTGCATGCTGTATTCATCCTTGCATCTTTTCCTTTTCAGAGCTAAGGCTGGACCCAGCAAGAAAGCTCGGGTGAATAAACCGTCTCATGATTTGGTTGTTGAACTGGAGCAAACTACAGAACCGGAAGGTCCCCATGCGGACACTGCATTTGATGAACCACACCCTCCAGATCATGATTTGAATGAGCAAGCAGAAACTGAAGTAGCAGACATTGCGGCAAACCGACGAGTCCGGTCCATAATGACGATGGACCGTCTAGTCCGGCTAAGGCTACTGATATCCCAACAACTCCAACGAAGATTGTTATCATCACTGGTGTTGGCCATACCTCTCCTGGCAACCCTGTTATTTTATCCAAACATAGCGCTAATGAAGAATGTGCTGCAATGGAAAAAGGCAAATGGAGCACCGATTTATCAAGCTATGCCCACCTCAGTGCTCAAGAACTACACTCTGGCTTTCTAAACTATTTGCACACAAACCATGACTATGAACCTGGTTTAGTGAATCTGGTGAAGGAGCACGATGAGGTACTTTCATCAATTTTCATTTATTACATCCAATTTGTAAGTACCAACTCTAGTAGCCCCCAAGGGCCGGTTTATGATGGCAATCATAAATCGGGACTTTGTAATATCTTAACCCTTGCATGCTTATCATTCCCATGTCAAGTGGTCTTTAAAATAAACTAGTACTTTATCATTGTGTTCATGTACTTTTCGCCTGTGTAGTCCCCAAGGGCCAGTTTATCTTTACAAGGTAAACCGGGTCTTTAACCAATGCTTTAATTTGAATAGATGTACATTAGCCCCCAAGTGTCAAGGATAATTCTTGCATTGTACTTGGGACTTGCAAAAATTTCTGATAACAGAGCAAATATGCATTAGCCCCCAAGTACAAAGTGCATCACTTGTTATGTGCTTGGTACTTCAAATATATATAGCCGACTGATCATATGCCGTTCCTTGATAGGCTGAGCAGAGCAAAAAGGACAGCCAAGCCACTGATCTCCAAGAAAACATTAAATCTCAACAAGTGGAGGCTTCTAAAGCCAAGGAAGAACTGAGCACCGCCTTAGCACCCATGGATAAGCTGAAGGAGACCTTGAAGAAGGAGCGGGCGGATTGGGAGGCAGAAAAATTCGTTTTGAAGAAGAAAGTTGAAGATGCAGCAGCAGCTCTTAAACCGGTGGTTGAAGAAGTGACCGGTTTAAAGCGCCAGATTAATGCCATGACCTCTGTTGTATTTGGTAAGTATCCTCATATGAAGTTTTTTTTCAATGCATACTATCTCATCAATGGTCGGTTTATCGATGCTTACCATGACAGGGACCCGCATTACTCATTTGGGCTCCGACATGCGGATGAAGCTCAAGGCTACCTATACTTTGATAGAACAGCTGTATTCCGGATCCCAACGAGCTATTTGCACTGCTGCTTATAATAGGCCTGCTCCAACGCTGATAAAAGAAACCATCAAAAAGATGTCCATGTTGCCTGCCCGGTTGGATGAACTTAAGAGATCAACTGCAAGGTCAGGCGTGCTGACTGTGCTAATCCGGGCCAAGGCGTGGATTCCAGATCTTGAACCGACAGATATTGGCCAAGGCTATCCCGGCATAAAAGAAGATGGTTCAGAATTCAACAATGATGATCTCCGAAGGCTGACAAGGGAACTGTGACCCATTGCAGGCAAATTGGTGGATGAAACAGGTCTGTCTCATTACCAGCCGGTTTATGATGCTGATCAGAAGAGATATCCTGCGGCAACACATGACGTAGAAGATCTTGTTCCACCAATTCGTAAGCACACTTATGCCCCTGACATTGATCCTTCCAACCTTACAAGTGAAGAGGTCGTGATCCAAGCTTTAACTGGAATCGATTGGACGACGATTGATTTCCAGCCACTGGGTAGAGAGGAGGAGGATGCGCCAACTCAAGATGATCCTCAATTGTCATGTCGTCTAGATGTTGTATCCTAAACTGAAGGCCGGTTTATCTGTTGTAGTCTACCACTCATTATTGAAACAATTATTCTGTGTGGGCTTTTAAAGCACCTTGTAATAGGCTAGTTTAAACACTTACTTGTTATGCCATCGAGCATGTTTATTTTGCTTGATACTGATAACTCGCCATGCCCTTGGGATCTATTATATGCATAGTCCATTGGGGCTTTATATAATTTGTTCCTGCATATAAGAACTTGAAAGTGTCCTAGTGGTTTACCACTGGGCGGGTCATGATGCCCAAAATATATGCATAGCTTGGATGTATAACCAAGACTGTAATAGCCAGATGTAAAATAGATGATACATGTGATATATCTCGTTGGCTAACCAACTATTGTTATAATCAGGGTGATAACACAAATCTGGAGTATTGATGACTCCTTTCATCCTTGCCGGTTCATATCAAAACCGTACCGGGTTATGATAAACACTGGTTTGTTCATATAATTCTGGTGACTTCTAGCCAAAACTAGACCGGATCAAGTTAATGCCAGATTGTAACTGATCATGTACTAACAACTTAGCATTGAAAGCCATGCCGGGTTGTAATAAACACCGGTTTATCAGAAAATGTTCATAAATCCGTTAACAAAAGAGGTTAAATATTGCAAAAAATACCAGAAAAATATGCAAGGCTTTTCATGGGCTGTCAGGCCCTAAATCGAGGCTTTTCATGGGCTACCAGGCCACTGAGTTAAACCATTTTTCAAAGCCTTTTAAGATGGACCTCAATCTTTAACCAATCATCGTTTTAACTTTGACAAGTTTAGGGTCTATGAGATTGACTTGTCAAACGTTTGATGGGTCATACCAGGTTTACCTGGATGGAGTGGCTTACTTAAAGAGGCAGGATAACCCGGGGTTTTAGGTGAATACACCTCGCTTCCAAGCCTGGCTTGATAGCCTATTGCAAAGGTGCAGACTCTTTGTTCTTTGAGAAGAAAAGAGCCCCTAAGCAACATTTGAGCTGTGCTCAGTGGGTGCCTATGTTTGAGTTGTGCTGGTGCAACACTCTCTTTGGCCCCACATAATTTCCTTTTTGGCTTTAAGCCTATCAAGAGGTGTAACTACGGTGCAAATACAACCAAGCCCCCTAGTGATTTCCCTTTGGCTTTAAGCCGATCAAGAGGTGTAGCTATGGTTCGAATACGACCAAGCCCCCTAGTAATTTCCTTTATATATGTGTGGCATTATAAGCCGGGTTAATAGAACTCCGCTTTATAAGTAGAAGCCCCCATGTAACCACACATTATGTAAAAAGAAAAGAGACCCCGCTTTAGCTGAGGCTCCGGTTTATAATATATACATTGTCATAAATATGTACATAAGAAGAGCATGTGGCTCAAGTATAATAAGGCTGAAGAAGAGCTATATTCCACGGCCGCTGGGTCTCCTCCTCTGATTTACGTGAGTCTTTGTGCTCTCGAACATAGATAAGGTAGTATGACCCATTGTGTAGATTTTTGCTGACCACAAAAGGTCCTTCCCAAGGTGGGGATAACTTGTGCATATCAGTCTGATCCTGGATGAGCCGAAGCACCAAATCGCCCTCCTGAAAAGTTCTGGTCTTAACCCAGCGGCTGTGATAACGTCGGAGATCTTGTTGATAAATCGCCGAACGCGCTGCTGCCAGATCATGCTCCTCGTCTAACAGGTCCAGTGAGTCCTGACGTGCCTTCTCATTATCAGCTTCAATGTAAGCCGCCACACGGGGCGAGTCATGGCAGATGTCACTAGGGAGAATCGCCTCTGCTCCGTAAACCATAAAGAAAGGCATGTAATTTGTAGATCTGTTCGGTGTGGTGTTGATACTCCATAACACGAAAGGTAACTCCTCCACCCAAAAACCCGGTGTCCGCTTTAAAGGAACCATAAGTCGGGGTTTGATACCTCTCAAAATCTCCTGATTCGCCCTTTCTGCATGACCATTATGTTGGGGGTGAGCCACTGACGACACGTCAAGCCGGATGTGCTCATGTTGACAAAATTCTTCCATAGCGCCCTTGGACAGATTAGTACCATTATCAGTTATAATGCTATGTGGAAAACCAAACCGGAATATCACCTTTTTGATGAATTGAACGGCCATGGCTGCATCACACTTACTGACTAGCTCTGCCTCTACCCACTTGGTAAACTTATCAACCGCCACCAGCAGGTGGGTCTTCTTGTCTTTGGACCTTTTAAAGGGTCCAACCATGTCCAGCCCCCAAGTTGCAAATAGCCAAGTGATTGGAATCATTCTCAACTCCTGAGCCGGAATATGAGTGCGGCGTGCAAACTTCTAACAACTGTCACAACTCTTCAGCAAATCCTCAGCATCAGCATGAGCGGTAAACCAATAGAAGCTGTGACGAAAAGCCTTAGCCACCAAGGATTTTGAACCGGCATGGTTACCACAATCACCTTCGTGGATCTCTCGCAAGATCTCACAACCTTCTTGAGGAGACACACAACGCTGAATCGCCCCTCTGATGCAGTAATGATGTAACTCCCCATTGACAATGGTCATTGACTTGGATCGCCGGATTTTCTGTCGGGCCAAGGTTTCATCGCCTGGTAACTCTCCTCGGTTCATGTAGGCTAGGTATGGGACTGTCCAATTCATTATAACATGAAGAGCCGCTACCAATTGAGCCTCTGGATGAGGAATAGCCAACTCCTCCATGGGTAACTTGACCAACAGATTATGAAGTACGTCCAGGAAGACATTGGGTGGCACCGGTTGACGCTGAGAGCCTAAGCGACTTGAAGCGTCCGTTGCTTCATTCTTTCGCCGGTCTATATGGTCAACCTGATAACCCTTGAAATGACCAGCCACTATGTCCACCTCTCATCCGAAGACCATGAGCGGATCCTTGGAATCCCACATACTGGACACCTGCTGAGCCACCAGATCTGAGTCACCGAAGCACTTAACCCGGCTTAAATTCATATCCTTAGCCATCCGAAGACCATAGAGAAAGGTTTCGTATTGAGTTGCATTGTTAGTACAAGGGAACATTAAGCGGAGAACATAACAAAACTTATCACCTCGTGGGGAAGTTAGTATGACTCCAGTCCCCGAGCCCTCCAGTTGTCTGGACCCATCAAAATGAATAGTCCAATACGTGTTATCTGGCTTTTCCTCTGGTGCCTGCAACTCTATCCAATCATTGATGAATTCCACAAGTGCTTGGGATTTGATTGTTGTACGAGGCGTATATTTTATCACGTGAGGTCCAAGCTCAATAGCCCACTTGGCAATCCAGCCAGTTGCTTCTCTGTTTTGGATGATATCTCCCAGGGGGGCTGAACTAACCACTGTGATAGGATGACCTTGAAAATATTGCTTGAGCTTCTGGCTTGCCATGAAAACTCCATAAACCAGCTTCTGCCAATGTGGGTACCTCTGCTTTGATTCAATAAGCACCTCGCTAATGTAATAAACCGGCCGTTGAACTAGATACTCCTTTCTGGCCTCCTTGCGCTCAACCACAATAGCCATACTAACAGCCCGGGAATTAGCAGCCACATATAGCAATAAGGGCTCTTTATCGACCGGAGCCGCAAGGATGGGTGGTTCGGCTAACTGTCTCTTCAAATCCTCGAATGCTTTATCAGCCGCATCACTCCAGACGAAGTCATCCATTTTCTACATCTAATACAAAGGGATAGCTTTCTCCCCAAGGCGACTGATAAACCAGCTTAATGATGCAATCCGACCCGCCAAACATTGAACATCATTGATACATGTCGGTTTAGCCAGAGAGGTGATAGTTGTGATGTTCTCCGGATTAGCCTCAATTCCCCTGTTAGACACGAGGAAACCCAAGAGTTTGCCTGCCGGAACACCAAAGATACATTTGGCCAGATTAAGCGTCATCTTATAGACCCGGAGGTTGTCAAAAGTCTCTCTCAGGTCATCTATCAAAGTTTTCTCCTTCCTAGACTTCACCACAATATCATCCACATAAGCATAAACATTGCGCCCAATCTGTTTATGAAGACAATTCTGAACACAGCGTTGATACGTCGCCTGGGCACTCTTGACCCCAAAAGGCATAGATACATAGCAGAAGGCTCCAAAGGGAGTTATGAAAGTTGTCTTCTCCATGTCCTTAACTGCCATTTTGATCTAATGATAACCAGAATAAGCATCCATAAAACACAAACAGTCACAATGTAACACCCTCGATGCGACTATAGCTCCCACGTGTCGAGGCACGACTTAGAGACATAATCGCATTGAAGGCATATGTCGCAAGTTAGGCAATCTTCACAACATCCCATGTAATATAAATAATAAAGGGGAGATAACATAGTTGGCTTACACTCGCCACATCAATCAAGTACATATGAGATAACATAGTTGGATTACACTCGCCACGTCAATCAAGTACATAAATAGCATGCACGGATCAACTACAACATCCCTGGCAAAATTGCTAACGAGTAGACAATCTGCCCAGATTCACGAAGTAGCAAAAGTAGAGCTCGATTGACTCAAGCTAGGGTGCTCCATAATTGCAAACAAAGACATGGATGGATAGAGCACTACAAGATTAATAAAACATCCTTACTGATCATCCTCAAAAGAGGCACAGATCACTAGGAAACGACATGAACATAAGGCAATATGAGATAACAAGGTCAAGGACTTAGTGGAAATGCTAAGTCCCTGAAATCAGAATTACCAAGTGCCTCAATTTGCAAGCTTGTGCTAGTCACCACGCACATCACAAAAATACATGGGTTGCACCTGTGGATAGATGGCAAAACCCTTAACAAAACGTATGTAGAGCTCATGGGCATACCATGCACACAATAATCATGCCAAAAATGACAAATATCTAAATGGAGCAGCAGATCTGACAATTATCTCAAGTAGCACTCTTCTAACAGCATTTCGGGCATCAAGATGAACTCAAATGAAAATGATGCAATGAGATGAAATGATGTGCTCTCTGAGACGAACATTTTGATATGTTATATGCCCAAAATGGAGCTACGGATGCGGAGATATAGCATGATGAACAGGGCAATTTGAACTAGGGTTAGGGATAAAAGTCAACCCAAACGAGATCCGGATCCAGACCAGCTCCGGCCCGCGCCTCCTCGCTTCGCCCCGGGCTTCCTCTCCTTCCCCGATGACCCCAACTCCGGCGGCCACCTCCGATTCCGGCGAACCTCGTAAAACGCGCCCGGCCAGATCTGGATCCGGATCCCGTTTGGGTTGACTTTTATCCCTAACCCTAGTTCATATTGCCCTGTTCATCATGCTATATCTTCGCATCTGTAGCTCTGTTTTGGGCATATAGCATATCAGAATGTTCGTCTCAAAGAGCACATCATTTCATCTCATTGCATCATTTTCATTTGAGTTCATCTTGATGCGTGAAATGCTGTTAGAAGAGTGCTACTTGAGATAATTGTCAGATCTGCTGCTCCATTTAGATATTTGTCATTTTTGCCATGATTATTGTGTGCATGATATACCCATGAGCTCTACATACGTTTTGTTAAGGGTTTTGCCATCTATCCACAGGTGCAACCCATGTATTTTTGTGATGTGTGTGGTGACTAGCACAAGCTTGCAAAGTGAGGCACTTGGTAATTCTGATTTCAGGGACTTAGCATTTCCACTAAGTCCTTGACCTGTTTATCTCATATTGCCTTATGTTCATGTCGTTTCCTAGTGATCCGTGCCTCTTTTGAGGATGATCAGTAAGGATGTTTTATTAATCTTGTAGTGCTCTATCCATCCATGTCTTTATTTGCAATTATGGAGCACCCTAGCTTGGGTCAATCGAGCTCTACTTTTGCTACTTCGTGAATCCGGGCAGATTGTCTACTCGTTAGCAATTTTGCCGGGGATGTTGTAGTTGATAAGTGCATGCTACGTTATTGTTCTTGCCATGTATAGCTTTCATTTTAAGTATTCTTGATGGATGTATGCTTACATTATCATGACTTGCTCCGTAGTGAGTGCATTGAGCTCGTAAACATGCCTACTAGAAATCTGTTTTCAGCATGTGCCAGTTTTCACTAAGTCTGAAAACTGATTATGCTTTTGCTATGTTCACATACTTGCAAATGTGTTTTCTGATCCCTTTTGGCTCAAGGTCACTAAGGGACTTTTGTTAAGCTTTTTGAGTAGTTCCATGCCATGTTTTACTTTGCCATATTCAGGTCCTGTAGCATGTAGTTTTGTTGCTCCAAAGAGTGCTACCTGATCTGAGATTTCAGACAAGTGTTAATTTCGCTAAGTCTGAAATCTGTTTACCATATGCATTTTTGCCATGCTTGTTTGAACCTGTTAACGGATGAATTAGCCATAGCTCAGCGCTAGATTTTTGTTAAGCATCTTGAATGCATCCCTGCCATGTATTTTGTTGTCATGGTTGGGTGCGGTAGCATGTTCATCTTGTTGCATTTAGATGACTACTTGTCGTAAATCGCAGATCGTGGTCATATTTGAATCGCTTGCCATTTCCAAACCGTAACTCCGATTCCGGCATTCTTTATATCGTTTTCATGCTATTTCATCTCATCTTTCCAGTGGCACACTTGGTTTTCCAAGTTGAGGCCAGGTTCATGCATTCCCTGTCAAATCTTGCATATGCATCCCGCATCGCATCCCGCATAGCATATCATCTTTGCATTATGTTGTTTGAGTTTGCACGTTGTTGATTGTGTCCTTGTTGCTTTTTTGTCTTATTTGGGTAGAGCCGGAAGACGAGTTAGCTAACGAGGAGCCCGTTGAGTTTGCTTTCGAGGATCTAGGCAACCCTGACAACTTTGCAGGCAAGATGATCATACCCTCGAAATCACTACTATCTTTGCTTTGGTAGATGCTCGCTCTTTTGCTATGCCAATGCTACGATGCCTACCACTTCCTTTCAAGCCTCCCAAATTGCCATGTCAAACCTCTAACCCACCATGTCCTAGCAAACCGTTGATTGGCTATGTTACCGCCTTGCTCAGCCCCTCTTATAGCGTTGCTAGTTGAAGGTGAAGATTGGAGACCGTTCCTTGTTGGAACACTATTTACTTGTTGCGATATCATTATATTGCCATGTTATCTTAATGCATCTATATACTTGGTAAAGGTGGAAGGCTCGGCCTCTCGCCTAGTGTTTTGTTCCACTCTTGCCGCCCTAGTTTCCGTCATATCGGTGTTATGTTCCCGGATTTTGCGTTCCTTACGCGGTTGGGTTATAATGGGAACCCCTTGATAGTTCGCCTTGATTAAAGCTTTTCCAGCAATGCCCAACCTTGGTTTTACCATTTACCACCTAGCCTCTTTTCCCTTGGGTATCCGGAGCCCGATGGTCATCTTATTTAAACCCCCCCCCCCGGGCTAGTGCTCCTCTGAGTGTTGGTCCAACTCGTCAGCCGCCGGTGGCTACCAGGGGCAACTCTGGGCTAGCCTACCGGAAGTTTAGACAATCTGAGTGTGCCCTGAGAAAGAGATATGTGCAGCTCCTATCGGGATTTGTCGGCACATTTGGGCGGTGTTGCTGGATTAGTTTTAACCTGTCGAAGTGTCTTGAAGAACCGAGGTACCGAGTCTGATCGGAACGTCTCGGGAGGAGGTCTATTCCTTCGTTGACCCTGAGAGCTTGTCATGGGCTAAGTTGGGACTCCCCTGCAAGGATTTGAACTTTCGAAAGCCGTGCCGTGGTTATGGGCAGATGGGAATTTGTTAATGTCCAGTTGTAGATAACTTGAACCTTAACTTATTTAAAATGAATCAACAGTGTGAGTTACCGTGATGGCCTCTTCTCGGCGGAGTCCGGGAAGTGGACACGGTGTTGGAGTAATGATTGCGCAGGTTGCTCTCTAGTTTCTCGCTCGCGCTTTGCCTCCTCTTCTCGCTCTCTTTTGCGAATAGGTTAGCCACCATATATGCTAGTCTCTTTCTGCAGCTCCACTTATATCTACCTTGCCTTACCTATTAAGCTTAAATAGTCTTGATCGCGAGGGTGCGAGATTACCGAGTCCCTGTGGCTAACAGATTACTATTACACCAGATGCAGGGCCTGATGATTCCGCTCCAGGTGACGCGCTTGAGCTCAAGTGGGAGTTCGACGAGGACTCTCAGCGATACTATGTTTCTTTTCCTGATGATCAGTAGTGGTGCCCAGTTGGGGTGATCGGGACCGTGTCGCATGTTGGGTTGTCTTTTATTTTGGCGCCATAGTCGGGCCATGAGTGTTTGTATGTTGTAATGCTATTTATGTACTTGATTGACGTGGCGAGTGTAAGCCAACTATGTTATCTCCCCTTTATTATTTATATTACATGGGATGTTGTGAAGATTGCCTAACTTGTGACATATGCATTCAATGCGATTATGTCTCTAAGTCGTGCCTCGACACGTGGGAGCTATAGTCGCATCGAGGGTGTTACACACAACCTACTATAGCATCAATAATTTGATCGATTCGAGGGAGAGAAAAGGGGTCAGCTACACAGGCTTTGTTTAAGTCTGTGTAATCCACACACATATGCCAAGTGCCATTTTTCTTAAGTACCATCACAGGATTAGCTAGCCACTCAGGGTGAAAGACCTCCATGATAAACCCTACTGCCAAAAGCCAGGCTACCTCCTCACCGATAGCCTTACGCCTCTCTTCATTGAAGCGGAGAAGAAACTTCCTGACCGGTTTAAACTTGGGATCTATATTAAGGGTGTGCTCAGCGAGTTCCCTCGGTACACCTGGCATGTCCGAAGGCTTCCATGTAAAGATGTCCCGGTTCTCACGGATGAACTCGATGAGCGCGCTTTCCTATTTTGGATCCAGGTTAGCACTAATGCTGAACTGCTGAGATGAATCGCCATGAACAAAATCAACCATCTTAGTATCCGCAGCCGATTTAAATTTCAGCGCCGAATCATGTTCTGTAATTAGCCTTTTCAGAGAAGTCATATCTGGCGGATCAACATTGTCTTTATAAAACTTCAGCTACTCTATGGCACAAACCGACTCAGCATAAGCCGCATCACCTTCTTCACACTCCAAGGCTATCTTCCTGCTCCCATGTACTGTGATGGTCCCCTTATGACCCAGCATCTTAAGCTGCAGATAAACATAACACGGCCTTGCCATGAACTTAGCATAAGCTGGCCGTCCGAACAGGGCATGATATGGACTCTTGATTTTCACTACTTCAAAAGTCAATGTCTCTGATCTGGAATCATGATCATCTCCAAAAGCCACCTCTAAAACTATCTTGCCAACTGGATATGTCAATTTACCAGGCACCACACCATGAAAGACGGTGTTCAATGGTTTAAGATTCTTATATGCCAGCCCCATGCGTTGGAAGGTATCATAGTAAAGGATATTGATACTGCTCCCTCCATCCATAAGCACCTTGGTGAACTTGTAACCACCAACTTGAGGTGCCACCACTAAGGCCAGATGACCCGGATTATCAACCCGGGGCTGATGATCTTCTCGACTCCATAAAATGGGTTGTTCAGACCAGCGCAAATACTGAGGCACCGCCGGTTCAATGGAGTTCATGGCCCTTTTGTGAAGGTTCTGATCGTGCTTACACAAGCTAGTGGTAAAGACATGATGCTGGCCACTATTCAACTGCTTCAGATTGCTCTGATAACTCGATTGTTGCTGCTGTTGATTCCCCTGATGGTTATAACCTCCCTGATTGCCCTGATTACCTTGATTGCCATGTCCGGTCTGATTGCCTTGGAATCCTGAACTGGAGCTGCCGCCTCCATAACCCGGCCCATGAAAACCGCCTCTTGAACCGTCGGGCGGGCCATTGTCGTATTGAAACATATTGGAATTTTTGAACTCTCGCATGATGAAACAATCCTTCCAAAGATGTGAAGCTGGTTTCTCCTTCGATCCGTGCTTTGGACAAGGTTGATTTAATAGGCGCTCCAGATTGGGGCCTGACCCTCCGCCCCGCTAGGGCGGTTTACCCTTGCGACGCTGACCGTTATCCTGGGCGTTGGTGTTAGTCACAAAGTCCAAGCTATTATCCGCTTTGCGTTTACCATTGTTCCCATGACCTGCTGGGTTATGTTGCTGCCCCTTGGCACTGCCGTTCTTTTTCCCCTTCCCGGACTTATCCTCCTCAGACTCAGGATCCTTGGTACTATCTAAATCGGCATACTTAACCAAAGCGGCCATAAGCGTTGACATGTCGTTACAGTGACGTGTGAGTCTTTCCAACTTCAGTTTCAACGGCATAAACCGGCAATTGCCTTCCAACGTCAAGACTACTGTATCAGCATTAATGCGGTCTGATGAATGCAAAATAGCCGAGACTCGCTTGACCCAATGGGCTGTAGACTCCCCATCCTCTTGAACACAGGCAGCCAGGTCCACAATTGACATAGGCTGCTTACACGTGTCCTTAAAATTCTGGATAAACAAATTTTTTAACTCGCCCCTAGACCCAATGGAGTTAGGTGGCAAACTTTTTAACCAAGTACGAGCTCTTCCTTCCAACATCATGGTGAAATAGTTAGCACATATTGCTTCATCCACATCTAGCATCTCCATCACCATCTCATAACTCTCAGCCCATGACTCAGGGGGCAAATCGGCAGTATAATTGGGCACCATACAAGGGCCCTTAAAATCCTTGGGCAGTTGCACATTACGCAAGGCTGGGGTGAGGCACGGTACCCCCAAAGAACTGAAGACCACACCTGGCTCCACTGAGGTGGTTGGATGAACCGGAGTAGGCTGACGAACTGTGTGATGTGCTGCTAACTCGGCCTCTTGACGCGCTCGGCCATGATCCACCACATCTTGTGCATTAGCACCACCACCTGCCGGGTTACGGTGCCGCGCATTGCTTGACATAGCCGGTTCATCAATATGCCTGCTGTAGCTCCGACTTGGACGGGGGGGGGGGGTGGAATGAATCCTCTCACGACTATGCGAATAAGCCTGCTGCTGGGTTAAAGCCGTTTGAAGGAGCTCTCTAGCCCGTCGTGTCTCAACTGCCACCGATGACTCGCCTTCGATTTGGAGAGCTGCCAATCGTGAAGCGGTGGCCACAATGTTATCCAACAGGTTTGATTAATGACCCGGGGGTGTTGGAATGTGCTGTGACAACATGTTATCCTGACGAAGCGGGTCCATCGTGCGTGGCTGAACCAGCGCTCCTGTTACCGGTGCTTTTGCTTGGTTTACCACTGGTTGGTTACTGGTTCCCGCTCCGGGTGTGTTAAAGAGATTCCTCGCCTCTAAGACTAACGGAAGGCGCGATCGGTATCTTCTGCTCATGACGTCATCCGACGCACTTTGATCCAGCATAAGCTGGTATGCCTGAGCCTCCAATCCGGCCCGCTCTGTAGCCATCCTGGTATTTTCTGCTGCCATGTCCGCTTTAGCTTGAGTTATCTGATCCTTCACCTTTGCAATCTCTGCGTTGTGCTGATCCCGGTTTGCCGCTTCCACCTCTGCTGCTAGCAACATTGCCAAAGCGTCGAATAGATCAGACAAAACCTGAGCCGGAGGTGGCGCAGAGCCCCCTACTCCCACTGGTGTCGATGTTGCTGAACCGAAGATCATTGCCGTGGCGATAGAAGAGTGTTGCCCTGGTTGTGTACCGGCCATGAATACCGTGACCCAACTTGGCAGATCGAGGGGGTCCGGAATACTGTTGCCATAGAAACCTCCACTAATCCGGCCATCCTGGAGCTGGTACACCGACTCGGTCTCCCCGGTTGAAGACTCGTCATCAGAGCAGACAAAGGTTTCGCCACCAGATGCCGATCTATCCTCATATTCTGCTCCATGGATGACACCTACGAAGACATGCTTTATGGCGGGCTGAATCTGGGCAGAGCTTGCATGCTGAGCCGTCTCGATGATGTCGGTGCAGATGTCCGGCTCAGGGCCCGGTTCGCCGATCTTGCCGATGAAGACGTGAATTCCACCGAAGGGGACCCGGTACCCGTATTCTATTGAACCGGCCTCGGGACCCCATCCTGCGTCGTCGATGTAGAGCTTGCCGCGATGACTTTTAGTCATCCGGCCCATAGTGTATCCCTTAAGTCCTTCGAAGCTTCCCTTCAAGAACTCGAAACCATCGTGCGATGGCCCCATGGTGGGCGCCAACTGTCGTGGTTTTGTCACGGCAGATGTCCTTGTGAAAGGACTTAGTCGTGGAGCCATCACTATGGGTTAGCTTAAAGGGGTTAAAGAGGACAAGGGACGCGAGAGATTTATACTGGTTCAGTCCCTTATGATGAAGGTAAAGGCCTACTCTAGTTGTGATGGAATTGCTAGGGTTTCGATGACCAGGGAGCGAATCCGCTTTGCCTGGCTCTCGAGTTGTTGTGTTGTCCCTAAACCGCCGCCGGGTCGTCCCTTTATATGCATAGTTCGACGCCCACCGGTTTACAGATTCCCAGGGCCGGATAATCAACATGTCTGGCTCGGTCTCTATTCCTCCTATCTTATAATACAAGTTACATGATAATGTCGGTTTATATCAACAGGCCTTAACCCGCCTTTGGGCCTTGGGCCTTCATAAAGCGCCACCATCCTTGTCTTCATGGGCTCTGAATAATGATTGTGTTTTTTGTGTTCTAATTAGTGTTTGTGCCAAGTAAAGCCTTTAGGATCTTCTTGGGTCATAGTTGTTTGATCTTGCTGAAAAAACAGAAACTTTTGTGCTCGGGAAAATAATTTTCATTTTTAACCAGAGAGTGATAAAATATCCATTCCTTTTGCAGTAGATTAATATACAAATTTCCCAGGACGTCCTAGTTTTTCATAGTTTTTGTAGTTACAGAAGTATTCGTAATATTCATATTGCTACAGACCATTATGTTTTTGATAGATTCTGTTTTCTTTGCGTTGTGTTCTTGTTTTGATGGCTCTATGGTTTTGTTTGATGAGTTTTCTCCATAGCAAAGTTGGAATACAGTAGATATAATGAAAGAACAATATATGAATTGGTTTACTACAACACTTATAGTAGTGATTTGTTTACTTATACTAATGGATTTCACGAAGGCTTTTGTTGAGTTTTGTGTGATTGAAGTTCTCAAGTTTTGGGTTATCTTACGATGGATGAAGGAATAAGGAGTAAGAAGAGACTAAGCTTGGGGATACCCCGAGTGTCATCCCCTCTTTCTTCTAACGACCATCGGTATTTTACTCGAAGCTATATTTTTATTCGCCACATACTATGTGTTTTGCTTGGAGCGTCTTGTATGATATGAGTCTTTGTTTATTTTATTTTGTGTTTTAAGTCTTTATTCCTTGCTGGAAACACCTATTTGAGAGAGCCAAAATTATGTCATGACTTGTTAGAATTTCTCTCTAAGCTTCACTTAAATTTTTATGAGCTATGGACTTCCTCTAGTGCTTCACATATATCTTTTTTAGCACTGTGTGCTTTAGTATTTTTGAAGAAATGCTCTCTTTCTTCACTTAGATTTATTAAGAGTTGTTAAATTTTTCAAGAAATTCTCTCTTGCTTCACTTAAATTAATTTGAGAGAAAGAAATATTATGCTCATGATCTTCATTTATATTTGTTTGAGCTTATCAAACGCAACACATGAAAATTAGTCCCAAAGTGATAGATATGCAAGAAGGATATAATAAAAAGTTTCATGAAGATCATTGGACAAAATAAACTTGATTCTTAGTAATAGTTTTGAGATATGATGCTGTGAGTCATGTTGATGAGTAATTATGCTTTAGTAAGAATATTGGTGTTAAGGTTTGTGATTCCCTATGCAAGCACGAAAGTCAATAATTATGCAACGAAATTATATCCTACTTGGGGTGCATTATTCCATGTTAATTATGCTTAATGCTCGCTTATGAGATTATTCGTTTCTTGGTGGGTCGCTTCTCAACATTTTGCTATCCTTCATTTTGCACTAAGTATGATCACTACTTGTGCATCCAAAATCCTTTAAAATAGTTTTGCCATATGAGTCCACTATACCTACCTATATCTGGTATTCTTTTGCCATTCTAAGAAAATTTGTATGTGCCATCTCTAATATTCAAAACAAATTTCTCTTTTGTGTGCTCGTACAGCTAACAAGGTGGTGAGGGGTGGCTAATATTTTCCATGCTAGATGTGTTTATTCACTAGTCATTGCACGAGAGTAAGGCTAAGGTATTAGGGATGCCTAGTCCCCAAAATGAAAAATGAATTTACTTTCTGTTGTCAAATAATAAATTCCTTGGAAAGTGTTGGTATGGAAGGCACCTGTGGATACGGTTAGCCATGGAAAGTGAAAGTATGGTTGAAAAAGGAATAACCTTTAATTTCTGTTTGGGAACCGCATATGATATATGTAGCATGGAAATTGTTGGGAACTCTAAGTCGTTTTCGTTGGTGGGAAAGGCACACCTCCCAAAATGTTTTTACCTCTAAGTTTTTCGCTCTGAGCTCTAGCACCTCTACAAATCCCTACTTCCCTCTGTGAAGGGCCTTTGTTTTACTTTATCCAACTTTTATTTTGAATTTGAGTCTCCATCTTCTCTTATAAAGCACCAACTAGGAGGCACTATGATCGTACTTGAGTATTGGGTGTAGTTAATATGCGAGTGTGTTTCATGAATGGATCAATGATTGAGCATGATGGGCTAGGGATTGCTTATTTTAGTGTTGATATTTTGAAAGACATGGTTGCTTGTTGATATGCTTGAGTATTTAAGTTATCATGTCAAGACTAGACTATTGCTTTGAATCACATAAAAGTCCAAATTTCCATGCTATAGAGAAAATAATATGATATGACATGTTAGGCAGCATTCCACATCAAAAATTCTGTTTTTCTCACTTACCTACTCGAGGACGAGCAAGACTTAAGCTTGGGGATGCTGATATGTCTCCAATGTAGATATTATTTTTTATAGTTCCATGTTGTTATATTATAAATCTTAGATGCTTTATAATCATTTTATAGCCATTTTATATCATTTTTGGTACTAACCTATTGACATAGTGCCAAGTGTCAGTTGTTGTTTTCTACATGTTTTTTACATCGCAAGAAATCAATACCAAACGGAGTGCAAATGCAACGAAACTTCACGGAGATTTTTTATGGACCAGAAGACACCCAATGGGCCAAGGTAGCACTTGGTGGCTGCTCTGAGGGGAGTCGACGAAAATCAATTCCAGCCACCATAGAGTCCAAAACCACCAGATCCAATCTAGACACCATCACCGAGGGGTTGATCACTTCCATTGGTGCCTCTCCGATGATGCGTGAGTAGTTTTTTGTAGACCTTTGGGTCCGTAGTTAGTAGCTAGATGGCTTCCTCTCTCTCGTTTGATTCTCAATACAATGGTCTCTTGGAGATGCATATGATGTAACTCGTTTTGCAGTGTGTTTTTTGGGATTGGATGAACTTTGAGTTTATGATCAGATCTATCTTTTTATGTCCATGAAAGTTATTTGAGTTTCTTTGATCTCTTATATGCATGATGGCTTATAGCCTCGTATTTCTTCTCCGATATTTGGGTTTTGTTTGGCCAACTTGATATATTTATCTTGCAATGGGAAGAGGTGCTTTGTAGTGGGTTCGATCTTACGGTGCTTGATCCCAATGAGAGAAGGGGAACAGACATATATGTATCATTGTTACTTAGGATAAAACGATGGGGTCTATCTCTACATAGATAGATCTTGTCTACACACTACTAGGAAAAGGGCTATAGATAGGATTGACACTAATGGCGCATCAGGGAGGCAGTGCGCCACTACTACATACTAATGGCGCACCAGTTGGTGATGCGCCATTAGTGTGGAAGACACTAATGGCGCACCAGAAAACAGGTGCGCCACTAGTGATATTTTTTTTTCATTTTTACATACATACTAATGGCGCATCCTACCGAAGTGCGCCATTACTAGTTCTAACTAGTAATGGCGCACCAGACAGGGAGTGCGCCAGTACTGAATTTTTTTTATTCTTTTTTTTGCAAAAATACTAATGGCGCACCGCCTCACAGTGCGCCATTACTAGTTTAAACTACTAATGGCGCACCCTGTAGAAGTGCGCCATTAGTATATATTTTGATATCATGAATATTTTTATATATCATGGCCACTTTTTGATATCATGAATATTTTTAAATTTCATGGGCACTTTTTGAATTCATGAATATTTTTCCAAATTTGATGATATTTTTTCATATTCAATATGATAAAATATTGAATATTCATGAGGACACTCGATTTCGATCCCCCTCCATCTCGATCTCGATTCCCCCTCCATCTCGATCTCGATCCCGCCCGGGCCTCCTCTCCCCTCTTCATTTTAAAAAAAATATAGACTACAATTGTTGTTAAACAACAATTATTACTGTTTTATAAAAAAATATTACTGTTTCATATTCATATTCATTTTCTAAAAAATTACTACATGCAACAAAAAAATTACTTATGGCGCACCTCTGTCTGGTGCGCCATTGCTATATATAAAAAAAGATTACTAATGGCGCACCTCTGCCTGGTGCGCCATTGCTATGTAAAAAAAAGATTACTAATGGCGCACCTCTGCCCGGTGCGCCACTGCTATGTAAAAAAAGATTACTAATGGCGCACCGACCGCTGGTGCGCCATTAGTAAGATTTCCCCTAGCTAATTCCCTCCCTCTTGCCAGATCTCCTTCATCCCTCTCCCTCGCCCCCTAGCTAATTCCCCCCGCTGCCCCGACCCACGCCGCCGCCGACGACCCCCCGCACCCTCCCCCGCTCCACCGCCACCGACGACCCACCGCACCCTCCCCCGCTCCACCGCCGCCGCCGACCCCCCGCACCCTCCCCCGCTCCACCGCCGCCGTCGACCCCCTGCACCCTCCCCCGGCCCGCTCCACCGCGGCCGCCGACCCGCACCCTCCCCCGCTTTTTGATAATATTTTCAAATAACAAATTTGATGATATTTTCAACTAACAAATTTGATGATATTTTCAATTAAAAATAATAAAAAAAATTGATGATATTAAAAAAAACAAATTTGATGATATTTGATGATATATTTTGTTCTAGTCCTCATGAAAATAACAAATTTGATAAAAAACAAATTATTAGATGCAACAAGAAATAATGAAAAAAAGAAGTTACTAATGGCGCACCAGAGGAGGGTGCGCCATTGCTATCAGAAAAAAGTTACTAATGGAGCACCAGAGAATGGTGCGCCATTGCTATGAGTGTTTTTATGGCGCACCCCTCAATGGTGCGCCATTACTAACATTCCCCCCTCTATAGCTGGATACCCGGCCCTCCACCCGATACCTCCTTCCCTCTCCCTCGCCAGATCCCCTTCCATCCCACGCCACACCCGCTCCGGCTCCCCCGCGCCGCCACCCCCGCTTCCCCGCGCCGCCGCCCCCGCGTCCCCCGACCGGCGAAGCACATGGCCGCCGGCCTCCCCACGACCAACCAAGGCGCCCAGGAGGACCGCCGTCGTCTTCCTCTTCGACTACGAGGACCCGGACAAGCTCGGACGCCCTTGAGCCACCCCTTCAACGCCGCCGCCGACCCCGACCCCTCCGGCGACTGGCCATGCCCGCCCAGGTACCTCTCCTCCTTCCTCCCTCTCCACCCTTCCTCCCCATTCCCTCCCTCCCTAGTTCTCCTTGCTATATGGATCAGAACATATGGAGCATTACTATTGCTATATGGAGCATTACTATTGTTCTTCTCTGAACCATTACCATTCCCTCCCTCCCTAGTTCTTCCTTCCCATTAATTTGCAGGATCAGAACAAGTTTGTAACAGGATGCTCTACAATGTTGATTAGGTGCATTACTATTGCTATATGGAGCAGCAATTTACTATTGCTATATGCTCTAGTTTGTATCAATGTGATTGTAGTTTTTCTTGTCATCAAGTTTAGTTGATGTTTATTTAAATATAGCTTATATGATCAGCCACTCTATGTATGATTGTGGCTTGAAGGTTCTAGAAGAACGTTTTTCCTTCAAATTCTATCTGGTGGCATTGTCCTAGACTCCCTAGTTGTGTTGTTAATTGTGCTTCTATTAAAAGAATTGGGAATTACTCACTGTACTAGAACTCTGTAGGTTGAATTTTGGTTAACTAATATTGACATTATGAGAATGTAAGCACCTATTATTGCTACTGATATCATTGGCTCATTGCTGCCTTTGTGCAATGTAGAACTGTTAAGAGTGATTTGGAGGATTCAAGATTCTGTGAAGCTCTTTTGACATTTAAAACACAGAACTGAAGATACTTAATAAACTCAAAAGCATTGATGATAACTCTTGTTGCCTAGAAACAGAGGTAGTTTACATATTGCATTGCTGGTGTTTGTTTATGTTCAGAGTTTAAGCATGTGTAGTGTAGTGTAGTGAGCTTGTTCTAGTGTAGTGAGGTCTGAACCATTGCACGATGTAGTGTAGTGTAGTGAGCTCTGAACCATGTTTAGTGTTGAGTACTTCAAGTTTACTGAACCTATTCATTTTTGTGGTTTTAGTGAACATGATAAGACAAGCCAGATGCTCTATTTTTAATTAACAGTAATCCATGATCAGCAACGGTTGCTTTCACTAATTTTCAGTTAACAGCAATCCATGATTTTTTTCAGCTAAAACTATTCATGATTTTTTGTTGGGTGACCTATTAGATCTGGAATGGAAGCACACATAAGTTGAGCTGATTTTTGTCCATATGAAAGCAGAGGACCATATGGTCTGTGGCCTTTTCATCCATATGAAAGTAGAGGCACATTGTGGTGCTAGTTTGCTAGGTTTTGTCTCCGACCATCGTGTCGTGATGATTTTGCAGGTACCCCGAGAGGCCCTTGAGTTTGCCGGAATGTCGATTAACTTCCGTTCCGGAAAATTTGGGTACTCCATATGTCTTATTTTCAGCAAAGGTCATGCTGAAATTTTCCATGAATTTTAGCATGACTTTGCCAAAAATCGGACATATGGGGTACTTGCTACTAATGCATGGGCCGGGGTATCTTAGTACTTAATTAAGTAGGATCAACTGCCCTGCCATTCTTGCTGCATTAAACCATAGGTGGCAATAGAGCCAAGTGATTAGGCCCAACTTAGAATTCTCGTTAGCATCGATAAACCCTAGATGATAAACCCAACATAGGTGGCAATAGAGCCAAGTGATTAGTGCCAAGTGATTAGGCCCAACCTAGGGTGCCACGGTGTTGATGAGAACCTAAATGATGTACGCTTAGGCTTTTAGGGTGCCTCGGCGTCGACAAAACCTAAATGATGAAAGCTTAGGCTTTTAGGGTGCCTCGACGTTGACAAACCCTAAATGATAAAACCTTGGCTTTTAGGGTGCCTCGGTGTCGATAAGAACCTAAATGATGAAAGCTTAGGCTTTTAGGGTGCCTCAGCGTCAACAAACCCTAAATGATAAAAGCTTAGCTTTTAGGATGCCTCGGTGTCGACAAACCCTAAAAGATGTAGTTTTGAATTATGAATGTAGGATATGTCGTCATCATCATCGAACGACGAAAGTCTCCTGGCGGAGTGCGACTGGTGCCACGACGATCGAGGTTTGTGCGACATGCCTCACCTGGACGATGATCGGTGCTTCAGCATTAAGCTCGAGGAGACCTTCGAAGTTGAAACGGTACACAACGATGACAAGTGTTATTTTCATAATTAAGCATGACTTCAACTATTTCAACGTGTAATTTTCATCTTTTACAATTCGAGTATAGCTTATCCCATGCCATGCAAGATGCTATGTCTTGGAGAGGATGGATTTTGAAGACCATGAAATTTCTAAAACAAAGAAAATTCACCTAAGGACTCATCATGATGTGGACTTTGAAGTAAATCTATATAATTCTGAGAGCGTAAACCATTTTGGTTGCAAAAATTGGGAAGCATTTTGCAAGATGTATGGTTTTGATGAGGGTATGCTTATCACCATGGATCTTGGTAATCCTGACATCAACCAAGACAATATGGACATGTGGGTCCTTGTTGATACGCCTCCAGTTCTACCGCTATGTGAGTTTCTCAAACAAAGTTATTAGCTAATTTATATTGTTTATTTCAAAATAGTTAAAAGCTTATTTCCATTGACAGCTTATTTTTATTGTTCAAAGAATGTGCGGGAGATGGTAAACAAAACCCACTACACCGATGGCTCTGAATTAACAACTTACAAGGAGAAAAATCATCTGGTCGGATTTTGTATTGACATTGAGAATTACATTATCCACAAACAAACTCCTCAACATTATGGTAAATATGTGCCACTAGTGCATGTGTTCAACTACAGTAACTACCATGGAGATACCCTGGTAAGATTTTTACTATTACGACATCCGTGCATCTTTTGCATACTTCTAAAACTAGTACATCATTGCTAACTATGAAGTTATTACTATGTTTTTCAACAGATAATCCCAGAGAATTGTGTGCCTCACATGATGTATCAGAAAGGTAGTGTTAATGTTTTGAACATACAGCCAGGTCGTCCTACGAATCTCAACTGTCCATACGAGATTTCTAAAAGAAGTGGAGACATGAAAATCAAAGGATGGAAAAAATGTATGGACAGTCGTAAGGAGCTTCTTGGAAGCAAAAGGAAGCGAAGCGCAAGAATTGGAGACAGGATGTTCTCCATTCTCCATAATGGAGAGTCAGGGTCTATATTGTTTTATGCCATTTTAGCTTAAACAGGGTATTTAGGTCCTGCCTAATACTGATGATCATGTGCTAAGAATAATTAAGTAGGGTTGGTTCGATGACTATCAAGATGATGATCATATGACTTGTTATGAATAATGAGTAGAAGTTGTATGATGATGATTAGTAGGACTTGTTAGGATTAGTATTACTTCCGACAAACTCGATACTCACAGTCTCGAGACTTGTAATGTTTTATCTTTGTTAGGTCTTTTGAATTCGGAGACTAATATGATGAATTGTATTCGGAGACTAATCTTCTATTGTATTCGATGAATCTGCTGTTGCTGTGTGCTACTGTCTTTATTCTGTCAAATAATATATTTTGTAACATGTGCAAAAATCAGAAAAGTAAAAAAAATAAAACCTAATATTCATACTAATGGCACATCACTACAGAGTGCGCCATTAGTATGCCAAGTATACTAATGGCGCATCCATCTGCAGTGCGCCATTAGTGTGCCAAAGCACATGGTTAAATATGGCCCCTGGGAGGCACACTAATGGCGCATGGTGTTATATACTAATGGCGCACTGGATGGTGCGCCATTAGTATACCAGATACTAATGGCGCACCAGTGGTGCGCCATTAGTAAAAATTACTAGTGGCGTGCTACTAATGGCGCACCAGTGATGCGCCATTAGTAGGCAAAACTGGTGCGCCATTAGTAGGCCTTTTCCTAGTAGTGACATCATGTCATCGTTCTTATTGCATTACTCCGTTTCCCCATGATCTTAATACACTAGATGCATGCTGGATAGCGGTCGATGTGTGGAGTAATAGTAGTAGATGCAGGCAGGAGTCGGTCTACTAATCCTGGATGTGATGCCTATGTAATGATCATTGCCTGGATATCTTCATGATTATTTGAAGTTCTATCAATTGCCCAGCATTAATTTTTTTCCCCACCGTTTGCTATTTTTTGAGAGAGAGAAGCCACTAGTGAAACCTACGACCCCCGGGTCTCTTCTTTAATATATTTGCCTTTGTGATCTACTTTTACTTTACTTTTATTTTAAGATCTATTAAACCAAAAATACAAAATACCTTGCTGCGTTTTATTCTTATTTATTTTATTTGGCGTTCGATTTATCAGTCTACTACATTTTATTTCACGCCCGTCTGCCTATCTTGGGGAGCCGCTACCCGAAAGGGATTGACAACCCCTTTTACACGTCGGGTTGCGAGTATTTGTTATTTGTGTGCAGGGGATGTTTACGTTGTGTTGCTTGGTTCTCCTACTGGTTCGATAACCTTGGTCTCATCACTGAGGGAAATACCTACCGCCACTATGCTGCATCATCCCTTCCTATTTGGGGAAATACCGATGTAGCCTCAAGCCGCATCAATTTATGATCAAGATCAGAGGAGTATTAATTATCATTAAGGATCTAAAAATATAATCTTCCACCGGATAAACCAACTAGAATCGACTACAAGGAGTAATCAACACTACTAGCAACCGATAGTTACCAATCTGAGGTTTTGGGACAAAGATCGAATACAAGAGATGAACTAGGGTTTGAGAGGAGATGGTGCTGTTGAAGATGTTGATGGAGATTGACCCCCTGTCGATGAGAGGATCGATGGTGATGACGATGGCGATGATTTCCCCGTCCCGGAGGGATGTTTCCTTGGCAGAATAGCTCCACTGGAGCCCTTGATTGGTTCTGCCTAGGTTTCGCCTCGAGACGGCGGCGCTTCATCCCGAAAGATTCCTTCTGATTTTTTCCAAGTCAAAACACACCATAAAGACAAATATGGGCACTGGAGGCCTGCCAGGGGGCCCACAAGGTCGGGGGCGCGCCCAGGGGGTAGGGCGCCCTCAACCCTTGTGGCTGGCTGGTGGCGCCCTCTCGTACTTTCTTCGCCCAATATTTTTTATATATTCCAAAAACATGCTCCGTGAAGTTTGAGGAATTTTGGAGTTGTGCAGAATAGGTCTCTAAAATAAGAGAGAATAGGCATAAGTATTGTGATATAATGTGTAATAACATCCCATAATGCAATAAATAACAATATAAAAGCATGATGCAAAATGGATGTATCATACGACATCGAGGTGGTCGACACCGACGGCTTGACGCGGGTTATGTCACAGGTTAAGTTTCCCACCCCCAACCCTTTCGGTTCGCCAGCCGTCGATCTCAACAATGGCCCTGCCGCTGATCTCCTGCGACTCGTTATGAACAATCTGTCATCCTTCATCGCCATGGAGCCCCTTTTTTCATTTCTAAAGGACACGTTCTACGATGCTGGCTCAGGATCCTCAGCTGCCAAGTCAGACCTCATCGATGGCGACCACGAGGAGGAGCCAATTTGTGACAAGTGAGGAAACCCATGATTTGTTTTCTTGAACACCTTTTGTAGTGAGAACATGTCCAGTATTTATTTCTATATTAGGTTCTTTGCATTACAACTTGTTTATTTCTATGGTTTATGGTTGTTCAGTTGTTTGTAGTTAGCCTATGTCCCGTTTCAATTGCCATCTTTGGTTGTTCGTATTATGCCTTGTCTATTTCAGCTATTAACATTGTGATCTTCTATATGTTCTAGTATGAACTATGCAGTTCAATTTCATCAATACCAAATTTAACAATAGCTCTATGAATGACTATATTTGGTTGGTGTTAAGCATGTTGTACTCCCTCCGAATCTTTTTAGTTCGCATATAAGATTTGTGTAAAGTCAAGCCTCGTAAAGTTTGACCAACTTTATATAAAAAATACCAACATTTACAATATGAAATAAATGTCAGTACATGTGTCCTGACATCAATTTTCATATTATATAACTTTAGCATGCTAGATGTTGATATTTTTTCATATAAATAAGGTCAAACTTTATGAAGTTTGACTTCAGATAATTCTTATATGAAGAGTAAAAAGGACCGGAGGGAGTGTTGAACACGCCTTTCCATTTGATTTAACAATGGCATTATTTGGATATTCTAACTTAGCTAGAGGTTAGAGTTAGTTTCTAGCTGATGACAGTTAAAAGGGCGAGAGATATTGGTGGAATAGTTGATTGTTGTCGGAGTAATTGGACAAGGATACCTCGAAGACGGCAAGACAATAAATCAAGACATCGGGGCTAGCAAAGCCTCTCAGTCCGACTGCCCGACCGCTCCTGCCGGCTCCCCGTCCGACTACTCTGCCCGGACGGCTGCCAGCTGCCGACTGCGCCAACCAGCTGGCTGCCGACTGCAGCCTGACGCGACCCCGACAGGACGGCCATACCGCGGACGAGACAGCTGTACCGCGACGCCATCATCTACAGTGTACTTGTCCCCTTGGCACTATTCTATAAAGTGCCTAGGGGACAAGCTTGACATGCACCATGCCCCATGCATGGCTTGGCTTGTAAGCTACCCAAGGTAGCTTACAACCAGCGCCATGTCCCATGCCCACTACACACTATATATAGCTAGCTCCATCCATCCATCAGAGGATGGACTCACACACTCACACACACACAAGCTAGCTAGCTAGCAAGAGAGCTAGCTAGCAATCCATCCATCCACTCCTATGGGCAAGCATGCCCAAGCACACCCATTCGGCCAAGAGCAACGGCCACCATGCCACATGCATATACGAGGCCAGATGCCTATGGCACTAACCTCAGATACAGCTCCAGGAGCACTCTGTACCAGATATACTCAGACATGCAGGAGTAGGGGTGTTATCTCTCCGGAGAGCCCCGAACCTGGGTAAACTAGCGCGTGCTACTCGCATACCCGTCCCTGGATATTCCAGCAGCAGTCTTACCCTCACACGAAGCCACCTTGTGGCAGATGTCATCTTGCACCCCCTGTGAGAATACCACGACATTTGGCGCCCACCGTTGGGCGGTACTATGCTACCGCGCTGCTGGTGGTTTCGAAGTCTGGGCGGGACCATCTTCGTCATCACCGCGGCGTCGCCGTCGTCTTTCCAGTAGCGCTCGGGGGCCCGACATCGACGCGCCCTCGGAGCGGCCGCGAGGGGCGGAACGTCCTCGCCGTCGGCCTCTTTGTCATCACCACCGCAACGCCGGCCGTCCGTGCCTCGCTTCGGTCGGCCGCATCCATGCACGCGTCATGCCGCGTCGCTCGCGTCTGCTCCTCTGTGCATTGTGCCTTGCTCCGGCCGAAAAGCGCGTTTGCCACTCCATATATCATCCATACAAGCTAGCTAGATGCAAGTCAAACCGTGGTCAAACATTAGCCATACACTGGTTATACATGCCTCGTACGCTTCCTGTACCATGGCCATGCTCCACCAAAACCATGCTCAGGTATTCCCCAGATAATAGTCACATAAACCTCCTATAATCCACTACTTGTACACTGACCGGATACTAGTCAGATATCCATCAGAGAACGCCCAGACTATAGCGCTGCTCGTTGCTCCTGCCACCCCGCGCGCCTGGCTCCTCGTCCTCGCGTGACTCCCGCCTCCTCCGCGCTCGGCCTGCCCGGCCCGCGCTGTGCCCTGCATCCGGCTCCGCGCCTCCGTCGCGGCCGCGCCGGCTCGCCTGGCCGTCTGCTCAATCTCCATGTGCCTGCCCGGGTCACCACTGTGGCCACCCGCGCGCCGGCTCTGTCTCCTGCATGGGCCGGGTCGCCCCTGCTGCGTCCCGCGCCGGCCGGGTCCTCCGCTGCCGAGTCCTACTCCTCCCGCGTCTGCGCCGTCTAGCGCTAGGTCCGGCTCCGCGCCCGCCTTGCCACTCATCGGCTCGCCTCCCGCCGCCTCCGCCTGCAGCACCGGGTTCAGCCCCGTCCGTTGGAGTCCTCCGACCCGGCCGCACCGGCTTCCTCGCAACCCAGCCGCATCGGCTTCGCCCCGGGCCGGCTTCCTGCCCACTCGGCATGCCGGCTCCACCCGCGTCGGCTACCCGTCCGGCCTTGCCACCTGCCAGCTTCCCAGCGAGCCGGCCGCTTGCCGGCTCTGCCCGCAACCCAGCAACCCGGCCACGCCGGATTCCTCGCAACCCAGCCTGCCGGCTTCTGCTGCGCCCCGGTTGCTGGCTTCCCCACAACCCGGCCCCGGCTTCTGCCGCGCCCCGGCTGTCAGTTTTAGCTGCGTCCCGCTCCTGCCTGTTGCTCATGCAAAGAAAGAAAGAAAAAGAGAGAAGGGGCCGGCTGGAAAGAGTTTCCGGGTTTAAAAAAAGGAAGAAGAGTTGTGTCCGACTACTCAAGGCCGGCTGGCGAAAGAAGAAAAAAATGGAGTGAGATGCTGGCTGGAAAGAAGCAAAGGCCGAGTGCCTAGCCGGCTAAGAGAAAGAAAAGAGTGGCCGGCTGGATATAAAAAAAGAGAAAAAAAAAGGGAAAGATCTGACTGCGCAGACTGCTGCCCAGCCGACTGCTTTGTTTGACCGACCGCGTCACCGCTCGGCCGGCCGGTTCGTCTACACACTTCGCTGCCTGGCCGACCGATGAGCCGGTCCGACTGCGCACAGCTGGCTGACGAGGAGAAGAGAAGAACAAAGTAGTCGCCGGGAGATCTAGCCCAACTGCTCGGCAGTCGGCCTGAATCTCGGGGGCTACACCCAGCAGGTGCGCCGACGCGCAGCCGCGCCGGCTGTCTTCGACGACCTCTGCCGTGACTACACGAAAATCAATGTGAGCTCCTCACCCGCATATTTTTGCATCACGCAAGCACGGTGAACCCCGAACGATGCTCGGGAGGCTATCTCCGCATTTTTATTACAGTTGCACCACTGTTCACCCCGGTGCCAGCCAGAGTTGGCCCGGGGGCTGGCCGCTTGGCCTAAGATGTTTTTTCCCACAGACGGCTTAGTAGCGTGTGCGGTACCAAAGGCCAACCTCTCAGCCACAGACCGCAGAGCGGCTGTCCGGCTAGCGAGAGCAAAAGCTGGAGGTCACCCCACGCGAAAAAACGTCCGTGAAGAGAAATGCTTCGGGCGACCCGATCGTTTCCTTTATGAGTATCTGCTCAGTTAAATCCACTCCCAGAGTCCGAGTACTGTACACTCCACTTTGCGGCCCACTCTCAGTCACAGACCGCAGAGCGGCTGTCCAGCGAGCAAGAGCACAAGCCAAAAAGCGGAGGGAACACGAAAAAGATTAAGGGGGCTCGGACGAAACCGAGTCGGCACCCTCCGCATAAAACTTGCAATGATAAAAGCAAACATTAGATATATCTGCGTTGACTAACTTTGTCTTTTTTATGATCATTTCCATGAACACTCGCCAAAAAACCTCCGCCCAACTTTGCCAAGTTGCCCGGAGGCTTGGGGGCTACTATCGGAGTAATTGGACACGGATACCCCGAAGACGGCAAGACAATAAATCAAGACATCGGGGCTAGCAAAGCCCCTCAGTCCGACTGCCTGGTCGCTCCTGCCGGCTCCCCGTCCGACTACTATGCCCGGCCGGCTGCCGGCTGCCGACTGCGCCAACCAGGCGGCTGCCGACTACAGCCTGACGCGACCCCGATAGGACCGCCATACCACGGACGAGACAGCTGTACCGGGACACCATCATCTACAGTGTACCTGTCCCCTTGGCACTATTCTATAAAGTGCCTAGGGGACAAGCTTGACATGCACCATGCCCCATGCATGGCTTGGCTTGTAAGCTACCCAAGGTAGCTTACAACCAACACCATGTCCCATGCCCACTACACACTATATATAGCTAGCTCCATCCATCCATCAGAGGATGGACTCACACACACTCACACACACACACAAGCTAGCTAGCTAGCAAGAGAGCTAGCTAGCAACCCATCCATCCACTCCTACGGGCAAGCATCCCCCAGCACACCCATTCGGCCAAGAGGAATGGCCACCATGCCACATGCATATACGAGGCCAGATGCCTATGGCACTAACCTCAGATACAGCTCCAGGAGCACTCTGTACCAGATATACTCAGACATGCAGGAGTAGGGGTGTGTGACGCCCGGATAATTAAACTACAGTAATCTTATGTTAATGGCGCCAGGTCATCGCGATTACTGTTGTTAAACTCGGGTTGATTCGAATCCGGTCCAAATTTCAAATTCAAATTAAAGTCCAAGATTCAAATTTCTCAAACATACAAAATAAAATGTTCAAAGTGTGGAAAATCTTCCATATCCATTTATGGTGTTGACCCAACATTTTGTAAAAGTACTTAAATACTCTTTTGTGACTAAAGAAGTGACTAAACCAATTATTAAATGCCTTTAAATAATAAACAAATACAATCATGTTTTATTATTGTGCCAAATTAATTATGGCAGTAGCCTAAATAGTAATACTAATTTTTGGGCTAGGTTTATATTTTACAAAGCTAATAATAAATAAATGAAAGGAAACTTAATTGAAAAGAAAACTAATAGAAAGAAAAACAGAAAGGATCAAAACTAGAAAGCCTACACTATGCACACTTCGGCCTGCTGGCAACAGTGCAGGCCCAACCCAAAATCACCCGGTCCCCTTCCCCTGTTCATCGATCAAGGCGTGGCGCCCATCCCCTACCGCCATGGCTGCGCCGTGGACACGAGGCGCCCATCTGTCGGCCCCGCGTGCTGGATAAGAGCATCTCGGCGCCCCTCCCTTGGCAGACCCTAGCCACCCATTGCCCCTGCCTCTCCCACTTCTCCCCCCCCTCTCTCGCCCATCTTCTCGATCTGGAGGAGACCGTCGCCGCCGTCGCCATGGGTTCGCCGCCTACGTAGCCACCGGCCACCCCGCGTCGCACCGCCATGTCCAGAAGCTCCGTCGACGTCTTCTTCGTCTATCTCGCCCACTGCAACAAGCCGAGAGCCATCGCATCGCCGGCATCGAGCGGCTTCTTTCTTTGCATCACCGGAGCTTCGTCGCGCCAATACAAGCAAACTGCTGCTTCTAGTCACTCACCGGGCCTTCATGCGCCTCCTCGGTGAGCTCCTCCCTCGGACCCTTTTTTTCCTTTGATTTGGATGTCGTAGGTCACCTTCATCGTCGTGCCCGATCTCAGGCGTACACGTACATATCTGAGCTACTGCTGCTGCCTTGGCGCTGCTGCCTCTGCTATCGCCGCGCCACTGCTACACGACTGCAACCGCGGCTGGCCCCTGCTAGCACCGCTCGTGCGCTGCTCCGCCGGCCGGTGCCTCCCGCTGTGACCTACTCTACTGCTGCTGTAGTTGTCGCGACGCCCGCGGCCCATGCTCTGCCTGCTGTAGTTGCTCTGCCCTGCTACCACTACGCCGTCCACGCGGGCGACGCCGACGCCCGGCGCTGCTCACTGCTCCCCGTGCTGGCCGTGCCTTGCGCTTGCGCATGCGCCGTCGTGCGTGCCTGATACTACCGGTGACTACTGCTTCTGGTTGCCCAATGCTGCTGCCGCTTGCTACTTGTCTACTGCTAACTGATGATAGCTACTGTAGCTGCTAGCTAGCTTTGCGAATATTACATCGAGTAACCTCCTGGGCACCCCTAAACTGTGGTTAAACAGTTGTAAACATGAGTGAAAATAATATAAGTAGAAAGTATACATGACAAACTCCATTTTATCCCACTGGACCAAATACTTTTGATGCGTGGATTAAATCCTACAAAAATCAAAAAATGCTATCTTGTGTTAAAAGGAATAGAGTTACTCCCTAGCATTGTGTGTGTGCGCCGTGTGTGGCCGGCTGTGTGCCTCTGGCCGGCCCTGTTGCTTGTGTGATGTGTGTGTGTGTGTGTGCAGCGTGTGTGTGGCCGGCTGCGTCTCTGGATGTGACTGGCCCTATTTAGGTTAGTAGCTAATGAGTAGTTAGACTAATTAGTACTTTGGATAATTGCTAGCCTATGACATGTGGCCCCCTATGTTAAATTAACCCTTACCTTTTAGTTTATCCATCAATTAAATTATGTGTCAATGACATGTGGGCCACATCCTCCCTTTTGACTAGTCAAATTGACTTGGTCAAATTTGGATTAGATTAAATAAAAATATTCCAGAAAATCATAAAAAATACTATAAACTTTGAAAAATCATATAAAATAAACCGTATCTCGGATGGAAATATTTTGTACATGAAAGTTGCTCAGAACAACGAGACGAATCCGGATACGTAGCCCGTTCGTCCGCCACACATCCCTAGCATAGCAAACACACAACTTTCCTCCTTCGGTTCACCTGTCCGAAAATGCGAAACCACGGGGATACATTCCCGGATGTTTTCCCCCTTCACCGGTATCATCTCATACCGCGTTAGGTCACCTCTAGCATCGCGTATTGTCTTGTTATGCTTTGTGATACTCTGATTGCTCTATTATTTATGGTATTCCCCCTCCGTTACTCTTTTCCGGTAGACCCCGAGACTGCTGGCGACCCCAGTTCGACTACGGTGTCAACGACCCCTCTCTCTTGTCTGAGCAACCAGGCAAGCCCCCCCTTTGATCACCAGATATCGCCTACTCTTCTCTATACTGCTTGCATTAGAGTAGTGTAGCACGTTACTGCTTTCAGTTAATCCTATACTGCTGCATAGCCTGTCCTTGTTATTACTGTTGCTACCTTTACCTGCAATCCTACATGCCTAGTATAGGATGCCAGTGTTCCATCAGTGGCCCTACACTCTTGTCCGTCTGCCATGCTATACTACTGGGCCGTGATCACTTCAGGAGGTGATCACGGGCATATACTATATACTTTACACAGTTACGTTACCTGTGATACTGTTCGGAGATGGGGGCTGAAGGGGCAGGTGGTTCCACCCCGGTAGTGGTGGGCCTAGGTTCCCGACGGCCCCCGACTGTTACTTTGTGGCGAAGCGACAGGGCAGGTTCCGACCACCTAGGAGAGAGGTGGGCCTGGCCCTGTTCGGCATTCGCGGATACTTAACACGCTTAACGAGATCTGGGTATTTGATCTGAGTCTGGCCATTTGGTCTATACGCACTAACCATCTACGCGGGAGTAGTTATGGGTATCCTGACGTCGTGGTATCAGCCGAAGCCTTCGTGACGTCAGCGACTGAGTGGCGCGCGCCGGATTGGACCATAAGCCTGCTCTTGTATTAAGGGGGCTAGTTCTGCTTCCGGCCGCGTTCGCAACGTGCAGGTGTGCAAAGGGCGATGGGCCCAGACCCCTGCGCCATAGGATTTAGACCGGCGTGCTGACCTCTCTGTTGTGCCTAGGTAGGGCTGCGACATGTTGATCTTCCGAGGCCGGGCATGACCCAGGAAAGTGTGTTCAGCCAGATGGGATCGAGCGTGTTGGGGTATGTGGTGCACCCCTGCAGGGATGTTTATCTATTCGAATAGCCGTGTCCCTCGGTAAAAGGATGACCCGGAGTGGTACTTTGACCTTATGACAACTAGAACCGGATACTTAATAAAACACACCCTTCCAAGTGCCAGATACAACCGGTGATCGCTCTCTCACAGGGCGACGAGGGGAGGATCATCGGTTAGGATTATACTATGCGATGATACTTGGAGGACTTCAGTCTACTCTCTTCTACATGCTGCAAGACGGAGGCTGCCAGAAGCGTAGTCTTCGACAGGATTAGCTATCCCCCTCTTATTCTGGCATTCTGCAGTTCAGTCCACCGATATGGCCTATACACATATACCCATGCATATGTAGTGTAGCTCCTTGCTTGCGAGTACTTCGGATGAGTACTCACGGTTGCTTTCTCCCCCTTTTCCCCCTTTCCCTTCTTTCTGGTTGTCGCAACCAGATGCTGGAGTCCAGGAGCCAGACGCCACCGTCGACGACGACTCCTACTACACCAGAGGTGCCTACTACTACGTGCTGCCCGCTGATGACGACCAGGAGTAACTTAGGAGGATCCCAGGCAGGAGGCCTGCGCCTCTTGATCTGTATCTCAGTTTGTGCTAGCCTTCTTAAGGCAAACTTGTTTATCTTATGTCTGTACTCAGATATTGTTGCTTCCGCTGACTCGTCTATGATCGAGCTCTTGTATTCGAGCCTTCGAGGCCCCTGGCTTGTAATATGATGCTTGTATGACTTATTTTATTTGTAGAGTTGTGTTGTGATATCTTCCCGTGAGTCCCTGATCTTGGTCGTACACGTTTGCGTGTATGATTAGTGTACGGTCAAACCGGGGGCGTCACAGGGTGTTATCTCTCCGGAGAGCCCCGAACCTGGGTAAACTAGCGCGTGCTACTCGCATACCCATCCCTAGATATTCCAGCAGTAGTCTTACCCTCACACGAAGCCACCTTGTGGCATATGTCGTCTTGCACCCCCCGTGAGAATACCACGACAATTGTACTGCTTGAGCCTCGTGGGCATATATATAGCAGTACATGGTCATCTTGGAGTACAAGTCAAGGTAGAATAAATCCTATGCTATCCTACGCTTCCTAAATAACAACGATTCTAAACAATGACTAACCCTGAACTAACTCTAGCCAAAGAGGTGTTTGGATGATAGTGTTAGATTGATAATAAATGCACTAGGAGAACTAGCCCCAATCAGCACCTCTTGGGTGGGATAGTTGTTTTGGGTGGGTCTGACACAAGTAGCTCAAACTAGGGCTCATGTTTGGATACTTTAGGGCTATTTGAGCCTAAACTAGCTCAAACTAACTCTAACCCATGGATCCAAACAGGACCAATAACTAGTGTACTTAGACCTGCACAATACAAGTTTGAATGACTACGTTTGCTTGTTTTTAAATATTAGGCATGTTGCAGTTAATAACACACCTTTCCACTTCTTGTTTTTCAATATTAGGTTTTTAAAAATTTGGTATTGCACATGTAGGTCCTCCTTTCAGAGGTTTTGACCCACTGTTTGACCCTTTTTGCATATGTGGAAATGAGTTGTCCATTAATATCAGTCAAGTCAAGAAACTCAGAAAGATTGTTATGATAAAGAAATTAGCCACAAAAAACAAGATCTTTGTCTGCATAATGAAGAAGACATCATTTCACTACGGGATGGTAGTAACTGAAAACACGGTAGGAGCCTCTCCTACTGTCCATTCCTAAAAAAACAGTTATACCTTGTCTTTTTAATGCCTTTGCGCCATTTCAAATCTGGAGAAGATATTTATGCATATCCTTGTTTTCAGGCCTTGCCAAAGTAGTTCACTAATGATTACCTCTCAAACCACTTGTATGGTCAGGAGGCGAGGAAGGTTTTCATACAACACCCACGGTTCAATATTGAAGTGTTCCTGAAGAGGTCGAAGAATGGACGCTCAATCATCCACAGGCACTAGCCTAAAGTTGCAAAGACCATCAACATCAATGAAGGCTCAATATTCACCCTCTGCTTGAGCAGTTTTCCACATGAGATTCATCTGTCAATGTTCTGTCTATGATGCTAATTTCGAAAGGTTGTAGATGTTGCATGTGAAACTTGGTGATAGTGCAGTTGTGTAATGTGGTAGCTGAGCGTTGAAGCTATATGATGTTGTACTCTGATGTATTTCAATTATTAAATCCTGCTTCCTTAATATGGAAGTGAAATATATTGTGTGCTTAATATGAAATGTCAATTAGATAAATAAATGGATTATTGTTAATAGGGCAATTTGTTGGGAATCGTGGCATGGAAAACAAAATATTTCTACGCCTACGGAATGATCTATCCATGGAGATGCATAACAACGAGAGGGGAGAGTGTGTCTACGTACCCTCGTAGACCGTAAGCGGAAGCATTTCACAACGCGGTTGATGTAGTCGAACTTTCTTCGCGCTCCAACCGATCTAGTACCAAACACACGGCACCTCCGCGTTCTGCACATGTTCAGCTCGGTGACGTTCTCCTCCTTATTGATCCAGCAAGATGGCAAGGTAGTAGATGAGTTTCGGTAGCACGATGGCGTGGTGACGGTGATAGTGAAGTGATCTCCGCAGGGCTTCGCCTAAGCACTAGAAACATATGACCAGGGTGTAAACGGTGGAGGGGGCGCCACACATGGCTAGGCAATTGTCTGTTGTGTGCTAGGTGCCCCCCTCTGACATATATATATAGGTGGGAGGGAGGGAGGAATAGCCAAAGGAGGCGCCCAAGTAGGAGGAATCGTACTTGGGGTCCCTCCCAAGCCGCCCCCTTTCCTTATTTGGATTGCGGGAAAAGGCAGGGGAGGGTGGCGCCCCCTTCCTTTCTCACATGAGAGGGAAAGACAGGAGGGGCTATACCTCCCCCTTTTCCTTCCCTAGGGCTGTCCAAACAAGGGAGGGGCGCATCAGCCCCCTTGTGGGCTGGTGTGTACACTCCTTTGGCCCATAACGCTCGTAACTTGCCGGGGGTGCCCGAAACCCCTTCCGGTGACCCGATTCCTTCCAGTACGTCCCGAAACACTTTCGGTGTCCAAATACCGTCGTCCTATATATCAATCTTTACCTCTCGACCATTTCGATACGCCTTGTCATGTGCATGATCTCACCCGGGACTCCGAAAAACATTCAGTCACCAAAACATATAACTCACATAACAATATATCGTCAACGAACATTAAGCGTGCGGACCCTACGGGTTCGAGAAGTATGTAGACATGACCAAGACACCTCTGTTGGGGAACATAGTAATTTCAAAAAAAATCCTACGCACACGCAAGATCATGGTGATGCATAGCAATGAGAGGGGAGAGTGTTTTCTACGTACCATCGTAGACCGAAAGAGGAAGCATTAGCACAACATGGTTGATGTAGTCGTACGTCTTCACGATCCGACCGATCCAAGTACCGAACGCACGACACCTCCGAGTTCAGCACACGTTCAGCTCGATGACGTCCCACGAACTCCAATCCAGTAGAGCTTCAGGGGAGAGTTCCGTCAGCACAACGGCGTGGTGACGATGATGATGTTCTACCATCGCAGGGATTCGCCTAAGCATCGCTACGATATGATCGAGGTGGATTGTGGTGGAAGGGGGCACCGCACACGGCTAAGAGATCAAGAGATCAATTGTTGTGTCTATGGGGTGCCCCCTGGCCACGTATATAAAGGATTGGAGGAGGAGGGGCCGGCCAGGAGGAGGAGGCGCACCCAAGGGGGGGGGGGCAATCCTACTCCAAGTAGGTTTTGCCCCCCTTTCCTATTCCAACTAGGAGAAGGGGGAAGGAGGAGGTGGAGAGAAGGAAGGAGAAGGGTGGCCACGTCCCCTTCCCTTTCCCAATTCGGATTGGGGCAAGGGGGGCTGTGCACCACCTCCTGCTGCCTCTCCTCTTCCACTACTTTCGGCCCATGAGGCCCAATAACCCCCTGGGGGGTTCCGGTAACCCCCCGGTACTCCGGTATATATGTGACAACCCCCGGAACCATTCCGGTGTCCGAATATAGTCGTCCAATATATCAATCATCATGTCTCGACCATTTCGAGACTCCTCGTCATGTCGGTGATCACATCCGGGACTCAGAACAACCTTTGGTACATCCAAACTCATAAACTCATAATATAACCGGCATCGAAACGTTAAGTGTGCGGACCCTACGGGTTCGAGAACTATGTAGACATGATCGAGACATGTCTTCGGTTAATAACCAATAGCAGAACCTAGATGCTCATCTTGGCTCCCACATATTCTACGAAGATCTTTATCGGTCAGACCGCATAACAACATACATTGTTCCCTTTGTCATCGGTATGTTACTTGCCCGAGATTCGATCTTCGGTATCTCAATACCTAGTTCAATATCATTACCGGCAAGTCTCTTTACTCATTCTGTAATACATCATTCCGCAACTAACTCATTTAGTTGCAATGCTTGCAAGGCTTAGGTGATGTGCATTACCGAGAGCGCCCAGAGATACCTCTCCAACAATCGGAGTGAAAAATCCTAATCTCGAAATATGCCAACCGAACAAGTACCTTTGGAGACACCTGTAGAGCACCTTTATAATCACCCAGTTATGTTGTGACGTTTGGTAGCACACAAAGTGTTCCTCCGGTAAACGGGAGTTGCAAAATCTCATAGTCATAGGAACATGTATAAGTTATGAAGAAAGGAATAGCAACAAACTAAACGATCAAGTGCTAAGCTAACGGAATGGGTCAAGTCAATCATATCATTCTCCTAATGATGTGATCCCGTTAATCAAATGACAACTCATGTCTATGGTTAGGAAACATAACCATATTTCATCAACGAGCTAGTCAAGTAGAGGCATACTAGTGACACTCTCTTTGTCTATGTATTCACACATGTATTAGGTTTCCGGTTAATACAATTCTAGCATGAATAATAAACATTTATCATGATATAAGGAAATAAATAATAACTTTTTTATTGCCTCTAGGGCATATTTCCTTCAACCTCTTCGGTCAATAACCAATAACGGAACCTGGATGCCCATATTGGGTCCTACATATTCTATGAAGATCTTTATCGGTCGAATCATTATGACAACATACGTAATTCTCTTTGTCCATGGGTATGTTACTTGCCCGAGATTCGACCGTCGGTACCTTCATACCTAATTCAATCTCGTTACTGGCAAGTCTGTTTATTCGCTCCGTAATACATCACCTCGTGACTAAATCCTTAGTCATTTGGTTGTAAGGTTATGATGTATATTACCGAGAGGGCCCAGAGATGCCTCTCCGATACTTGGAGTGATAAATCCTAATCTCGATCTATGCCAACTCAACAAACCCCTTTTGGAGATACCTGTGGAGCATCTTTATGATCACCCAGTTATGTTGTGACGTTTGATAGCACACAAGGTATTCCTATGGTATCCGGGAGTTTCATAATCTCATAGTCGAAGGAATATGTATTTGACATGAAGAAAGCAATAGCAATAAAACGGAACGATCATTGTGCTAAGCTAACAGATGGGTCTTGTCCATCACATCATTCTCCTAATGATGTGATCCTGTTATCAAATGACAACACATGTCTATGGTTAGGAAACCTTAACCATCTTTGATCAACGAGCTAGTCTAGTAGAGGCTTACTATGGACACGGTATTTGTTTATGTATTCACAGATGTATTTAAGTTTTCGATCAATACAATTCTAGCATGAATAATAAAACTTTATCATTATTTAGGAAATATAATAATAACCATTTTATTATTGCCTCTAGGGTATATTTCCATCAGTCTCCCACTTGCCCTAGAGTCAATAATCTAGTTCTCATCACCATGTGATTTAACACCCATAGTTCACATCGCCATGTGAACAATACCCAAAGAGTTTACTAGAGTCAATAATCTAGTTCACATCGCCATGTGATTAACACCCAAAGAGTACTAAGGTGTGATCATGTTTTGCTTGTGAGAGAGGTTTAGTCAATGGGTCTGTCACATTCAGATCCATATATATTTGGCAAATTTCTATGTCTACAATGCTCTGCATGGAGCTACTCTAGATAATTGCTCCCACTTTCAATATGTATCCAGATCGAGACTCAGAGTCATCCAGATTGGTGTTAAAGCTTGAATCGACATAACTCTTTACGACGAACTCTTTATCACCTCATAACCGAGAAACATTTCCTTAGTCCTCTTTACGTACCTAAGGATGATTTTGGCCGCTGTCCAGTGTTCTTCTCCTGGATACTATTGTATCCCCTTGCCAAACTCAGGGCAAGGCACACAAGAGGTCTAGTTCACAGCATGACATACTTTATAGAACCTATGACTGGGGCATAGGGAATGACTTTCATTCTCTCTATGTATTATGCCGTGGTCGGGTTTTGAGTCTTACTAAACTTCACACCTTGTAACATAGTCAAGAACCCTTTCTTTAACTGATCCATTTTGAACTTCTTCAAAACTTTATCAAGGTATGTGCTTTGTGAAAGTCCTACCAAGCGTCCTAATCTATCTCTATAGATCTTGATGCCTAACATATAAGCAGCTTCACTGAGGTCTTTCATTGAAAATTCGTATCTAAGTATCCTTTTATGCTATCCGAAAATTCTATATCATTTCTGATCAACCATATGTCATCCACATATAATGTCAGAAATGCTACAAAGCTCCCACTCACTTTCTTGTAAATACAAGTTTCACCACAAGTCTGTATAAAACCATATGCTTTGATCACCTCATCAAAACATATATTCCAACTCCAAGATGCTTGCACCAGTCCATAGATGGATCACTAGAGTTTGCACACTTTTTTAGCACCTTTAGGATCGACAAAACCTTCCGGTTGCATCTTATACAACACTTCTTTAAGAAATCCATTAAGGAATGCAGTTTTGTCATCCATTTGCCAGATTTCATAATTATAAAATGTGGCAATTGCTAACATGATTCAGACTGACTTAACCTTTGCTATGGGTGAGAAGGTCTCATCATAGATAACTCCTTGAACTTTGCGAAAAGCTTTCGCAACAAGTCAACCTTTGTAGATGGTGACATTACCATCAACGTCTGTATTCTTCTTGAATATCCATTTATTCTCAATGGCTTACCGATAATCGGGCAGGTCCACCAAAGTCCACATTTTGTTCTCATACATGGATCCTATCTCAAATTTCATGGCCTCGAGCCATTTATTGGAATCTGGGCTCATCAGAGCTTCTTCATAGTTCGTAGGTTCGCTTTGGTCTAGTAACATGACTTCTAGAACCGGATTACCGTATCACTCTAGTGCGGATCGTACTCTCGTTGACCTACGAGGTTTAGTAGCAACTTGATATGAAGTTTCATGATCATTATCATTTGCTTCCTCTCTAGTTGGTGTACACATCATTGGAACAGATTTCTATGATGTGCTACGTTCCAATTCAAGAGAAGGTACAATTACCTCATCAAGTTCTACTTTCCTCCTACTCACTTCTTTCGAGAGAAACTCCTCTATAAATGTTCCATTCTTGGCAACAAAGATATTGCCCTTCAGATCTGTGGTAGAAGGTGTACCCAATTTTTTCCTTAGGGTATCCTACGAAGACGCACTTCTCCGATTTGGGTTCGGGCTTATCAGGCTGACGTCTTTCGACATAAGTATCACAAACCCAAACTTTAAGAAACAACAGCTTTGGCTTCTTGCCAAACCACAGTTCATATGGTGTCGTCTCAACGGATTTAGATGGTGCCCTATTTAATATGAATGCGGTTGTCTCTAATGCATAACCCCAAAACAGTAGCTGTAAATCGGTAAGAGACATCATAGATCGCACCATATCTAATAAAGTGCGGTTATGACGTCCGGACACACCATTAGGCTGTGGTGTTCCAGGTGGCGTGAGTCGTGAAACAATTCCACATTGTTTTAAATGAAGGCTAAACTCATAACTCAAATATTAGCCTCCGCGATCAGATCATAGAAACTTTATTTTCTTGTTACGATGATACTCCACTTCACTCTAAAATTCTATGAACTTTTCAAATGTTTTCAAACTTGTGTTTCATTCAGTAGATATACCCATACCTACTCAAATCATCAGTGGTTAGAAAATAACGATACCCGCCATGCGCTTCAACACTCATCAGACCGCATACATCGGTATGTATTATTTCCAACAAGTCATTAGCTCACTCCATTGTTTTGGAGAAGGGAGTTTTAGTCATCTTGCCCATGAGGCATGGTTCACAAGTATTGAATGATTCATAATCAAGTGATTCCAAAAGTCCATCCGCATGGAGTTTCTTCATGCGCTTCACAGTTTACACCAATATGACCTAAACGGCAGTGCAAGAAGTATGTTGCACTATCATTATCAACTTTGCATCTTTTGGCATCAATATTATGAATATTTGTATCACTATGATCGAGGTTCAATAAACCCTTCACATTGGGTGTATGACCATAGAAGGTTTTATTCATGTAAACTGAACAACAATTATTCTCTGACTTAAATGAATAAACGTATTGCAATAAACATGATCTAATCATATTCATGATCAACATTGATGTCTACTATGCAACTTTATTCTTGTAGACTCGTGTTGCAAGCGCAATGTTTTGTAGGATAGTAGAAATTTTCCCTCAAGTGGATGACCTAAGGTTTACCAATCCGTGGGAAGCATAGGATGAAGATGGTCTCTCTCAAACAACCCTACAACCAAATAGAAGAAATCTCTTGTGTCCCCAACACACCTAATACAATGGAAAATTGTATAGGTGCACTAGTTTGGCGAAGAGACTGTGATAAAAGTGTAATATGGATGGTAGAAATATATTTTTATAATCTGAATAAATAAACACAGCAAGGTAGAAAATAGCAAACGGGCCCAAAAATGGTACTGCAATGCTTGAAAATGAGGCCTAGGGTCCGTACTTTCGCTAGTGCAATCTCTCAACAATGCTAATATAATTGGATCATATAACCATCCCTCAACGTGAGATGAACAATCACTCCAAAGTTCCTGTCTAGCGGAGAACATAAGAAGAAATCATTTGTAGGGTATGAAACCACCTCAAAGCTATTATTTCCGATCGATCTATCCAAGAGTTCATACTAAAATAACACCAATTAATTTCAGATTCATAATACTCAATCCAACATAAAGAGCCTCAAAGAGTGCCCCAAGATTTCTACCGAAGAAAGCAAAGACGAGAGCGTGCATCAACCCCTATGCATAGATTACCCCAATGTCACCGCGGGAATCCGCAAGTTGAGTGCCAAAACACATATCAAGTGAATCAATATGGTACCCCATTGTCACCATGAGTATTCATATGCAAGACCTATATCAAGTGCTCTCAAATCCATAAAAGTATTCAATCCGAGAACAACGAAATCTCAAAGGGAAGAACTCAATTCATCACAACAACATAGAAAGCAGAAAACACCATACGATCCAACTATATTAACAAAGCCCCCGATACAATAAGATCGTGCCATCAAGAACACGAGAGAGAGATTAAACACATAGCCACTTTCCCTAGAGTCAATAATCTAGTTCTCATCACCATGTGATTGAACACCCATAGTTCACATCGCCATGTGACCAATACCCAAAGAGTTACTAGAGTCAATAATCTAGTTCACATCGCCATGTGATTAACACCCAAAGAGTACTAAGGTGTGATCATGTTTTGCTTGTGAGAGAGGTTTAGTCAACGGTTCTGTCACATTCAGATCTATATATATTTGGCAAATTTCGATGTCTACACTGCTCTGCATGGAGCTAGTCTAGATAATTGCTCCCACTTTCAATATGTATCCAGGTCGAGACTCAGAGTCATCCAGATTGGTGTCAAAGCTTGAATCGACATAACTCTTTACGAAGAACTCTTTATCACCTCCATAACCGAGAAACATTTCCTTAGTCATCTTTAGGTACCTAAGGATGATTTTGACCGCTGTCCAGTGATCTTCTCCTGAATCAGTATCACTCTTCAAGATATCTTCCAATATTCTGATAAATCGGCCGATTTATCGTTTATCGTTGTCTGGCCGATAAGATAAATCGTCCGATATGGCGATAAATCGGCCGATATGCCGATAAACTTGCCGACTTACCTCTTATCATGGGTCGACCGATAAGTTCCCGATAAGCGATATCCCCAACATTGATCACTATTGTATCCCCTTGCCAAACTCATGGCAAGGCACACAACAGGTCTAGTTCACAGCATGGCATACTTTATAGAACCTATGACTGGGGCATAGGGCATGACTTTCATTCTCTCTATGTATTCTGCCATGGTCGGGTTTTGAGTCTTACTAAACTTCACACCTTGTAACATAGTCAAGAACCCTTTCTTTGACTGATCCATTTTTAACTTCTTCAAAATTTTATCAAGGTATGTGCTTTGTGAAAGTCATATCAAGCGTCTTGATCTATCTCTATAGATCTTGATGCCCAATATATCAGCAGCTTCACCGAGGTCTTTCATTGAAAATTCATATCTAAGTATCCTTTTCTGTTATCCAGAAATTCTATATCATTTCTGATCAACCATGTGTCATCCACATATAATATCAGAAATGCTACAAAGCTCCCACTCACTTTCTTTTAAATACAAGTTTCACCATAAGTCTGTGTAAAACCATCTGCTTTGATCACCTCATCAAAACATATATTCCAACTCCGAGATGCTTGCACCAGTCCATAGATGGATCACTGGAGTTTCCACACTTTTTTAGCACCTTTAGGATCAACAAAACCTACTAGTTGCATCTTATATAACTCTTCTTTAAGAAATCCATTAAGGAATGCAGTTTTGTCATCCATTTGCTAGATTTCATAATTATAAAATGCGGCAATTGCTAACATGATTCAGAATGACTTAACCATCGCTACGGATGAGAAGGTCTCGTCGTAGTCAACTCCTTGAACTTGTCAAAAAGCTTTCGCAACAAGTCGAGCTTTGTAGATGGTGACATTACCATCAACGTCGGTCTTCTTTAATATCCATTTATTATCAGTGGCTTACCGATAATCGGGAAAGTCCACCGAAATCCACACTTTGTTCTCATACATGGATCCTATCTCAGATTTCATGGCCTCAAGCCATTTATTGGAATCTGGGCTCATCAGAGCTTCTTCATAGTTCGTAGGTCGCCTTGGTCCAGTAACATGAATTCTAGAACCGGATTGCCGTACCACTCGGGTGCGGATCGTACTCTGGTTGACCTACGAGGTTTTGTAGCAACTTGATATGAAGTTTCATGATCATTATCATTTACTTCCTCTCTAGTCTGTGTAGAAATCATTGGAACGGATTTCTGTGATGTGCTACGTTACAATTCAAGAGAAGGTACAATTACCTCATCAAGTTGTACTTTCCTCCTACTCACTTCTTTCGAGAGAAACTCCTTCTCTATAAATGTTCCATTCTTGGCAACAAAGATCCTTCCCTTCAGATCTGTGGTAGAAGGTGTACCCAATTGTTTCCGTAGGGTATCCTATGAAGACGCACTTCTCCGATTTGGGTTCGAGCTTATCAAGCTGGCGTCTTTTGACATAAGTATCGCAAACCCAAACTTTAAGAAACGACAGCTTTGGCTTCTTGCCAAACCACAGTTCATAAGGTGTCGTCTCAACGGATTTAGACGATGCCCTATTTAATGTGAATGTGGTTTTGTCTAATGCGTAACCCCAAAACGGTAGTGGTAAATCGCTAAGAGACATCATAGATCGCACCATATCTAATAAAGTGTTGTTATGACGTCCGGACACACCATTAGGCTATGGTGCTCCAGGTGGCATGAGTCATGAAACAATTCCACATTGTTTTAAATTAAGGCTAAACTCATAACTCAAATATTCGCCTCTGCGATCAGATCATAGAAACTTTATTTTCTTGTTATGATGATTCTCCACTTCACTCTAAAATTCTATGAACTTTTCAAATGTTTTCAAACTTGTGTTTCATTAAGTAGATATACCCATACCTACCCAAATCATCTGTGGTTAGAAAATAGCGATACCCGCCATGTGCTTCAACACTCATCAGACCGCATACATTGGTATGTATTATTTCCAATAAGTCATTAGCTCACTCACATGTTTCGGAGAACGGAGTTTTAGTCATCTTGCCCATGTGGCATGGTTCACAAGTATCAAATGATTCATAATCAAGTGATTCCAAAAGTCCATCCGCATGGAGTTTCTTCATGCGCTTCACAGTTTACACCAATATGACCTAAACGGCAGTGCAAGAAGTATGTTGCACTATCATTATCAACTTTGCATCTTTTGGCATCAATATTATGAATACTTGTATCACTATGATCGAGGTTCAATAAACCCTTCACATTGGGTGTATGACCATAGAAGGTTTTATTCATGTAAACTTAACAACAATTATTCTCTGACTTAAATGAATAAACATATTTCAATAAACATGATCTAATCATATTCATGCTCAACATTGATGTCAACTACGCAACTTTATTCTTGTAGACTCGTGTTGCAAGCGTAGTGTTTTGTAGGACAATAGCAATTTTCCCTCAAGTGGATGACCTAAGGTTTATCAATCCGTGGGAAGCATAGGATGAAGATGGTCTCTCTCAAACAACCTTGCAACCAAATAGAAGAAATCTCTTGTGTCCCCAACACACCTAATACAATGGTAAATTGTATAGGTGCACCAGTTTGGCGAAGAGATTGTGATAAGAGTGTAATATGGATGGTAGAAATATATTTTTATAATCTGAATAAATAAAAACATCAAGGTAGCAAATAGCAAACGGGCACAAAAATGGTACCGCAATGCTTGAAAATGAGGCCTATGGTTCGTACTTTCGCTAGTGCAATCTCTCAACAATGCTAATATAATTGGATCATATAACCATCCCTCAACGTGAGATGAACAATCACTCCAAAGTTACTATCTAGCGGAGAACATAAGAAGAAATCATTTGTAGGGTACGAAACCACCTCAAAGCTATTCTTTCCGATCGATCTATCCAAGATTTCCTACTAAAATAACACCAAATAATTTCATATTCATAATACTCAATACAACACAAAGAACCTCAAAGAGTGCCCCAAGATTTCTACCAGAGAAAGAAAAGACGAGAGTGTGCATAGATTACCCCAATGTCACCGCGGGAATCCGCAAGTTGAGTGCCAAAACACATAGCAAGTGAATCAATATGATACCCCATTGTCACCACGAGTATTCACATGCAAGACCTATATCAAGTGCTCTCAAATCCATAAAAGTATTCAATCCGATAACAACAAAATCTCAAAGGGAAAAACTCAATTCATCACAACAACAAAGAGAGGGGAAAACACCATATGATCCAACTATATTAGCAAAGCCCTCGATACATCAAGATCGTGCCATCAAGAACACCAGAGAGAGATTAGACACATAGCTACTGGTACAAACCGTCAGCCCCGAGGGTGGACTACTCCCTCCTCATCATGGTGGCCGCCAGAATGATGAAGATGGCCGTCGATGATGATTCCCCCTTCCGGCAGGGTGCCGGAACAGGGTCTAGATTGGTTTTTCGTGGCTACAGAGGCTTGCGGTGGCAGAACTTCTGATCTAGGGTTGCCCTAGGGTTTTTGGAATATTTGACGATTTATAGGGTGGAGAGGGGGTACGGGATGGGTTGTGCTCCCCTCGGGGCACCCCCAGGTGCTTCTCTGGCCCACTGGAGTCTTATGGTCCATAAAATCCACAGAAAGTTTCACGGTGTTTGGACTCCATTTGATATTGATTTCCTGCGATGTAAAAACAAGCAAAACGCAACAACTAACACTGGGAACTGGGTCAATAGGTTAGTCCCAAAAACTAATATAAAGTTTTTATAAAATGATTGTAAAACATCCAAGAATGGTAATATAACAGCATGAATGCTTCATAAATTATAGATACATTGGAGACATATCAGCATCCCCAAGCTTAATTCCTACTCATCCTCGAGTAGGTAAATGATAAAAGAAATAATTTATGAAGTGTGAATGCTAGAAAAATGCACATGTTTTATCAACGACAATTTTGAGCACTTTCCCTAGCATCATAACAACAATTCTTTCTTATAAAACTTCTCATGTTAAAGTAGCAACCAATTCACATGTTAAGGTTCAAACAATGAATTCTCTTGAAACTCAACAACCTATTTTCTCAGTCACCAAGCAATTTTAATTCAACTTATTCTACAGAGTTTAAGTAAGAGCTCCACATACTCAACAATCATATAGTCTTCTATGATTGCTAACACTCACCGCATACACATGAGAAAAATGTTTCAACCGGACACATAGAAAGATAGGGGCTTATAATTTCGCCTTCCAACGTATTCACCTCAAGGGTGATGTCAACAATAATAACTCATGCTACCCATATTAAACTAGATATATGTGCCTAGATCTTTCCTCACCACCTAATGCTTGCTAAAAGACAAAAATAAAAAGGAATAGAGAGAAAAACTTTGACTCTTGCATGAAAGTAAATACATAAAAGTAAAAAAGGTAGGCCGTTCGCAGAGGGAAGCAGAGGTTGCCATGCACTTTTTGTTTGTATGCTCAATCCCTTAGTGCAAAAGAACATCGCGTTATATTGCCCCTTATGATAGCAACTTGTATTGTGCAGTCTATCGCTTTTATTCTTTGCCATCACAAGTTCGTACAACGCTCAATTTTCTCATACACTAAATGATCTAACACTTTTAGAAGCAATTTTTATTGCCTTATTGCACCGACGACAACTTACTTGAAGGATATTGCTCAACCCTTAGGTAGGTATGGTGGACTTTTGAAAATAAGATTTGGGTTTAAAGGTTTTTGGATGCACAAGTAGTATGTCAACTAGGTGCGGAATTTTTGGCTAGAAAAGATGGGGGGCGAGCACCACACGTTGAAGGATCTATGACAATATAACTTCTATGTGAATATGAACAAACATAAACCATTACATTGTATTCCTTGTCAAACGTGAACAATTTTGGCATACAATATTTTGATGGGGGCTCACAATCACAAAAGATTTCCAAGATAGTGTATTTGCATGTGAAAATTCTCTTCCTTATAGTAATCATTCAGGAATTGCTTGTATGACCAATATTGTGATTGTCAAGCTTCAAAAGATTTCACTTTCTAAAACCAATGTGAAGCTACTACTAGGCATGATATGAACATATAATTTCAACTTCATGATATACAATTCATTCAACAATTTACTCATAGGATATAAGTGAAGCACAAGAGTAAATGACAAGCTACTCCAAAAAGATGTAAGTGAAGATCAAGCGTGTAGTTATGTAAATGGGTGGCTATTTGAGGACTCTCTCTTATTTAAACATTTCATATCTAAGTATTTTATTAAAACAACAAGCAAAACAAATCAAAATGACATTCCAAGAATAGCACACATCATGTGAAGCAGCAAAAACTTAGGCTCAACCGATACTAACCGATAATTGTTAAAGAAGAAAGGTGGGATGCCTACCGGGGCATCCTAAGCTTAGATGCTTGAGACTTCTTGAAATATTATCTTGGTATGCCTTGGGCATCGCCAAGCTTGAGTTTTTGTGTCTCCTTAATTCCTTTTATATCACGGTTTCCCTAAATCCTAAAAACTTCATCCACCCAAAACTCAACAAGAACTCGCGAGATAGGTTAGTATACACCAATGCAAAAACCTTATCATTCTCTACTGTACCAAATCACTAAAATTATTATTCAACATTGCATACTAAATGCCTCTGCCTATTTAATACTCATATCCTCAAATAGAATCATTAAACAAGCAAACATATGCAAACAATGCAAACATAACAGCAATCTGCCAAAACAGTACAATCTATAAAGAATGCAAGAGTATCAATACCTATTTAACTAAAAAAATTATGAAAATTTACCACAATGTATAAAGTTTACCAGATCTTATTGTGCAAAAAGTTTCAACATTTTATCACATTCTGACTTTACTAGAGAATTTTTGCAACAGCGATAAACTTTCTATTTTCAAACAGCAACATGTGGACTTGTAAAATAAGCATAGTAAAGGCTATAATCGCCACTTTTATTGAAATAAAAGATGCACAACATTACTCTGAATAACAGCAAGATAATACTAACAAAATAAAATGACGCTCCAAGAAAAACTCATAACATGTTGCAAATGAAAATATAGCTCCAAGTGAGGTTACCGATAATGTTGGAGACGAAAGAGGGGATGCCTTCCGGGGCATCCCCAAGCTTCATTGCTTGGATACTCCTTCGATATTAAATTGGGGTGCCTTTGGCATCCCCAATCTTAGGGTCTTGTCACTCCTTATTCTCCCCATATCGACATCTCACCCAAAACTTGAAAACTTCAAGTACACAAAACTTAACATAACTTCGTGAGAAAGGTTAGTATGATAAAGAGCAAACCATTTCACTTTGTTACTGTCAAAGAAAAGATTCATAATTATTTCCACACAATGCCTATTGTATCGTATCATTTCAACAATTTATATTGAGCAATATAAGCCATAGAAACTATAAAACAAGCAAACTATGCATTGAAAATAGAATCTGTCAAAAACAGAACAGTTTGTAGCAATATGTACTCCAACCATACTTATGAAAAATTAGGACATCCTGGGCAATCTGTCTATTAATATTCTTCAAAAAGAATCATCATTTTATCATGCTTCTGTTAAAAATGAGAATTATTTTCCTTAGTGCAAAAGTTTCTGTTTTTCAGCAAGATCAAATCAACTATCACCATAGACCATCCCAAAGGTCTTACTTGGCACTTTATTGAAATGAAAGCAATAAAACATGATTACTGTAGTAGGATAATTATGTGAACACAAAAAATTAGTAGGTAAAGGTGTTGGGTTGTCTCCCAATAAGCGCTTTTCTTTAATGCTTTTTAGCTACGCATGATGATTTCAATGATGCTCGCTTAAAGATAAGAATTGAAACATAACAAGAGCATCATGAATCAAAAGTTACTCTCTCATAATAATTTTCAGTACCATCATGAATGGATTCATCAATATTACTATCACACAAAGCACTCTTTTCATGATCCGCGTGCATAGAAATTTTATTACTCTCTAGATAAGAAAATTTCTTCTCATTCTCAATGGTGGGAATATCATATGAAACTCGAATGCTATAAATTGTTTCCACATTAAAAGAGTAATGTTCAGAAAAAGGGTAATCATAACTATGACAAGTTTTATAAATATAATCATCACTACTTTTTATAACATAAGTATCGTCACAATAATCATCATAAGTAGCAACTTTGTTCTCATCATAGATAGGAGGCATGCAATCATCATAGAAAATTTGATCGTTCAAAGTAGGGGGACTAAAAAGATCATCTTCATTAAACATAGAATCCCCAAGCTTGAGACAAACATTAATTGCAGCAAATAAATTATCAAACATGTCATTCTAATCAACATAGCATCCCCAAGCTTGTGGCTTGGCATATCATAAGCATATTCACTCTCATCATTAATAGTATGAATAGCACCCTGATATGGCAATTGCTATCATCATAATTTCCCAAGTTGATGCCAAAAAGATTTCCAAGGTTATAAGAAGTATCATTATCTTCCCAATCATAATTATCACAACAAGCAATAGGCATGACAAAATCATCCTCAAGTGCATCATCTTCCACAATTATTTTTGATTCATTTTCATGATGCACAACAACAATAGGAGCAACATTATTTGCGAGAGATACCTTTTTACCTCTATTCTTTCTTCTTTCTTATTTTTCACCACCTCGCGTATGGGTTTAGTCAATTTTTTTGAGCTTTTTGTTGAATAGATTGATTGGATAGGAAGCTCCTCCTCGTTACCTGATTCATCATAATAAACACTAGGAGGGTATTGGGAAATATTTTCCCTTTCATTAGTACTCTCTTCATATTCTATTTGTTTTCTTGTCTTTACATAATTGGCAATATAAGGATTCTGAATGCAATTTACCGTACAAAACATATAAATTTCCTCTACATCAAAAATCAAGAAATCTCTCGAAATTAAATTTTGGAATACCCCCAGTTATACGTTTTAGTTCTTCATACCCCAAAAGAAGACTAAGCTCTTTATGATGCTCAATGGTAATCAAGTTATCACAATTTTTGGACACGATTTGATCATGAAACAATTTGCATTGGAGATTTAAAAGACCACGTTCATTGCAAAGTTCACAAGGACGGCGAAGAAAATTAAATCTTTTAGCACAATCATCTAGCCTCTCTTGCAACTTTTTTGTTTGTGAATATTTATGTTTCTTACAAAATCTATCCTCCCTTTTTGGTGTGCAAATGCACTCCCAATTCACTCCGCAAAAATTGACATTCTTATAGGAGTCATCATTATCATGACTAATGCAATCACCATTAACATCATGGGTATTCAAATAATTCAAACTAGCAATATTGCAATCGTGCCCATCATCCAACATTTTTACGCCATAAATTTTGTTGAATTCTTTTTCTAGCAATTGAGCACACTTATCGGAATCCTTATTCTCAAGATAAACATTATAAATATAAAGAACAACTTGAGGTAACCCAATCTCCATTTTTTTGTAGTTTTGTATTATAAAACGAAACTAGTGCTAAAACAAGAAACTAAAAGATTCAATTGCAAGATCTATAGATATACCTTCATGCACTCACCTCCCCAGCAATCGCACCGGAAAAGAGCTTGATGTCTACTACGCAATTTTATTCTTGTAGACTCGTGTAGGGCCTCCAAGCGTAGAGTTTTGTAGGACAGTAGAAATTTTCCCTCAAGTGGATGACCTAAGGTTTATCAATCCATGGGAGGCGTAGGATGAAGATGGTCTCTCTCAAACAACCCTGCAACCAAATACAAGAAATCTCTTGTGTCCCCAACACACCTAATACAATGGAAAATTGTATAGGTGCACTAGTTCGGTGAAGAGATGGTGATAAAAGTGTAATATGGATGGTAGAAATATATTTTTATAATCTGAATAAATAAAAAACAGCAAGGTAGCAAATAGCAAACGGGCACAAAAACGGTATTGCAGTGCTTGAAAATGAGGCCTAGGGTCTGTACTTTCACTGGTGCAATCTCTCAACAATGCTAATATAATTGGATCATATAACCATCCCTCAATGTGCGATGAAGAACCACTCCAAAGTTCCTATCCAGCGAAGAACAAAAGAAGAAATCATTTGTAGGGTAAGAAACCACCTCGAAGCTATTCTTTCCAATTGATATATCCAAGAGTTCGTACTAAAATAACACCAAATAATTTCAGATTCATAATACTCAATCCACCACGAAGAACCTCAAAGAGTGCCCCAAGATTTCTACCGGAGAAAGAAAAGACGAGAGCGTGCATCAACCCCTATGCATAGATTAACCCAATGTCATCGCGGGAATCCGCAAGTTGAGTGCCAAAACACATATCAAGTGAATCAATATGATACCCCATTGTCACCACGAGTATTCATATGCAAGACCTATATCAAGTGCTCTCAACTCCATAAAAGTATTCAATCTGATAACAACAAAATCTCAAAGGGAAAAACTCAATTCATCACAACAATATAGAGAGGGGGAAACACCATATGATACAACTATATTAACAAAGCGCCCAATACATCACGATCGTGCCATCAAGAACACGAGAGAGAGAGAGAGAGATTAAACACATACCTACTGGTACAAACCCTCAGCCCCGAGGGTGGACTACTCCCTCATCATCATGGTGGTCGCCGGAATGATGAAGATGGCCGCCGGTGATGATTCCCCCCTCCGGTAGGGTGCCGGAACAGGGTCTAGATTGGTTTTTCATGGCTACAGAGGCTTGCGGTGGCGGAACTTCTGATCTTGGGTTGCCCAGGGTTTTTGGAATATTTGACTATTTATAGGGCAGAGAGGGGGTACGGGATGGGTTGTGCTCCCCTCGGGGCACCCCTAGGTGCTTCTCTGGCCCACTGGAGTCTTCTAGTACATAAAAATCTACAAAAAGTTTCACGGTGTTTGGACTCTGTTTGATATTGATTTCCTGCGATGTAAAAAACAAGCAAAAGACAACAACTGGCACTGGGTCAATAGGTTAGTCCCAAAAATGATATAAAGTTGCAATAAAATGATTGTAAAACATCCAAGAATGGTAATATAACAGCATGAATGCTTCATAAATTATAGATACATTGGAGACATAGCAGCATCCCCAAGCTTAATTCCTACTCATCCTCGAGTAGGTAAATGATAAAAGAAATAATTTATGAAGTGTGAATGCTAGCAAAATGCACAAATTTTATCAATGACAATTTTGAGCAGTTTCCCTAGCATCATAAATTATAGATATGTTGGAGACGTATCAAACGCAAACACCAAATAACATTTATTTAGGTTCAACACTAACCCCAAAGGTAGAGGGAGTGTGCGATGGTGATCATATCAACCTTGGAATCATTTCCAACACACATCATCATCTCGCTTTTAACTAGTCTCTACAACACCTATTTCGAGTTACTAATCTTAGCAACTGAACCGATATCGAATACCCAGGGGTTACTATGAACACTAGTAAAATACACATCAATAACATGTATATCAAATATACCTTGGTTCACTTTGCCATCCTTCTTATCCGCCAAGTATTTGGGGCAGTTCCACTTCTAGTGACCATTTCCTTTGTAGTAGAAGCACTCATTTTGAGGCTTGGGTCCAGCTTTGGGCTTCTTCACGGGTGTGGCAACTTGCTTGCCATTCTTCTTGAACTTCCCTTCCTTTCCCTCGCCCTTTTCTTGAAACTAATGGTCTTGTTAACCATCAACACTTGATGCTCTTTCTTGATTTCTACCTTTGCCGATTTCAGCATCGCGGAGAGCTTGGGAATCATTTTTTTCATCCCTTGCATATCATAGTTTATCATGAAGTTCTAGTAGCTAGCTCAGTGATAGTGACTAGAGAACTCTGTCAATCACTATCTTATCTAGAAGATTAACTCCCACTTGATTCAAGCGATGATAGTACCCAGACATTCTGAGTACATGCTCACTGGCTGAGCTATTCTCCTCCATCTTGTAGGAAAAGTACTTGTCAGAGGTCTCATACCTCTCGACACGGGCATGGATCTGAAATACCAATTTTCAGCTCTTGGAACATCTCATATGTTCCGTGGCATTCAAAACATGTTTGAAGTCCTGGTTCTAAGCCGTAAAGCATGGCACACTAAACTATCAAGTAGTAATCATATCAAGCTTACAAAAAGTTCATAACTATCTGCATCTGCTCCTGCAACAGGTTTGTCACCTAGCGGTGCATCAAGGATATAATTCTTCTATGCAGCAATGAGGATAGTCCTCAGATCACGGACCCAGTCCACATCATTGCTGCTATCATCTTTCAACTTAGTTTTCTCTAGGAACATATCAAAAATATATAGGAGCTATATCGCGAGCTATTGATCTACAACATAGATATGCAAAACTATCAAGACTAGGTTCATGATAAATTAAGTTCAATCAATCAAATTACTAAAGAACTCTTGCTAGTTCTTGAGCTTGCGTTGGTTTTCCCCTTGAAGAGGAAAGGGTGATGCAGCAAAGTAGAGATAAGTATTTCCCTCAGTTTGAGAACCAAAGTATCAATCTAGTAGGAGACAATGCACAAGTCATCGAATACCTGCACAAACAAACAACAACTTGCACCCAACACGATAAAGGGGTTGTCAACTCCTTCACGGTTACTTGCAAAGTGAGATCTGATAGAGATAGATAAACGGTAAAGTAAATATTTTGGTATTTTTGGTTTATAGGTTGAAAAGTAAAAGATTGCAAAAAGAGTAAATCAGAAACTAAAATTATAGATCAGAAACTTGTATGATGGAAAATAGATCCGGGGGCCATAGGATTCACTAGAGGCTTTCTCTCATGATAGCAAATAATACGGTGGTGAACAAATTACTACCGAGCAATTGATAGAAAACCACAAAGTTATGACGATATCTAAGGCAATGATCATGAATATAGGCATCACGTCCATGTCAAGTAGACCGAAATGACTCTGCATCTACTACTATTACTCCATACATCGACCGCTATCCAACATGCATCTAGAGTATTAAGTACATAAAGAACGGAGTAATGCATTAAGAAAGATGACATGATGTAGAGGAATTAACTCAAGCAATATGATGAAAACCCCAGCTTTTTATCCTCAATGGCAACAATATAATAGATGCCTTGCTTCCCTTACTATCACTGGGAAAGGACACCGCAAGATTGAACCCAAAGCTAAGTACTTCTCCCATTGCAAGAAAAACCAATCTAGTTGGCCAAACCAAACCGATAGTTCAAAGAGAATTACAAAGATATGAAATCATGCATATAAGAATTTAGAGAAGATTCGAATAATATTAATAGATAAGTTGATCATAACCCACAATTCATTAGATCTCAGAAAACACACCGCAAAAGAGTATTACATCGAATAGATCTCCAAGAACATCAAGGAGAACATGGTATTGAGATCAAAGAGAGAGAAGAAGCCATCTAGCTACTAGCTATGGACCCGTAGGTATGAAATAAACTACTCACGCTTCAACGGAAGGGCAATAGAGTTGATGTAGAAGCCATCCGTCATTGAATCCCCTTCCGGCAGAATGCCAGAAAAGGCCCCTAGATGGGATCTCACGGGGTACAGAAGGTTGCACGGTGGAAAAGTGTTTTCATGGACTCCTCTATTGGTTTGAGATATATGGGAATATATAGGCGAAAGAATTAGGTCGGTGGAGTCACGAGGGGCCTACAAGGGTGGGGGCATGCTCTACCCCCTAGGCGCGCCCTCCGTCCTTGTGGCTGCCTCGTGGCTCTTCTGACTTCATCTCCAAGTCTCCTGGTTGTCTTCTGGTCCAAGAAAAATCATCATGAAGGTTTTATTCCGTTTGGACTCCATTTCGTATTCCTTTTCTGCGAAACTCAAAAACACACTAGTACAGCGAGGTGCTATACAAACAGTAATTAACCCCTTTCCGCAATGACATTTGGAACCGTTGCCTAGTGAGTGTGGGTGGTAGGGGGGTCCTTCCCACACGACCTAGAAACCATCAGGGATATGCCCTCCTGGCACACACGCTCGGCAAAATGAGGTCGTGTGCGACCAAATACGGCTGTACGTACAATAGTGCTCAAAAATTACAATTATACAGGAGAAATCATTTCCGGTCATAAGTTCATCCCACACAGTCAGTCCCCGCTAAATGTTTTTGTTCGTATATACATCCCACATAGTTGCTCCAAGGAAAGCGTTTCTGTTCGCAGGTACATCACACACAATTATCCCCGTTAAATAGTTTGTGATAGCATTTCCATTGCACATGGTATTAACAATTTTATCGTTTGTGTTATTGAATGCATCACACACGGTGCGCAGAAGAAACTATGTGGCAAAGGCTGTCCATCACACACAGTTTTCATGTGGTAAACATTTGCGCCAGGTAGCCTAACGCAAACAGTTTTCAAGAGGATGTCGTGTGTGATTGTTCATTAATCTAACATGGTTTATTCCTAGAAAATGTGTGCATTGCCTTAGGTCATCGCCCATGGTGTTTTCTCAATAACCATTTGCAATAGAAAACCCAATTAGCAGGATAATTATCCTATTATTAATACTCCATTTATTAATCTAACTGACATATCATATTAAGCACACAATATATTTCATTTTCATAATTGAAATACATCAGAGTGCAACATCATATAGCTTCAGCACTCAGCTACCCCATTACACAACTACACCAGCACCAAGTTTCACATGCAACATCTATAACATTTCGAAATTAGCATCATAGACGGTACATAGACAGATGTATCTCGTTTGGAAAATTGTTGAATCAGAAGGCGAATATTGAGCCTTCATTGATGTTGAAGGTCTTTGCAACTTTAGACCAGTGCCTATGGATGATTGGCCGTCCATCCTTCGTCCTCTTCAGGAACACTTCAATATTGAACCGTGGGTGTTGTATGAATACCTTCTTCGCGTCCTGACCATACAGGTGGTTTGAGAGGTAATCATAAGTGAACCACTTTGGAAAGGCCTGAAAACAAGTATGTGCATAAATATCTTCTCTATATTTGGAATGGGGCAAACAAATAAAAAAGGCAAGGTATAATAGTTAGTACCATCCTGTAGTGAGCTGATGTCTTCTTCATTGTGCAAACAAAGATCTTGTTGTTTTTTGTCGCTAATTTCTTTATCCTAACAATCTTTCTAAGTTTGTTGACTTGACTGATATTCATGGACAACTCATTTCCCCATATGCAAAAAGGGTCGAACGATGGGTCAAAACCTCTGACAATAGGACCTACATGTGCAAGATCAAATTGTTAAAAACCTAAATATTAGAATGGTTCCTGCAATTGCACAATAATGTGCTATTAGACAAAGGACCACGCATGTGCAAACCTCATTGCTTCCCATTGTTTTCCTGCAACACATATAAGGTAGTTAGTAATCAGGTTAAGTGAGGGTTCGCATGTTATTACTAAAATATGTTGATGAAAAATAAGCACATTGTAGATTTATCATATTAATTCAAGCCACATGGAAAACCCATTTGTCCAAACCACGCATGATCAAGAACTAGGAAATATAGCACTTGTATATGTTTCTCATGTATTAAGTGCAGCCAAATTCGATTTATTCCTCACATGCACAACAATACAAAATTCTACCCACGACAATTGGACATCGCATTGTAGAATTGAACAAAGCAGTTAACTAAACACCACAACAAATGAACCAAACATTAACTGAGCACCACATTGCACAATATAACATACTCCTAATAGAAGATCAGATAGTTAATCAAACCAAGCATGCTTAACAACTTGGAAATATAGCAATTTTATTTGTTTCTCATGTATTTAGTATAGCCAAATTGAATTTATTCCTTAAATGGTATACAATAACAGAATGCACCCACAATAATTGAACATCGCATTGCAGAATTGAACCAAATAGTTAACTAAACACCACAACAAGTGAACCAAACGTTAACTGAGGACCACATTGCACAATGTATAACATACTAGAAGATCAGATAGTTAACCAAACCAAGCATGCTTGACAACTTGGAAATATAGCAATTGTATTTGTTTCTCATGTATTTTGTAAAGAAAAATTCAATTTATTTCTCACATGGAAGACAATACAAAATTGCACCCTGAAGAATTGAACATCACATGTGCATAATTGAACCAAACAGTTAACTAAACATGATAACTAATTAAACAAACAGTTAAAAGGGTGGGCTCGAGAAAACGCCATGAACTGTCATTTAAAGTAGCCAACCGGGTCGCGTCGTAGGCGCACGAGGCGTCGACGGTGGCCTCGACAGTGAGGTGCGCCTCCAAGATCTGGGGGTCGGCACGAATGGCAGCCATCACGACTTCATCCGCGCATGCGGCCGCGATTTGCTTCTCCGCTACCAAATGCTCCTTGAGATCCTGGCTATACTACATGCACCATGGCTTAGGGCGGCGCTTATTTGGTGGAGAGTCTATGATTTGGGTGGAAGGTGTCGCGCCGGTGCTCGTGGCATGTGGGATGTGGAAGGAGGAGGAGGAGGAGGAGGATGGGGGTCGGGTGGTGTGGAATACCTATCTGGATAGACGAGGCCGAGCTGCGTGAAGGAGGGTCGCCGGTGAGGAGGCGGCGCTTTAAGCAAAGAGTGAAGGTTTCAACTTGGAAAGGAAGGCGGAAACATGGGAAATGTGCCTTTTGGTAAGGGGGAGGGGCGGGGAGGTAGATATTTCCGCGGAAGTCGAAAATTTGGAGTCGCTTTAGCGAAAAAAACTGGTGCGCAAAGTGTCATCAGGCATGGTCCCTTATTCAGAATGGTGTATGATATGTGAACATCACAAACGATTCAGATAGTTTAACCCATGTGTGATGAGTTTGAACGTCAAAAATTTTATTTTGAATTTCCTTGGTTACAGTGGTCATCCACGTCATTGCATAATTTGGGTACACAAAGGAGACTACATCACACCCACACTTCTTAATCAAGCAAGTACAACAATTAAAAAGAGCTAGCTGACCTAAACATCACTCTAACAAATTAAAGACCGGCGCTCTTAATTAAAGAAAACAAAGAGTTCTACTACGGCTGGTGCTCGTTGATCTCCGTCGCTGCCTCCATGTATAGCTCGCGCCCGACGGTCTCCTGGGGAAGGGGCTCCATGGCATCCATCACACCATGCTGGGAAAGCATCTCGCCATCCACATCGGCCATCTCTTTGGAATAGGCCGCCATGAGCTAGGTCTGGGCGGCCGCGATCTGGGCTTTGGCGGGCTCCGTCATGGCAAGGTATGACATGCAGGAACAGACGGCTGCTCGAACGCTCTCAGCGATAGCCAACTCTTCGGTCGTGGGTTCCCGACCGTTGTCAGAAAAGCTTCATTCGATTTGGGCTGTGACCGCCACGAGCTGGGCGTGGGCGGCCTCAACATGGTCATGGGAGGTCTCCATCAGAGCTAAGGCCGCCGCTGCGGAATGGACAGCTACTGTGTCACTCTTGCCAGTTTCTATCCCTGAGGCAGATGTTGCTACCGCCGCCTGAGAAACAACAGCGGCCGTTTGGGCTACCTTGGACGCCCGGACGTAGATTGTGGTCGCCCTCACTAAGCTTGTTAGCATGCACCTGGCGGCGCGGACGCGCTCTATCCGGAGTGGGCCACCGAAGTTTCCCTCACGATGCGGGTCCACATCCCCATCTTTCATCGTTGATGATTGAACAGTGAAATGATATTTGGGGAGCAAGCTAGTTTGCTTGACACGCCGGATGTGGACTGTAGCCGTCGCACCTTCTCGTGTAAGCTGTATGCGTACTATACTCCGACGGTGCTCCAAGATATTTTGTGCTGCATCTCACACGATTGTTGATAATAAACTATGTGTGATGTACTTGACTTGTCGTCTTGATTTGAATTACATAATGGGTTCATAGCTCCAAAGGGTGGTGTTTGAATTGCTAGAACTTTTATCTATAATGAACAAGCAACTAAAGGTGTGCCGTCAAAAAATTTGGAATTATTCAGGGTTCGTTTGGACGTTTTTATACATTAACTTGGTTTTGTAGGCATTTTAGGTGCATAATTAAATTTTGAACTACATGCACATGCTCTAGTGCATATAAACGGGTTGAAAAATCAAATATGTGTCCTTGGTTGCATGCTTAGGTCCCATGCAGGAAATGTGATTGAATCAATGTCAAACACCCTGCCACCGTCACTCGGCTGCAAACAATGAGATACCTGGTTTTTAAATTCTAATGAATCCAAAACTCATCTGAAATTCATGAAACTTGTCACGCTCTTATGGAGCGGCATCATCATGTCGTGGTAAAATTTTTGTCCCTTTGGGGCAGGTTGGGTATAAGCTTCTCACAAACCAGAGCTTCTCACAAAAAGCGTGATGGTTTCAGTAGGGAACATGCCACCTTTGGGGACAAAATGATATCCGTTACCTCTTATTGCTTTCAATTTTTTTCTAGTTTCAACATAGAACAATAGGAGTGCTATGTTAAATTTTGGAATTTTTCGGGGTTCATTCGGACATTTTTATACATTAACTGGGTTTTCTAGGCATTTTATGTGCATAATTCAAATTTGAACTACATGTACATGCTCCGATGCATTTAAATTGGTAGAAAAAAAATCAAATATGTGTCCTTGGTTGCATGCTTAGGTCCCATGCAAGAAATGGGAATGAATGTCTGTGACGCCCCCGATTTGACCGTACACTAATCATACACGCAAACGTGTACGATCAAGATCAGGGACTCACGGGAAGATATCACAACACAACTCTACAAATAAAATAAGTCATACAAGCATCATATTACAAGCCAGGGGCCTCGAAGGCTCGAATACAAGAGCTCGATCATAGACGAGTCAGCGGAAGCAACAATATTTGAGTACAGACATAAGTTAAACAAGACGCCATAAGATGGCTAGCACAAACTGGGATACAGATTGAAAGAGGCGCAGGCCTCCTGCCTGGGATCCTCCTAACTACTCCTGGTCGTCGTCAGCGGGTAGCACGTAGTAGTAGGCACCTCCGGTGTAGTAGGAGTCGTCGTCGACGGTGGCGTCTGGATCCTGGGCTCCAACATCTAGTCGCGACAACCAGGTAGAAGGGATAGGGGGAAAAGAGGGAGAAAGCAACCGTGAGTACTCATCCAAAGTACTCGCAAGCAAGGAGCTACACTACATATGTATGCATTGGTGTCAACTGTAATAAGGCTATTATAAGTGGACTGAACTGCAGAAAGCCGGAATAGGAGGGGGATAGCTAGTCCTTTCGAAGACTACGCTTCTGGCAGCCTCCGTCTTGCAGCATGTAGAAGAGAGTAGACTGAAGTCCTCCAAGTAGCATCGCATAGCATAATCCTACCCGATGATCCTCTCCTCGTCGCCCTGTGAGAGAGTGATCACCGGTTGTATCTGGCACTTGGAAGGGTGTGTTTTATTAAGTATCCGGTTCTAGTTGTCATAAGGTCAAGATACAACTCCGGGTCATCCTTTTACCGAGGGACACGGCTATTCGAATAGATAAACTTCCCTGCAGGGGTGCACCACATACCCCAACACGCTCGATCCCATTTGGCCGGACACACTTTCCTAGGTCATGACCGGCCTTGGAAGATCAACACGTCGCAGCCCTACCTAGGCACAATAGAGAGGTCAGCACGCCGGTCTAAACCCTATGGCACAGGGGTCTGGGCCCATCGCCCTTTGCACACCTGCACGTTGCGAACGCGGCCGGAAGCAGACCTAGCCTAGTGGCCTTCCAGTCCAATCCGGCGCGCGCCACTCAGTCGCTGACGTCACGAAGGCTTCGGCTGATACCACGACGTCGGGATACCCATAACTACTCCCGCGTAGATGGTTAGTGCGTATAGACCAAATGGCCTGACTCAGATCAAATACCCAGATCTCGTTAAGCGTGTTAAGTATCCGCGAACGCCGAACAGGGCCAGGCCCACCTCTCTCCTAGGTGGTTGGAACCTGCCCTATCGCTCCGCCTCAAAGATCCACTCGCGGGTGCTCCTACGAGCCTACCCGTCTTTACTCACCACATGTATCATCTATAAAGTATATAGTATATACCCGTGATCACCTCCCGAGTGATCACGGCCCGATAGTATAGCATGGCAGACGGACAAGAATGTAGGGCCACTGATGATAAGCTAGCATCCTATACTAAGCATTAGGTTTGCAGGTAAAGGTAACAACAGTAGTAGCAAGGACAGGCTATGCATCAGTATAGGATTAACGGGAAACAGTAACATGCTACACTACTCTAATGCAAGCAGTATAGAGAAGAGTAGGCGATATCTGGTGATCAAAGGGGGGGCTTGCCTGGTTGATCTGGCAAGAGAGAGGGGTCGTCAACTCCGTAGTCATACTGGGTAGCAGCGGCGTCGGTCTCGGTGTCTATCGAGAGAAGAGGGGGGAGAAACAATAAATATTTAAGCAAGCATATGCATAGTGATGCATGGCATGACAAGTAACGGCGTTAGAGGTGCCCTAACGCGGTAATAGGTGATACCGGGGAAGGAGGATGACATCCGGGAAAGTATCCCCGGTGTTTTGCGTTTTCGGGCAGAGGACCGGAGGGGGAAAGTTGCGAGTTCGATAGGTTAGGGAGGTGTGGTGGACGAACGGGTTGCGTATCCGGAATCGTCTCGTCGTTCTGAGCAACTTTCATGTTGAAAATATTTTAATCCGAGTTACGGATTAAAAGATAGGATTTTCTAAAGATTTTATTAATTTCTGAAATTTAATTAATTTATTTAAATCCAACATTATCCAAAACAGTGAATGATGACGCAGGCATGACATCAGAGTGATGTCAGCAGGTCAACTGGTCGGTTGACCAGTCAAACCAAACAGGTGGGTCCAGTGGGACCCACATGTCATTGTCAGGGGCATTAACAGGGGGTTTAGACTAATTAAAAGGGTTAATTAGTGGGTGGGACCCAGTAGTCAGCGACTGTTTAGTTAATTAAATAATTAGCGAAATAATTAGCATTTCATTTATTTGTTTTTATTCCTTTATGGCATGGGGCCCGCATGTCAGTGCCACTGGGCTGCCCAGTCAGCACGTTGACTGGGTCAACCCAGTCAACGGGGCCCCCATGGCCCACTGGCAGTGACCCAGGGGTGGGGCCCGCCTAGCCACGTCGGCGGACGGCGCCGGATCTATGCCGGCGAGGCAAAACGCGGTGGCGCGGCTCGGGAGGTGGCCGGAAAACACCTACAGGGCACCGTTCGTCGAGTTTTCGGGCGCGTTCGAGAGCTATGGCTGCGCCGCGCCCAACGGTGGTGATTGTGGCGGCAGGGGTGACCGGATTCGAGCGCGGCGAGCTCACCGGCGGACGGCCGGAGTCGGACGCAAGAGGAAATGTCGACGCAGTCCGCTAGCGAGCGAACTGAGAGGCGAGGCGAGGCATGCGTCAGGTGGCGAATGCAACGGGCGCTGTCCCGTGACCATTTGGTCACCGGAAGCACGCCGGCGACGAGCGCAGGCGGCGACGTGTTTGGGCGCTCATCGGGGACGGCGCTAGGAGGCACGGGAGGGAGCATTCGTAGGCGCGTTGGGCTCCTAGGGACCCCAGGAGCACAATGGTGAGCTCGGGCGAGCGTGACGGCGGATGTGTCCACGGCGGCGAGGTACACCGCGGCGACCAGAGCCCAGGCATGACGACGAGCTAGGTACCGCGCGAGCTAGGGAAGCTAGAGGGCGGAGGAGGGGCCAGCTCACCTAGCGGCACGCACGATGGCCGGTGAATGGGTTAGTAGCTGCAGGGGCGTCGCCGGAGATGAAGAAGAACGGCGGCGAAGCTTGTCGGGGCAGAGGAGGAAGACGGCGGCGTCGGGGGCGCTGCGGTGGCTCCGGTCTCCAACGGACTGCACCAGTCGAAGCAGTGGATGACGGCGGGCCTTGGAGACACCGTGGAGCGGCGAGGTGGGCACGGTGGCCGTGGCTAGGCCGGAGTCATGGTGGCGGTGGCGCTCGGTTACGGAGAGGAACGAGGGGGGGCGAGGTGGATCTGGAGGGGAGAGAGATAGGCGCAGGAGCCCAGGCGAGTCGGGGGCGAGGGGGAGGCGGAATCGAGTAGGCGCGGAGGAGTGGCGGCCTTATCCTCTCGTCGTTGCCGGCGAGAGGGTGCGGCGGGGACGCGCCCTGTTCCGCCCCGGGTCGGGGGAACAGGGGGAAGGGAGGCGGCAGGGAGCTGGGAGCTGGGCCGGCTGGGCCGGCCAGGCTGGCTGCGGGCCAGGGGGCATGGGCGGTGGCCGCGCGGGTGGATTGGGCTGCCTGGTCCAGGGGGCTTTCCCCCCTTCTTTTTTTTGTTTTAGTTTTACTGTTTTCAGTTTCTTTCCTTTTTCTTATTTCTTTTTTGTTTTAATCCATTTAAAAGTATTTAGGCATTTTATAAAAATGTGTTTACTGCACCATAATTACCTTCGTAATATTTGGCGTCCACCGAACATTTTTGTTTCAATTTTGAAAACTTTTATTGTTTGCCTATTTTTTTGAATTTGAATTTGAATTGGTTTCGAACTAACTCGAGATTAGCAACTATAAACGAGGTGACGTGGCACCATTAGCAGAGGATCACTGTAGCTTAATTACCCGGGCGTCATGATGTCAAACACCATGCCACCGTCACTCGGCCGCAAACATTGAGATACCTGGTTTTTAAATTCTAGTAAATCCAAAACTTGTCTGAAATTCATGGAACTTGGCATGCTATCATGGAGCGGCATCAACATGCGGTGGTAAAAATTGTGTCCCGGTTGGGGCAGGTTTGGGTACAATCTTCTCACAACAAGCGTCATGGTTTCGATAGGGAACGTGCCACCATTGGGGACTAAACGATATATGTTGCCTCTTATTGCTTTCAAAAATTTTCTAGTGTCAACATAGAACAAGAAGAGTGTGGTGTTAAATTTTGCAATTTTTCGGGGTTCGTTTGGACATTGTTATACATTAACTGGGTTTTCTGAGCATTTTATGTGCGTAATTCAAATTTGAACTACATGCACATGCTCCAGTGCATATAAATCAAATTTGTGTCCTTGGTTTCATACTTAGGTCCCATGCAAGAAATGGGACTGAATGTCACACACCCTGCCACCGTCACTGGACCGCAAACATTGTGATACCTGGTTTTAAATGCTAGTAAATCCAAAACTCGTCTGAATTTCATGAAACCTGGCATGCTATCATGGAGCAGCATCAACATGATGTGGTAAAAATTTTGTCCCATTTGGGGCAGGTTTGTGTGTAAGCTTCTCACAACAAGCATGATGGTTTCGGTAGGGAACGTGCTACCTTTGGGGACAAAACGATATCCGTTACCTCTTATTGCTTTCAATTTTTTTCTAGTTTAAACATAGAACAATAGGAGTGCTATGTTAAATTTTGAAATTTTTCGGGGTTCATTCGGACATTTTTATACATTAACTGGGTTTTTAGGCATTTTATGTGCATAATTCAAATTTGAACTACATGCACATGCTCCGATGCATTTAAATTGGTTGAAAAAAATCAAATATGTGTCCTTGGTTGCATGCTTACGTCCCATGCAAGAAATGGGAATGAATGTCAAACACCATGCCACCGTCACTCGACCGCAAACACTGAGATACCTGGTTTTTAAATTCTAGTAAATCCAAAACTTGTCTGAAATTCATGGAACTTGGCATGCTATCATGGAGCGGCATCAACATGCTGTGGTAAAAATTTTGTCCCAGTTGGGGTAGGTTTGGGTACAATCTTCTCACAACAAGCGTCATGGTTTCGGTAGGGAACGTGCCACCATTGGGGACTAAACGATATATGTTGCCTCTTATTGCTTTCAAAAAATTTCTAGTGTCAACATAGAACAAGAAGAGTGTGGTGTTAAATTTTGCAATTTTTCGGGGTTCGTTTGGACATTTTTATACATTAACTGGGTTTTCTGGGCATTTTATGTGCGTAATTCAAATTTGAACTACATGCACATGCTCCAGTGCATATAAATTAAATTTGTGTCCTTGGTTTCATCCTTAGGTCCCATGCAAGAAATGGGAATGAATGTCACACACCCTGCCACCATCACTCGACCGCAAACATTGTGATACCTGGTTTTAAATGCTAGTGAATCCAAAACTCGTCTGAATTTCATGAAACTTGGCATGCTATCATTGAGCGGCATCAACATGTCGTGGTAAAATTTTTGTCCCATTTGGGGCAGGTTTGTGTGTAAGCTTCTCACAAACCTTAGCTTCTCACAACAAGTGTGATGGTTTTGGTAGGGAACGTGCCACCTTTTAGGATGAAACGATATCCGTTGCCTCTTATTGCTTTCAAAAAAATTCGAGTGTCAACATAGAACAACAGGATTGTTGTGTTCAATTTTGGAATTTTTCGGGGTTTGTTTGGACATTATATACATTAACTAGGTTTTCCAGACATTTTATGTGCATAATTCAAATTTGAACTACATGCACATTCTCCAGTGCATATAAACTAGTTGAAAAATCAAATATGTGTCCTTGGTTGCATGCTTAGGTCCCATGCAAGAAATGTGAATGAATTTCAAACACCCTGCCACCGTCACTTGGCCGCAAACATTGAGATACCTGGTTTTCAATTCTAGGGAATCCAAAACTCATCTGAAATTCATGAAACTTGGCATGCTATCATCGAGCGGCATCAACATGTCATTGTAAAAATTTGTCCCAGTTGGGGCAGGTTTGGGTACGGGATTCTCGCAACAAGCGTCATAGTTTCGGTAGGGAACGTGCCACCTTTGGGGACGAAACAATATCTGTTGCCTCTTAATGCTTTAAAAAATTCTAGTGTCAACAAAGAACAACAGGAGTGTTGTGTTAAATTTTGGAAATTTTCGGGGTTCATTTGGACATCTGTATACATTAACTGGGTTTTTCTAGGCATTTTATGTGCATAATTCAAATTTGAACTACATGCACATGCTCTGGTGCATATAAATTGGTTGAAAAATTAAATCTGTGTCCTTGGGAGCATGCTTAGGTCCCATGCAAGAAATAGGAATGAATTTCAAACACCAGGGCTCTGTTGATTGCCGGAAAAACGTTGAGATACTTTGTTTTTAAATTCTAGTAAATTCAAAACTCGTCTGAAATTCATGAAACTTGGCATGCTATCATGGAATGGCACCCGACATGATGTGGTATTTTTCGTGTCCATTTTGAGAGAAGGCGCACTCGAATAACAGCCAACAAAGGCATTTTGAAACAAATAGCTGCCACTATAACATCTCAAACGTTTTGTATAATTTAAATTGTGTGTGTTCTGTTAACCATTCACGTGACGCCACACCTCACTCTTTTAATTGCTAGGAGGTGCCGTGCGGACAGGTGCTAGAGTACTTGACTAAACGGGAGGCGTGCATGCTGTACTTCAATGCAAAGGCTCACCGGGAAGCGTGCAAGTTGTACACTGCGCAGGCTCACCGAGAAGCGAGCCCTTTGACTTCCATGGCTGCCAGTCTTGCTCGCATCATCTCCATTAATGGCGCCCAAGACACAGTTTAATACGGTTTTTAAATATAAAACACTCATCGCAAACGTTTTAGTTAGAACACCCGTATGCAAACCGACAATTTCACTAGGAAGCCAAGGGAAAATGTGCCGAGAAGAATTTGTGCAGCTCTTGATCGCAAACGTTTTAGTTAGAACACCCGTATGCAAACCGATAGCTTCCCCAGGAAGCCAAGAGAAAATGTGACGAGCAGGATTTCTACAACTCTTGATCGCAAACTTTTTAGATAGAACACCCATATGCAAACCGACAGCTTCCCCAGGAAGCCAAGAGAAAATGTGCCAAGCAGGATTTCTGCAGCTCTTGATCGCAAATGTTTTAGATAGAACACCCGTATGCAAAGTGAGAGCTATGGTCTTCCCCCTTAAGTCGAGGGAAAATTCGTAGCGCGGGATTTGTGCATCCCTTCAATGCAAACGGTTGTTTTGGATGACCCATGTGCAACCACATACAAACAATTTGGTAAGATTTGCATGTGCCATATTGGGTATGTTGCCATTTGTCAAACTGGAAAGATTGACATTTGTTGATATAGTAACATTGGCATTTTTCAATCCTTGTAACACTGCGATTTGTCAAAATATGCAGCTAAAAATCACTAGCACTATCTAATTTTTTAAACTGAAATTCAGTAATTAAGCATAGATTTCATTCATAGATTAAGCAGTCGTTCTTAATTTATAAAAATTGTTCAACTCGACAACTAAACCGACCAAACTTCTTCCCAATTGTTGCCAAGCACGTACTGAAATAACTAGTTAAACTATATATACTAGCTAATTTTAAGTATGTTGTATAGTTCCACCACATCTATAGTCAGATGAACTAAAAAATAGCCCCTAGATACTACTACTACGGAGGGGCTTTGTGCTACTTCCGGCGGCCTCTCCTCTGCCGAGCACGCTTAGTAAGACGCAAAGGAGGTGGAGGAGCCTTCTAACAAGCTGGAAAACTGCATTATGGTGCCTGCTGCTGCTACACGTTCAGCGACGCTCGCCAACACGAACACCCACTACCGCTCCAGACGACCCCTCTCGAAGAGGTAGGACTGCTCGTAGATCTCCTGATTGCTCACCTCTACGTCGGCATGTGCTGCACCCACGGTTGCAGTAAGGCTCTTTGCGTTCTCGACAAGGCGCTCCTCCTCCTCCCACAAGAACTCAATGTAGCGTGCAAGGTCGTTGACACACGTGCGGGCCTCCACCTCCGCCTCCCTCCTTCGAGCGGCGGTGGTGGACCGGGTGATGATCCCGGCGGTCGATGGTGGGCTAGTGGCCACGGTGGCCGATGATGGGGTGGAGGCCACAACGGCCACCTCCCGCCTTCGGGCCGCGGTGGCTAAGGGAGTCCTCGATTAGGGGGTCCTCGGGCGTCCGGGCTATGTAACATGGGGCGGATTAATGGGCTGCGAAGATACAATATAGAAGGCTTTCCCTCGTGTCCAGATGGGACTCTCCTTGGCGTGGAAGGCAAGCTTGGCGTGCGGATATGAAGATTCCTTTCTCTGTAAACCGACTATGTACAACCCTAGCCCCCTCTGGTGTCTACATAAACCAAAGGGTTTAGTCCATAGAGGCTATCATAATCAGACAGGATAGACATCTAGGGTATTGCCTCCATCCAGAAGGCCCGAACCTGGGTAAACACCGTGTCCTTGTCTCCTTTTACCCTTGATCCTTAGACGCACAGTTCGGGACCCCCTACCCGAGATCTGCCGGTTTTGACACCGTCATTGGTGATTTCATTGAGAGTTCCACCATGCCGTCATCGAAAGGCTCGATGGCTCCATCGATCATCTACAAAAATGTTGTCGGGGAGGAGATTTTTATCCCTGGCTAGATCTTTGTATTTGGCAGCTTCGCACTGCGTTCCAACTCGGTTGGCCACATAGAGTAGATCGGCAGCTACGCCCCTGGTCACCGGATCAATTTTGCAAATCTAAACTATGGCGCTGATATCCGAGGACACTTGATCTTCTAAGGATTCGCGGCCCCAACCACTGCTCCGGCCTTAGATCTGGAGCGTGTCACCAAGTCCGAAGACGAGAGTCTAGAGCCCGTCGGACCCTCTACGGCCATAGAGCTCAACACTGGAGAACCGGAGAGAGTAGTGTCACCGGCGGTCATCTCAAGGCCGGACACTTCTACGAACGCTGGCTTCAAATCCTCGAAGTCCGCGTCATGCAAGCTCGGCCCAGGAACTTCTATCCCCATCCAAACCTCGCTCTTAAACGAGGCTTTGGACATAATGTGACCCCTCTCCATCACAGAGGAACTGCTTCCGAATTACGCCCGGCCTGGACTATGGGCTAAAAATAGGGAATTTTACTGCCCACCCACCACCCACTTCATAACCACTGTCGATGATCTAACCAACATGCTCGACTACGGCTCCGAAGACATCGACGGTATGGACGACGATGCCAGAGAGGAGCAGGTCCAAAACCGGTTGTTCACCGGATGCTGGTCGACCACTTCCTCATACGACGTGTACATGGTGGACACACCTAAAGAAGGCGACGGCGATGATGAAAAGGATCCAGTCGAGGACAAACCTCCAGAGATACCACGAAAGCGTCGATGTTAACGACGCCGCTCTAAATCGCGTCACGGAAAAGACAGCAATACCAGCACCGGAGATGATGACACTCTGGAAAACACCAAAGACCAAGAAGACCCCATCGAACCAACATCCGAATAGGATGATCGGGATGACGGGGAAATTGATCCTGGCGATCAAGCAGCTAATGAAGACTCGGAGGATAGCAACTATCTACCACTCTTCAAGGATGACATGAGCCTCGGTGACGAAGATTTCATCATGCCAGAGGAACCCCTCGAACAAGAGCACTTTAAGCACCGGCTAATAGCCACTGCAAGAACCCCTCGAACAAGAGCGCTTTAAGCTCCTTGCTGTAAACACCTTTTGAGAGGAACATGCATGAATCGTGATTTATTAGAATACTCTATGTGCTTCACTTATATCTTTTGAGCTAGGCAATTTTTCTCTAGTGCTTCACTTATATCTTTTTAGAGCACGGAGGTGGTTTTATTTTATAGAAATTATTGAACTCTCATGCTTCACTTATATTATTTTGAGAGTCTGTAAACAACATGGTAATTTGCTTTGGTTATAAATCTAGTCCTAATATGATAGGCATCCAAGAGGGATATAATAAAAACTTTCATATAAAGTGCATTGGATACTATGAGAAGTTTGATTCCTTATGATTGTTTTGAGATATAAAGATGGTGATATTAGAGTCATTCTAGTGAGTAATTGTGAATTTGAGAAATAATTGTGTTAAAGATTGTGATTCCTGTAGCATGCATGTATGGTGAACTGTTATGTGATGAAGTCGGATCATGACTTATTTATTGATTGTCTTCCTTATGAGTGGCGGTCGGGGATGAGCCATGGTGTTTTCCTACCAATCAATCCCCCTAGGAGCATGCGCGTAGTACTTTGTTTTGATAACTAATAGATTTTTGCAATAAGTATGTGAATTCTTTATTACTAATGTTGAGCCCATGGATTGTACGCTGTATCACCCTTCCACTATTGCTAGCCTCTCTAGTACCGCACAACTTTTGCACGTACCTTAAACCCACCATATACCTTCCTCAAAACAGCCACCATACCTACCTATTATGGCATTTTCATAGCTAGTCTGGGATATATTGCCATGCAACTTTCCACCGTTTCATTTATTATGACACACTTCATCATTGTCATATTACATTGCATGATCATGTAGTTGACATCGTATTTGTGGCAAAGCCACCTTTCATCATTTTTTATACATGTCACTCTTGATTCATTGCACATCTTGGTACACTGCTAGAGGCATTCATATAGAGTCATATTTTGTTCTAAGTATCGAGTTGTAATTCTTGAGTTGTAAGTAAATAAAAGTGTGATGATCTTCATTATTAGAGCATTGTCCCATGTGAGGAAAAGTATGATGGAGACTATGATTCCCTCACAAGTCGGGATGAAACTCCGGACGAAATAAAAGAAGCCAAAAAATGAGAGAAGGCCCAAATAAAAAATGAGAGAAAAGAGAGAAGGGAGAATGTTACTATCCTTGTACCACACTTGTGCTTCAAAGTAGCACCATGATCTTCATGATAGAGAGTCTCCAATGTTGTTACTTTCATATGCTAGTGGGAATTTTTCATTAAAGAACTTGGCTTGTATATTCCAATGATGGGCTTACTCAAATTGCCCTAGGTCTTCATGAGCAAGCAAGTTGGATGCACACCCACTTAGTTTTCTTTTTGAGCTTTCATAAACTTATAGCTCTAGTGCATCCGTTGCATGGCAATCCCTACTCACTCACATTGATATCTATTGATGGGCATCTCCATAGCCCGTTGATACGCCTAGTTGTTGTGAGACTATCACCCTCTTTTTGTCTTCTCCAGAACCACCATATTCTATTCCACCTATAGTGCTATCTCCATGGCTCACGCTCATGTATTGCATGAATGCTGAAATGGTTTGAGAACATCAAAAGTATGAAACAACTGCTTGGCTTGTCATCGGGGTTGTGCATGATCTAAATAGTTTGTGTGATGAAGATGGAGCATAGCCAGACTATATGATTTTGTAGGGACAAGCTTACTTTGGCCATGTTATTTTGAGAAGACATAATTGCCTTGTTAGTATGCTTGAAGTATTATTGTTTTAATGTCAATATTAAACTTTTGTTTTGAATCTTATGGATCTGAACATTCATGCCACAATAAAGAAAATTACACAAATAAATACGTCGGTTTAATGACTTTCCCGTCGTCCCTCGGGCCCGGCCACCGATGAGGTCCTACCTCGGGGTCCGGCAGCGGCGGTGGGGGACGTGCGTCACCGTGATTATGAAATGGGTGTCATGGGATTTACGCGGCCACTTATGGGACCGGGTGTCCCGTTGCTTGTTTGGCAGGGGGGACGGCGCGTTGCACAAAGAGCAGACCAGTGCACGACCACGCGGTAGAGATTGCCCACTCAATTTACCTAGGTTCGGGCCACCGTGAGGCGTAAGACCCTACTCCTGCTTTAGTGGATTGATGGAAGAATGGATTTGGTGGTGTGGTGTACACTTGCCCGGCAAGGTTTGCCTGCAGCTACTATGTGTATGTGGTAGCTTGGGGCTGTTAACTTTCCAACCTTCTAACCCCTCCTACGACTGCCATGGGCCTCCTTTTATAGATTAAGGGGTCACCACAATGGCAAAGTGGTCATTATCCACTGATGTGATAGCAAACAGTGCTATCATACCTAAATCTACGGGCTGATAGGGTGCATTAAATGCACCGCTTAGTGTCACAGCACTGGGCGCCTGGCAAGGCTTGTCGGGCTATCTTGCCAGCTTCACGCCTACTCTCTTGACATGTCACGAGACGGATGTCATCTGTAGGCTTCTCCGTAGGAAATGGCTGCCATGTGGCGAATGGTTGCCACTTAATCATCTTGCGTCTTGACACCACATTGATTGACAATGTGGGTCGTGCTTGAGTGGTAGGTGGGGCGGTTCTGCCCACGCGAGCCCCGGCAGGCTCTGTCGAGAAGCCTCGGTTGCTTCGCTTCTGGTGGTGGCCATGCCCCTTGCCGGGCTCGCCTGCTCGGCAAGGGAGGCCCTTCTCTTGCCGATATCCTGCTCCTTAGGCTCAGTCTTGGTTCTCCTGAGCTACACGTTGGTTCTTCAAACCTCTTGGTCTTCCAATCTCTGTTTTGTTCTTGGCTTGTCCGTGCATGAGTTAGGGGAAAATAACGGCCCCCATATATTTTCCCTGACATAAGCCCCCGGGCCTGAGCCATATGTGTCGCGTGGCAAGTTGGGTTAGGCCCAAAACAGTGCGCGGACATGTGGCGAGAGAGGGATGTGACAGTTTGCCACGGAGACTAGTCAATCCAACATTGACCTTGCACAATTACTGCGCGTCGTGGGGTTGTGGGGTGGTTGCAGTTATGGTAAAATGGTAACTTTCTGAAGCGTCGCGCCTCTGTCCCACTTTCCTCCCCTCTTAAGACCAGAGAAAATCGGAACGACATGATTCATCCGACTCTCACCCCGCTCCTCCACCTTCTTCCTCCGCAAGCCAAACGACAATTCCCTAATCGTGCTTCTCCTTCCACTACCATCCTCCCCGACGAATCCTTCTCGCGTTGCCGCGGAAATGGGGAAGAAGCCCATGGACAAGAAGAAATCGACGACCGCGGTGAAAGAGCCCGCCGCCGAGGGGAGCAAAAGATTGGTAGAGCTAAACAAGAAGTGGAGCGCGGACGTCGTCTTCATTCCATCCACCTTGAGCGGCCCCGTGCTTCAGGCGAAGTACGGATACTTGTGGAGGCGGCCCATTGATAAAGGGCATGCAGCGCCCGTGGTCTTCGCAGCGGGCGAGGTGAATCCCTCCAATTCTTATCAGTTCTTGGCCGCTTATTTCATCTGTGGTCTTTTCCTTCCTTTTTTCTGAATTCTTTGAGGCAATCATGAACATCTACGGATTCCACCTCCTCGACTTCACGCCGAATGCAATGGCGAGCATGGCCATCTCACTACTAGGAAAAGGCCTACTAGTGGCGCACCAGTTTTGCCTACTAATGGCGCACTACTGGTGCACCACTAGTACCACGCCACTAGTATTTTTTACTAATGGTGTACCACTGGTGCGCCATTAGTATCTGGTATACTAATGGCGCACCACACCGTGCGCCATTAGTATAGGCCACCATGCGCCATTAGTACCTTACATACTAATGGCGCACTGTGGGGTGATGCGCCATTAGTATGAATATTAGGTTTTTTTACTTTTCTGAATTTTGCACAGGTTACAAAATATATTATTGGATAGAATATATACAGCACCCCACAGCAAGAGCAGATTCATCGAATACAATAGAAGATTAGTCTCCGAATACAATTCATCATATTAGTCTCCGAATTCAAAAGACCGAACAAATATAGAACATTACAAGTCTTGAGACCACGAGTTGTGAGTTTGTCGGAAGTAATACTAAGATAGAACATTGCAAGTCTCGAACCAACCCTACTTAATTGTTCTTAGCACATGATCGTCAGTATTAGGCATGACCTAAATACCCTATTTAAGGTAAAATAGCATAAAACAATATAGACCCTGACTCTCCATTATGGAGAATGGAGATCATCATGTCTCCAATTCTTGCGCTTCACTTCCTTTTTCTTCCAAGAACCTCCTTACGACTGTCCATACATTTTTTCCATCCTTTGATTTTCATGTCTCCATTTCTTTTAGAACTCTCGTATGGACAGTTGAGATTCGTAGGATGACATGGCTGTATGTTCAAAACATTAAGACTACCTTTCTGATACATCAAATGAGGCACACAATTCTCTGGGATTATCTGTTCAAAAACATAGTAATAACTTCATAGTTAGCAATGATGTACTAGTTTTAGAAGTATGCAAAAGATGCACCGATGTCGTAATAGTAAAAATCTTACCAGGGTATCTCCATGGTAGTTACCGTAGTTGAACACATGCACTAGTGGCACATATTTACCATAATGTTGAGGAGTTTGATTGTGGATATTATAATTCTCAATGTTACTACAAAATCCGACCAGATGATTTTTCTCCTTGTAAGTTGTTAATTCGGAGCCATCGGTGTAGTGGGTTTTCTCTACCATCTCCCGCACATTCTTTGAACAATAAAAATAAGCTGTCAATGGAAATAAGCTATCAACTATTTTGAAATAAACTATATAAATTAGCTAATAACTATGTTTGAGAAACTCACATAGCGGTAGAACTAGAGGCGTATCAACAAGGACCCAAATTTCCATATTGTCTTGGTCGATGTCAGGATTACCAAGATCCATGGTGATAAGCATACCCTCGTCAAAACCATACATCTTGCAAAATGCTTCCCAATTTTTGCAACCAAAATGGTTTACGCTCTCAGAATTATACGGATTTACTTCAAAGTCGACATCGTGATGAGTCCTTAGGTGAATTTTCTTTGTTTCGGAAATTTCATGGTCTTCAAAATCCATCCTCTCCAAGACATAGCGTCTTGCATGGCATGGGATAAGCTATACTCGAATTGTAAAAGATGAAAATTACACATCGAAATAGTTGAAGTCATGCTTAATTATGAAAATAACACTTGTCGTCGTTGTGTACCGTTTCAACTTCGAAGGTCTCCTCGAGCTTAATGCTGAAGCGCCGATCATCGTCCAGGTGAGGCATGTCGCACAGACCTCGATCGTCGTGGCACCAGTCGCACTCCCCCAGGAGACTTTCGTCGTCCGATGACGATGATGACATATCCTACGTTCATAATTCAAAACTACATCATTTAGGGTTTGTCGACACCGAGGCATCCTAAAAGCTAAGCTTTTATCATTTAGGGTTTGTCGACGCCGAGGCACCCTAAAAGCCTAAGCTTTCATCATTTAGGTTCTTATCGACACCGAGGCACCCTAAAAGCCAAGGTTTTATCATTTAGGGTTTGTCGACGCCGAGGCACCCTAAAAGCCTAAGCTTTCATCATTTAGGTTCTTATCGACACCGAGGCATCCTAAAACCTATGGTTTAATGCAGCAAGAATAAAGGGGCAGTTGATCCTACTTCATTAAGTACTAAGATACCTCGACCCATGCATTAGTCGCAAGTACCCCATATGTCCTATTTTTAGGAAAGTCATGCTAAAATTCACGGAAAATTTCAAAATGACCTTTGCTGAAAATAGGACATATGGAGTACCCGAATTTGCCGGAACGGAAGTTAATCGACATTCCGGCAAACTCAAGGGCCTCTCGGGGTACCTGCAAAATCATTATCCCCGCGTAATGAAGTCGCCAATGGGTCATTTCAGAAGATCACAAGTAGCATCATCACAAGTACAACATCATCACAAGTAGCATCATCAGAAGATCACAAGTAACACACTTTGGTCTTCTAGTTACAAAACAAAACTGACATAATTCTAGATGTCATAATCAGATCAAAATTTCAAACCACACACTTACTTTCAACTATAAACAAAACTGACTTGATTTAATGAACAGTGGCTAAAGATATATAAAACTCCATTGCAAACGTGCCATGTCAATAAAACAACTCATGGAAGTAACTACTAGCAGCACGTCATTATCATGGCAGTCCACTATATATTTTTATGACAAAATACTTCATTATCAGGGCACATTATGGCCATTTTCTTACATGATGCTAACTGTACCTAACTGAATTTTTTGACAGTAGGGCACATTATGGCCATTAGAAGGTTATCCACCTTTGTGAAATTCTGAAGATGCCAAACTACAGACACCTCAAATCTATCCTTTGTAAGGTTGACAAGGCAGAATGGCATTACCTCAAACATCATTTGGGAAGCTTGAGGAGGGGTGGTAGTGGAGAGGAGGAACTAATCTGGGACGGAAGTGGAGAGGGCGGCGAGGAGGAGGGGTGGTGACCTTCACGGAGGATCTCTCAACCTCTTTGGAGGAGAGTACCTGCTTCCAAAAGCAAGAAAACACAATTAATTTGGCTGGCGATCTTACTACCCAAAATCCACACATGGAGGCTGTTGAATTGAACATAAAATACAGTTAATGGGAGGCAGATGAGGAGGAGGACTTACCCTTGTCGTTGCCGATGAGCGGCGCCTCCGGGTCACGCTGCCGTCAGGGCGGGGGGCGCAGGGCGCGGGGACGTGAGCGGCGGAGGGGGGAAGGTCCGTAGCCCTGCGTCAGCGGCGGCGCCGCCGCCATCGTTCACCAAGACGGAGGGGGTAGCGGGGCAGGACCCGACTGAGACGCCGGCGAGGGAGTCGGAGGGGGAGGAGAGCAGGTCGGAGCACAGCGTCGGCAGCCAAAAGGGGGAGGGCAGGCGGCATCGGCGGCCAAAACCCTAAAGTCGGCAGCGAAATGGAGGAGGGCGGCGGCGGGTGGGGCACGAGGCCGAAGGCGACGGACGGGCGGAGGAGGAGGGGGGCTTATGGGCGGAGGAGACCGGGCAGCAGCGCAGTGGGTGGGGCGGAGGCGCGGTGGGTCGGTGGCGAGGCCCGAGACGGCGAGGCGGGGCGCGGTGGTTGTCGGAGCGGCCGGGTGTGGAGCGAGGGGGGAAGTGGAGGGAGGGACGAAGGGATCGGGCGAATTAGGGGGAAGATTACTAATGGCGCACCCACTGGCGGTGCGCCATTAGCTAGGAGGTAAAAACTTAGTAATGGCGCACCTGTAGACAGTGCGCCATTACTAGTTTTTACTAGTAATGGCACACTTTCTACATGATGCGCCATTAGTATGTTTGGAAAAATGAAAAAAATTGTTACTAGTGGCGCACCATGTATCTGGTGCGCCATTAGTGTCTTCCACACTAATGGCGCACCTGCACATGGTGCACCACTGCTATATTGTAGTGGCGCACCACATGTCAGGTGCGCCATTAGTGTCAATTCCATCTATAGCCCTTTTCCTAGTAGTGTCTTCGCGCACTTGTGCGAGAATTTTGTCGGGGTGAAGCCTAATGTGGATTTATTCTGGCACTACTTTGTCCCGCGGGTGGAGAGCAAAGTAAACCATTCTTGAATCATCAGTTGGATTCCCCGATCGAAGAAGGATTACCTCCCCGGGTACCAACGCGAGAGATGGGATGAATGGAGAGGAGACTGGTGCTGGATTCAAGACAAAGAAGCCCCCGAGTTTTGTGAAGCATGGAAAGAGTGCGTCGAGTGCAGCAAGGATTGGATCGCCAAGGGCCTCTCCCAGGACAGGTTGCGCCCGGCAATCAATAGGATCATCTGCCTGGCGGCTGCCAGGTTAACCATCGAGCTTGTGGGGGAAAACTTCCTCATCTATCGCATCTCACCACTGTAGGAAAGGGATAGGCCTGCATGGCTGTATGGCGATGTGGCGAACAGGATGGGACTGTTGCGGGGGCTGGCCAATAACTTGTCAGTTTATGGCCATGCTTGGTTGTGCGAGCAGCTATTTGGTTACTTCGAGATGATCAAGCTCCTGACAACCATCATTCCCATAAACATCAACTCTGCTCATGATCAGATACTGAAGTGGATGCCGGAGTGCAACGCTGAGGGAGTGTCGGGCACTTGGAAGCTCCCTTCCCCTGATGAAGAGCTCCAGTGGTCGAGCACCTTGGTGGAGAAGGACACCAGAGATGAAGGGGAGATGTACAAAAGCACCTCTGTTGCAGAGGTAGCGTACATTCTGAAGAGGGTCGCAGAGGACAAAGACTCCCGCCGTGCAGAGATGGAAAAGGCCGCAAAGGCCGGGAAGATAAAAAGGAAGGCTGGAAATGGTAGCTCTTCCTAGGGCGGCAGTGAGAAACAAGCCACGAAGGATGCTGTTGAGAGAGATCTTGCCAGGGATAACTTTGTCGGGCTAGATACTCTAGCCACGGCAGCAACGGAGCTCCAGGAGGGAGAGGAGGACAAGCAGGAGGAGGGCACGGCAGCGGCCCCGAAGAAGGTGAAGAAGGTCTGCACCAAGTCCTCCAAGCCCGAGGTGGCATGCCGTCAATCCCCTCGCCTTGCTCAAGCCAAAGCACCTTCTACCAAACGGCCGGTGGTCATGGAGGAAGAGTCCAGCTCATGTTCTGGCTCGAGTTCCTCACAGAGCTCATCTCCCAGGAGCCCTTGGTGCCACAGTAGGCGTCGAAGCTATCGGGAAGCTCCATTGTTCCATCTCTGAAGAGAAGACGGGAGTCTCCTCCTCCCACAGAGTTCAATTTGAACTCCATGCTCATTGCGAAAGAGTAAGGAGGATTTCTCTTTGTGATAAATATCTTCTTAGGTGGTTTTGAATGCTTTTGCTGATTGACATCTTGTTCTTGTTGTCGCCGGCGGGGAAATAGAAGAGGAGACGAAGACCCACATCCATCACTCCCAAAGGAAACTCCGATGCCTCGGGTCATTGGAGGGTAATGAGGGCTTGGCTTCGGCAGGGAAGGATGCGGAAGACCCCGTGTCGAGCCCCCAGCCTAGCCCCCGACATGAGAGCAAAGACTTGGCCCCGTCCATTGGAGGAGACAGTCCTTCCGCCCCTTTGCATGGAGGAGGGGGCAAGGTAACACAGGATGAGCCCCCTTTGAAGGAGCGCGCGTCCCTTGCTGCTCAAGCCGAAGATGTCATCATGGAATTCTCCGTGGCGGAGACAGCACAGAAGGCTGCCAGGTCTTTCCCGGTGTCGGTGTCAAAACCGGCGGATCTCGGGTAGGGGGTCCCGAACTGTGCGTCTGAGTTTGATGGTAACATGAGACAGGGAACACAATGTTTACCCAGGTTTGGGCCCTTTCAATGGAGGTAAAACCCTACGTCCTGCTAGATTAATATTGATGGGTATAGGGGTTACAAGAGTTGATCTACCACGAGATCGTAATGGCTAAAACCCTAGAGGTCTAGCCTATGTGATTATGATCGTCCCTATGGACTAAACCCTCTAGTTTATATAGACACTGGAGGGTACTAGGGTTGTACAAAGTCGGTTACAGAGAAAGGAATCTTCATATCCGAATGCCAAGCTTGCCATCCACGCCAAGGAGAGTCCCATCCGGACACAGGTGAGAGTCTTCGGTCTTCTATCTTCGTAGCCCATCAGTCCGGCCCATGTCCAATAGGCCGGACGCCCGAGGACCCCTTAGTCCAGGACTCCCTTAGTAGCCCCTGAACCAGGCTTCAATGACGAGGTGTCCGGCGCGTAGATTGTCTTCAGCATTGCAAGGCAGGTTCCTCCTCCAAATACTCCGACACAGTCTTCGAACACAAAGACCACGTCGAGATCTACAAAACAAGTACCACACACCACTATAGAGAATATAATATTTGACGAGTCCAATCCGCCGACAACTTTTTGCAATGTAACACTACATCAACCCCCGGTCATTATTTTGAACTGTTTTTTGGCCTGCCACTCCATATTTCGAGACATGGCTTTATTGGCACATCTTGTCAAAGCAGAGATCGTGTCCCCCTATTGCGGGATTCTCATCAATACGTGTATGGGTAATCCAACCGTGCCATCGGCACGGCCCCTGGGAATAGGCGAGTTTTATGGCAAGTGGGGAGGCGCTTGATATTCACTGCCTTTATAAGGAGATAAGGATTCACATATTTCGCCCACGCCTTCTCTCTTCCCACCTACCCACTCTCGAGCTCCAACGCCCAAGTTCTCATCCTTTCCGCCTCAAGAAAGCACTCCAACCATGCCCGGAGTGCAGGGCAAGTGGATGGCCTCCACTGTCAAGGAGAAGGATATCGTCCAACTTCAGGAGGCCGACTATTTGGGTAGGGAAATCTCCCATGGGCTTCCTGCTAAGGGACAGATTGTCCCCACTCCGGAGCCCCAAGAGAGGGTCCTGTTCATCCCTCACTTCGTCCGTGTGCTGGGATTTCCTCTCCACCCATTCGTCTGTGGACTCATGTTCTACTATGGGCTAGATTTCCATGATCTGGCCCCCAATTCCTTCCCCACCATCTCGACATTTATCGTCATGTGTGAGGCCTTCCTCCACATCCCCCCCACTTCGGACTGTGGCTGAAGACCTTCAATGTGAAGCCGAAGATGGTGGGCAGCAAACATGCAGAATGCGGAGGCACCATGGTGAGAAAAATTTCCAACGTCCAGTGGCCCAAAAGCACCTTCGTGGAGACCGTCAAGGGGTGGCATAAGCTGTGGTTCTACATCACAGAGCCCCGCGACGCTGCCTGGGCCGCGGCTCCTGAATTCAAATCCGGGGCCCCCATGCGGCTTACCTCCTAGCAAGAGAAGGGCCTGGATTGGTCTTCACCGGACAAGCTGACATTGCTTCAGACGTGCATCAAGAGCATGATGGACAAGAACATCAAGCTTGTCGATGTGATTCAGCTGATGCTAATTCGCCGGATCCTTCCATGCTAGAACCGGGCTTGCCATCTATGGGAGTTCAATCCGGCCAAGCACAAGACCTTGCGGTAATTCTTCGGAACTACGAACGGAGATATCTAGAAGGTGCTCTTCAAGGCCAACGAGACGTGGCCCGAGACAACCGAGGACTACGGGCACGATCTGGCCCATCCCGCCAGTTCGGTAAGTTTTCCATGTTTCAAGGCATTTCCCTTTCTTGCTTTCTCAAGGAGGATGTCCCAATTTCCCTATTTGCATTTTTGAGGGTTGGACAAAGAAGGCGGAGTGGATTCGGTGTTCGACTCCGCTGTCCGAGGAACCAGCCATCCCGCTCCTAACGAAGATGCTGGTTCCGGCGCCCTACATGGCACCGGAGAAGAAGGCCAAGAAGAAGGCCAAGGGGACCAGAGGAGGCCTCCGTCCCAAGGGTACTTCCGACATGGCGTCCGAAGATGCTGAAACTCACTCCGCCGCTGAAGACGACGAGGAGGAGGGAGAGGAGGAAGAAAGCAACTTCCCCCTCCCAGAGGGGAGAAAGAAGAGGGCGGCGTCCACATATCTGGGAGGGGAGGCATCCAGGAAGGGAAAGGCTTCATTCATAGATAGCTCCACATGGGATGTCGATAGCATTCCAGAGCGGCGCCCTCGAGATAAGCCCTTGGCCGAATCGTGAGTAGCCAAAGACCTTGACGCATTCATATATCCTCCTCTTTCACTTCATAATTCGAACATGTTGAATCATGCACTTTGCAGTCCGACATGTTCCGCCCTCGAGCGATCCTCATCTTCGGGGAACTCACTGGATCCGAAGGTGATGGACAGCGGGTCCCTTCCAATGGCCTCCTCTGCCAAGCGCATGGATGATACCGAGGTGTTGTCCCGAAGGACCCCCAGCCAGGGAGAGACGTAGGAGGCCGTCAGAACGGTGCCAGAGGGCGAGACTGTCGGATTTCGGGTTCCGGTAGACCCTTAAGGTTCGAACACTAGGGTGCGCGCGGAAATCTCACCTTCAACCTCTCCGTCTCAATGGGATCTAAACTACTAAAAGAACTGCACGAAAGACACAAGATTTATACTAGTTCGGGCCACCGATGTGGCGTAATACCCTACTCCAGTGTGTGGTGGATGGATTGCCTCCTGGGGCTGGTGAGGATGAACAATACAAGGAAGAACAGCCTCGCATGGGTCTGTTCCTGGCTGGGGTGATGAACTGTTGTGAAGGGTTCAGTCACCCTCTTTCTCTCTCTCTCTCTCTCTCTCTCTCTCTCTCTCTCTCTCTCTACTTGTGAACCAAACGAACCAACCGACCCAAAAACTGAACCCCCCCCCAAAAACCGAACCCCCTGCTATGTGGGTGGCTAGCCCTATTTATAGAGGCCCTGGTCCTCTCCCAAAATATTGAGCGGGAAGGGATCCAACAATGGCGGGCTAACTTGAAGGGGGGCAGTGAGTACATCTATGCTGACAAAAGCAGTCTTCGCCTGCCAAAGGCTCTGGTGATGACGCCGCGCTGGGCTCCATGGTGACCTCTGTCTCATAGTCCTCCTGGCCTTGGTCTCGTTGCACCGAAGTGGCAACCTTTGCCTGATGCCTCGGTACTCCGCTGATACGCTTGCCCCCTTTGCACCAAAGAGGAAAGAGGGACGCTGCGCGTGCTGGCACCCGCCTGGTGCCCCATGTCGTCATGGATTGCATCATAGGCACCTCGCGAGGTACCCCGCCTTGAACTCTCCGCCTCCTCGCGAGCCAGTCTGACGAGGCTGTGCCTGAGGATGCGCCGTGTTGTCCGCCTCGCGAGGCTGGGCCCCTCGCGAGGGTCTTGAGCCTCGTGTTGATGAAGATGGGCCGCGATGGGCCCCCACTCGAGCCACGCCGCAGGCCGCAGGCAGGCAAGTCTGGGGACCCCCGTTCCCAGAACACCGATGGTAGCCCCCGGGCCCAAGGCGCGCATGGACTTGGCCGTGCCGAGAGGCGAAAGGGCAAGGGCGAAGCGCCGCGGGCCCTAACAGCCTGCGGCCTCGGACGCCGCGTGGCGGTTGATTGGACGTGGCGCCTCTGCTTCCCCACGACGCCTTGGTGATCGTGCGAGTTGGAAAAGTCCCTGCATGCAGAACGTGTTATGATTACCTGTGATCATGGAGACCGGCGGTTGGCCTTCGCTGGCTATAAGTACGGCACCGCTCGTGCCTGTCAAGTCCATCTCCTCTTGCTCTCTCCTTCACCTCAGTTCTTGCTCCGTCTTGGTGTGATGGCTCCAATTCGCCGATTCTCTGCAGCGGAGAAGGGAAAGGCTCCTCGAGAAGGGCCAGACCCTCTCCCGCCGAAGAAGCGACTCGTCCATTGCCGTGACGACGAGGACAACCCGGTGGTGGCAAGGCCCCGGGGCGAGCGGGCTCCGCCGGGGTTCCCGCTGCCCTTGTACGCCCATGTCGAGGGCCCCGGAGGTGCCGATGCTGATCCCCGTGGTCAGCGCCATCGTTGGCGCCGTCGGGTTGTGAAGGCGTGGGTGGTTCCTCCTGGAGTCCATGCCGAGGGCTCCTCCCACGAGTTCGTGCTCCACGTCGTCACTCCTCTTCAGTCCTGGATCCGCCTTCCTCCCTTCTTTGCCTCCGTGGTTCTTCTAGGGGGGCCTATGGAGCTCCAGCTGCAGCACGCCGACTGCGGCGCCCCCGCGATCGAGGCCGAGGTCGTCGTTGCTGCCCCGGGCGCGGTTTACATGTCCCGCGGCTGGAGGGAGATCGCCCGGGTCTGCAGGGAAAGATGCGTCTTCATGGTCCACCTGGAGTATGACGGTGCGGCGGCGATGTTCCTCAAGGTCTTCGACGCGATCGGGCGCCGGCTGGAGTGTTGCCGCGGGAGGGGCGACCAGGACCTCGCCCTGGTGAGGGCTAGGCCCGCCGACTGCCCCCTCGGCAGTGGCGCCCGAGGGTCCAGCGGCTCCAGCGGAGGCTACGTGACTCCGGAGACGAGCGACGACAGCTACGAGCCCCCGAGTCGCCGTCGCTCCAGGAGCAGGGCGGACGCGTCAGGCCGTCGCCAACCCTGGTCTGGATGTGGTTGGCGCCGGTGGCTGACGGCCCACTGTTGACGATGGCATCTTCTGCAGGAGCCCGTATAGTTAGCACTCCTTAGGATCCGTTCCCTGCGAGGAATCGAAATGCGCCCCATGGGGGTTTGTAAGGTGTTTGTAGTCTCGTTTGTTAATATATGACCTTTGCTATGGATTTGCGTGAGTCGCTGATTCCATCATAGCTGAGTTCTCCCTTTCGAACCTCGCGAGGGCCTGGTGCTCTACGCCGACAGGTCCCACTCCCAAGGCGGCGTCAGCCGTCGCTGGTATGCCAGGTCGCGATGCCGTGGTCAAGGCCAGGAGGTGACCGACCAGAGGTCTGGTAAGAGCCCCTGAGTCGCGATGCTCAGGAGGTCCCCTTTGGCGCCCAAGCAGCCATCACTTAGTGAGAAAGGGAAGCAACGTCGCTAGTACGGAGTTGCTTTAGGTGCAGGGGTAGTGCTGCAGCAGCCCGTGCCGTGGGTGGTGACTTATCTTGAGGATCAGGGGCCGCTCCAGGTGCGCCGTTGGGTCCTTGTGTGGATAGGAGCGGAAACGCCCGGCAAGGTCCTCGCGAGACCCCTTCTTCCCCGCCTCTGCTCCCCTTTCTGCTCTACGTCCTCGGGTCCCGGCCCTCGAGCTTGTCTCAGCCGTCGCTGGTATGCCAGGTCGCGATGCCGTGGACAAGGCCAGAGGGTGAGGGCTGGAGAGCCAGTAAGAGCCCTGAGTCGCGATGCTCAGGCACCCCCCCTTTAACGTGTAAGCGGTTCGCGCGGGCGAGGGCGAAGGAAACCTCGTGAGGGCCTCGGCTTGCGCGGTTCCCTCCAGGGATCCTGCAGGGTCATCACAGAAGGAAGATGGTGTTGCCACGGCGGCCATTAGTTGATCGTTAGACACTCAAGATCTTGCTGGTTGAGGTAGGCGAGGCGTATCTTGGCACCCGTGAGCCAGCGTGGGACTCCAGAGGCCCTACCACTGGGAGGGTTGCGCCCGGCACTGGGCCGTATCTTGAGATGTGTCCCTGCAAAATTTGGTTAGATGCCGGTACTCTACGTCCTCGGGTCCCGGCCCTCGAGCTTGTCTCAGCCATCGCTGGTATGCCAGGTCGTGATGCCATGGACAAGGCCAGAGGGTGAGGGCTGGAGAGCTAATAAGAGCCCTGAGTCGTGATGCTCAGGCACCCCCCCTTTAACGTGCAAGTAGCCGACATGGGAAGAGAAGATGCTGCGGACAGGCTCCATGCAGCTAAGCATGATAGGCAATGCATAGTTGGAAATAAACACTAGGGGGATACACGCCGCTGGGTCTGGCCCGAACGGCTTGGGGATGATGCAGCCCGAGGGGCGCCCCCAACAAGGCAAATTAACGACGGAAAGGTAAATGCAGATACATGCCGCGGGGACGGACCCACGCGGCCTAGGAGTGATGCAACCCTGGGAGGGTGCTCCCAGCTGAGAACGGAACTTGAAAGATGTCACCTGAGGATGTCGCCGGCGTAGTGGCGTCGGTGCAGCAGACTTGACGGGCTGCAGAAGCCGATCCTCATGAGTCCCCAGGCCCCGGGGCCTCGGGAGGCTCCGGAGGCACTGGTGACTCCTCGCGAGCTGTCTCCACCTCCGCCAGAGCCGCGGAACGCCTGTCTTCCTGAGCCTCCACGATGCCCCTCATGAAGCGCTGGTACGCCGCAGCCATGCTCGGCAGGCCGTAAGGCATGCGAACATAGCTGTGGGGTGGACCTCCGCAGCGCCCCACTTGCGAGGGCCAAAGGCGCTCTGTTGTGGCGATTTGGTTGAGCCCTGGTACGTCGACGCAGACGCGCAGCCCACCATCCTCGCCTGGATGTGGGGCCACGGCTGGCAAGCGGCGGCAACCTCTCATGATCCTTGTCTCCTGCAGCTCTTGAATGGCCTCGTCAATGAACTCTTGCTGGTCTGATCTTCCTTGCCTGGCTCCCTCTCGAGGGAAACATGCTGCGAAGCATGCCTCCACATGGTGCCCAAGCACCACCCTCGTGACCTTGTCTAGGTCGGTGGCCCTCCAGGTGAGAGCCCCCGAGCCCTGCCTGAGGAGGGCGCCGGGCGCGCTTTCCTATGCGATGGATGGAAGGCCCTCCTGAGGGGGCACGGGCCCTGAGGGGCCTGCCTCCTGAGGGGCTGAGCCTGACGACGTCTTCTTCTTCTTGGGGGTGGTCTCAAGAAGCCTCCTGCTTCTGCGATCTGGGTCTTCTAGCGACGCGGCCTGGAAGGCTCGCTCCAGGGAACACGCTACATCTCTCTTTTCACAGGGCACCGTGATGACGCCGCCACTTCCTGGCATCTTGAGGATGTTGTAGCCGTGGTGGGTCACGGCCATGAACTTGGCCAGCGCTGGGTACCCAAGGATGGCGTTGTACGGCAGGCGGATGTGGGCGACGTCGAAGTCGATGAGCTCGGTGCGGTAGTTGCTGCGGGCCCCGAAGGTGATAGGGAGGCGGACCTGGCCGATCGGGACTGTGGAACCGTCGGTGATCCCGGAGAAAGGCCTGGTTGGCTGAAGCTGGTCATAGGGCACTTGGAGGTTGTTGAATGTTTCCAAGGACAGGACGCTGAGCCCTGCCCCACCATCGATGAGGGTCTTGGTGACATGCACATTGCTAATGACTGGGGAGCAGAGCATCGGGAGGACTCCTGCAGTGGCCGCGCACTTGAGCTGGTCTGCCGAGCTGAACGTGATGGGGACGCCGACCACCTGAGGGGTGCGTTGCTTCGAGCTCGGGGAGAACCGCATTCACTTCGCGGGCAAACTGCTTGAAGATACGTTGGGAGGCTAGGGCTTGAGCTCCGCCCAGGATGCAGGCGATCGGGCGCGGCTCCTGGAAGCCCCCAGCCCCCTCGTCTTGATGGCGGTCTTCGTTCCTTCTTGGTGGAGGCGGAAGCGGAGGTAGGCCTGCGTTGCCATTAGGGCGGTCCTCACGAGGCTGGTCTCTCCAGTCCCCCTCACGAGGCAGGTCCCGCCAGTGGTCCTCGCGAGGCTGGTCGCGCCACTCCTGGCGCGGGCCGCGGTCTTCCCAGCGCCCTGGGTTTCTTCATCCTCCTCGGCCATAGCCCCGGTCAACACGGTCAGGGCGACGGCCGATCCCTCCTTCTCGCACGGCGCGGAGCTCTTGACATTCATTGGTGTTGTGGGTGTGGAGGTCATGGTACACACAGTATCGGCTGCCTCTGGAGGGTTTGGGCAGATCCTTGCCCCGCTTGGTGTCCGGTTCGGCTACGAGCACGGCAGACCCCTTGCGCTTCATGTCCTTGGCCTTCGGCTTCTTCTCTTCTGGGTCCGCGGCAGGCAGCTCGAGGAGGGAGAGACGTCCCTCCTCAGCCCTGGCGCACTTGTTCACCAAGTTGAACAGCTCCAGGGAGGTGCAGAGGTCTTCGGGCATCGCCAGTTCCTCCTTTATCTTGACGTCACGCACGCCATCAGAGAAGGCGGAGATGATGGCCTCCTCCGACATCCTGGGGATCTTGAGGCGCACGCTGTTGAAGCGCTGGATGTACTTTTGCAGGGTCTCTCCGGGTTGTTGCTTGATGCGGCGCATGTCGCTCACGGCAGGCGGCCGGTCGCGAGTACCTTGGAAGTTGGCGATGAAGCGGGCGCGCATCTGGTCCCAGGAGGAGATCGTGCCTGGAGCCAGATTCAGGAGCCAGGTTCGCGCCCCTTCCTTCAGCGCCATGGGGAACCAGTTCGCCATGACCTTTTCATCCCCGCCGGCAGCCTCGATGCCCAGCTCATAGAGCTGGAGGAATTTCGTGGGGTCAGTTGTGCCGTCGTAGCGAGGAGGCAGGTCGGGCTTGAACTTGCCGGGCCACGCGATGCTGCGCAGCTCAGTGGTGTAGGCGTGGCAGCCCGCGGTGGCCACGAAAGGCCTCGGTTGGTGGAGAGCTTGGTCTTGAGGGTCCCCACGCACTGCAGCTAGGAGCAGGGCGGGGTCTTGATGTGCCGGAGCTGGAGCAGGGTCGCGGCGTGCCGGAGCAGGGAGCGCCCGGGCAGCCCCCTGCGGGCAAGGGATTTCTTGGCAGCTTCTCTCTTGTTGTGATGGCACCTGGCGGAGCGGGTTCCGCCCAGGGGCCAGTCGCCTTGGAGCCACGGCATCTTCTTGGAGAGGAGGTGGCTGGTGCGCCTCCAGAGCTTCGTTGCCCGCGCGGGGCGGAGTGCGGCGCAGAGGGACGGACGACACGGAAGAGCCCCCTGTGGCGCGGACAAGCTCGGTGATGCGGTCGAGCCATTCTTTGTAGACATCGTCGACAGGACGGTAGCGCAGTAGCTCGTTTGCCGTGAGGAGCGCAGCTCGAGCCTCCAAGGGTGCGCGGAGCGCGCGGGACGAAGAGCCAGCTGGTGCGAGTGACGGAGTGGCGGTGCGGCCGTCTTGCCACACGGACGGGTGCTGAGACGATGCCTGCTGCTCGCCCCCCGCCGGGCCGGTGGCGGCGTTGACGGCGGGCGACGGGGAACGATGAGGACGCCCACCGATGGGGGCCGTCTGGGCGACGCGAGAAGCGATGGCGGCCCGGCGCTCGGCGCGGGCTCGACGAGTGTCAGACATGGACGCGACGGTCGAAGGAGAGCGGAGCGGTGGAAGACGAATTCCGGCGCACCCCTACCTGGCGCGCCAAATGTCGGATTTCAGGTTCCGGCAGACCCTTAAGGTTCGAACACTGGGGTGCGCGTGGAAATCTCACCTTCAACCTCTCCGTCTCAATGGGATCTAAACTACTAAAAGAACTGCACGAAAGACACAAGATTTATACTTGTTCGGGCCACCGATGTGGTGTAATACCCTACTCCAGTGTGTGGTGGATGGATTGCCTCCTGGGGCTGGTGAGGATGAACAATACAAGGAAGAACAGCCTCGCGCGGGTCTGTTCCTGGCTGAGGTGATGAACTGTTGTGAAGAGTTCGGTCACCCTCTTTCTCTCTCTCTCTCTCTCTCTCTCTCTCTCTCTCTACTTGTGAACCAAACGACCCAACCGACCCAAAAACCGAACCCCCCCCCCAAAAAAACCGAACCCCCTGCTATGTGGGTGGCTAGCCCTATTTATAGAGGCCCTGGTCCTCTCCCCAAATATTGAGCGGGAAGGGATCCAACAATGGCGGGCTAATTTGAAGGGGGACAGCGAGTACATCTATCCTGACAAAAGCAGTCTTTGCCTGCCAAAGGCTCTGGTGATGACGCCGCGCTAGGCTCCATGGTGACCTCCGTCTCGTAGTCCTCCTGGCCTTGGTCTCGTTGCACCGAAGTGGCAACCTTTGCCTGATGCCTCGGTACTCCGCTGATACGCTTGCCCCCTTTGCACCAAAGAGGAAAGAGGGACGCTACGCGCGCTGGCACCCGCCTGGTGCCCCGTGTCGTCATGGCTTGCGTCATAGGCACCTCGCGAGGTACCCCGCCTTGAACTCTCCGCCTCCTCGCGAGCCAGCCTGACGAGGCTGTGCCTGAGGATGCGCCGTGTCGTCCGCCTCGCGAGGCTTGGCCCCTCGCGAGGGTCTTGAGCCTCGTGTTGATGAAGATGGGCCGCGTTGGGCCCCCACTCGAGCCACGCCGCAGGCAGGCAAGTCTGGGGACCCCCGTTCCCAGAACGCCGACAGAGACCTCGGCTGCTGGACACATGGGGGAGGAGATCCCCATGGAGACTGGCGATGGGGCCATGTCCAATTCAGCCCCAAGCCGAATACGGTCTCGGATACCTATCGGCTCCGGAATCCGGCAAGAAGCCTCCTTCATCGGAAGGAGGTGTTCCCATTCTGCCGGTGACCTCTGTCCAACCAAAGGCGCCGGATACTATACTAGAAGTGTTGCGAAGCACTTCCATCGTTGAGGAACACCGTACCCTCATGGGTGCGGTGATTGAGAAGATCCAATCTGCGAAGAGCGGACTGATCGAAGCCTGCGCGAGCCTTCTAATAGGCTTTGAGGTAAGCGTTGCATTTATGTGAAAAGAAAGTTACAGTATAGGTAGTAGCCCCTGAGACTCTGTCCGGTGTTCGGAAAGAAAAGCCGAACAGAGGATCAAATAGTTTTTCACGGGAGACTAATTATATATGTCTTTGTGAATAAGCAGGCGTTACTGCTAGCCGCGACTTCTCATGCTGCCGAAGTCTCCGGACTGAAGCAGAGGCTGGAACAGAATGAGGAAGAGCTCGGCCGTGCGAGAAAGCAGCTGGAGGATACCCAAGGTATGCAATGATCTTGTGTATGTCCGGAAGGGATGCATGATGTGAGCTGATCTTGTCATGACATTAATTAGGGGTGGTGACCGAGGTGGAGGCCCTCAAGAAAGCGCTGGCCGATGCCGAGGAGAGAGCGGTAAAGGAAAAGGCCGCCCGAGAAAAGCATGAGGCCAGGGTTCGTGAGGTCCAGCAGGAGCTCCAGGACGGAGTGAAGAAATGTGAGTCCTTGGTGCGCCAGAATGCGGACCAAGAGTCCGAACTCGCTAAGGCCCGCCAAAGCACACAAGAGGCTCAGAACGAAGCCCAAGGCGCCCTCGGGGAAATCCAAGAGGCCAAGAATATCACGGTGGATAAAGCTTTTATTATGCAAAGCAAGAATTTGAGCAAGAGGTATCTCTTACTGACCTGGATTTGGAGTTCTCCAGGGGCCTTTACGGATTTGCCGCAAAGTGTTCCCACCGCTCCAGAATTCTTCCGAGCCGAAGAGGGGAGCTCAGCGGAGAAGTTGTTCTGGTCGCAATACCTTGCACCAGAACATCCGGTGCCCTTTAGCGACCAGCTAAAAATGTTGGTCGAGCTGCATAGGGTGGCCGAACTAGCCATGAAGGATTTAATAACCTGGTTGTGGCCTGCAGAAGCTATACCCGGCAGCTACTTCGGCCTCGTGAAGGGGCTGGTCAATGCCTACCCTCGACTTGACGCCATCAAGCGGTGGGTCTTCATAGAAGGTGCGCGAATGACCTTCGCCCGTGTCAAGATACAATGGGCGAGGATGGATGTCGTCAAGCTCACGACCGAAGGACCGCCCGCGGGCAAGGAGCACCGCATGCCCGAGCGGTATTTTCAAGATGTTCTGAAGGGATCCCGCATTGTGGCGGAGCAATGTGCTAAGGACATTATTTTTGAATGAATACATTCTTGTAATCCAGTCCAGTATGAATAAAACAAGGCTTGATATGTAATATAATGCTTTTCTATTTGTTTGTTTAAAATTTTACCTCCTGTGCGCCCATTTCATCAAGTCTGAGAGTTGGCCAGTCGTCAGATTCAGCCCCCACATAGGTAGTATGGGGGTGTTTGGGATGAATCTAAACACTCTTTATCCAAGAGTTTGGTACTTAAAGGAGGTGTTTAGCACAACGAACCAGGCAATCGGACTATGTGGCGCAACCCCTACTATCCAGACTAGAGTGTTGTAAACACCTGATCGGATAAGAACCGATTCGTCGCATAATGCGGGAAAATATGCTAAGGATTAGAAACCTCCGAAGAGCTGACCGGCTCATGCCGCATCATGACAGTCAGTTTTCGGCTTTCTCTACTGAGGTGCTCATCCAGATAAATCAGGACACAATAGCAGTAGTTCTCCCTTTACTACCCTAGCAGATATAGCGGAACATAAGGTAGTAAGCACAGGAGCCGGGCAACCCAACTATTGACCAAAGACATGATTCGGAGCCAATGCATATAATGCTAAATTCGGGGTGCCAAACAATAATGTAAAGCTGTTTGGACTTATTGCCATAGCGTGGGTCGCAATAAAGCCCCTGGCGAATTACGGCTGTAACGCCCCGAGACCGATGTGCCAGGTGTCCTCCGCTTATTCGTTGTTATTGCATTGTCATTGCTTGCGTGTCATGCATTGCATATCATGTCATCATGTGCATTGCATCATCATGTTTTGAAAACTTGCATCCGTCCGGGTTCCCCCAGTTCCGTCCGTTGTCCGTTCTGAGACCAGACACACTTGCACGCGCCCGCGGCACGTCCGAAATATTATTTTATAAGTGGCCAGAAAATGTTCTTGGAATGGGATGAGAGTTGATGTGTCATCTTATTATAGTGTAGATAGACCGCCTGTCAAGTTTCATCGCATTCGGAGTTCGTTTGATAGCCCAACCATTAAACTATAGCGGCATTATAGTCGGTCTAACGTCGGACGTTTTCGGTCTCCGAAAACTGTTGCCGGGCCGCTTTCTCTTCTCTCCTCTCACTCCACTGCCAACCGCCTGGCCAGCCTACCCCTCTTTGCACAGGGCATCGACCCCTCCCCGCGCTCGAAAGTTGTCCCGAACCCGACCCGGACTGTCGCCACCGTTGTGTCCGGATCATCCCCAAACATCTACAAAACGTCTCCGTTTCTTATTTAGACTTTCCTAGCCTATACATTTTCGACCGTCGGATTTTGATTGGATGATCCAACTCCCTTCTTTTCCATATATATATAGTCCTACCCCTACCCAAATCAGACAAATCCCTAATTTCTAGGGATCCTCCCGAGCGCCGCCACTCTTCCTGTCTCCTCCTCATCGGGATCCTCCTCGATCCAAAATCCCTCCTCGGTTTCCGTGCCTGTCCAACCCCGCTCCTGCTCCCAATCACCATGAATCCTTCTTCCTCGCCTTCATGCTCCCGGAGACGGTCAGCACTCGTAGGCCCTCGCGTCCGCGCGGCCGCAAAGCGGCAGCAGCAGTCGAGCGCCCCGTTCCCCTTCCTGCTCCTCGATCCAGAACGCCACCGGCGGCATCTACCACCATGAGACGCCGCTGGACCAGCAGGTCCCCTACCTCGTTGTCCGGCCGGCGCCGGCGATTGGAACCCCGCCGAAGATGAGCAGCAGCCACCCTGTATCCTCTCCTCCCGCCTCTGTTTCTCCCTCTTCTTCCCCCCTCATGATCTCTCTGTCTCTCTCTCTCTCTCTCTCTCTCTCTCTCTCTCTTCTGCAGGCTTCAACCGCCGCCATGGGGCGTCGCCTCCCCGAGCTCCGTCCATCGCCGGGAATGGGATCCCCGGGGCCGGATCCGCCCAGCTCCAGCATGGATCCGTCGTCCCCTGACCTCCGCTCGCTCCGGTCGTCGTTCGTCCGAGTCCGGCGAGCTCCTGCCGCGTCGCCTTCATCTCTGCTTCGCCGCTGCAACCACCATGGCGCTCGTACTCGTGCAGCTTCGGGGCCAGCGCCACCGCCTAGAGTTTCTCTGCCCGGAGTCCCCTTCGTCTCGTCCGCGTTGCTGGCGCGCCGCCAAGTCCTTCAAGCCGCCGTGCCATGCCCGAATCGAGCGCGAGCTCGAGGTCGAGCCGCTGAACGCGCCCATCCTGTAGCTGCATCCTCACTGTTTTCCGCACCCCCGCCGTTAGCCTATGGTCGCGACGGTCACCGTCTTGCTCGCCGGCATCATCACCCAGTTCCTTGGTGATCCACGAAGAAGAAGGCCTGGTCTCTGGTTTTGTTCAAGTAGAGCGACGCCCTTGTTTCGCACAACTTGCAGCAGCAGCGCAGTGGTAAACACCTTGCTCCTCTATTCAGGAGGTCGTGGGATCAAGTCCCAGGCGGCCCCAGTTTTTGCTCCGTTGTTCTTGTACTGTTTGCACTGCACGCACACATCCACTTCGGTCCAAATCTGCTACCAGGCTTGCACAGTGCGTTGAATCCGGCCCGTGCATATTTTTTTTAGTATGTGCATTTTACCATTTCCCAGTGCATTCTAATTTACAGTAATGTCATCAGTTTAAAATGCTCATAACTAAATATCCATGAATCCAAATGATACATGTCATACATGCATCTTGCTCAGTTTTTCATGTTCTTTAACAATATGCAACTTTTATCCCTGTTAAAACTGATTAAAATTGTTGTTTGCATTGTTTTGCACAAATGACATGTTAAAATAGTTTATTTCATAACTTAATAACGTAGCTCGGTTTTTAATAATCTTTATATGTAAATGGGGTAGAAAAATGTCTAGTTTAACATGGTGGCATCACTTTGCATGTATAACAACCCTAAAATTGTGTTTAGGGCAGAACAGTACCAAATCCATTAATATGCACATGAGGATTTTTCGGACTTATTGCTTGTTGTTCCGGCCTCATTTAAACTTGCCTAGATAGGTAGTTTTACTTTGCTTCACCCTCTTGCCATGTTTAACAACATTTAATATTGTTGGGGTACATAAACAAGATCGGACTAAATAAGTCACGTGGTGTTTCGTCAATATGCAACGGAGTTGCATATCGAGCTCCACTTAATTTGTAGGGCTGTTTGTGCTTTTTGCCATGCCATGCCTCATTAAACCGGACATGCATCATACTTGGTTGTGCATCATGCCATGTCTATGTGGTGGTTGTTTACTATGTTGTTTGCTCCTTTCTGGTGTTGCTTCTTCGGATTGGTTCCGATAACGTCGCGTTTGTGAGGATCTGTTCGACTACGTCCGATTGTCTTCTTCATGGACTTGTTCTTCTTCCTTGCGGGATCTCAGGCAAGATGACCATACCCTCGAAATCACTTCTATCTTTGCTTGCTAGTTGCTCGCTCTTTTGCTATGCCTATGTTGCGATACCTACCACTTGCTTATCATGCCTCCCATATTGTTGAACCAAGCCTCTAACCCACCTTGTCCTAGCAAACTGTTGTTTGGCTATGTTACCGCTTTGCTCAGCACCTCTTACAGCATTGTTAGTTGCAGGTGAAGATTGAAGTTTGTTCCTTGTTGGAACATGGAGATGTTGTTCCTTGTTGGAACATGTTTACTTGTTGGGATATCACAATATCTCTTATTTAATTAATGCATCTATATACTTGGTAAAGGGTGGAAGGCTCGCCCTTATGCCTGGTGTTTTGTTCCACTCTTGCCGCCCTAGTTTCCGTCATATCGGTGTTATGTTCCCAGATTTTGCGTTCCTTACGCGGTTGGGTTATAATGGGAACCCCTTGATAGTTCGCCTTGAATAAAACTCCTCCAGCAATGCCCAACCTTGGTTTTACCATTTGCCACCTAGCCTTTTATTTCCCTTGGGTTCTGCAGACTCAAGGGTCATCATTATTTTAACCCCCCCGGGATAGTGCTCCTCTGAGTGTTGGTCCAAACTGTCAGCCGCCGGTGGCCACCAGGGGCAACTCTGGGCTGGCCTACCAGAAGTTTGGACCATCTGAGTGTGCCCTGAGAACGAGATATGTGCAGCTCCTATCGGGATTTGTCGACACATTAAGGCGGTGTTGCTGGACTTGTTTTACCATTGTCGAGGATGTCTTGTAACCTGGATGCCGAGTCTGATCGGATTGTCTTGGGAGAAGGAACATCCTTCGTTGATCGTGAGAGCTTGTGATGGGCTAAGTTGGGACACCCCTGCAGGGTTTTGAACTTTCGAAAGCCGTGCCCGCGGTTATGGGCAGATGGGAATTTGTTAATGTCCGGTTGTAGAAAACCTGAAGTTGACCTTAATTAAAATGCATCAACCAAGTGTGTAACCGTGATGGTCTCTTTCTGGCAGAGTCCGGGAAGTAAACACGATGTTGGAGTTATGCTTGACATAGGTTGTTCTAGGATCAGTTCTTGATCATAGTTTCTCGACCATGCTTTTGCCTTCTCTTCTCGCTCTCATTTGCGTATGTTAGCCACCATATATGCTAGTCGCTTGCTGCAGCTCCACCTCATACCTTTACCTTACCCATAAGCTTAAATTGTAGGGTGCGAGATTGCTGAGTCCCCATGACTCATAGATACTTCCAAAACCAGTTTGCAGGTGCCGATGATATCGTGCAGATGACGCAACCGAGCTCAAGGAGGAGCACAATGAAGATCGTGTTCGTTATGTCGTTTCCGTTTTTAGTTGATCAGTAGTGGAGCCCAGTTGGGGTCGATCAGGGATCTGTGTAGCATTTGGGGTAGTCTTCTTTTATTTTGGTTCCATAGTCGGACCTTGATTGTATCTGTTTGATGTAATGCTTTATTCATGTAATTGGGTGAAGTGGCGATTGTAAGCCAAATATGTATCTCTTTCCCTTATGTATTACATGGGTTGTGTGAAGATTACCTCACTTGTGACATTGCTTTCAATGCGGTTATGCCTCTAAGTCGTGCTTCGACACGTGGAAGATATAGCCGCATCGAGGGTGTTACAAGTTGGTATCAGAGCCTTCCCCGACCTTAGGAGCCCCTTGATCGAATAGCTGGCGTGTTGAGTCTAGAAAAATGTTTTGAGTCACTTAGGAATTATATATCGGAGAGTTAGGAATTCTTTTTACTCCCCAATCCCTTCATCGCACTGGTTAGGCATCCTGGCGTAGAGTTTTGACTCTTCTCTTCTCAAATTTCACTAAAAAAATAGGATGACGCGGGTATCTTGGAATCGTTCCGATGGTTTTGTGACAAGAACATTGTTCTTGGTGCCTCCTGTCATTTAGGGGTTGTGGCAGTGTCCCGGGGAGTTGAACTCTGAGGTGTTGTCGTCACAATTTTATCGTTGCAGTTCTGGAATACCTGAGTTTAGTTCGCCGACATCGAAAATCTCTTTTATGCATTTGTTGGTGAGATAACCTCGACGCCACCAAGTACTGGGGTGGGAGTTCGGGAGTATTGCCATAACTTGTATAACGTATGCTTTTCGAAGGTTGAGGTAGACGATTTCCGAAGGGTTCTTGGTTATGTGTTGAAGGATGGATACAGCTGGATGTAGGATTTGTTAGTTTGGGTGAGATATTATGCTTCCCCTGTATCCCCAACACCTGATTGCATAACCGGGAGAATTTCGGGAGTTTATAAGTGGGAATTCAAGTAGCTCCTAGGATATCTTTTCCGACAGATGTATGATATGAAATTGGGGTTCGACGTCTAGTGGTCCGCCTATCCACGGTTGGTTTTACAATGGTCTTGTTGTGTCTTAAAGAGTCCTTGGCTATGCCGACTCGGGGACGCTTCGTATGTTATGTGCACTGCCTTGTACATGATGGTGTTGTACGATCGAGCCCGTGTAGGCCCCACCACGAAAACTTCGGACGAAATCTCTATCATATGTTTGTTCCGGCTTATTCTGCAATCCAATCCTTTGTTTTGTTTTTGAGCTATGGTATTCGAGTTGCTTCGAAGTCAAATGTTGATTCCATACTTTTCCCAAACGGTGTTCTCAAATTCCTATGTTAATACTAATCTTTTTTGATCATCGAGCTTGTCATCTAAATTTCTTCTCAACCGGCGTGTTTCTCTTCAAGTGGATCCGATTTTTTTTCTACATCCGCAAGGTCAATTATCAGTTCTTCTCAAGGGTTCTCATCTCATCCGTCCCAAGATGCCTTTGTTTTTCCCACCCTCCCACCCTTTTCCTTCAAGGATTCAGATTTCTTAATCAAGTATCCATCTTATTGATGTGAAGTCTTTCCATTCCTTTTCCGTCAATATTCTTATCCGGTGATTCGCAAGAAGATGCTATCGAAGCTTCAAGTTCGTCACCCTTCACTCATTTTTCTTCTCCGGTGGTTTAAATTCAAGCGTTATTGATCATATCTTTCTCATTTCAAATACCCTCTCATGCCGGTGCTCCTCATATTCATCCACTTATTGCTATTTAATTGTTCCGGAGTGCTGAAGATATCTTAAAAGATTTGTGTCCCCATTATCAATCCATCCAAAATCTTTCGAGGATGTTATCTCATTCAAGTCATTTATTTCAACCGGTGCAATCTATCTTCTAAATCATTCAACGTTGTTTCTTTGAGTGGGCCCCAACCGACAGGTTTTTTTCCAAGGATCTTACCTGACTCTTCTCTTTTTCCCGGAGCTACCATCAAATTCTTTTCAAAGTTTGACGTAAGAATGAACTGTCACCAGTCAAATGTTTTTCTCCACGATCTTTCAAATTCTTTTCATCGTTGGATCAACCTTTCTATTTTTTATTCAAGAGTGCCTCTACAATTATTGTTGGTGTTTCTCGTCGTCATTCTCAGGTTTTGAAGACCGAAGAAGACTTTTCCTCCATATTTATCCGCTCTCTCAGAGATTCATGGCTCTAGCTTGATGTCATCCTCTCATAGCTATTTTTGATAGTGAGAATTCTTTTCACCTATCTGGAGCAATTCAAGAGTCTTCTCAGTTTGATTATCCGGAGTCCAACAATTCAGGTTTATTCATTCTCAGCCTTCAGTTATCATTCTCCAATCTTAACGGTGCATCGTTCAAGTGATCTCTAATCAGTTCGTGATCCCTTCATTCTCATGTATCTAGTTTGTCTCAAGCACCTTTGTTCATTTGCTAATTCTTACCGGTGATTCACCCCTACTTCGATCATTTTCAATTCTTACAGTGGTCCGTTCAAGAGTTCTCTTCCTTGGTCACCATATCAATTTATTCGTTGTTTCAACCCTTCCGGTGGTTCGTTCAATACCTTCTCAAGTTTGCGCTATATCTCTCTTAATCCTTTCTACGAGAATAAGTAGTGTGCCAAATCCATTGTTTGTCATCAATTTAAATTGGTGAAGGATAAGCATAATGTAATTCTTATTCTTGTTTCATCGAGTGAACTCAATTCCTTATCCCGGAGGTTCATCAAAATTCTTGTTTCCAATTGTTCATCTTCTCTTTTTCCCGGAGTTCCAACCTTTTCAACTATTTCATCACGGAGATCCATGTAAGTCATTACAAGGATTCACCTTGTGCTTTCAACTTCACGTTCCTTCCGTTTGATCATTCTTTTGTTTAACGGAGTTCTTCGTGGAGACTCTTACATGATGGTTCATCAAGGATTTATTTTCCTTCTTGAAGTGTTCATCGAGATTCTTTTCTTAGGAGCTCAAGTTTCTTCAACTTGCTATCCGGAGTGCAATTCTCTCTTCCATAGCATTGGAGGTGGTATTATGTCATTCTTGATAATTTGAGTTCATGTCTCATGACTCACATGTTGGTAAGAATGAGATATTTTAAATCCATCATCTCGTTGTTGAAGTTATCTTGGATTATGTTTCACCTAAAGCTTTTCCTAAGGATTGTTGCTAATTATGGTGCTGATAAATGACCCAAGTTCTTCTTCTATCCTTCCGGTGAAATAAGTTTCTCATCTTCTTGTTCATATCAATCCAATCTATTGTTTCCATTGGTGGTAGAATTTCACCTCGTAGTTTTGAGATGTTCTTCATAAGCCGACAACAAGCTTACTCTTTTCGTTGTTGGTTTTTACAAGAATTCCGTTTGACTCTTCTCCTAAAGATGCCTTTTCAAGATCTTTTGTGACATAAGATGGCATTTTCTTCTCCATTCTTTATTTCAATTATCTATCTTCTATTCTTGTGTTCCGGAGGTATTGTGATGTTGCTCTCCTCAACCCATCTTCTTGGATTGTCAGGACCATGTTCTGTTCGTGCTTATCCTTTTAAACCGGAGTGTTGTCTCCCTTTTGCTCAAGCTCTTTCATTTTATCAGGTCTTTCATATCTTATCAACCGAAGTGCTACCCGAATCGGTTCTTCTTTTCCCCTTTTCGTAATGGAGTGCTTTTAACTTTATTCTTCTCTGTTGCTTTCTTTCTTCCAATTTGTTCAACCTCGCAAGGTTCTTTGGTTTCACTCGTTTTTCAAAGGAGCAACTTAGTTTTACCTCTTCTCTTTCTCCTCCATTTTTTCCCTCCGGTGCCATTCTAGATCTCGGGACGAGATCCCCTCCTAGTGGTGGAGTGTTGTAACGCCCCGAGACCGATGTGCCAGGTGTCCTCCGCTTATTCGATGTTGTTGCGTTGTCATTGCTTGCGTGTCATGCATTGCATATCATGTCATCATGTGCATTGCATCATCATGTTTTCAAAACATGCATCCGTGCGGGTTCCCCCAGTTCCGTCCGTTGTCCGTTCTGAGCCCAGACACACTTGCACGCGCCCGCGGCACGTCCGAAATATTATTTTATAAGTGGCTGGAAAATGTTCTCGGAATGGGATGAGAGTTCACGTGTGGTCTTATTATAGTGTAGATAGACCGCCTGTCAAGTTTCATCGCATTCGGAGTTCGTTTGATAGCCCAACCGTTAAACTATAGCGGCGTTATAGTCGGTCTAACGTCGGACGTTTTCGGTCTCCGAAAACTGTTGCCGGGCCGCTTTCTCTTCTCTCCTCTCAGTCCACTGCCAACCGCCAGGCCAGCCTACCCCTCTTTGCACAGGGCATCGACCCCTCGCCCGCGCCCGAAAGTTGTCCCGAACCCGACCCGGACTGTCGCCACCGTTGTGTCTGGATCATCCCCAAACATCTACAGAACGTCTCCGTTTCTTATTTAGACTTTCCTAGCCTATATATTTTCGACCGTCGGATTTTGATCAGATGATCCAACTCCCTTCTTTTCCATATATATATATATATATATATATAATCCCTAATTTCTAGGGATCCTCCCGAGCGCCGCCACTCTTCCTGTCTCCTCATCGGGATCCTCCCCGATCCAAAATCCCTCCTCTGTTTCCATGCCTGTCCAACCTCGCTCCTCCTCCCGATCCCCATGAATCCTTCTTCCTCGCCTTCATGCTCCCGGAGACGGTTAGCACTCGCAGGCCCTCATGTCCGCGCGGCCGCAAAGCAGCAGCAGCAGTCGAGCGCCCCGTTCCCCTTCCTGCTCCTCGATCCAGAACACCGGCGGCGGCATCTACCACCATGACGACGACGCTGGACTAGCAGGTCCCCTGCCTCGTTGTCCGGCCGACACCGGCGATTAGAACGCCGCCGAAGATGAGCAGCAGCCGCCCTGTATCCTCTCCTCCCGCCTCTGTTTCTCCCTCTTCTTCCCTCCTCATGATCTCTCTCTCTTCTGCAGGCTCCAGCCGCCGCCATGGGGCGTCGCCTCTCCGAGCTCCGTCCATCGCCGGGAATGGGATCCACGGGGCCGGATCCGCCCAGCTCCAGCATGGATCGGTCGTCCCCTGACCTCCGCTCGCTCCGGTCGTCGTTCGTCCGAGTCCGACGAGCTCCTGCCGCGTCGATTTCATCTCTGCTTCGCCGCTACAACCACCATGGCGCTCGTACTTGTGCAGCTTCGGGGCCAGCGCCGCCGCCTAGAGTTTCTCCGCCTGGAGTCCCCTTCGTCTCGTCCGCGTTGCTGGCGCCCTGCCAAGTCCTTCAAGCCGTCGTGCCATACCCGAATCGAGCGTGAGCTTGAGGTCGAGCCGCTGAACGCGCCCATCCTGTAGTTGCATCCTCACTGTTTTCCGCACCCCCGCCATTAGCCTGTGGTCGCGACGGTCGTCGTCTTGCTCGCCGGCGTCGTCACCCAGTTCCTTGGTGATCCACGAAGAAGAAGGCCTGGTCTCTGGTTTTGTTCATGTAGAGCAACGCCCTTGTTTTGCACAACTTGCAGCAGCAGCGCGGTGGTAAACACCGTGCTCCTCTATCCAGGAGGTCGTGGGATCAAGTCCCAGCCGGCCACATTTTTTGCTCTGTTTGCACGCACACATCCACTTCGTGCCAAATCTGCTACCGGGCTTGCACAGTGCGTTGAATCCGGCCCGTGCATATTTTTTTTCCAGTATGTGCATTTTACCATTTCCCAGTGCATTCTTATTTACAGTAATGCCACCAGTTTAAAATGCTCATAACTAAATATCCATGCATCCAAATGATACATGGCATATATGCATCTTGCTCAGTTTTTCATGTTCTTTAACAATATGCAACTTTTATCCCTGTTAAAACTGATTAAAATTGTTGTTTGCATTGTTTTGCACAAATGACATGTTAAAACAGTTTATTTCATAACTTAATAACCGTAGCTTGGTTTTAAATAATCTTTATATGTAAATGGGGTAGAAAAATGTCTAGTTTAACATGGTGGCATCACTTTGCATGTTTAACAACCCTAAAATTGTGTTTAGGTCAGAACAGTACCAAATCCATTAATATGCACATGAGGATTTTCCGGACTTATTGCTTGTTGTTCCGGCCTCATTTAAACTTGCCTAGATAGGTAGTTTTACTTTGCTTCACCCTCTTGCCATGTTTAACAACATTTAATATAGTTGGGGTACATAAACAAGATCGAACTAAATAAGTCACGTGGTGTTTCGTCAATATGCAACGGAATTGCATATTGAGCTCCACTTAATTTGTAGGGTTGTTTGTGCTTTTTGCCATGCCATGCCTCATTAAATCGGACATGCATCATACTTGGTTGTGCATCATGCCATGTCTATGTGGTGGTTGTTTACTATGTTGTTTGCTCCTTTCCGGTGTTGCTTCTTCGGGTTGGTTCCGATAACGTCGCATTTGTGAGGATCCGTTTGACTACGTCTGTTTGTCTTCTTCATGGACTCGTTCTTCTTCCTTGCGGGATCTCAGGCAAGATGACCATACCATCGAAATCACTTCTATCTTTGCTTGCTAGTTGCTCGCTCTTTTGCTATGCCTATGCTGCGATACCTACCACTTGCTTATCATGCCTCCCATATTGTTGAACCAAGCCTCTAACCCACCTTGTCCTAGCAAACCGTTGTTTGGCTATGTTACCGCTTTGCTCAGCCCCTCTTATAGCATTGTTAGTTGCAGGTGAAGATTGAAGTTTGTTCCTTGTTGGAACATGGAGATGTTGTTCCTTGTTGGAACATGTTTACTTGTTGGGATATCACAATATCTCTTATTTAATTAATGCATCTATATACTTGGTAAAGGGTGGAAGGCTCGGCCTTATGCCTGGTGTTTTGTTCCACTCTTGCCGCCCTAGTTTCCGTCATATCGGTGTTATGTTCCCGGATTTTGCGTTCCTTATGCGGTTGGGTTATCATGGGCACCCCTTGACAGTTCGCCTTGAATAAAACTCCTCCAGCAATGCCCAACCTTGGTTTTACTGTTTGCCACCTAGCCTTTTATTTCCCTTGGGTTCTGCAGACTGATACGTCTCCGTCGTATCTACTTTTCCAAACACTTTTGCCTTTGTTTTGGACTCTAACTTGTATGATTTGAGTGGAACTAACCCGGACTGACGTTGGTTTCAGCAGAATTGCCATGGTGTTGTTTTATGTGCAGAAAACAAAAGTTCTCGGAATGACCTGAAACTCCATGGAATATCTTAGAATAAATAATAAAAAATTCTCGCCAAAGATGAAGACCAGGGGGCCCACACCCTGTCCACGAGGGTGGGGGGCGCGCCCCTCCCCCCGGGCGCGTCCCCCTACCTCGTGGGCCCCCTGGTGGCCCTCCGACGCCAACTCCAACTCCATATATTGGCTTTCGAGGAGAAAAAAACCAGAGAGAAAGTTTCATCGATTTTTACGATACGGAGCCGCCGCCAAGCCCTAATCTCTCTCGGGAGGGCTGATCTGGAGTCCGTTCGGGGCTCCGAAGAGGGGGATTCGTCGCCGTCGTCATCATCAACCATCCTCCATCACCAATTTCATGATGCTCACCGCCGTGCGTGAGTAATTGCATCGTAGGCTTGCTGGACGGTGATGGGTTGGATGAGATTTATCATGTAATCGAGTTAGTTTTGTTAGGGTTTGGTCCCTAGTATCCACTATGTTCTGAGATTGATGTTGCTATGACTTTGCTATGCTTAATGCTTGTCACTAGGGCCCGAGTGCCATGATTTCAGATATGAACCTATTATGTTTTCATGAATATATGTGAGTTCTAGATCCTATCTTGCAAGTCTATAGTCACCTACTATGTGTTACGATCCGGCAACCCCGAAGTGACAATAATCGGGACCACTCCCGATGATGACCATAGTTTGAGGAGTTCATGTATTCACTATGTGTTAATGCTTTGTTCCGGTTCTCTTTTAAAAGGAGGCCTTAATATCCCTTAGTTTCCAATAGGACCCCGCTGCCACGGGAGGGTAGGACAAAAGATGTCATGCAAGTTCTTTTCCATAAGCACGTATGACTATTTACGGAATACATGCCTACATTATATTGATGAACTGGAGCTAGTTCTGTGTCACCCTATGTTATGACTGTTACATGATGAACAACATCCGGCATAATTATCCAGCATTGACCGGTGCCTACGAGTTTTCCATATAAAGGTTTACGCTTATTTACTTTTCTGTTGCTACTGTTACAATCACTACAAAAAAACCAAAAACTTTACTTTTGTTGTCTTTACTTTGTTACCGTTATCACCACTATCATATTACTTTGCTACTAAACACTTTGCTGCAGATACTAAGTTTCCAGGTGTGGTTGAATTGACAACTCAGCTGCTAATACTTGAGAATATTCTTTGGCTCCCCTTGTGTCGAATCAACAAATTTGGGTTAAATACTCTACCCTCGAAAACTGTTACGATCCCCTATACTTGTGGGTTATCACAGACTCAAGGGTCATCATTATTTTAACCCCCCCCCCCCGGGCCAGTGCTCCTCTGAGTGTTGGTCCAAACTGTCAGCCGCCGGTGGCCACCAGGGGCAACTCTGGGCTGGCCTACCGGAAGTTTGGACAATCTAAGTGTGCCTTGAGAACGAGATATGTGCAGCTCCTATCGGGATTTGTCAGCACATTCGGGCGGTGTTGCTGGACTTGTTTTACCATTGTCGCGGATGTCTTGTAACCTGGATGCCGAGTCTGATCGGATTGTCTTGGGAGAAGGAATATCCTTTGTTGACCGTGAGAGCTTGTGATGGGCTAAGTTGGGACACCCTTGCATGGTTTTGAACTTTCGAAAGCCGTTGTCGGATTTCGGGTTCCGGCAGACCCTCAAGGTTCGAACACTGGGGTGCGCACGGAAATCTCACCTTCAACCTCTCCGTCTCGATGGGATCTAAACTACTAAAAGAGCTGCATGAAAGACACAAGATTTATACTGGTTCGGGCCACCGATGTGGTGTAATACCCTAATCCAGTGTGTGGTGGATGGATTGCCTCCTGGGGCTGGTGTGGATGAACAATACAAGGAAGAACAGCCTTGCGAGGGTCTGTTCTTGGCTATGGTGATGAACTGCTATGAAGAGTTCAGTCACCTTTCTCTCTCTTTCTCTCTCAGATCCCGGACCGAACCACCAGGAATCGAACCCCTTGCTATGTGGGTGGCTAGCCCTATTTATAGAGGCCTTGGTCCTCTCCCCAAATATTGAGTGGGAAGGGATCCAACAATGGAGGGCTAATTTGAAGGGGGACAGCGAGTACATCTATCCTGACAAAAGCAGTCTTCGCCTGCCAAAGGCTCTGGTGATGACGCCGCGCTGGGCTCCATGGTGACCTCCGTCTCGTAGTCCTCCTGGTCTTGGTCTCGTTGCACCGAAGTGGCAACCTTTGCCTGATGCCTCGGTACTCCGCGGATACGCTTGCCCCCTTTGCACCAAAGAGGAAAGAGGGACGCTGCGCGCGCTGGCACCCGCCTGGTGCCCCGTGTCGTCATGGCTTGCGTCATGGGAACCTCGTGAGGTACCCCGCCTTGAACTCTCCGCCTCCTCGCGAGCCAGCCTGACGAGGCTGTGCCTGAGGATGCGCCGTGTCGTCCGCCTCGTGAGGCTTGGCCCCTCGCGAGGGTCTTGAGCCTCGCGTTCATGAAGATGGGCCGCGCTGGGCCCCCACTTGAGCCACACCGCAGGCCGCAGGCAGGCAAGTCTGGGGACCCCCGTTCCCAGAACACCGACAGTAGCCCCCGGGCCCAAGGCGCGCATGGACTTGGCCGTGCCGAGAGGCGAAAGGGCAAGGGCGAAGCGCCGCGGGCCCTAACAGCCTGCGGCCTTGGACGCCGCAAGGCGGTTGATTGGACGTGAGCGGCACCGTTCCCCCACGCTCCCTTATTGTGCGCCCTGCTAGGCGGGCTTGTAGTTGTACACAGTCGTCCCCTTTCCTGTTGCTCGGGTGTCCTCTGTCCTTCCTTCTTCCGAGCGCCTCCCCCTGCCTTCAATCCAATCTAGAATCCCCCCCCTCCTTCCCACCGCCATGGCTCCGACGGGGAAGGAGAGAGCAGAGAAACCCATGCCTTCGTCTTGTGCGCCGCCAATGGTGGCCCCCCTCGTCGGCCGGTCAACTGTGCTCAACCAAGAGTGCCTGGGCAGGGACAGCCTGGCCCTGGCCACCGTCTTCAACGAGTGCGGAAGGACGACTGCCTGGCCCGCGTCCCACTTCTCAATTGATAGGACAGCCACTGAGGTCCCATGTTTTACCGATGCCTTGTGGGCGGGTCTGGTTCCCCCTTTCTCCGATTTCTTCAATGTCGTGCTTTCGCATTATCAGATCCACTTAATGCACCTAAGTCCTGAGTCCATCACCCTCCTTTCGGTCTTTGCCTTCGTTTGCGAAGCCATGGTGGGCATCCCTCCTTCGGTCGCCCTGCTGCACCACTTCTTCTCGCTGCGTCTTGTCGATCCTTCCCAGCGCTGGGCATGCGCGAGCTTTGCTATCGAGCCTGTGTCCGAGGCGTCTGGAATTGACTTCCAACTCCCCCAGCCCGCGGCCGGGTTTCACGAGCGGTGGTTGTATATGGACGCAGGGCTACCCAGCCCCCTACTATCAGAGCCGACCTCACCTGTCGTCCCTAATTCGGGTTGGGGCCAGGAGACGCTGAAGAGCCCTCGTCTTGTCTTCGTCTGGCCCCGCTTCGTGCTCCTGAGGAAACTCGGCGTGACAGTGCCCAAAGTGGTGAAGGAGTTTCTGTTGTGCCATGCCGCTCCCCTGCAGCAGCACTCTCGCCGAATGTGGGCCTTCCGGGGGCGCGAGGACGACATGAGGCTCCAGGAAGAAGACCTGGCTCCCGCGGCGCTAAAGTCAATGCTCCTGACTTTGGCCGGGGACCCCAATCCTGGCAACATCTGGCAAGGCGGGGCCTTGCTATATCTCTGTCAGAGCAAGGCTGACTTCGTGAAGCAGATGCCCGCCTTCGATGAGTGGGGGCTGCGCCCCGCCGGTCCCCAAGGGCCTCGCGAGAACCCTGTAGTGGTGACTCCCCTCCCAATCGGCCAAGGCGACTCCTCCTCAAGCGGCGGAGAAGGGAGGCAGGAGGCGCCTGAGGCCGAGAGGGCTCCGGAGGAGGGGGCAGCGTTGTGCGCCGCTCGTGAGGGGACGGCTCCGGAGGAGGGTGCGGCGCCCGAGGCTGCTCGAGCGGGGGCAGCTCCGGAGGAGGGTGCAGCACCCGATGCCGCTCGTGAGGAGACAGCTCCTGAGGCCCGTACTGCTGCGGCTGAAGGTGGTAGGCAGCCGCTCCCAGCGCCCGGGGCTGGGGCCTTGAAGGCCTTGGTCCCGGCTTCTGATGAGGTGATTGGTGGCACGCGCCAGGCAGGCGCTCCCGGCGCGGGCCGTCCTGGTGCCTCGTCCTCGCGGCAGGTTGATCCTTGCGCTCTTCTCTTGGGCCGCTTCCGCGTGGACTTCGAGGCCCTCCGGAGGAAGAGGGAGGCTCTAGGTGTTGACTCCCCTTGTCGCGTGCGGAAGCGCAGGAAGTACTTCGCCACTGACGAGTAAGTCTTTTTCCTCTCTGACTCCCGATCCTCTTGTTGCTTTCGCTGATTCTTGCTCCGCAGGCCCCTTCCAACTGAGATCGCGGGAGTCGCCGAGGCACCACCTCCGTCGGCATCGCCTCCTCCGCCATCCTCAAGTGCTCCGAGCAGCTCTGCCCTCGTGGTGAGGGCGTCTGATGGGGCGGATCATCCCAAGGTGCGCCGCGGCCCTTCATTCCCCGCGCTTCTCCTTCGCGAGCCTTCTCAGGGGATAGCCAGTCTGTCGGGTACCTCCCGTCTGGCCTTGGACTATGACTGGTTGAGGTGCCACCTACGCCCCTCATCTGGAGGTAGGCTGGCCCTTGGTTGGGCTTCTGATGTGGCGCGTTCGTCCGTTGCGAGGTCGCCAGCCCCCAGCCCCCTGCCCGGAGGGGGAACGATGACTCGTAGCCCCCGGCGCCTGCTTGGGGCGGATGATGACGTGGAAGATGTGCTCGAGCACGCTCGGGAGCGCCGCTCTCGCCGCCAAGGGTTCCTTCGACGAGCGGCCGACGCGGTGGACCTGCTTGGGGAAGAGCTTGCCGCTGAAGATGCTCGCCTGGAGGCCGAGGGCCTGCACCTAGCTGCAAGGAGGCGCGAGCTAGAGGCCGCCGTCGCCCTTGCGCGCCGCCAACGCGACCTTGATGATGAAGAAGCGAAGGCGTCGCTGGAGGCCTCCCGAGTGGCCCGCTCCCAGGCCATCGAGGAGGCCCGGAGAGCTGGCGGGTGGCGAGAGGTGGTGGAGGAGCGAGCTCACGAGCCCCTGGCCCGATGCCACTCGTTGGAGGAGCAAGTGGAGCTGTGCGAGGCAGCCCTCGCGTCGATGGAGGTGGCCTCCGGTGACCCAACTGAGCTTCAGAAGCGCGACGAAGCGTTGGTGCTGGAGGCCGCCGAACGCTCCCGTGAGTACAAGAGGCTGGAGACGAGGGAGCGCCTAGTGACGCGGGCGGAGGACGACGTCGCTGCGCGGGAAGCGCGTGTCCTGGAGGAGGTTTTTCGTCGCGTGGCGATGGCGCGCCAAGGCCTCGAGCGCGAGTTCGAGGGGAAGCTGGGGATGATCCGGGTCGAAGCCGAAGGCAAAACCGCAGCCCTGAGGACCCAACGGGACGAGGCGATGCGGCTGGCCGACGCCTCCCGGGCTGCCCTTGAGGCGGCGCAGAAAGAGCTGGCCGCCTCTCAAGCCGAGGTGCTCCGCATTCGCCAACGGATGGAAGAGGCCGAGGCCGTCGAGCGCCAGAACGCCGACGAAATACGCCAGCGGCGGCTCCTGGAGCACGCACATGGCCCAATGTTCACCACTCTCAGGGAGAGGGCCAACTTGGCCTTGGGCAACATCTGCGAGGCATCCGTCGGTGAGCCACACACGATCAACTACGCCGGTAACCTGCAGTTCTTCACCACCGTGGTGGCGCAGCTGGAGGCGCAGTCGGTTAGGGCCAACAGGTTGGTGGAGGAGAGGAGCCACGCCTTGCTCAAGTGCGCCTTCTCCCGTGTCTTCAGCCATCTTCAGAACATGAATCCCCGCTTCGACTTTGATGCCGTCATCGCCCTAGTCCCCCAGGCCCTCCGGGACGACCTGTCGCGCTTGGTGGAGGATAACGTGGACGCCCTTGTCAGGGCCTTTACTTCGGACGACAGCGACGTGGTCGTGGGTGCTGACAAGGATGGTGCGGCGAGCGGCCCTGACGCCGCCGGCAGCGACGCAGGCGTCGATGGCGAGCTTGGCGACTCCGGCGAGGGCTCAGGAGGTGCTTCCGGGGACGAATTGGGGGATTGGTCCGACTGAGAGCGTATCGCTCCTATCTTTTTCACTCTACATGAATAGAACTCAGGCTTTTGACCTGGTGGTGTGTGAGAGCATTTTGGGAGGGGAAGCCCCTCATGTAGAAACATGTGTCTATCATATCAGTAGTAACCAAACTGCACTCACGCCTGACGGTGGGCTGGTTTACCTTTGTCCCACGCTGGTTCCGAGGCGGCCTGCAGGAGGGCGCGATGCCTTGGGCGCTTTCTAGCTGGGTCCTCAGGATGTGAGGTTGTCGCTGATGAGAAACTCCTCATGCGTTGGCCTTCTCCATGGGCCCTGGGCCTTCTCCCGAACGCGATGACTTCACAAGCACTCGCCTTGCTTAGCAGGCTCTGGTCCTTTCCCTCAAGCGCGAGAGCTTCACAGGCAGTCACCTTGCTTCACAGGCTCTGGGCCTTTTCCTCGAGCGCGAGAGCTTCACAGGCACTCGCCTTGCTTCACAGGCTCTGGGCCTTTTCCTCGAGCGCGAGAGCTTCACAGGCACTCACCTTGCTTCACAGGCTCTGGGCCTTTTCCTCGAGCGCGAGAGCTTCGCAGGCACTCGCCTTGCTTCACAGGCTCTGGGCCTTTTCCTCGAGCGTGAGAGCTTCACAGGCACTCGCCTTGCTTCACAGGCTCTGGGCCATTTTCCTCGAGCACGAGAGCTTCACAGGCACTCGCCTTGCTTCACAGGCTCTGGGCCTTTTCCTCGAGCGCGAGAGCTTCACAGGCACTCGCCTTGCTTCACAGGCTCTGGGCCTTTTCCTCGAGCGCGAGAGCTTCACAGGCACTCGCCTTGCTTCACAGGCTCTGGGCCTTTTCCTCGAGCGCGAGAGCTTCACAGGCACTCGCCTTGCTTCACAGGCTCTGGGCCTTTTCCGGATAGGACAACCTCCGCAGGCACCCGAAAATCCTCCCGAGAGGGAGCAACAACGGCAGCTTGGGCTGCGCACTAGCCTGGCCTGACCCGGCTCGCGAGGGGCTCGCGAGGGGAGGTAGCTGTGATGAAGCGGCAACCAGAACGCCAGAACAGCTCGAGCGAGAACAAGCACCCCTCCCACAAACACACGCAAATCTCAAATTCGAATCCAACTTAAATCCAGCGAGAGAAAAGCTACAACCAAAGGGAAGGGCAACAAAAGGCAGACAAAAGGCCGCGTCTGGCACCTAATCTAGTCTTGGACGTCTTCTCACCAACGCGGAGCTAAGTGTTGTCCACTAGGTGTGGGAGGGAGCCCCAGGGCCTGAGGCCGGCACCCCTGAGACTCCGGGGCATGTACAGCCCCACTCATTATTACGTGAGAGTGTCACGGGGCGGCAAGCTTCACAGGCACTAGGCCTTCTTCACAGGTACTGGCCTTGCTTCATATCGCCAGACGAGGGCCCCGCCTTACACCACACTCTAGTGCCATCAGCAATGACCGGAACCCAGGACGCCACCCGATGGGGTAGAGCGGTCGCTAGCGGTTCCCCCGACGACCACGGGTCCTCTGCCAGGGGCAGGCCCTGAGGCACCTCCCTAGCAGAGGGCCTACTTCCTGAGAACGCCTTGCTCCGAACGCCGCGGTGGTGATGTCGGATCCCGGCCCCTCCCCCGTAGCCCCATGCACCCTCCTCCCGAGGGGTGAGGGACTGTAGGAGCGGGGCAGCCGCTCGCCGCGGCGACCTGCACCTCCTGTGATCCACGGTTAGCATATACCTGCCCCTGAAGAGTTAGCGGCGCCCGGTGATCGCTGCCTTCAGCGTGGCCAGCGGGCTCATCCTGGAGTGCCTGGAAGGGCTCGGCCTCCATCACCTCATCACCCCAGCTGGGGCCGAGGAGTGAGCCCTGCCCGTCCTCATGGGGGTGTCCTTGGTCCATCATGAGGGGCACGTACTCTTCCGTCGCCGTCATCCCGTACGCCATGCCATGGCGCCCCGCATGCCATGCGGCCCCACCTGTCATGCCTGCCACTGGGTGGCAATGCGGCCGCCCTCCGGGGCCGCGGGTCGCGTCGAGTCCTTCTCCTTCACGGGACGGGGGCGGGGCAGCGCCGCCACCGGTCCGGTGCTGACAGCTTCGCTGGCGTCGGAGTAGCCTTGAAGCCCGCGGGCGCACGCGGAGCCCCCGTGCGGGTCGCTCTGGGCCTGAGACGGGAGCTGGGTGGAGAATGGGTGAGCCCCCGAGGCGGTGAAGCCCAGGAGCTCCACCACTCGCTCTAGCAGCACGTCATGGCCGCCCTCCAGCAACCTGCACCGAAGCAGCTCTCGGGCCACCGTGAGCGCGGCCCTCGAATTCGCCTGCTCCTGGTGGGTGTATGGTGTCGTTGTCGCAGCATGATTGGAGGCCCTTGCTGCCGACCGAGCCTGCCGCGGCGTAAGAGTTGCCGAAGTCTGTCCGCGTCACCCGCGGCCCGCAGCACCCTGCGAACCGCGAGCTGCCTGGGACGCGGGGTCGCCCGAGGCGAGCGGTTCCGCGTGTTTGGGCCATGCAGCCCACGGGTCGGGGTTGACCTCCTGGTCGCCGGGCATGGCGATGAAGACGCGATGGGGCACGGAGTGGTGGAGGACGAATTCCGGCGCACCCCTACCTGGCGCGCCAAATGTCAGATTTCAGGTTCCGGCAGACCCTCAAGGTTCGAACACTGGGGTGCGCGCGGAAATCGCACCTTCAACCTCTCCGTCTCGATGGGATCTAAACTACTAAAAGAGCTGCACGAAAGACACAAGATTTATACTGGTTCGGGCCACCGATGTGGTGTAATACCCTACTCCAGTGTGTGGTGGATGGATTGCCTCCTGGGGCTGGTGTGGATGAACAATACAAGGAAGAACAGCCTCGCGAGCGTCTGTTCTTGGCTGTGGTGATGAACTGCTATGAAGAGTTCAGTCACCTTTCTCTCTCTTTCTCTCTCAGATCCCGGACCGAACCACCAGGAATCGAACCCCTTGCTATGTGGGTGGCTAGCCCTATTTATAGAGGCCCTGGTCCTCTCCCCAAATATTGAGCGGGAAGGGATCCAACAATGGCGGGCTAATTTGAAGGGGGATAGCGAGTACATCTATCCTGACAAAAGCAGTCTTCGCCTGCCAAAGGCTCTGGTGATGACGCCACGCTGGGCTCCATGGTGACCTCCGTCTCGTAGTCCTCCTGGTCTTGGTCTCGTTGCACCGAAGTGGCAACCTTTGCCTGATGCCTCGGTACTTCGCGGATACGCTTGCCCCCTTTGCACCAAAGAGGAAAGAGGGACGCTGCGCACGCTAGCACCCGCCTGGTGCCCCGTGTCGTCATGGCTTGCGTCATGGGAACCTCGCGAGGTACCCCGCCTTGAACTCTCCGCCTCCTCGCGAGCCAGCCTGATGAGGCTTTGCCTGAGGATGTGCCGTGTCGTCCGCCTCATGAGGCTTGGCCCCTCGCGAGGGTCTTGAGCCTCGCGTTGATGAAGATGGGCCGCGCTGTGCCCCCACATGAGCCACGCCGCAGGCCGCAGGCAGGCAAGTCTGGGGACCCCCGTTCCCAGAACGCCGACAGTCGTGCCTGCGATTATGGGCAGATGGGAATTTGTTAATGTCCGCTTGTAGAAAACCTGAAGTTGACCTTAATTAAAATGCATCAACCGCGTGTGTAACCATGATGGTCTCTTTCCAGCAGAGTCCGGGAAGTGAACACGGTGTTGGAGTTATGCTTGACGTAGGTTGTTCTAGGATCACTTCTTGATCATAGTTTCTCGACCGTGCTTTTGCCTTCTCTTCTCGCTCTCATTTGTGTATGTTAGCCACCATATATGCTAGTCGCTTGCTGCAGCTCCACCTCATACCTTCACCTTACCCATAAGCTTAAATAGTCTTGATCGCGAGGGTGCGAGATTGCTGAGTCCCCGTGACTCATAGATACTTCCAAAACCAGTTTGCAGGTGCTGATGATATCGTGCAGGTGACGCAACCGAGATCAAGGAGGAGCTCAATGAAGATCGTGTTCGTTATGTCGTTTCTGTTTCTAGTTGATCAGTAGTGGAGCCCAGTTGGGGTCGATCAGGGATTTGTGTAGCATTTGGGTAGTCTTCTTTTATTTTGGTTTCGTAGTCGGACCATGATTGTATCTGTTTGATGTAATGCTTTATTCATGTAATTGGGTGAAGTGGCGATTGTAAGCCAACTATGTATCTCTTTCCCTTATGTATTACATGGGTTGTGTGAAGATTACCTCACTTGCGACATTGCTTTCAATGCGGTTATGCCTCTAAGTCGTGCTTCGACACGTGGGAGATATAGCCGCATTGAGGGCGTTACAACGACGTACCAAAGTGTACGAATGTAGATTAAAATATCAAAATAAAGAAGAAGCTAGTGCCACATATGTTGGGCCGCAAACTGTTTCCATTATAATTTTGATTAATACGTCAAAGCGTTCTTGAATAAAAAGTGCGATAAGCAATAGTGGCCATTTAACATTCCAAGACCAAGGGGGAGCTGCGTACGGGTCCTGAAAATAGGTAGAATGATCGCCAAGAAGGACATCTAGAGATTCCCCCATACGTCTGTGCTACTTGTCACCTTGGTGTATCCGTCCTTCAAAAGGACCAATTTATCAGGCCATCGAACGGGGCCTGTGAAAAGGAACCTAAAAACGATAAAAGGAAATGTAAGTGTATGTGTGTCCCAGGAAGGTTGAGCCGTATTGTGGTTCACAGTATGGTTATGCCTCCGTCTCTACCCATGGTATTTTTAGTGCGTAGTTATGTATGCGTGGTACGTATGCTGCCACTTGGTCGGGACTGAGACGGAGGTCGAATTGCTAATCGAGCTCCTGACGAGTTGGGCTGTCCTGCCGCAGAGTAGTCCAGACTCATTTGTATGTGTCAGGGAGCATGGCCACCGAATTAAGGTTTTGCTTATGAAGGCCACTCTGTACCTCTGCTGCCAGGGCAGCGGTGTGCTCCTCGTTACAGAGGGAGTGCTTTGTGTTTCCATTGACTGTTATGATGGCGCGTGGTCCGGGCATCTTTAGCTTGAGATAAGCATAGTGCGGCACCGTGTTGAATCAGGCAAACGCGGTTCGTCCGAGCAGTGTGTGATAGCCGCTGCGGAAGGGGACGATATCGAATATTAACTCTTCGCTTCGGAAGTTGTCCGGAGATCCAAAGACGATCACCAATGTGATTGAGCCCGAGCAGTGGGCCTCTACACTTGGTATAACTCCTTTAAAGGTAGTTTTGGTGGGCTTGATCCTTGATGGATCGATGTCCATTTTGCGCATTGTATCCCGATAGAGCAGGTTTAGGCTCATGAGGACTCGTGTGAGGTGGAATCCATCAATTATTGGGTCGAGGACCAGTGCGGCTAAACCGCCATGACGGATACTGGTCGGATGGTCCCTGTGATCAAAGGTGATCGGGCATGACAACCATGGGTTGAATTTTGGGGCGATTGGCTCTATCGCATAGACGTCCCTGAGCGCACGCTTGTGCTCCCTCTTGGGGATATGGGTAGCGTATATCATGTTCACCGTTTTGACTTGAGGGGGAAACTTCTTCTCTCCCCCTGTGTTCGGTGGACGGGGCTCCTCGTCGTCATTCTCGCTTTGCAACGCCTTCTCCTTGTCTTCGACATTTAATTTGCCGGCCTATTTGAAGACCCAACAACCCCGATGAGTATGATTCGCTAGTTTATCAAGGGTGCCATGGATCTGACATGGATGATCGAGTATGCAGTCTAGGCTGGAAGGGCCTTGATTATTCCTTTTGTATGTCTTCTTCCACTGTCCAAACATGGAGCCACTAAATCCGGCGTTGACCACCGAGTCCTTGGTATTATCACCATTGCTTCGACGCTTGTGCCTGTTGCATCGGGGCTTGCCGTTGCTATTTCTGGCTTCCGAAGTGCCAGGTTCACTTGCATTGTTATTGCTATGGGCTAGCAAGCTATCTTCGCCCGCGCAAAAGCGGGTCATATGCGCCGTGAGGGCTGCCATGGACTTCGGTTTTTCTTGGCCGAGTTGTCGGGCGAGCCATTCGTCCCGGATGCTATGTTTAAAGGCCGCTAGGGCTTCATCATCCGAACAGTCGACGATCTAGTTCTTTTTAGTTAGGAGCCTAGTCCAGAATTTCCTGGCTGACTCTCCGGGCTGTTGGATTATGTGACTTAAGTCGTCGGCATTCGGAGGTCGAACATATGTACCTTGGAAGTTGTCAAGAAAGGCTTCTTCCAAATCCTCCTAGCTGCCAATGGAATTTTCGGGCAGGCTGTTCAGCCAGTGCCGGGCTGGCCCTTGAGTTTTAGGGGGAGGTATTTGATGGCATGAAGATCATCACCGCGGTCCATATGAATATGGAGAATGAAGTCTTCAATCCATACCGCGGGGTCTGTGGTTCCATCATATGATTTGATATTCACGGGTTTGAACCCTTTTGGGAATTCATCTTCCATGACTTCATCAGTGAAGCAGAGAGGGTGTGCGGCGCCTCTATATCAGGCTAGTTCGTGACGTAGTTTGGATGGAGTCCGTCTACGATTTTTGGCTTGGACATAATTGTGCTTGCCATGTTCGACTTGATAGCCATCATCACGTGTCGAGGCATGCCCCCATGATCCGTAGATTGATCTGGTCGGACCTGTTTTATTCTTCAGGCCCTGCCGGAGATCATACGTGTATCCTTGAGCAGTTTTGTCTCTGCCTTTACGGCGAGGTAGGGCGGGCTGGTGTTCAGCTTGTGTTGCTGCTTTGTCCCAGCCACATGGTGGTCGGTCAGCCGCATTGTGCGCTGATGGCATGGGCTCCAATGCATCGTCATCGAATTGAGGTAGTAATTTGCGCTCCGGGTAACTTTTGAGTGGTCGCTTGAGGCCGTATTCGTCGGCTTCCAGGACATTAGTCCATCTATCATTGAGTAGGTCTTGATCAGCTTGAAGCTGTTGCTGCTTCTTTTTCAGGCTCCTTGTAGTGGCTATCAGCCGGCGCTTGAAGCGCTCCTGCTCGAGAGCCTCCTCAGGCACGATGAAATCCTCGGTGCCGAGGCTCGCCTCATCCTCGGAGAGTGAAGGGTAATTACTGTCCTTCAAGTCTTCATGTACGGCCTGTTCATTAGGGCTGACTCGCCCATCTTCCCGTTCGTCATGTTCGAAAGTTGGTTGAACAAGGTCTTCATTTTCTCCGGCATCGTCTAGGGTATTGTTTTCTCCTTTGTCGGTGTTACTATCTTTTTCACGGCGTGATTTAGAGCAGCGCCGCTGTCATCGGCGCTTTGGTTGTATCTCCGGAGGTTTGTCTTCCACTGGTTCTTCTTTGTCATCGTCGTTGATTTCTTGGGGTGTGTCCACCGTGCACACGTCGTAGGAGGAGGTGGCCGTCCAGCGCCCGGTAAATGGCGGGTTTTGGGCTTGCTCCTTTTCGGCATCGTCGTCCATACCATCGATGTCTCCAGAGTCGTAGTCGAGCATGTCGGTTAGATCTTCGACAATGGCTATTAAGTGGGGGGTGGGTGGGAAGAGAATTTCCCCGTCATCGGCCCCCAGTTCAAACCGGATATAATTCGGCTGTGAGTCCTCTGCTAAAGAGAGTGTTTTTAATGAGTTTAGCACATCGCCTAAAGGTGAGTGTCGGAAGATGTCCGCAGAGCTGAATTCAACGGCCGGCGCCTGGTAAGGCTCGTCGGACATGGATGCACGAAGTTCGGAACTAGTGACCGGAGATGAGTCCGGGGGTCCGGTGACGCGGACCTGATTTGAAGTTGGGTCTGTGTGCAGCTCCAATGCCGCTGATTCTGCGGCTTCCGTGGTGGGGTTAACTTCCCGTCTTCGGATGGCGCAAGTTGTTCCGAATCCAGGGCCAGAGCGCTTATAGGCTCAATCTCCTGTGCATGGTCAGATGACAGATTTAGGTTATGTTCATCGTGGTGGCAGGGAGCGGCTGCCATGGGCTCAAATCCGTGAAAGATCAAGTCTCCGCGGATATCAGCGATGTAGCTCAAGCTTACAAACCTGACCTGACGGCCAGGGGCATAGCTATCGATCTGCTCCAGATGGGCAAGCGAGTTGGCCCGCAGTGCGAAGCCTCCGAACACGAAGATCTGGCAAGGGAGAAAGACATCCCCCTAGCAGTGTTGTTGTAGATGATGGCTGGGACCATCGAACCTTCTGACAACGGCACAATGGAACTCTCAATGAAAGCACCAATGTTGGTGTCAAAACCGGCGGATCTCGAGTAGGGGGTCCCGAATTGTGCATCTGAGGTTGATGGTAACAGGCGATAGGGAACACAATGTTTACCCAGGTTCGGGCCCTCTCGATGGAGGTAAAACCCTAAGTCTTGCTAGATTAATATTGATGGATATAGGGGTTACAAGAGTTGATCTACCACGAGATCGTAATGGCTAAAACCCTAGAAGTCTAGCCTATGCGATTATGATCATCCCTATGGACTAAATCCTCCGGATTATATAGACACAGGAGGGGACTAGGGTTGTACAAAGTCGGTTACAGAGAAAGGAATCTTCATATCCGAACGCCAAGCTTGCCATCCACGCCAAGGAGAGTCCCATCCGGACATGGGTGAGAGTCTTCGGTCTTGTATCTTCGTAGCCCATCAGTCTGGCCCATGTCCAATAGGCCGGACGCCCGAGGACCCCTTAGTCCAGGACTCCCTCACCAGGCAGAGGGCGAGGTTCACAACGCGGCAACGACTATTGCCAGGGAAACAGAGACCCCCGCCCGGCAGACCTCTCCAAGTATCTATTTTAACTCTCCTTCCTTTTCATATTCTAGCTGCCTCCATTGGTTTCTTCATTTGCATCGAGACTTCCACTCCCTTGTTTTGTTCACTGGCCCTTTTCATCCGCAGCCTCCCAGGGCAAAGAATTAGACTTGTTAGAGGTGGTGGCGGACATAGGGAGGTCTGCCGCAGATGAAGATGTGAAGGTTGCGGCAACTGAGGGGTAGGATTTGGCTGCCGGGAGAGCACAAGGTTCCTTGGCGGTGGTGGAGCATCCCCTGGACAGCACCTTAGTGGAGGAAGTAGTCATCGAGGCGAAGATTCCTCTTCAAACCATGGGCCCACTCCCTTCTTCCGGGGGTGCTGTTGATGCCCCGCCATCTTCTTTGAATACGCTGACTGTGGCGCCATTGCTGCCAGACATCGGAGCCCCGGCCCGTTCTTGACAGATGCAGATCTTGATGAAGAGCTTCAGCGCCTTCTGGCCCCGTTACATCTGGGAGGCATGGAAGCTGATCACTCAGCTGCCATTACCGCTGATTTTTCCTTCATGGAATCCATGGCGGTTGGTGTGAAGGAAATGCAAGCCCGGCACCGCCAGAAGTCGCAGGAGCTCAAGGAACGGTGTGAATCTGCCGGCACTATGGACCAGAGGCTGAAGGACAAGTGCCGAGAACTGCATGAATGGCATGACAAGCAGTTCAAAGGTACTCATGAAGCAGCAGTTAGATCCTTCATACAATGAGGGAAGATGTCGTGGCTCGTGAGGGGTTCTTGGCGGACCATCAAGCTTCCTTGGATGCCAGGGAGCGAGGGATCTCCCTCCGAGAGGAGAATCTTGAAGCCCTCCTCGCCAAGGATGAGAGTTTGGAGGCCTTGGTGCAGCAACGCACCAAGGAATAGAAGGACGAACATGGGGCTTCCCTGGATACTCTTGCCACTGAACACGCCGCCCAGCTGAAGAAGCTTGTTGAAGATCTGGATGTCGCGTCTTCCGCCAAGGCCGAGCTTGATCGCCAGGTAGCCAAACTAAAGGAAGACCTTGTCGGAAGTTCCAACAAGGTGGAAGTACTCAAAGAAGAGGAACGTCAAGCTGAACTTCACTTGGTGGATGTGCAATTGCAACTCTCCTCCAAGACCCAAAATCTCCAGGCCACCGACAAAAATATCTCTGACATGAAGGCAAGGATTGGCTCGCTAGAGCAGTCAATGGAGTCCCTCGAATCCTGGCAGAAGCTGCAGTCCAAGGACTTGGAGACGCCAAGTGCCTCCGGCAAGATGCAGATGACAGGCTGACAAACCAGGTCAACACGAACAACATTTGGATCAAGAGCCTAGTTGACGTCGCAGAGCGTCTTGGTGCCCAAGTTGCGGCGATGGGCATGGATGGCCCAGTCTACTCAGCCAGCACGCAAGAGGTCCCGAGCGTCAAGCTGGGTATCTTCTGTCGGCGTTCTGGGAACGAGGGTCCCCAGACTTGCCTGCCTGCGGCCTGCGGCGTGGCTTGAGTGGGGGCCCAGCGCGGCCCATCTTCATCAACACGAGGCTCAAGACCCTCACGAGAGCCAAGCCTCGCGCGGCGGACTACACGGCGCATCCTCGGGCACGGCCTCGTCAGGCTGGCTCGTGAGGAGGCGGAGAGTTCAAGGCGGGGTACCTCGCGAGGTACCTATGACACAAGCCATGACGACACGAGGCACCAGGCGGGTGCCAGCGCGCGCAGCGTCCCTCTTTCCTCTTTGGTGCAAAGGGAGCAAGCGTATCGGCGGAGTACCGAGGCATCAGGCAAAGGTTGCCACTTCGGTGCAACGAGACCAGGACCAGAAGGACTACGAGACGGAGGTCACCATGGAGCCTAGCGCGGCGTCATCACCAGAGCCTTTGGCAGGCGAAGACTGCTTTTGTCAGGATAGATGTACTCGTTGTCCCCCTTCAAATTAGCCCGCCATTGTTGGATCTCTTGCCGCTCAATATTTGGGGAGAGGACCAGGGCCTCTATAAATAGGACCAGCCACCCACATGACAAGGGGACGACGGGTGAGAGAAAAAGCATAGAGAGAGAGAGAGAGGGTGACTGAACTCTTCACAACAGTTCATCACCACAGCCAAGAACAGACCCTCGCGAGGCTTTTCTTCCTTGTATTGTTTGTCCTCACCAGCCCCAGGAGGCAATCCATCCACCACACACTGGAGTAGGGTATTACACCACATCGGTGGCCCGAACCAGTATAAATCTTGTGTCTTTTGTGCAGTTCTTTTAGTAGTTTAGATCCCATCGAGACGGAGAGGTTGAAGGCGAGATTTCCGCGCGCACCCCAGAGTTCGAACCTTAAGGGTCTGCCGGAACCCGAAATCCGACATTTGGCGCGCCATGTAGGGGTGCGCCGGAATTCGTCTTCCACCGCTCCGCTCTCCTCCGACCGTCGCGTCCATGTCTGGCGCTCGTCGAGCCCGCGCCGAGCGCCGGGCCGCCATCGCTTCTCGCGTCACCCAGACGGCCCCCGTCGGTGGGCGTCCTCATCGTTCCCCGTCGCCCGCCGTCAACGCCGCCACTGGCCCGGCGGGGGGCGAGCAGCAGGCATCGTCTCAGCACCCGTCCGTGCGGCATGACGGCCGCACCGCCACTCCGTCACTCGCACCAGCTAGCTCTTCGTCCCGCGCGCTCCGCGCACCCTTGGAGGCTCGAGCTGCGCTCCTCGCGGCAAACGAGCTCCTGCGTTACCGTCCCATCGACGACGTCTATGAAGAATGGCTCGACCGCGTCGCCGAGCTTGTCCGCGCCGCAGGGGGCTCTTCTGCGCCATCCGTCCCTCTGCGCCGCACTCCGCCCCGCGCTGGCGACGAAGCTCCGGAGGCGCACCAGCTGCCTCCCCTCCAAGAAGATGCCGTGGCTCCAAGGCGACTGGCCCCTGGGCGGAACCCGCTCTGCCAGGCGCCATCGCAACAAGAGCGAAGCTGCCAAGAAATCCCTTGCCCGCAGGGGGCTGCCAGGGCGCTCCCTGCTCCAGCGTCGGCACGTCAAGACCCCACCCTGCTCCTAGCTGCAGCGCGTGGGGACCCTGAAGACCAAGCTCTCCACCAACCGAGACCTTTCGTGGCCACCGCGGGCTGCCACGCCTACACCACTGAGCTGCGCAGCGTCGCGTGGCCCAGCAAGTTCAAGCCCGACCTGCCTCCTCGGTACGACGGCACAACCGATCCCGCAGAATTCCTATAGCTCTATGAGCTGGGTATCGAGGCTGCCGGCGGGGATGAAAAGGTCATGGCGAACTGGTTCCCCATGGCGCTCAAGGAAGGGGCGCGAACCTGGCTCCTGAATCTGGCTCCAGGCACGATCTCCTCTTGGGACCACATGCGCGCCCGCTTCATCGCCAACTTCCAAGGTACTCACGACCGGCCGCCTGCCGTGAGCGACATGCGCCGCATCAAACAACAACCCGGAGAGACCCTGCAAAAGTACATCCAGCGCTTCAACAGCGCGCGCCTCAAGATCCCTAGGGTGTTGGAGGAGGCCATCATCTCCGCATTCTCTGACGGCGTGCGTGACGTCAAGATGAAGGAGGAGTTGGCGATGCACGAAGACCTCTGCACCTCCCTGGAGCTGTTCAACTTGGCGAACAAGTGCGCCAGGGCTGAGGAGGGACGTCTCTCCCTCCTCGAGCTGCCTGCCGCGGACCCAGAAGAGAAGAAGCCCAAGGCCAAGGACGTGAAGCACAAGGGGGCTGCCGTGCTCGCAACCGAACCAGACACCAAGCGGGGCAAAGATCTGCCCGAACCCTCCAGAAGCAGCCGGTACTGTGTGTACCATGACCTCCACACCCACAACACCAATGAATGTCAAGAGCTCTGCGACGTGCAAGAAGGAAGTATCGGCCGTCGCCCTGACCGTGCTGACCGGGGCTACGGCCGGGGAGGAGGAAGAAACCCAGGGCACTGGGAAGACCGCGGCCCGCGCCAGGGGTGGCGCGATCAGCCTCGCGAGGACCGCTGGCGGGACCTGCCTCGCGAGGGGGACTGGAGAGACCAGCCTCGTGAGGACCGCCCTCATGGCAACGCAGGCCTACCTCCGCTGCCGCCTCCACCAAGAGGAACAAAGACCGCCATCAAGACGAGGGGGCTGGGGGCTTCCAGGAACCGCGCACGATCGCCTGCATCCTGGGCGGAGCTCAAGCCCCAGCCTCCCAACATATCTTTAAGCAGTTTGCCCGTAAAGTGAATGTAGTTCTCCCCAAGCTCGAAGCAACGCGCCCCCTCAGGTGGTCGGTGTGCCCCATCACGTTCAGCTCGGCAGACCAGCTCAAGTGCGCGGCCACTGCAGGAGTCCTCCCGATGCTCTACTCCCCGGTCATCAGCAACGTGCAGGTCACCAAGACCCTCATCGATGGTGGGGCAGGGCTCAGCGTCCTGTCCGTGGAAACATTCAACAACCTCCAAGTGCCCTATGACCAGCTTCAGCCAACCAGGCCTTTCTCCGGGATCACCGACGGTTCCATAGTCCCGATCGGGCAGGTCCGCCTCCCTGTCACCTTCGGGGCCCGCAGCAACTACCGCACCGAGCTCATCAACTTCGACGTCGCCCACATCCGCCTGCCGTACCACGCCATCCTCGGGTACCCAGCGCTGGCCAAGTTCATGGCCGTGACCCACCACGGCTACAACGTCCTCAAGATGCCAGGAAGCGGCGGCATAATCACGGTGCCCTGTGAAGAGAGAGATGTAGTGTGTTCCCTGGAGCGAGCCTTTGAGGCCGCGTCGCTAGAAGACCCAGATCGCGGAAGTAGGAGGGTTCCCGAGACCACCCCCAAGAAGAAGAAGACGTCGTCAGGCTCAGCCCCTCAGGAGGCAGGCCCCTAAGGGCCCGTGCCGCCTCAGGAGGGCCCTCCATCCATCACATAGGAAAGCGCGCCCGACGCCCTCCTCAGGCAGGACTCGAGGGCTCTCACCTGGAGGGCCACCGACCTAGCCAGGGTCACGAGGGAGGCGCTTGAGCACCATGTGGAGGCGTGCTTCGCAGCACGTTTCCCTCGAGAGGGAGCCAGGCGAGGAAGATCAGACCAGCAAGAGTTCAGTGACGAGGCCATTCAAGAGCTACAGGAGACAAGGACCATGAGAGGTTGCCACCGCTTGCCAGCCGTGGCCCCACATCTAGGCGAGGATGGTGGGCTGCGCGTCTGCGTCGACGTACCAGGGCTCAATCAAATCGCCACAACAGAGCGCCTCTGGCCCTTGCAAGTGGGGCGCCACGGAGGTCCACCCCACAGCTATGTTCGCACGCCTTACGGCCTGCCGAGCATGGCTGCGGCGTACCAGCGCCTCATGAGGGGCATCGTGGAGGCTCAGGCAGATAGGCGTTCCGCGGCTCTGGCGGAGGTGGAGACAGCTCGCGAGGAGTCACCAGTGCCTCCGGAGCCTCCCGAGGCCCCGGGGCCTGGGGGCTCGTGAGGATCGGCTTCTGCAGCTAGTCAAGTCTGCTGCACCAACGCCACTACGCTGACGACATCCTCAGGTGACATCTTTCAAGTTCCATTCTTAGCTGGGAGCACCCTCCCAGGGTTGCATCACTCCCAGGCCGCGTGGGTCCGTCCCCGCGGCATGTATCTGCATTTACCTTTCCGTCATTAGTTTGCCTTGTTGGGGGCGCCCCTCGGGCTGCATCACCCCCAAGCCATTCGGGCCAGACCCAGCGGCGTGTATCCCCCTAGTGTTTATTTCCAGCTATGCATTGCCTATCACGCTTAATTGCATGGAGCCTGTCCGCAGCATCTTCTCTTCCCATGTCGGCCACTTGCACGTTAAAGGGGGGGTGCCTGAGCATCGCGACTCAGGGCTCTTACTGGCTCTCCAGCCCTCACCCTCTGGCCTTGTCCATGGCATCGCAACCTGGCATACCAGCGACGGCTGAGACAAGCTCGAGGGCCGGGACCCGAGGACGTAGTGTACCGGCATCTAACCAAATTTTGCAGGGACACATCTCAAGATATGGCCCAGTGCCGGGCGCAACCCGCCCAGAGGTGGGCCTCGTGAGTCCCGTGCTGGATCACGGGTGCCCAGATACACCTCACCTAGCTCTACCGTGCCGGTCACGTGTCAGGGCGGGGCTGTATACGCCCCGGGGGCTCCTCCCGGAGGGGAGCCCCCTCCCACGTACCAGTGGAAGCACCATGCTCCGCGCTGGCTGACGACACTGCCGAGGAGCGGCTATGCCCGTACACATACGGAAGCGCTATGCTCCGCGCTGGTGATAAACAACTGAGGGTGGCCTCCGGGTTGCGTTAACCTCAGGGAGCCCAGAGCTCAGTGGTTGGCCTCATCGCAACGCCTCCTCTCGGGAGCGCCGCGCGAGGGGGCTGGGCACGGGGGCTACGGCTGGGTCACGCCCAGACGTACGCCGCCCAGCCAGGCCCCTCGGGCCTGGTTCGCCGCGTGTCTCTCCCAGAGCGGAGCCAAGGTACGAAGGCCGTTTACGCGTCAAGGGGGGCCCCTGGGCATCGCGACCCAGGGGCCTAACTGGTCTCGTAGCCCCTCACTCCTTAGTTCCGAAAGGCTATGCTGGGTGAGGTACGCGCGGGGCCGGGCTCTGCGGACGTAGAACGGTAGCCACGCTTACATCTCGCCTCATCACCCGCTGTTCGCGCGTCAAGGGGGACTCTTGAGCATCGCGACTCAGGAGCCTAACTGGCTCCGTAGCCCCTCACTCCTTAGTTCCGAAAGGCTATGCTAGGTGAGGTACGCGCTGGGTCGGGCTCTGCAGACGTAGAACGGAAAACACGCCTACATCACGCTTCCCTACTTGTTGTTCGAGCACCAAAGGGGACTCCTGAGCATCGCGACTCAGGAGCCTAACTTGTCACGTGGCCCCTCACTCCTTTGGTCCCGTCCTGGTTTCTGGTCGGGGCTGATGCTGGGTGAGGCATGCGCGGGGTCGGGCCCTGCCGGCGTAGAACACAAGCAAGTAGGGAAGAAAAGCATAAAATCCAAGGAACTTAAAAGCAAATATTACAGTCCATACTGTTAATCTCAATACCAAACGCAAGTTTAAATGCCTCCCCGAGGCGTGATGCATGTGTAGGAACCTAAAGAAGAGCAGGGATGGGACGGAGTCACTCGTCGGCGCTGGTTCCGCCTTGTGGAACAGCAGGGTCGGCAGCGCCTTGCTTCGGCCTGGTGCTGAAGGCCCGGAACTTCTCCAGCAACGCCTCTGCGCGCCCCTTCACGGCTTCGACAGCGGCAGCAGCACCCTCGCCGCTCACCGGCTCCAGCAGGGCGACGAGGTCGGTGTTGGGATCGCGGAGGTAGACGTGGGCGAGGACCTGTGTCAGCGCGGCAGAAGACAGGACGTGCGCCTCGGCCTCGGCCGCGGGGCCGATGCCGAGGACGACGTCCTCTAGAGCCTTGACCAGGAAGGGAAGCAGCTTGGCGGGGCCATCCTCGTCACCAACAAGTGGGATGTCCAAGCCGCTCTCGTAAAGCATCTTCAGCGAAGCGCGAGCGTCCTTCTCCATGTCCACGAAGGCCACGCGGTCTTCGGCGAGGACCTAAGCCTTGGCATCCAGCTCGGCCTTCGTCGCCTCCAGCTCCTGCTTCCACACGCCTAGACGTTCGCGGCGCTTCTTGAGCTTGGCCTCCGAGTCCACGAGCGCCGCCTCACGCGCCTTCGCCCCCCTCTCCTGCTCTTGGTGAAGGCGAACCTCCTCCGCAAGTTGGCCCCGCAGGCCTTGCAGCTCGTCCTCCAGCGCCTTGCAGTGGTCGCGGGCCTTGACCGCTTCCCCCAGGGCCGCGTCACGAGAAATCTTCACCTCAAGGACGGCCCGCTTCTCCTCGTCGCGGGCCGTCGAAGCCTGAACCAGCGCCGCCCGGATCGAAGCATCAGAGCGAATCCACCCCGAAGCCAGTTCCAGACGCCCGGCCACCAGGCGAGGGTCGGCGCCGAGAAGGTCCTGGCGCAGCCGGTCTAGTTCAGCAGCAGCATGCTCCAAGACGGAGGAAGAAGACGGAGGAGCCTCGGTGCACTCCAGGACGATAGGAGGAGCTGAGGGAGCAGTGGCCAGCAAAACGGGAGGAGAAGGTGGTGGCGGCAAGGCTGCCGAATCCCGAGCCAGCGTTCGCTGCGTCTCCCCAGCCGTGGCAGTGGCGCCAGACAAGGACACCTCAGGAGTCACCTGGGCCATGGGGGCTGAGCTCGCCCCCGCCAGAATGGCTAGACCCCCTGAGGGCGACCGACCAGGAGAAGCCCGCGCACTGCGATCGCCCCCTTTCACAGGCGAGGGCGCTGCCGCGGATGGAGCCTCAGGAGCACGCTTCAGTTTCTTCGCCGTAGGCACCCGCCTACTCAAGAGAAGCAATCATCAAGCCTCGTCGGCAGAATGAGAAACAAGAGAACAAGGATCAAGCGCTTACGGGTCATCGCCGGTGAGCTCGGGCAGCTTTCGGCCCAACTTCAAGCCAAACAGCCGGCTGGAAGGGTCGACCTTGGGAGCGGAAGGCGCGGCAGCAGACTGCCCAGGGGTAGGGGCAGGACTGCGGGGGACCAGCCCGGTCCTGTCCTTCTTCGGGATCGGAGGCGAGCTCCCGCTACCCAGCACATCATCGTCATCATCATCATCATCATCATCATCGCTCGGCGATAGGCGGAGAGTACGGGGCGAGCACCGAGGGAAGGGAGCCCTCGACTCTCCGTCAGTCGCCCCGGAGTCGGGCCCCTCTCCCCGCTCCTCTTCGCCCTCCTCCTCGCTGGAGTCGCTGGAGGGCACGTCCACCAGTCCTTCAGAAGGCGCCACGGGCACGAGCCCGACCCCATTGAAAACGGGCATGGACTTCACCACCTGCTCCCAGTCGCTGTGAAGAAACAAGGGCTCGGGAGCGCCCTCCAACCTTGCCGCCGTGCCCCCGACCAGAGATTGAAGAACCGCGTCCACGTCCTCTTCGTCCACAGGCACGGGGCTCAGATGAGGCCTCCACATTGGAGAAGAGTACTGCCGGAGTGGAGCCAGCTGCTGCTCCAAGAACTCCCTCCATAGTGACGCGCCAGCCAACTTCGCCGTCGCCATGTTGGCTGGCCTCAAGTCCGCATCCATCTTCTCCAACACCGGCTTCGCGCGGGCGAGCTCCTCCCGGCACCAGTCACTAGCGCTCACGGCCTACTCCGTGGGCAGGATCAGCCGAGGGTGGACGCGCCCGGCGTCAACCAAGACCCACTTGCTCCGGAAGCCTTCAGCCCTCTTCCCAGAATTCGAGATGGTAATGGTGCTGCCATGCGCGACGAAGCTCGCGCACGCGGAAGGAGAACTGCCAGAAATCTGGATTTAGAAGTAGTGGCGCAGCAAGGCCACCGAGGGCTGCACCCCCACGTGGGCCTCGCAGTAGTAAGCAAAGATCGCCAGGAGAAGGACAGGGTTGGGGTGGAGATGCAGAGCCAGCAAGTTGTAGTGGCGGAGGACAGAGAAGAAAAACTCGGAGAAGGGAGGCACCAAGCCCGCTACGATGGTGCTCACAAAGAAAGGGTAATAGGTGCTCCCTCGACCTTCAGGGGAGGCGGAGCCGACCTTGAACACCTCCGTCCCGACGACGCCCTGCGCCGCCGCCATCCGACACAGCCGGGTAAAGGTGGCCTTGGACACAGTCGGCGGGTCCAGAGCAGGGGAATACCAAGCTTCGGCCGGAGGCTTGCGAGGCGCCATGGCTTCCTAGGTCGCGCAACCGGAGTACATCTGGAAGTTTGGAGGAAGAAAGGGGAGGCGCAAGAAAGGGGATCTAAGCAGCAACCGGAGAAAGCAAGGGCGAAGTCTGGGAAGATGCCTCTCCCTTGTCAACCCGCGTGGTTGCTAAGGCGCCACGTCCAATCAACCGCCACGCGGCGTCCAAGGCCGCAGGCTGTTAGGGCCTGCGGCTGTTCGCCCTTGCCCTTTCGCCTCTCGGCATGGCCAAGTCCATGCGCGCCTTGGGCCCGGGGGCTACTGTCGGCGTTCTAGGAACGGGGGTCCCCAGACTTGCCTGCCTTCGGCCTGCGGCGTGGCTCGAGTGGGGGCCCAGCGCGGCCTATCTTTATCAACACGAGGCTCAAGACCCTCGCGAGGGGCCAAGCCTTGCGAGGCGGACGACACGGCGCATCCTCGGGCATGGCCTTGTCAGGCTGGCTCGCGAGGAGGCGGAGAGTTCAAGGCGGGGTACCTCGCGAGGTACCTATGACGCAAGCCATGACAACACGGGGCACCAGGCGGGTGCCAGCGCGCGCAGCGTCCCTCTTTCCTCTTTGGTGCAAAGGGAGCAAGCGTATCAGCGGAGTACCGAGGCATCAGGCAAAGGTTGCCACTTCGGTGCAACGAGACCAGGACCAGAAGGACTACGAGACGGAGGTCACCATGGAGCCCAGCGCGGCGTCATCACCAGAGCCTTTGGCAGGCGAAGACTGCTTTTGTCAGGATAGATGTACTCGTTGTCCCCCTTCAAATTAGCCCGACATTGTTGGATCCCTTCCCGCTCAATATTTGGGGAGAGGACCAGGGCCTCTATAAATAGGACCAGCCACCCACATGACAAGGGGACGACGGGTGAGAGAAAAAGCATAGAGAGAGAGAGGGTGACTGAACTCTTCACAACAGTTCATCACCACAGCCAAGAACAGACCCTCGCGAGGCTGTTCTTCCTTGTATTGTTCGTCCTCACCAGCCCCAGGAGGCAATCCATCCACCACACACTGGAGTAGGGTATTACACCACATTGGTGGCCCGAACCAGTATAAATCTTGTGTCTTTCGTGCAGTTCTTTTAGTAGTTTAGATCCCATCAAGACGGAGAGGTTGAAGGCCAGATTTCCGCGCGCAGCCCAGTGTTCGAACCTTAAGGGTCTGCCGGAACCCGAAATCCGACATCTTCTTCGACGGGTTGGTTGGCAAGTTGAAGGTGCATGAAGAGGGGAGGCCGAACGCTTCGCGGCCGAGTCACGGAGGCTCGCCCACGACGCCCTTTTCATGGTCCTGGCAACATTGTGTGCTGCCACCCAGAGCTTGATCTTGCCGATGACTTCAAGAAGCCTCTAGTGGGCGTCTACGTTGCCACTGCTGAGAAGAAGGCCGCCCCCCTCACCGATAGGGTCCTCCGTGTTTAAGTTATTCCTTTTGGTCCTGTAATAGAATATGACGTATATATTGTGTTTAGTCATTTTATCTCTAGTGTTTATGCGAAGCTGATACTTCTAGCTGGATTTTAAGTGTGTGTTTATCCCATTAAACTCCATAAGCTCGTGTTCATATGATCAATTCCTATGTATGTTCTGGATGCCCGCTGATATCATATTCCCGCGATTGTCGTAAGGGTTCGCCCCTTAACAGTCACCTTGGCGTGGATGTGCCTCAGCAGGTTTTTCCCAGGTAGCTCTCGACGCAGCCTCTCGTCCTGCGAGCGTGGCTCTGGACAAGACAATGGACCGATCAAAGAAACTATCCAAGGTTCCATCACACGAGGGATTTCACGATACGAATACTTACTGGAGTTAAGGGATAAACGACTGCAGAAATCTGAAATGCGTCAAATATAAGTGATAGCGTGGACTTAGCTTTCGTCTTGAACTTCCTTTTTGGTTTGTCAGTCCGCGCGCGTTCGACGCACCCGTGGCACCGGGAGAAACAGTAGGTGATCCGAAGGTGTCCTCGTTCTCGACAAGGATCGTCATATTTCTCTCATAGCTGGCGGGCATAGGGGCACAGTGTCGGGCTTCGCTAGTCCATCTTCTTTTCGCTTCCCTCCCCCTTAAGTCAGTGCAGCGGCTGCCGTCACTTGGGCTATGTCGGTGCGGTCAGCCTCGCCAAAGTGTGCTTGCCGAGGCATCAATCGAAGGACTCATACCAGCATTCTGCTCAGGATCGCCCACGGTGGGGAAGATACTAGACCGAGCCTCGCATGGCAATCGTCGACGTTGACGATGCCAATGGTCAAAGCAACTCGACTGCACACGAGGTGGAGGGATAGGAAGGAGGGATCTCAGCCCACATGTCTCGTTCCCCTTTCTCCGGACAGCGTTCATACGACGATAATGCCATAGGAACCACCAGAGTAAACTCGTTGCCATCAATCACGGTCTCGGCCGTGACCGTTGCTATAGCAAATCTGGGAGAGCAGCAACATGGCGCGAGGGTGGGCCTTCCCCTGCTCGGCTCCTGGCCTTCCCCGGGCACCCCAGTCGATGGCGCTGGCGCGCCAAAGATGTTGATGAGGGTGAAGCGCGGTGTGCACTTTGTGGTTCGCGCAAGCGCTGCCCCTACCTGGCGCGCCAAAGATGTCGTGGGATTTCCGCGACCACCTATAGGACCAGGTGGCCCCTTGCTGGTTCGACAGGGGGACGACGTGTTGCACAGAGGGAATACCAGCGCACGGCCGCGCGGCAGGGATCACACACTTGATTTACCCAGGTTCGGGCCGCCGTGAGAAGTAAGACCCTACTCCTGCTTTAGTGGATTGATGGAAGAATGGATGTGGTGGTGCGTGCTACCTCTTGAGCATGCGTTGGTTTTCCTTTGAAGAGGAAAGGGTGATGCAACAAAGTAGCATAAGTTTTTCCCTAGGTTTTTGAGAACCAAGGTATCAATCCAGTAGGATACTACACGTAAATTGCCTAGTACCTACACAAACAATCAAGAACCTTGCAACCGACATGATAAAGGGGTTGTCATCCCTTCGCGGCCACTTGAAAAATTGAGATCTGATAAAGATAATAAGATAAATATTTTTGGTATTTTTATTGTATAGATTGGAAAATAAAGATTGCAAAATAAATAGTAAACCAAAATTATAGATCGGAAACTTTTATGGTGTAAAGTAGACCCGGGGGCCATAGGTTTCACTAGTGGCTTCTCTCATGATAGCATAAATCACGGTGGGTGAACAAATTACTGCCGAGCAATTGATAGAAAAATGCATAGTTATGAGAATATCTAGGCATGATCATGAACATATGCATCACGTCCATGTCAAGTAGACCGAAATGATTCTGCATCTACTACTATTACTCCACACATCGACCGCTATCCAGCATGCATCTAGAGTATTAAGTTCATAAGAACAGAGTAACACATTAGGCAAGATGATATGATGTAGAGGGATAAACTCAAGAAATAAGATATAAATCCCCATCTTTTTATCCTCGATGGCAACAATACAATATGTGTCGGTTCCCTTTCTGTCACTGGGATCGAGCACCGCAAGATTGAACCCAAAGCTAATCACTTCTCCCATTTCAAGAAAGATCAATCTAGTACACCAAACTAAACCGATAATTTGAAGAGACTTGCAAAGATATCAAATCACACATATAAGAATTCATAGAAGAATCAAATATTGTTCATAGATAATCTTGGTCATAAACCCACAATTCATAAATCTCAGCAAACACACCGCAAAAAGTATTACATCAAATAGATCTCCAAGAACATCGAGGAGAACTAAGTATTGAGAACCAAAGAGAAAGAAGAAGCCATCTAGCTAATAACTATGGACCAGAAGGTCTGTGGTAAACTACTCAAACATCATCGGAGAGGCTATGGTGTTGATGTAGAAGCCTTCCATGATCGATTCCCCCTCCGGCAGATCGCCGGAAAAGGCCCCAAGATGGGATCTCACTGGTACAGAAGGTTGCGGCGGTGGAAAAGTGGTTTTGTAGCTCCCTTGGATGTTTTCAGGGTATAAGAGTATATATAGGCAAAAGAAGTAGGTCGGTGGAGCTACGAGGGACCCACGAGGGTGGGGGACCACCTACCCCCCTGGGCGCGCCCTCCTGTCTCGTGGCCGCCTCATTGCGTCCCTGACTTCCACTCCAAGTCTCTTGGATTGTGTTTGTTCCAAGAAAGGTCCTCGCGAAGGTTTCGTTCCATTTTGATTCCATTTGATATTCCTTTTCTGCGAAACACTAAAATAGGCAAAAGATAGCAACTGGCACTGGGCCTCCAGTTAATAGGTTATTCCCAAAAAATAATATAAAATAGCATATTAAAGCCCATTAAACATCCAAAACAGATAATATAATAGCATGTAACAATCAAAAATTATAGATATGTTGGAGACATATCAGCATCCCCAAGCTTAATTCCTGCTCGTCCTCGAGTAGGTAAATGATAAAAACAGAATTTTTGATGTGGAGTGCTACCTAACATAATTTTCAATGTAATTCTCTTTATTGTGGTATGAATGTTCAGATCCAAAAGATTCAAGACAAAAGTTTAATATTGACATAAAAATAATAATACTTCAAGCATACTAATCAAGCAATTATGTCTTCTCAAAATAACATAGCCAAAGAAAGCTCATCCCTAGAAAATCATATAGTTTGGCCATGCTCCATCTTCGTCACACAAAATGCTCTCATCATGCGCAACCCCGATGACAAGCCAAGCAATTGTTTCATACTTTAGTATTCTCAAACTTTTTCAACTTCCACGCAATACATGAGCGCGAGCCATGGACATAGCACTATGGGTGGAATATAATATGATGATGGAGGTTGTGTGGAAAAGACAAAAAGAGAGGAAGTCTCACATTGACGCGGCTAATCAACGGGCTATGGAGATGCCCATCAATTGATGACAATGCGAGGAGTAGGGATTGCCATGCAATGGATGCACTAGAGCTATACATGTATGAAAGCTCGGCAAAAGAAACTAAGTGGGTGTGCATCCAACTTGCTTGCTCACGAAGACCTAGGGCATTTGAGGAAGCCCATTGTTGGACTATACAAGCCAAGTTATATATTGACCCCACTAGTATATGAAAGTGACAAAATAAGAGACTCTCTATAATGAAGATCATGGTGCTACTTTGAAGCACAAGTGTGGAAAAAGGATAGTAGCATTGTCCCTTCTCTCTTTTTCTCTCATTTTTTGGGCCTTCCCTTTTTATTTGGCCTTTCTATCTTTTTTATTTTTTATTTGGCCTTTCTCTCTTTTTTTATTTCCTCACACGGGACAATGCTCTAATAATGATGATCATCACACTTCTATTTATTTACAACTCAAGGATTACAACTCGATACTAGAACAAAATATGACTCTATATGAGTCCCTGCGGCGGTGTACCGGGATGGGCAATGAATCAAGAGTGACATGTATGAAAAATTATGCATGGTGGCCTTGCCACAAATACGATGTCAACTACATGATCATGCAAGGCAATATGACAATGATGAAGCGTGTCATAATAAACAGAACGATGGAAAGTTGCATGGCAATATATCTCGTAATGGCTATGGAAATGCCATAATAGGTAGGTATGGTGGCTGTTTTGAGGAAGATATAAGGAGGCTTATGTGTGATAGAGTGTATCATATCATGGAGTATGGATGCACCGGCGAAGTTCGCACCAACTCTCGAGGTGAGAAAGGGCAATGCATGGTACCGAAGAGGCTAGCAATGATGGAAGGGTGAGAGTGCGTATAATCCATGGACTCAACATTAGTAATAAAAAACTCACATACTTATTGCAAAAATCTAAAAGTCATCAAACCAAGCACTACCCGCATGCTCCTAGGGGCATAGATTGGTAGGAAAAGACCATCGCTCGTCCCCAACCGCCACTCATAAGGAAAGCAATCAAAGAACATGCTACGGTTACCATACGTGCATGCTATGGGACTTGCAAACCTCAACACAAGTATTTCTCAAATTCACAAATACTTAACTAGCATGACTCTAATATCACCATCTTCATATCTCAAAACAATCATCAAGTATCAAACTTCTCATAGTATTCAATGCACTCTATATGGAAGTTCTTATTATACCCATCTTGGATGCCTATCATATTAGGACTAATTTTATAGCCAAAGCAAATTACCATGCTATTCTAAAGGACTCTCAAAATAATATAAGTGAAGCATGAGAGATCAATAATTTCTATAAAATAAAACCACCACCGTGCTCTAAAAAGATATAAGTGAAGCACTAGAGCAAAATTATCTAGCTCAAAAGATATAAGCGAAGCACATAGAGTATTCTAATATATTCTGATTCATGTGTGTCTCTCCCAAAAGGTGTGTGCAACAAGGATGATTGTGGTAAACTAAAAAGCAAGGACTCAAATCATAAAAGACGCTCCAAGCAAAACACATATCATGTGGTGAATAAAAATATAGCCTCAAGTAAAGTTACCGATATACAAAGATGAAAGAGGGGATGCCTTCCAAGGCATCCCCAAGCTTAGGCTTTTGGTTTTCCTTGAATTTTACCTTGGGGTGCCTTGGGAATCCCCAATCTTAGGCTCTTTCCACTCCTTATTCCAAAATCCATCAAATCTTTACCCAAAAACTTGAAAACTTCACAACACAAAACTTAAACGGAAAATCTCATGAGCTCTGTTAGTATAAGAAAACAAATCACCGCCTGAAGGTACTGTAATGAACTCATTATTTATTTATATTGGTGTTAAACCTACTGTATTCCAACTTCTCTATGGTTCATACCCCCATACTAGCCATAGATTCATCAAAACAAGCAAACAAAACAGAAAATACAGAATATATCAAAAACAGAACAGTCTGTAGCAATCTGGAGGTTTCGAATACTTCTGTAACTCTACAAATCCTGAAACATTAGGACAACCTAAATAATTTTTATTTTGATCTACTGCAGTTGGAATTGGTATTTTATCGCTCACTGGTAAAAAATGAAAATTATTCTTGTGAGTGCATACTTTATGTTTATTTCAGCAAGATCAAACAACAACCATCCAAGAAGATCCTAAAGGCTTTACGTGGCACAAACACTAATTAAAACATAAAAACACAATCATAATAGATATAGATGATTTATTTATTACTAAACATGAAAAAAGCAAGGAACTATCGGATTTCGGGTTCCGACAAAACCCTTGAGGTTTGAACACTAGGGTGCGCACAAAGATCTCTCCCCCTCTCTAGCTCGCACACTCTACGTACTCAAAGAACATGAGACACAAGATTTATATTGGTTCGGGCCACCGTTGTGGTGTAATACCTGATAACCCACGAGTATAGGGGATCACAACGGTTTTCGAGGGTAAAGTATTCAACCAAAATTTATTGATTCGACACAAGGGGAGGCAAAGAATATTCTCAAGTATTAGCAGCTGAGTTGTCAATTCAACCACACCTGGAAACTTAGTATCTGCAGCAAAGTATTTAGTAGCAAAGTAATATGATAGTAGTGTTAACGGTAGCAAAAGGTAATAGTAGTAAAAGTAATGTTTTTGGTATTTTGTAGTGATGATAGCAATAGCAACAGAAAAGTAAATAAGCGAAGAACAATATATGGAAAGCTCGTAGGCAATGGATTGGTGATGGAGAATTATGCCGGATGCGGTTCATCATGTAACAACCATAACCTAGGGTGACACAGAACTAGCTCCAGTTCATCAATGTAATGTAGGCATGTATTCCGAATATAGTCATACATGCTTATGGAAAAGAACTTGCATGACATCTTTTGTCCTACCCTCCCGTGGCAGCGGGGTCCTTACGGAAACTAAGGGATATTAAGGCCTCCTTTTAATAGAGTACCGGAACAAAGCATTAACACATAGTGAATACATGAACTCCTCAAACTACGGTCATCACCGGTAAGTATCCCGATTATTGTCACTTCGGGGTTAACGGATCATAACACATAATAGGTAACTATAGACTTGCAAGATAGGATCAAGAACTCTCATATATTGATGAAAACATAATAGGTTCAGATCTGAAATCATGGCGCTCGGGCCCTATTGACAAGCATTAAGCATAGCAAAGTCATAGCAACATCAATCTCAGAACATAGTGGATACTAGGGATCAAACCCTATCAAAACTAACTCGATTACATGATAGATCTCATCCAACCCATCACCGTCTAGCAAGCCTACGGTGGGATTACTCACGCACGGCGGTGAGCATCATGAAATTGGTGATGGAGGATGGTTGATGATGATGATGGCGACGGATTCCCCTCTCCGGAGCCCCGAACGGACTCTAGATCAGCCCTCCCAAGAGGTTTTAGGGCTTGGCGGCGGCTCCGTATCGTAAAACGCGATGAATTCTTCTCTCTGATTTTTTCTCCCCGAAACACAATATATAGAGTTGGAGTTGGAGTCGGAGGAGCTCCAGGGGGCCCACGAGGTAGGGGGCGCGTCCTAGGGGGGAAGGCGCGCCCCCACCCTCATGGATAGGTGGTGGCCCCCCTGGCCTTCATCTTTTGCAGGTATTTTTTATATTTTCCAAAAAGTTGCTCCGTGAAGTTTCAGGTCATTCCGAGAACTTTTGTTTCTGCACATAAATAACACCATGGTAATTCTGCTGAAAACAGCGTCAGTTCGGGTTAGTTCCATTCAAATCATGCAAGTTAGAGTCCAAAACTAGGGCAAAAGTGTTTGGAAAAGTAGATACGATGGAGACGTATCAACGCCCCCAAGCTTAAACCCTTGCTTGTCCTGAAGCAATTCAGTTGATAAACTAAAAGTGATAAAGAAAAACTTTTACAAACTCTGTTTGCTCTTGTTGTTGTAAATATGTAAAGCCAGCATTCAAGTTTTCAGCAAAGATTATAACTAACCACATTCGCAATAACGCTTAGGTCTCAAGTTTACTCATATCAATAGCATAATCAACTAGCGAGCAATAATAATAAATCTCGGATGACAACACTTTCTCAAAACAATCATAATATGATATAACAAGATGGTATCTCGCTAGCCCTTTCTGAGACTGCAAAACATAAATGCAGAGCACCTTTAAAGACCAAGGACTGACTAGAGATTGTAATTCATGGTAAAAAAGATCCAGTCAAGTCATACTCAATGTAAACTAACAATAATGAATGTTGTTACGGCATATCACTCTCAAGGTAGTTTTGGTGATTGATGACAACATGTTTGCGGACTAATCTTGTGCTTTGAATAATTCACAGATTCTCCCCTGGCACAAGATGCCTTCTTCCTCTCGGAGTGTACTTCAAGACGGTGTAGCTCTTTCGTTCTCGATGGACTAGTTGTGTAGAGGGCACCGTACTATCAAGAGGGCGTCCGCTGGGGTTTTGCATGGGTGGAATCATCACGTACACATCAGCTTCTCACCCTCCGAGCATTTCCTTTCCATTGAAGAGATCTCTCCTCTCTTCCTTGTCCTGTCTGGGTCTAAGCGGTAGTACCGCGCACCCAGCGGTAGTCCGCTGAGGAGCCAAGCGGCAGTACCGCTCCGCAGCGGTAGTACCGCCCTTGGCTCCACAGCAGTAGTACCGCTGGGGGCTGGCACCTCCGCCTTGTCCTCAGCATATTTGAGAGATCCCTTCTCTCTCTCTCGTCCCAGCAGTAGTACCGGCAGTACCGCTCCACAGCGGTACTACCGCCCTTGACCCCACTGCCGTAGTACCGCTGGGTAGTCTGGCTCCTACTGCCTCGATTCGAGAGGTCTTTTTCTCGTGTCGGGTTTTGCGGCACTAGTCACGATTGTAGTGGCGGTAGTACCGTTCCAGGAGCAGTAGTACCGCCCTACCACCGCGGTAGTACCGCATTTGGGTCCGTTCCCTACTAAGTCTCCTCAGCGCGGCAGTACCGCTGGCTGGCGCGGCAGTACCGTCGCCTGGCGGTAGTACCGCCCCCTCTCAGTGGTAGTACCGCCCTGTGCGGGGCTGGTTGGTGGGGGGCAACGGGATTGTTTCCCCCACTATAAAGGGAGTCCCCTTCCTCCTTCTCACCTACCTCTTCCTCCCCCAAGCTCCATTTATTGCTCAAGCTCCATGAAATACTCCAAGCTTCATTTTGCCCGATCTATCTCCCTAGCTAATCAAACTTGTTGATTTGCTCGGGAGTGGTTGAGAAGGCTCCGATCTACACTTCCACCAAGGGATTTTCGATTCCCCCACTCATCCCTAGCGGATCTTGTTACTCTTGGGTGTTTGAGCACCCTAGACGGTTGAGGTCACCTCGGAGCCATATTCCATTGTGGTGAAGCTTCGTGGCCTTATTGGGAGCCTCCGATTAAGTTGTGGAGATTGCCCCAACCTTGTTTGTAAAGGTTCGATCGCCGCCTTCAAGGGCACCAATAGTGGAATCACGGCATCTCGCATTGTGTGAGGGCGTGAGGAGAATACGGTGGCCCTAGTGGCTTCTTGGGGAGCATTGTGCCTTCACACCGCTCCAACGGAGACGTACTTCCGTTTAAAAGGAAGGAACTTTGGTAACACATCCTCGTCTTCACCGGATCCACTCTTGGTTATCTCTTACCTTTACTTGTGCAAGCTCTTTCGTGTTTCTACCCTTGCTTGCTTGTATGCGTGTTGTTATTGCATCATATAGGTTGCTCACCTAGTTGCACATCTAGACAACCTACTTTGATGCAAAGTTTAATTTGGTAAAGAAAAGCTAAAAATTGGTAGTTGCCTATTCACCCCCCCCCCTCTAGTCAACCATATCGATCCTTTCAATTGGTATCAGAGCCTCGTCTCTTTATTAAGGACTTTACCGTCCAAAGAGTATGGTTGATACCATATACGGTGTGGAGGAACACTCTAGTGTGAATCCGATCTCGTCTACGAGAGATGGGGGAACTTCGGTCTCTCATGAGGAGTTCAATGTAGCCTTGGAGACATTGAAAACCTCCATGACGACCGAAGTTGAAAGCATGTTTACTAAATTTCTTGAGGGGCTTAAACTATCCACCGCACCATTGAAAGTGGGTGATCCCGCCAACAAGGTGTCGGATGCTATCCCCGACAAGGGGGAAGCTAGTAGTGAAAAGGCTCCTTCTTCTAGTGGCAAGAATGGCACCGGCATCTTTGCCCATGTGGAACCACCACTTGTTTATGGTGGACCGGTTCCTTCCACTCATTTGAATCATGCCGGTCCTCCCCCTAAGATTGTGAAAAATTAGGATTTTGATTCTTTGGTTTACCGCTTTAAACGTCATTTAAATCATGTGAACACTAACCTTTGGAGGATCATTGAAGAAGGTTTCTATCCACATGATCCAAGCAACTTCACTCCTCGAGAAGCCGCGGACAATCAATTCAATGAGAATGCTCTCTTCATCATTCAAGATGCAATTCCACCCCAAGACCTACCTCATCTTCGTCCCTTCGCCTTGGCCAAAGATGCATGGCATTATGTCGTGTCTCTCTACCGGGGAAGCGCAAGCATTCAACGCTCCAACTATGAAGTGGTACAAGATGAGGCCGATGAGTTTGCAATGAAGGAAGATGAAGAACCTCGTGAGCTTTATCGGAGAGTAACCAAACTCACGGTCTAACTACGAGATCACGGGAGCAAGGACACGGATGACAATTGGATCAAGCGCAAATTCCTCAAGGCAATGATGCCCTACCACGAGGCCATGTCCTCCGCCATTCTTCAAAGACCGGACTTCCACACTTTGACCTCAAGCAAAGTGTTGGATGAGTTTGTGGCCATGAACATTTTGGACAAGACCACCGACAATGCGGTGCTTCGTTCTCAACGGGCAAAGAAGCCTAACCTTGCTTTGAAGGCCAGGCTCACCGTGGAAGAAGAAGAAGAGGAAGAAGAGGAGAGCAACCCCGAAGATATGAAGTATGCATATCATGAACACATGGCACTTGCTTCAAGGCAATTTTGGAGCAAGAAAAACTCGAGGCCCAACTTTAGCAAAAACAACTCGAGTGGTACAAGGGGCAAGCAACGTGTAAGGACTTGCTACAATTGCGGCAACGTGAGTCATTTCATTGCGGAATGCCCGTATGAGAAGAGGGAAGACAATGGTGGCAAACTCATCCGAAAGGACAAGGCCAAGTCGTTCCCCAACAAGAACAACTTCACCAAGAAGACTCCTCCCAAGGCTTTGGTTGTGCAAGAAGAGTACAATGAGGATGATGACGATGATGAAGATGATGAGTCGGTTGCCATGGCCTCCATTGCCATTGCAACAAAGTCGCGGGTGTCTCTCTTCGACTCACCCAACGAGAGCATCACCGCCAAGTGCCTCATGGCTAAAGCCACCAACAAGGTAACCTCCAACATCAAAACTACCATCATTAATCATCCTTCCCAAACGGATAGCATTAATGAACTTGAGGGAGCTAATGTGGAGGTTAACAAGTTTGAGGCCTTTATGGGCAAACTCAAGGGAAAATCCAAGGAGCACTTTGTTGCTCTCTTGGAACAACTTGGTGAGGCCAATGACATGATCGAGGCTCACGAAGACACCATCTCTAAGATGGAAGGGCATAGTCGTGACTATGCCGATGAGATTTCGGATCTTTCCAATGCTCTTGAGGAAGAGCGTGGTCTTCGTTTGGCTCTTGAGGAGTCATACAACGTTGATCATGCTAAGTTAGAGAAAGATTATGATCATGTCCTCGTTGTTTCTCGTGTGCTAAATTCCGAGAAGGCCAAACTCGGGGTTGATCTTGCTAGACTCAAAGAGGAGTTTGATATAGTTGACAAGGCGCACAAGGCCTTGAAGGGTATTCACGCTAGTCTCAAGGAGTCTCATGATCAACTCCAAGTGAAGCTAACTAAGGAGAAAGCAACTTTTCCTCATATGGTTTTAATTGATAATGCAAATGCTACTAACCCGTGTTGTGAGCATATACATCTTGTTGAGGAAAATGCTAAGTTGAAGGAGCAACTTGAGAGAGGTCTTGTGACTTGCATACAAGGCAAGAAGAACCTCAACGGTCTCTTGATCAACCAAACGGGAGGTGTGGCCAAGGAAGGGGTTGGGTACGTGCCCGACTCCAAGAACAAGAAGAAGAATGACAAGACCAAACGACCTCCTCCCCTCATGCAAACCTTTGTGAGGGAGGGAGAGAGTGTCCCCGAGGAGAAGAAGAAGAACAATGTGAAGAAGGGGAATGTCACCCCTCCCAACAAAGCTGGCGATTTTAATCCTTCTTATGTGTTATGCCGTGCTAGTGATGGGCATGTTTATGCCAAATTTGTTGGCTCTCTTCATGAGTACATTGAATGGTCTATTTGGGTTCCTAAGACCCTTGTTACTAACATCAAAGGACCCATTACAAAATGGGTACCTAAAACCAAGCATTGATCTCTTGTAGGTGTTTGCTTCCGGTGGTGGATCATGGTTGCTCGATAGCGGAGCTACAAATCATATGACCGGAAGCAAGGACTTGGTGGTGGACGTGCACAAAGTTCCATCTATGCCCACCAATGTGAGTGGGGTGACGCCTCATCCTCTAAGGTATTGGGACTTGGCAAGGTGGTCATCTCTCATGATCTCACGATCGAGAAGGTCATGCTTGTTGAGTCCCTTACATACAATTTACTTTCCATTCGTCAACTTGCAATCATGGGCTTTGCCACTTTCTTTGATATCGATACCGTGGCCCTCTTGTGGAGCAAGACTCTTAAAGTAGCTTTTGTTGGGCATGTCGAGAACGGTCTATATGTGATTAACTTTTCGGAGCGACCCACTAAGACCGCGACATGCCTAATGGCTAAAGTTGATGTGGGATGGCTTTGGCATCGCCGTTTAGCCCATGTCAATATGAGATCTTTGCAAAGTCTTCTCAAGGGGGACCATGTCCGTGGACTAACGAATGTTAGTTTTGTTAAAGATCGTGCTTGCAGTGCCTGTATCGAAGGAAAGCTACATGAGAAGGCTCACCCTCCCACAACTATCATTTATTCAAAGAGGCCCTTGGAGCTCCTTCACATGGATCTTTTTGGGCCCCCATCCTTCAATAGTCTTGGAGGTAGAAAGTATTGCTTGGTGATTGTGGATGACTACTCAAGGTACACGTGGGTGTATTTCTTCAAGAGGAAGATCGAGACCCAACAAACCGTCATTGACTTTGCAAATGAAGCACAACGTCAACACAATGCAAAGATCTTGAAAATAAGAAGTGACAATGGCACCGAGTTCAAGAACTACACCTTGGATGAATTTCTTAGTGATGAGGGAATCAAGCATCAATATTCCACACCATACACCCCTCAACAAAACGGTGTTGTGGAGAGGAAGAACCGGACGTTGATGGATGTGACAAGGACCATGATGGCGGAGTTCAAGTCTCCGTACAACTTTTGGGCCGAAGCCATCAACACCGCGTGTCATGCATCCAATCGGCTCTACCTCCGCAAGGGCTTGAACAAGACTCCATATGAGATACTCACTGGTAACAAGCCCAATCTCAAGTACTTCCGGGTATTCGGGTGTAAGTGTTTCATTCTCAAGAAAGGTGTTCGGTTGTCTAAATTTGAGGCTAGAGCTTATGAGGGCATATTTGTTGGCTATGCTACAAACTCTCATGCTTACCGTGTCCTCAATAAATCCACAGGACTTATTGAGGAGACATGTAACGTGGAGTTTGATGAGAATAATGGCTCCCAAGTGGAGCAAAGTGGCACTTGTGATGTAGGTGATGAAATTCCTCCTCAAGCCATAAGAAGAATGGGTGTTGGTTTCATCCTACCCATTGAGGAACCCCTTGTGGCCGAAGGAGAAGGACAATGCTCCACTCAAGTGGAGCCATCACCAACCCAAGGCTCACACGCTTTCGAAGAACAAAGTGAAGGCCCTCAACCTCATGAACAAGACCAAGGGCAAGATCATACTCAAGACGGTGTTGACACACCAAGTGATGCCCAAGGTCAAGGTCTCTCCCCCGAGCAAGTTCAAGATCAAGAACAAGTTCATGACGGCGCTCAAGATGATCAAGTAACCTCTCCTCAACTCACCACCGAGGAGGAATTAGAGCATCATGCCGCCAAGGTTGCTTCCAAGCTCTCCACCAAGGATCATCTCATGACGAATGTGCTTGGAAGCTTAAGAAAGGGGGTAAGCACTCGTAGACAATTAGCAAACTATTGTGAGCATCACGCTTTTGTCTCTTGTGTGAAACCCCACAAGGTCCATGAGGCGCTAGAAGATCCGGATTGGCTCAATGCCATGCACGAAGAACTCAACAACTTCGAGCGCAACAAAGTGTGGAGATTGGTGCCAAGGCCAATGGGGAACCACAATGTCATTGGAACCAAGTGGATATTCAAGAACAAGCAAGATGCCCATGGGATTATCATCCGCAACAAGGCTCGTTTGGTAGCACAGGGCTACTCCAAAGTCGAGGGTATCGACTACGGTGAAACCTTTGCTCCCGTTGCTCGTCTTGAATCCATCCGCATGTTGATTGCATATGCTTCTCATCATAACTTTAAGTTACAACAAATGGATGTGAAGAGTGCTTTTCTTAATGGTCCCATTAATGAATTGTTTTACGTCAAGCAACCCCCCGGGTTCGAGGATCCCTACTTTCCAATCATGTGTATCAACTCGATAAGGCACTCTATGGCCTTAAACAAGCCCCACGTGTGTGGTATGACCACCTTACCGAGTTGTTACAAGACCGTGGTTTTGAGGTTGGGCTAATCGACCCCACTCTTTTTACTAAGAAGGTCAAAGGGGAGTTGTTTGTGTGCCAATTATATGTTGATGATATTATCTTTGGTTCTCCTAACAAAGCTTTCAATGAGGAATTTGCCGCTCTCATGACCTCAAAGTTCGAGATGTCCTCCATGGGAGAGTTGAAGGTCTTTCTAGGGTTTGAAGTGAAGCAAAGAAGAGAAGGAACCTTCATCAATCAATCCAAATACACTCAAGACATGCTCAAGAGATTCAAGCTAAGTGACGTCAAGCCGGCCTCCACTCCAATGCCCACCAAGTGCCAACTTGACTTAGATCCCAATGGTAAAGTGGTGTATCAAAAGGTATATCATTCCATGATTGGATCCTTGCTTTACCTTTGTGCATCTAGACCGGACATCATGTTGAGTGTGGGAATTTGTGCACGGTTTCAAGCCGCACCTAAGGAAAGTCACTATGTGGCGGTCAAACGAATCTTTCGATATTTGGCTCATACCCCAAACTTTGGCTTATGGTACCCAAGATGATCAAACTTCAAGCTTGTAGGGTACTCGAATTCCGATTGGGCGGGAGACAAAGTGGATAGGAAGTCCACTTCTGGAGGGTGCCAATTCCTTGGTTGCTATTTGGTAAGTTGGTCTTCCAAAAAGCAAAGTTGTGTGTCTCTCTCGTCCACTGAGGCGGAGTATGTTGCCGCCGGTAGTTGTTGTGCACAACTTCTATGGATGAGGCAAACTTTAAAGGATTACGGTGTCACTTGTGACAAAGTGCCTCTTTGGTGTGACAATGAAAGTGCCATCAAGATTTCTCTCAACCCAGTGCAACACTTCAAGACGAAGCATATTGAGATTCGGTATCACTTCATCCGGGATCACATTAGGCGAGGAGAGATCGAGCTCAACTATGTCAACACTCATGACAACCTTGCAGATATTTTCACGAAGCCCTTGGATGAAGCAAGATTTCGCAAGTTAAGGCATGAGCTAAATATCATTGATTCGAGCAATGTGGCTTGAACCCGTGCACACCCTACCATGCTCAATTTGTTGTCTAGGTGTAGGCATGGACATAGGGGGAGTGTTGTTCTCTCAATGAACTCTCCCTCCCCCCATTATGCATAAATTGATCAAGTCTTTCACATTAGACATTGTTAATGGCACTTGTGCTTCAAAGACGAGTTTTGGTCATGGGCCCAAGTTTAAAATCTTCGCGGTGCCATACCTTTTGACTCAAACATAGGTGGCCTCGGCCACCGCCCTCGTTTGAAGAGGTGTGTCTTGGTCGTTTGCTGGTGTGCTTGTTTTTCTCTTGCCGTTTTTGTCGTTTCGTCGAGCTAAAGCCGTGTTGTTTAGTTGCCGTGGCATGCTGGGCGGTACTACCGCTGGTGGTGCGCGGTACTACCGCTTATAAGCGGTACTACCGCCCCCAGCGCGGTACTATCGCTGGGGATGAGAACAGGGGGTTAAGTCGGGGCAGGGGGGTTTCTTTTCCCCATACCCATTCACTTCGCCCCTCTTTTCTCTTCCTCTCTCCAGCCTCCACTCGCCGCGGGAGGGCTCCGGCGGATCTCCGTCTCCGGGGCATCCCTCTCTATTTCCTTTGGTGGAGTCGATCCCCACCACGTCCTCTTGCCATGGATGCCGGTATTGCCCCCGTTCCTTCTTTCGTTTTGTCTCCTTTTCAGTTCTTGATTCTTAGGGGCAATGGTGGTTGCATCTCTAGATTTTTGGCTAAATCTAGGCCTGAGTTGGTTGGAGAAAGCAACTAGACTATCTCGATTAGATTTTGGTAGGATTATTTTTGAATTTGGTAGGCCGGTAGTACCAGATCTGACCACGGTAGTAGGAACCCGCTGTTTCACCGCCTCGTGCTAAGAAACTGCTGTTTCTCCGCCTCAAGCGGTACTACCGCTCTCTTGGAGCGGTACTACCGCTTGACCTAGAGTGGTACTACCGCTCCCTCTGGGGCGGTACTACCTCTTGGGGCGGTACTACCGCGGGCAGGTCACGGTACTACCGCTGCATGCCAATTTCCATCATTTTCCTGCCTTACCTTGATCTTTTGTTGAGTTTGTTGGCTTATGCTCGTTCTTTCTAGTTGTTTTGCATGTTCTTGTGTTTGGCTCCAGGTGATGACCCTTCCGAGCAGCAAGGTCGCCGTATCAACCCCGGGCGTGCCACATCAAAACGCTATCGCACCTCAGAGCCAGCCGGTGGTTCCTCGAGCACCCAACCGCCTCCAGCAAGTGCATCTGCAAGTGTTCCTCCACCTCCTCAGCAATCGAAGCGAGCTGCCCACAAACCCAAAGGGAAGACTGTGACTGAGATGACTAACAAGGAGTTTTGGGAGAAGCGTCGCCGCAACCCCTATGCGGTGGCCCAAGAACCCACTTTGGTCAACCGCCCGTTCTGGAACCGTTTTCAGTTTGCCATCTACTTTGATGTGATCAAGGCCAAGAAGAATCTTTTTGTTGATGTTCACTCCATTGATACTGATGCTATGGAGAAGGACCCAGAGTACTTTGGCGAAGCCCTTCAGATGTGCACTCAGTTGAACATTCTCAGGATCATGCAATTCAACAAGGATTTCGATGCGGATTTGGTGGCTCAATTCTATGCCACCGTCCATCTTGGGACGGATGTCGACAGGACTCTGACATGGATCACCAATGGCAAGCTGCTTTCTGTCAAGTGGCAGGCGTTCATGGGGTTACTTGATGTGGTGGACAACGGGCTTGAGACTCCTGTCGGTTTCCGTCCTCACCGCAATGCTACATCCACCCACAAGCAAGCCCTTTGGCCCTACTGCACTGTGAAGGTTCACCCAGTAACTGAGAAGAAGACCTATGAGTTGTCTCCATATCTGGACATTCTTCATCGCATATTCCGTGAGACTCTCTTCCCTCGGATCAGGAATCTGGATATGGTCCACTCTTACCTCGTGGACATGCTCCTTTTCTGTCAGCATGAGAAGGAAGCATGCACTGGAGAGAGCCTGGATATCTCTCATGTCATGTGGTATGAACTTCTATCTGCTGTGTCTGAGCGCAAGTGTCCTATCTATGGTCCATTCATCATGAGGCTCATTGAGAGGGCCTAGGCACAGACTTATCCCAGAGTGTTGCTAGAGACTGGAGACTTGGTGTCTCATGAGATCAAGCGTCTGAGGAAGAAGGACAACTGGACAGCGCCTCACACAGGAGGTCCATCTGCTACTGCTACCACAGGGGGTCCATCTGCTGATGCTGCTGCTGCTGCCATGGGGACCGAGGGTGAGGCTACTACTGATGATCATGAGGAGAACTTTGGCCCCTCTAGTGCAGAACCGTCATGGGCACAGAAGCTTAAGCGCAAGATGAAGAAGCTTTTCTGCATGGAGTCTCATTGTCAGTACATGACTCATGTGGCGGAGAAGCATGCCAGGACGCGCCACAAGGAGCTCATGCGTCAGATGGGAGCAACAGTTACCAGTGGGTCGGAGGGTCAGATCACTGAAGAGGAGGACTGGATTCATCAGAATTGCCACTGGACCGACTCCGATGCCGAGCAGTTTTCGACCCACGATGAAGATGCAGATATGTGATGTTCGAGCTCTTCCACCTCCCATCACCTGGAGTCGTAGTGTCACTCTATGCCCTTTTTGGTGTCTCGCTGCCAAAGGGGGAGAGAGTGTAGGGATTTGCTTCTTGTGTCGTGTTTTGAGTCGTCTTGTGGTTTCTTGTGTGTTCTCTTGGTGTCCTTCTTTGGTTTGGTTTGGTGTGAGACCTAAGCTCTAGACATATGGTGTGAGACATATGCTCCCTATCGCTACCTTATTACTTATGTCATGTCTGAGTACTATAGTTTATTGTGAGATGCATGCTTGTCCTTTTTATTCAATTCTCTCATATATCTTGTGCTTAGTATTGTTGGACTATAAAATATAGGGGGAGTGTTGATCCGAATGTGTGGGTCGTGCCATCTCTTGGTGCACACATTCTGGGGGAGCCCGTCTATATTTTGTAGTTCTTAGCTTTCTTCGTTTTATTTCTTTTCATTGCGCAAATCCCTAGTTGTCATCAATCCACCAAAAAGGGGGAGATTGTTATGGCATATCTCTCTCAAGGTAGTTTTGGTGATTGATGACAACATGTTTGCGGACTAATCTTGTGCTTTGAATAATTCATAGATTCTCCCCTGGCACGAGACGCCTTCTTCCCCTCGGAGTGTACTTCAAGATGGTGTAGCTCTTTTGTTTCTTTCTCGGTGGACTAGTTGCATAGAGGGCACCGTACTATCAAGAGGGGGTCCGCTGGGGTTTTGCATGGGTGGAATCATCACGTACACATCAGCTTCTCACCCTCCGAGCATTTCCTTTCCATTGAAGAGATCTCTCCTCTCTTCCTTGTCCTGTCTGGGTCTAAGAGGTAGTACCGCGCACCCAGCGGTAGTACCACTAAGGAGCCAAGCGGCAGTACCCCTCCGCAGCGGTAGTACCGCCCTTGGCTCCACAGCAGTAGTACCGCTGGGGGCCTGGCACCTCCGCCTTGTCCTCAGCATATTTGAGAGATCCCTTCTCTCTCGCGCGCGCGCCCCAGCGGTAGTACCGCACTGCCTGCGGTACTACGGCCGAAGGGTCACAAGCGGCAGTACCGCTCCACAGCGGTACTACCGCCCTTGACCCCACTACCGTAGTACCGCTGGGTAGTCTGGCTCCTACCGCCTCGATTCGAGAGGTCTTTTTCTCGTGTCGGGTTTTGCGGCACTAGTCACGGTTGTGGTGGCGGTAGTACCATTCCAGGAGCGGTAGTACCGCCATACCACCGCGGTAGTACCGCATTTGGGTCCATTCCCTACTAAGTCTCCTCAGCGCGGCAGTACCACTGGCTGGCGCAGCAGTACCATCGCCTGGCGGTAGTACCGCCCCCTCTCAACGGTAGTACCGCCCTGTGTGGGGCTGGTTGGTGGGGGGCAACGGGATTGTTGCCCCCACTATAAAAGGGAGTCCCCTTCCTCCTTCTCACCTACCTCTTCCTCCCCCAAGCTCCATTTATTGCTCAAGCTCCATTAAATACTCCAAGCTTCATTTTGCCCGATCTATCTCCCTAGCCAATCAAACTTGTTGATTTGCTCGGGAGTGGTTGAGAAGGCTCCGATCTACACTTCCACCAAGGGATTTTCGATTCCCCCACTCATCCCTAGCGGATCTTGTTACTCTTGGGTGTTTGAGAACCCTAGACGGTTGAGGTCACCTCGGAGCCATATTCCATTGTGGTGAAGCTTCGTGGTCTTGTTGGGAGCCTCCGATTAAGTTGTGGAGATTGCCCCAACCTTGTTTGTAAAGGTTCGGTCGCCGCCTTCAAGGGCACCAATAGTGGAATCACGGCATCTCGCATTGTGTGAGGGCGTGAGGAGAATACGGTGGCCCTAGTGGATTCTTGGGGAGCATTGTGCCTCCACACTGCTCCAACAGAGACGTACTTCCCTTCAAAAGGAAGGAACTTCGGTAACACATCCTCGTCTTCACCGAATCCACTCTTGGTTATCTCTTACCTTTACTTGTGCAAGCTCTTTAGTGTTTCTACCCTTGCTTGCTTGTATGCGTGTTGTTATTGCATCATATAGGTTGCTCACCTAGTTGCACATCTAGAAAACCTACTTTGATGCAAAGTTTATTTTGGTAAAGAAAAGCTAAAAATTGGTAGTTGCCTATTCACCCCCCCCCCCGCTCTAGTCAACCATATCGATCCTTTCAAATGCAAATGACAGTGGTGCTCTCCAACTGGTTCTTTCTAATAAGAGGATGATGACCCAGCATAAAAGTAAATAGATAGGCCCTTCGCAGAGGGAAGCATGCATTTGTAGAGGTGCCAGAGCTCGGTTTTGAAATAGAGGTGAATAATATTTTGAGCGGTATACTTTCATTGTCAACATAACAACCAAGAGATGGCAGTATCTTCCATGCTACACACATTATAGGCGGTTCCCAAACAGAATGGTAAAGTTTATACTCCCCTTCCACCAACAAGCATCAATCCATGGCTTGCTCGAAACAACGAGTGCCTCCAACTAACAAGAGTCCCAGGGGGAGTTTTGTTTGCAATTATTTTGATTTAGTTTGCATAAAGCATGGGACTGGGCATCCCGGTGACCAGCCACTTTCTCGTGAATGAGGAGCGGAGTCCACTCCTCTTGAGAACAACCCGCCTAACATGGAAGATACAGACAGCCCTAGTTGATACATGAGCTATTCGAGCATACAAAACGGGATATTTATTTGAAGGTTTAGAGTTTGGCACATCCAAATTTACTTGGAACGGCAGGTAGATACCGTATATAGGTAGGTACGGTGGACTCATGTGGAATAACTTTGGGGTTTATGGAGTTGGATGCACAAGCAGCATTCCCGCTTAGTATAGGTGAAGGCTAGCAAAAGACTGGGAAGAGACCAGCTAGAGAGCGACAACAGTCATGAACATGCATTAAAATCAATCAACACCGAATGCAAGCATGAGTAGGATATAATCCACCATGAACATAAATATCGTGAAAGCTATGCTGATTTTGTTTCAACTACATGCGTGAACATGCGCCAAGTCAAGTCACTTAAATCATTCAGAGGAGGATACCACCCTATCATACCACATCACAACCATTTTAATAGCATGTTGGCACACAATGTAAACCATTATAACTCATAGCTAATCGAGCATCGCACAAGAAACTATGATCTCTAGTTGTCATTGCAAACATGTTTATTCATAATAGGTTGAATCAGGAACGATGAACTAATCATATTTACAAAAACAAAAGAGGTCGAGTTCATACCAGCTTTTCTCATCTCAGTCAGTCCATCATATATCGTCATAATTGCCTTTCACTTGCACGACCGAATGATGTGAATAATAATAATAGTGCATGTGCATTGACTAAGCTGGAATCTACAAGCATTCAATAAACAGGAGAAGACAAGGCAATATGGGCTCTTTTGCCAGATCAACAATTATGCATACAAGATCCACTTCAACAATTTAATTAAGGTCTTCTCCTATCGACCCCCAAAGAAAATAAAAGAAATAAAACTATTTACACGGGAGAGCTCCCAACAAGTAAAAGAAGAATAGAAAATCTTTTTGGGTTTTCTTTTTAATTACTACTACAAGCATAGAAAGTAAACTAATTAAAAGCTACAACTAATTTTTTGGGTTTTCTTAAGGTTTATCAAACACACAAGAAGAAAGCATAAAAAAGAAAATAAACTAGCATGGATGATACAATGAAAAAGTATGAGCACCGACATCTAGCAATGAGTGTGTGAGCATAAATGTAATGTCGGTGGGAAATACGTACTCCCCCAAGCTTAGGCTTTTGGCCTAAGTTGGTCTATGGCCACGGCTGGCCTGGCGGATATCCATAATAATAGCTGGGGTCGTACTGAGATGCAGCGGCTATCGCCTCCTGAGCTACATCGTGGCGATGAGCGGCCTCTGCTCTCCTCTCATACTCATCTGCCTCCTCTCTGGTAATAACATATCTTCCTTTTGCTTGATGATCAAAAAATCCAGGAGCAGGGAGAGTAATATGGACAGCACGGCGTCTATCAAAGATTAGTCGATACTGGAGAGGTGATTCATTCCTCTCGACAAACTATTGGTGAACCATAGCACTAAAGTCTAGGTAAGCAGGGGGTAATTCAATATCATCTTCGCGTATGGCTACACCAAGAAAATTAGCTATGCGGATTGCATAAATTCCTCCAAAGAAATCTCCATTAAATCTATTAAGATGCAACCTACGTGCAACAGTGGCTCCCAAATTATAAGATTTATCTCCTAACACAGCACTCCTAAGAATACTGAGGTCAGGGACACACATATGACATGCTCATCTTTACCATTAATGCATCTACCTATGAAGAGAGCAAAATAATGTATAGCAAGAAAGTGAATGCTCCCTATGGTAGCTTGTGTAATATCTCTAGATTCTCCCACAGTTATGCTAGCAAGAAAATCTCTAAATTCAGATTTGCGAGGATCCCTTATACTACCCCATTGTGGAAGTTTGCAAGCAGTGGTAAAATCATCTAAGTCCATAGTATAAGAATTTTCATAAAGATCAAACAGGACAGTTGGAGAATTACGTGAAGATGAAAATTCAAACCTCCTCACAAAGGAACTAGTGAGATTGTGATACGGGCTGCACTTCTCTTCCTCGAAGCTCACAAGATCAGCGTTGCGCAAATATGCATTGAATTCTTCCTCAATTCCCGCTCGATCCATAAAGTTTTCAGAAGGCCACTCACAAGGACGCACCGGAGCGTCTCTTGGTGGCTCATCATCAGCATCACGCATTGCAAGCCTGGGTCCTTGTTTCCTTGAGGAACCACCTTGGAACATTTTCCTAAGCATTTTTGTTCCTCTGAAAAAATTCTGAATTTTTTTAGTAACTTCAAAATAAAAGTAAACCAAACTCAATAATATTGATAGCAACTACTCCTACAAGTGCCCAGGGCCTATATCATGCATCAAAACTACTTTTGACCATATAAATTTGACATGCAAGCTCAAGAACAAGGTCACCTAAGCAGAAAAAATTTGCAATGAATAAAGCACTAGAACAAAAACTAATTGGACCAATGGAGAAGTCACATACCAAGGAACTATCTCCCCAAGCAGTTTTGTGAGAGGTGCTTTGAGCAAGGAGATCGAAAATGGCAGCAAAATGAGCTTGGACTCGGGTTTGAGCTGGATATTCGTGTTTCTGGGACGAAGAAGGAGTGTGTGGGTGAAAGGATAAGTGGAGGAGGGCCACCATGGGCCCACGCGGCAGGGGGCGCGCCCTCCACCCTCGTGGGCAGGTGGGTGACCCCCCTGCTCTGTTCTCAGTGCCAAATACTCTAAAATATTCCAAAAAAATCATATTTGAATTGCAGGGCATTTGGAGAACTTTTATTTTTGGGGCATTTTTATATTGCATGGATAATCAGATAACAGAAAGAAAAATACTATTTTTATTTTATTTAATATAAATAACATAAAGTAAAGGTGGGGTACAGAAGGTTGTGCCTTCTAGTTTCATCCATCTCATGATCATCAAAACGAATCCACTAACAAGGTTGATCAAGTCTTGTTAATGAACTCATTCCGAATAACATGGAACCGGAGAAATTTTGAATAACACTATGTTACCTCAACGGGGATATGCACATACCCAATAATAAGAATATCATATATCTTCTTGACAGTAGGAAGGGGAAATTCAAAACCTCCAAATATAATCGATGGAATTTTTCCAATAGAGTTGATACTATGAACTTGAGGTTGTTTCCTCGGAAAGTGTACCGTGTGCTCATTACCATTAACATGAAAAGTGACATTGCCATTAGTGCAATCAATAACAGCCCCTGCAGTATTCAAAAGGGTCTTCCAAGAATAATAGACATACTATCGTCCTCGGGAATATCAAGAATAACAAAGTACGTTAAAATAGTAACATTTGCAACTACAACACGCACATCCTCACAAATACCGATAGGTATAGCAGTTGATTTATCAGCCATTTGCAAAGATATTTTAGTAGGTGTCAACTTATTCAAATCAAGTCTACGATATAAAGAGAGAGGCACAACACTAACACCGGCTCCAAGATCACATAAAGCAGTTTTAACATAGTTTCTTTTAATGGAGCATGGTATAGTTGGTACAGCGGGATCTCCAAGTTTCTTTGGTATTCCACCCTTAAAAGTATAATTAGTAAGCATGGTGGAAATTTCAGCTTCCGGTATCTTTCTCTTATTAGTGACAATTTCTTTCATGTACTTAGCATAAGGATTCATTTTGAGCATATCAGTTAATCGCATACGCAAAAAGATAGGTCTAATCATTTTAGCAAAGCGCTCAAAATCCTCATCATCCTTTTTCTTGGATGGTTTGGGAGGAAAAGGCATGGGTTTCTTTACCGTGTTTCCTAGCAACAAAGTCTTTCTTATCATAACGTTGATTCTTTGATTGTGGGTTATCAAGATCAACAGCAGGTTCAATTTCTACATCATTATCATTACTAGGTTGAACATCATTATGAATATTATCATTAACCTTATCACTAGTTTCAGGTTCATTACCAGATTGTGTTTCAGCATCAGAAATAGAAATATCATTTGGATTCTCAGGTGTTTCAGTAATAGGTTCACTAGGAGCATGCAAAGTCCTATCATTTTTCTTTTTCTTCCTTTTAGAAGGACTAGGTGCATCTATATTATTTCTCTGAGAATCTTGCTCAATTCTCTTAGGGTGGCCTTTAGTATACAAAGGTTCCTGAATCATTCTACCACCTCTAGTCATAACTCTAACAACATTATCATTATCCTTACTATTCAATTCATTGAGCAAATCATTTTGAGCTTTAAGTACTTGTTCTACTTGAGTGGTAACCATAGAAGCATGTTTACTAATAAGTTTAAGTTCACCTTTGACATTAGCCATATAATCACCCAAGTGTTCAAGAATATTTGAATTGTATTTAAATTGTCTACCAAAATAAGAATTAAAATCTTCTTGCTTAACCACAAATTTATCAAACTCATCTAAGCATGGGCTAGCAAACTTAGTAAATGGGATTTCAGCTTTATCATATCTATAGAGAGAATTTACCTTTACTACCTGTGTCGGGTTATCAAGACCATAAGTTTCTTCAATAGGTAATGGATTAAGATCATATGTTTCTTCAACAGGCGGTAAATTAAGACCATGTAATTTCTTGAATAGGAAGTAAATTCTTAATATCTTCAGCTTTAATACCTTTTTCTTTCATAGATTTCTTTCCCTCTTGCATATCTTCAGGACCGAGAAATAGAATACCCCTCTTCTTCGGAGTTGGTTTAGGAATGTAACGCCCGGATAATCTTGCTACAGTAATCCCACGCTAATCATGGCACGTCATCCCGATTACTGTTGCTAACCTCGCAACAAACCGAAACCGTTCAAATTCAAGTTCAAATTATAATTAACAATAAAAGTTTCAAAAATTAAAACAAAAATGTTCGGGGGTTGCAGAATATTGCACTGGTAATTATAGTGTAATCAACACATTTTAAAACTGCCTAAGTATTTTAGAATGAATTAAAAACAAAAGAGAAAATAAATAAAAGAAAAGGACAAAACCTAACAAAAAAAAGGAGAGAACCCCCCCCCCCCACTGGGCCAGACGGCCCAGCCGGCCAGGCCACCACCGGCCCAACTGGGCAAAGGCCCAGCCGGCCACACCCCCTCCCTCGCTGGGCCACGGCCCAGATGGCCTTGGGACCAACCAGGCCGGCCCAGCCGCCGCCTCCTTATCCCCCCATCCCCGGAACCCTAGCCCACTACCCCCCCCCCACTCCGCACGATCCCCATCCCCCCTCGCACTCCTCTCTCTCCCTCCTCTGCCCGATCTGGATCGGGGCGAACCCCGATCCCATCGGCCCGACGCCGCCGTCAATCTCCGCGGCCACTACGCCGGGTCCCCCTCGCCGGGACACCCTCCCGCCTCTGCACGAATGCCCCAACGCCGCGGAGCTTCGTCACCAACCCGCCGGAAGCCGCGGCCTTGACGCGGTGCCACCTCGCCGTGCCGCCGCCTCCACCTCGCCGGACCTCCCCCTCTACGTTGCCGTCGTCCCCATCCTCCTCCCCAAAGGCTCCACCGAGCCTCGCCGACCCTCATCTCTGCAACGCTGGTGAGGCCACGGCCTCCTCTTCCTCTTTGCGCCCGCTCTGCACGTCTCCCCGTCGCCACCCGCATCGGCCTCCCCTGCTCGACGCGCCACTGCGCGCGCCCGGCGCTCGTCGCCGTGGCCACCGTGCGCGTGCGCCCCGTGCACGCCTCGCCATCCCACTCGCCGCGCCCGAACGCCCGCAACCCCGCGCTCTCCGTGCGCTCACCGCAACCGCCGCCCTCACTCCCCTGCTTGGTTGCGCGCACTCGCGCGCGCACCCTCGCCGCGGCCCCCTGTACCGCCCCAGTCATCGCCCCCCGGTCACCGCGGCTAACACCCGCCTCCCCTCTTCCCTGCCCGTGGTGACTGACCAAGGCCGGTCGCCGTTCGGTCCGGCCGCACCTCTCCACGGCCCCGGCGCCCTCCTCCGGTGGCCGCCGCTTCACCACGGCACCGCTCTGCCCGTGGCCTCGCCGTGGCCACGGCCACCCGCGCCTGGCGCCTCCACTGGCCTGTGCAGGCGCCCAATCGGGCTACGGGTTGCGCCCGCACCCCCCTGCACACGGCGCCCGTTAGACCGAACCGATAAGGCCTTTGGCCCACTGACAAAGGGGCCCACGCCCCAGAACTTTATTAAAAAAAAGAAGAATTAAAAATAAATAAATAAATAAATAATAATTACATTAATTAATTAATCAATAAGTGAATTAATTAAGTTAATTAATCATGTTTAATTAATCTAATTAACTAGTTAGTTTAATTAAATAGTAATTAGTTTAACTAAGACCTAATTAACCTAAACAGTGTATGACAGGTGGGTCCCACTGGACCCACATGTCAGTTTGACCCAGTCAACTCTGTTGACTGCTGACGTCAGCATGACATCATGCTGATGTCATTAATTTATTTTCGAATTAATTTAAATAATTAATTAAATACCAGAAATTAATAAAATCTTTAGAAAATCATATCTTTTAATCCGTAACTCGGATTAAAATATTTTCAACATGAAAGTTGCTCAGAACGACAAGACGAATCCGGATACGCAGTCCGTTCGTCCGCCGCGCATCCCTAGCGTAGCAAACTCGCAACTTTCCCCCTCCGGTTCCTCTGCCCGAAAACATGAAACACCGGGGATACTTCCCCGGATGACATCCCCCTTCACCGGTATCACCTACTACCGCGTTAGGGCACCCCTAACCCCGTTACTTGTCTTGCCATGCATCGTTATGCATCTGTTTGCATTGTATTCATTGTTTCTTCCCCCCTCTTCTCTCGATAGACACCGAGACCGACGCCGCTGCTACCCAGTACGACTACGGAGTTGACGACCCCTCTCTCTTGCCAGAGCAACCAGGCAAGCCCCCCCTTGATCACCAGATATCGCCTACTCTTCTCTATACTGCTTGCATTAGAGTAGAGTAGCTTGTTACTGCTTTCCGTTAATCCTATCCTGATGCATAGCCTGTCCTTGCTACTACTGTTGATACCTTACCTGCAATCCTAAATGCTTAGTATAGGATGCTAGTTTATCATCAGTGGCCCTACATTCTTGTCTATCTGCCATGCTATACTATCGGGCCGTGATCACTCGGGAGGTGATCACGGGCATATGCTATATACTTTACACTATTACATTACCGGTGATACTGTTCGGAGATGGGGGCTGAAGGGGCAGGTGGCTCCATCCCGGTAGAGGTGGGCCTGGGTTCCCGACGGCCCCCGACTGTTACTTGAGGCGGAGCGACCGGGCAGGTTCCGACCACCTAGGAGAGAGGTGGGCCTGGCCCTGGTCGGCGTTCGCGGATACTTAACACGCTTAACGAGATCTGGGTATTTGATCTGAGTCTGGCCATTTGGTCTATACGCACTAACCATCTACGTGGGAGTAGTTATGGGTATCCCGGCGTCGTGGTATCAGCCGAAGCCTTCTTGACGTCAGCGACGGAGCGGCGCGCGCCGGATTGGACTGGAAAGCCACTAGGCTAGGTCTGCTTCCGGCCGCGTACGCAACGTGCAGGTGTGCAAAGGGCGATGGGCCCAGACCCCTGCGCCATAGGATTTAGACCGGCGTGCTGACCTCTCTGTTGTGCCTAGGTAGGGCTGCGACGTGTTGATCTTCCGAGGCCGGGCATGACCCAGAAAAGTGTGCCCGGCCAAATGGGATCGAGCGTGTTGGGGTATGTGGTGCACCCCTGCAGGGAAGTTTAATCTATTCGAATAGCCGTGTCCCTCGGTAAAAGGACGACCCGGAGTTGTACCTTGACCTTATGACAACTAGAACCGGATACTTAATAAAACACACCCTTCCAAGTGCCAGATACAACCGGTGATCGCTCTCTCACAGGGCGACGAAGGGAGGATCATCGGTTAGGATTATGCTATACGATGCTACTTGGAGGACTTCAGTTTACTCTCTTCTACATGCTGCAAGACGGAGGCTGCCAGAAGCGTAGTCTTCGACAGGATTAGTTATCCCCCCTTATTCTGGCATTCTGCAGTTCAGTCCACATATGATACCCTTATTCCATCTGATACCCATGCATATGTAGTGTAGCTCCTTGCTTGCGAGTACTTTGGATGAGTACTCACGGTTGCTTTCTCCCCCCTTTTCCCCCCTTTCCTTTCTTTCTGGTTGTCGCAACCAGATGTTGGAGCTCAGGAGCCAGACGCCACCGTCGACGACGACTCCTACTACACCGGAGGTGCCTACTACTACGTGCTGCCCGCTGACGACGACCAGGAGTAGTTTAGGAGGATCCCAGGCAGGAGGCCTGCGCCTCTTTCGATCTGTATCCCAGTTTGTGCTAGCCTTCTTAAGGCAAACTTGTTTAACTTATGTCTGTACTCAGATATTGTTGCTTCCGCTGACTCGTCTATGATCGAGCTCTTGTATTCGAGCCTTCGAGGCCCCTGGCTTGTAATATGATGCTTGTATGACTATTTTTATTTGTAGAGTTGTGTTGTGATATCTTCCCGTGAGTCCCTGATCTTGATCGTACACATTTGCGTGTATGATTAGTGTACGGTCAAATCGGGGGCGTCACAAAGTTGGTATCAAAGCCGACTGCCTGTAGGAATCCCCCTTCCACACTTCTTGGCCGAAGTCGAGTCTAGACATTGCAAAACTTTTTACTAACCTGGCTGTGTGCCTTACGGGCCCACGTCGCCATCGGGTGATACTAGGATCTTTTACTCCTCGACCTTTGCTCTGGGACTCTTAACTCTCTTCTACTCGGGTTAAACGAATTTACTAACTCTGACACTAGGATCCCGTTACGACATTCACCCCAAAGTTGGATAAGCCCTAGTTATTCTTTAGAGTAGTATTTGGAACATTGTCCACCTTGTCATTTGACTCCTGTGAAAACATCTTTGTTTTCAGATGGAACCCACGAGGCAGGTCGTGCGCCACACGACGGCCATTGGTGCCTCAGGATCACCTGCTGTGTTGGTTGAGATGATGACCTATCTGGGTTATCGCTGGCACCCTGAGTACACCGTCTATGAGGAGTATCAGGATTTCAACCAGGAGCAGTACCGTGCCGTCGTCCACCTCTACTCTCGGGAGTATGACTCCACTACTGTGCTGCACACTGCTCATGGGGTTGGAGTGACTATCGATATGGCGGTCCACGATGCTGCTTATGCTGCTCTGACACGTCTTCGTGGTGAGTATCAGGAGTTGGACACCTCCCCCTTCAGGCACATTGCTATCGCATCCGATGTTGGTGCGGAGGGTTACTACACTGCGGCCTACTCCACTGTCACCCGCGAGCCCTACTACCATCAGAACCTGGTTCTGCATGCTGATGGGCTGGATAGAGCTAACCGAGCTCTTCGACACGAGTTGTACACCACCCGTCAGCACCTGTATCGTGCTCTGACACTGTTGCACCCCTTTGTCCGATCTGGTGATCTGACGCGTCCTGCGATCTACCCCGCCAGGACCGTGATGCCCCAGGGCGTCGGCTGGCCAGATGTGGGAGGCTACTCTCCTGCACTTGGTCCTCTCCTGCCACCTGCGCATCGGGTTCCGCACCAGAGTATCCGCGGGCCCCAGGCTACTCACGTGGAGGTCTTTCCTTCGCGTCACTACCAGCTGTCGGGCTACACCTACCTCCACAGTACCGCGTGGGACTAATGTAGACTTGCTTGTTAGTGTTAGATGCATTCGTCGCGAGCCTGTGTGCCGCTTATGATGTCTTAGACTTTGTACCGAACCCTGTGTAACGAACTCTATGCATGGTCTCTGTTGTAAGATATGCCGACTACTATGTAGTATCTATCGTGCTGCTTTCGTTGTGCATGTTTCTTCATGAATGATTCTTGTCTTTGCAAAATTGCTAAATGCTGAACTACCCCTGTTAAATATTAGCAGGATGGTTAGACCAGGTGGTCGTGGTCGTGGTGGCAACCCCCCACCACCGCCTGAGTACATGGCTGGGATGATGCAACAGTTTGAGCTGAATCGTCAGTTCATGGAGAATATCATGGCCCAGTTCCCTCGCCCCAATATGAACCAGCAGCCAACCCAAGTGACTCTGCAGGATTTCATGCGCCTGAACCCTACTGTGTACCGCAGCTCAACCCAGCCTCTGGATGCTGATGACTGGCTCCGTGACATCACCTATGAGATGGAGTCTGCTGATGTAGCCCCTGCCAGCTATGTCACCTTTGCTTCATTCTTCCTGAAAGGACCCGCAGCTCAATGGTGGGACAGCCACAGGCGTACTCTGCCAGCTGGAACAATCATCACCTGGCCAGACTTCCAAGCTGCCTTCCGTGCTCGCTTCATTCCCCAGGGAATCATGGACCGGAAGAAGCGTGAGTTCCGCAACCTCACCCAAGGCAACAAAACTGTGGAAGCTTATCAGCGGGAGTTTCTGGACTTGTCCCGCTATGCTGAAGAAGACATTGCAACTGATGCACGCAGACAGGAGAAGTTCCGGGATGGCCTTCAAGCTGACATCAAACTCGCACTTCTAGTGCATGACTTTGCTGATTTCGCCACTCTGGTGAACAAAGCCATCAATGTCGAAACTGGTCTGCAGGAATACCAGAGCTCTCACAGGCGCAGCCGTGACACGGGCTCATCTTCGGGCCCGTCCTCGCAGAAGCGCAGGATATGGATTCCCAACAGCGTGTACCAGCCTAATACACCTGCCCCAAGGCAGTCCTATGCTGCACCTCGTCTGCCTACTGCTCCAACTAGGCAGCCAAGGCTTCCAGCTCCACCACCCCAAGCTCCTGTTCCTACTCCCGAGAATGGTTTGTGCTTCAGGTGTGGACAACCAGGGCACCGTGCTAGGGAATGCAACCAGAAACAGAGTCAACTGGCCCTTCCAGCAACTGGCCGTGGAAACAACCAGCCCCGCAACAACAGTGCCAAGTCTTATGGTCGCGTTCATGCCAACCATGTTGATCTGAACGAAGCCCAAGACCAGCCTGCTACCGTGATGGGTACACTCCTCGTAAACTCAGTACCTGCATCTGTTTTATTCGATTCAGGAGCATCGCATTCATTCATGTCAGAAGATTTTGCATACAAGCATGACATTAAATGTGAGGAGATGAACACTTCGGTATTGGTAAAAACCGCCGTGGGACAATGTCAAACCTCATTGGTTGGCATCGATGTCCCCGTGGAAATCGAAGGGCTGGAATTCTATGCCTCTCCCATTATCTTGAAGTCGTCTAACATAGACCTCATTCTGGGGATGGATTGGTTGAAAGCGCATACTGCTTCTATAGTTTGCGCCACTAAGGTCGTCCATCTGCTACACCCTTCTGACGAAATAATAGCTTACCAAGCTCATCTAGTTCAGAACGCCGAGGCACGACTTTATGCCTTGAATGCGTTGAACGCTGCACCACTCGAGGGCATTGAAAACATTCCCGTCGTTCGTGAATTCCAAGATGTCTTCCCAGAAGAACTTCCAGGGATTCCTCCTGCTAGAGCTGTCGAATTCATCATTGACTTGAAACCCGGCACTACCCCTATAGCTAAACGACCCTATAAGATGCCGCCGCATGAACTCATTGAGCTTAAGCAGGAAATCGACAAATCTCTTGCCAACGGTTTCATTCGTCCAAGTTGCTCTCCTTGGGGAGCACCTTCTCTTTTTGTTAAGAAGAAGGATGGGACAAACCGATTAGTCCAAGACTACCGTCCTATAAACCAAGCTACCATTCAGAATAAATACCCGCTTCCTCGAATCAATGATCTTTATGATCAGCTGGCTGGCTCATCAGTGTTCTCCAAACTCGACTTGAGGTTGGGTTACCACCAGATCCGTGTTCGTGAAGAGGACATCCCAAAAACCGCCTTCGTGACTCGGTATGGGTCATATGAGTACACCGTCATGTCATTCGGATTAACGAATGCTCCCGCCACCTTCTCTCGTCTGATGAATTATATATTCATGGATTACCTCGACAAGTTCGTCGTGGTTTATTTGGACGATATCCTTGTATTTTCCAAGAACAAGGAGGAGCATGCTGAACATCTTCGTCTTGTGCTAGAGAAGCTTCGAGAACATCAGCTGTATGCTAAGTATTCCAAGTGTGAATTCTGGCTTCCCGAAGTAACCTATCTTGGGCATGTCATCTCCAAAGATGGTATTGCCGTCAACCCTGAACGAGTTCAGGCTATTCTCGATTGGACTCCCCCGAAGAATGTGAAGCAAGTCCGAAGTTTTCTCGGTCTCGCCAGCTATTGCCGTCGATTCGTCGAGAACTTCTCCAAGATTGCCAGGCCTCTGACTAATCTGTTGCATAAGGGTGTCAAGTTTGACTGGACAGACAAGTGTCAGGAAAGTTTCCAGGCGCTCAAAGACAAATTGACTTCTGCCCCCGTGCTTGCACCACCTGATGCTAAGAAGGACTTCGTCATTTACTGCGACGCTTCCCGTCAAGGATTAGGCTGTGTCCTAATGCAAGAGCGCAGAGTGATTGCTTATGCCTCTCGTCAATTGCGCCCTCACGAAGAAAACTACCCAGTTCACGACCTCGAGCTTGCTGCTGTCATTCATGCACTGAAGCAGTGGCGCCATTACCTTCTCGGTAATCGTTGCGAGATCTTCACCGACCATCAAAGTCTGAAGTATTTGTTTACTCAGCCAGATTTGAACCTACGCCAGCAAAGATGGATGGAGACTGTTGCAGACTTTGACGTGGATATATCATATACCCCCGGCAAGGCTAATGTGATGGCTGATGCCTTGAGCCGCAAGTCTTACTGCAACCACCTCCAGGTTCATAAAGTTCAGCCCTCGCTTACCGAAGAATTTAGAAGGCTGAACCTCCATATTGTTCCTCCGGGATCACTCGCTCCCCCTCCCGAAGGTTTCCCCAAACAGAACCTCCATGTTGTTTCCAAGGGTTCTCTCAATACCCTGGTTGCGAAACCAGATCTTGTGGACACCATCAAATGGATACAGAAGTTTGACGATGAAGTCCTCAAGATTAAGCGCGACCTCAAAAAAGGAAAGCCCTCATTCTTCACGATCGCCGACGATGGCGCCTTGTATTTCAAAGGCCGCTTAGTGGTACCATGTTCGAAGAAAAACCTGGATAAGACTAAAAGGGTTATGCAAGAAGCCCATGATACGCCTCTGTCCATCCATCCTGGTAGTACAAAGATGTACCAGGATATTCGTCAAAGATTCTGGTGGTCTAATATGAAGCAGGACATTGCTCGTTATGTTGCTGAATGTGACGTTTGTCGCCGAATCAAAGCAGAGCATCAAAGGCCTGCTGGAACTCTGCAACCTATCTCTATTCCTGAATGGAAATGGGACCATGTTGAAATGGACTTCGTCACTGGATTTCCCAAATCTCAGAAGGGTAATGATGCTATTCTTGTCGTCATTGACCGGCTTTCCAAAGTTGCCCATTTTCTGGCGGTCAAAGAGACAATCACTGCTAGTCAGCTTGCTACTCTCTACATGGCCAGAATTGTTTCCCTCCACGGTATCCCACTGGTTATCAGTTCAGACCGTGGCAGCTTATTCACTTCAAGGTTTTGGGCGAGTTTCCAAGAAGCTATGGGAACTCATCTGTCGTTCAGTACTGCGTTTCATCCTCAGTCGCAAGGACAGGTTGAACGTGTCAACCAAGTTCTCGAAGACATGCTTCGAGCTTGTGTAATATCATTCGGCAAGAAATGGGAGGAATCTCTTCCATATGCCGAGTTCTCTTATAATAATAGCTATCAAGCTAGTCTGAAGATGTCCCCCTTCGAAGTGCTTTATGGACGGAAGTGTCGAACCCCTCTGAACTGGTCAGAAACTGGGGAACGCCCACTCTTCGGTCCGGATATTATCCAACAGGCCGAAGAACAAGTTCGCATTATTCGCGAGCATCTCAAGACTGCCCAGTCATGTCAGAAAAGTCAGTATGACCGTCATCACCAAGACATGGTCTATCAACCTGGCGAAAAGGCTTATCTTCGAGTTACACCAATGAAGGGTGCTCACCGCTTCGGGATCAAAGGGAAGCTAGCTCCCCGCTATATTGGCCCATTCACTATTCTGGAAAGGCGTGGAAAAGTGGCATATCAACTGGAGCTTCCGTCGAACCTTTCTCAGGTTCACGATGTGTTCCACGTGTCACAACTCCGACGCTGCTTCAAGGACCCAATCCGAGCAGTGGATCATGAAGTGCTCGAATTGCAGCAGGACCTCTCCTATAAAGAGCATCCGGTCCGCATTCTTGACCAAGCTGAACGCCGCACGCGTCAGAAGGCAATCAAATTCCTCAAAGTCCAGTGGTCGAATCACTCTGAAGACGAAGCCACCTGGGAACGCGAGGATCGCCTGCGCGATGAATACCCCGCACTGTTTCCTTCTACCTCCTAAATCTCGGGACGAGATTTCTTGTAGTGGAGGAGATTTGTAACGCCCGGATAATCTTGCTACAGTAATCCCACGCTAATCATGGCACGTCATCCCGATTACTGTTGCTAACCTCGCAACAAACCGAAACCGTTCAAATTCAAGTTCAAATTATAATTAACAATAAAAGTTTTCAAAAATTAAAACAAAAATGTTCGGGGGTTGCAGAATATTGCACTGGTAATTATAGTGTAATCAACACATTTTAAAACTGCCTAAGTATTTTAGAATGAATTAAAAACAAAAGAGAAAATAAATAAAAGAAAAGGACAAAACCTAACAAAAAAAAGGAGAGAACCCCCCCCCCCACTGGGCCAGACGGCCCAGCCGGCCAGGCCACCACCGGCCCAACTGGGCAAAGGCCCAGCCGGCCACACCCCCTCCCTCGCTGGGCCACGGCCCAGATGGCCTTGGGACCAACCAGGCCGGCCCAGCCGCCGCCTCCTTATCCCCCCATCCCCGGAACCCTAGCCCACTACCCCCCCCACTCCGCACGATCCCCATCCCCCCTCGCACTCCTCTCTCTCCCTCCTCTGCCCGATCTGGATCGGGGCGAACCCCGATCCCATCGGCCCGACGCCGCCGTCAATCTCCGCGGCCACTACGCCGGGTCCCCCTCGCCGGGACACCCTCCCGCCTCTGCACGAATGCCCCAACGCCGCGGAGCTTCGTCACCAACCCGCCGGAAGCCGCGGCCTTGACGCGGTGCCACCTCGCCGTGCCGCCGCCTCCACCTCGCCGGACCTCCCCCTCTACGTTGCCGTCGTCCCCATCCTCCTCCCCAAAGGCTCCACCGAGCCTCGCCGACCCTCATCTCTGCAACGTTGGTGAGGCCACGGCCTCCTCTTCCTCTTTGCGCCCGCTCTGCACGTCTCCCCGTCGCCACCCGCATCGGCCTCCCCTGCTCGACGCGCCACTGCGCGCGCCCGGCGCTCGTCGCCGTGGCCACCGTGCGCGTGCGCCCCGTGCACGCCTCGCCATCCCACTCGCCGCGCCCGAACGCCCGCAACCCCGCGCTCTCCGTGCGCTCACCGCAACCGCCGCCCTCACTCCCCTGCTTGGTTGCGCGCACTCGCGCGCGCACCCTCGCCGCGGCCCCCTGTACCGCCCCAGTCATCGCCCCCCGGTCACCGCGGCTAACACCCGCCTCCCCTCTTCCCTGCCCGTGGTGACTGACCAAGGCCGGTCGCTGTTCGGTCCGGCCGCACCTCTCCACGGCCCCGGCGCCCTCCTCCGGTGGCCGCCGCTTCACCACGGCACCGCTCTGCCCGTGGCCTCGCCGTGGCCACGGCCACCCGCGCCTGGCGCCTCCACTGGCCTGTGCAGGCGCCCAATCGGGCTACGGGTTGCGCCCGCACCCCCCTGCACACGGCGCCCGTTAGACCGAACCGATAAGGCCTTTGGCCCACTGACAAAGGGGCCCACGCCCCAGAACTTTATTAAAAAAAAAGAAGAATTAAAAATAAATAAATAAATAAATAATAATTACATTAATTAATTAATCAATAAGTGAATTAATTAAGTTAATTAATCATGTTTAATTAATCTAATTAACTAGTTAGTTTAATTAAATAGTAATTAGTTTAACTAAGACCTAATTAACCTAAACAGTGTATGACAGGTGGGTCCCACTGGACCCACATGTCAGTTTGACCCAGTCAACTCTGTTGACTGCTGACGTCAGCATGACATCATGCTGATGTCATTAATTTATTTTCGAATTAATTTAAATAATTAATTAAATACCAGAAATTAATAAAATCTTTAGAAAATCATATCTTTTAATCCGTAACTCGGATTAAAATATTTTCAACATGAAAGTTGCTCAGAACGACAAGACGAATCCGGATACGCAGTCCGTTCGTCCGCCGCGCATCCCTAGCGTAGCAAACTCGCAACTTTCCCCCTCCGGTTCCTCTGCCCGAAAACACGAAACACCGGGGATACTTCCCCGGATGACATCCCCCTTCACCGGTATCACCTACTACCGCGTTAGGGCACCCCTAACCCCGTTACTTGTCTTGCCATGCATCGTTATGCATCTGTTTGCATTGTATTCATTGTTTCTTCCCCCCTCTTCTCTCGATAGACACCGAGACCGACGCCGCTGCTACCCAGTACGACTACGGAGTTGACGACCCCTCTCTCTTGCCAGAGCAACCAGGCAAGCCCCCCCTTGATCACCAGATATCGCCTACTCTTCTCTATACTGCTTGCATTAGAGTAGAGTAGCTTGTTACTGCTTTCCGTTAATCCTATCCTGATGCATAGCCTGTCCTTGCTACTACTGTTGATACCTTACCTGCAATCCTAAATGCTTAGTATAGGATGCTAGTTTATCATCAGTGGCCCTACATTCTTGTCTATCTGCCATGCTATACTATCGGGCCGTGATCACTCGGGAGGTGATCACGGGCATATGCTATATACTTTACACTATTACATTACCGGTGATACTGTTCGGAGATGGGGGCTGAAGGGGCAGGTGGCTCCATCCCGGTAGAGGTGGGCCTGGGTTCCCGACGGCCCCCGACTGTTACTTGAGGCGGAGCGACCGGGCAGGTTCCGACCACCTAGGAGAGAGGTGGGCCTGGCCCTGGTCGGCGTTCGCGGATACTTAACACGCTTAACGAGATCTGGGTATTTGATCTGAGTCTGGCCATTTGGTCTATACGCACTAACCATCTACGTGGGAGTAGTTATGGGTATCCCGGCGTCGTGGTATCAGCCGAAGCCTTCTTGACGTCAGCGACGGAGCGGCGCGCGCCGGATTGGACTGGAAAGCCACTAGGCTAGGTCTGCTTCCGGCCGCGTACGCAACGTGCAGGTGTGCAAAGGGCGATGGGCCCAGACCCCTGCGCCATAGGATTTAGACCGGCGTGCTGACCTCTCTGTTGTGCCTAGGTAGGGCTGCGACGTGTTGATCTTCCGAGGCCGGGCATGACCCAGAAAAGTGTGCCCGGCCAAATGGGATCGAGCGTGTTGGGGTATGTGGTGCACCCCTGCAGGGAAGTTTAATCTATTCGAATAGCCGTGTCCCTCGGTAAAAGGACGACCCGGAGTTGTACCTTGACCTTATGACAACTAGAACCGGATACTTAATAAAACACACCCTTCCAAGTGCCAGATACAACCGGTGATCGCTCTCTCACAGGGCGACGAAGGGAGGATCATCGGTTAGGATTATGCTATACGATGCTACTTGGAGGACTTCAGTTTACTCTCTTCTACATGCTGCAAGACGGAGGCTGCCAGAAGCGTAGTCTTCGACAGGATTAGTTATCCCCCCTTATTCTGGCATTCTGCAGTTCAGTCCACATATGATACCCTTATTCCATCTGATACCCATGCATATGTAGTGTAGCTCCTTGCTTGCGAGTACTTTGGATGAGTACTCACGGTTGCTTTCTCCCCCCTTTTCCCCCCTTTCCTTTCTTTCTGGTTGTCGCAACCAGATGTTGGAGCTCAGGAGCCAGACGCCACCGTCGACGACGACTCCTACTACACCGGAGGTGCCTACTACTACGTGCTGCCCGCTGACGACGACCAGGAGTAGTTTAGGAGGATCCCAGGCAGGAGGCCTGCGCCTCTTTCGATCTGTATCCCAGTTTGTGCTAGCCTTCTTAAGGCAAACTTGTTTAACTTATGTCTGTACTCAGATATTGTTGCTTCCGCTGACTCGTCTATGATCGAGCTCTTGTATTCGAGCCTTCGAGGCCCCTGGCTTGTAATATGATGCTTGTATGACTATTTTTATTTGTAGAGTTGTGTTGTGATATCTTCCCGTGAGTCCCTGATCTTGATCGTACACATTTGCGTGTATGATTAGTGTACGGTCAAATCGGGGGCGTCACAAGGCTCAGGAATTGGCTCCGGAGGTGTCCAATTATTTTCATTTGTCAACATATTATTCAATAGAATTTCAGCTTCATCCAGTGTTCTTTCCCTGAAAACAGAACTAGCACAACTATCCAGGTAATCTCTGGAGGCATCGGTTAGTCCATTATAAAAGATATCAAGTATTTCAGTTTTCTTTGGTCAGGCAAAGCATTAAGTAATTGGAGAAGCCTCCCCCAAGCTTGTGGGAGACTCTCTTCTTCAATTTGCACAAAATTATATATATCCCTTAAAGGAGCTTGTTTCTTATGAGCAGGGAAATATTTAGGAGAGAAGTAATAAATCATATCCTGGGGACTACGCACGCAACCAGGATAAACCATATCTTAGCATCACCCTTTAATGAGAACAGAAATATTTTAAGGATATGAAAGTAGTGAGTTCTCTCATCATTAGTGAACAGGGTAGCTATATCATTTAATTTAGTAAGGTGTGCCACAAGAGTTTCAGATTCATAGCCATGAAAAGGATCAGATTCAACTAAAGTAATTATATCAGGATCAACAGAGAATTCATAATCCTTATCGGTAACACAGATAGGTGAAGTAGCAAAAAGCAGGGTCAGGTTTCATTCTAGCATTTAGAGATTGCTTATTCCATTTAGCTAATAACCTCTTGAGTTCGTATCTATCTTTGCAAGCTAAAATAGCTAAAGAAGCTTCTTTATCAAAAACATAACCCTCAGGAATAACAGGCAAGTCTTCATCATCAATTTCATCAGTATTATCAGATTCAATATTTCCAATCTCTCTAGCCCTAGCAAGTTTTTCATCAAGAAATTCACCAAGTGGCACAGTAGTATCAAGCATAGAAGTAGTTTCATCATAAGTATCATGTATAGCAGATGTGGCATCATCAATAACATGCGACATATCAGAACGAATAGCAGAAGCAGGTTTAGGTGTCGCAAGCTTACTCAAAACAGAAGGTGAATCAAGTGCAGAGCTAGATGGCAGTTCCTTACCTCCCCTCGTAGTTGAGGGATAAATCTTGGTTTTTGGATATCTCAAGTTCTTCATAATGATAAGCAGATATAAATCCCATGTGACTCAAAGAATAGAGTTATGCTCCCCAGCAACGGCGCCAGAAAATAGTCTCGATAACCCACAAGTATAGGGGATCGCAACAATTTTCGAGGGTAAAGTATTCAACCCAAATTTATTGATTTGACACAAGGGGAGCCAAAGAATATTCTCAAGTATTAGCAGCTGAGTTGTCAATTCAACCACACCGGATTTGCAGCAAAGTAATATGATAGTAGTGGTAACGGTAGCAAAAGGTAACAATAGTAAAAGTAATGTTTTTGGTATTTTGTAGTGATGATAGCAATAGCAACGGAAAAGTAAATAAGCGAAGAACAATATATGGAAAGCTCGTAGGCAATGGATTGGTGATGGAGAATTATGCCGGATGCGGTTCATCATGTAACAGCCATAACCTAGAGTGACACAGAACTAGCTCCAGTTCATCAATATAATGCAGGCATGTATTCCGAATATAGTCATACGTGCTTATGGAAAAGAACTTGCATGACATCTTTTGTCCTACCCTACCGTGGTAGCGGGGTCCTTACGGAAACTAAGGGATATTAAGGCCTCCTTTTAATAGAGTACCGGAACAAAGCATTAACACATAGTGAATACTTGAACTCCTCAAACTATGGTCATCACCGGTAAGTATCCCGATTATTGTCACTTCGGGGTTAACTAGGGATGAAAATGGAGTGGAAAGTTTCCGCTTTTTCGGAGGAAAATGGAAATGGAGAGGAAATATGAAAACGGAAACGGAAATTTGCAAAATGGAAATGGAAGTGGAATTTTTTTATGCCGAAACAGAAACAAAAGCGGAATGGTGTTTTCCGGTGGAACAGGCACGGAAACGGAACTTTCCGTTTCCGTGAATATGGAATTTCCGTTTCTACTATAGGCCCATGGCTGCTTTGTAGCCCAATTACCAAACAACACACAATGACACAATGAGCAGACTGGATCATTTGAGGACCAACTTTTACTTCCACACACATTCTCAACTAGACACAATACGGAATTGTCATGTACTATTACAATACTACCCTATGTTGCCAACACAACCATATTATCATGTAGCCATGTAAAAAATTTCTTAAATTTCTTTGTTTTTTGTGTGTATTTCTCTATGATTCAAGGGGGTTTTATGTTCCGGTCAACACATCGTTCTGTTTTCGTGTCCGCTCTGTATTCGCTCCATATCTGTTTCCGGTAGTATTTGTTTCCGTATTCATTTCCGGGGTTTCCATATTCATTTCCGCTTCTGCAAAAAATATGAAAACAAATATGGTAGCACCCAGTTCCGTTCGTTTCTGCTCCGTTTTCATCCCTAGGGTTAACGGATCATAACACATAATAGGTGACTATAGACTTGCAAGATAGGATCAAGAACTCTCATATATTGATGAAAACATAATAGGTTCATATATGAAATCATGGCACTCAGGCCCTAGTGACAAGCATTAAGAATAGCAAAGTCATTGCAACATCAATCTCAGAACATAGTGGATACTAGGGATCAAACCCTAACAAAACTAACTCGATTACATGATAGATCTCATCCAACCCATCACCGTCCAGCAAGCCTACGATGGAATTACTCACGCACGGCGGTGAGCATCATGAAATTGGCGATGGAGGATGGTTGATGATGATGATGGCGACGGATTCCCCTCTACAGAGCCCCGAACGGACTCCAGATCAGCCCTCCCGAGAGGTTATAGGGCCTGGCGGCGGTTCCGTATCGGAAAACGCGATGAATTCTTCTCTCTAATTTTTTTCTCACCGAAACACATATATAGAGTTGGAGTTGGAGTCGGAGGAGCTCCAGGGCGCCCACGAGGTAGGGGGCGCGCCCTAGGGGGGCAGGCGCGCCCCCCACCCTCGTGGACAGGTGGTGGGCCCCCTGGCCTTTATCTTTTGCAGGTATTTTTTATATTTTCCAAGTAGTTGCTCCATGAAGTTTCAGGTCATTCCGAGAACTTTTGTTTCTGCACATAAATAACACCATGGTAATTCTGCTGAAAACAGCGTCAGTCCGGGTTAGTTCCATTCAAATCATGCAAGTTAGAGTCCAAAACAAGGGCAAAAGTGTTTGGAAAAGTAGATACGACGGAGACGTATCAATATCCTACTCCAGTGTGGTGTGGTGGATTGCCTCTTGGGCTGAGGATGAACAGTACAAGGGAAGAACAACCTCGCGAGGAGAGGTGTTCTTGTGCTTGGTGAACTTGAGTGGTTGTAGTGCTAAAGATTCAATCTAGGTCTCTCTCGATGAGATCCACCTCCTATGGTGGTGGCTAGTCCTATTTATAGAGGCCCTGGTCCTCTTCCCAAATATTGAGCGGGAAGGGATCCCACAGCGGCCAAATTCAAAGGGAGATAACTAGTACAAGCTATCCTGACAAAAGTAGTCTTCGCGTGCCAAAGGCTCTGGTGGTGACACCATCTTGGGCTCCATGGTGACCTCCGTCCTGCCGTCCTGCTGGTCTTGGTCTTGTTGCACCGATAGGGAAGCCTTTGCCTGATGCCTCGGGACTCCTCGTCTGCGCTTGCTCCTTTAGCACCAAAGAGGAAACGAGGACACAGCGTGCACTGGCACCCGTCTGGCGCCTGCTTGGTTCCAGTCGTCATGGCTTGCGTCACAGGAACCTCGTGAGGTGCCCCTCACCTTGATCTCTACACCCCTTGCCTTGGTCTCTCCGCCCCTCGCGAGCCAGCTTGGTGAGGCCGCCCCTGAGGAGGTCTTGCGTCGTCCGCCTCGCGAGGGTCTTGAATGTTTGCTGGTAAAGATGGGTCGTATAGGGCCGCCGGTGGAGCCATGCCACGGGCCGCAGGCAGGCAAGTCTGGGGACCCCCGTTCCCAAAACACCGACATTGGCCCCCGGGCCCAAGGCGCGCTCGGGCTTGGCTTTGAGGCGAAGCCAAAGGGCAAGTGCGGAGCGCCGCGGGCCCCAACAGCCTACGGTCGCGGTTGGTGCGTGGCGACTGATTGGGCGTGTGAAAGCACAAGTGCTCCCTAGGTGGTTTTGGTAATTAATGACAACATATCTCTTGTTGGACTAACATTTCTATCTAGTATGTTTCAGATAAGTTCAACAATGGAGTGGCATGGACTAAAGGTTGTGGGAAATTCTCCAAGATGCTAAGGACAAAGGATTGGCTAAAGCTTAAAGCTCAAGACTCTTCATTTTACATTTTAGTGATCCAAGATCACATTGAGTCCATAGGAAAAACCAATACTATCAAGGAGGGATGAGGTGTTGCTTAATGAGCCTCTTGCTTCAAGTGCTTAATGATATGCTCCAAAATCCTCAGCTACTTTCCCACTTCCACATATGACCTAAACCTAAGCCAAACTCGGACCTACCGATTATTTCTATCCGGCGCCACCGAGTTTCACTTGTCATAGCCACTGCCAAACCCTAGCAAATCGGTTCTACCGATAGGGATCTCGGTCTCACCGAGATGGGATTGTAATCTCACTGTGTATGTCCATTGCCAAAATCGGTCTCACCGATCTTGTGCAATCGGTACTACCGAGGTTACAATGCAAACTCACTGTGTATGCTCATTACCAAAATCGGTCTCACCGAGTTTGTGTAATCGGTCCCACCGAGTTTGCCTGACCAACCCTCTGGTTAGCTTATTACCAAATCGGTCTCACCGAGTTTGTGTAATCGGTCTCACCGAGATTACGTTATGCCCTAACCCTAACCATACCGGTCCTACCGAGTTGCATGTCAGTCCCATCGAAAATCTCTAACGGTCACTAGGTTTACTATTTCGGTCCGACCGAGTTTGTTGATTCGGTCCCACCGAGATTGGTAAATTGTGTGTAACGGTTGGATTTTGTGTGGAGGCTATATATACCCCTCCACCTCCTCTTCACTCGTGGAGAGAGCCATCATAACACATCTACGCTTCCAACTCATATGTTCTAAGAGAGAACCACCTACTCATGTGTTGAGGCCAAGATATTCCATTCCTACCACATGAATCTTGATCTCTAGCCTTCCCCAAGTTGCTTTCCACTCAAATCTTCTTTCCACCAAATCCAAATCCTGTGAGAGAGAATTGAGTGTTGGGGAGACTATCATTTGAAGCACAAGAGCAAGGAGTTCATCATCAACACACCATTTGTTACTTCTTGGAGAGTGGTGTCTCCTAGATTGGCTAGGTGTCACTTGGGAGCCTCCGACAAGATTGTGGAGTTGAACCAAGGAGTTTGTAAGGGCAAGGAGATCGCCTACTTCGTGAAGATCTACCGCTAGTGAGGCAAGTCCTTCATGGGCGATGGCCATGGTGGGATAGACAAGGTTGCTTCTTCGTGGACCCTTCGTGGGTGGAGCCCTTCGTGGACTCGCGCAACCGTTACCCTTCGTGGGTTGAAGTCTCCATCAAAGTGGATGTAGGATAGCACCACCTATCCAAACCACGGGAAAAACATCCGTGTCTCCAATTGCGTTTGAATTCTCAAAACCCTTCCCTTTACATTCTTGCAAGTTGCATGCTTTACTTTCCGCTGCCTATATACTCTTTGCATGCTTGCTTGATATGTATTGTGAATGTTGAAATTGTGCCTAAACTCCACTTAAACCGAAAAAGCTTAAAAACTGCAACTTTAGCATTAAGTGTCTAATCGCCCCCCCTCTAGACACATCTACTTCAAGGTCCTACAAGTGGTATCAGAGCTTTGATCTCCATTGCCTTGGTTTAATAACCATTGGAGGAAGATGGACGTGTCTACTTGAGGGAGTCTTAGACATAGATTGCCTATTCTTGATGGAGAGTATTTTCATGAGTGGAAAAATGAGATGCTTGTAATTTTCAATCAATATCATTTGAACAAGTATATTGCTAGCCCTTGTGCACCTCATATTGATCCTTTGCATCCTACCCTAGATGAAGATATCGACATAATTCGCAATCTTGGAACTATTGAGCTCATCATTAGAGGATTGCCCAAAAATTTGATTGCTAGTTTGCCTACTCTTAATTGTGCCTATACTATATGGAAATTTCTTGAGGAACGATTTCCCGATTATTCCTTGAAAAATTGGATGAAATTCTCCATAAATCTATTGCCTTGAGTAAGATGAACTCTAGTGATCCTAGTTTTGGTGATTGTCTATTTGAGCTTACCAATCGCAAGCGTGCTAAAGGAGATGTTGGAATCATTATATCCGAAGCTATAAGAATTCATAAAGGTGACCACTTTGATGATCATTTATCTAATGAATTACCCTCTCTAGGAAATGATGAGTCACAAGATCATGGTGAACATGGATACTATGATGATGATGATGATGATGATGATGATAGTGACTTCGATCTTGATGATGCAGTGAGACATTTTGGTCTTATGGCAAATCTTCGGGGATATGTGTCAGGAGGAAAGGAATGGGTTCTTGATAGTGGATGTACTAATCATATGACCAGAGATGAAGAGATGTTTCGTGAGCTTGCTGAAAAAGACGGCCCTCGGAAATATGTCACCTTTGGTGATAATTCAAAGGGTAAAGTGGTTGGCCTTGGTAAGGTGGCCATCTCACATGATAGTTCCATTCAAAATGTCATGCTCGTTGAATCTCTCAGCTACAACTTACTTTCAGTATCTAGACTTGCTGATTTCGGTTTGAATGTCCTATTTATTGAGGTAGATTGCCAAGTGTTTCGTCGAGACAATCATAAAATGGTCTTTACCGGTATGCGTAGAGGTGATCTTTACATTGTCAATTTCTCTAAAAAGGCACAACCTAAAACTTGCTTTATTGCTAAATCCTCAAAAGGTTGGTTGCGGCATAGACGACTAGGTCACGTTGGCATGAGAAACCTTGACAAGCTTATTAAAGGAAATCATATCCTTGGAGTTAACGATGTCATATTTGATAAGGATAGACTTTGCAGTGCTTGTCAAGCAGGTAAACAGGTTGGAGGAAGGCATCCCGTGAAGAGCATCATGACCACAAGGAGGCCACTCGAGCTACTTCATATGGATCTTTTTGGTCCCAACGCCTACAAGAGTCTTGGTGGAAATTCTTTTGGTCTAGTTATAGTTAATGATTTTTCAAGATTTACGTGGGTGTTCTTTCTTGATGACAAGTCGCAGGTCCAGAAGATCTTCAAAAACTTCGCTAGGAAGGCCCAAAATTAGTTTGACGTGAAGATCAAGAAGGTTCGGAGTGACAACGGAACGGAGTTCAAGAACGCAAATGTGGACACCTTTCTTGACGAAGAAGGGATTTCACACGAGTTCTCAGCTACGTACACACCTCAACAAAATGGAGTTGTTGAGAGGAAGAACCGGACACTCATCGAAATGGCGAGAACGATGCTTGATGAGTACAAGACGCCGAAGCACTTTTGGGCAGAAGCGGTTGAGACAGCTTGTCATGCAACAAATCGCTTGTATCTTCACAAGCTACTCGGCAAGACGGCATACGAGCTCCTCACTGGTAACAAACCCCAAGTTGGATACTTTCGAGTATTCGGCTCAAAGTGCTACATTCTTGACAAGCATCGTCGTTCAAAGTTTGCTCCTAAATCTCATGAAGGTTTTCTACTTGGTTATGGCTCAAACTCTCACACTTACCGTGTCTACAACAATTTCACCCGAAAGGTTGAAGAGACGGTAGATGTGAAGTTTGATGAATCTAATGGCTCGCAAGTAGAGCAATTGCCAATCGATGTAGGAGACAAAGACCCTTCAGAAGCAATCCAAGACTTGTCTATTGGCAAAATTCGTCCAACGGAGGTGAAGGAGAGTACCTCGTCCGTCCAAGTGGAAGCATCTACTTCACGACAAGGTGAACCAAGAATTGATACGGAAGCATCCACAAGTGGGACACACCAAGATGAAGAAGACGAGGAAATGCATCAAGACGAACATCAACAACCTCCTTCTCCACCACGACAAGAGAACGACAACGTCAACAGTGAAGAAGGCCAAGAAGAAGAACAAGATGAAGAAGATGTTCAACGAAGACCCAAGCAAAAGCTCTCACGAGTTCGATCAAGAATTGCCAAAGATCATCCCGTCGAGCAAATCTACAATGATATTCAAACCAGGAGAATCACTCTCTCAAAAACTCGTTTAGCTAACTTTTGTGAAAACTATTCATTCATCTCTAGCATTGAACCTATGAAGGTTGAAGAAGCATTGGAAGATTCGGATTGGATAAACGCTATGCATGAAGAGCTACACAACTTTGAGAGAAACCAAGTTCGGACATTGGTTAAGAAGCCCGACAACAACCACAACATCATTGGTACCAAATGGGTGTTTCGCAACAAGCAAGATGAAGATGGACAAGTGGTTAGCAACAAAGCATGTCTCGTCGCCCAAGGGTACACACAAGTCGAAGGTATGGACTATGGTGAGACATATGCTCCCGTTGCTAGACTTGAGTCCATTCGCATCTTACTTGCCTATGCTAATCACCACAATATCACCTTGTACCAAATGGACATTAAAAGTGCTTTTCTAAATGGTGAAATAGAGGAGGAAGTTTATGTCAAACAACCTCCCGGCTTTATCAATCCTAAGAAACCAAATCATGTTTACAAACTTCACAAAGCTCTTTATGGTCTTAAACAAGCTCCTAGAGCATGGTATAAATGCTTGACCAAGTTCCTTATTGCAAGTGGTTTTGAAATTGGTAAAATTGATTCTACTCTTTTTACTAAAAGGGTTAATGCAGAACTATTTGTATGCCAAATTTATGTTGATGATATCATATTTGGTTCAACCAACCCTCTCTTTAGTGAAAGTTTGGAAAGCTAATGTCAGAGAAGTTTGAGATGTCTATGATGAGTGAACTCAAATTCTTTCTCGGTTTGCAAATCAAGCAAACTAAGGAAGGTACATTTGTCTCTCAAACGAAGTACACCAAGGACTTATTCAAGAAGTTCAATATGCAAGAATGCAAAGGTATGCCTACACCCATGCCTACTAGTGGACATCTTGATTTGACCAAAGATGGTGAACCGGTTGATCAAAAGGTTTATCGCTCTATGATTGGTTCTTTGTTATACCTATGTGCTTCACTTCCCGACATTATGCTAAGTGTGTGCATGTGTGCACGTTATCAAGCTGCTCCTAAAGAATGTCATCTTACGGCCGTGAAAAGGATAGTGAGATACTTAATTCATACACCAAACTTTGGCATTTGGTATCCTAAGAGGTCTTCTTTTGATCTTGTTGGCTATTCCGACTCGGATTATGCCGGAGACAAGGTTGATAGAAAGTCCACTTCGGGTACTTGTCAATTTCTTAGTAGATCTATTGTGTCTTGGTCTTCCAAGAAACAAAACTCGGTATCCTTATCCACCGCTGAAGCGGAATACATTACCGCTGGTTCATGTTGTGCTCAATTAGTTTGGATGACCCAAACTCTTAAAGATTATGGGATCTATGTGAAACATGTTCCACTGCTTTGTCACAATGAAAGTGCTATCAAAATTGGTCATAATCCTGTACAACATTCTCGAACTAAGCATATTGAAGTTCGTCATCATTTCATTTGAGACCATGTTGCTAAGGGTGACATTGATCTTAAGCATGTTCGCACCGATAAGCAATTAGCGGATATATTTACTAAACCTCTTGATGAGAAAGTATTTTGCAGGTTGAGAGGTGAATTGAACATTATTGATGCTTCGAACTTGGAGTAGGAACTCCATTGGATACATGCAAGACATGAGCTTATGACTAATCCATGATATATCTCTTATGATGACTATCTTATGTCTTGGATATATTTGTACCTTGCATGTTGTCTAACCCATGTAGGTGCTTGGTTGAATCTAATTCCATGAGATTGCGACTTACTCACATCTTGAGCAATCTCTACATCACCAAGTCTCTACATAATGGTGGTTGAAGACAAGGAAGCACAAAACCATTCAAACATATCCTTTGACAAATTCTATGTTGAGCTTCATGATTGTCATTCTTGGATACACAAGTGCTCTTCCTTGCAAGAACTAACCCATGTAGGTAGATGAACTCAAACTCCAAGTGGTGCTCCCAACTCTTGATGAGCTACATCAACCTTGAGCACCCACACAAGTTCAACTACATGAGCAAGAACCACACCACCACCCAAGGTATGTTATTCCATCTTAGAGAAGCTTTACTCCAAAACATGAGTCAAAGCAACTCAACAAGATGTGAATACATCAAGATGCTTAAACAAAAAATGGTAACCCCATTTTGAGCTTAAATGATGAGTATGACCTATGATCAAGTGTTCTCACTTGACTCCTAAGTCAATATACTCTAACATAGGTGACTATGTCACCGCCCAACTCTAGATGAAGTTCTCTTGTGTTCTTTTTTGTGTTATTGCATTTGTCTCATGCATATTTATTTTCTTTCTCTTTTTCAAAAAAAACTTCATCTAGATCTTTCAGTTTCTTCTCTTTTCTTTTTGTTTTTGTTCTGCATTTTCTGCATTCAATTCCTTGCAAATCCTTCAGATAATTCATTGCAAATCTTTGTGAGATCCTACATGTTTAGTGAGCTGAGGTGACAAGTGTTTTTCTCTATGTTGAACTCGGTTTCACCGACTTGTAGTTTTCGGTCCAACTGAATCTTTTCGGTACCACCGAAACATGCCACTCGGTGCCACCGACTTCACAACAGGAAAAACAGTTTGCCACTTGTTCTATATTTCTTTTGATCCAGCTCCACTCAATGAATCTTGTCCTCTACAAGCATCACCATTTTATCCATTGCTTTGTGCTGAGTCTCAAGGACCAAACCTATACGACGGATTCCAGAAAGCCCTTCTTGGAAATTGATGTTAAAGGGGGAGAGAGAGATCACATCAAAGCTTATCACCTACAAGGGAGAAAGTATTAAGGGGGAGAAAGAGATTTCCAGGGGGAGAGAATACTCAAGGATCCCAGATGCTTGATGTTCAAGAGGAGAGATGTCACATGTCTTTTTGGGGGAAAGACATGTTCATATGTGCTTATTTGCATTAAGTTCTATCCATTTGTATCTTTCAGCTCTGATTTTTTGTTCCCTATCTTCTCCCAATATCCCATGTAAGATTCAGGGGGAGCAAGACACCTAAGGGAAAGAAATCAGTCAAATTCTTTGCATATCTTTACTCTTGGGGACATGTTGAATCCATTGTGGTACCTTGTACTCACTCTCTACATGTCATCCCAGTCTTGGTTCTCTTGTGGCTTCTTTGGTTTGCTCTGGCTAGTGGAGGTACCTGTGTTATCTAACCTTGTTTGTGCAGGTTCATTCCATCCTAAGCCAGCTAATGACTACAAGGTAAGTGTATGCATCAAAATCATGAGTATGAGGAATTCTTGCTTATGTACATACTGTTTGCAAGAAGGACTCATGAGCATGAAGGTATTTTCCTAGATAATCTTTTGCTCTGATGCATATGGCCAAGATACATGTAACACATTGCCTACTCTGTCATGGTTATGCTCTCACATGCCTCTATATTTCACATTTACATGAGTGCATACATGTAGGGGGAGCCTATGCTTGTTACATGTCCTTCCAAAGCTTTACTTCTTGTTCTTTATATCTTTATCTAAAGCTTTGATGTATGTTGCCATCAATTACCAAAAAGGGGGAGATTGAAAGCACAAGTGCTCCCTAGGGGGTTTTGGTAATTAATGACAACATATCTCTTGTTGGACTAATGGTTCTATCTAGTATGTTTCAGATAAGTTCAACAATGGAGTGGCATAGACTAAAGGTTGTGGGAAATTCTCCAAGATGCTAAGGACAAAGGATTGGCTAAAGCTTAAAGCTCAATACTCTTCATTTTACATTTTAGTGATCCAAGATCACATTGAGTCCATAGGAAAAGCCAATACTATCAAGGAGGGATGAGGTGTTGCTTAATGAGCCTCTTGCTTCAAGTGCTTAATGATATGCTCCAAAATCCTCAGCTACTTTCCCACTTCCACATATGACCTAAACCTAAGCCAAACTCGGACCTACCGATTATTTCTATCCGGCGCCACCGAGTTTCACTTGTCATAGCCACTGCCAAACCCTAGCAAATCGGTTCTACCGATAGGGATCTCGGTCTCACCGAGATGGGATTGTAATCTCACTGTGTATGTCCATTGCCAAAATCGGTCTCACCGATCTTGTGCAATCGGTACTACCGAGGTTACAATGCAAACTCACTGTGTATGCTCATTACCAAAATCGGTCTCACCGAGTTTGTGTAATCGGTCCCACCGAGTTTGCCTGACCAACCCTCTGGTTAGCTTATTACCAAATCGGTCTCACCGAGTTTGTGTAATCGGTCTCACCGAGATTACGTTATGCCCTAACCCTAACCATATCGGTCCTACCGAGTTGCATGTCAGTCCCACCGAAAATCTCTAATGGTCACTAGGTTTACTATTTTGGACCTACCGAGTTTGTTGATTCGGTCCCACTGAGATTGGTAAATTGTGTGTAACGGTTGGATTTTGTGTGGAGGCTATATATACCCCGCCACCTCCTCTTCACTCATGGAGAGAGCCATCAGAACACATCTACACTTCCAACTCATATGTTCTAAGAGAGAACCACCTACTCATGTGTTGAGGCCAAGATATTCCATTCCTACCACATGAATCTTGATCTCTAGCCTTCCCCAAGTTTCTTTCCACTCAAATCTTCTTTCCACCAAATCCAAATCCTGTGAGAGAGAATTGAGTGTTGGGGAGACTATCATTTGAAGCACAAGAGCAAGGAGTTCATCATCAACACACCATTTGTTACTTATTGGAGAGTGGTGTCTCCTATATTGGCTAGGTGTCACTTGGGAGCCTCCGACAAGATTGTGGAGTTGAACCAAGGAGTTTGTAAGGGCAAGGAGATCGCCTACTTCGTGAAGATCTACCGCTAGTGAGGCAAGTCCTTCGTGGGCGATGGCCATGGTGGGATAGACAAGGTTGCTTCTTCGTGGACCCTTCGTGGGTGGAGCCCTTCATGGACTCGCGCAACCGTTACCCTTCGTGGGTTGAAGTCTCCATCAATGTGGATGTAGGATAGCACCACCTATCCGAACCACGGGAAAAACATCTGTGTCTCCAATTGCGTTTGAATTCTCCAAACCCTTCCCTTTACATTCTTGCAAGTTGCATGCTTTACTTTCCGCTGCCTATATACTCTTTGCATGCTTGCTTGATATGTATTGTGAATGTTGAAATTGTGCCTAAACTCCACTTAAACCGAAAAAGCTTAAAAACTGCAACTTTAGCATTAAGTGTCTAATCACCCCCCCCCCCCTCTAGACACATCTACTTCAAGGTCCTACAGCGTGGGTGTCTTCACTTCCCCACGCTGCCTCGGCAACTGCCCGACTAACAAAAAGGCCGGTACGGGGAACGCTTGCCTTCATTGCCTTCCTTTGCCTTGCTCTAGATCCCCTCTCTCGCTCCTCTCTTCAAAAATCTCTAGATGTGCTCCGATCTCCTTCCAAGCTTCTGACAAATGGCACCCCGAAAGTCCAAGGTTGATTCGCCGCCTGCCTGGTACGAGCCGGCTCTGGAGGCACCCAATGTCTCAGCAAAGAACGTCACCACCACGCGCCTGCTGATGGCGCGGGAGAACAACGAGAAGGGGAAGACCGAGCTCCGGGCTGGCTCCGCCGTGCCTGAAGCTTCGAAGGGCTCCTTCTACCCCTTCTTCATGAGCAGCGCCATCGCCGGCCTCATTCCCCCCTTCTCCGACTTCTTCTACACGGTCCTCCAACACTACGGGTTACAGGCTCTTCATCTCCATCCCAACTCCATTCTTCTCTTGTCAATCTTTGCCTATTACTGCGAGGTGTATGTCGGGGTGATGTCGTCCATGGCACTGCTGCGCCACTTCTTCTTCTTCCTCCGAATCAACGACGGCCACACCATGGGGTGCGCCAACTTCGTCGTGGCTGGCAAGGCCAACGCAATCTCGAAGGCCGGCAAGAAGGCTGACGGCTTATGGAGCAAGTGGGTTATGATGGATGCCAAGCGCGTCCACCCACGGCTGAAGCTGCCAGCAGAGATGCCCCAGTCTGATGTGGGGTGGTCTCGTGCGAGGCTTACGAATGACCGGGTGAAGGCGGTGCTGGAGAAGATAAACGTCGACCTGAGGCCAGGCAACACGAAGGCGGCGAAGCTGACGGGGGCCATGCTTCTGAGGGAGTTCCTGAGGCTGCATGTGGCTCCTCTCCAGGTGCACTCGCGCCCCTTGTGGACGCTTGGGGATGGAGAGGACATGCTTCGCCTGAGTTCAGAGCTTTGCCGGACGGGGAGCTGGTCGTGGCTCTCTGCCTCTTGGTCATGGACAACCAAGAGTATCCGCCGAGTGCCCACGCTCCTTTGTTCCTTCGGAAGGATGGGGCGGTGATTGCGGTCTCCATGCCCACCTTTGACGGGCGTGGCCTGGTGCCACAGGCGCCCTCTAGAGTCCTGGTGGCGACGGCAATGGTGGACGTTTCTTCTGGCGATTCCCGCAGGGACATGGAAGAGGAGGAGGACGAGGAGCGCGACTCAAAGGCAGTCCCCGAGGGGATGGGGGAGACCTCCCTCTTGCGCAATGCCAACATCCTCTGCCTCGTACCTGACGACGATGGAGAGGCCTACATCCTCCTGGAAAGGAGGGATCCACCTGTGGTTCCGATGAAGGGCAGGACGGCGCTGCTCTCCCGGGATGACGCTCCTGCCTCGCCACCGCCTGGAGCTGTTTCCGGTCCAGCTGTTGCCCCTGCTTCTACTCCCGGAGCTGGCGCGCCCGTGCCTCGGGCTGCGAAGCTCTCCGGCTTCAAGCTCATGAAGCGGAGGGACTATGTCGTGGTGGACCAATAAGTGTTCTCGTCCCGCCTTGTTCTTGCTTCTGCTACTCATTTCTAACTCTTCTTCTTCGTTGTGCAACTAGGCCGGCGTCTACGGCGAAGAGGAGAAGGGAGGGCAAGGAGGTACTACTTGATCCCAGATCGCCTCATGCGGCCGCACCCCTCTCTGTGAGTAAAGGTGGTGACGGCGCCCGTGCCTCTCCAGCCCGATCAGCCTCATGAGGCTGGGTGGAGCATCCTTGGGAGGAGTCAGCCCTCGAGGCCCCGCCGGCTCCAGAGGTGCCAGCGTCCGGCTCGAGCGCTGGGGTCCCCTAGGCTAAGGAGCCTTTGGCCTCTCAGGCCATGGTGACGATGACACCTCTTCCCCATCCTTCTGTCGTACTACTGACCCCAGGTTCCTCCACCTCTCCTAACGTCCTGGAGCGGGCTCTTTCTGCGATGGCCTTGCTGCGAGAAGATCTTCAGGGCACCGACCGTCGCCTGGTGGCCGGACGCTTGGAGCTGGTTTCTGGCTGGCTGCACTCCGATGCGTCCGTCCGGGCGACACTGAGCCAAGCTATTGCTGACTCCGAGAACGACAGGGAGGCCGTCGCCCAGGCTATGGCCGCTCGCAAGGTGGCGCTGAAGGACGCCATGGCTGCCCAGGACCACTGCCGGTCCTTGACGGCCGAGCTGGAGACCGTGCGGAGGGAGCACACGAAGGAAGCCCGAGGACGCAAGGCGGAGGAGGAGAAGATGAAAGCCCGAGAGGACGCTGTTAAGGACCATGACGCCAAACTGGAGCAGTTGGCGAAGGCGCAGGCCACAGAGCGCGGCCGGCTGGAGGAGTTGGAGCAGGAGCTGAAGGCGGAGAAGGCCGAGCTTGACACCAAGGCGACGGTCCTAACTGAGGACCGCGCGGCCTTCCAGCTCCTTGAAGAGAAGGCTCGGACGATGCTGAAGTCGCTCTACGAGAAGGGCTTGGAGGAGCCGCTGGTTGCCAGTGACAAGGGCCCCATCCAGCTGGTTCCTTATCTGGTTGGTGTGCTGGAGGACGTCGTGAGCGGCATCGGCCCCATGGCGGAGGAAGAAGCCAGCGTTCTCTCCTCAGTCACGCTGACACGCGTCTTTAGCCACCTCCACCTTCGTGATCCCGCCGCCTGCCTTGATGAGCTGCTGGAGCCTGTGAAACACGAGCATTACAAGGCCATTGCTGCAGCTATGAAGGGTCAGGTGGAGGCCCTACTGAAGAGGTTCTGCGCCTTCACTCCCGCACCCCCGACTGGCAGTGCTACCGATTCCGCAACTCCGGGTAGTGGTGCAGGTAAAGGCGACGCCGCTGGAGAAGAAGCATCCCTTGCAGGCGACAGCGGCGTCCAGGGATGACAAGACAACTTGCTCCTTTCCTGTTGTGGTTTCTGCAATATGCACCATGCCTCGTGGAGGCGTTAAACTTGCGTTTGATTCCAGGGGAACAATATGTCCTATAATATTTGCTTTGAAATTATGTGAGTTCCTTTCTATTTACTTTACAATCTACATCGGCAGGGCCCGACCCCACGCATACATCAGCCACCGTTGGGCCGTCCGGATCACCAGGACGGACCAAGGAGTGAGGGGCTACATGATCAGTTAGGCTCCTGAGTCGTGATGCTTAGGAGACCCCCATGACGCGCAAATAGCTTGTAGAAAGGAGATCTGGGAGTAGATCTAGTGTTCTACGTCGGCAGGGCCCGACTCCGCGCATACCTTAGCCGCCATTGAGCCGACTGGATCACCAGGACGGACCAACAAGTGAGGGGCTACATGGTCAGTTAGGCTCCTAAGTCGCGATGCTCAGGAGTCCTCCTTGACATTCAAACAAACTTTGTACCTTAGCTCCGCTTGGGAGGGCGCGCGATGACCAGGCTTGAGGGACCTGGCAGGGTGGTGTATGCTTGGGCATGACCCAAGCGCAGCTCCCGTGTCCAGCCCCCTCGCGCGGCTCTCCCGAGGGGAGGTGTTGCGAGGAGGCGAGACACCGAGCTCGGAGGCTCCCTGAGGTTGATATGGCTGTGAGGCCGCCCTCAGTTGTTTATCACCAGGATGGACCATGGCACTTCCGCACTTGCACGGGCATAGCCGCTCCTCGGTAGTGTCGACTGCCAACACGGAGCATGGTGCTTCCACTGGTACGTGGGAGGGGACTCCCTACTGCGAGAGCCCCCGAGGCGTGCACAGCCCCGCCCTAACATGTGGCTTGCATGACAGGGCTAGACGAGGTGTGTCTGGGCACTAATGAGCGAACGCGGGACTCAAGAGGCCCTACCTCAATGCGGGTTGCGCCTGGTCTTGATTCTTGATGGTTGTGGCATTCCTGCGAGATGGTAAGACAACTTACGCCGAATGGATTTCCTGAGGGTATCGCGTGAGAAGGCCAAGCACCAACGACCCCAAGAGGTGACGTGAACGGGGCCGGCCCGCCAGACAGAGCTCACCCGTTGGATTTATCGACGCTGCAGGGACGGTCCCGAGCACAGACGTCGTGCCTAGCCTTCTAATGTGAACGATCCTGAAGAAAAATGATCGGCGCGTGGCTCCCGTGGTAGGTGACAATCAAGCAGGTGATATCCATAGATAGATTACGCATGAAAAGCAACTAGCTTACGTAAATGCGAGAATGATACATGCCACTCGGTTGGACCCGAGCGGCCTGGGGTTAATGCAGCCCAAGGGGCGCTCCCAGCAAAGTGAACTGAAGATGCAAGTGGATAAGTGCAGCAGGGACGGACCCACGCGTCCTGGGGATGATGCAGCCCAGGGGGCGCTCCCGGCTGAATGAACTTGGAAAAATGTCACCTAGTTTGGCTACCGAAGGAGTGTTGGGGTAGATGAAGACACGTAACGAAGAAGTCGCTTCTCACGAACCGCCGAGGCCCTGAGCCTCGGGAGGCTCTGGAGGCTCAAGTGGCCTCTGGGGGACCGTCTCCATCTCCGCCAGGACCGCATGGTGCCTGGCCTCCTGACCTGCCGGGACGTTCCAGAGATTGCACTGGAAGGCGGCAGCCACGCTCGGCAGGCCGAATGGCATGCAAATGTAGCTGTGAGGCGGGCCCTCACACCGGCCAGCACGCGAAGGCCAAAAGCGCTCCTGAGATGCGGCCCTGTTGAGCCCTGGGATGTCGATGCAGACGCGCAGCTCACCACCCTCACCTGGGTGGGGAGAAACGCCAGGTGGGCAGCGGTCGCCACGTATTGCTCTTGCTTCCTAAAGCTCTTGAGATGCCTTGGTGATGAACTCCTGAGCGTCGGGTGCTCCTCGCCCGGTGTCCTACTGAGGGAAATGTGCCGCGAAGCACGCCTCCACATGGTGCCCGAGTGCCTCCCTCATGATGCTGGCCAGGTCTGAGGCCCTCCAGAAGAGAGCCCCTGAGCCCTGCCCTAGGAGGGCGCCGGGCATGCCTTCCTATGCGAAGAGGGAGGCGCCCCAGGCGTTGACGCGGATCCTGAAGCGGTGCCACTGGAGGTGCCGCTCCCTTGAGTCCCAATACGGAGTAGCTGCTTCTTCTTCTTCTTGGGGTTGGCCTCAGGAGGATACTATGCACCCGTGTTGTCGGGGTCTTCGATTGATGCAGCTTGGAGGGCGCCCTCGAGGGAACACACCGCGTTTCTTTCTTCGCAAGGGACCATGATGATTCCGCCGCTTCCCGGCATCTTGAGGACGTTGTAGCCATGGTGGGTGACCGCCATGAATTTGGCCAGTGCTGGTTACCCAAGGATGGCATTGTACGACAGGCGGATGTGGGCGACATCGAAGTCGACAAGCTCGGTGTGGTAGTTGTCGTGCTGATCGAAGGTGATAGGGAGGACTTGCCCTATCGGGGTTGGTGGAGCTGTCTGTCACTCCTAAGAAAGGCTTGGTGGGCTGGAGCTGATCGTATGGCACTTGAAGGCTGTCGAATGTCTCGATGGACAGGACACTGAGTCCTGCGTTGCCGTAGATGAGGGTCTTGGTGACTTGGACATTGCTAATGATGGGTGAACGGAGCATCGGGAGAACGCCAGCGGTTGCCGCGCATTTGAGCTGGTCCGCCGAGCTAAAGATGATGGCATACTTGGACCACCTGAGCGGGCACGTAGCCTCGAGCTTGGGGAGGGCTGCATTCACTTCGCGGGAGAACTGCTTGAAGATGCGCTGGGAGGCTGGGGCCTGAGCGCCACCCAAGATGCAAGTGCTACCGCGCGGTTCCTGGAAGCCCCCAGCCCCTTCGTCCTGTTGATGGTCGTCGTTCCTTCTTGGCGGCGGCAGCGGAGGGAGACCAGGGTTGCCCTGAGGACGATCCTCACGAGGTTGGTCCCTCTAGGCACCCTCACGAGGCTGATCCTGCCAACGATCCTCGCGAGGCTGGTCGCGCCACTCTTGGCGTGGCCCACGATCGTCCCAACATCCTCCACCTCATCCACCTCCTTAGTTGTAGCCCCGGTCGTTGCGCTCGGGGCGTCGACCGAAGTGTTCGTCTCGAATGGCCCTGAGCTCTTGACAATCGTTGGTGTTGTCCGTGTGCATGTTGTGGAAGGCGCAGAACGTACGGCTGCCCTTGGACGACTCAGGAAGAGCTCGGTCGCACTTGGTGTCCGTTTCTGCTGCGAGCACGACCACCCCTTTGCGCTTCACGTCCTTGACCTTGGCCTTCTTCTCCTCTGGATCTGCAGCAGGGAGCTCGAGGAGGGAGAGGCGCCCCTCCTGAGCCCTCGCACACTTGGTTGCTATGTTGAACAGCTCCAAGGTCGTGCATAGCTCCTCATGGATTGTGAGCTCCTCTTTCATCTTGATGTCGCAGACGCCGTCGGAAAATGCTCAGATGATGGCCTCGTCCGTCACCTTGGGGATCTTGATACTTGCGATGTTGAAGCACTGGATGTACTTCTGCAAGGTTTTTCCTGGTTGTTGCTTGATGCGGCGCAGGTCACCTGCGACCGGGGGGCGGTCATGAGTGCCTTGGAAGTTGGCGATGAAGCAGTTGTGCATCTCATCCCAGGAGGAAACCGAGCTTGGGGGCAGGTTCAGGAGCCATGAGCGGGTGCCATTCTTGAGAGCCATGGGAAACCAATTCGCCATGACCTTTTTGTCGCTGTTGGACACCTCGATGCTCAGCTCGTAGAGCTGCAGAAACTTCGCAGGGTCGGGGGTGCCGTCGTAGCGAGGAGGCAGATGCGGCTTGAACTTGCCCGGCCAGACGACGCTACGCAGCTTAGGAGTGAAGGCACGGCACCCCGCCGTGGCCACCGGGGCCCGTCGTGGAGGTGGAGCTTGACCTTGGCATCCCTGTGCCGCCACGGCAAGTGGCACATGACCCTGCCGCAGCAAGCGATCCTGACGTGGTGGTGCTGGAAGTGGTGGAGCATCTTCTTGCGGACGGAAAACCTCCTGGCAACTTCTTTCTTTGTGCGCGGGCACGCGGCGCGGCAGATCACGCCGCTGGGCCGTGCATCTTGGAGCGAGGACACCGTCTTGACGTGGGGGAGGCTGAGGCGCTCCATGAGCCATGCACCCCGGTGTGAGGGCGCCATCTTGGTGGTGAGGGGGCGGAGATGCTCCGTGAGCCACATGGCCCGCAGCCGGGGCGGGTGAGGCAGCGAGAGGGATTATGCAGGAGAGCCCCTCGCGGTGCTGACGAGCTTGGCGATGCGGTCCAACCAGTCCTCGTAGAGGTCGTCCACCGGGCGGTAGCGCAGGAGCTCGCGTGCCATGAGCAGCACGGCCTGTGCGTCCGTGGGGTCACGGCGAGCGTGAGATGATTAGACGGCGGGAGTCAGCGACGGGGTGGCGGTGCCACCGTCTCGCCGCACAGAGGGGTGCAGTGAAGAGGCTTGCTGCTCGTTTGCCGTCGGGCCGGTCGCGGCGTTGGCGGCGAGAGATGGAGAACGATGGGGAGCTCCGCCGACAGGGGCGGTCTGAGCAACACAGGTGGAGAGAGCAGCCCGGCGCTCAGGGCAGGCCCGACGAGCGTCGGCCATGAGCTTGGCGGAGTGGTGAAACGCGGATCGACGAAGAGGAAAGCTTTGGCACACCCCTACCTGGTGCGCCAAATGTTGTATTTCGGGTTCCGGCAAAACCCTTGAGGTTCGAACACTGGGTGCACACAAAGATCTCTCCCCTCTCTAGCTCGCACACTCTACAATCTCACGGCCTAGCTCGACGAACCCAAATAACAAGCGACACAAGATTTATACTGGTTCGGGCCACCATTGTGGTGTAATACCCTACTCCAGTGTGGTGTGGTGATTACCTCTTGGGCTGAGGATGAACAGTACAAGGGAAGAACAGCCTCGCGAGGAGAGGTGTTCTTGTGCTTATTGAACTTGAGTGGTTGTAGTGGTACAGATTCGATCTAGGTCTCTCTCAATGAGATCCGCCTCCTGTGGTGGTGGCTAGTCCTATTTATAGAGGCCCTGGTCCTCTTCCCAAATATTGAGTGGGAAGGGATCCCACAACGGCCAAATTCGAAGGGAGACAACTAGTACAAGTTATCCTGACAAAAGTAGTCTTCGCCTGCCAAAGGCTCTGGTGGTGACGCCGTCTTGGGCTCCACGGTGACCTCCGTCCTGCCGTCCTTCTAGTCTTGGTCTTGTTGCACCGATATGGAAACCTTTGCCTGATGCCTCAGGACTCCTCATCTGTGCCTGCTCCTTTAGCACCAAAGAGGAAACGAGGACACTGCACGTGCTGGCGCCCGCCTGGCGCCCGCTTGGTTCCAGTCGTCATGGCTTGCATCACAGGAACCTCATGACGTGCTCCTCGCCTTGATCTCACCGCCCTTCGCGAGCCAGTTTGGTGAGGCCACCCCTGAGGAGGTCTTGCGTCGTCCGCCTCGCGAGGCTTGGCCCTCGCAAGGGTCTTGAATGTTTGCTGGTGAAGATGGGCCGTATAGGGCCGCCGGTGGAGCCACGCTGCAGGCCGTAGGTAGGCAAGTCTGGGGACCCTCGTTCCGAGAAAGCCGACAGGAGCAAAAATAAAATTGGGTTGCCTCCCAACAAGCGCTATCGTTTAAGGCCCCTAGCTAGGCATAAAAACAAGAATAGATCTAGGTATTGTCATCTTTGGTATGAAATCCATAAGTGGCTCTCATAATAGATTCATAAGGTAATTTAATTTTCTTTCTAGGAAAGTGTTCCATGCCTTTCCTTAATAGAAATTGGAATCTAATATTTCCTTATTTCATGTCAACAATTGCACCAATCGTTCTAAGGAAAGGTCTACCAAGAATAATAGGACATGTAGGATTGCAATCTATATCAAGAGCAATGAAATCTACGGGCACATAATTCCTATTTGCAACAATAAGAACATCATTAATCCTTCCCATAGATTTCTTAATGGTGGAATCCGCAAGGTGCAAATTTAATGAACAATCATCAAATTCACGTAAACCTAACACATCACACAAAGTTTTTGGAATCGTTGAAACACTAGCACCCAAAGCACATAAAGCATACCATTCGTGATCTTTAATCTTAATTTTAATAGTAGGTTCCCACTCATCATAAAGTGTTCTAGGGATAGTAACTTCTAATTCAAGCTTTTCTTCATAGGATTGCATTAAAGCATCAACGATATGTTTAGTAAAAGCTTTATTTTGATTATAAGCATGAGGAGAATTTAACACAAATTACAACAAGGATATACTATCTATCAAAGAGCAATTATCATAATTAAATTCCTTGAAATCCAAAATAGTGGGTTCATTGCTATGTAATGTTTTGACCTCTTCAATCCCACTTTTACCAATTTTTGCATCAAGATCTAAAAACTCTGAATCATTGGGATGCCTTTTAACTAAAGTTGACTCATCTCCAGTCCCATCTTTATCAAGATTCATATTGGAAAACAAATATTTAATAGGAGACACATTAATCACTTTTAGATCTTCATCATTATTATCATGAAAACTAGAAGAACTCGCTTTCACAAAGCAATCTTTTTTAGCACGCATCCTAGCGGTTCTTTATTTGCACTCATCAATGGGAATTCTCATGGCTTTGAGAGACTCATTGATATCATGCTTAGGTGGAATAGATCTAAGTTTCAAAGAATGAACATCAAGAGAAATTGTGTCCATGTTCCTAGCCAACTCATCAATCTTAGGCAATTTTTCTCCAAGAAAAGCATTGAAATTCTTTTGCTAATTCATAAATTCTTTAACACTAGTCTCAAAATCACCGGGCATCAAATTAAAATTTCCATTAGAGTTGTTGTAGGAATTATCATAATTATTAGAGGAATTACTAGGGAACGGCCTAGAATTAAAGTTCACTCTATACGCGTTATTACCAAAGTTGTTCCTACCAATAAAATTCACATCCATAGATTCATTATTATTCTCAATCAATGTGGACAAAGGCATATCATTAGGATCAGAATAAACACTCTTATTAGCAAACAATTTCATAAGTTCATCCATCTTTCCATTGAAAACATTAATCTCTTCTATCGCATGAACTTTTTTACTAGTGGATCTTTTGGTATCCCATTGAGAATAATTAACCATAAAATCATCTAGGAGTTTGGTAGCTTCTACTAAAGCGATTTCCATAAAAGTACCTCCTATGGCCGAATCTAAACGCTTTCTAGAAGCAAAATTCAATCCGGCATAAATTTTTTGTATTATCATCCATAGATTCAGACCATGTGTAGGGCAATTATGTATCATTAATTTAATCCTCTCCCAAGCTTGTGCAACATGCTCATGATCAAGTTGCTTAAAATTCATAATATCATTTCTATGAGAGATGATCTTAGCAGGAGGAAAATACTTAGAGATAAAAGCATATTTGCACTTATTCCATGAATCAATACTATTCTTAGGGAAAGAAGAGAACCAAGTTTTAGTACGATCTCTAAGAGAAAACAGAAATAGTTTCAATTTAACAATATCATTGTCCACATCTTTCTTCTTTTGCATATCACACAAATCAACAAAGTTGTTTAGATGGGTAGCGACATGTTCACTAGGAAGGCCAAAAAATTGATCTTTCATGACAAGATTCAACAAAGCAACATTAATTTCACAAGATTTAGCATCAGTAATACGAGCAATCGGAGTGCTAATAAAATCATTGTTGTTGGTATTAGAAAAGTCACATAATTTAGTATTATGTTGAGCCATCGCGACCAACAATCAATCCAACACACAAGCACAGAAAAAAGCAAGCGAAAAGAGATGAACAAAAAGGGTGAATAAAACGGCAAAGGTGAAGTGGGGGAGAGGAAAACGAGAGGCAAATGGCAAATAATGTAATGCGAGGGATAAGAGTTTGTGATGGGTACTTGCTACCTCTTGAGCATGCGTTGGTTTTTCCTTGAAGAGGAAAGGGTGATGCAACAAAGTAGAGTGAGTATTTCCCTCAGTTTTTGAGAACCAAGGTATCAATCCAGTACGACACTACACGCAAATCGCCTAGTACCTGCACAAACAATCAAGAACCTTGTAACCAATGCGATAAAGGCGTTGTCAATCCCTTCACGGCCACTTGCAAAAGTGAGATCTGATAAAGATAATAAGATAATTTTTTTGGGTATTTTTGTCATATAGATTGGAAAATAAAGATTGCAAACACTACTAGGGAAAAGCCTAGCAGTAGCGCGGGTTTTGGGTGTATCAGTAGCGCGGGCGCCCGCGCTACAGATACGGCGCCACAACCAACTTGTAGCAGTAGCGCGTGTTGACACTCGCTACTGCTATACATGGTTAGCTGTAGCGTGCGTTGTAGTACAATGCTACTGCTAATTATCTATAGCGGGTCTTATACCCCGCGCTACTACTATTACTTTCAAAAGCAAAAAAATATCGATCCGGTGCATGTTGTCAATGGCAGCAGTTGTTCGATCCAGCGATGGTTGGGGTCACCGGAGGCATGAACGAGCAGTGGCAAACCAGATCTGGCGGTGGCTGTTGGAGGAGGGCCTGTTTCCATGGAAGAGCAAGGCAGCGGCGTGGGGCTCCTCTTCCCGACCATGCCAGATATGGTCGTCCATGGTGACTACCTGCACGGGCATGGACATGGGATTGTGAGTCAAACCAGAGGGAGAGAGAGAAAAAAAAGAAAACCGAGGGAGAGAGGAAGGAGATGGAGGGAGTAGCGGGGCTGGTCACCGGTGGCCTCCTAGATGCCGGTGGAAGACCGGCGAGCTCCTAGAAGCCGGTGGTGCGAGTCGGCGCCCTCTTTCGGTGCCATGGAGGAGGAGGGGCGCATGGGCAAGAGGTCAATGTGAGAACGTATGGAGAGAGAGAGGAGGGAGTGGCGGAAGAGAGGAGGGATTTGGGGGAGGGGAGGACGGGTGGGGAAAAGGTGGTGGGTGCGGATTAGCGGTAGCGCGGTACGTAAAACACACTGCTGCTAAGAAAGTAGCAGCAGCGCTCTTTCGGTACAAGCGCTACTGCTAACTGGGACCAAAAGTGTGCCCGATTTGAAAATTAGCAGCAGCGACCTCAGAAAAACCGCGCTACTGCTATAGCTATAGCAGTAGCGTGGCTCGCGGCACCGCGGTGCTGCTAAATGGAGTTGGGTGGGCACTGTCGGTCAATATTTGTAGCAGCGCGGGTTACACCGAGCGCGCTACTGCTAAGCACTTGTTAGTAGCGGGTTTTCCACACCCGCGCTACTGCTAATTAGCAGCAGCGCTCCTTTTTGAGCCGCGCTGCTGCTAAGATTCTGTGTATAGGGTTTTCCCTAGTAGTGAAAATACATAGTAAACTAGAATTACAGATCGGAAACTTTTATGATCTAAAGTATACCCGGGGGCCATAGGTTTCACTAGTGGCTTCTCGCATGCATGATAGCATAAATTATGGTGGGTGAACAAATTACTGCCGAGCAATTGATAGAAAAGTGCATAGTTATGAGAATATCTAGGCATGATCATGAACATAAGCATCACGTCCATGTCAAGTAGCCGAAACGATTCTACATCTACTACTATTACTCCACACATCGACCGCTATCCAGCATGCATCTAGAATATTAAGTTCATAAGAACAGAATAACGCATTAGGCAAGATGACATGATGTAGAGGGATAAACTCAAGCAATATGATATAAACCCCACATTTTTATCCTCGGTGGCAACAATACAATACTTGTCAGTTCCCTTTCGGTCACCGGGATCGAGCACCGCAAGATTGAACACAAAGCTAACCACTTCTCCCATTGCAAGAAAGATCAATCTAGTAGGCCAAACTAAACCGATAATTCGAAGAGACTTGCAAAGATATCAAATTACGCATATAACAATTCAGAGAAGAATCAAATATTTTAAATAGACAATCTTGACCATAAACCCACAATTCATCGGATCTCGGAAAACACACTACAAAAAGTATTACATCAAATAGATTTCTAAGAACATCGAGGAGAACTTTGTATTGAGAACCAAACAGAGATAAGAAGCCATATAGCTAATAACTATGGACCCGAAGGTCTGTGGTAAACTACTCACACATCATCGGAGAGGCAATGGTGTTGATGTAGAAGCCCTCTGTGATCAATTCCCCCTCTGGTAGATCGCCGGAAAAGGCCCCAAGATGGGATCTCAGGGTACAGAAGGTTGCGGCGGATGAAAAGTGGTTTCATGGCTCCCCTAGATGTTTTCAGGTTATAAGAGTATATATAGGCGAAAGAAGTAGGTCGGTGGAGCTACGAGGGGCCCACGAGGGTGGGGGCGCGCCCTCCTGCCTCGTGGCCGTCTCGTTGCGTCTCTGACTTCCACTACAAGTCTCCTCAATTGCCTTTGTTCCAAGAGAGATCTTCGTGAATGTTTTGTTCTGTTTGATATTCCTTTTCTGTGAAACACTGAAATAGGCAAAAAAGCAGCAAGTGACACTGGGCCTCCGGTTAATGTAAGTGCATCTAGTGCCACCCCTAGTTGGTTTTGGAGTATTGATGACAGACCTAGTTGAGGGACTAATGTGTTTGTGAGAATTGCAGGATAACACATGTAGAAGTCCCTTATTGATTCGGTTTTCCTACCAGAGATGACCCCTAAAAATGTATGAAGACATTGAAGTCAAAGGTGGTATGTGAAGATATTCACATTGAAGACTATGACAAGAGAAGACATCGCATGAAGACTATGGAGCTCAAAGACTTAGATCTCTTGTAGTTCTTTTTCTTCTTTCTTGAGTCATAGGAACCACCATACTGTTAAGTGGGGTCCAAGAGAACCAGTCAGAATGACTGAAGTGATGCTTAACCAAAATCCTATGTCTTCGAGTGAAGACTATGAGAGCGAATCTTGTCCAGAGTTGGACAAGTCAGCTTTGCTTGTAGCCCAAGTAAAGTTGCCGTGTGTGTTTGAAATCTGACCGTTGGAACACGTGTCAGTTCCTTAGTGACCCAGGGTCATTTCGGACAAATCAGGTCGGGTTGCCTAGTGGCTATACATAGCCCACCCCCTACAACCATAAACGGTGGGCTGCTCAGAGTTAAAGTGCGGCTTTTGTCGTTTGAGAGCAACCCACCTCGAAGCCTTTGAGAGAGAATTCCTTGAGAGGATAAAGCCCTAACCACCCAGAGCCAAAGAGTGTTAGGCATCACTTAAGTCTTCTTGTCTGTGTGATCTGAAGACTTATTACACTTGAGGACTGTGAATCCTCCAGCCGGTTAGGCGTCGCGTTCTGAGCATCCAAGAGTCATTGTGGATCGCTGGTGAACGAAGTCTATGAAGGTTTGGAAGTTTACCTTGAAGACTTACCAGAGTGATTGGGCAAGGTCTGTGTGACCTTAGCTCAAGGGGAATACGGAGAGGACTAAGTGTTCTGAGTTGTGTGCTCAGGACTAAGTGTCCGGGGCTGAGTGTCCTCAGGTTTAAATACCTATCCGCCCTAACCAGACGTACAACTGTCAAGCCAGTTGGAACTGGTCTACCAAACCTTTGTCTTCGTCATGCACACTGGTTCTATCCTTCTCATCTCTTTATTTACGGTTGGCTCTTGTAAAGTCAGTGCCTATTTGCTTTATCTATTTGTCTTCATTGTGTACCTGATCCTTACTGCCTAGCTACTATTAGTCAGTGTGATTTCACTTCATTGAATGCTTTACTATTGTTTGCCTAGTGTAGTCTACCTTCCGCTGCATGATAATAGGTTTATTTCTATCGTTTGTCTTCGAAACTCACATGTTTTGAAAACTTTCATAAAAATCGCCTATTCACCCCCCTCTAGTCGATCACTAGCACTTTCAATTGGTATCAGAGCAAGGTACTCCCTTGTTCTGTGTGATTCTGTTTAACCACCTGGAGTTTTAGCTATGTTGACTGTAGGGATAATTAAAGTCTCCGCTGCATGCCCCGTCTTCAATGGAACTGAATATCCCTACTGGAAGAATAAGATGCGCGTGCATCTTGAAGCCATTGAAGTTGACCTATGGTATGTCGTCAAGAACGGCGTTCCCAAGGCTGGAGAAGGTGTCACTACCACTGATGTCAAGAAGTTCGTTCAACTGGACTCTACTGCCAAGAATATCATCTGTGGTCATCTGACCAAAGGACAGTATGGCCGCATGAGTGCTTTGGAAACATCTAAGCTAGTCTGGGACTGGCTATCCAAGGTCAACGAAGGCGTCTCAACCCAGAGAGATCAGAGAATCAGTGTCCTTCGCAACCTCTTCAACCGCTTCAAGAGAAATGACAATGAGAATGTCCAGCTCACGTTCGATGGACTCACTGACATCACAAATGAGCTTCAAGCCCTCGGCGCTACTGAGATCACCAAGCATGAAGTCGTCAAGACACTCCTGAGATCACTTGACAATTCATTTGACACCCTAGCCCTGATGATTCAAAAACGTCCTGATTTCAAGACACTCGATCCATCTGTCATACTTGAAAGGATCAACACACACGAGTTTCAGCTTTCTGAGAAAAGAGACATCTACGGCCCCAACTATGGGCGAACTCGTGCCTTGAAGGCAAAGGCTGTCTCCTCATCTGAAGAAGAATCTGACAACAGTTCTGATGATCTTGAAGACATTGGAAGGGAGCTTGCTATGCTTGTGAAGAAGTTCCAAAAATTCACCAAGAAGAAAGGCCTCAGAAAGTCGTCACGATCAAGCTCAAGGAATGATGAAGCTTCTGCTCATGACTACAAGAAGAGAACATGTCACAAGTGCAAGAAACCTAGCCACCACATCTCTGAGTGTCCACAGTGGGATAATGAGAACAACAACAAGAAGAAGAGCAAGGAGTATGACTCTGACGACAAGAAGAAGAAGAAATACTTAAAATCTTCTTCCAAGTCTTCCTCCAAGTCTTCATCACACAAGAAGAGCTCATCTGGCAAGGCACGTGCATTTGTTGGCAAGGAAATGGACTCTGAGGATGAGTCCGCTTCTGAGGAGGCGGAGGTGGAGTCTGAGGAGGAGTCCGACTCTGGCATTGCAAGTCTGGCTACAGCATATGTTGCCAAGTCCATCTTCAACACTGAAGAAAATGACTTCATCACCGACACCGATGCAAATGACAAGGACTACTCCGCTCCTTCCTACTGCTTCATGGCACGTGGTGCCAAGGTAAACACACGCACTACTCACTATCAAACATCTAGTGACGATGACTCTGATTGTGTTTCCAAACCCAGCTACAAAACACTTGCTAAAATTGCAACTGAACAACAGAAAACCATGGAATACATTCAAAAACTGTTAGACAAAAGCGATGATCTGTTAGACGCTGAAATGACTCGATCTCAGTCCTTAATTGAAGACATGAAAAATCTTCGTGTTAAGTATGAGGAACTTGAAAGTCGTCATGAAATGCTCTCAATAGCTCATGAAGGGCTTTCCTATGATTATCTTCAAAGGAAGCAAGATCTTGAGAAATTGAGAGCGGCTCATGAAGATCTTCAAAAAGAAAACGAGTCACTTTGCGCCAAACAGATCAGTTCAGCTCAGGAAGGATTTGAACCACCATGTCTTAAATGTATTGAGCGTGATAACGCTACTTCTGTTGCTGAATGTTCTACTGCTGCTACTGTTGCAATATCTTCAACTGTTGATGTGGAAACTAACCCCTCTGCTGAGGACACCACTGCTATTGCTGATGAGAATGCTAGGTTGAAGACACTGCTTGAAACAGGGATGTACAAAAGTCTCAAAGGGCATCAGACACTATGTGATGTCCTCAAAAGGCAGATCCTGAACCGAAACCCTAGGAAAGAGGGTGTTGGGTTTGTAAGGAAAATGAATGCTGATGGCTCTTACGGGAAACCTGAGCAGTACCCCAAAACCACATGGGTTGCTGCAAAGGAACCTTCAGCAGATACATCCACTCTATCTGGCTTCACTTGTGCTAACCCCATTGTTATTGATGAATCCTTTGATGCAAACTACAAACTGTTTAAGAATCAGAATGGTGAAGTGTTTGCCAGGTATATTGGTACTAACTGCAGGAATGGACCGCCTATGAAGAAGATCTGGGTGCCGAAAAGGTGTTTCGAGAATCTTCCTGTGAATGTCATCATGACACCACAGGTGAAGAAGACAAACGCCAGACCACAAGCTTCATACGGTCCAAAGGCTTCATACAGACAGAGGACTCACCGGAGTCAAACTAACGCAAATGTTTTGCAGGGAAGCCATACTCAGGCCTATGAATATGAGCGCGGTCCATTAAACCGCCATGTTCATAAGACCAAGAACTATTCTGCTTATTCTTATGAGTACTATTGTCCACCTGCAAGATTTTTTGCTAGGGCTCCAAAGCCAAAGTTCTCAGATGCTGCACTTAGACTTATTGCTTCGAAGCCACCCCTAAAGATGTGGGTGGCTAAGAAAGCTTAACTCTCTTTTGCAGGGAAAGGTCTCCAGCCGAAAACCAAAATCGTCTGACACTATTGCTGGGGACCTTAAACATCTTGTAGGGCGCAAGATCAAATGCCCAAATGGTCTTACTATGTACTTTGTTTCTGAATCACTTGCAACCTGCCCTATCAGTCCTAATCTTGATCTAAGCTTTAATAATCTACTGGTTCGTCAAATGTTTTGGCTTCATAATTCTCTTCGTGAAGCCTATCCCCCTAACTGCACTGTAGGGTACGACACCAGCTGCTTATGTCTGTACTCAGATATTGTTGCTTCCGCTGACTCGTCTATGATCGAGCTCTTGTATTCGAGCCCTCGAGGCCCCTGGCTTGTAATATGATGCTTGTATGACTTATTTTATTTGTAGAGTTGTGTTGTGATATCCACCCGTGAGTCCCTGATCTTGATCGTACAAGTTTGCGTGTATGATTAGTGTACGATTAAATCGGGGGCGTCACAAGTTGGTATCAGAGCCGACTGCCTGTAGGAATCCCCCTTCCACACTTTTGGGCCGAAGTCGAGTCTAGACATTACAAAAACTTTTACTAACATGGCTATGCGGCTTACGGGCCCACGTCGCCATCGGGTGATGCTAGGATCTTTTACTCCTCGATCCTTACTCTGGGACTCTGATCTCTCTTCTACTCGAGTTAAACGAATTTACTAACTCTGACACTAGGATCCCGTTACGACATTCACCCCAAAGTTGGATAAGCCCTAGTTATTCTTTAGAGTAGTGTTTGAACATTATCCCCGTTGTCATTTGACTCCTGTGAAAACATCTTTGTTTTCAGATGGAACCCACGAGGCAGGTCGTGCGCCACACGACGGCCATTGGTGCCTCAGGATCACCTGATGTGTTGGTTGAGATGATGACCTATCTGGGTTATCGCTGGCACCCTGAGTACACCGTCTATGAGGAGTATCAAGACTTCAACCAGGAGCAGTACCGTGCCATCGTCCACCTCTACTCTCGGGAGTATGACTCCACTACTGTGCTGCACACTGCTCATGGTGTTGGAGTGACTATCGATATGGCGGTCCACGATGCTGCTTATGCTTCTCTAACACGTCTTCGTGGAGAGTATCAGGAGTTGGACACCTCCCCCTTCAGGCACATTGCTATCGCATCCGATGTTGGTGCGGAGGGTTACTACACTGCGGCCTACTCCACTGTCACCCGAGAGCCCTTCTACCATCAGAACCTGGTTCTGCATGCTGATGGGCTGGATAGAGCTAACCGAGCTCTTCGACATGAGTTGTACACCACCCGTCAGCACCTGTATCGTGCTCTGACACTGTTACACCCCTCTGTCCGATCTGGTGATCTGTCGCGTTCTACAATCTACCCCGCCAGGACCGTGATGCCCCAGGGCGTCGGCTGGCCAGATGTGGGAGGCTACTCTCCTGCACTTGGTCCTCTCCTGCCACCTGTGCATCGGGTTCCGCACCAGAGTATCCGCGGACCCCAGGCTACTCACGTGGAGGTCTTTCCTTCGCGTCACTACCAGCTGTCGGGCTACACCTACCTCCACAGTACCGCGTGGGACTGATGTAGACTTGCTTGTTAGTGTTAGATGCATTCGTCGCGAGCCTGTGTGCCGCCTATGATGTCTTAGACTTTGTACCAAACGCTGCGTAACGAACTCTATGCATGGTCTCCTTTGTAAGATATGCCGACTACTATGTAGTATCTATCGTGCTGCTTTCGTTGTGCATGTTTCTTCATGAATGATTTTTGTCTTGGCAAATTTCTAAATGCTGAACTACCCCTGTTAAATATTAGCAGGATGGTTAGACCAGGTGGTCGTGGTCGTGGTGGCAACCCCCCACCACCGCCTGAGTACATGGCTGGGATGATGCAACAGTTTGAGCTGAATCGTCAGTTCATGGAGAATATTATGGCTCAGTTCCCTCGCCCCAATATGAACCAGCAGCCAACCCAAGTGACTCTGCAGGATTTCATGCGCCTGAACCCAACTGTGTACCGCAGCTCAACTCAGCCTCTGGATGCTGATGACTGGCTCCGTGACATCACCTATGAGATGGAGTCTGCTGATGTAGCCCCTGCCAGCTATGTCACCTTTGCTTCATTCTTCCTGAAAGGACCCGCAGCTCAATGGTGGGACAGCCACAGGCGTACCCTGCCAGCTGGGACAATCATCACCTGGCCAGACTTCCAAGCTGCCTTTCGTGCTCGCTTCATTCCTCAAGGAGTCATGGACCGGAAGAAGCGTGAGTTCCGCAACCTCACCCAAGGCAACAAAACTGTGGAAGCTTATCAGCGGGAGTTTCTGGACTTGTCCCGCTATGCTGAAGAGGACATTGCAACTGACGCACGCAGACAGGAGAAGTTCCGGGATGGCCTTCAAGCTGACATCAAACTCGCACTTCTAGTGCATGACTTTGCTGATTTCGCCACTCTGGTGAACAAAGCCATCAATGTCGAAACTGGTCTGCAGGAATACCAGAGCTCTCACAGGCGCAGCCGTGACCCGGGCTCATCTTCAGGCCCGTCTTCGCAGAAGCGTAAGATATGGATTCCCAATAGTATGTACCAGCCAAATGCACCTGCCCCAAGGCAGACCTATGCTGCACCTCGTCTGCCTGCTCCTCCAACTAGGCAGACAAGACTTCCAGCTCCACCACCACAAGCTCCTGTTCCCACTCCCAATAATGGTCTCTGCTACAAGTGTGGACAACCAGGTCACCATGCTAGGGATTGCAATCAGAACCAGAATCAACTGGCCCTCCCAGCAGCTGGCCGTGGAAGCAACCAGTCTCGCAACAACAGTGCCAAGTCTTATGGTCGTGTTCATGCCAACCATGTTGATCTCAATGAAGTTCTAGACCAGCCTGCTACCGTGATGGGTACACTCCTCGTAAATTCAGTACCAACATCTATTTTATTTGATACAGGAGCATCACATTCATTCATATCAGCTGAGTTTGCATTCATGCATGGCATTAAATACGAAGAGATGAACACTGCGATTGTGGTACACACCCCTGCGGGCCAGTGTCAAACCTCTATGGTTAGTCACAACGTCCCCGTTGAAATTGAAGGACTGGAATTCCTTGCCTCCCCCATCGTACTAAAGTCCTGTAGTATCGACCTCATTCTGGGAATGGATTGGTTGAAAGCGCATACTTCTTCTATAGTTTGCGCCACTAAGGTCGTCCATCTGCTACACCCTTCTGACGAAATAATAGCTTACCAAGCTCATCTAGTTCAGAACGCCGAGGCACGACTTTATGCCTTGAATGCGTTGAACACTGCACCACTCGAGGGCATTGAAAACATTCCCGTCGTTCGTGAATTCCAAGATGTCTTCCTAGAAGAACTTCCAGGGATTCCCCCTGCTAGAGCTGTCGAATTCATCATCGACTTGAAACCCGGCACCATCCCTATAGCTAAACGACCCTATAAGATGCCGCCGCATGAACTCATTGAGCTTAAGGAGGAAATCGACAAATCTCTTGTAAAAGGTTTCATACGTCCAAGTTGCTCTCCTTGGGGGGCACCTTCTCTCTTTGTTAAGAAAAAGGATGGGACAAACCAATTAGTCCAAGACTACCGTCCTATAAACCAAGCTACCATTCAGAATAAATATCCGCTTCCTCGGATCAATGATCTTTATGATCAACTAGCTGGCTCGTCAGTGTTCTCCAAACTCGACTTGAGGTTGGGCTACCACCAGATCCGTGTTCGTGAAGAGGACATCCCAAAAACCGCCTTCATGACTCGGTATGGGTCATACGAGTACACCGTCATGGCATTCGGCCTAACGAATGCTCCCGCCACCTTCTCTCGCCTGATGAACTATATATTCATGGATTACCTCGACAAGTTCGTCGTGGTTTATCTGGATGATATTCTGGTATTTTCCAAAAACAAAGATGAACATGCCGAACATCTTCGTCTGGTGCTGGAGAAGCTTCGAGAACATCAACTGTACGCTAAGTATTCCAAGTGTGAATTCTGGCTCCCCTAAGTAACCTATCTTGGGCATGTCATCTCCAAGGATGGTATTGCCGTCAACCCTGAACGAGTTCAGGCTATTCTCGATTGGACTCCTCCGAAGAACGTCAAGCAAGTCCGAAGTTTTCTCGGTCTCGCCAGCTATTGCCGTCGATTCGTTAAGAACTTCTCCAAGATTGCCAGGCCTCTGACTAATCTGTTGCATAAGGGTGTCAAGTTTGACTGGACAGACAAGTGTCAGGATAGTTTCCAGGCGCTCAAAGACAAGTTGACTTCTGCCCCCGTACTTGCTCCACCTGATACTAAGAAGGACTTCGTCATTTACTGTGACGCTTCCCGTCAAGGATTAGGTTGTGTCCTAATGCAAGAGCGCAGAGTGATTGCTTATGCCTCTCGTCAACTGCGTCCTCACGAAGAAAACTACCCAGTTCACGACCTCGAGCTTGCTGCTGTCATTCATGCACTGAAGCAGTGGCGACATTACCTTCTCGGTAATCGTTGCGAGATCTTCACCGACCATCAAAGTCTGAAGTATCTGTTTACTCAGCCAGATTTAAATCTACGTCAGCAAAGATGGATGGAGACTGTTGCAGACTTTGACGTGGGTATATCCTATACCCCCGGCAAGGCTAATGTAATGGCTGACGCCTTGAGCCGCAAATATTACTGTAACCACCTCGAGGCTCACAAAGTTCACCCATCGCTTGTTGAAGAATTTAGAAGGCTGAACCTCCATATTGTTCCTCCGGGATCACTCGCTCCCCCTCCCGAAGATTTCCCCAAATGGAACCTCCATGTTGTTTCCAAGGGTTCTCTCAATACCCTGGTTGCGAAACCAGATCTTGTGGACACCATCAAATGGATACAGAAATGTGACGATGAAGTCCTCAAGATTAAGCGTGACCTCAAAAAAGGAAAGCCCTCATTCTTCACTGTTGCTGACGATGGCGCCTTGTATTTCAAGGGCCGCCTAGTGGTACCTTGTTCGAAGAAAAACCTGGATAAAACTAAAGGGGTTATGCAATAAGCCCATGATACGCCTCTGTCCATCCATCCTGGTAGTACAAAGATGTACCAGGATATTCGTCAAAGATTCTGGTGGTCTAATATGAAATAGGACATTGCTCGTTATGTTGCTGAGTGTGACGTTTGTCGCCGAATCAAAGCAGAGCATCAAAGGCCTGCAGGAACTCTGCAACCTATCTCTATTCCTGAATGGAAATGGGACCATGTTGAAATGGACTTCGTCACTGGATTTCCCAAATCTCAGAAAGGTAATGATGCTATTCTTGTCGTCATTGACCGGTTTTCCAAAGTTGCCCATTTTCTGGCGGTCAAAGAGACAATCACTGCTAGTCAGCTTGCTACTCTCTACATGGCCAGAATTGTTTCACTTCACGGTATCCCACTAGTTATCAGTTTAGACCGTGGTAGTTTATTCACTTCAAGGTTTTGGGCGAGTTTCCAAGAAGCTATGGGAACTCATCTGTCGTTCAGTACTGCGTTTCATCCTCAATCGCAAGGACAGGTTGAACGTGTCAACCAAGTTCTCGAAGACATGCTTCGAGCTTGTGTAATCTCATTCGGCAAGAAATGGGAGGAATCTCTTCCATATGCCGAGTTCTCTTATAATAATAGCTATCAAGCTAGTCTGAAGATGTCCCCCTTCGAAGTGCTATATGGACGAAAGTGTCGAACCCCTCTGAACTGGTCAGAAACTGGGGAACGCCCACTCTTCGGTCCGGATATTATCCAACAGGCTGAAGAACAAGTTCGCATTATTCGCGAGAATCTCAAGACTGCTCAGTCACGTCAGAAAAGTCAGTATGACCGTCATCACCAAGACATGGTCTATCAACCTGGCGAAAAGGCTTATCTTCGAGTTACACCAATGAAGGGTGCACACCGCTTCGGGATCAAGGGCAAGCTAGCTCCTCGCTTTATCGGTCCATTCACTATTCTCGAAAGACGTGGAAAGGTGGCATATCAACTGGAGCTTCCGCCGAACCTTTCTCAGGTGCACGATGTGTTCCATGTGTCACAACTCCGCCGTTGCTTCAAGGATCCAATCCGAGCGGTGGATCATGAAGTGCTCGAATTGCAACAGGACCTCTCTTATAAAGAGCATCCGGTCCGCATTCTTGACCAAGCTGAAAGCCGCACACGTCAGAAGACGATCAAATTCCTCAAAGTCCAATGGTCGAATCACTCTGAAGACGAAGCCACTTGGGAACGCGAGGACCGCCTACGTGATGAATATCCCGCACTGTTTCCTTCTACCTCCTAAATCTCGGGACGAGATTTCTTGTAGTGGAGGAGTTTTGTAACGCCCGGGTAATCGAGCTACAGTAATCCAACGATAATCATGCCACGTCACCCCGGTTACTATTGATGATCTACCGTTAGTCCAAAACTGATTCAAATTCAAATCCAAAATCAACCAAAGAATAAAAACTTTTCAAATTTTAAAACAAAAATGTTCGGGGTGTGCAACTAAATGCCTAGGAATTTATGGTGTGGGATCCATGCCTTTATAAAAGACCTAAATACTTAAAATGAATTAAAACAGAAAATAAAATAAAAGAAAATTAGAAAAGGAAAAGCAAATCAAAAAAAAAAGAAAACAAGACCCCCCCCCGGGCCAAGTGGCCCAGCTGGCCTCAGCTGCCCTAACGGGCCGGCTCGCCCCACGGCCCAGCCCCCCCCCCCCACACTCCCTTAACCCCCCACCCGACCGGAACCCTAACCCCACCCGATCCCCACTCCCCCCCCCCACTCACCCCACCCCGCTCGCCCCCTCGTTTCCCCCGATCTGGATCGGGGAAAAGGGCGCCCCCCCCCCGACCACGTCGCCAAGACCGCCGACGCCGCCCGGAGCCGCCTCGCCGCGACCCCGTCGCCCGGGGCCCCGCCGCAGGAGCCCCCTCGCCGGAGTCACCACCTCGCGGACGCCGCGCTCCTCCGTCCTCGCCCACTGCCCCGTTGTCTTCGACTGCACGCCGCCACGCCGCACGTCTTCCCCGACCGCCCCCGAGCTCGCTGCCTTGTCCCCTACTCCTCCCCTGTGAGCTCCCCCTCCCTCCGTACTCTGTCATGGCCGCGCCCTCTCCCCTCGCGAACGCGCACACGCGCCTGGCGCCGCCTGCTGCAGCCAGCCACTGCGCCGCCCGTCCCTACTGCTGCTGGCCGCGCCTGCTCCTGCCCATGTGCGCCCCGGCTAGCCGCCGCTGCCTGCGCCGTCCGCTTCGCCTTGCCGTCGCCCCGTGCACGGCCTCGCCTCCGCCTCCGTCGCGCCTCCGATGCGCCCCTGCTCCCTCGCCTTCGTCGCCCCTGCACCCCGCATCGGTGCCGTCCACCGGTGGATTCGCCGCGCCATCCCGCGACCACGCCGGTGTGCGCGCTCGCCGCTGCTTCCCTTCCCCGCGCCCACTCCGGCGACTGCCCGACACCGGCGCCCCTTGGCGCCCGCTCGGCCCTCTCCTGGGTCGGGCGCCCGCAACGCCCCGCGCCCGCACCCGCGCGTAACCGCAGCGCCCGAACCCGTTTTGGCCCCAGGGGGCCAATGACAAAGGAGGCCCACCCCACAGAACAAAAAAAAAGAATTTTAAAAAAATTTATAAATGTATAATAAATAATATAATTAATTAATTAATTAACTAAATAATTAACTTAATTAATTCTGATTAAATTAACTAACTAAGGTTAATTAACCTAATGACTAATTAACCTAATTAACTACTGTTAAATTAACTAACAGAGTATGACAAGTGGGACCCACGCGTAAGTTTGACCAAGTCAACCCTATGGACTGCTGATGTTAGCATGACATCATGCTGATGTCATTAATCTGTTTTTTTAATTAATTTAAATAATTAATTAAATTCCAGAAATTAATAAAATCTTTAGAAAATCATATCTTTTAATCCGTAACTCGGTTTAAAATATTTTCAACATGAAAGTTGCTCAGAATGACGAGACGATTCCGGATACGCAACCCGTTCGTCCACCACACCTCCCTAACCTATCGAACTCGCAACTTTCCCCCTTTGGTCCTCTGCCCGAAAACGCAAAACACCGGGGATACTTTCCCGGATGTCATCCCCCTTCCCCGGTATCACCTATTACCGCGTTAGGGCACCTCTAACGCCGTTACTTGTCATGTCATGCATCACTATGCATATGCTTGCTTAAATATTTATTGTTTCTCCCCCCTCTTTTCTCGATAGACACCGAGACCGACGCCGCTGCTACCCAGTACGACTACGGAGTTGACGACCCCTCTCTCTTGCCAGATCAACCAGGCAAGCCCCCCCCTTGATCACCAGATATCGCCTACTCTTCTCTATACTGCTTGCATTAGAGTAGTGTAGCATGTTACTGTTTTCCGTTCCCCTATACTGAGGCATAGCCTGTCCTTGCTATTACTGTTGTTACCTTTACCGCAAACCTAATGCTTAGTATAGGATGCTAGTTTATCATCAGTGGCCCTACATTCTTGTCCGTCTGCCATGCTATACTATCGGGTCGTGATCACTCGGGAGGTGATCACGGGTATATACCATATACTTTACTTGATACATGTGGTGACTAAAGACGGGTAGGCTCGTAGGAGCACCCGCGAGTGGATCTTTGAGGCGGAGCGACAGGGCAGGTTCCGACCACCTAGGAGAGAGGTGGGCCTGGCCCTGTTCGGCGTTCGCAGATACTTAACACGCTTAACGAGATCTGGGTATTTGATCTGAGTCTGGCCATTTGGTCTATACGCACTAACCATCTACGCGGGAGTAGTTATGGGTATCCCGGCGTCGTGGTATCAGTCGAAGCCTTCGTGACGTCAGCGACTGAGTGGCGCACGCCGGATTGGACCGTAAGCCTGCTCTTGTATTAAGGGGGCTAGTTCTGCTTCCGGCCACGTTCGCAACGTGCAGGTGTGCAAAGGGCGATGGGCCCAGACCCCTGCGCCATAGGATTTAGACCGGCGTGCTGACCTCTCTGTTGGGCCTAGGTGGGGCTGCGACGTGTTGATCTTCCGAGGCCGGTCATGACCCAGGAAAGTGTGTCCGGCCAAATGGGATCGAGCGTGTTGGGGTATGTGGTGCACCCCTGCAGGGAAGTTTATCTATTCGAATAGCCGTGTCCCTCGGTAAAAGGACGACCCGGAGTTGTACTTTGACCTTATGACAACTAGAACCAGATACTTAATAAAACACACCCTTCCAAGTGCCAGATATAACCGGTGATCGCTCTCTCACAGGGCGACGAGGGGAGGATCATCGGTTAGGATTATGCTATGCGATGCTACTTGGAGGACTTCAGTCTACTCTCTTCTACATGCTGCAAGACGGAGGCTGCCAGAAGCGTAGTCTTCGAAAGGACTAGCTATCCCCCTCTTATTCCGGCATTCTGCAGTTCAGTCCACATATGATAGCCTTATTCCAGTTGATACCGATGCATACATATGTAGTGTAGCTCCTTGCTTGCGAGTACTTTGGATGAGTACTCACGGTTGCTTTCTCCTTCTTTTCCCTCTATTCCTTCTACCTGGTTGTCGCAACCAGATGTTGGAGCCCAGGAGCCAGACGCCACCGTCGGTGACGACTCCTACACCGGAGGTGCCTACTACTACGTGCTGCCCGCTGACGACGACCAGGAGTAGTTTAGGAGGATCCCAGGCAGGAGGCCTGCGCCTCTTTCGATCTGTATCCCAGTTTGTGCTAGCCTTCTTAAGGCAAACTTGTTTAACTTATGTCTGTACTCAGATATTGTTGCTTCCGCTGACTCATCTATGATCGAGCTCTTGTATTCGAGCCCTCGAGGCCCCTGGCTTGTAATATGATGCTTGTATGACTTATTTTATTTGTAGAGTTGTGTTGTGATATCCACCCGTGAGTCCCTGATCTTGATTGTACACGTTTGCGTGTATGATTAGTGTACGATTAAATCGGGGGCGTCACAGATGCCGAACCCAATGTCGCTGGTCCATTCTACAACCTGGATGGCCTCATCACTCACATCTCTGTTCAAGGTGCCAAAGTGGATCATTCTGATGATGATGCTGACACTGATGAAGCCCCAGCTCCTACTCCAAAGCCGCAGAAGCCAAAGCTGCCTAAAGCTTCAAAGCCTGCCTCAGCACCAAAAATCTCATGGGCAAAGCCACTGGCTACTGCACCTCCTGAAGACAGTGTGCAGTCTGAAGATCTGTCACATATCTCCAAGCCCCCAAGAGTCAAGACGCCTCTGCCACACACCAGCCAGGAACTGACTGCTGCTGCCATTCTACGCAACGATGCCATTGATCTGTCCAGTGATGAAGATCTTGCAGATGACGCTCTTGAGAAACTAATCAAGAGCAAAGAAGAAGCAGAAATCTTCAACCATTTGCCTCTCTTCGACGTGGCAATCATCCACGACTTCATCGATGAGTAGTTTGACACGCCCAACCTCAGCTTTGAAGATCTGCAACTTCCTATTGGCCTCGGTGTCTCTTTCCATGGCGCCATTGCTTCAGAGTTAGCTATAGCCCAGCGCATCATTGAACTGAAGCAGAAGATTGACTTTGAGAAAGCTCAATTCAAGAAGCATATGGCCAAGCTCAGCGTGCAAGAGGTCAAGAACTTAAAGATCATGCGGCATGAGCTCAAAGAAGCCTTTCTCAAGAAGCGTGAAGAAGATCAAGGTTCTCGTGAGCACATGAAGAACATGGCTGACAAGTGTGTGCAAGCCTACAATGAGGCTGAGAAATGCAAGGCCCTTGGGCGCCCTGGCATTGACCCCAGGATGGCTGCAAAGCAGCAGAAGAAGAAGCCCGCTATGGCCGAACCCGACGCACCAAGACAGGAAGCACATCCCATTGTCTTCCCAACTAGCATGACTGGCTCGAAGCCAAAAGCCAGGTCTACCGCTTCATAACTGAAGAAGACGAGGACTGCTGAGGCTGAAACCAGAAAGAGGAAACATCCTGAAGCCTCTGCTGCTGCTCCCTCCAAGAAGAAGCGGAAGACCAAGAAGGAACGGGCTGCTCCCACAGAGCCCTTAATTGTTGAACCTATCTCCATGGTTCGCCCTGCCGCTGAACATTAAGAGCGTCAACTGACTGTCCATGAGCCTGCTTTCACAGAGGCTCATGAAGCTGAAGACATACCAGCAGCTGATCCCACTGCTGCTGAAGATATTGGTCACCATGACCATGTTGAAGATGATGTAGTTCTTCCTCAGATCGAGCACCAACAGGTATCATCGCCTGTGCTTACGCACAACGAACTCATCAGCATTGGTCGTCCTCTGACGCCAATTGCTCAGGATGCAACATGGGCTGATCACACACAACAACAACAAGTCACACCACCCCGGCAATAAGAAGAAGATGACTTTGAGGCCCAGCCAACTCCACCTCCAAAGGTGTCGCCTGTGTTACGCAGGCTTCGCAAAGGACCAAGGTCTCAAGTCTCTGAGTCTGAAGCTAAAACTGCTGAAGACATTCTAGCTGCATCAGCCGATGACACCCAAGAAGAAGAACATGTTCCTACTCCCCCAACTACTAAAGAAGATGTTCTCGAGGAGAACGTGTCTGTGCCCGACCCTCCAGCTCATCAAGTGGAGGTAGAAAATCTTGAGGCTGCCACCACCAACACCAATGAAGCCACTGACGTTGTCATGACTGAAGCAAATGTGGAGCCTGCACCCACCCAAGAACCAGAAGTCAGCGAAGCCAATGATGCTACTGCTTCTGTTCCTGCGCCTGCTGCTGGTCCTTAGTTTGACTATCATATTGAGCATAGGCCTCAGGTACAGAAGCCAATGCCAGGGTTGCCCAGGTTTCCAGGTCCTGCAACAGCGCATGGATCCTTCAATGTCAACGGCTTCAAAGCAGACAACACCTTCTTCAATAGCTCCAAGAACCCCTACTCAAGGGAATGAATATCTTTTGATCGGTTCTGGAGCTATCCGCAGCGAAGCTATTACTCCTGCATTCTGTACAATCAAGGTCGCATCTTCCCACATATGCGTCTTGACACCGAAGCAATAGCTGGTCTGCCCTGTCTGGAAGAAGCTCTGGACTGCTTCAAAGAGGTTGGATTGTTCCCTTTTGTCACCGAACAAGAGCACTAGAACAAAGAGTTGCTACTCCAATTTTATGCCACACTTCACATACGTGGTTACAACAGAGATCCGAAGACTTGGGTCCTGGAATGGATGACAGGAAATGTTCATCACGAAGCCAAAGCCTTTGATATCATTGAGCTCACTGGTCTTCCCACTCCTAGAGATCTCTATGAACCTAGATGTCAACTTCACAGTGAAGCTATTGAAAGCATCTTTCAGAAGCCTGAACCGAACATGAGTCAGATGCTCAGTATGATGAAGCCTTTGCCACAAGATGCTGCATATCCTAAGGAGTTCTTTGTTGAAGACCTTGAGTATCTGCCAAGGACTATCTATCACATCATAAGGCGAACTCTCTGGCCCATCAAAGGACATTCTCCACATGCAAAGCTGGAAGGTGCAATGAAGACTTTGGTCTTCTATATTCTTCATGGAAAATGCTTCAATGCACAAGACTTCTTCATCCGCCAACTTGTTGCATCAGGATCTGATCTTTTTGGCTTGAAGTTCTACGCTCCATGGATAATGCGGCTGATTAAACTCCACTCAGCTATCTCATATCAGCCATCTGCTCGCAATCATCGGATCTTTCTGCCTGATGTGGATATGTCCGTTGAAGCCATCTATCCAGAGCCTGCCAAGGAACCCCTTAGTCTTCAGAATGCGGAGCATCAAAGTTTCACTCAGAACATTGAAGGAGTTGAAGCAGTCACTCGTGTGTTATCCTCTGGATGGTACTACACGTGCACCTCATCATGCTCTTACTGAACCCACTGAAAGCACTATTGCCCAACAAGCCAAGAAGAGATCTCGTGTTCTCAATGACTGAGAGCTTCTGGTTGCTCTTCATCAGAAACAGGATAGGCATCATGATTGGCTGAAGCGCCAAATGCAAAGCCTCTTGGTGGATGTCAACCGTATTCGCAATCTTGCCACCAAGAATGCCTTTGTTGCCCATGAAACTTGTCGGTGTACATGGAAAGGGCTGACGCTTATGTGCTCTGAGGATGATCTTCAAGAGGATGGCTTCTCTGAACATTTCAAGTTTGACTCCACACCTCCCCGAAGGGCTGTGCTGCGACCTACTCCATCTCTTGAAGACTCTGAGTTTTCTTCCTCTACGGCAACTGTGAATGCCAGAGTGATCGAGGACGAAGATGATGCCACTTCACCGCCCCCTACTTCTGCACACCTCGACACTGCCCCAAGTTCTTCTGCACCGCCGAACACCGACGACCCTGGTGCTTCACCTACTCGCCGTGGGAACGAGTAGATGCTCTATGTCTTCAAACCTTTTTGGTCCTCACTAACAAAAGGGGGAGAAGCATATGAGTTTGATAGTCTTCAAGCGGGTCCATATGGGCGGTTACTTTATGTTTTGCCTGGTGTTTACAACTCTCGCTTTGATACATTTGGTTCTTTGAGTTGTAACACTTAAACTCGATGGTCGTCTGCTACTTATTTGCTAGTTTGTGATGCGATGATAAATCCCGCATGTGCGATGATAAATTCCGCACTTAGATCATTTTGCAGACGTCCATTTTTCATTATGCATGTCATTATCTTCACATACCCTTCATGCATGATGAATTGTCATCATAAATTGAAGAGGATCTCCACAAGTACAACCTGCCATGTGCATTTGCATTCCAAAAGCAAAGTACTTATATGCACATCTTCAGGGGGAGCCTTGCAACTTATGAAGACAATTTCTTATCCTTTACAATTTCACATATTATATTCCCCATTTAAAACTTCAACTAGTTTGTCATCAATCACCAAAAAGGGGGAGATTGTAAGTGCATCTAGTGCCACCCCTAGTTGGTTTTGGAGTATTGACGACAAACCTAGTTGAGGGACTAATGTGTTTGTGAGAATTGTAGGATAACATAGGTAGAAGTCCCTTATTGATTCGGTTTTCCTACCAGAGATGACCCCTAAAAATGTATGAAGACATTGAAGTCAAAGGTGGTATGTGAAGATATTCACATTGAAGACTATGACAAGAGAAGACATCGCATGAAGACTATTGAGCTCGAAGACTTAGATCTTTCATAGTTCTTTTTCTTCTTTGTTGAGTCATAGGAACCACCGTACTGTTAAGTGGGGTCCAAGAGAACCAGTCAGAATGACTGAAGTGATGCTTAACCAAAATACTATGTCTTCGAGTGAAGACTATGAGAGCGAATCTTGTCCAGAGTTGGACAAGTCAGCTTTGCTTGTAGCCCAAGTAAACTTGTCGTGTGTGTTTCAAATCTGACTGTTGGAACACGTGTCAGTTCCTTAGTGACCCAGGGTCATTTCGGACAAATCAGGTCGGGTTGCCTAGTGGGTATAAATAGCCCACCCCCCTACAACCATAAACGGTGGGCTGCTCAGAGTTAAAGTACGGCTTTTGTCGTTTGAGAGCAACCCACCTCGAAGCCTTTGAGAGAGAATTCCTTGAGAGGATAAAGCCCTAACCACCCAGAGCCAAAGAGTGTTAGGCATCACTTAAGTCTTCTTGTCTGTGTGATCTGAAGACTTATTACACTTGAGGACTGTGAATCCTCCAGCCGGTTAGGCGTCGCGTTCTGAGCATCCAAGAGTCATTATGGATCGCCGGTGAACGAAGTCTGTGAAGGTTTGGAAGTTTACCTTGAAGACTTACCAGAGTGATTGGGCAAGGTCTGTGTGACCTTAGCTCAAGGGGAATACGGAGAGGACTAAGTGTTCTGAGTTGTGTGCTCAGGACTAAGTGTCCGGGACTGAGTGTCCTCAGGTTTAAATACCTATCCGCCCTAACCAGACGTACAACTGTCACAGCAGTTGGAACTGGTCTACCAAACCTTTGTCTTCGTCACGCACACTGGTTCTATCCTTCTCATCTCTTTATTTACGGTTGGCTCTTGTAAAGTCAGTGCCTATTTGCTTTATCTATTTGTCTTCACTGTGTACCTGATCCTTACTGCCTAGCTACTATTAGTCAGTGTGGTTTCACTTCATTGAATGCTTGACTATTGTTTGCCTAGTGTAGTCTACCTTCCGCTGCATGATAATAGGTTTATTTCTATCATTTGTCTTCGAAATTCACATGTTTTGAAGACTTCCATAAAAATCGCCTATTCATCCCCCTCTAGTCGATCACTAGCACTTTCAGTTAATAGGTTAGTCCCAAAAATAATATAAAATCTCTCCCTAATCTATCCCTAATAATAAAGCACGGATTGACTCCGTGGGTTCACCGTCACAATACGCTTTCTTCTAATGTCATAATATGCTTTTACAATTTGTATGGAAAAATCATAATATAAATAAGGTGGTACTAATACGTCAATCACGCTTTAAAAAAACTTGTGCGGTCCGATATACCGAGGCCCCCAAACCTTTCATCATGGATTTCCCCACATCACGGAACCTTCCCGTGTCGTTCTCAAAAAAGGGAACCTTCCTGTGTCCTGATAGAACACGCAAGACAGCTAGGAGAGATCCATATATCGAGCACACCCAAAAACGATTAGACTCGATCTCAAAAAGAAAAAAGGCATCGATCGCCGGCGACTTCGGCGCAGTCTGCCTCTGTGATTTCCTAGCGCCCGTGTGTCTTCTGGCGGGCCTGCTGGAGCTGGGCTGGCCGCTTGTGACCTTGCATTATGGGGCTTGGCGGCGCGTGATGGGCGAAGTGAAAGGCAAGGACGTGAGTGACGAGAGAGAGGCTGGGCAGAGGAGATACGTCTGGCGGCAAGATGCGGTGGAGGATGTGTCTGCCGTCGTGGATGAGCCCGTGCGCGCGGTGTGTGCTGGGAGGGCTACAGAGGAGAGAATTGAGGAGGAGGGAAATGGGAGAGAGTACACGGCTGAGAGAGAACGGAAGTTGGGCAGCACGCCACCGGGATCTTCTCCTATTCCATGCTGGGTTCTTGCTATAATGTGTCGCTCAATTTACTACTCTCTTGATTGAAGCTTTCTCTCATGTAAGTAGTGGCCCATAGTTGGATGGTTCGTGGGTCGGTGATGCGTCCCCTGATCTGGGGTCGATCGACCCAAATGGTGGATCGGGGACGAGGCCGGATCGAGAAGGATCGATGGGTTGGTCGCGACCCCGATCAATGGGTGCTCACTACGCGAGCACCTGGAAATCACGCTCCACCACAAGACTGCCACCGTTCATCCTTCCGCCATCTGCCATTCGCCTATCGGCGGCCGGCCGTCGAGCTCTCCGCAGCCTTATGCGGCATCTCCCATCCCACTTCCATCTGACGATATGGCGTACGCGAGCGCCGCTTGAGAATCCGACGCTGGAGCGAGGAGAGCTCTGGATGATTAGTCCTCAAGATGGATCCACGGGGGACTATTTCCGCTCCATGGATTTGGGATTTCTATTTTGAGATGATTTGGGATACTTCCTGGAGCAGAATCGCTTGGTGTGAAAGAAAAAGGCAGATGGAAAAATCAGGGCGTACTCATCAGTACACTTGTGGCCCCATTTTTTTTAATCATTTTTGTTAGTAGTTGCTGAGATGGATGACAATTTAATGTAAAAATTTAGAGCAGACATAAAATTTTCTGGCTGGATTCTCGCTCCAATATTGGCAACTATATCAGCACAGATTGTATTTTTTGAATGGAATGTCCAGATCTTTCCATCACATACCATGATCCAACGTATCGTACCGGGGTCATTGACCAAAATTTCTTTGGACCGCGATACTCAACCCACTCGACTCGAATTTCTCGCAACTATGCAGTTGGCAGCTCTGAAACGGTGTTAGGAAAATCAGCATGCTTGATCTTGCTATGGCATCGTGCAGAAGCTGATCAAATTGCCATGCTATCAAGTTATGGTTAGTTCAGTTTGCTAGAAAAATCATAGTGCTTCAAGAATTTGGCACTTGGTAGTACATCCATTGGAATCTCAACTCCCTACTGAAACTTCCGTTTAAATGCACAATTGGCTCATAGAGTTTGCACAACATATTTCTTTCTGTAGCTTTTTTAATTAGCCAGGAAAAAAAGGTGTAGTGCTTATGTTATTTCAAACAAAAATGGCAGCAACCGGATGCAATTTTGAGTAGTACATGTTGAATAACGTGACCAACCAGCTACCCCTGAGGTGGTCTGCACATTTTCAAGCTATCTTCCTCTCAAGGTAGGATATTTAGTCTATTACTCTTTCAAGGAAAATGTAAAGACTTTGATGCCCAAAGGCTCAAGCTGTTTGTGTAGCTTTGATTGAGCAATATCCATGTGGTTTAACATGGGTATCTTGATGACTTCTATTCGGAAAATAGCGTGAGGTTGTTAGTTGCCCAGCTGAAAATACATGTAGTCTTCATACAGTCTATAGTAATATTACTCTCCAGCGATTTGATCCAGTGCTACTTACTCGGCAATGTTCGCGATACTTTTTGTCTATCCATCAACCTCGGTTCATATATAAGACCCTATTTACATGTAGTGTAGGTATATACATGTTCTGTTAGTCAACTTTTGGTTACTGAACCACTGGCCGTTTTTCTATTAATGAGTGTGACGCGGCCTTGTAACTAAGCAAAGTGATTCGAGGAGGAATTGGCAGCGAGGTGGCTCCACCTCGACGTTGTGGACTTTTCAAACTTAGCGAACTAAAACATCTGAGTAGCTAGAGCTCCCACTGGACAGATCCGAGTGGGTCAATCACAATATCGACATGATGAACAACGGCCACTGCATTGCAAGCAAGGCGAAGATGAGGGAAGCTACACAAGGGTTGGTATATGGCATGGCTAGGACAGGTGTTGACGACCAAGATTGTTGTTGTCTGCAATGCACACCGCTTTATGCGTTGGCTAACCTATTAGTTGGGCTTCTTACACCATGTTTTGCTTAGCTAAATATTTGTGTGTGTTTGTGCTGCAGATGGTTTACAAGGAAAAATAGACAGATGCGACTGATTCGTTTTCTTCTTTCAGGGTGCCTGCCACAAATACAACTATAGGCTCGGATATATATGTTTGTTCCTTTGTCCACCATTTAGACTAAAACATATATTTAGTAGAATAATCGATATAATATTGTCTGGTAACGGGCCACATGTTGTGATCAAATGGATGGAGTGTATTGAATTGCAAAACCAATGTCCTAGAAAATAAACAATAGAAGTTCTAATAAAGCACTGGTTCAATTAAAACATTAACAGTTCCTTTTGTGATTCGTTGGATCTAAATCGCAACAAGTCTGTTTGGGTAACACGAATGGATTACTCAAATGTGTATACCAAAAGAAGCAGAGCCTATCACCTTGAGATTGACCATGCGTTGTGATCAAATAGATGGCCACCATTGACGAGGGCGAAAAGGAGGATAAGCACATGAATTGGATGTTGTGTGGAGATAGAGAATGTGGAATAACACAGGGAGGGGTTTATCCATGAGCCAGTAAGCCATGCTTATTAGGCTATAGTGTGTGGTAGTTAATTCTTCCGTTGCAACGCACGAGCCTTTTTACTAGTATATATATATATATATATATATATATATATATATATATATATATATATATATATACCGTCACAATACGCTTTCTTTCCGTGAATTTACGCTTTCAATTTGAATTTAAAACATATATGCGAGGTGATACTATTCCCTTAAAGTTCGTTTGGGGTCCATCCACATAAACTTCGAGCCTTTCGGCCCAAACCTCCCGCCGCACAGATTGCTAGCCCAACAGCACGTCATACGCATCCGGCCCCTCTGCTCGATCCCCGTGTGCGCCGCCAGGGAGATGGTTGCACATACGCCCATCTGGTCTCCTCCTCTTCTCACTACCGACCCCTGTTCCTCCTACTCCTCCTCCTCCTCTCTCTCTCTATGCTCGATCTCGATCCCCACAAGGGAGAGATGCGCGGGAGATCGAGGGTGAGAGGAAGACGGAGACGGCGCGGGGCAGCGGCCTGCAGGTGGGGAGAGCTGGAGGTGCGCTGGCCCAGGTGTGCTCAACACGAGGCGAGCGAGCTGCTCTTCTCGTTACTTAAGAATAGACGCAGCAGCAGGTTCATGGCGATGTAGAAGATGGTGAAACAAGAGGTTCTGGCGATGGGGCGGCGGGAACCAGACGGAACGGGGTGGATCCAGTCGGCCGGCGTCGGTTACGGGCAACGGCGGCGGTGGACGGAGCTCGGGCGCGGAGCTCAGCCATCCATGGTGTACTGCCTGTGGTGTAGAGAGAGAGAGAGAGAGAGAGAGAGAGAGGTTAGAGAGAGGGGGGAAACACAGGCTTCGATCCAATATATCCCCGTTGTTGGGGAACGTAGTAATTTCAAAAAAAATCCTACGCACACGCAAGATCATGGTGATGCATAGCAACGAGGGGGAGAGTCTGATCTACGTACCCTTGTAGATCGCAACGGAAGCGTTGACACAACGTAGAGGAAGTAGTCGTACGTCTTCTTCCCGATCCGACCGAACCAAGCACCGTTACTCCGGCACCTCCGAGTTCTTAGCACACGTACAGCTCGATGACGATCCCCGGGCTCCGATCCAGCAAAGCTTCGGGGAGGAGTTCCGCCAGCACGACGGCGTGGTGACGATCTTGATGTTCTACTGTCGCAGGGCTTCGACTAAGCACCGCTACAATACGACCGAGGTGGAATATGATGGCAGGGGGCACCGCACACGGCTAAGGAACAATCACATGGATCAACTTGTGTGTCTATGGGGTGCCCCCTGCCCCTATATATAAAGGATGGAGGAGGAGGAGGCCGGCCAAGGCTAGGCGCGCCAGGTGTGGAGTCCTACTAGGACTCCAAGTCCTAGTAGGAGTCCACCAAGAGGGGAGGAAGGGAGAAGGAAGTGGAGGAGTAGGAAAGGTGGCCGGCCCCCTTTTCCCTAGTCCAATTCGGACTAGAGGGGAGGGGGCGCAGCAGCCTTTTTCCTCTTCCCACTAAAGCCCATCAAGGCCCATTACTTCTCCCGTAACTACCCGGTACTCCGAAAAATACCTGAATCACTCGGAACCTTTCCGATGTCCGAATATAGTCGTCCAATATATCGATCTTTACGTCTCGACCATTTCGAGACTCCTCGTCATGTCCCCGATCTCATCCGGGACTCCGAACTCCTTCGGTACATCAAAACTCATAAACTCATAATATAACTGTCATCGAAACCTTAAGCATGCGGACCCTACGGTTCGAGAACAATGTAGACATGACCGAGACATGTCTCCGGTCAATAACCAATAGCGGGACCTGGATGCCCATATTGGCTCCTACATATTCTATGAAGATCTTTATCGGTCAGACCGCATAACAACATACGTTGTTCCCTTTGTCATCGGTATGTTACTTGCCCGAGATTCGATCATCGGTATCCAATACCTAGTTCAATCTCGTTACCGGCAAGTCTCTTTACTCGTTCCGTAATACAACATCCCGCAACTAACTCATTAGTTGCAATACTTGCAAGGCTTTAAGTGATGTGCATTACCGAGAGGGCCCAGAGATACCTCTCCGATAATCGGAGTGACAAATCCTAATCTCGAAATACGCCAACCCAACATCTACCTTTGGAGACACCTGTAGTACTCCTTTATAATCACCTAGTTACGTTGTGATGTTTGGTAGTACCCAAAGTATTCCTCCGGTAAACGGGAGTTGCATAATCTCATAGTCATAGGAACATGTATAAGTCATGAAGAAAGCAATAGCAACATACTAAACGATCGGGTGCTAAGCTAATGGAATGGGTCATGTCAATCAGATCATTCATCTAATGATGTGATCCCATTAATCAAATAACAACTCTTTGTCCATGGTTAGGAAACATAACCATCTTTGATTAACGAGCTAGTCAAGTAGAGGCATACTAGTGACACTCTGTTTGTCTATGTATTCACACATGTATTATGTTTCCGGTTAATACAATTCTAGCATGAATAATAAATATTTATCATGATATAAGGAAATAAATAATAACTTTATTATTGCCTCTAGGGCATATTTCCTTCAGTCTCCCACTTGCACTAGAGTCAATAATCTAGATCACATCACCATGTGATTAACATCGATAGTTCACATCATCATGTGATTAACACCCATAGTTCACATCGCCATGTGACCAACACCCAAAGGGTTTACTAGATTCAGTAATCTAGTTCACATCGCTATGTGATTAACACCCAAAGAGTACTAAGGTGTGATCATGTTTTTCTTGTGAGAGAATCTTAGTCAACGGGTCTGCCACATTCAGATCCACATGTATTTTGCAAATTTCTATGTCAACAATGCTCTGCATGGAGCTACTCTAGCTAATTGCTCCCACTTTCAATATGTATCTAGACCGAGACTTAGAGTCATCTAGATTAGTGTCAAAACTTGCATCGGCGTAACCCTTTACGACGAACCTTTTTATCACGTCCATAATCGAGAAACATATCCTTATTTCACTAAGGATAATTCTGACCGCTGTCCAGTGATCTACTCCTAGATCACTATTGTACTCCCTTGCCAAATCAGTGCAGGGTATACAATAGATCTGGTATACAGCATGACATACTTTATAGAACCTATGGCCAAGGCATAGGGAATGACTTTCATTCTCTTTCTATCTTCTGCCGTGGTCGGGCTTTGAGTCTTACTCAACTTCACACCTTATAATACAGGCAAGAACTCTTTCTTTGACTGCTCCATTTTGAACTACTTCAAAATCTTGTCAAGGTATGTACTCATTGAAAAAACTTATCAAGCGTCTTGATCTATCTCTATAGATCTTGAAGCTCAATATGTAAGCAGCTTCACCGAAGTCTTTCTTCGAAAAACTCCTTTCAAACACTCCTTTATGCTTTACAGAATAATTCTACATTATTTCTGATCAACAATATGTCATTCACATATACTTATCAGAAATGTTGTAGTGCTCCCACTCACTTTCTTGTAAATACAGGCTTCACCGCAAGTCTGTATAAAACTATATGCTTTGATCAACTCATCAAAGCGTATATTCCAACTCCGAGATGCTTGCACCAATCCACAGATGGATCGCTGGAGCTTGCACATTTTGTTAGCACCTTTCGGATTGACAAAACCTTCTGTTGCATCATATACAACTCTTCTTTAATAAATCCATTAAGGCATACAGTTTTGTTTATCCATTTGCCAGATTTCATAAAATGCGGCAATTACTAACATGATTCGGACAGACTCAAGCATAGATACGAGTGAGAAGCTCTCATCATAGTCAACACCTTGAACTTGTCGAAAACTTTTTGCGACAATTCTAGCTTTGTAGATAGTAACACTACTATCAGCGTCCGTCTTCCTCTTAAAGATCCATTTATTCTCAATTGCTTGCCGATCAACGGGCAAGTCAACCAAAGTCCAAACTTTGTTCTCATACATGGATCATATCTCAGATTTCATGGCCTCAAACCATTTCACGGAATCTGGGCTCATCATCGCTTCCTCATAGTTCGTAGGCTCGTCATGGTCAAGTAACATGACCTCCAGAACAGGATTACCGTACCACTCTGGTGCGGTTCTCACTCTGGTTTACCTACGAGATTCGGTAGTAACTTGATCTGAAGTTACATGATCATCATCATTAGCTTCCTCACTAATTGGTGTAGTAGTCACAAGAACAGATTTCTGTGATGAACTACTTTCCAATAAGGGAGATGGTACAATTACCTTATCAAGTTTTCTACTTTCCTCCCACTCACTTCTTTCGAGAGAAAACTCCTTCTCTGGAAAGGATCCATTCTCAGCAACGAATATCTTGCCTTCGGATCTGTGATAGAAGGTGTACCCAACATATTCTTTAGGGTATCCTATGAAGACGCACTTTTCCGATTTGGGTTTGAGCTTATCAGGATGAAACTTTTTCACATAAGCATCACAATCCCAAACTTTAAGAAATGACAACTTTGGTTTCTTGCCAAACCACAGTTCATAAGGCGTCGTCTCAATGGATTTTGATGGTGCCCTATTTAACGTGAATGCAACTGTCTCTAATGCATAACCCCAAAACGATAGTAGTAGATCGATAAGAGACATCATAGATCGCACCATATCTAATAAAGCACGGTTATGACGTTCGGACACACCATTACACTATGGTGTTCCATGTGGCGTGAGTAGTGAAACTATTTCACATTGTTTTTAACTGAAGGCCAAACTCGTAACTCAAATACTCTTCTCTACGATCAGATCGTAGAAACTTTATTTTCTTGTTATGATGATTTTTCACTTCACTCTGAAATTCTTTGAACTTTTCAAATGTTTCAGACTTATGTTTCATCAAGTAGATATACTCATATCTGCTCAAATCATCTGTGAAGATCAGAAAATAATGATACTTGTCGCGAGCCTCAATATTCATCGGACCACATACATCAGTATGTATGGTTTCCAACAAATCTGTTGCTTGCTCCATTGTTCCGGAGAACGGCGTTTTAGTCATCTTGCCCAAAAGGCATGGTTCGCAAGCATCAAGTGATTCATAATCAAGTGATTCCGAAAGCCCATCAGCATGGAGTTTCTTCATGCGCTTTATACCAATATGACCTAAACGGCAGTGCCACAAATAAGTTGCACTATCATTATTAACTTTGCATCTTTTGGTTTCAATATTATGAATATGTGTATCACTACGATCGAGATCCAACGAACTTGTTTCATTGGGTGTATGACCATCGAAGGTTTTATTCATGTAAACAGAACAACAATTATTCTCTGACTTTAATGAATAACCGTATTGCAATAAACATGATCAAATCATATTCATGCTCAACGCAAAAACCAAATAACACTTATTTAAGTTCAACACTAATCCCGAAAGTATAGGGGAGTGTGCGATGATGATCATATCAATCTTGGAACTACTTCCAACACACATCGTCACTTCACCCTTAACTAGTCTCTGTTTATTCTGCAACTCCTGTTTCGAGTTACTACTCTTAGCAACTGAACTAGTATCAAATACTGAGGGTTTGCTATAAACACTAGTAAAGTACACATCAATAACATGTATATCAAATATACTTATGTTCACTTTGCCATCCTTCTTATCCGCCAATCACTTGGGGTAGTTCCGCTTCCAGTGACCAGTCCCTTTGTAGTAGAAGCACTCAGTCTCAGGCTTAGGTCCAGACTTGGGCTTCTTCACTTGAGCAGCAACTTGCTTGCTGTTCTTTTGAAGTTCCCCTTCTTCCCTCTGCCCTTTTCTTGAAACTAGTGGTCTTGTCTACCATCAACACTTGATGTTTTTCTCGATTTCTACCTTCATCAATTTCCGCATTACGAAGAGCTTGGGAATCGTTTCCGTTATCCCTTGCATATCATAGTTCATCACGAAGTTCTACTAACTTGGTGATGGTGACTAGAGAATTCTGTCAATCACTATTTTATCTGGAAGATTAACTCCCACTTGATTCAAGTGATTGTAGTACTTCAGACAATCTGGGCACATGCTCACTAGTTGAGCGATTCTCCTCCATCTTTTAGCTATAGAACTTGTTGGAGACTTCATATCTCTCAACTCGGGTATTTGCTTGAAATATTGACTTCAACTCCTGGAACATCTCATATGTTCCATGACGTTCAAAACGTCTTTGAAGTCCCGATTCTAAGCCATTAAGCATGGTGCACTAAACTATCAAGTAGTCATCATATTGAGCTAGCCAAACGTTCATAACGTCTGCATCTGCTCCTGCAATAGGTCTGTCACCTAGCGGTGCATCAAGGACATAATTCTTCTGTGCAGCAATGAGGATAAACCTCAGATCACGGATCCAATCCGCATCATTGCTACTAACATCTTTCAACACAATTTTCTCTAGGAACATATCAAAAATAAACATATGAAAGCAACAACGCGAGCTATTGATCTTCAACATAGATATGCTAATACTACCAGGACTAAGTTCATGATAAATTAAAGTTCAATTAATCATATTACTTAAGAACTCCCACTTAGATAGACATCCCTCTAATCCTCTAAGTGATCACGTGATCCAAATCAACTAAACCATAACCGATCATCACGTGAGATGGAGTAGTTTTCAATGGTGAACATCGTTATGTTGATCATATCTACTATATGATTCACGCTCGACCTTTCGGTCTCCGTGTTCCGAGGCCATATCTGCATATGCTAGGCTCGTCAAGTTTAACCTGAGTATTCTGCGTGTGCAAAACTGGCTTGCACCCGTTGTAGATGGACGTAGAGCTTATCACACCCGATCATCACGTGGTGTCTGGGCACGACGAACTTTGGCAACGGTGCATACTCAGGGAGAACACTTCTTGATAATTTAGTGAGAGATCATCTTATAATGCTACCGTCAATCAAAGCAAGATAAGATGCATAAAAAGATAAAAATCACATGCAATCAAAATATGTGACATGATATGGCCATCATCATCTTGCTTCTTTGATCTCCATCTCCAAAGTACTGTCATGATCTATATCGTCACCGGCATGACACCATGATCTCCATCATCTTGATCTATATCAATGTGTCGTCACGTGGTCGTCTCGCCAACACTTGCTCTTGCAACTATTGCTATCGCATAGCGATAAAGTAAAGCAATTATTGGGCGCTTGCATCTTATGCAATAGACAAACAACCATAAGGCTTTTGCCAGTTGCCGATAAGTTCAACAAAACATGATCATCTTATACAACAACTTATAACTCATCACATTTTGACCATATCACATCACAACATGCCCTGCAAAAACAAGTTAGACGTCCTCTACTTTGTTGTTGCAAATTTTACGTGGCTGCTACGGGCTTAAGCAAGAACCAATCTCACCTACGCATCAAAACCACAACGATAGTTTGTCAAATAGACTCCGTTTTAACCTTCGCAAGGACCGGGCGTAGCCACACTTGGTTCAACTAAAGTTGGAGAAACAGTCACCCGCAAGCCACCTTTGTGCAAAGCACGTCGGGAGAACCGGTCTCGCGTAAGCGTACGCGTAATGTCGGTCCGGGCCGCTTCATCCAACAATACCGCCGAACCAAAGTATGACATGCTGGTAGGCAGTATGACTTATATCGCCCACAACTCACTTGTGTTCTACTCGTGCATATAACATCAAACCATAAAACCTAGGCTCGGATGCCACTGTTGGCGAACGTAGTAATTTCAAAAAAATTCCTACGCACACACAAGATCATGGTGATGCATAGCAACGAGAGGGGAGAGTGTTGCCTACGTACCAACGCAGACCGACTGCGGAAGCGATCACACAACGTAGAGGAAGTAGTCGTACGTCTTCTTCCCGATCCGACCGATCCAAGCACCGTTACTCCGGCACCTCCGAGTTCTTAGCACACGTACAGCTCGATGACGATCCCCGGGCTCCGATCCAGCAAAGCTTCGGGGAGGAGTTCCGCCAGCACGACGGCGTGGTGACGATCTTGATGTTCTACTGTCGCAGGGCTTCGCCTAAGCACCGCTACAATACGACCGAGGTGGAATATGGTGGCAGGGGGCACCGCACACGGCTAAGGAACGATCACATGGATCAACTTATGTGTCTATGGGGTGCCCCCTGCCCCTGTATATAAAGGATGGAGGAGGAGGCCGGCCAAGGCTAGGCGCGCCAGGTGTGGAGTCCTACTAGGACTCCAAGTCCTAGTAGGAGTCCACCAAGAGGGGAGGAAGGGAGAAGGAAGTGGAGGAGTAGGAAAGGTGGCCGGCCCCCTTTTCCCTAGTCCAATTCGGACTAGAGGGGAGGGGGGCGCAGTAGCCTTTTTCCTCTTCCCACTAAAGCCCATCAAGGCCCATTACTTCTCCCGTAACTACCCGATACTCCGAAAAATACCCGAATCACTCGAAACCTTTCCGATGTCCGAATATAGTCGTCCAATATATCGATCTTTACGTCTCGACCATTTCGAGACTCCTCGTCATGTCCCCGATCTCATCTGGGACTCCGAACTCCTTCGGTACATCAAAACTCATAAACTCATAATATAACTGTCATCGAAACCTTAAGCGTGCGGACCCTACGGTTCGAGAACAATGTAGACATGACCGAGACACGTCTCCGGTCAATAACCAATAGCGGGACCTGGATGCCCATATTGGCTCCTACATATTCTACGAAGATCTTTATCGGTCAGACCGCATAACAACATACGTTGTTCCCTTTGTCATCGGTATGTTACTTGCCCGAGATTCGATCGTCGGTATCCAATACCTAGTTCAATCTCGTTACCGGCAAGTCTCTTTACTCGTTCCGTAATACAACATCCCGCAACTAACTCATTAGTTGCAATGCTTGCAAGGCTTTAAGTGATGTGCATTACCGAGAGGGCCCAGAGATACCTCTCCGACAATCGGAGTGACAAATCCTAATCTCGAAATACGCCAACCCAACATCTACCTTTGGAGACACCTGTAGTACTCCTTTATAATCACCCAGTTACGTTGTGATGTTTGGTAGTACCCAAAGTGTTCCTCCGGTAAACGGGAGTTGCATAATCTCATAGTCATAGGAACATGTATAAGTCATGAAGAAAGCAATAGCAACATACTAAACGATCGGGTGCTAAGCTAATGGAATGGGTCATGTCAATCAGATCATTCATCTAATGATGTGATCCCATTAATCAAATAACAACTCTTTGTCCATGGTTAGGAAACATAACCATCTTTGATTAACGAGCTAGTCAAGTAGAGGCATACTAGTGACACTCTGTTTGTCTATGTATTCACCCATGTATTATGTTTCCGGTTAATACAATTCTAGCATGAATAATAAATATTTATCATGATATAAGGAAATAAATAATAACTTTATTATTTCCTCTAGGGCATATTTCCTTCACCCGTACGGTAAGATTCTCAGTCATCAAATCCTGCCGAGGACCAACTAATTGTTGATGAGATGCATGTGCAAGGCGTGAACTGTAGCACCGCGGTATATATCTTCTTAAGTATAAGTGATTTATGCATAATACAATGAGTTTATATGTACTTGGAAGCAGTGTCTTCTTTTTTCGTCAACGGTACAGTACACTGCATGTACAACAATAGTGGCCGAGAGGGTTATTTGCATTGTTGGTCCTCGTGGAATCAATAGACTGCAGCTCTTTATTTGTATACTCTCCTGCTTTTTGTAGTGTGTTATTGGTTGCTCGACACAAAGGCATACACAAATCTTTGCTCATGCCATTATTTAGTCAGGAAGCACCTAGCAGTGTAATCTCATGTATCAAGTAAGATCTTGCTATTTGATGCAAAGAGTTGTCTGATATGTTTCCTCTTTTTTTGACATAATTATCCAGTGATATATTTACCCTTCGATATTTTTATTGGATGTTTATTATTTTTGACATAAGTATACTCTCTTTTGGCCTAATTAGACTATGGTGTCAATTTCTAATGACAATGCTAGGAGTGAATATGGACTCTGGACTTCTTGCGCTTTTAGTGTGTTTGTTCTTCCCTAGCCTAGGTAGAGTAAGAAGGAGGTTTGTATTCCCCAGTTAAGGAATCTTTGTTTGGCAAAAAAATCCCTTAATTTTGGGTTTTTTTTCATCTCTTGCGCGTTCAATTATTGTTTGGGTGATCTTTTCTACCTGGTTGCGAAATTTATTCGTGGTTGACGAATGTCGTGCAGGTCGAAGGGGGTTGTCTGAACCCGGCGTTAGCATTAAAAATCACCTCATCTCCACTGGCGAACCTAGGTGCAACACATCCTTCACATCACTGGTGGTGTATCATTCCCCTGAGTCTCAATAGTTTTTTAGATATCCGACATAGTGTGCCTTTTAGTTATCCGACGTCGATGTTATATCATTCAAACTCAAAGTTCAGCTTGCAAGCTCTTATGTTATTATCTTACCAGTGTTTTGTTTCAAATGCTTTGCCTTAATTCAGACCTTGATGCTACGATCATATCATGGAGTTAGTCTTTGTTAGTTTTTATTGTAATACTGCTCGGATGGTTGACAACTTTCTTTATGGGATGATAAATGTTCTTTAATCTTTTGTTCTGTCAGTCCTGTTTGAGTGGTAAATTATTGTTCAGGTTTGTAAGAACAAATTTATGGAGCACAATATCAACCATATGAAATCGTGGCCCATGCTTATTTTATTAAGCTAGGGAATTCAACTTTTATCTTCTGTTGCAACACACGAGCATGTGAGTTTGTCTACAACTGCTTGATTTTTCTTTTCGGTTCCTTCTTATTGCATAAGAAGTTACTGAATAACTGGCTCTTCTTTCAATCTCCTTAGCTTACATGCCAGATCACACGCAAGCCAATACTCGATGGAACGGGAAAGACTACAATAGAAGCTGGGCAAAGGATAGAAGAATAGAAAAACGAATCTGGAGCCGTTGGATCCTTAATGGATGCTTCAGATTTGAAATGTTAGGCTGGTGAATTCTCTGTACTTTTGCGGAAAGCTCCCTGAGTAATTTCTGTATACAATAAAGACCCTCCCACCAGCTGCCACGTGCCTGATCTGAAGCGCCCATTGGACATCCGATGCTCCAGATTCGTTTTTCTATTCTTCTATCCTATGGTCAGCTTCTATTGTAGTCTTTCCCCGATGGAACATCCAGTGGAGAAGAAGGTGGTGATCAGTTGGTTTTGTGGAGCAACTCTTCATGTTCAGTTCCTCAATGCAGTTTCTACATTGATCTAGGGACCGTTGTGTCAGCGGACAGCATGGGCCAGTGATTCTCCAGGGCTTGGCGATGCCTCTCACCTGTTCATCTCCATAGTCATGCCCAATCCTCTAGCTGTCAGTCACCAGGCTCTTCATCGACCACGGTATGACCCCATGAACTACCAACATAGATAACCAATCTAACTTCCAAGATAACATGTCTACGTGCTATTAGTTAGTCTTCTCTATAATATGCACGCGTGTCTTCTTTAAGGTTTTTGTTTTCTCGAAATTTGATCGTTCTAGGTCAGGTTTGATCCTCTGTTAACCATTTAACATATACGAGCAAAGCTTATCTTAGTTTTTTCAAAGAACAAAATTACTTTACTTAATTCTTGGTTGAATACCAACAACATGTGCAGATATGTTTGAGCAGACTCATGTACGTGTGTTCCTGGTCTGCAGGTGAAAGGTTTGAGCCATTTCCTGCTTCTAGGAAATATTGCTTTCTAGAAGTGTACCGCGTAATCTAAGCAAATACAAGTATCCATAACCTGGCATGTACAAGGCATTGAATCCAAATGAATATGTTATATGCTAACATATTGTAGTTTAGGATGTAACGGTTTGGCATAGGACTTTCTTAGTTTTGGTTTTATGTTATTGTGTTAACGGGTTTTGCACAAACATAATGTCTTAGCTCTGAATTTGGGTCCTCGGGATCAAAATATTACTGTTATAAACAGTCTAATCATTTTCCTTCTACGAGTAAGGTTCTTTGGTTATCATCAGTAGAAGTGGAGTTGGATTCATTGATAGATGTTAAATGCTGGTCAAGGATTGTTCTCTCTCAATGATGGTTGATTGATCTTGCGGTGGCCGTTCTATCGTGCTTCACATGGATGCATCTTACAAGTTTTGCCGCCTCACTCTGTAGCATTAAAGTTGCGGTTGTATGAAGGATGAACATGTATCTCATTTTTGGAAGGCAAACATGTCTCATTTCCTTGCTTTGTGTCACATTGCAGTAATAATTTAATTATTGGAAAAAATAATATATGTTAAAATTATTCATCTCTGACATCAAGCAAAAACTTTCTTGAAATCCTTTAAAGGCTACATGAAATAGCTTCAGAGTGGTCATAATAAACATGCACCTATTTGGAGATCTTATATTAAGAAGTAGTCCTACTCGATATATTCAGTGGTGTGTTTGCAAAATCATTTGGTATGTCATGCTATGCTACATCTACTTCCCATGATTTTTGGCTTACATAATTATTACTCCCTCTGTCCTAAATTAAGTGGCTCAGCTTTGTACTATGCTGAGAAGCAGCAAACACCATATATATTGCCATTTGAGAAAAATATAACACCACAATATTTAACTGCTCATTTCTTTTTAACTTGTATAAAGGAACTATCTTAGATACATATATGATCCATAAAGTTCAAAATAAGATTAGTATGAAGTCGAGTAGGACTAAACATCATCTCATATTTGCACGATAACTGATGTTTTCTCCCGTTGCAACGCACGGGTCCTTTTGCTAGTCTTTCCCTATAATAATAATAATAATAATAATAATAATAATAATAATAATAATAATAATAATAATAATAATAATAATAATAATCTATCCCTATCCCTAATAATAAAGCACGGATTGACTCCGTGGGTTCACCGTTACAATACGTTTTCTTTCTATAAATTTACGCTTTCACTTTGAATTTAAAACATATATTCAAGGTGGTACTAATCTATTGTGGGAGCCGACGATCGATTGCTAGCTCGCCACGCACGATTGAAAGCCAGATGGGCCTTTGCTACTAGATGGGCCTGCCAGACTGTGTCCAACTTTACGTTTTACTTGTGTCCATGCCCAAAATACGCCGCCGGCCCCGACTCCTCCAACGCTCGCCGCCATGGCCGAGGATACGGTACACGAGCACGGAGGCGGGTGGGATAGTGTGGTAACTGGCTCCTCCCAGCAGCAGAGAGCGAGACAGATTTAGTAGCTGGCCATCACGCCGAGGGATGCAAGCAGCAACGGCACCCAGGTGCCCATGACGGCGAGTGGGATGAGAAAGGGGCTACAAAAGCGTCGGAGTTGGAGGCGCGGGGGCTGGGAAAAGAGCTAGCGGGAGACGGGGAGGCTCGGCGGAGGACGCGCGCGGCGGCGCGGTCGCATGTGAGGCGGCCGGATACAGGGGCGTGCAGGCGACGCTCGGGCACTGGGGACGCCATGGTCTTCTGGCGAGGTGGGCGAGCACATACATGAAGGCCGCAGGGGGCACGCTGCCCGGGCAAGAGGGGAGGCGCGAAGGAGGCGGTCGTCGCCGGTGGCGGGGCCGGATGCGTCGGATGCGCGCGCTTGCCTGCAGTCAACGCAGACAGACATAGCGGCCATCCATGGCAGCGAGCGGCTCCGGGGGCGGCGACGGGGTTGGGTGGTTCAAGGGCCGCTTCTGCAGCTATATGGGAGACGTCCAGGAGTGATTTAGTAGGATGTCGACCCTAAACTATGGAAAACAAGCATCCGGTGGAGAAGTGTTGTTCTGAAAAATGGGTTCATAACTTCATATGCTAAACTGAAACCATGCACATTTGAATAGCAGGATTGGATGGTTTTTTTATTCAGAATCTAGAGTTTGTCCGGCATTGCATCATCAAGTAAAAGATTGTAGTTTGTATTCCTCATTTCTGCTGCACTTGCAGGGTCAGAGTTGATAGCCATCCCCTGGACAGGGCGCTCTAGGGCGTGTTGGCGTGCTTGAGCAGACGAAACACTAATGTTAGCTGCGAGGTGAGGAAGGAATACGCCATGGATGGATTTTGGTAGCTCTGATGACAACAGTTTCAACTTAGTAAGTCATATGCTGATATTCATATGACAGCGATCTCGGAAATAAAAGTTCGTAGGAAAGGAACAGAAACCTTCATTGAACATAGAGCTGTGTTGTACCTGTACCGAGAAAAGTTTGTAGAGTATGAAAATATGCTTCGAGACGAAACAAATTATGATTATTAGTCATAGCAGTTGTAGGAACAGATGAAAATTGTATTGCCGGTTTTAGCAGGCGTGCTGGTGCTCACATGCTTATCCATTGTGATATGGGTTTGCAGGTCCAAAAGCACAACATACTATGCTCATGCATATGTGACATAAACCAATTCTACATTATGCAGCTCACAAACACTGCAAAATTACTAGGGCTAGGAGATTTGTGCACTTATGAAGGTTTTTGGACACGAAGCCCCACTGAAGGTTTTGAATTTTCACTATTAAGCTTCAAAGATATTACATCTATTAACCTGTACTCATATTAGGCCAACGTTGTCCAATATTGTTGGGGGATTTGCCCTTTTTTCACAAATCATAATCAGTCTGTAACCTGGGCGTGTACGAAAGTTGTCTGCAGTTTTTTCTGTTTAATCTGGGCGTTGCTTGTACTTTATATTAGGCATTACCTGTACTTTATCATACGGAAACCAATATTAAATGAAAACTGTTTGATTCAATGTTTGCCAGTCCGTGTTTAATTCTCTGTTTGCTCCCTGTTTGATTCAAATACATGAACAAGTAAGTTCTTTTTCTCCCTGTTTGATTCAAGTCTGAAATATTCATAGATGCTACACTTCAGTCAGTAACTGAACAAAAAACTAGGACTAATCTTTTAGTCAGTTTTGTGTCAACGAGTAAATCCGTGCTCGAGATTACAATTACTTTGAATAGAGAAATTAAGAAAAATATGTGGAATCATCACCACCCCTTAACTGATTTGGCGGCGGGATGTAGAAATTTAATGTACTTGGTGGAGACGTACAGGCATGTGATGTCGTCCAACTAATAGCCGTTATATGCTTTCCATTGTGTTTTAATTTTTTCTCTTGCATTGCCTGGACTACCTGATAGAAGCTCCTATCAGCTAATATTACAACCAGAGCGGCAGGCATGTCCATGTTCGGTGCTGCCAGCAGCAAGCAATACAGGGTAGGTTTTGTAAGTGCTAACATAGTAAATTAATAGGACTTATCAAATTTTTTTTGTATTAAGGAGTTCTATTATTTTGCTTCATGCAAAGATTATTGTACTATTAATTAGTCTATAGTGGAAAAGTCAAAGAGTATCATACTCAGGGTTAGTTAAGTAGTTGGAATATTTGTAACCACGCAATAACCTGAAAGTTAGGCATACTAATTAAGCTTGATTGGTTTTTAAGGCAGTTCAAAGGGATATCTTCATAGGTAGTCAAATGTACAATGCACAATATAAAAATGTTGTTATGTTTCTCATCTCCTCCCAATTGCACAATCATTCTTTGTTATTAATTTCACCACAACAGAATTATTATAATAGTTTGCATCTTCATGATTTTAGATATTTACTTGTGTGGTTACTCTGGCTAACAAAGTAATTTGCTAGATGCGCTTAGAAATATTACTGTTATATATGGTGTGTGACTTGCATGGTTTAATTTGGTACATTTTCGTTACTACTAAACTTAGACATATGTACATGTTCATTGAGGTCGAATGGTCATTATCGAATTTGAAATTATCAAATATGCGGAAGGTATGTTTCAACCGCTGAGGTGTATCCCTAGCAGGATCTTATTCCTAGGTAGTCAAATGTACAATGTATAAAAAATTGAAGGGCGAAATTAAAGGAAAGTGGCATAAACCACAAACCTCGATAAGATCGGAAGGTGAAGATTTTGATGGAGAAACGAAAGAGAGGGGCCGAAACTAAAGGACTGTGGCATATTAAATCACAAACCTTGATAAGATTGGAAGGAGAAGATGGAAGATGGAAGTGGCAACACGAATGAGTCGCTTGATGTATAAAAGGATCTTGTTCTCCCGTTGCAACGCACGGGCTTTTTTGCTAGTCTATCCCTAATCCCTAATCCCTAATCCCTAATTCCCTAATTTTAATAATAAAGCACGGATTGACTCCGTGGGTTCACCGTCACAATACGCTTCTTCCCGTGATTTTACGCTTTCAGTTTGAATTTGAAACATATTCAAGGTGGTACTAATATTTTTCATCTGTACACCTAAGACGTGTTTTCGTTCACCGTTCGCTGCGTTCTACCGACTTCAGCCTATTCCCTGCGTCCTAACGACTTGGGCCTGCAAGCTGGGCCTGTTCGCTGCGTCCTACCGACTTGGGCCTGTTCGCTGCATCCTAACGACTTGGGCCAGCAGGCTGGGTCGTCGGCCCAGCTTTAGTGCAACGCGAGAAGAAGAAAAAAAATACACGCGTGCATGAGGAATCAAACTCACAACCTACCATCTCGTACAATAGACACCAGCCAGCTGAACTATGCCAACCTATGTTAATACGTAGCGTTCACCGTCATAATACGCTTCTTCCCGTGATTTTACGCTTTCAATTTGAATTTGAAACATATTCGAGGTGGTACTAATATTTTTCATCTGTACACCTAAGACGTGTTTTCGTTCACCGTTCGCTGCGTCCTACCGACTTCAGCCTGTTCCCTGCGTCCTAACGACTTGGGCCTGCAGGCTGGGCCTGTTCGCTGCGTCCTACCGACTTGGGCCTGTTCGCTGCATCCTAACGACTTGGGCCAGCAGGCTGGGTCGTCGGCCCAGCTTTAGTGCAACGCGAGAAGAAGAAAAAAAATACACGCGTGCATGAGGAATCAAACTCACAACCTACCATCTCGTACAATAGACACCAGCCAGCTGAACTATGCCAACCTATGTTAATTCGTAGCGGTTTGTTTTTTTATCAAATAGTACCATCTCGCCTTTCTAAAAGCACAACCATTAATTTATATACCTGTTCAAATTACCTATCATTAATCACCTTAATATACGCCTCGGAAATTGGTAATCGGAGGATGAGGAGTTGGTGGATTCTTGAAAAAAAAAGAGGAAATGAAGGATTGTGTATGGCAGAAATATTGTGGGCAATCGAATGGGGCAAAAAGGAGTCAGTACTATTGTGGGATAATTAATTAAGGAATTGAGAAATATTGTTGCATGCATGATAAAAGGATTCCTAAAAACTATGGTGGGCAATTAAACGGGAGAAATTAAGAGGGTGCTTGGATACGTTTTAGTCCCATGACTAAAAGTAGTGGGACTAAAACTTGCTAGCCTCAGCCATGCTTGGATCCAAATACTAAAGAGACTAAAATCAAATTATTGAGCATTTATTATCCTTCAAACCATCCAATCCAGAACTCGCATGTGTTAAAGTAGAGAAATTAAATGAGGAGAGAGAGGGCTAATACATATTTTAGTAGGTTTCCTATGACTAAAAGTTTTTAGTCTCAAGACTAGTCCTAGCCTCTCTTTTTAGTTAGGGGTGCTTGGAACTTTAGCCTCTAAAAGAGACTATTTTTAGTCCCTTAAATCCAAGCACCCTCTAACAGAGATTCCTCATACATCGCTGCATATAATAAAAAGGTGGGTCTTATATGGGTTATTTAAGAAAGGGATCCAATGCATGCGTACTTGCATTGCTCCTTGTACATGGGCGCCCTTTACAACAAGGAACTTGCTAAAACGTGCATCCATCAGTAAACGGGGAAAATATCTTATTAAAATAGTCAATTCGGTTAATCACCATGTTAATTTCCTAATGCATCCATCATACTTTTTTTACAATCTTTTTTTTTCTGCATCCATCATACTTGCATTGCTAAGTAAACGGGATTCAGGCTAACTGGCGGCCAATTAAAAAGGAAACCTATGAGTCACACTAAATGCTTGCTGCATAATTAATATCCAAAAAAAAGAAACAAGTGACTTGCTGCTAGGCTATTGATGTTGTTTGCTAGCTGATTACAGGTATTACCTTAATGCATGCCTTCTATTTGATGTTACTAAAACATACTCTCAATCTCTTTCTCCACACCATCTTATGCATGCAATGACCACGACAACTATGTGCTCTCCTTTTGTTGTCAGCTCCGCATGCTCGAGAATGGTCACAAACGCAAATCCCGCTTTTTATAGGTCCAAAAATTCTTTCGCAAAACAATTCATCTTTTTCTGGTTATTGGTTATCCCGTCTGAGCATGCAACATACATGATGAAACATCACATTTCAACGGAAGGCTGCATTAATTAGAAACTGAAAATGTTTTTTAAAAAATTAGGTCAGGTCTATATACTATCTTTGGTAACTGAACCATGGATGTTATGCTTATATTGAAAATAATTTGAAATTTACAAGGCAGTGGAGCCAGTTCATATTTTGTGAGCAACCAAAGTGCAAGCAGCCTAAATTAGTAATCTTCGAATAAACTGGCTTATGAAATTTTAATGGTTTTGTCAATAGTACAGTAGCACTGGATATTCTGATGTTTCTTATATTTAGAAAATTTGCCATGACCAGATTTTACTACCGTGGCATGCAGAAACCTTGATGCAAAAGGAAGCTCCATGAAGAAGGGATTGAAAATCCAACATCACAACATATATAAGATTTCTTATTTTCATGATTAGCAAAGTTATTGCAGACTGCTTGTTTGTTGTCTGATAAAACACATCTCTGAAAATTCAGTACCCTTTGATCGAGTTTACATCTGTTATCGTGTCTGTTCCAAATTTGATTTAGGTCTATAGGCAAGGGCTAAACTGAATCATGCTACTACACAAGGGCTAAACTAAACCATACTACTACTTCCTACATGCCCAATTACCGATGATAGGAACTAACAGTTGGCCTGGGCGATGTTCCCATGCATGGTCGCGCTATGTTAATTAGTGTGTGCTGACCGTAACATGTTACTATTATTTTTCCGCAGAGGAGCGAGGGCCTGGCGAAGCACGTGGACCAGTTATCATTACGGTGGATTTTGCACGACACGCGTGCTTCGGTCTAATTAGCACGTACGCTAAGAAATTAAGTGCGCAGACTTAATTTAGCATGTCTAAACACTTTCTTTGACTGCTGAATTTAGAACTGCTGCTTGGTACGCACTATTAATTTTCATACTGATAGGCTTAACCAAATGTTGTATCAATGGGTAAAGTACTCCATTGCACTTCCAGGCAAACTTCAGCAATTAGTCAGAATCCAATGTCACCATGATTGGTATTATGGGTATCCATTAGTACTACCAACATACTGTAGCCAGGTACAATCAGTACAGGCATGCACTAATCAGCATCACCTCTGCATCCTAATTATGCAGTGAACTTGCCGCTGATCAATTACAGTTTTGAAATAATGCTGAAACTCTCACACTTTTTCTTGGCAGAAAACAGCTTACAGAATATAGCCAATCTATTTTTTGTATGAATCCGAGCTTACTAATTTATTCATCTGGAGATAAATTGATTGTAGTTTGACACTTGGTTGTTGCTTCCTTGTTTTTCAAATGTACGCCCCTTTCAAGCACACACTAGGTTGATTCAGATATTGTAGAACTCTGCATTGTATTATATATATTATTTCTGTTGTTTTTCAGCTTAGCGGAAAATTTCATTCGAAGATTTGACTAGCATCCAACCAGAGGAATAACCCGAAGGGTTAGCAATCTTACAAGTTTGAAAAGTGTGACAATAGTAGGGATTTTGTTTTTCTGGTAACACAGTACTTGGTCAGGTTTTACAGTGTGGTCCCAGGTCTCATAGGTGTGAAAACTTTGCTATATGTATGCTGTTGGAGAAATTATATAGCTGTTGTGGTGAAAATTCCTATTTATGGTTAAATAAATCATGTTGTTTCTGCTTTGTTAATAACCATGCCTACTATGATCCTGCGCTTCTTACTCTTTGTGTAGGCTTGCTGCCAAAACAACAAACTTAACATGTGCTTGATTAACTCAGTCAAGCTATTGTTGTAGTTGTCTGATGTATGAAAGTGTAATGTTCTCCTCATGTCTATTCTGATGTTTCAACTATACTACTTCTCTTGAGAAGTTTTCATGGTCCCACCCAGATTATACGCCATATTAGATCATCAGATTACCTACTAATCGACCTGCCAATGACTACAACGCTTGGTTGATTGCTTGTGGATGATTCTGCAATGTAGTGAAAGAATTTCAGTAACTAAATCCGCACGCTGTTCTTCAGCAATGGACAATTTCTGAAACTTTTCTGGATTGTGACCGATATGATTCAGGTGCAGAAACGTTAGATGTTGAATGCTATATGACTGGCGATACATATGCTATCTGTGAATCGATTGACCCAATCTTGCCTCACTAGCTCTGAGAAATAATTTAGATGAGAGTTTATAAAGAGCATGTCTAATACCATGCGCTACAGTGGGTACCGTCTTTGTTTACCGGTGCAGTTTAGTAGCACATCTTCTCGTGATCTCATTTTCTTTTATATTCCACGAAAGAAACATTTGCGCAGGGTTTGGTTTTGTCTTGGAAGTTCATAGGATATTCTAGGAATCGATCACGACATTGATGGATATCAAAGAAAAGTGAGTCTGGTTCACGATGGTGCGCGAAAGGTGAGGCTGCTTTGCGCTCAGGACAGTTGATTAGGAACTCTTTGATTTGTATCATTACCACTGGCTTGGTATCTGTACGTAGATGTGCATGCGTATTTGTAAAAATTAATGTTTTGGTTTAGTATTTTCCTTAATTCTCAAGAGCAAAAAGAAAATACGTTATCAGTGTGTACATACAATACTATACACATCAAGTCGGAATCAAAGTCGAATCGAAAGCGAAGAAATGGCTAACCCTGACCGTGCACCTCTCCAGCCCTAGGGTTTACTGCTTTGAACGCTTTAACGATTTTGTTATTATTATTTCTGTTCAATCAGGTTGCGATGAATTGGATCAGGATGAGTAGCTAGATATGGATCGATGGTGGCGGCTGGAAAGGGTTAACCCTCACCGTCTACCTCTCCTGCTGCTCGGTGGTGACATGTGATCATCCACAGCTATCCGACGTATGAGGACTCGGAATGTGGTGTTTGCTCCATAGTGAAGCACATGGCCTTTCCTTGAAGGATGCATGGACACTTGCAGACCATCCCCCACCCCCTCCAATGAAACAAGTCTGTAACATTGATTCAGAAGCGAGAGGGCGAGCCTGTAACATTGATTCAGAAGCGAGAGGGTGTATGAGGGTCGGTGTACATATGGACCAGGAGCATGGTGTAGCTCGCACAAGGTGGCCCTCATGTCTAGCTCAACGAGATTAGTTTTAAACATTTCACTACGCTAGCATGGTTCAATGACAAGGGTGTCGTGCAATGCTTGAACTCATCGCCTTGTCATATGTTCGGGCGCATTGTGATCAGGTGGATACCAGGACCACTGTGTCGGCGAGGGTGGAAGCACGATAAGCAATTACATGGCTGGGCTAGAGGATGTGGGCCTGCATGGGTCTTTGAGCCATGTTCGGCGTGTGAGTTTGTTTCTCCCGTTGCAACGCACGGGCATTTGTTTTAATAATAATAAAGCACGGATTGACTCCGTGGGTTCATCGTCATAATACACTTTCGTCCAATCGTAATACGTTTTTATGATTTTGTTAGACAAAAATCGTAATATAAACGAGGTGGTACTAATAGCATGTTCGTCCGTCCGTGAAAAACGTTTCGTTCTTGGGTCGGGCCTGACGTTGTCATAAGCATCCCAGAGACTCACGCGTCATTGGAATTTCTGCCCTGCACGAGAACGCGAGGGTTTCCTCCGCCGCTGCCACTGCCGCGGCCCCATATCCCTCCACTCCACGGCGCCCGTCCTCGCTCCGCAGTCGCCAAATCCGGACGAAATCGGTAGGATCCACTATCGGGCGATGTTTCTCTCTCTGTAAGTCGCTGCCGCGACCCATGGAAACTCCGACGAACGGAGTGCATGCCGGCAGCCTGCGAGCCGGCGGATCAGCGCCGGCCGCCTCCACCGTCACCTCCTCCTCCATGACCTACGCAGCCGGACGCCCGAGGTGATCGCATGCTATGAGTGTGTGTTGGTGTGTGCTTAGCCTGCCGCTGCGTGCGTACCGGCTCACGTGCGTGTGCCTGTGTGCTCATGGAAAGTATGGCTCGCTAGCCAGAACATCTTCGTGACACTGATTGTTTTGCCGCTGCTTAGTACTTCCCTATACAGTAGATAGAAGATGATTTGTGTGTTCTAAATTCTTGCAAATTGAGCTGACTATTTGTTATCTCTTCTCTCTAGATCAGAGAAGGTGTTATTATTTTTTCAGAAAAAGGAAATTAGTATTTGAACGCCATCCTACAACATGAGTACTAGATTTTGTATGAACAGATCATAAATAACCTGGAAGTAGCACGCTCCCTTGCTGTTGTAATTCTCAGCGTGTACTTTTGCCACTGTACTATTGCTTGACACTCTGGTCTGGATTTATGATAGGTAGTAACTATGTGATTTGTATTTATGTGTTGTTAGTTTGATCCAACTGGAACTTCTTACTGTTCAAGAATGATGCTTCGTGATGTAAAGATGTTCTGTTTAAGTGGGAGCCGTGAAGGGCCTAATCTGTGCAATCTTAAGTTTCAGAAATATGGTAGTAGTCCATATAGAGTACAAGAGCTGACCAATGTCGTGGTGTGGAGCAGACTGACAATGAAAATATCCAGGCTCATGCTTTTATTCTCTGTCCAGTAGATGAAATTATCACATGATGGTGTATGCAGAGGAGTGGATGGTGTATGGAGTTTCAATTAGATTGGGTGGCCACCGGCGTCCATGAGACTCCAGAGCGACATGGCAGACTGTTAGCACATCTGCTCACATCATTGACATTCGTCATGAGTCCACACATAGGCCCACTCAGCAGGTAAGTAACTCCATATCCTTAAATTCCAAGCCTCAGATGATTTGCATTAATATATTATCTCTAATACCCTGGCCCAAACATTGATGGTACATGCAAAATTTATAGAGCTAGATTTGTTGTGAGTGCATAGCATATTGAAATAAATTTGGATGAACTAACTTGAGTTCTTCCATCAAGTTTTATTATATCAAATCTTCAATAAAAAAATTACTACAAAAACAACATGTAAATATTGGCAAGCCTGATGTTGTGTGCCTGCAACACTTCTGCCGCTGATTATGATGATGAATTCTTCCCATGTTAATCAATTCTTTTGCTAATGTTTTATACAGGTCACAGGTGCATAACAAGCGCCCTTTGAGATGGCACCCATGAGATTATCTGTTGAGCTATGTGATATTTGAGGGTCGATCTCTATCAGACTAAAATTTGTTGGATATGATTGAACTTTCGGATTTTTCGGCCGAAGATCTGATTAACTGCACAAACATGCTATCTTTACTTTATCTTGGTGTACATTCATATGAAAAGATTTATTTGTCCATGAAAGTAGTTTGCTTACAGCCCATGGGATCGATGGCTTAAATATTAACTCCCGTTGGCCTTATGCTATGATGAATTCTACTACGGATTTAGAGGCAACTAAAAGATGTATGGACTTCATGCTCGGCTGGTATGTTATCTTTACTCTACCTTTGCTTCAAGAATGCAGAACTAACTGAAGTGCGGTTTCTTTTAGGATTACTGGAACCCTTTTATGTCCGGAGATTAGCCAAAATAATGGAGAAATACAGGGATCCAGTATGAAGCTATAATTGGTACTGCAGATTTCATCGGGATAAATTAATACTATTCTATCTATATGAGCAATTGCCCTTTAGACAAAGGCGTGCGTGACTATACAACAGACATGTCAATTAGCTACAAAAGTAAGCATAATTTCTTTTTTGTTCACAGTTTTGTAGCAGCAGTAGTGGGCAATGTGATCTATTTATCTGCTGACAACAGAAAGTTCATACTGTTGACATATAGAGTGAGGTGATAATTCATTACGCTTCTGAAAAAGATTAACAACTCTGAGATTTGTAATCCAAATGGCACATCTAAAAAATATATATATTTTGAAGATGGTTCAGTATCTAGCCCCTCGACATCCTTGCTTTGGTATCTGCGAGGATGCAATGCATGCGCTTCAGCTCGGACTTGAAGGTCTCCACCTTGTCAAGGACTTGACGCAGAGAACTAGCTTCGTGGATCATGTCGGCGCCTACTTTTTGCAGAACAATAGTTACTGATTTTGTGTTATGTTCACATAGAACCAGAAGTTGAGATGCAAATACACAATTAAACATGAAATTTTTATGTGGTGCGAAAAGATGAACAACATGAGAGAATCTGAGTGGGGACCAGAATAGATTCATACGTGTGCAAGTTACCATTTTTTATTTTCATGAAACCGTGGAAGAGCATGATGTTTACATATATTGCATCATAACTGAAGTGGTGGCATGTCAAGAGCGGGTAATAAGTCTGCCTCTGTGCACTTGCATGATGTTTACATATATTGCGAGGATGTGGAGGGAGCTTCAGGTACGTAGCTCATTACCTCCTACACAACAGCTATAAATAATTATGCAATGGTGCTATATTTGGTCTAATCAGCATCATGCATCATACCTTATCTGACATTTTACGGAAGTAGTATTTAGTTATTTATTTATTACATTTGTACTACATCAATGATTGGCCGACTGAACTCCCTTCATAAAATAGAAGTTATCACCATGAATAAGCAGTGCCTTGCCGGGAGATCTATTTATTTCTAAGTCTAAAGTAAAAAGATAAATGTTATTCACCCTAAACTCTTAAACCTTCCTCTATATGTCTAAACCAAACCATCAAATCTGCAGTAGTTTATATTTCCTAAGTATAAGAAGTTGCCAGTTAGGCACACAATTTTTCTGTCAAATATATATGTCTAACCGTTTATTAAAGAATTATACACTACTGTAATGGTTTTTACATTTAGATAAGGCCCAGTGTGGGTGGGTGGCCACTGTGGTGGTCATCTCTTGGTGACTCATCTATGGAGAGGGGATCTTGGAGGAGGGATAGCTATGGTGACGACGGTGGCCTACGGCAGGGACGATTGTTGAATGGCCAACAGTGCCTCCACTGGCGGCGCGGGAAACACACCAACTGCAAGGCCGCCTCAATCTGATAGGTGGCTTGCTTATTCCCTTAAGCTGAATCATTGGATAGACGAATAGGGGGAGAGGATTGGTCGGTGCCTCGAGGACCATCTCGATCGCACTTGCATGTTGTAGACCATGAGCTCACCGAGGTTGCCGCACCTTGCTGCCTTATGGGTCATCATAGTGATGGTGGACGGCGGAGCTTCATGGAGGAGCTGAGGCGACTTGGCAGGTTTTATGTGATGCAGGACAAGAAGGATGACAACCAGATCGCGGTAAAAAGGTAAAAGCACACACAAGAGTTCTATGTTTTCCTTTTGTCCATATTCGCTTTCATGACAGGTGTGTCTCCTGTTGCAACGCACGGGCAATTTTCCTAGTCTATCTCTAATAATAAAGCACGGATTGACTCCGTGGGTTCACCGTCACAATACGCTTTTTCCCGTGATTTTACGCTTTCAGTTTAAATTTAAAACATATTCAAGGTGGTACTAAATTTTGGCTCTGCAATATTATCTACTCGACTGAGGGCCTGCAGGCGTTCCTACCGACTTGGGCCTGCAAGCTGGCTCATTGGCCCAGCTTCAGGGTAACAAGGGAAGGAAAAAGGCCCAGCTTCAGGGTAACACGGGAAGGAAAAAAAAAGGTAACATAGGAAGGAAAAAAAAACATGCGGCATGATCGAACTCGCGACCTCCCACCGCATAGGATGGACGCCAGCCAACAGAACTAGGCCAACCTACATTAATTAGTTGCGGTTAGTATTCTTATCAAATAGTACCACCTCGCCCTCTGAAAGGCACAACCATCAACTTATATACGTGTTCAAATTACCTATCATCAATCACCTTAATAAGCCGGCTCGAAAATTGATGATCGGAGGGTGAGGAGTTGGTGCCCAAAAAGGAAGGAAAGGATTGAAGAAATATTCTCGAGAACTAAGGATTCTCGAGAAAAAAAGGAAAGGAATTGTGGGCCAGCATTGAGCGTCTTTTATTTTTGCCACTTCCTTGACTTTTCAAGTCATCATTGTTGCTTGCCTGCACCCATTGCCAATAAACAAATTTATTCGTGGGATAAATGTAATAGCGTTATATAGTATGCTAATACAAACTTAGATACGCTGGTTGAAACTGGCGCAACCAACTAGCGGTGCTATCTAGCAATCAATATTAGCTGAGCAACTTTATTTTTATTACGCTCAATTTTGAACGGAACCATCCATGCAAATCAAGGAGCTTCTTCATCTCCACAATAAAATGTCAACAATGAAACAAACATGTGTTGCCTCGCCGCAATTGCTCTTTTGCTTGTGAGCTTTGGGAGGCCCTCTGCCATATGGATGTACTCCCTCCGTTCGAAATTACTTGTCTCGGAAATGGATATACCTAGAACTAAAATACGTCTAGATACATCCATTTCCGCGAGAAGTAATTCTGAACGGAGGGAATAGATGATCAAGAAGAGTTAGTGAAAGGATCGATATGGTTGACTAGAGGGGGGGGGGGTGAATAGACAACTACCAATTTTTAGCTTTTCTTTACCAAATTAATCTTTGCATCAAAGTAGGTTGTCTAGATGTGCAACTAGGTGAGCAACCTATATGATGCAACAACAACAAGCACACAAAAGCAAGGGAATAAACACTAAAGAGCTTACACAAGTAAAGATAAGAGATAACCAAGAGTAGATCCGGTGAAGACGAGGATGTTTATTTTTGCCACTTCCTTGACTTTTCAAGTCATCATTGTTGCTTGCCTGCACCCATTGCCAATAAACAAATTTATTCGTGGGATAAATGTAATAGCGTTATATAGTATGCTAATACAAACTTAGATACGCTGGTTGAAACTGGCGCAACCAACTAGCGGTGCTATCTAGCAATCAATATTAGCTGAGCAACTTTATTTTTATTACGCTCAATTTTGAACGGAACCATCCATGCAAATCAAGGAGCTTCTTCATCTCCACAATAAAATGTCAACAATGAAACAAACATGTGTTGCCTCGCCGCAATTGCTCTTTTGCTTGTGAGCTTTGGGAGGCCCTCTGCCATATGGATGTACTCCCTCCGTTCGAAATTACTTGTCTCGGAAATGGATATACCTAGAACTAAAATACGTCTAGATACATCCATTTCCGCGAGAAGTAATTCTGAACGGAGGGAATAGATGATCAAGAAGAGTTAGTGAAAGGATCGATATGGTTGACTAGAGGGGGGGGGGTGAATAGACAACTACCAATTTTTAGCTTTTCTTTACCAAATTAATCTTTGCATCAAAGTAGGTTGTCTAGATGTGCAACTAGGTGAGCAACCTATATGATGCAACAACAACAAGCACACAAAAGCAAGGGAATAAACACTAAAGAGCTTACACAAGTAAAGATAAGAGATAACCAAGAGTAGATCCGGTGAAGACGAGGATGTGTTACCGAAGTTCCTTCCTTTTGAAGGGAAGTACGTCTCCGTTGGAGCGGTGTGGAGGCACGATGCTCCCCAAGAAGCCACTAGGGCCACCGTATTCTCCTCACGCCCTCACACGATGCGAGATGCCGTGATTCCACTATTGGTGCCCTTGAAGGCGGCGACCGAACCTTTACAAACAAGGTTGGGGCAAACTCCACAACTTAATTGGAGGCTCCCAACAAGACCACGAAGCTTCACCACAATGGAATATGGCTCCGAGGTGACCTCAACCGTCTAGGGTGCTCGAACACCCAAGAGTAACAAGATCCGCTAAGGATGAATGGGGGAATCAAAAATCCCTTGGTGGAAGTGTGGATCGGAGCCTTCTCAACCACTCCCGAGCAAATCAACGAGTTTGATTGGCTAGGGAGATAGATCGGGCAAGAGGAAGCTTGGGGTATGCAATGGAGCTTGAGCAATAAATGGTGCTTGGGCAATAATGAGGGTTGGTGGAAGAGGTGAAGCAAAGAGGGAGGAGAAGGAGCCCTTATATAGTGGGGGAAACAAGTGAACCGTTACCCCCCACTCAGCCCCGCAGAGGGCGGTACTGCCGCGGAGGCAGAGCGGTACTGCCGCCCTAGAGCGGTACTACCGCTCCCCCTCAGCGGTACTACCGCGCCAAAAGAGAAGGCCTAGGGCAGGGGCCCAGGGCGGTACTGCCGCCCTCAAGCGGTACTACCGCTCCCCCTCAGCGGTACTACCGCGGAGGTAGAGCGGTACTACCGCTCTCGAGCAGTACTACCGCCACTACTGCCGCGCCTAGTACCGCAAAACCCGACACGAGAAAATGTGCGCAAGAATCGAAGCGGAAGGAGCACTATGCCACCACGGTACTGCGGCTGAGCCCCAGCAAGCGGTACTACCGCTCCGAGGAGCGGTACTACCGCTGTTGACGCAGTGGCAGGGCGGCAGTAGCACGGAACCGCAGAGGTGCTGCCGCTGAGGCCACCCAGCGGTACTACCGCTCGGGGAGCGGTACTACCGCTCCAGGGAGCAGTACTACCGCTTAGGAAGTCTCGGCCGCACTACCGCTGTGGACCGCGGTACTACCGCTGGGTCCAGGACAAACAGGAGGGAAAGAACGGCCCCATAGGTGCGGAAAAGAACGGAGGGTAAGAAGAGAACGTGTACGTGTTGATTCCACCCAAGCCATACCGAAACGGACCCCCTCTTGATAGTACGGTGACTACTACGAAACCTAGTCCACCAACAAGGTCACGGAATAGACTACACCGTCTTGAGTAGAGCGCCAAAGGGAAGTAATCATTCCGTGCCGAAGGATGAATATCTAAAAGCACTCAAAGCACATGATTAGTCCGCAAAATGCATTGTCATCAATCACCAAAACACCGTAGGGATAAATAAGCCCTTACAATCTCCCCCTTTTTGGTGGATTGATGACAATACGGGATTTGCACAAAAAGAGTAATGACAAAGAATACAAGAGTGCTCACGCCTCTAAAATATAGATAGGCTCCCCCTGGATGTGTGCAAACTAGATGAATACTAGGGACTGAAAGGCACACACACTAGGATCACAGCTCCCGCTATATTTTAGAGACCAAATAACCTAAGAAAGATACATGCAAACAACATATATGCAAACAACATATATGATAGTATAAGCAAGCTATAAGATACCGAGGTGCATGAACATAGATAAGATAGCTAAGGTAGCATATGTCTTACACCATATGACGGGAACTTAAGTCTCACAACAAACCAAACCAAGGGAAAACGCACAAGACTAAAAGCAAAGCACGACACAAGAAGCGAAAACGAGCAAATCAAATCCCTACACTCTCTCCCCCTTTGGCAGCGAGACACCAAAAAGGTCAAGAGAGACACTACGACTCCAGGTGATCAACACATCTCTGCATCTGCACCATGGGGAGAGAACTGCTCGGCATCGGAGTCGGTCCAGTGGCAGTTCTGATGTATCCAGTCTTCCTCTTCAATGATCTGTCCCTCGGATCCACTGACAACTGTGGCGCCCAGCTAGCGCATGAGCTCCTTGTGGCGCAACCTAGCATTCTTCTCCACCACATGAGTCATATACTGACCATGGGACTCCAGACAGAAGAGCTTCTTCATCTTGCGCTTGAGTTTCTGGGCCCATGATGGTTCGGTACTGGAGTGGCCAAGGTCCTCATCATGGCCAGGAGGAGCATCCCCACCCTCAGTGTCCATGGCAGTAGCAGCGGCAGACGGGCCCCCGGTGGCAGCAGTAGAAGGACCCCCTGTGTGAGGTGCAGACCAGTTGTCCTTCTTCCTCAGACGCTTGACCTCATGGGAAACTAAATCTCCAGTCTCAAGCAACACTCTGGGGTAGGTCTGTGCCCAGGCCCGCTCAATGAGCCTCATGATGAAGGGGCCATAGATAGGACACTTGCGCTCAGACACGGCGGAGACAAGTTCAGACCACATGACATGAGAGATATCCAGGCTCTCTCCAGTGTTGGCTTCCTTCTCATGCTGACAGAAAAGAAGCATGTCCACGAGATAAGAATGGACCATATCCAGATTCCCAATGCGAGGGAAGAGAGTCTCACGGAAGATACGATGAAGAATGTCCAGATACGGAGACAGCTCGTAGGTCTTCTTCTCAGTGACAGGGTGGATCTTGACAGTGCAGTAGGGCCAAAGGGCTTGCTTATGGGTGGAGGTATCATGGCGGTGAGGACGGAAACCGACTGGAGTCTCAAGCCCGTCATCCACCACATCAAGCAACTCCATGAACGCCCGCCACTTGACAGAAAGCAGCTTGCCATTGGTCATCCAGGTCAGGGTCCGGTCACCATCTGTTCCAAGGTGAACGGTGGCAAAGAACTGAGCCAACAGATCCGCATCGAAATCCTTGTTGAACTGCATGATCTTGAGAATGTTCAGCTGGGTGCACATCTGAAGGGCTTCCCCAAAGTACTCTGGATCCTTCTCCATGGCATCAACGTCAATAGAGCGAACATCAACAAACAGATTCTTCTTGGCCTTGATCACATCAAAAAAGATGGCAAACTGAAAACGGTTCCAGAACGGGCGGTTGACCAAACTGGGTTCTTGGTCCACCGTATAGGGGTTGCGACGACGCTTCTCCCGGAACTCCTTGTTGGTCATCTCAGTCACAGTCTTCCCTTTTGGCTTGTTGGCGGCTCGCTTCTGGTGCTGAGGAGGAGGAGGAACACTTGCTGAAGCATGCGCTGGAGGCGGCTGAGTGCTGGAAGAAACACCGGCAGGCTCTGAGGTCCGGTAACGCTTGGAGGTGGCACGTCCAGGGTTGATACGGCGACCATGCTGCTCAGAAGTGTCATCACCTAGAGCCAAACACACAAAAGACGCAAAACAAACAGAAGAGACGAGCATAAGCCAACAAACAAATCAAAAGCAATGTAGGAGAATGATGGAAGTGGGCATGCAGCGGTAGTACCGTGCCCTAACCGCAGTAGTACCGCCCCGAGCGGTAGTACCGCCCCAGAGGGAGCGGTAGTACCGCACGAGGTCAAGCGGTAGTACCGCTCCAGGGGGAGCGGTAGTACCGCTTGAGGCGGATGCACAACAGTTTCAAAGCATGGGGCGGTGAAACAGTGCCCTGCTACTACCGTGGACAGATCCGGCACTACCGGCCTACCAAATTCAAACATAATCCTACCAAACAACAATCTCGATGATCTAGTTGCTTACTCCAACTAACTCAAGCCTAGATTTAGCCAAAAATCTAGGGATGCAACCAACATTGCCCCTAAAGCACAAGATCTAAACACAAGACCAAAAGAGAGAAGGAACGGGGGCAATACCGGCATCCATGGCAAGAGGACGAGGTGGGGATCGACTCCACCGAAGGAAATGGAGAGGGATGCCCCGGAGGAGGAGATCCACCGGAGCCCTTCCGCGCCGGAACGGTGCTGGAGAGAGAGAGAGAGGCACGAGGGGGTAATGGGTATGGGGAGGAAGAAACCTCCCCTGCCCCTATAAATACCCCTAACCCCCGCCCCACCGCGGTAGTATCGCGCTGGGAGCGGTAGTACCGCTTCCAGCGGTAGTACCGCTCGCCAGCAGCGGCAGTACCGCCCCAGCACACGGCGACCACTAGATCACAAGGCCTTGCTCAAAAAAAAACACCGCAACGAAGAAGAAACAGAAAGAAGCACCCCAGAAAGAGGCCAAGAGAGGGCGGTGGCCGAAGCCACCTATGTTTGAGTCAAGAGGTATGGCGCCGCGAAGATTTTAACCTTGGGCCCATGACCAAAACTCGTCTTTTAAGCACACGTGCCATCAACAATGGCAAAAAGTGAAAGACGTAATCAATTTATGCATAATGGGGGAAGGGAGAGTTCATTGAGAGAACAACACTCCCCCTATGTCCATGCCTACACCTAAACTAGACAACAAATTGAATGAGGTAGGGTGTGCACGGGTTCAAGCAACATTGCTCGAATCAATGATATTTAGCTCATGCCTTAACTCGCGAAATCTTGCTTCATCCAAGGGCTTCGTGAAAATATCTGCAAGGTTGTCATGAGTGTTGACATAGTTGAGCTCGATCTCTCCTCGCCTGATGTGATCTCGGATGAAGTGATACCGAATCTCAATATGCTTCGTCTTGAAGTGTTGCACCGGGTTGAGAGAAATCTTGATGGCACTTTCGTTGTCACACCAAAGAGGCACTTTGTCACAAGTGACACCGTAATCCTTCAAAGTTTGCCTCATCCACAAGAGTTGTGCACAACAACTACCGGCCGCAACATACTCCGCTTCGGTGGACGAGAGAGACACACAACTTTGCTTTTTGGAAGACCAACTTACCAGAGAGCAACCAAGGAATTGGCATCCTCTGGAGGTGGACTTCCTATCCACTTTGTCTCCCGCCCAATCGGAATCCGAGAACCCTACAAGCTTGAAGTTTGATCCTCTTGGGTACCATAGGCCAAAGTTTGGGGTATGAGCCAAATATCGAAAGATTCGTTTGACCGCCACATAGTGACTTTCCTTAGGTGCGGCTTGAAACCGTGCACAAATTCCCACACTCAACATGATGTCCGGTCTAGATGCACAAAGGTAAAGCAAGGAACCAATCATGGAACGATATACCTTTTGATCCACCACTTTACCATTTGGATCAAGGTCGAGTTGGCACTTGGTGGGCATTGGGGTGGAAGCCGGCTTGACGTCCCTTAGCTTGAACCTCTTGAGCATGTCTTGAGTGTATTTGGATTGATTGATGAAGGTTCCTTCTCTTCTTTGCTTCACTTCGAACCCTAGAAAGAACTTCAACTCCCCCATGGAGGACATCTCGAACTTTGAGGTCATGAGAGCGGCAAATTCCTCATTGAAGGCTTTGTTAGGAGAACCAAAGATAATATCATCAACATATAGTTGGCACACAAACAACTCCCCTTTGACCTTCTTAGTAAAAAGAGTGGGGTCGATTACCCCAACTTCAAACCCACGGTCTTGTAACAACTCGGTAAGGTGATCATACCACGCACGTGGGGCTTGTTTAAGGCCATAGAGTGCCTTATCGAGTTGATACACATGATCGGGAAAGTAGGGATCCTCGAACCCGGGGGGTTGCTTAACGTACACCAATTCATTAATGGGACCATTAAGAAAAGCATTCTTCACATCCATTTGATGTAACTTAAAGTTATGATGAGAAGCATATGCAATCAACATGCGAATGGATTCAAGACGAGCAACGGGAGCAAAGGTTTCACCGTAGTCGATACCCTCGACTTGGGAGTAGCCTTGTGCTACCAAACGAGCCTTGTTGTGAATGATAATCCCATGGGCATCTTGCTTGTTCTTGAATATCCACTTGGTTCCAATGACATTGTGGGTCCCCGTTGGCCTTGGCACCAATCTCCACACTTTATTGCGCTCGAAGTTGTTGAGTTCTTCATGCATGGCATTAAGCCAATCCGGATCTTCTAGCGCCTCATAAACCTTGTGGGGTTCCACACAAGAGACAAACGCATGATGCTCACAATAATTTGCTAATTGTCTACGAGTGCTTACCCCCTTTCTTAAGCTTCCAGCACATTCGTCATGAGATGGTCTTTGGTGGAGAGCTTGGAAGCAACCTTGGCGGCCCGACGCTCTAATTCCTCCTCGGCAGTGAGTTGAGGAGCGGTTACTTGATTATCTTGAGTGTCGTCATGAGCTTGTTCTTGGTCTTGAACTTGCTCGGGGAGAGTACTTGACCTTGGGCATCACTTGGTGTGTCAACACCGTCTTGAGCATGATGTTGCCCTTGGTCTTGTTCATGAGGTTGAGGGCCTTCACTTTGTTCTTCGGAAGCGTGTGGGCCTTGGGTTGGTGATGGCTCCACTTGAGTAGAGCATTGTCCTTCTCCTTCGACCACAAGGGGTTCCTCAATGGGTAGGATGAAACCAACACCCATTCTTCTTATGGCTTGAGGAGGAATTTCATCACCTACATCACAAGTGCCACTTTGCTCCACTTGGGAGCCGTTATTTTCATCAAACTCCACGTTACACGTCTCCTCAGTAAGTCCCGTGGATTTATTGAGGACACGGTAAGCATGAGAGTTTGTAGCATAACCAACAAATATGCCCTCATTAGCTCTAGCCTCAAATTTAGACAGACGAACACCCTTTTTGAGAATGAAACACTTACACCCGAACACCCGGAAGTACTTGAGGTTGGGCTTGTTACCGGTGAGTATCTCATAAGGAGTCTTGTTCAAACCTTTGCGGAGGTAGAGCCGATTTGATGCATGACACGCAGTGTTGATGGCTTCGGCCCAAAAGTTGTATGGAGACTTGAACTCCGCCATCATGGTCCTTGCCGCATCCATCAACGTCCGGTTCTTCCTCTCCGCAACACCGTTTTGTTGAGGGGTGTACGGTGCGGAATATTGATGCTTGATTCCCTCATCACTAAGAAATTCATCCAAGGTGTAGTTCTTGAACTCGGTGCCGTTGTCACTTCTTATCGTCAAAATCTTTGCATTGTGTTGACGTTGTGCTTCATTTGCAAAGTCAATGACGGTTTGTTGGGTCTCACTCTTCCTCTTGAAGAAATACACCCACGTGTACCTAGAGTAGTCATCCACAATCACCAAGCAATACTTTCTTCCTCCAAGACTATCGAAGGATGGAGGCCCAAAGAGATCCATGTGAAGGAGCTCCAAAGGCCTTTTTGAATAAATGATAGTCGTGGGAGGGTGAGCCTTCTCATGTAGCTTCCCTTCGATACAGGCACTGCAAGCACGATCTTTAGCAAAACTAACATTTGTTAGTCCACGGACATGGTCCCCCTTTAGGAGGCTTTGCAAAGATCTCATATTGACATGGGCTAAACGGCGATGCCAAAGCCATCCCACATCAACTTTAGCCATTAGGCATGTCGCGGTCTTAGTGGGTCGCTCTGAAAAGTTAATCACATATAGACCGTTCTCGACATGCCCAACAAAGGCTACTTTAAGAGTCTTGCTCCACAAGAGGGCCACGGTATCGATATCAAAGAAAGTGGCAAAGCCCATGATTGCAAGTTGACGAACGGAAAGTAAATTGTATGCAAGGGACTCAACAAGCATGACCTTCTCGATCGTGAGATCATGAGAGATGACCACCTTGCCAAGTCCCAATACCTTAGAAGATGAGGCGTCACCCCATTCGACATTGGTGGGCATAGATGGAACCGTGCGCACGTCCACCACCAAGTCCTTGCTTTCGGTCATATGATTTGTAGCTCCGCTGTCGAGCAACCATGATCCACCACCGGAAGCAAACACCTACAAGAGATCAATGCTTGGTTTTAGGTACCCATTTTGTAATGGGTCCTTTGATGTTAGTAACAAGGGTCTTAGGAACCCAAATAGACCATTCAATGTACTCATAAAGAGGGCCAACAAATTTGGCATAAACATGCCCATCACTAGCACGGCACAACACATAAGAAGGATTAAAATCGCCGGCCTTGTTGGGTGAGGTGACATTGCCCTTCTTGACTTTGTTCTTCTTCTTCTCCACGGGAACACTCTCTCCCGCCCTCACAAAAGTTTGCATGAGGGGAGGAGGTCGTTTGGTCTTGTCATCCTTCTTCTTGTTCTTGGAGTTGGGGACGTACCCAACCCCTTCCTTCGCCACACCTCCCTTTTGGTTGATCAAGAGATCATTGAGGTTCTTCTTGCCTTGTATGCACGTCACAAGGCCTCTCTCAAGTTGCGCCTTCAACGATGCATTTTCCTCAACAAGATGCATATGCTCACAACACGGGTTAGTAGCATTTGCGTTATCAAGTAAAACCATATGAGGAAAAGTTGCTTTCTCTTTAGTTAGCTTCACTTGGAGTTGATCATGAGACTCCTTGAGACTCGCGTGAATACCCTTCAAGGCCTTGTGGGCCTTGTCGAGTATATCAAACTCCTCTTTGAGTCTAGCAAGATCAACCCCGAGTTTGGCCTTCTCGGAGTTTAGTACACGAGACACAACTAGGACATGATCATAATCTTTCTCTAACTTAGCATGATCAACGTTGTGTGACTCCTCAAGAGCCAAATGAAGACCACGCTCTTCCTCAAGAGCATTGGAAAGATCCAAAATCTCATCGGCATAGTCACGACTATGCCCTTCCATCTTCGAGATGGTGTCTTCGTGAGCCTCGATCATGTCATTGGCCTCACCAAGTTGTTCCAAGAGAGCAACAAAGTGCTTCTTGGATTTTCCCTTGAGTTTACCCATAAAGGCCTCAAACTCGTTAGCCTCCACATTAGCTCCCTCAACTTCATTCATGCAATCCAATGGGGAAGGATGATTAATGATGGTAGTTTTGATGTTGGGGGTTACCTTGTTGGTGGCTTTAGCCATGAGGCACTTGGCGTTGGTGCTCTCGTTGGGTGAGTCGAAGAGAGACACTTGTGACGTTGTTGCAATGGCAACGGAGGCCATGGCAATCGTCTCATCATCTTCATCATCGTCATCATCCTCATTGTACTCTTCTTGCACAACCAAGGCCTTGGGAGGAGTCTTCTTGATGAAGTTGTTCTTGTTGGGGAACGACTTGGCCTTGTCCTTTCGGATGAGTTTGCCACCATTATCTTCCCTCTTCTCATACGGGCATTCCGCAACGAAATGACTCACATTGCCGCAATTGTAGCAAGTCCTCACACGTTGCTTGCCCCTTGTCCCACTTGAGTTGTTTTTGCTAAAGTTGGGCCTCGAGTTTTTCTTGCTCCAAAATTGCCTTGAAGCAAGAGCCATGTGTTCATGATATGCATACTTTGTATCTTCGGGGTTGCTCTCCTCTTCTTCCTCTTCTTCTTCTTCCACGGTGAGCTTGGCCTTCAAAGCAAGGTTGGGCTTCTTTGCCCGTTGAGACCGGAGCATCGCATTGTCGGCGGTCTTGTCCAAGATGTTCATGGCCACAAACTCATCCAACACCTCGCTTGAGGTCAAAGTGTGGAAGTCCGGTCTTTGGCGGATGACGGAGGACATGGCCTTGTGGTAGGGCATCATTGCCTTGAGGAATTTGCGCTTGATCCAATTATCATCCGTGTCCTTGCTCCCGTGATCTCGTAGTGAGACCGCGAGTTTGGTGACTCTCCGAAAAAGCTCACGAGGCTCTTCATCTTCCTTCATTGCAAACTCATCGGCCTCATCTTGTACCACTTCATAGTTGGAGCGTTGAATGCTTGCGCTTCCCCGGTAGAGAGACACGACACAATGCCATGCATCTTTGGCCAAGGAGTAAGGGCGAAGATGAGGTAGGTCTTCGGGTGGAATTGCATCTTGAATGATGAAGAGAGCATTCTCATTGAATTGATTGTCCGCGGCTTCTCGAGGAGTGAGGTTGCTTGGATCATGTGGGTAAAAACCTTCTTCAATGATTCTCCAAAGGTTAGTGTTCACATGATTTAAATGACGTTTAAAGCGGTGAACCCAAGAATCAAAATCCTCATTTTTCACAATCTTAGGAGGAGGACCGGCATGATTCAAATGAGTAGAAGGAACCGGTCCACCATAAACAAGTGGTGGTTCCACGTGGGCAAAAATGCCGGTGCCATTCTTGCCACTCAAAGAAGGAGTCTTTTCACTACTAGCTTCCCCCTTGTCGGGGGTAGCATCCGACACCTTGTTGGCGGGATCCCCCACTTTCAACGGTGCGGTGGATAGTTTAAGCCCCTCAAGGAATTTAGTAAACATGTTTTCAACTTCGGTCGTCATGGAGGTTTTCAATGTCTCCAAGGCTACATTGAACTCCTCACGAGAGACCGAAGTTCCCCCATCGCCCGTAGACGAGATAGGATTCACACCGGAGTGTTCCTCCACACCGTCTACGGTATCAACCACTCTTTGGACGGTAAAGTCCTTAATAAAGAGACGAGGCTCTGATACCAATTGAAAGGATCGATATGGTTGCCTAGAGGGGGGGGGGGTGAATAGGAAACTACCAATTTTTAGCTTTTCTTTACCAAATTAATCTTTGCATCAAAGTAGGTTGTCTAGATGTGCAACTAGGTGAGCAACCTATATGATGCAACAACAACAAGCACACAAGTAAGCAAGGGAATAAACACTAAAGAGCTTACACAAGTAAAGATAAGAGATAACCAAGAGTGGATCCGGTGAAGACGAGGATGTGTTACCGAAGTTCCTTCCTTTTGAAGGGAAGTACGTCTCAGTTGGAGCGGTGTGGAGGCACGATGCTCCCCAAGAAGCCACTAGGGCCACCGTATTCTCCTCACGCCCTCACACGATGCGAGATGCCGTGATTCCACTATTGGTGCCCTTGAAGGCGGCGACCGAACCTTTACAAACAAGGTTGGGGCAAACTCCACAACTTAATTGGAGGCTCCCAACAAGACCACGAAGCTTCACCACAATGGAATATGGCTCCGAGGTGACCTCAACCGTCTAGGGTGCTCGAACACCCAAGAGTAACAAGATCCGCTAAGGATGAATGGGGGAATCAAAAATCCCTTGGTGGAAGTGTGGATCGGAGCCTTCTCAACCACTCCCGAGCAAATCAACGAGTTTGATTGGCTAGGGAGATAGATCGGGCAAGAGGAAGCTTGGGGTATGCAATGGAGCTTGAGCAATAAATGGTGCTTGGGCAATAATGAGGGTTGGTGGAAGAGGTGAAGCAAAGAGGGAGGAGAAGGAGCCCTTATATAGTGGGGGAAACAAGTGAAACGTTACCCCCCACTCAGCCCCGCAGAGGGCGGTACTGCCGCGGAGGCAGAGCGGTACTGCCGCCCTAGAGCGGTACTACCGCTCCCCCTCAGCGGTACTACCGCGCCAAAAGAGAAGGCCTAGGGCAGGGGCCCAGGGCGGTACTGCCGCCCTCAAGCGGTACTACCGCTCCCCCTCAGCGGTACTACCGCGGAGGTAGAGCGGTACTACCGCTCTCGAGCAGTACTACCGCCACTACTGCCGCGCCTAGTACCGCAAAACCCGACACGAGAAAATGTGCGCAAGAATCGAAGCGGAAGGAGCACTATGCCACCACGGTACTGCGGCTGAGCCCCAGCAAGCGGTACTACCGCTCCGAGGAGCGGTACTACCGCTGTTGACGCAGTGGCAGGGCGGCAGTAGCACGGAACCGCAGAGGTGCTGCCGCTGAGGCCACCCAGCGGTACTACCGCTCGGGGAGCGGTACTACCGCTCCAGGGAGCGGTACTACCGCTTAGGAAGTCTCGGCCGCACTACCGCTGTGGACCGCGGTACTACCGCTGGGTCCAGGACAAACAGGAGGGAAAGAACGGCCCCATAGGCGCGGAAAAGAACGGAGGGTAAGAAGAGAACGTGTACGTGTTGATTCCACCCAAGCCATACCGAAACGGACCCCCTCTTAATAGTACGGTGACTACTACGAAACCTAGTCCACCAACAAGGTCACGGAATAGACTACACCGTCTTGAGTAGAGCGCCAAACGGAAGTAATCATTCCGTGCCGAAGGATGAATATCTGAAAGCACTCAAAGCACATGATTAGTCCGCAAAATGCATTGTCATCAATCACCAAAACACCATAGGGATAAATAAGCCCTTACAGTTAGAAAAAACATCTCATTTTTAAAAAAAAACTAAAAGTGTTTTTTTTCACCTAAAACTTGGTTAGGGCACGTACAATGCGGGCGCTAGGAATAAAATCCTGGCAGCTTTTGCATCGTCCCGGCTACTTTCGGCCTCGACACATAACCTAGAGTCGGACACTAAAAAAAGTATACACAATGTAGTTGCTAGGGCTGTATGATTGTGCATGGTAATCTGCTCAAGATTTTAAACGCTCTTGCATTGGAGCCGGCCTTAGGGTGATATTTTTAACCTTGTCATATGTTATTCATTAGCTATTAATGATGTTCGTGTATGATAACTGATTCCACATGAGCTTGTCAATTAATGCTAGCCTACATAGACAGTGTGTTATATGTTGTGGATCAGCTCATCATCTTGAGATTGATCACATTTGGGTGCATTGTGATCTCATAGACATCACAACTATCTCAGACAAGCGCGGGGAAGAGGATAAGGTGTGAAAAGGAAAGGGATGTTTGATATTGATTTTCATCCGTTGCAACGCAAGGGTCTTTTTACTAGTAATAATAAAGCATGGATTGACTTTGTCAGGTTCACCATCACAATACGCTTTTTTCTCATATCATAATACACTTTTACGATTTGTATAGACAAAATCGTAATATAAACGAGGTGGTACTAATTTGGGTCTGCGCGTCTTTGTGGAAGTTCAAAAAAAGTCCCTCTCATTGTTTATTTTCAACCCGGGATCCTCCCGAACCGGTATACGGGTGAGAGAAAAGAAAATAAAAATACCCCAGCCAGCAGCACGACATGTCCTCCAATCCTGCAGCGCCACCGCCTCCTGCCCGCCCCGCCTCACCGAGCGCCGCGGGCCACCCTCTCCGCCGAGCGCCGACACCGCCTACCCGCCTCCCATCGGGATACCCAAGCGTCTGACCCCGGTCGCCTTTCATCGCCAGTACCTACAGATCCGGCTGCCCATCGCCTTCCCGGCTTCCCCGTCGGCTGCACCTCCCAGCGCCGCCACCCCCACCCCTGCCAAGCTCCGCCACTAGAGGATCTCCACCGCCTGGATCCACATCCCCATGGCCGGAACGGGTCCTCCTCGAGGAGCCGCGCATCCTCTGCCTGCTCGAACGCTGCACATATCATCTGCTAGGTTGAATCCCACCGCCTACGACTGTCGCTGCCATCAGATCAGGGTAATGGACTTGAAGGTTGATATATCTTGAGTTGTCCCATTGTCATACTTAATTCAGGATTCAACTCAGGAGAGTGTATAGAACATGCAGGTTTGTATTGTTTCCAGTGTATGTTGGTCATGCATCGGATGTCACTCGGTTTCTAGGAATTTCAAGATGGCATGTAAGCTTCTCCTATTTGACGTATTTTTACTTTCTCGGAATCTCTTTATTAATACCAATGGTGATTTTATTTCTGCCTGATGACTTGTTGTCATATTGTTTTAGCAAAGAAACCAACAAACAAGGAGAGAAAACTTAAACAAGAGAGATGTATGAGGATGCCGGTGTCTCATCAAACATGTATTGTGTGAGGACACCCTTCATCCGACCTAATCTTGACGATCATCCGCAGGTACACACATACATGTTCTTCCCTGCTGCCTCTTGGTTTAGTTCACATGTCTTGAATTACTTTTGATCCTTTTGGTGATATCAAACTGGGTTGCATAGAAGTAACTGCTAACTGGGTTTGACCTTTGTGAGGAATCTACAACAGCACTTCAAAACTCCGCAAGCTTACGTCTGACCACATGGCGGAACTCGATAATACAACAGTGTACGATGCACCAGAGATTCCAATGGATATCTGTCGAAGCGATGTGGTCATTAGCACGTATGCTCACAATCTCCTGGTAGAGCATTTTCCCTTAAACGATGCTACTGTCACATGATGCATATCATGGTTTTGTTGGTTGGTAATTTGACCTGCACAACACTTGCTGATATTATCCTTTCCAGGATGCGGAATGATTCTTCAATTTGGGGTGCTATCTATGCTAGCTTCATATTGCTGAATGTAGGAGCTTATTTTTTTTCTTGTTAGTTATTAAATGATATTGGGCAGGGAATCTGAATGAACTATTGTTTCTGATTCTTGGAGTTACATGTGTGATTGCTTAGACTCTTCTAATACTGTCATAGTCTTGTTGGTTGCTTGGCTGAAATAGTTTCTTATGGGCCTCGTTCTGGACCTGTTCCCACTTATGTAGAATATATTTTCCACTGGTTTCATCAAATAAAAAAGTCATAGACATTAAATATTTAAAGTTTTGTCTTGTTCATACTTTCTAAAATCTGAAACTATACTGAAATCATCATAGAAATTCCGCAAGTAAGAATATTAAAGGTGCCCGTGTCATTCATCCCTACTAGATGATGAATGCTATTGCTATTTTTTTTCTCAAAGATGCCTCATTTTCATTAAGAAGAAAGCTCAATAGACCAAAATTCCATATCATTTCTTCTTTCTTAAGGAAAACTGTCTATAGGTAGCAATCACAGATGTTCAGCCTATTTTCAGTTGACAATATACTGAATAATTTGACAGTGAAAAAGTACAGAAAATGCTCTTAAGAAAATGAACCAATTCGTGTGGAAAATATCTTAGGCAGCAAATCCACCAGGTTTGAGATGTTCACAGAAACATGTCAGTTTTAGGAAACTATAATTCAGAATTGTTTGCCGCACTATAATGTTTCAGGCATTCAGAAACATTGCCCATGATGTTAATATGTTGACTAGGGGCCTTTAGTAGCTACTTTAATGCAAATTGTAGTACCACAGTGTCCTGCTGCTTATATTAAATTGCAATGTGAAAGTAAAATAAAACTTAGGATTTGGTTGTCTATCTGATCCATCAGTAAGCAAGCAGGGGTCATGTTGTCAAGGAAGAGAGTTCAAAAACCATCAATCTCAGGAACACTCTGACCATGTATTTGACTATGTTGAATACCCAATATATGATAAGATGCTATTTTCATTTGCTAGGCAACCATGAAAAAGTTTCTTCCCAATTTATAATTTAAATTAGTCTTGTGTGTTCTTTTATTCAGTTATTCTAATTTTACTCATGTGTGTTCTTTTATTTAGTTCTGTGAGGAAGAAGAAAGGATTACATCGATGTGTAATATATTCTTTGTTCTGCAACCATACCTACATGAGATTATAGTCCAGTTAGAAATCTGAGATTATTTTCGTCCAGAAATGAGCATTAGCCCTCAGAACAGAAACGACCTGCACAACTATCCTCCTACTTAATTATTAATCTGTATGTTCATTATTACAGTAAGTCCAGAAACTACATTTGTGTATTTGTACCAAGCTTCCTTGCTCATCTTATTCTGTACGTACCGTTTTGTATGTCGGAAAGCAATGGTTTCTATATAGAGCTATAGTTCATCTATATGTTTCTGCTGCCTATATATTATTCATGTGTTTCCCTCACCTGCTATTTGAATGACATAATCCTTCAGATCTTTCCCAAGTTTGGTGTTAAAGCTAACACGACTCCTCCTTCCTGTAAATACAACTTTGAACGAAGGAAAGCAAGACAGGGCCGCCTTTATATCTTGGATCACTCCATAGAAGGGAGCAAGAGTGGCCACATCCGAGTTTAGATATTCAGTCACTGTTTTGCAATCCATCCCAAGCTCCACGGGTCCTCTGAAAACTTTTGCCAGAGCATGTAGCCAAACCAGGGCTTCCTGGGCTTCATCTTCCTCCACACTATCGAAAACTGGTAACTGACAGTATGTCGACAGATACACTTAGCCTCTGTAATCCCTGGCTACAGCCCCCACCCATCCCGGCCACTGATCTGCTAAAAACTTGCATCAGTGTTCAACTAGGCTGAGCCCTATTCGGGTGGAGTCCACTGTATGGGTGGCAGTGAAAGAGGTATTTATGTGGTAAACGACGGGGACAGTTGTTCCTTTCCCTTCTCTGAACTCTTCTTTTCCATCGCATCGCCCATCTCTTCCTCGTACTTCTGCAGGAAGCTGACAGAGTGCAGGACATATTCTTTTCCTAGATGGACTACTACAACGCACGGGCATTTTCACAAAGAGAACATAGGGATTTTAAGTTTTTTATAGCATGCACTGGAGGCTGTAGAGTTAAGTTTTTGTACATTTTGTGAATCGTTTTGTTCCAGATTCTCTTAGTGTATATAATCTAACTATAGAAGGTTATTTACTATATGCAAATTTGCCTTTTCCATTGCTGATCATGTCCTCTCTGTGCACTTACATCCTTATGTTAAGAGTGTAGTGATCTAATGATTATTCAGAAGGGATGTGCATGTTCCTAGATGCATAGCTTTTCTAATATACTCCCTTTGTTCCTAAATATTTATCTTTTTAGATATTTCAAATGGACTACCACATACGGATGTATATAGTCATATTTTAGAGTGAAGATTCACTCATTTTGCTCCGTATATAGTCACTTGTTGAAATCTCTAAAAAGACAAATATTTAGGAACGGAGGGAGTAGATTTTCATTACACTGAGATTTTTTTAAGGGATAACAATGGTATTTAAGATATTTTTTTGTAGTTATTTTGTAGAATTCTCAAACTGAAATCCAAACAAAGCATACCTTCAAAGGCCATCATAATGGCACTTAAAATAAATGCTAATCTGCACTCATGCGGCAATCTGGTGCCCATTCTTCTGGTGATTTGGTCAAAGCTACAACCAAGCAAAGATATTTTACATGCTATAAGAACTAAGTTATGGATTTTTGTGTTCCCAGGTCTATAATATGCGTGCTCTCCTGGTTCCCTGCAAGCTCTTTTGGCCATGACCTCAAGTTCTGCAGCTAGGCTGTGAATGTGTTGGTCCTTCTCACCGTCCACTGATGATGGTGCCCAAGAGATGTCAGGGAAGGAGAAAAGGATGTTGTTATTGCGTGGTCGTCGGAACAACTTGCCATGGACACAGCCATGCACCGGATGCCATCGACAGCTAGCCGTGGATGAGCACCTCGCCGCCTCTGCAAAATATGGATGCACGGGATTCTGCTACTAACATTGGGGAGTGTGTACTGTTGCGGTGCTGTGACATATACACTCTATGGAAGAAACCCCTGTTTGATTTATAGGGGATGCTGATTTGGAATCTACTTTTGACAGATCAATCTGGTTTGTTGGCTGCTGGGTGGCTTCATGTGACGCCGCAGTGCACTAGGGAGAGGTACCGAGGTCCCCAGAGCTACATGTATGTACCGTAATATTTCTTCTTTCGATTTTGACGTTCAATATTGACTCCTTGATCCCGTTTCTTAGGGTTCATGATTGGCAATTGGTCGTGGGCAATGGAACTAAAATGTCTACTGAATGTTCATGGATATCTTAAAAGGAGAACAATTCATACTTTAGATGTACATCATATTTGATGCATCAGTCTAATCTGTAGTGCTATTATATATATATATATATATATATATATATATATATATATATATATATATATATATTTGATGGAGCCGTCTAAGTTGGACAGTTGGACATGAAATTACAGTGTACAATTTAAATACAACTTGCTAATTCAATTTTACTTATTTTATAAACTCTTTAATAATAATTCTAAACAGCATAATAATCTAGACAATATTTTCCAAAGGATGTTTTTTACATCTTCCTATATCATTTTGATGTGAGATGGGTTGTAAATACAGGTCTATAAATAATTTTATTATAGTTGTTATTTAACATCCATAAGCCATCGTTTGGGGATAAGCGTGTTGAAATTGAGGACGTGGACCGGTGGAGAGGTCATTGAGCCATGCTTATTAGGGTAAGGGTGTGTGCTATTATTTTTGGAAAAGATAGCAGTGACGTCTGCTTAATCATGGATGATATACCCATGTCTATGCCGTCGTGAATATGTCCGTGATGTCAGTGTTCTATTTTTTTCATTGCAACGCACGGGCATTTGTGCTAGTAGCATATTAAAGCCCATTAAACATCCAAAACAGATAATATAATAGCAAGAAACAATCAAAAATTATAGATACGTTGGCGATGTATCAGTGTGTAGTACACTTGCCCAGCAAGGTTTGCCTGCAACTATGTAACGCCCTCGATGCGGCTATAGCTCCCACGTGTCGAAGCACGACTTAGAGGCATAACCGCATTGAAAGCAATGTCGCAAGTGAGGTAATCTTCACACAACCCATGTAATACATAAAGGGAAAGAATATATAGTTGGCTTACAACCGCCACTTCACATAATTACATGAATAAAGCATTACATCATCCAAATACAGTCAATGTCCGACTACGGAACCAAAATAAAAGAAGAACCCCAAATGCGACAAAGGTCCCCGATCGACCCCAACTGGGCTCCACTACTGATCAACTAGAACGAAACAACACGAAGGACAAGATCTTCAACGAGCTCCTCCTGAGCTTGGTTGCGCCATCTGCACGGACTCATCGGCACCTGCAAGCTGGTTTTGGAAGTATCTGTGAGCCACGGGGACTCAGCAATCTCGCACCCTCGCGATCAAGACTATTTAAGCTTATGGGTAAGGTAAAGGCATGAGGTGGAGCTGCAGCAAGCGACTAGCATATATGATGGCTAACATACGCAACTGAGAGCGAGAAGAGAAGGCAAAGCACGGTCGATAAAAGTATGATCAAGAAGTGATCCTGTACTACCTACGTCAAGCATAACTCCAACAACCGTGTTCACTTCCCGGACTCCGCCGGAAAGAGACCATCACGGTTACACACGCGGTTGATTCATTTTAATTAAGGTCAACTTCAGGTTTTCTACAACCGGACGTTAACAAATTCCCATCTGCCCATAACCGCGGGCACGACTTTCGAAAGTTTAAATCCCTGCAGGTGTGTCCCAACTTAGCCCATCACAAGCTCTCACGGTCAACGAAGGAATAGACCTCCACCCGAGACATTCCGATCAGACTCGGTATCCCAGTACAACAAGACATTTCGACAGGATAAAACTAAACCAGCAACACCGCCCGAATGTGCCGACAAATCCCGATAGGAGATGCACATATCTCTTTCTCAGGGCACACTCAGATTGTCCTAGGTACGGGTAGGCCAGCCCAGAGTTGCCCCTGGTGGCCACCGGTAGCTGACAGGTGGACCAACATTCAGAGGAGCACTGGCCCGGGGGGGGGGGGGGGGTAAAATAATGATGACCCTTGAGTCTGCAGAACCCAAGGGAAAGAAAATGCTAGGTGGCAAATGGTAAAACCAATGTTGGGCATTGCTGGAAGAGCTTTACTTAAGGCGAACTGTCAAGGGGTTCCCATTATAGCCCAACCGTGTAAGGGACGCAAAATCCGGGAACATAACACCGATATGACGGAAACTAGGGCGGCAAGAGTGGAACAAAACACCAGGCATAAGGCCGAGCCTTCCACCCTTTACCAAGTATATAGATGCATTAATTAAATACGATATATAGTGATATCCCAACAAGTAAACATGTCCCAACAAGGAACGACATCTCCATGTTCCAACAAGGAACAAACTTCAATCTTCACCTGCAACTAACAATGCTATAAGAGGGGCTGAGCAAAGCGGTAACATAGCCAATCAACGGTTTGCTAGGACAAGGTGGGTTAGAGGCTTGGTTCAACAATATGGGAGGCATGACAAGCAAGTGGTAGGTATCGCAGCATAGGCATAGCAAAAGAGCGAGCAACTAAGCAAGCAAAGATAGAAGTGATTTCGAGGGTATGATCATCTTGCCTGAAATCCCGCAAGGAAGAAGAACGAATCCATGAAGAAGACAAACGGACGTAGACGAACGGGTCCTCACACACGACGTTATCGGAACCTACCCGAAGAAGCAATCACCGGAAAAGAAGCACACAACATAGTAAACAAACCACACATGAACATGGTATGATATGCGAGATGCGGTATGCGATGCATATGCATGATTGGGCAAGGAATGCATGAACCTGGCCTCAACTTGGAAAACCAAGTGTGCCACTGGAAAGATGAGATGAAATCGCTTGAAAACGATATAAAGATCGCCGGAATCGGAGTTACGGTTTGGAAATGGCAAGCGATTCAAATATGACACCGGTCTGCAATTTACAGCAAGTAGGCATCTAAATGCAATGAGATGAACATGCTACAACACTCAAACATGGCATCAAAATACATGGCAGGGAAGCATTCAAGATGCTTAACAAAAGACTAGCACTGAGCTACGGCCAATTCATCCATTAACAGGTTCAAACAAGCATGGCAAAAACGCAAATGCAAAACAGATTTCAGACTTAGTGAAATTAACACTTGTCTGAAATTTCAGATCATGAAGCCCTCTTCGGAGCAACAAAACAACATGCTACAGGACCTGATTAAGACAAAGAAGAACATGGCATGGAGCTACTCAACAAGCTTAACAAAATACCCTTAGTGACCTGGGGCCAAAAGGGATCACAAAATATACTAACAAGCACACAAACATAGCTAAAACACAACCAGTTTTCAGACTTAGTGAAAACTGAGACATGCTGAAATATAACTCACGAAGGCATGTAAACGAGCTCGATGCACTCACTACGGTGCAAGTCATGGCAAGGCAAACATACATACATTAAGAAGGCACAAAATGCAAGCTAGACATGGCAAGAACAATGGCATAGCATGCACGGATCAACTACAATAGCATCGGCAAAATCGCAAACAAGTTGACGATCTGCCCAGATTCACAACGAAGCAAAAGTAGAGCTCGATTGACTCAAGCTAGGGTGCTCCATATATGCAAACAAAGACATGGATGGATAGAGCACTACAATATTAACAAAACTCCTTTACTGATCATCCTCAAAAGAGGCACGGATCACTAGAAAACAACATAAACATATGGCATCATGAACTAAGCAATCCCAGACTTAGTGAAAACTACTAAGTCCCTGAAAACAGATTTACCAAGTGCCTCACTTTGCAAGCTTGCACAAGTCACCACACACATCACAAAAATGCATGGGTTGCACCTCTGGAAAGATAACAAGATGCTTAACAAAACATATGAAGGACTCACAGGCATAACATGCACACAACAATCATGGCAAAAATGACAAAAGTCTAAGATGAACTAGCAGATCTGACAATTAACTCACGAAGCCTCCTTCTAGCAGCATTACAGACATCAAGATGAACTCAAATGAAAATGACGCAATGGAATGAAATGATGTACTCGTCGTGTCGAACATTTTGATATACTATATGTCCAAATCGGAGCTACGGATGCGAAGACATGGCCGGTCAAAGTATGCACAAAAATTAGGGTTCGGGAGAGAAAAGTCAACCGAGGATCCTCAGATATGGATCTGGATCTGAGTGCACGCAAAACGAGGTTTGCCGGAACGGAGCTCGGAGTCGCCGGAGATGACGTCGGTGGCCGGAGTTGGACTTGCCGGGGTGGAGGAGGTGCGCCGGACGACGAGGGGGCCGGCGGAGTGAGGCGGAGGAGGGAGCGGCGCTCGGCCAGGCGCGGCGTGCGGCGGCTCGCGGCGGGACGGCGGGGAGCTTCGGCGGCGGCCGGCAATGGCGTGCGGCGGCCGGCAATGGCGTGCGGCGGCCGGCGGTGTCCGGTCGCCGGAGTCGGGGACGGGCGCGGGCGGAGGAGGTCGGGCACGGGCGGCGGCAGCCTCCGGGCCGCGGCGGCGCGCGCGGGGCAGGCGGAGTGGGCGCGGCGGATGAGCCAATGGCGGAGCGCCACGTGGCGGCGGACGGGCGCGGCGGACGTGTCCGTCGGCGCGTTTTTGTCCGGCGCGGCGCGGTGGGATTTTTAGGGTTTTTCGGGGGAGGAGGAGATCCGAAAAATGGGGTGTCTATTTATAGGCATAAGTGGAGCTAGGAAAGTCCAAATGAGGTGCGGTTTTCGGCCACGCGATCGTGATCGAACGCTCTAGATGATGGAGCAGAGTTTGGTGGGTTTTGGGCCAAATTGGAGGGGTGTTGGGCTGCAACACACACGAGGTCTTTTCGGTCCCTCGGTTAACCGTTGGAGTATCAAACGAAGTACAAATGATATGAAACTTGATAGGCGGTCTACCAGTAGTAAACCAAGGCCGCTTGTCAAGTCTCGGTCCAATCCGGAAATATTTAATCCCCACACACAAAAGAAAGGTAGAAATGACCACCGGAGGAGAACGAAGCGCCGGATTGCAAAACAGACAACGGGGAAAATACTCGGATGCATGAGACGAACACGTATGCAAATGAATTGCACATGATGACATGATATGCAATGCATGACACGCAAGCAATGACAACACAACAACATCGAATAACTGAACGACACCTGGCACATCGGTCTCGGGGTGTTACAAACTACTACGTGTATGTGGTGGCTTGGGGTTGTTAACTTTCCCACCTTCTAACCCCTCCTACGAGTGCCATGGGCCTCCTTTTATGGATTAAGGGGTCACCACAATAGCAAAGTGGTCATTATCCACTGATGTGATAGTAAACAGTGCTATCATACCTAACTCTGCAGGCTGACAGGGTGCATTAAATGCACCGCTTAGTGTCACATCAATGGGCGCCCGGCAAGGCCTGCCGGGCTATCTTGCCAGCTCCGCTCCTGCTCTCTTGACACGTCGTAGGACACATGTCATCTATAGGTTTCTCTATAGGAAATGGCTGACATGTGGCGAATGGTTGCCACTTAATCATCTTGCGGATTGACACCGTACTGATTGACGACATGGGTCGTGCTTGAGTGGAAGGTGGGGCGGTTCTGCTCCCGTGAGCCCTGCCAGGCTCACGGTTGCTTTTCTTCTGGTGGTGGCCATGCCCCTTGCCGGGCTCGCTTGCCCGGCAAGGGAGGCCCTTCTCTTGCCGATATCCTACTCCTTAGGCTCAGTCTTGGTTCTCCTGAGCTGCACGTTAGTTCTTCAAACCTCTTGGTCTTCCAATCTCTGTTTTGTTCTTGGCTTGTCCGTGCATGAGTCAGGGGGAAATAACAGCCCCCATATATTTTCCCCGACAACGGGAGACCCACACCCTCTGGTGGCTCCGTAGCTTCCACACGGCCGAGGTCGCAGCCATGGAGTATGACCGCTGGCAGGTCCGCTAACATGGCGCGGCGGCTAGGCTCAATTTCCCCTTCGGCACACATCCGGTCGACCTCACCCACCAAAGCCGGGGGTGGTGAGCTCGGCTATGGCGTGGGAGGACCGTGAGGCGAGGGAGCGCCTCGAGGCCGAGGCCGCCGACGAGTCATACATGCAAGAGCTCCGATGGCAGCATGATGACCCACAAGTATAGGGGATCTATCGTAGTCCTTTCGATAAGTAAGAGTGTCGAACCCAAGGATGAGCAGAAGGAAATGATAAGTGGTTTTCAGCAAGGTATTCTCTGCAAGTACTGAAATTATAGGTAACAGATAGTTTTGTGATAAGATAATTGGTAACGAGCAACAAGTAACAAAAGTAAATAAAGTGCAGCAAGGTGGCCCAATCCCTTTTGTAGCAAAGGACAAGCCTGGACAAATTCTTATATAAAGGAAAGCGCTCCCGAGGACACATGGGAATTATCGTCAAGCTAGTTTTCATCACGTTCATATGATTCGCGTTCGGTACTTTGATAATTTGGTATGTGGGTGGACCGGTGCTTGGGTACTGTCCTTATTTGGACAAGCATCCCACTTATGATTAACCTCTATTGCAAGCATCCGCAACTACAACAAAAGTATAAGGTAAACCTAACCATAGCATGAAACATATGGATCCAAATCAGCCCCTTACAAAGCAACGCATAAACTAGGGTTTAAGCTTCTGTCACTCTAGCAACCCATCATCTACTTATTACTTCCCAATGCCTTCCTCTAGGACCAAATAATGGTGAAGTATCATGTAGTCGACGTTCACATAACACCACTAGAGGAGAGACAACATACATCTCATCAAACTATCGAACGAATACCAAATTCACATGACTACTAATAGCAAGACTTCTCCCATGTCCTCAGGAACAAACGTAACTACTCACAAAGCATATTCATGTTCATAATCAGAGGGGTATTAATATGCATATAGGATCTGAACATATGATCTTCCACCAAATAAACCAACTAGCATCAACTACAAGGAGTAATCAACACTACTGGAGGTACCAATCCCAGACTTGGAGACAAGAATTGGATACAAGAGATGAACTAGGGTTTGAGAGGAGATGGTGCTGGTGAAGATGTTGATGGAGATTGACCCCCTCCCGATGAGAGGATTGTTGGTGATGACGATGGCGATGATTTCCCCCTTCCGGAGGGATGTTTCCCCGGCAGAATAGCTCCGCCGGAGCCCTAGATTGATTCGGCCAAGGTTCTGCCTCGTGGCGGCGGAGTCTCATCCCGAAAGCTGGCTTATGATTTTTTTCCTCATCAAAAGACTCCATATAGAATAAGATGGGCATCGGAGGGCCACCAGGGGGCCCATGAGGCAAGGGGACGCGCCCAGGGGGTAGGGCACGCCCCCACCCTCGTGGGCAGGGTGTGGCCCCCCTCCAGAACTTCTTGCGCTCAGTATTTTTTATATATTCTGAAAATGACTCCCGTGAAGTTTTAGGACTTTTGGAGCTGTGCAGAATAGGTCTCTAATATTTGCTCCTTTTCCAGCCCTGAATCGCAGCTGCCGGCATTCTCCCTCTTTATGTAAACCTTGTAAAATAAGAGAGAATAGGCATAGGTATTGTGACATAATGTGTAATAACAGCCCATAATGCAATAAGTATCGATATAAAAGCATGATGCAAAATGGACGTATCACAACACCTGGAGCTCGTGGAGGCAGAGCGGATGATCTTTGCTGGAGCGGAGGGCAGCGAGGTTATCATGCTCTCCTCTGATGATTAGGTCAAAGGCGACGAGGATGGCAGCGCAAAGGGCGCCGAGGTGGGTGGCGAGGACAAGGAGATCGACGTCGACGAGTGGAGGAGTGTCTTCCCCAACGACCCCGACGACGGCACTGGCCCGGACCTAGCTCGCGGCACATCGTACCTGACGAGGAAGGACTGGCTCGACCTCCTTCGACCGAAAGTAGTTTAGTTTAGTTTAAATTTATATTTTATGTTCGATTATGCAAAACTATCTATTTTTATGTTTGCATGCATGCTACTTTCGGTTGAATCTGCCTTGAACTTGATCCAATTGAAGTTTACTGTGTTCAGTTTAGGAATCGACTATTTATATATACTCCACTAAGGGTTTTACTCCATTAACTTTTAGGGGATCGACTAGAGATTGCCTTATGCCTTGTTTATTTCAGTTATTCACAATGTGATGCTCTATATGTGCAATTAATTAACATGCAGTTCAATTTCATATAACAGTTTCAACAACACCATTATGAATGAAGATATTTGGTTGTTGTTAAGGATGTTGTAGTTAACACGCCTTTCCATTTTTTTAACGATAACTAGTGTAATTTAGACATGCACAATACCAATTTGAATGACTATATTTGCTTGTTTTTAAATGTTATGTCTGTTTCAGTTAACACACCTTTTCACTTATTGTTTTGCTTAACTAGCATGCTTAAACTTGCACACTGAAGCTATCATTTGGAGATTATGATGTCTACCATGGATATATTTGGTTGATGTTTAGCTTGTTGTGCTTAACATGCCTTTAGATGTGCTCACACAGAATAATATTGGGAAGAACTGATGTTTTCCATCGAGGTTAGTTTCATCCCATTGCTTATATATACTCCATGTTCAGGATATCGGTAGCTGGTACCATATAGCCCGGGGGCTGATAAGGGTTTAATCATCGAATCGGACATTTCACTGAATATATCTGTAACCCATTTATCAGTAGGTTAACAAGGACCATATTTAATATATCTAAGGCTACATAGCAACATGCATTGTACTAAATGACTAAATATGAAATCCTGGGCTACATAGCAATAAGGAAGAATGTTACCTTTAGACACATGGAAGAGCAGCAGCAGCAGCAGCAACAACAACAACAACAACACAGCTGCAGTTAACTGCAGTTAATCGGTCGATATTTGTAACAATGTAATAAACTCCATTCGCCCCGTAATATAAGATGTTAATTCATCCAGTATGTGAGTATATTGGATGTAATAACATCTTATATAATGGGACGGAGGGGGTGTTGTATTACATCATTGTGCAATTGTTGTTTAGCTTCTAATATTAACTTGGTGCTTTTAGGTACATATGTCATTGGTAAAGATTCACGCTTCGACCCTTTCTGTGTATGGGGCAATGAGATATTCATGAACCAGCATCAAGTGAGCAAACTGATAAAGATTGTTAGTAAAATGGGCCAAAATATGTCAATTAAACTATTTTTTTACACTTTATCCAAGACAAGAGTGAACTGTAGCATGGTAAGTAAGAACTCTGTAGCCTTCTTTTTACTTGCCATAATGAGTTGTGTTAGATGAAAATGTCTGAATCTTTTTCCTTTGTAGTGGTTCCCGCGGTAGTTTACTTAATATTACCTCTCAAACTACATGATTAGCGGCCGACCATCACAAGGGGTTGGGATAGATTCGTGTGTGTCTTCTACATGGAGGAGAGCACTGATACATCCATTTTGCATCATGCTTCTATGTTGATATTTATTGAATTATGGGCTGATATTACACATTATGGTACAATACTTATGCCTTTTCTCTCTTATTTTACAAGATTTACACGAAGAGGGAGAATGCCGGCAGCTGGAATTCTGGACTGGAAAGGAGCAAATCCGAGAGACATATTCTGCACAACTCCAAAAGTACTAAAAATATAAGGAGAATTATTTTGAAATATATAAAAAATATTGGGCGAATAAAATACCAGAGGGGACCCACCAGGTGGCCACAAGCCTGGGGGGCGCGCCCTACACTACTGGGCGCGCCCTAGGGCTTCTGGGGCCCCTAGCAGGTCTCCGGTGCCCATCTTCTGCTATATGGAGGCTTTTGACCTAGAAAAAAATCATAAGTTTCGGGACGAAGCGCCGCCGTCTCGAGGCGGAACCTGGGCAGCGCTACTTCTTGAGCTTGCGTTGGTTTTTCCCTTGAAGAGGAAAGGGTGATGCAGGAAAGTAGAGATACGTATTTCCCTCAGTTAGAGAACCAAGGTATCAATCCATTAGGAGACAACGCACAAATCACCAATGTGTGCACAAACAATCAAACACTTGCACCCAACGTGATAAAGGGGATGTCAATCCCTTCACGGTTCCCTCAATTAGAGAACCAAGGTATCAATCCAGTAGGAGACAACGCACAAATCACCAATACCTGCACAAACAATCAAACACTTGCACCCAACATGATAAAGGGGTTGTCAATCCCTTCACGGTCACATGCAAAAGTGAGATCTGATAGAGATAGATAAAACTAAACAAAAGATAAAGTAAATATTTTTGGGTTTTTTGGTTTATAGATCGGAAAGTACAAGATTGCAAAATAGTAGATCGGAAACTTATATGATGGAAAATAGACCGAGGGGCCATATGTTTCACTGGAGGTTTCTCTCAAGATAGCAAGTATTATGGTGGGTGGACAAATTACTATCGAGCAATTGATAGAAAAGTGTAAAGTTATGAAAATATCTAAGGCAATGATTATAAAATATAGGCATCACGTCCATGTCAAGTAGACCGTCTCTTGCCTGCATCTACTACTATTACTCCACACATCGACCGACTCTTGCCTACATCTAGAGTATTAAGTTCATAAAGAACAGAGTAACGCTTTAAGTAAGATGACATGATGTAGAGTAATAAACTCCAGAAATATGATGTAAACCCCATCTTTTTATCCTCGATGGAAACAATACAATACGTGCCTTGATACCCCTACCGTCACTTGGAAAGGACACCACAAGATTGAACCCAAAGGTAAGCACTTATCCCATTGCAAGAAAAACGAATCTAGTTGGCCAAACTAAACCGATAGTTCAAAGAGAATTTCAAAGATATCAAATCATGCATAAAGGAAATCAGAGAAGATTCAAATAATATTCATAGATAAGCTGATCATAAATCCACAATTCATTGGATCTCGACAAACACATCACAAACGAAGATTACATCGGATAGACCTCCAAGAACATTGACGAGAACATGGTATTGAGAATCAAAGCGAGAGAAGAAGCCATCTAGCTACTAGCTATGGACCCGTAGGTCTGAGGTAAACTACTCACGCTTCATCTGAAGGGTAATAGAGTTGATGTAGAATCCCTCCGTGATCGAATCCCCCTCCGGCAGGATGCCGGAAAAGGCCCCAAGATGGGATCTCATGGGAACAAAAGGTTTCAGCAGTGGAAAAGTGTTTTCGTGGATGCTTCTGGAGGTTCAGGAATATATGTGAATATATAGGAGGAATATCTAGGTTAGGGGGGCACCGAGGGGCCCACAAGGCAGGGGGCGCGCCCTCCCCCTTGTGTCCGCCTCGTGGCTCTTCTAACTTGTTCATCAAGTCTCTAGGTGTCTTCTGGTCCAAGAAAAATCATCGTGAAGGTTTTATTCCGTTTGGACTCCGTTTGACATTCCTTCTCCACAACGCTAAAAAACAAGGAAAAGGCAGAAACAGGCACTGGGGTCTAGGTTAATAGGTTAGTCCCAAAAACAATATAAAATAGCATATTAATGCATATAAAACATCCAAAACAGCTAATATAATAGCATGGAACAATAAAAAATTATAGATACGTTGGAGACGTATCAAGCATCCCCGAGCTTAATTCCTCCTCATCCTCGAGTAGGTAAATGATAAAAACAGAATTTTTGATGTGGAATGCTACCTAACATATTTATCCATGTAATTTTCTTTATTATGGCATGAATGTTCATATCCATAAGATTTTCAAAACAAAAGTTTAATATTTGTCAGATTTCGGGTTCCGGCAAAACCCTTAAGGTTCGAACACTGGGGTGCGCATGAAGATCTCCCCCTCTCTCTAGCTTGCGCACTCTATGATCTCACGGCCTAGCTCGACGAACCCAAAGAACGAGAGGCACAAGATTTATACTGGTTCGGGCTACCATTGTGGTGTAACACCCTACTCCAGTGTGGTGTGGCGGATTGCCTCTGGGGCTGAGGATGAACAGTTACAAGGGAAGAACAGCCTCCTGAGGTGAGGTGTTCTTGTGCTTGGTGAGTTGATGCTCTCTCGGATCGGAATCCAATTTTGCTCCCTACAGTGGTGGCTAGTCCTATATATATAGAGGCCCGGGTGTCGATGTCAAAACCGGCGGATCTCGGGTAGGGGGTCTCGAACTGTGCATCTAGGGTCGATGGTAACAGGAGACAGGGGACACGATGTTTACCTTGGTTCGGGCCCTCTCTATGGAGGTAATACCCTACTTCCTGCTTGATTGATTTTGATGGATATGAGTATTATAAGAGTTGATCTACCACGAGATCGAGATGGCTAAACCCTAAAACCCTAGCCTGTATGACTATGGTAATGATTGTCTTCTCTATCCGGACTAAGCCCTTTGGTTTATATAGACACCGGAGGTGACTAGGGTTGTACAAGGTCGGTTACAGAGAAAGGAATCTTCATATTGGGTCACCAAGCTTGCCTTCCATGCCAAGGAGAGTCCCATCCAGACATAGGAGAGATTATTAGGTCTTGTTTCTTCATAGCCCATTAGTCCGGCCCATGTCCAACAGGTCGGACACCCGAGGACCCCTTAGTCCATGACTCCCTCAGTAGCCCCTGAACCAGGCTTCAATGACGAGGTGTCTGGCACGCAGATTGTCTTCGGCATTGCAAGGCGTGTTCCCCTTTTTGAATACTTCAGGATAGTCTTCGGATGAAACGACAGTGTCCGGACGTGCAACACAAGTACCACTGCCGTAGAGTATAGTATTTTATGAGTCCAATCTGCTGATAATAATTTTTATAACGTGGCATCACGCTCGCCTGGTTATTTATTTTGAACCGTTTCCTATCCCGCCATTCCATGTTTCGAGGCAGGGTTGTTATTGGCACATCCTGTCGAAGCAGCGATCATGTCCCCTTATTGCGGGATTCTCATCAATACGAGCATGGGTAACCCAACCGTTCTGTTGGAAAGATTCCTTAGGAATAGGCAAGTCTTCAGGCTCAGGAGGAGGCGTTCAATACCCGGTGCCTTTATAAAGGAACCAAGGGCCGTCTTTTTACTCCAAACCTCTCCTTAACCTTTCCAACCTCGAGTTCTAGCACCCAAGGTTCGACTTCATTGCTCCAAGCTTCCCCGTCATGTCTGGACCCAGCCCTTAAGGTCAATGGTTGGCTTCCTCTGTTACAGAGGAGGATATCGCAAAGCTTCGGGCGGCCAGATATCTAACCGCGGAGATCCCCCACATGCTTCCTGCTCAAGGACAGGTTATTTCGACCCCCAGATCCGACGAGAGGGTCGTATTAATCTCACTTCCTCCAAGGGCTAGGGTTCTCTCTCCACCCCTTTGTCCGGGGGCTAATGTTTTATTACGGACTAGATTTTCGTGATCTAGCTCCGGATTCTCTCCTCCACGTCTCAGCGTTTAGCATCACGTGCGAGGCCTTCCTCCGAATCCCACACACTTCGGCCTATGGCTCAAGACCTAGTGTGAAGCCGAAGGTAGTCGACGGGGAACAGGCGGAGTGTGGCAGTGCTGTAGTAAGCAAGCTTACCAACAGACTATGGCCAAAAGGCTCTTTCACCGAAACTTCCAACCAATGGCAGCGATAGTGGTTTTACATCACGGAACCCCGTAGTACCAAGTGGGCAGCTATACATGCGTTCTGTTCCGTCCCTCCGTTACAGCTTGCATCATGGATCAATAAGGGGCTGGACTGGGGATCAGTTGATGAAGTGCAGACTCTACAGAGCCACATCTGAACCCTCCTTGAGAAGGACATTGATCTTGTCGACGTGATTCAAGTAATGCTAGTCCGCCGAGCTCTGCCATGCTAGCGTAGGCCTCTCCGCATGTGGGAGTTTAATCCGGAAGGACCACGAACCCTCCAACACTTGTTTGGCATTACGCACAAAGGGATGTGGAAGTTGTTTTTTGGGAAACAAAAACATTGGCCAGACAGCACTGAGGACGCCGGCCTCGACTGCAACCGTCCAGATACCCCGGTCAGCACTTGGCTTCCGAACACTTTGTATCTAAGTATGCCGTAATACATTACTGAGAAAACTATCTTCTTCCAGGGCTGGATAAAGAAAGCGGAACTAATTAGGTGTTCGGACCCCCTTCCCGAAGGCTCAGCGGATCCTGTATTAACAAGGATGCTGGCCCCGACTCCATACCATATGCGTGTGAAAGGAGAGCAAGGCGGAGAGTGGGAGGACCAAAGATGGCCTCCATCCAAAAGGTGATAGGTGGGAACCCGATGAACGAGTTCACGCTCGAAGGTGGCCCGATCTTCACGTCGTAGGATCGAATCGGGAGGGATAACTAGCTGCAAGCAGCCGGGATAACTAGCTTTATACCTGCTAAGGTTGGATGCAACCCGTACGTTGGGGATGGTTGACCGAAGCTACAAGAACTCCAACCCGCTGTCCGAACAATCGCAGAACCACAAACCGGGACTAATCCTCACAAAACGGCCAGAACCGTAGAGCACGAACTAGGGGGAACCAGAGGCTCCTTCTCGCAAATCCGAATGAACTCACAAGAGCAAAGGTAGAAAGATCTCTTGGATCTCTCTAGTAGTCTTGCTGCAAAAGCTTGTAGCTGAATGGTTTGACAAAATGTTTTCTAGAGGATGGGGGAGATGGGGTTTTATAGTAGGGACAACCCCCTTAGCTAGGTGTGAAAATGGTTTCAAAAGTAAGCAGGTTTGCATGGCTTTCTTGGGTGAATAAGCAGTCAACTTTGGGAGTTGTTGCAGAGCTCCTCGGAAATTCGCGAAGTCTTGACAGCCTGGACACCTTCCATGAGAATGACTAGAACTTTTGACTCACAACTACAAATGATGTGAGGTTTTTTTGCATTGGAAAGATAATTTGATGTAGCTTCTGTTGATGTACCCCTATGGCCCCGTCTCTCCATAACATGGGTGTGCCACACCAAAATATGAGAGGTAAAAACTGACGGCATCAGCTTCATTTGCAACTTGTTTTCTCCAAACTTGTTCCTGCAAAGTGGTTGCTTCAAGAGCTCATAGGTTGTTGGATTGCTTCCATGTTATACCTAAGTTCAACCAACAACAATGGAGATGAAAGCATAGTTGTGTCATCAAGGTTACAAGGTAAACTTAAGTTAGCGTTCAGCTGGTCACTTATTTGTTTGGCGCGACTTCTTATGATTGGACCTATAATTGTTGGAGACTTGTCGATGGTTGTGGTGTCCTCATCATCCTCCCCCACTTGAAGAGGAGTCATCCTCGAATCTGATGGTCCAAAGTATGGAGATAGGTCGAACACATTGAAAGTTGTACTAACACCATAATCCATCGGAGGGTCAATCTTGTAGGCATTGTCATTGATCTTTGCAAGAACTTTGAATGGACCATATCCACGTGGCTGCAACTTGCATTTGCGTTGATCTGGGAAACGATCCTTCCGTAGGTGTACCCACACAAGATCACCTTCTTCAAACAACACCTTCTTTCTTCCCTTGTTTGCTCGTTTTGCATATTGTTCAGTCATCTTCTCAATATTTTCCTTGGTCTTCTCATGAATTTTCTTCACGAAGTCAGCACGCTTACTTGCATCGAGATTGGTTCGCTCCTGCAATGGTAAAGGCAAAAGATCTATGGGAGCAGCAGGTTTGAAACCATAAACAATTTAAAAAGGACAAAATTTAGTGGTCGAATGTACTGCCCTGTTGTATGCAAACTCCACATGGGGGAGACATTCTTCCCACATCTTCAAAATTTTCTTTAAAACTACTCTCAGCATCATGGATAGCGTGCGGTTGACAACTTCAGTTTGTCCATCCGTTTGTGGGTGGCATGTAGTGGAAAAGAGAAGCTTTGTCCCTAGCTTTGCCCACAATGTTTTCCAAAAATAGCCCAGAAACCTGGTGTCACGATCTGAAACAATAGTGCGTGGTACTTCATGTAGCCGCACGATTTCCCTGAAAAACAAATCAGCAATGTGTGAAGCATCATCGCTCTTATGACATGGGATAAAATGAGCCATCTTGCTAAACCTATCAACCACCACAAAAACTGAATCACTCCCCCTCTTAGTGCGTGGTAATCCAAGAACAAAATCCATAGAAATATCTTCCCAAGGTGTACTAGGAATGGATAAGGGCGTATAAAGTCAATGAGGGTTTAAACGTGACTTAGCTTTGCGGCAAATCTCACAACGTAGTATGTAGTGGTCAACATCACGCCTCATCCTTGGCCAAAAGAAATGGTCAATCAGCACACTCTCAATTTTCTTTGCTCCAAAATGTCCCATGAGACCACCAGCATGAGCCTCCTGCAAAAGCAACAAACGAACAGAGCAATCTGGGATGCACAATTTGTTAGCTCGAAACAAGAATCCATCATGCAAGTGAAACTTTTCCCAACCTTTCCCCTCACTACACTTTGAGTGTGGTTCAGCAAAATATGGGTCATTGGCATACAATTCTTTGATGCTTTGCAGCCCAAGCATTTTAGTATCAAGTTGTGAGAGTAAAATATGGCGTCTAGACAAAGCATCAGCAACAACATTATCTTTTCCTTTCTTGTACTTGACAATATAGGGAAAATATTCTACAAATTCACTCCATTTTGCATGTCTACGGTTCAGTTTTTGTTGACCTCTAAGGTGCTTTAAAGATTCATGGTCGGAATGTATCACAAATTCTTTAGGCCACAAATAATGTTGCCATGTTTCCAAAGATCTCACAAGTGAATATAATTCTTTGTCATAAACTGAATAATTTAGAGTTGGAGCACTTAGCTTCTCACTAAAATATGCAATAGGCCTGCCTTCTTGCATTAGTACGACTCCAATACCAACACCACTTGCATCACATTCAATTTAAAAAGTCTTACCAAAGTTAGGTAGTGCAAGCAATGGTGCAGATGTCAATTTTTCTTTCAGCTCTTGGAAGGCTTTCTCTTGTGCATTTGCCCACTTGAAGGGAACATCTTTCTTGGTTAGCTCATTCATTGGGGCGGCAATGGTGCTGAAGTCCTTCACAAACCGACGGTAGAAACCAGCAAGGCCAAGAAATCTTCATAATTGGCTTACATTTTGTGGAGGCATCCACTCACGGATGGCCTTGACCTTCTCCTCATCTACCTCCACACCTTGACCTGAAACAACAAAGCCAAGAAACACAACTTTTTCTATGCAAAATGTGCACTTTTCCTTGTTAGCATATAATTTCTCCTCTCTTAGAACAGCAAGCACACACTGAATGTGTTCAACATGTTCATCCATAGTTTTTCTATAAATCAGGATGTCATCAAAGTAAACAACCACAAACTTGCCAATGAACATTCTAAGCACATGATTCATTAATCTCATGAAAGTAATAGGTGCATTTGTCAATCCAAATGGCATAACTAACCACTCATACAAACTAGATTTTGTTTTGAAAGCAGTTTTCCATTCATCACCCTCTCTCATTCTAATTTGATGGTAGCCACTTCGCAAGTCAATTTTAGAAAATATGGTGGTGCCACTAAGTTCATCAAGCATACCACCAAGCCTAGGTATGGGGTGCCTATACCTCATGGTGATGTTGTTAATAGGCCTACAATCACAACACATTCGGGAAGATCCATCTTTTTTTGGCACTAAAAGAACGGGTACAACACAAGGAGAGAGACTTTCCCTTACATAACCTTTGTTTAGTAGGCCTTCAACTTGTCGCTGAGTCTCCTTGGTTTCCTCCGGATTTGTGCGGTATGGTGGTCGGTTTGGCAATGGGGCTCCTGGAACCAAATCAATTTGGTGTTCAATGCCTCTTTGTGGTGGCAGCCCTGGTGGTATCTCCTCGGGGAACACATCTTCATACCCCTACAAAATTTCAACAACAACACTAGGAGTGGTGGAGGCTAATTCATTAGTAGGAAGAAAATTGTCCTTGAACAAAAGTACAAAGAACACGGAATTGGGTTCTCTCAACTCTCTCATGTCCCTTTTCCTAGCCATCATAACTAATCCCTGTTTTCCCATGTCTTGGTCAATTTAAGCTGTGGGGTTTTATTTGGCTTTGGATTCTCTCGCTCACTATGTTGGTGGATGTCGCTCAAGTGTTTCTCGCTCACTCTCTCTCTCTTTTTCAGATCATCCATCAATATTTCTTCGGGTGTCAAAGGGAGCAAAGATATGCGCTCTCCCTCGTATTGGAATGAGAGACAATAAGTACGGCCGCTGATTTGCACATCATGATCATACAACCAAGGTCTTCCCAACAGCAATTGGCATGCTTGCATTGGCACCACGTCACATTCCACTTGATCCCGGTACTTCCCAATGGAAAACTGAACGGTGACAATGTTGCTTACTCGAAGTGTAGCACAATTATTGAGCATTGCATCTTATATGGACTTGGGTGCCTTCTTTGTTTCAGTCCCAACTTCTCTACCAAATCTGAACATGCAATGTTGTTGCAACTGCCATTGTCAACAATAACTCTACAAACCTCGTTGTCGGTGTCAAAACCGGCGGATCTCGGGTAGGGGGTCTCGAACTATGCGTCTAGGCCGGATGGTAACATGAGGCAGGGGACACGATGTTTTACCCAGGTTCGGGCCCTCTTGATGGAGGTAAAACCCTACGTCCTCCTTGATTGATATTGATGATATGGGTAGTACAAGAGTAGATCTACCACGAGATCGGAGAGGCTAAACCCTAGAAGCTAGCCTATGGTATGATTGTATGTATATGATCTATCGACTAGCCTGGCCTCGGTTTATATAATGCACCAGAGGCCTAGGATAACAAGAGTCCTAGCCGAATATGCCGGTGGGGAGGAGTCCTTGTCTTGATCACCAAGTCTTGTGGAATCTTCCATGTATGCGGCAGTTGTCCGAATTGGCCCATGAGTATATGGCCATGGGGGTCCTCGGCCCAATCTAACAGATCGAGAGATGACGTGGTGAGTACCCCCTAGTCCAGGACACCGTCAGTAGCCCCCTAAACCGGTCTTCAAGTTTAGAGACACTCCTCGATTCTTCCGAACTGTTCTTCATCTTTGGTTGTCGGTCTTGGAAACTGGTTCAACAAATCTTCCCATCTTCGATCTTGAGGATCGCCGAAATGCAGTCGACGAGTTCACACATCGGGTATCCGAGGAGCCCCTTTAAGTTTCCGGCCTTTATCAATGCCTTATTATTTTTATGCCACACCTCGGGTTTCAAGTTGTTCCCGGGAGGCAGTGTCCTCTTGCGTCCGAGCTCTAATGCCGGACTGCATTGGAGGTATCTTTTGCAGCCGAGCACCAATGCCGGATTGCTTCCGAGCTCCAACACCGAAATGTATCCGAGCTCCAACGCCGGACTGTGTCCAAGCTCCAACGCCGGACTATGTCCAAGCTCCAATGCCGGACTATATCCAAAAGTTGAAGGAGTTTAGCCGAGCTTAATGCCGGAAATGCCCTCTATGGAGCTAGCCACTAGCGCCCGAGCTTTATGTCGGACTGCTTCCGAGGTGCTGCACCACCCCGACTATGGGCCAATTTTTTTTCAATATTTTTAATTGGTGCAATTTATTCTCTACCGAGATATATAGTCAGTAGCCCTCAAGGTGTGTATCGGTCTAAATCCGAGATGCACCTGAAGGAAGACGTAAGACTGTTGATCCCAGTAGCCGCTGAGACTCAGGTTGATTTGCAAAATCGGCCTGAGGATCAACTCCTAGCTCAGCAGAATACTTCAGGACACAAAAAGCGGTGTGCAGAGTCCTCAAGACTTAGGTTGGGTGCGGCCGACCAACCTGAGGATCATAATCTCCTCGAAAACTATATTGCACTTAAATTTTCTGCACTGGATTGCCAATGCAGTAGCCCCTAAGACACTGGTTGGGTGGCAACACCAGATCAGGGGATTGATACGCCCCTTTAAAATTAGTAAGTGATAAGCCTGAAGCCCAGTAGCCCCCGAGCCTTAATGCGGGCACGGGTGGCCGAATTAAGGATCAATATCCAGAGTAAAATCACAAATTATGTGTAATGATTCTATGTATCCAAGTACTTTACATCATTAATGCTCGGATCCGCATTGTAGAAAACTTTGTTGACCGACCATCGGCTTCCACCTCCTCGGCCAGTAGCCGAGGAGTGTTTGTCCTACTTTATAAAGCCTTTATGAGGACAAAGATTTATGACAAAAAAGGTAATCTGGCCATACGGTCTTATAAACAAAGGTACATAGAGAGATATGTTATATCACTCTTTAACATAATAAATGTCTTCCAAAGAAAATAATCCCGCTATCGGTTCCTTTCTTTGGGTTTTCATGCTGAGCATGATCATGAAACCTCAGCTCTAATGTAAGAGCAAAATATTGAGGATTTAGTTTGGGAGGCCAGTTACTAGCCCCCGGTAGTGTTCGGCAACAGTCGAGGTCAAGCCGTAAACACTTCGGCCAATGTTATGAATGGCCAGTCATTTAACATCGTCATCGGATTGCTGACCAGTTTACGCTTATTGTGACAGTCAGTTTTTGGCTTTCTCCACTGAGGTGCTTAACCATGTGAGCTGGAAGCACAATCGTAGTGGTTCTCCCTTTGCACACCTAGCCGAACAAAGCGGAACGTAGGAGGCAACCGCAGGAGCCGGGCAACCCAACTATTGACCGAAGACACAATTCAAAACCAATGCATATATAGTGAGATCCGAGAATGTTTTTGCCAAATCTATAAAGCTGTCCGACATTGCACTGTGAGACTTGTGCTGGAAACACACAAATAGTTTAAAAGTGCCATAAGCTTGGAAAACCAAAAAAACGTCAGTAAAAACTTGACGTCCGAACAAGATCAAGTGTTCGGTGCCAATCCGAAAATTGGTCTTAGGAAAAAAGAGTGCTTCTGTCGTGCTTTAATATGACACATCCTATCTCAAGACTTATAGCGGGTCAGCCTACGGCTTCTACCTCCTATCCCGAAGGCGGAGTACTTCTCATTAGGCCAGTTTAGCAAACTAAACTCTAGCGGCTTTGAGAGAGAAATTAGGCTCCCCGGCTAGTGGCCACACACTCGTGTCGAAAAAAGGAGTGATGAATAATAATAGTAATAAAAACTTTGCAACAACTAAGAAGAAGAACACTTATTATAAAACGGCTCATATAAATTTAAGAGCCCCCAAGTGACTTGGGTAAAAGAATTTTATGTATAATGATTGTATGTACCGAAGTACTTATATCATATCTTTGTTCAACCGAACTTTAAACGCGTCTTAACCGACCGTCGGCTTCTCCCTCTTCGTTTAAGGACTGAAAAGTGTTATGTACTCCAAATGTCGATAATATCGACAGTGTTTCCGATAACCAGGCAACCGGGCCATAAGGCTGTAACAGACAAAGCGCGCTCAGGGAACTTATCATATATTATAGACGAAGTGTAAGAAGCATCTTCGAAGAAAATAGTACCCCCACCGATACCTTTCTTCGATGCTCATTATTGCTATGAGACTTGTGCAATAGATTTTTTGTACTCATGAGTTCCATTGTGTGCCGACCATGATTGAAAACAACAAGAGCGCTAGCTTTCGGCTTCACCCAGTCTAAGGTCAGAGCTCGGAGGACCCGGTCATGACAATCGCAGGGGTGCTCCCTTCACTCCCTAGCCGAACAATCAGGAACGTAGGGGTAAGCACAGGAGCCAGGAAACCCAGCTTGCAAATCGCTTAAGTCAATATAGTACATATTGTGGCGTAATACACGGACAAGGAACGAAGCCGTACAAGTATAATCATATGCAAGAGGAAAAGCTTCATAAAGGAAGCCCCCAAATAAATGGATATTTGAATATGTGTGTCACAAACAAAGTTTGGACAAGGAAAAATTTTTACAAGCAACTTTTTTTTTCAAAAAAGTATAATGCTTGGTCGAACCGAACACAAGTTAAAAATCAAAACTTTGAGCATGAAAGCGACTTAGCTGGTTAATGTGTTCGACATTGATGATGCGGTCCGGGCTTGATGCGGGACAAGGTTCCATCCCCCAAGCCGGTCCCGAGGTGGCGGAGCGGAGAGCTCGACACGCCGAAGTGGTGACATAGCACGGTCAATGCAGACCGGCAGAGTGACGACGAATCCCCGGATCATTTTCCTGTGCACAAAAAATAGTGCAAACCGAAGATAATAGTAATAATAATAATAAAAATCGTTGCATAATAAATAATTTATGCAAAGTGAGTAATAAAAGAAATATGGCCTAGCGCCGAAGTCCATGTCGATGCAGGGCGTCGGCGTGATACGGTAAAGGCGTGGCAAAGCCTGAATTCACAGGTCAGTCCGAGTTCCGGATGCGGCGTTCGCCGAACTATGTACGGAAACTGACCGAACCACCACGCGACCGTTGTTAATGCGGCCATCATTTGATAGAATTGTGTACAGATGATGGACAAATCAGAGTAATAATTCCTTGGGAAAAATAAACCCAAACAAGCAAAAAATACTAGGATTAATAGCACCTGGTTTATTTGTTGTAGCAATCCGATGAAAGGTGATTCCCAAAATTGGGACTCGATCGGCACACCCATTGCCTGATGGGCGATAAAGCGATGGTATGGCGATGCTGGCAAAGGTTGGCTCGCCGAGGCAAAGCCCTTGGTCCAGCTAACGTGACGGAACTGGCCGGCTAGTGACGCCGAAGTATCCGGAGTAGGTTGATGAAGAGATGGCGAAGCCCCCGGTCCAGCCGAGATGTCGAAGCCTCGATGGCAGACCATGAGTCAAAGTAGGTCGGCGTGATGGACACCAGATTGAAGAAGCAATAGTGCGGCCCTGCCGATGCAGGTCGTGACGTGGTCGATGCCGGCTTGACGAAGTGACCGTGCGGCGATGCCGGTATGCCCGCTTCGTGTAATCCGTGGGGCGGCGATGTTGGTGATGATTTATCCTTCGCGATGCCGGACTCTTCTTCGGCTTGCCGAGATGATGATCCGAAGAAGTTGAGCTCGGCTCAGCAAAGTGACGACGTGTCTAGCGCATGTCGGCAGCCTTGGAGCAATATCGTCAGACTGGTTTAACACCAGCATGATGATGAAGGCGACCTCAGGGGAGGCTTAAAAATTTACGGGCACGTGTTTAAAAACAACGCACAATACTCTAGAAGAGAATTCCTCTAAAAAGGTTGTCCAGTGTCATGTTCATAAAGAAACATGAATTCGGGTCGGATCCGTATTCGCGCAGAAAACGAATCCGAAAATTGATCCACTCATCGGAAGGTTCGCGGAGGTTGAACCGTCGGATCGAGCTGAAATTTGGAGGGGTGGTATATATGGGAATTGCGCAGTAGATGAACGGTTGGATCTTCCAAAGGACCTCCGAGCTAGACTCTGGAGACCACGCCCTAAACTCGTCCAGATTCCCGTCCAGATTTGACAGGGCTCCGGTATATCATAGATTGTCGGAGATTCCTCCATTGAAACTTGATGAAATTTTGCATGGTTGTTGTAGGCTCAATTCCGCACAATTCTACCAAAGGGATCGTCAAAGTGATGCTCTAAGAGGTGGTGGCGGCGGATACAAGTTTGCTGTTCGGAAATATAGCTCGGTCGCCCGAGGGCAATGTTGACGTTGAGCCCCCGAGCTCCATGGATGATTCCTCCATGATCTTGATAGAGATCGGAGTTGATGTTGATGAAAGCCCTCGTCCGAACATGACGATCAGAGACGAAGCACGGTCCTCGGTCGAGCCAAGGTGACCAGTCGAGCCGGCGACAAAGATGCCGTCATCGTAGTTGACCTGCAGACGAGCCATCGATCCTTTTCCGATCACATGACGGAACTCTCAATGAAAGCATCAATGTCGGTGTCAAAACCGGAGGATCTCGGGTAGGGGGTCCCGAACTATGCGTCTAGGCCGGATGGTAACAGGAGGCAGGGGACATGATGTTTTACCCAGGTTCGGGCCCTCTTGATGGAGGTAAAACCCTACGTCCTGCTTGATTGATATTGATGATATGGGTAGTACAAGAGTAGATCTACCACGAGATCGGAGAGGCTAAACCCTAGAAGCTAGCCTATGGTATGATTGTATGTATATGATCTATCGACTAGCCTGGCCTCGGTTTATATAATGCACCAGAGGCCTAGGATAACAAGAGTCCTAGCCGAACTGGGAGGAGTCCTTGTCTTGATCACCAAGTCTTGTGGAATCTTCCATGTATGCGGCAGTGGTCCGAACTGGCCCATGAGTATACGGCCATGGGGGTCCTCGGCCCAATCTAACAGATCGGGAGATGACGTGGTGAGTACACCCTAGTCCAGGACACCGTCACTTGTCCTTGATGGTGCCACGGGTGTGAAAAATATTATGTTGCTACCATTTCTCTTCTCTAGCTGCATTAACACTAAGCACATGACGAGAAACAAAGCAATCTCCCCTGTCGGCCTGAATATCACAACCACTCTTCTCGCCCTCTTCATCCTCATGATCACCCGATGCTCCATTATCTGCATGCTCACTCTTAGATTCCCATTCACTGTGTTCATTCACAAAGAGAACTCTCTTGTTTCGACATTCAGAAGTAATGTGACCATGCCCTTTGCACTTCCAACACTCAATATCTCGGCTTCGAGATGATGGTACAGCCGTGGGGTTAGAGGTACTTCCAACAGTAGAAGGAGCACGCTTGTCCACAATCCTAGGGGCTGGTGATGATGCCGATGAAGCCGTTGTTCGTCGGGTGGCAGTAGGGTGTGAAGTATGCTGAAACTGAGAACCACCATGAGAGGTGTTGGAAATATGCCCTAGAGGCAATAATAAATATGTTATTATTATATTTCCTTGTTCATGATAATCGTTTATTATCCATGCTATAATTGTATTGATAGGAAACTCAGATACATGTGTGGATACATAGACAACACCATGTCCCTAGTGAGCCTCTAGTTGACTAGCTCGTTGATCAATAGATGGTTACGGTTTCCTAACCATGGACATTGGATGTCGTTGATAACGGGATCACATCATTAGGAGAATGATGTGATGGACAAGACCCAATCCTAAGCCTAGCACAAAGATCGTGTAGTTCGTATGCTAAAGCTTTTCTAATGTCAAGTATTATTTCCTTAGACCATGAGATTGTGCAACTCCCGGATACCGTAGGAGTGCTTTGGGTGTGCCAAACGTCACAACGTAACTGGGTGGCTATAAAGGTACACTACAGGTATCTCCGAAAGTGTCTGTTGGGTTGGCACGAATCGAGACTGGGATTTGTCACTCCATGTGACGGAGAGGTATCTCTGGGCCCACTCGGTAGGACATCATCATAATGTGCACAATGTGATCAAGGAGTTGATCACGGGATGATGTGTTATGGAATGAGTAAAGAGACTTGCCGGTAACGAGATTGAACAAGGTATCGGGATACCGACGATCGAATCTCGGGCAAGTATCGTACCGATAGACAAAGGGAATTGTATACGGGATTGATTAAGTCCTTGTCATCGTGGTTCATCCGATGAGATCATCGTGGAGCATGTGGGAGCCAACATGGGTATCCAGATCCCGCTGTTGGTTATTGACCGGAGAATGTCTCGGTCATGTCTGCATGGTTCCCGAACCCGTAGGGTCTACACACTTAAGGTTCGGTGACGCTAGGGTTATAGAGATATTAGTATGCGGTAACCCGAATGTTGTTCGGAGTCCCGGATGAGATCCCGGACGTCACGAGGAGTTCCAGAATGGTCCGGAGGTAAAGAATTATATATAGGAAGTGCTATTTCGGCCATCGGGACAAGTTTCGGGGTCACCGGTATTGTACCGGGACCATCGGAAGGGTCCCGGGGGTCCACTGGGTGGGGCCACCAGCCTCGGGGGGCCACATGGGCTGTAGGGGTGTGCGCCTTGGCCTATATGGGCCAAGGGCACCAGCCCCAAGAGGCCCATGCGCCAAGAGATAAGGAAAGGAAGAGTCCTAAAGGGGGAAGGCACCTCCTAGGTGCCTTGGGGAGGAGGGACTCCTCCCTAGCCGCACCCTTCCTTGGAGGAAGGGCCAAGGCTGCGCCCCCTCTCCCTTGGCCCTATATATAGTGGGGGGAAGGGAGGGCAGCCCCATCTAAGCCCTGGCACCTCCCTCTCCCTCCCGTCACACATCTCCCTCCTCCCGCAGCGCTTGGCGAAGCCCTGTTGGAATCCCGCTACTTCCACCACGCTGTCGTGCTGCTGGATCTCCATCAACCTCTCCTTCCCCCTTGCTGGATCAAGAAGGAGGAGACGTCGCTGCTCCGTACGTGTGTTGAACGCGGAGGTGCCGTCCGTTCGGCACTAGGATCATCGGTGATTTGGATCACGACGAGTACAACTCCATCAACCCCGTTCTCTTGAACGCTTCCGCTTAGCGATCTACAAGGGTATGTAGATGCACTCTCCTTCCCCCTTGTTGCTGGTCTCTCCATAGATAGATCTTGGTGACACGTAGGAAAATTTTGAATTTCTGCTACGTTCCCCAACAGTGGCATCATGAGCTAGGTTTATGCGTAGTTACTATGCACGAGTAGAACACAAAGTAGTTGTGGGCGCTGATTTTGTTCAATATGCTTACCGTTACTAGTCCAATCTTGATTCGGCGGCATTGTGGGATGAAGCGGCCTGGACCAACCTTACACGTATGCTTACGTGAGACCAGTTCCACCGACTAACATGCAGTAGTTGCATAAGGTGGCTGGCGGGTGTCTGTCTCTCCCACTTTAGTCGGATCGGATTCGATGAAAAGGGTCCTTATGAAGGGTAAGTAGCAATTGGCATATCACGTTGTGGTTTTGCGTAGGTAAGAAACGTTCTTGCTAGAAACCCATAGCAGCCACGTAAAACATGCAAACAACAATTAGAGGACGTCTAACTTGTTTTTGCAGGGTATGCTATGTGATGTGATATGGCCAAAGGATGTGATGAATGATATATGTGATGTATGAGATGATCAGGTTCTTGTAGTAGGAATCACGACTTGCATGTCGATGAGTATGACAACCGGCAGGAGCCATAGGAGTTGTATTAATTTATTTATGACTTGCGTGTCAACATAAACGTCATGTAATTACTTTACTTTATTGCTAAAGTGTTAGCCATAGTAACAGAAGTAATAGATGACGAGACAACTTCAAGAAGACACGATGATGGAGATCATGATGATGGAGATCATGGTGTCATGCCGGTGACAACGATGATCATGGAGCCCCGAAGATGGAGATCAAAAGGAGCAAAATGATATTGGCCATATCATGTCACTATTTGATTGCATGTGATGTTTATCATGTTTTACATCTTATTTGCTTAGAACGACGGTAGCTTAAATAAGATGATCCCTCGCAATAATTTCAAGAAAGTGTTCCCTCTAACTGTGCACCATTGCGAAGGTTCGTTGTTTCGAAGCACCACGTGATGATCGGGTGTGATAGATTCTTACGTTCATATACAACAGGTGTTGACGAGCCTAGCATGTACAGACATGGCCTTGGAACACATGCGAAACACTTAGGTTAACTTGACGAGCCTAGCATGTAAAGACATGGCCTAGGAACACAAGAGACTGAAAGGTCGAGCATGAGTCGTATAGAAGATACGATCAACATGAAGATGTTCACCGATGTTGACTTGTCCGTCTCACGTGATGATCGGACATGGCCTAGTTGACTCGGATCATGTAATCACTTAGATGACTAGAGGGATGTCTATCTGAGTGGGAGTTCATAAGATGAACTTAATTATCCTGAACATAGTCAAAAGGTCTTCGCAAATTATGTCGTAGCTCGCACTTCAGTTCTACTGTTTAGATATGTTCCTAGAGAAAATTTAGTTGAAAGTTGATAGTAGCAATTATGCAGACTAGGTCCGTAAACTGAGGATTGTCCTCATTGCCTCATAGAAGGCTTATGTCCTTAATGCACCGCTCAGTGTGCTGAACCTCGAACGTCGTCTGTGGATGTTGCGAACATCTGACACACACATTTTGATAACTACGTGATAGTTCAGTTAAACGGTTTAGAGTATGAGGCACCGAAGACGTTTTGAAACGTCGCGAAACATATGAAATGTTTCGAGGGCTGAAATTGGGATTTCAGGCTCGTGCCCACGTTAAGAGGTATAAGACCTCCGACGATTTTCTTAGCCTGCAAACTAAGGGAGAAAAGCTCAATTGTTGAGCTTGTGCTCAGATTGTCTGAGTACAACAATCATTTGAATCAAGAAGGAGTTGATCTTCCAGATGAGATAGTGATGTTTCTCCGAAGTCATTACCACCAAGCTGCTAGAGCTTCGTGATGAACTATAATATATCAGGGACATATATGATGATCCTTGAGATATTCACGATGTTTGACACCACAAAAGTAGAAATCAAGAAGGAGCATCAATTGTTGATGGTTGGTGAAACCACTAGTTTCAAGAAGGGCAAGGGCAAGAAGGGATACTTCATGAAACAACAATTCAGCTGCTGCTCTAGTGAAGAAACCCAAGGTTGAACCTAAACCCGAGACTAAGTGCTTCTGTAATAAGAGGAACAGCCACTGGAGCAGAATTACCCTAGATACTTCGTAGATGAGAAGGCTGGCAAGGTCGATAGAAGTATATTGGATATACATTATGTTAATGTGTACTTTACTAGTACTCCTAGTAGCACCATGGTATTAGATACCGGTTCGGTTGCTAAGTGTTAGTAAACTCGAAATAAAAGGCTGCGGAGAAAACGGAGACTAGCTAAAGGTGAGATGGCGATATGTGTTGGAAGTTTTTTCCAAGCTTGATGTGATCAAGCATCGCACGCTCCCTCTACCATCGAGATTGGTGTTTGCGTTGAGCATAGACATGATTGGATTATGTCTATTGCAATACGGTTATTCATTTAAGGAGAATAATGGTTACTTTGTTTATTTGAATAATACCTTCAATGGTCTTGCACCTAAAATGAATGGTTTATTGAATCTCGATCATAGTGATACACATGTTCATGCCAAAAGATATAAGATAGTAATGATAGTACCACCTACTTGTGGCACTGCCACTTAAGTCATATCGGTATAAAACGCATGAAGAAGCTCCATGTTGATGGATCTTTGGGCTCACTCGTTTTGAATAGTTTGAGACATGCGAACCATGTCTATTGGTGTATATGCATGAAGAAACGCCATGCAAATGGACCGTTTGGACTCACTTGATTTTGAATCACTTGAGACATGCAAATCATACCACATGGGCAAGATGACTGAAAGCCTCGTTTCCAGTAAAATGGAACTAGAAAGCAACTTGTTGGAAGTAATACATTTTGATGTGTGCAGTCCAATGAGTGCTGAGGCGTGTAGTGGATATCGTTATGTTCTTACTTCACAGATGATTTGAGTAGATACTGAGTATATTTACTTGATGAATCACGAGTCTGAATTATTGAAAGGTTCAAGTAATTTCAGGGTGAAGTTGAAAGATCGTCGTGACAAGAGGATAAAATATCTATGATATGATCATAGAGATGAATATCTGAATTACGAGTTTGGCACAGAATTAAGACATTGTGGAAATTGTTTCACAACTAATACAGCCTGGAACACCATAGTGTGATGGTGTGTCCGAACATCATAACTGCACCCTATTGGATATGATGCATACCATGATGTCTCTTATCGAATTACCACGATAGTTTATGGGTTAGGCATTAGAGACAACCGCATTCACTTTAAATAGGGCACCACGTAATTCCGATGAGATGACACCATATAAACTGTGGTTTAGAGAAACCTAAGCTGTCATTTCTTAAAAGTTGGGGCTGCGACGCTTATATGAAAAAAGTTTTAGGCTGATAAGCTCGAACCCAAAGCGGATAAATGCATCTTCATAGGACACCCAAAACAGTTGGGTATACCTCCTGTCTCAGATTCGAAAGCAATAAGGGATTGTTTCTAGAATCGGGTCCTTTCTTGAGGAAAAGTTTCTCTCGAAAGAATTGAGTGGGAGGATGGTGGAGACTTGATGAGGTTATTGAACCGTCTCTTCAACTAGTGTGTGGCAGGGCACATGGAGTTGTTCCTGTGGCACCTACACCAATTGAAGTGGAAGCTTATGATAGTGATCATGAAACTTCAGATCAAGTCACTACCAAACCTCGTGGGATGACAAGGATGCATACTACTTCAGAGTGGTATGTAATCCTGTCTTGGAAGTCATGTTGCTAGATAACAATGAACCTACGAGCTATGGAGAAGCGATGGTGGGCCTGGATTCCAAAATGGCTCGAGGCCGTATAATCCGAGAGGGGATCCATATATGAAAACAAAGTGTAGACTTTGGAAGAACTACTTGATGGTCGTAAGGCTGTTAGGTACATATGGATTTTAAAAGGAAGACGAACAATGATGGTAAGTATCATCATTAAGAAAGCTCGACTTGTCGTTAAGATGTTTTCCGACAAGTTCAAGGAGTTGACTACGATGAGACTTTCTCACTCGTAGCGATGCTAAGAGTCTGTTGGAATTATATTAGCGATTACTGCATTATTTATGAAATCTTGCAGATAGGATATGAAAACATTGTTTCCTCGACGTTTTTCTTAAGGAAAGGTTGTATGTGATACAACCGGAAGGTTTTGTCAATCCTGAAAGATGCTAATAAGTATGCAAAGCTCCAGCAATCCTTCTAAGGACTGGAGTAAGCATCTCGGAGTTGTAATATACACTTTGATGATGATCAAAGATTTTGGGTGTATACAAAGTTTATGAGAAACTTGTATTTCCAAAGAAGTGAGTGGGAGCACTATAGAATTTCTGATGAATATATGTTGTTGACATATTGTTGATCAGAAATGACGTAGAATTTCTGGAAAGCATATAGGGTTATTTGGAAAGTGTTTTTCAATGGAAAGCCTGGATTAAGCTACTTGAGCATTGAGCATCAAGATCTATAAAGATAGATCAAAACGCTTAATGGTACTTTCAAATGAGCACATACCTTGACATGATCTTGAAGGTGTTCAAGATGGATCAGTCAAAGAAGGAGTTCTTGCCTGAGTTGTAAGGTATGAAGTTAAGACTTAAAGCTCGACCATGGCAGAATAGAGAGAAAGGACGAAGGTCCTCCCCTATGCTTAAGACGTAGGCTCTACAATATGCTATGCTGTGTACCGCGCCTGAAGTGTGCCTTGCCATGAGTCAGTCAAGGGGTACAAGAGTGATCCAAGAATGGATCACAGGACAACGGTCAAAGTTATCCTTAGTAACTAGTGGACTAAGGAATTTTCTCGATTATGGAGGTGGTAAAAGAGTTCGTCGTAAAGGGTTACGCCGATGCAAACTTTGACACTAATCCAGATTATTCTGAGTAGTAAACTGGATTCGTATAGTAGAACAGTTATTTGGAATAGCTCCAAATAGAACGTGGTAGCTGGATCTACAAGATGACATAGAAATTTTGCGAAGTACATACGGATCTGAAAGGTTCAGACCCGTTGACTAAAACCTCTTTCACAGGCATAACATGATCAAACCCAGAACTCATCGAGTCTTAATCACATGATGATGTGAACTAGTTTAGTGACACTAGTAAACTCTTTGGATGTTGGTCACATGGTGATGTGACCTATGAGTGTTAATCACATGACAATGTGAACTAGATTATTAACTCTAGTGCAAGTGGGAGACTGTTGGAAATATGCCCTAGAGGCAATAATAAATAAGTTATTATTATATTTCCTTGTTCATGATAATCGTTTATTATCCATGCTAGAATTGTATTGATAGGAAACTCACATACATGTGTGGATACATAGACAACACCATGTCCCTAGTGAGCCTCTAGTTGACTAGCTCGTTGATCAATAGATGGTTACGGTTTCCTAACCATGGACATTGGATGTCGTTGATAACGGGGTCACATCATTAGGAGAATGATGTGATGGACAAGACCCAATCCTAAGCCTAGCACAAAGATCGTGTAGTTCGTATGCTAAAGCTTTTCTAATGTCAAGTATCATTTCCTTAGACCATGAGATTGTGCAACTCCCGGATACTGTAGGAGTGCTTTGGGTGTGCCAAACGTCACAACGTAACTGGGTGGCTATAAAGGTACACTACAGGTATCTCCGAAAGTGTCTGTTGGGTTGGCACGAATCGAGACTGGGATTTGTCACTCCGTGTGACGGAGAGGTATCTCTGGGCCCACTCGGTAGGACATCATCATAATGTGCACAATGTGATCAAGGAGTTGATCACGGGATGATGTGTTACGGAATGAGTAAAGAGACTTGCTGGTAACGAGATTGAACAAGGTATCGGGATACCGACGATCGAATCTTGGGCAAGTATCGTACCGATAGACAAAGGGAATTGTATACGGGATTGATTAAGTCCTTGACATCGTGGTTCATCCGATGAGATCATCGTGGAGCATGTGGGATCCAACATGGGTATCCAGATCCCGCTGTTGGTTATTGACCGGAGAACGTCTCGGTCATGTCTACATGGTTCCCGAACCCGTAGGGTCTACACACTTAAGGTTCGGTGACGCTAGGGTTATAGAGATATTAGTATGCGGTAACACGAATGTTGTTTGGAGTCCCGGATGAGATCCCGGACGTCAAGAGGAGTTCCGGAATGGTCCGGAGGTAAAGAATTATATATAGGAAGTGCTATTTCGGCCATCGGGACAAGTTTCGGGGTCACCGGTATTGTACCGGGACCACCGGAAGGGTCCCGGGGGTCCACCGGGTGGGGCCACCTGCCTCGGGGGGCCACATGGACTGTAGGGGTGTGCGCCTTGGCCTATATGGGCCAAGGGCACCAGCCCCAAGAGGCCCATGCACCAAGAGATAAGGAAAGGAAGAGTCCTAAAGGGGGAAGGCACCTCCTAGGTGCCTTGGGGAGGAGGGGCTCCTCCCTAGCCGCACCCTTCCTTGGAGGAAGGGCCAAGGCTGCGCCCCCCTCTCCCTTGGCCCTATATATAGTGGGGGGAAGGGAGGGCAGCCCCATCTAAGCCCTGGCGCCTCCCTCTCCCTCCCGTGACACATCTCCCTCCTCCCGCAGCGCTTGGCGAAGCCCTGTTGGAATCCCGCTACTTCCACCACGCCGTCGTGCTGCTGGATCTCCATCAACCTCTCCTTCCCCCTTGCTGGATCAAGAAGGAGGAGACGTCGCTGCTCCGTATGTGTGTTGAACGCGGAGGTGCCGTCCGTTCGGCACTGTGGCGCCCCCGATCTAATCGTACACTAATCATACACGCAAACGTGTACGATCAAGATCAGGGACTCACGGGAAGATATCACAACACAACTCTACAAATAAAATAAGTCATACAAGCATCATATTACAAGCCAGGGGCCTTGAGGGCTCGAATACAAGAGCTCGATCATAGACGAGTCAGCGGAAGCAACAACATCTGGGTACAGACATAAGTCAAACAAGTTGGCCTTAAGAAGGCTAGCACAAACTAGGATACAGATCGAAAGAGGCGCAGGCCTGCTGCCTGGGATCCTCCTAAACTACTCCTGGTCGTCGTCAGTGGGCAGCACGTAGTAGTAGGCACCTCCGGTGTAGTAGGAGTCGTCGTCGACGGTGGCGTCTGGCTCCTGGGCTCCAACATCTGGTTGCGACAACCAGGTAGAAGGAATAGAGGGAAAAGAAGGAGAAAGCAACTGTGAGTACTCATCCAAAGTACTCGCAAGCAAGGAGCTACACTACATATGTATGCATTGGTATCAACTGGAATAAGGCTATTATAAGTGGACTGAACTGCAGAAAGCCAGAATAAGAGGGGGATAGCTAGTCCTTTCGAAGACTACGCTTCTGGCAGCCTTCGTCTTGCAGCATGTAGAAGAGAGTAGACTGAAGTCCTCCAAGTAGCATCGCATAGCATAATCCTAACCGATGATCCTCCCCTCGTCGCCCTGTGAGAGAGCGATCACCGGTTGTATCTGGTACTTGGAAGGGTGTGTTTTATTAAGTATCCGGTTCTAGTTGTCATAAGGTCAAGATACAACTCCGGGTCGTCCTTTTACCGAGGGACACGGCTATTCGAATAGATAAACTTCCCTGCAGGGGTGCACTACATACCCCAACACGCTCGATCCCATTTGGTCGGACACACTTTTCTGGGCCATGCCCGGCCTCGGAAGATCAACACGTCGCAGCCCTACCTAGGCACATCAGAGAGGTCAGCACGCCGGTCTAAATCCTATGGCGCAGGGGTCTGGGCCCATCGCCCTTTGCACACCTGCACGTTGCGTACGTGGCCGGAAGCAGACGTAGCCTAGTGGCTTTCCAGTCCAATCTGGCGCGCGCCACTCAGTCGCTGACGTCACGAACGCTTCGGCTGATACCACGACGCCGGGATACCCATAACTGCTCCCCCGTAGATGGTTAGTGCATATAGACCAAATGGCCAAATGGCCAGACTCAGATCAAATACCTAGATCTCGTTAAGCGTGTTAAGTATCCGCGAACGCCGACCAGGCAGGCCCACCTCTCTCCTAGGTGGTTGGAACCTGCCCTGTCGCTCCGCCTCAAAGATCCACTCGCGGGTGCTCCTACAAGCCCACCCGTCTTTAGTCACCACATGTATCATGTATAAAGTATATAGTACATACCCGTGATCACCTCCCGAGTAGGCGATATCTGGTGATCAAGGGGGGGGGGGGCTTGCCTGGTTGCTCTGGCAAGAGAGAGGGGTCGTCAACTCCGTAGTCGTACTGGGTAGCAGCGGCGTCGGTCTCGGTGTCTATCGAGAGAAGAAGGGGGAGAAACAATAAATATTTAAGCAAGCATATGCATAGTGATGCATGACATGACAAGTAACGGCGTTAGAGGTGCCCTAACGCGGTAATAGGTGATACCGGTGAAGGGGGATGACATCCGGGAAAGTATCTCCGGTGTTTTGCGTTTTCGAGCAGAGGAGCCGGAGGGGGAAAGTTGCGAGTTTGCTATGCTAGGGATGCATGACGGACGAACGAGCTGCGTATCCGGGTTCGTCTCGTCGTTCTGAGCAACTTTCATGTTGAAAATATTTTAATCCGAGTTACGGATTAAAAGATATGATTTTCTAAAGATTTTATTAATTTTTGGAATTTAATTAATTATTTAAATTAATTCGAAAAACAGATTAATGACATCAGCATGATATCATGCTGACATCAGCAGTCAACAGGGTTGACTTGGTCAACCTGACCAGTGGGTCCAGTGGGACCCACCTGTCATACACTGCTTAGCCTAATCAGTGTTTAACTAATCTAACTACTGTTTAATTAAACTAACTAGTTAATTAGGTTAATCTAATTATGATTAATTAATTTAATTAATTCCTTAATTAAATAATTAATTTAATTATTATTATTATTATTTTTTATTTTTTATTCTCTTTTTTTAAAAATTAATTTAATTAGTATTATTTTTTTATTTCGTTTTCGTTCACAGGGGGGTGGGCCCCGTTGTCCGTGGCATAGAGGCCTTGCGGGTCGGGCGCTGGGTGCGGGCGTGGTGCCCATGCCCGAGGCCGAACGGGGCTGGCCTCGGACGCGGTCCGCGGCGTGGGCGCCGGCAGCCAGTGGGGGGGGGCGAGCTGTGGTGGACGGGGCGAGGCCAGGGACGGCGCGCGCGTGGTCTCGGCGGCCGTTAGCGGGGAAGGCGGGAGCAGCGCACGGGGGGGGGGGGGCTGCGGGCGGAGCGGAACAGCGACGTTGCGGGACGCGAGGCAGGCGAGGCACGGACGGGCACGGTCGCTGCGGCGGCAGGGAGGCGGGGGAAGCAGCACCAGGGCGCGGGCGCGCGGCCGTGCGGCGCTCGCGGGCGGAGCCGTGCGGGGCAGGCGACGAGCGCGTAGCTGGGCGCGGGCATGCGGTGTGCGGGCTGTCCGTGGTCGCAGTGGGGCGCGCCGTGGGCGTGGCGACGAGATTCAGGCGACGCGGGTGTGGGGAGGGGTCGCGATGCGCGGTCGAGCGGGCGCGACCGGGGCTGTGGTGGACGCGAGCACGGCGCGGGCGGCGCGCCGGCGTGGATCTACGGGACGAGGGAGCAGCAGAGCGAGGCGAGGCTCGAGCGCGTGCGTGCGCGGGGGCAGGGCACGGCCCCGAGCGGCGAGCAGGGGAGGGGATGAGCACGGGGCGAGGGAGAGAGAGGAGGGGCGCGGCTCACGGCGGGTTAGAAGGGTCTGTGGCAGTGTGCTCGGGGAGGGTCGGGGAGGCCGACGGGGACGAGCGACGGAGTGGAGGAGGACAGCGAGGTGGCGGCGTGGCGGCGAGCGGCGTCGGCCTCCTCTGGATCCCAATCCAGATTGGGAGAGAGGAGGGGAGAGAAGAGATGAGCGGGGTGGGGCGAGTGGGTGGCGGCGCTGGGGCGATGGGATCGGGGGGGGGGGGGGGGGTTGCCCCGATCCAGATCGGGGAAGGGCGAGAGGGAGGAGTGGGAGAGAATGGGGGCGACGTGGGGGTGGGGGTTAGGGTTTCAGGGGGATAAGGTGAATGGGGGGTGGCCGGCTGGGCCTTTGCCCAGTTGGGCGGGTTGGTGGCCTGGCCGGCTGGGCCGTCTGGCCCAGTGGGGGGGGGGTCCTTTTATATTTTTTTGTTTGTTTTCTGTTTTTTGTATTTTCTTTTCTTTATTTATTTTCTTTTCTGTTTTAATTCATTTTAAGTATTTAGGTTTTTTATAAAGGCATGGATCCCACACCATAAATTCCTAGGCATTTATTTGCACACCCCAAACATTTTTGTTTTAAATTTTGAAAAGTTTTTGTTCTTTGGTTGATTTTGAATTTGAATTTGAATCAGTTTCGAACTAGCACGAGATTAGGAACAGTAATCGAGGTGACGTGGCATCATTAGCAGAGGTTCACTGTAGCTTAATTACCCGGGCGTTACAAAACTCCTCCACTACAAGAAATCTCGTCCCGAGATTTAGGAGGTAGAAGGAAACAACGCGGGGTATTCATCACGCAGGCGATCCTCGTGTTCCCAAGTGGCTTCGTCTTCAGAGTGATTCGACCACTGGACTTTGAGGAATTTGATCACCTTCTGACGTGTGCGACGTTCAGCTTGGTCAAGAATGCGGACCGGATGCTCTTTATAAGAGAGGTCCTGTTGCAATTCGAGCACTTCATGATCCACCGCTCGGATTGGATCCTTGAAGCAACGGCGGAGTTGTGACACATGGAACACATCGTGAACCTGAGAAAGGTTCGGCGGAAGCTCCAGTTGATATGCCACCTTTCCACGCCTTTCAAGAATAGTGAAAGGACCGATAAAGCGAGGAGCTAGCTTGCCCTTGATCCCGAAGCGGTGAGCACCCTTCATTGGTGTAACTCGAAGATAAGCCTTTTCGCCAGGTAGATAGACCATGTCTTGGTGATGACGGTCATACTGACTTTTCTGACGTGACTGAGCAGTCTTGAGATTCTCGCGAATAATGCGAACTTGTTCTTCGGCCTGTTGGATAATATCCGGACCAAAGAGTGGACGTTCCCCAGTTTCTGACCAGTTCAGAGGGGTTCGACACTTTCGTCCATATAGCACTTCGAAGGGGGACATCTTCAGACTAGCTTGATAGCTATTATTATAAGAGAACTCGGCATATGGAAGAGATTCCTCCCATTTCTTGCCGAATGAGATTACACAAGCTCGAAGCATGTCTTCGAGAACTTGGTTGACACGTTCAACGTGTCCTTGCGACTGAGGATGAAACGCAGTACTGAACGACAGATGAGTTCCCATAGCTTCTTGGAAACTCGCCCAAAACCTTGAAGTGAATAAGCTGCCACGGTCTGAACTGATAACCAATGGAATACCATGAAGTGAAACAATTCTGGCCATGTAGAGAGTAGCAAGCTGACTAGCAGTGATTGTCTCTTTGACCGCCAGAAAATGGGCAACTTTGGAAAGCCGGTCAATGACGACAAGAATAGCATCATTACCTTTCTGCGATTTGGGAAATCCAGTGACGAAGTCCATTTCAACATGGTCCCATTTCCATTCAGGAATGGAGATAGGTTGCAGAGTTCCAGCAGGCCTTTGATGCTCTGCTTTGATTCGGCGACAAACGTCACACTTAGCAACATAACGAGCAATGTCCTGCTTCATATTAGACCACCAGAATCTTTGACGAATATCCTGGTACATCTTTGTACTACCAGGATGGATGGACAGAGGCGTATCATGGGCTTCTTGCATAACCCTTTTAGTCTTATCCAGGTTTTTCTTCAAACATGGTACCACTAGGCGGCCTTTGAAATACAAGACGCCATCGTCAGCAACAGTGAAGAATGAGGGCTTTCTTTTTTTGAGGTCGCGCTTAATCTTGAGGACTTCATCGTCACATTTCTGTATCCATTTGATGGTGTCCACAAGATCTGGTTTCGCAACCAAGGTATTGAGAGAACCCTTGGAAACAACAAGGAGGTTCCGTTTGGGGAAATCTTCGGGAGGGGGAGCGAGTGATCCCGGAGGAACAATATGGAGGTTCAGCCTTCTAAATTCTTCAACAAGCGATGGGTGAACTTTGTGAACCTGGAGGTGATTACAGTAAGACTTGCGGCTCAAGGCATCAGCCATTACATTAGCCTTGCCGGGGGTATAGGATATACCCATGTCAAAGTCTGCAATAGTCTCCATCCATCTTTGCTGACGTAGGTTCAAATCTGGCTGAGTAAATAGATACTTCAGACTTTGATGGCCGGTGAAGATCTCGCAACGATTACCGAGAAGGTAATGTCGCCACTGCTTCAGTGCATGAATGACATCAGCAAGCTCGAGGTCGTGAACTGGGTAGTTTTCTTCGTGAGGGCGTAGTTGACGAGAGGCATAAGCAATCACTCTGCGCTCTTGCATTAGGACACAGCCTAATCCTTGACGGGAAGCATCGCAGTAAATGACGATGTCCTTCTTAGTATCAGGTGGAGCAAGTACGGGGGCAGAAGTCAACTTGTCTTTGAGCGCCTGGAAACTATCCTGACACTTGTCTGTCTAGTCAAATTTGACACCCTTATGCAACAGATTAGTCAGAGGCCTGGCAATCTTGGAGAAGTTCTCGGCGAATCAACGACAATAGCTGGCGAGACCGAGAAAACTTCGGACTTGCTTGATGTTCTTCGGAGGAGTCCAATCGAGAATAGCCTGAACTCGTTCAGGGTTGACGGCAATACCATCCTTGGAGATGACATGCCCAAGATAGGTTACTTCGGGGAGCCAGAATTCACACTTGGAATACTTGGCATACAGTTGATGTTCTCGGAGCTTCTCCAGCACAAGACGCAGATGTCCAACATGTTCTTCCTCGTTCTTGGAAAATACAAGGATATCGTCCAGATAAACCACGACAAACTTGTCGAGGTAATCCATGAATATATAATTCATCAGACGAGAGAAGATGGCGGGAGCATTCGTTAAGCCGAATGACATGACAGTGTACTCGTATGACCCATACCGAGTCACGAAGGCGGTTTTTGGGATATCCTCCTCACAAACATGGATCTGGTGATAACCCAACCTCAAGTCGAGATTAGAGAACACTGACGAGCCAGCCAGTTGATCATAAAGATCATTGATCCGAGGAAGCGGATATTTATTCTGAATGGTAGCTTGGTTTATAGGACGGTAGTCTTGGACTAATCGGTTTGTCCCATCCTTTTTCTTAACAAAGAGAGAAGGTGCTCCCCAAGGAGAGCAACTTGGGCGAATGAAACCTTTGACAAGAGATTTGTCGATTTCCTCCTTAAGCTCAATGAGTTCATGCGGCGGCATCTTATAGGGTCATTTAGCTATAGGGGTGGTGCCGGGTTTCAAGTCGATGATGAATTCGACAGCTCTAGCAGGGGGAATCCCTGGAAGTTCTTCTGGGAAGACATCTTGGAATTCACGAACGACGGGAATGTTTTCAATGCCCTCGAGTGGTGCAGTGTTCAATGCATTCAAGGCATAAAGTCGTGCCTTGGCGTTCTGAACTAGATGAGCTTGGTAAGCTATTATTTCGTCAGAAGGGTGTAGCAGATGGACGACCTTAGTGGCGCAAACTATAGAAGCAGTATGCGCTTTCAACCAATCCATTCCCAGAATGAGGTCGATGTTAGACGACTTCAGGATAATGGGAGAGGCATAGAATTCCAGCCCTTCGATTTCCACGGGGACATCGATGCCAACCAGTGAGGTTTGACATTATCCCACGGGGGTTTTTACCAATACCGAAGTGTTCATCTCCTCACATTTAACGTCATGCTTGTATGCAAAATCTTCTGACATGAATGAATGCGATGCTCCTGAATCGAATAAAACAGATGCAGGTACTGAGTTTACGAGGAGTGTACCCATCACGGTAGCAGGCTGGTCTTGGACTTCGTTCAGATCAACATGGTTGGCATGAACGCGACCATAAGACTTGGCATTGTTGTTGCGGGGCTGGTTGTTTCCACGACAAGTTGCTGGAAGGGCCAGTTGATTCTGTTTCTGGTTGCATTCCCTAGCACGGTGCCCTGTTTCTCCACACCTGAAGCACAAACCATTCTCGGGAGTAGGAACAGGAGCTTGGGGTGGTGGATCTGGAAGCCTTGGCTGCCTAGTTGGAGCAGTAGGCAGACGAGGTGCAGCATAGGACTGCCTTGGGGCAGGTGCATCCAGCTGGTACATGCTGTTGGGAAACCATATCTTGCGCTTCTGCGAGGACGGGCCCGAAGATGAGCCCGTGTCACGGCTGCGCCTGTGAGAGCTCTGGTATTCCTATAGACCAGTTTCGACGTTGATGGCTTTGTTCACCAAGGTGGCGAAATCAGCAAAGTCATGCACTAGAAGTGCGAGTTTGATGTCAGCTTGAAGGCCATCCCGGAACTTCTCCTGTCTGCGTGCATCAGTTGCAATGTCCTCTTCAGCATAGCGGGACAAGTCCAGAAACTCCCACTGATAAGCTTCCACAGTTTTGTTGCCTTGGGTGAGGTTGCGGAACTCACACTTCTTCCGGTCCATAACTCCCTGAGGAATGAAGCGAGCACGGAAGGCAGCTTGGAAGTCTGGCCAGGTGATGATTGTCCCAGCTGGCAGAGTATGCCTGTGGCTGTCCCACCATTGAGTTGCGGGTCCTTTCAGGAAAAATGAAGCAAAGGTGACATAGCTGGCAGGGGCTACATCAGCAGACTCCATCTCATAGGTGATGTCACGGAGCCAGTCATCAGCATCCAGAGGCTGAGTTGAGCTGCGGGTACACGGTTGGGTTGAGGCACATGAAATCCTGCAGAGTCACTTGGGTCGGCTGCTGGTTCATATTGGGGCGAGGAAACTGAGCCATAATATTCTCCATGAACTGACGATTCAGCTCAAAGTGTTGCATCATCCCAGCCATGTACTCAGGCGGTGGTGGGGCGTTGCCACCACGACCACGACCACCTGGTCTAACCATCCTACTAATATTTAACAGGGGTAGTTCAGCATTTAGAAATTTGCAAAGACAAGAGTCATTCATGAAGAAACATGCACAACGAAAGCAGCACGATAGATACTACATAGTAGTCGGCATATCTTACAAAGGAGACCATGCATAGAGTTCGTTACACAGAGTTCGGTACAAAGGCTAAGACATCATAGGCGGCACACAGGCTCGCGGCGAATGCATCTAACACTAACAAGCAAGTCTACATCAGTCCCACGCGGTACTGTTGAGGTAGGTGTAGCCCGACAGCTGGTAGTGACGCGAAGGGAAGACCTCCACGTGAGTAGCCTGGGGTCCGCGGATACTCTGGTGCGGAACCCAATGCGCAGGTGGCAGGAGAGGACCAAGTGCAAGAGAGTAGCCTCCCACATCTGGCCAGCCGACGCCCTGGGGCATCACGGTCCTGGCAGGGTAGATCGCAGAACGCGACAGATCACCAGATCGGACAGAGGGGTGCAACAGTGTCAGAGCACGATACAGGTGCTGACGGGTGGTCTACAACTCGTGTCGAAGAGCTCGGTTAGCTCTATCCAGCCCATCAGCATGCAGAACCAGGTTCTGATGGTAGAAGGGCTCTCGGATGACAGTGGAGTAGGCCGCAGTGTAGTAACCCTCCGCACCAACATCGGATGCGATAGCAATGTGCCTGAAGGGGGAGGTGTCCAACTCCTGATACTCTCCACAAAGACGTGTCAGAGCAGCATAAGCAGCATCGTGGACCGCCATATCGATAGTCACTCCAACACCATGACCAGTGTGCAGCACAGTAGTGGAGTCATACTCCCAAGAGTAGAGGTGGACGATGGCACGGTACTGCTCCTGGTTGAAGTCCTGATACTCCTCATAGACGGTGGACTCAGGGTGCCAGCGATAACCCAGATAGGTCATCATCTCAACCAACATAGCAGGTGATCCTGAGGCACCAATGGCCGTCATGTGGTGCACGACCTGCCTCGTGGGTTCCATCTGAAAACAAAGATGTTTTCACAGGAGTCAAATGACAATGTGGACAATGTTCAAATACTACTCTAAAGAATAACTAGGGCTTATCCAACTTTGTGGTGAATGTCGTAACGGGATCCTAGTGTCAGAGTTAGTAAATTCGTTCAACCCGAGTAGAAGAGAGTTCAGAGTCCCAGAGTAAACGTCGAGGAGTAAAAGATCCTAGCATCACCCGATGGCGACGTGGGCCCGTAAGGCACACAGCCAAGTTAGTACAAGTTTTTGCAATGTCTAGACTCAACTTCGGCCAAGGAGTGTGGAAGGGGGATTCCTACAGGCAGTCGGCTCTGATACCAACTTGTGACGCCCCCGATCTAATCGTACACTAATCATACACACAAACGTGTACGATCAAGATCAGGGACTCACGGGAAGATATCACAACACAACTCTACAAATAAAATAAGTCATACAAGCATCATATTACAAGCCAGGGGCCTCGAGTGCTCGAATACAAGAGCTCGATCATAGACGAGTCAGCGGAAGCAACAACATCTGCGTACAGACATTAGTCAAACAAGTTGGCCTTAAGAAGGCTAGCACAAACTAGGATACAGATCGAAAGAGGCGCAGGCCTCCTGCCTGGGATCCTCCTAAACTACTCCTGGTTGTCGTCAGCGGGCAGCACGTAGTAGTAGGCACCTCCGGTATAGTAGGAGTCGTTGTCGATGGTGGCGTCTGGCTCCTGGGCTCCAACATCTGGTTGCGACAACCAGGTAGAAGGAATAGAGGGAAAAGAAGGAGAAAGCAACCATGAGTACTCATCCAAAGTACTCGCAAGCAAGGAGCTACACTACATATGTATGCATTGGTATCAACTGGAATAAGGCTATTATAAGTGGACTGAACTGCAGAAAGCCGGAATAAGAGGGGGATAGCTAGTCCTTTCGAAGACTATGCTTCTGGCAGCCTCCGTCTTGCAGCATGTAGAAGAGAGTAGACTGAAGTCCTCCAAGTAGCATCGCATAGCATAATCCTAACCGATGATCCTCCCCTCGTCGCCCTGTGAGAGAGCGATCACCGGTTGTATCTGGTACTTGGAAGGGTTTGTTTTATTAAGTATCCGGTTCTAGTTGTCATAAGGTCAAGATACAACTCCGGGTCGTCCTTTTACCGACGGACACGGCTATTCGAATAGATAAACTTCCCTGCAGGGGTGCACCACATACCCCAACACGCTCGATCCCATTTGGCCGGACACACTTTTCTGGGTCATGCCCGGCCTTGGAAGATCAACACGTCGCAGCCCTACCTAGGCACATCAGAGAGGTCAGCACGCCGGTCTAAATCCTATGGCGCAGGGGTCTGGGCCCATCGCCCTTTGCACACCTGCACGTTGCGTACGCGGCCGGAAGCAGACGTAGCCTAGTGGCTTTCCAGTCCAATCCGGCGCGCGCCACTCAGTCGCTGACGTCACGAAGGCTTCGGCTGATACCACGACGCCGGGATACCCATAACTGCTCCCAAGTAGATGGTTAGTGCGTATAGACCAAATGGCCAGACTCAGATCAAATACCCAGATCTCGTTAAGCGTGTTAAGTATCCGCGAACGCCGACCAGGGCCAGGCCCACCTCTCTCCTAGGTGGTCGGAACCTGCCCTGTCGCTCAGCCTCAAAGATCCACTCGCGGGTGCTCCTACGAGCCTACCCGTCTTTAGTCACCACATGTATCATGTATAAAGTATATAGTACATACCCGTGATCACCTCCCGAGTGATCACGGCCCGATAGTATAGCATGGCAGACGGACAAGAATGTAGGGCCACTGATGATAAACTAGCATCCTATACTAAGCATTAGGTTTGCAGGTAAAGGTAACAACAGCAGTAGCAAGGACAGGCTATGCATCAGGATAGGATGAACGGAAAATAGTAACATGCTACACTACTCTAATGCAAGCAGTATAGAGGAGAGTAAGCGATATCTGGTGATCAAGGGGGGGGGGCTTGCCTGGTTGCTCTGGCAAGAGAGAGGGGTCGTCAACTCCGTAGTCGTACTGGGTAGCAGCGGCGTCGGTCTCGGTGTCTATCGAGAGAAGAGGGGGGAGAAACAATAAATATTTAAGCAAGCATATGCATAGTGATGCATGACATGACAAGTAACGGCGTTAGAGGTGCCCTAACGCGGTAATAGGTGATACCGGTGAAGGGGGATGACATCCGGGAAAGTATCCCCGGTGTTTTGCGTTTTCGAGCAGAGGACCGGAGGGGGAAAGTTGCGAGTTTGCTATGATAGGGATGCGTGACGGACGAACGGGCTGCATATCCGGGTTCGTCTCGTCGTTTTGAGCAACTTTCATGTTGAAAATATTTTAATCCGAGTTACGGATTAAAAGATATGATTTTCTAAAGATTTTATTAATTTCTGGAATTTAATTAATTATTTAAATTAATTCGAAAATAGATTAATGACATCAGCATGATGTCATGCTGACATCAGTAGTCAACAGGGTTGACTTGGTCAACCTGACCAGTGGGTCCAGTGGGACCCACGTGTCATACACTGCTTAGCCTAATCAGTGTTTAACTAATCTAACTATTGTTTAATTAAACTAACTAGTTAATTAGGTTAATCTAATTATGATTAATTAATTTAATTAATTCCTTAATTAAATAATTAATTAAATTATTATTATTATTTTAATTATTTTTTATTTTTTATTCTCTTTTTTTAAAATTAATTTAATTAGTATTATTTTTTTATTTCGTTTTCGTTCACAGGGGGGGTGGGCCCCGTTGTCCGTGGCACAGAGGCCTTGCGGGTCGGGCGCTGGGTGCGGGCGTGGTGCCCATGCCCGAGGCCGAACGGGGCTGGCCTCGGACGCGGTCCGCGGCGTGGGCGCCGGCAGCCAGTGGGGTGGGGGGGGCGAGCTGCGGTGGACGGGGCGAGGCCAGGGACGGCGCGCGCATGGTCTCGGCGATGTGCGGGCGCGGCGGCCGTTAGCGGGGAAGGCGGGAGCAGCGCACGGGGGGGGGGGGGGGCTGCGGGCGGAGCGGAACAGCGACGTTGCGGGACGCGAGGCAGGCGAGGCGCGGTCGCTGCGGCGGCAGGGAGGCGGGGGAAGCAGCACCAGGGCGCGGGCGCGCGGCCGTGCGGCGTTCGCGGGCGGAGCCGTGCGGGGCAGGCGACGAGCGCGTAGCTGGGCGCGGGCATGCGGTGTGCGGGCTGTCCATGGTCGCAGTGGGGCGCGCCGTGGGCGTGGCGACGAGATTCAGGTGACGTGGGTGTGGGGAGGGGTCGCGATGCGCGGTCGAGCGGGCGCGACCGGGGCTGTGGTGGACGCGAGCACGGCGCGGGCGGCGCGCCGGCGTGGATCTGCGGGACAAGGGAGCAGCAGAGCGAGGCGATGCTCGAGCGCGCGCGTGCGCGGGGTCGGGGCGCGGCCCCGAGCGGCGAGCATGGGAGGGGATGAGCACGGGGCGAGGGAGAGAGAGGAGGGGCGCGGCTCGCGGCGGGTTAGAAGGGTTTGTGGCAGTGTGCTCGGGGAGGGTCGGGGAGGCCGACGGGGACGAGCGACAGAGTGGAGGAGGACGGTGAGGTGGCGGCGTGGCGGGGAGCGACGTCGGCCTCCTCTGGATCCCGATCCAGATCGGGAGAGAGGAGGGGAGAGGAGAGACGAGCGGGGTGGGGCGAGTGGGTGGCGGCGCTGGGATCGGGGGGTTGCCCCGATCCAGATCGGGGAAGGGCGAGAGGGAGGAGTGGGAGAGAATGGGGGCGACGTGGGGGTGGGGGTTAGGGTTTCAGGGGGATAAGGTGAATGGGGGGTGGCCGGCTGGGCCTTTGCCCAGTTGGGCCGGTTGGTGGCCTAGCCGGCTGGGCCGTTTGGCCTAGTGGGTGGGGGGGTCCTTTTATATTTTTTTGTTTGTTTTCTGTTTTTGGTATTTTCTTTTCTTTATTTATTTTCTTTTCTGTTTTAATTCATTTTAAGTATTTAGGTTTTTTTATAAAGGCATGGATCCCACACCATAAATTCCTAGGCATTTATTTGCACACCCCGAACATTTTTGTTTTAAATTTTGAAAAGTTTTTATTCTTTGGTTGATTTTGAATTTGAATTTGAATCAGTTTCGAACTAGCACGAGATTAGGAACAGTAATCGAGGTGACGTGGCATCATTAGCAGAGGTTCATTGTAGCTTAATTACCCGGGCCTTACAGGCACTAGGATCATCGGTGATTTGGATCACGACGAGTACGACTCCATCAACCCCGTTCTCTTGAACGCTTCCGCTTAGGATCTACAAGGGTATGTATATGCACTCTCCTTCGCCTCGTTGCTGGTCTCTCCATAGATAGATCTTGGTGACACGTAGGAAAATTTTGAATTTCTGCTACGTTCCCCAACAAGAGGCACTTGGTTGCAACCTTTTCCATGGTGTGGTGGTGCGGTTATGAGATATCCGTCCATGACCACTCCGCCGCACCTTCCTCTCCGTGCTCTGTGCTTGCTCCAAAATATCTTGTAGAGTGTTATAGGGAAACATCTCCACAAAATCAGAAATTTCATTGTCGAGACCATGCAAAAATCATGCCATCTTTGACTCCTCATCTTCATGAATACGAGCACGAACCAACAACAATTCCATCTCTTTATAGTACTCATCTACCATGCGCGTACCTTGGCTGAGACGCTGCAATCTGTTTCGGAGATCTCTTTGATATTGTGAAGGAACAAACCTTCGCCTCATGGCTTGTTTCATCTCTTGCCAAGTGTCAATGTGATCACGGCCTAGCAGCAGTTGATTTTCTTGTAGTTGATTCCACCAAGTGAGTGCATAACCAGAAAACTCAACACAAGCAAGGTTTACTCTCTTCGGATCTGCAAGGTTATGGATACGAAAAATCTGATCACACTGCTCTTCCCAATCAAAATATGCATCGGGGTCTTCCTTTCCTGTTGAACATGGGGATATGCAACTTGATTCTTGCTATGTCATCTCGACCATATCGATCATGACGTTCTGCACGACGCCCATCTTCAGCAGCATGACGGTATGGGACACCATCATAATCATCAAAATCATCTCCATGACCACGAGCAACACGCTCATGAGGGTCATAGTAGTGCTCACGAGGACCATGCCCTCGCCCTCGAAGTTGTCCTCCTTGGTGCCCTCCATGAGCAGCAACACCACGCCCATGAGCAGCAGCCACTCCACCATGGCTGTTGTTATCATCCTCCAAGTCACCATCCATAGCAGCATGCACGGAATTTTCATCCCGAACTTCCTCAAGTGGGTCAATAGGGTGTTGTCGGTGTCGAACCCTATCGCCACCTGCTGGAGGTCGCTCGTGAAACATCCTTCCAAGGTCTCGAACCATGTTCTATAATTCCTGAAAATCAGCACGTGTGACCGGGGTATCTTCTTCCCCATGGTTTTCTCCATGAACACTCGATCTAGATCCTGCTATGTTAGTAAGGCCAAAAGTAGAATATGATAATTTTGTGGAATCACACAACCTCACCTCTTACTCACCAAAGTTCTTATGAGTTCACATCAGATTGTGCTTCTCCCGGATGTGTTAAAGCGATTGAAAGACATGGATCAAAGAACTAGCTTCAGTTTTTGGTGGAGCTCGGTGGGGTAAACAAAAAGGGGCTTGTGCTGAAATCAAGTTGATGCAAACCAAGAAAAATATGTGGATGGGTCTGCTGCACCTTTGCACCAAGATTGAAAAACACAACACACAAGCTTCTGAAATTTTTTCTATCAAGCTGAAACTTTTGGATTTTAGACAAGACTTTCTTTTTCTCTCTTGACTTTTTTCCACTCTTTTTTTTCTCTCTTTGATTTTTTTGCCGCTCTTTTTTTCTCTCTTTTTCCAAGGCAAAACAACCAAATCTGAAAGCAATTACGAAGATGAACTTGGTGCAGATAAAAAAGATGAAGAACATGCGAGGTATGCAACAACAAGATCTCAGCACCAACAAGGCTTGGATTTATTTTTGGTGAGGCTTTGGACTTCTAGGACAGAAAATATAGCATGAAAAACACTCGATCTAAAGGGATGATAGCAAGATAAACTTGGATAATAGATCCTACCATGTCAACGAAGGCTCTGATACCAGATGATAGGTGGGAACCTGAAGAACGAGTTCACGCCTGAAGTTGGCCCGATCTTCACGTTATAGGATCGAATCGGGAGGGATGACTAGCTGCAAGCAGCCGGGATAACTAGCTTTATACCTGCTAAGGTTGGATGCAACCCGTACATTGGGGATGGCTGACCGAAGCTACAAGAACTCCAACCCGCTGTCCGAACAATCACAGAACGACAAACCGGGACTAATCCACACAAAACTGTCGAAACCGTAGAGCATGAACTAGGGAGAACCAGAGGCTCCTTCTTGCGAATCTGAATGAACTCACAAGAGCAAAGGTAGCAAGATCTCTCGGATATCTCTAGCAGTCTTGCTGCATAAGCTTGTAGCTGAATAGTTTGACAAAATATTTTCTAGAGGATGGGGGAGATGGGGTTTTATAGCAGGGACAACCCCCTAAGCTAGGTGTGAAAATGGTTTCAAAAGTAAGCAGGTTTGCATGGCTTTCTTGGGTGAATAAGCAGTCAACTTTGGGAGTTGTTGCAGAGCTCCTCGGAAATTCACGAAGTCTTGACAGCCTGGACACCTTCCACGAGAATGACTAGAACTTTGGACTCACAACTCCAAATGATGTGAGGTTTTTTGCATTGGAAAGATAATTTGATGTAGCTTCTGTTGATGTACCCCTATGGACCCGTCTCTCCATAACATGGGTGTGCCACACCAAAACATGAGAGGTAAAAACTGACAGCATCAGCTTCATTTGCAACTTGTTTTCTCCAAACTTGTTCCTCCAAAGCCGTTGCTTCAAGAGGTCATAGGATGTTGGATTGCTTCCATGTTATACCTAAGTTCAACCAACAACAATGGAGATGAAAGCATAGTTGTGTCATCAAGGTTACAAGGTAAACTTTAGTTAGCGTTCACCTGGTCACTTATTTGTTTGGCGCGACTTCTTGTGATTGGACCTATAATTGTTGGAGACTTGTCGATGGTTGGGGTGTCCTCATCAAAAGGTATATCAGACATTATGTCCGGGGGAATCGAGATTCCATCGTCCGAAGACAAAAATGAAGGGGAAGTCAACGTCTCTTCCCCCCATGGAAAGAGAAGGGCCGCCTCCGAAAATTGGGAGGAAAAGGCTCCTAAGTGAGGCAAGATGCCTCTATTGGGTGGCTCGGGCTTGGAGGACGATGTCATCGTGCAGTCCCATGACGAGGACAAGCCTCAGACCGAATCGTAAGTGAACAAGGGTGTTTTAAATATGTCCCGTTCCTTTCTTGTAACATCTAGAATATATGTTTTTTGCAGTTCGGCATGCAGTCTTCTTCAACAATCCTCTTCGTCGGGGGACCTTCTCCCGGAGATGATGGAAAGCGAGATGCCTCCACCAGTCTCCTCGCCCAATAGGGTGGACGACTTCGAGGTGTCATCGCGGAGGGTCTCCCCTGATCAACAAGTGGTGCAAGGGATGACGAAGACACTACCAGGAGGTGATACTTCGGTGGCCCAAGGTCCAGAGACCAACAATGGAGGTCCCGAGCAGTCCGGTCTATAGCCAAATGCGAATAAACAGATTCCTTCAAAGGGAGGCTGTACTCCTTTAGCAGCTTCCGGAGACCCAGAAGCGCCGGATATATCGATGAACATGCTGCGGCAGGCGTCTGTCTCAGAGGAACATCGTACGTTGATGGGCACAGTGGTTGAAAAGGTCCTGTCCACGAAAAGCAGATTGAATGAGGCCTTCGTGGGCCTGCTAAGAGGCTTCGAGGTTTGTATTGTAACATGTTCGATTGTGTTTTATTCACAAAATACACCTATGTATAGATAGTAGCCCCTGAGACTCTCATTAGCTTCCCGATGGAGGCGATCAGAGGATCAAAAGATATGGCCAGGAAATAATCTGAACAATTGGAACACAAGCTGTGACCTCCCCGGTAACTGCCCGGACTACAGAAGTTGCGGATTTGCAACACAAGATTGATGAGGCGGATAATGATATCGTGCTTATCAACAGGCGACTTGACGAGGCACAAGGTATGTTTTTGGGGCAGCCATACTATGCACGTGTTTACAATATAAGCGTGATGCGAAGATTTGTTAATAAGATGTACATATCTGCAGATGGTGCTGCCGCGATCGAGATCCTTCGAGCTGAGCTAGCCCGGGCCAAGGAGCAGGCCCGGATTAGTAATGCGGCTGCCGAAAAGGCATCTGCCGAATTAAGGGCCGAACAGGCTGCTCGGCGCCAATATGAGTAGAAAATATCCTCGATGACGCTTGAAGTAAAGGAGGCCGCTAGCCGCTACAGATTTCTCGAGAGGGATAATAAATCCAAAACGACTGATCTTGACAAGGCCTAACAAGAGGCAAGAGAAGCCCGGTCCGGATCTAGAGCGGCCCGGGAGGAGATCCGGCAAGCTGGGGAGATCGCGGCTGGTAATCCCTTTTTATTGCAAACTAAGTTCGGCAATCCGAATTATGCCCTCCTTAATCAAGTGTGGAATTCTCCAGATGCTTTGTTGGATTTGCCGAAGAGTGCTTCCGATGCGGCGCAGTTTTACCAAGCGCAAGAAGGGTATGCAACGGAGAAGCTTTTCTGTTCGCAATTTGGTGCGTCAAAGTGTCCACTGTTGCTAAACGAGCAGATGACCCAATGGGCAAAACTGCACTGAATATCTGGCGCTGCCATGACAGACGTCGTAGTTCGGCTGTGGCCGGCCGAGCCAATTCCGGATAGTTAGTTTGGTTTGGTGCAGCGACTTGCTACCATGGTGCCGCGCATCGACGCCGTTAAGCGATCAACGTGCATTGAAGGTGCACGGATGGCCTTTGCCCGTGTGAAAACATACTGGACGAAGATGAAGGCCATCGATGTTGTAGCGAAGAGTCCACGCAAGGGCAAGGACCATCACGAACCAGAGCATTAGTTCGAAGATGTCTTAGAGGTTGCCCGGTTGATAGAGGGTCAGTGCTCGAAAGATATGATATTCAAGTGAGATGTATTGACATTCTAAAAACAGTATTATGAAATAATAAGTTTATTTTAGAGTTGATTAAAAGCTTTGAATCCTCCTGTGCGGCCGTTTTTATATAATCTGAAAGATTTCCAGTGTTCGGATAAGCAATTGATCACTCTTAACCCAACGTCTTGGTCCAAAAAGGAGGCGTCAATGCGGTGAACTAGGCAATCGGACTATAGGGCGTTAACAATTTCACTTAGCCATAGGAGTTTTATGGTGGACCTACGATATAGATCATGTTATGTACGCAGTTATCCCAATGCGGTGTGTTACATGTATGACCCAAAAGAAGGTCCTTCGTATAATATGGGGGAATATGAAAAGATCCCTTTAAGTCGTCGAGTGGTTGACCAGCTCTCGCCGCATCATGACAGTTAGTTTTCGGCTTTCTTTACTGAGGTGTTTGACCAGATGAACCGGAAACACAATTGCAGTAGTTCTCCCTTTACTACCCTAGCCGATAGTGAAGAACGTAAGGTAGCAAGCACTGGAGCCGGGCAACCCAACTATAGACCCAAGACATGATTCCGAGCTGATGCATATAAGGCCGAACTCGCGACGCCGAACTATGCTATGAAGCTGTTCAGACTTTGTTGGCAACTTATTTTGTTCCTATGTCAAGCCCCTAGCAAGGTATGCCAGGGTGGGTGTGTGAAACAACCAAAAGGAGTGAAATTTGGTTCTTTATAGAAAAGTGAATACTGGATACGGAGTATATTCACTAGAACCTAGGTGTCATGCCAATTGTAATTTTATTGATGATAACGCCACAACCCCGGCTATTTGACATGCCAGGGGTTGGTGGCTAAGGAAACAGGCACCTTACAGGCTCGAAAAATAGAGAGTGCTTTCTACAAAAAGTTATTTTGGACCTCCTGTCGCACGTCTACGCTGCCTTTCCTCATTGGAGGGGCTCCTTAACAATAGTAGCCTTTGGGTGAATTTATGAACCCGGACTCTGATACCGTCCATGAGATGACCAGCCTTTGCGCTACCTATGGCAAAGGATGATGGCAAAATAAAGAGTAATTTAGAAAAAGGGAAAAGGAAGTAGTTTATGGGAGTACTTGTAGATCCGTCCGTGTTATGCTTCCGCCGATGCCCAAGCTATTTGACATGCATAGTTATGTATGCGTGGAACATATTTCGTAGGTATATGAGGTGGAGAGCGGAAGCCGAACTACTAGTCCTGCTCCGAACTTGGTTGATCCTGTTGAATGGAGACCGGTGGCTTAATGGCCAACAATGTGTGCGGTTTAATGGGATCGCTTTGTACTTTGGCTGAGGGCGTCGTGGTGTGATCCTCAGTCCGGAGGGAGTGCTTCTCCTGCTCCCCTGTAGAGTTGTATGTCACGTATACCATGTTCACTGTTTTCACTTCAGGGGGAAATTGCTTCTGACCCCCGGTATTTGGTTGGTGACCCTCTTTGTTGTCGCTATCGCCCGACGGCCTCCTCCCTTTGTGTTTGGCGTTGAGCTTGCTGACCTACTTGAAGACCCAACAACTTCTGTTGGTATGATTAGCTGGTTTGTCGGGGTGGCCATGAATCTAGCAGGGCCGGTCCAATATCTTGTCTAAATTGGATGGTCCATCTTTATTTGCCTTGAATGGCTTCTTCCATTGACCAGATTTGGGGCCGCTGAATCCAACGTTGACCGCTGTGTCATGCGTTCTTTCGTTATCAGTGCGGCGCTTGTTTTTGCTGCGTCGTGGTTTGCCATTGCTACCCCAGACTTCGGAAGTGCCCGGATCGCTGGCGCTGTTGCTTCTACGAGCGAGCAACTGTCTCCTCCCGCGCAAAAACGGGTCATTAGAGCGGTAAGGGCTGGCATGGATTTTGGTTTTTCTTGACCGAGGTGGCGAGCGAGCCACTCATCCTGGACGCTATGCTTGAAGGCCGCTAGGGCTTCCGCGTCTGGACAATCGACGATTTGGTTCTTTTTAACTAATAACCTAGTCCAGAGTTTCCTGGCTGACTGTCCGGGTTGCTGGACAATGCGACTTAAGTCATCGGCATCTGGTGGCCGGACATATGTGCCTTGGAAGTTGTCGAGGAAAGCCTCTTCCAAGTCCTCCCAGGTGCCAATAGAATTTGTAGGCAGACTGTTCAGCTAGTGCCGAGCTGGCCCTTTGAGTTTTAAAGGGAGGTATTTGATGGCGTGGAGGTCATCTCCAAGAGCCATATGAATGTGGAGAATAAAGTCCTCGATCCACACCGCGGGGTCAGTTGTTCCATCGTATGATTCGATATTTACGGGTTTAAACCCTTCTGGGAATTCGTGATCCATTGTGCGGCGCCTCTATATCGGGTCGTATCGTGACATAGCTCCGATGGAGTCCGTCCGCGGTGTTCGGCCCGTGCCTGAGTAGGCTTGTCACATCGGAATGGATAGCCATCGACACGTGCCGAGGTACATCCTCGCGATCCGTAGATCGATCTAGTATGCCCTGTTCTATTGTTCAGGCCCTACCAGAGGTCATATGTGTGACCATGAGTTGTTTTATCTTTGCCTTTATAATGGGGCGGGGGGGGGGGGGCTGGTGTTCAGCTTGAGTTTCTGCTTTATCCTGACCACATGGTAGTCGGTCAGCCTCGTTGCGTGATGATGGTATGGGCTCCAGCTCCTCCTCATCGAACCGAGGTAGCAATTTGCGCTTCAGGCAACTTTTGGCTAGGAGCTTAAGGCCGTATTCTTCGGCTGTTAGGACATGAGTCCATCTATCATTTAACAGGTCTTGATCAGCTTGAAGTTTCTGCTGCTTCTTTTTCAGGCTTCTTGCAGTGGCTATTAGCTGGTGCTTGAGGCAATCCTGCTCGAGAGGTTCTTCAGGCACGATGAAATCCTCATTGCCGAGGCTCACCTCATCCTCGGAGAGTGGAAGATAATTACTGTCCTCCGAGTCTACGTTGATGGCCTGTTCGCCGGGGATAACTTTCCCATCTTCCCGTTCTTCTTGTTCAGGAGTTGCTTCAATGGGGTCTTCATTATCGTCGGCACCATCAGGAGTATTATCTTCTCCTGTGCCATTATTGCTATCTTTTGCACGACGTGACTTAGAGCGGCGCCGCTGACATCGGCGCTTAGGCTGTGTCCCAGGAGGTTTGTCCTTGACTGGATCTTCTTTGTCATTGTCGTTAGATTCTTTAGGCGTATCCACCTTATATACGTCGTACGAAGAAGTGGCTGTCCAGCGTCCGGTAAACGACGGGTTTTGTCCATGATCCTCGTCTACATCGTCGTCCATACTGTCGATGTCTTCGGAGCTGTAATCGAGCATGGCTGTTAAGTTTTCGATAGTGGCTACAAAGTGGGTGGCGGGTGGGGAGCGAAATTTCCTGTCATCAGCTTCTAGTTCGAACCGGATATAGTTCGGCTGTGAATCCCCCGCTAAGGATAGATTTTTTAATGAACTCAGCACATCGCCCAAGGGTGAGTGCCGGAAGATGTCCGCGGCACTGAATTCGGCGATCGATAACCGATCATGCTTGACATGCGCGGACGCACATAGTTCAGAACTTTTAACCGGAAACGAGCCCGAGGTTCTGGTGACACGGGCATTACCAGAGGTTAGGTCTGTGTGCGGCTCCAATGCCGTGGAGTCTGCGACTTCTGGGGCGGGGTTAAGCTTCCTGTCTTTGGATGGCGCGACCTGCTCCAGATCTAAGGCCAGAGCGGTTACATGTGCAATTTCCTGGGTATGGCCCGATGACAGATCTAAGTCACGTTCATCGAGGTGACGGGAAGCGATTGCCATGGTATCGAAACCGTCGAAGATCAAGTCTCCGCGGATATCTGCGACGTAGTTCAAGCTCCCGAATCTGACCTGACGGCCAGGGGCGTAGCTGTCGATTTGCTCTAGATGGCCAGGTGAGTTGGCCCGCAGTGCAAAGCCACCGAACACGAAGATCTGTATGGGGAGGAAGACCTCCCCTTGGACAGCGTCGTTGTGGATGATTGAAGGAGCCATCAAACCTTTTGAGGATGGCACAGTGGAACTCTCAATGAAAGCACCAATGTCGGTGTCAAATCCGGCGAATCACGGGTAGGGGGTCCCGAACTGTGCGTCTCAGGTCAATGGTAACATGAGATAGGGGACACGATGTTTACCCAGGTTCGGGCCCTCTCTACGGAGGTAATACCCTACTTCCTGCTTGATTGATCTTGATGAATATGAGTATTACAAGAGTTGATCTACCACGAGATTGAGATGGCTAAACCCTAAAAGCTTACCTTGTATGACTATGGTAATGATTGTGTTCTCTATCCGGACTAAGCCCTCCGGTTCATATAGACATAGGAGGGGACTAGGGTTGTACATGGTCAGTTACAGAGAAAGGAATCTTCATATTGGGTCACCAAGCTTGCCTTCCACGCCAAGGAGGGTCCCATACGGACACAAGAGAGAGTCTTCGGTCTTGTTTCTTCACATCCCATTAGTCCGGCCCATGTCCAACAGGCCAGATGCCCGAGGACCCCTTAGTCCATGACTCCCTCACCGGGTCCTCTTCCCAAATATTAGGCGGGAAGGGATCCCACAACGGCCAATTTGAAGGGGGACAACTAGTACAAGCTATCCTGACAAAAGTAGTCTTCGCCTGCCAAAGGCTTTAGTGATGACGTCGTCTTTGGCTCCACAGTGACCTCCGTCCTGCTGCCCTGCTGGTCTTGGTCTCGTTGCATCGATATGGAAACCTTTGCCTGATGCCTCGGGACTCCTCGCCTACACTTGCCCCCCTTTAACACCAAAGAGGAAATGAGGACACTACGTGTTGGCGACCGCCTGGCTCCAGTCGTCATGGCTTGCGTCACAGAAACCTCGCGAGGTGTCCCTTGCCTTGATCTCTCTGCCCCTTGCGAGCCAACCTGGTGAGGCCACCCCTGAGGAGGTCTTGCGCCGTCCGCCTCGTGAGGCTTGGCCCCTCGCGAGGGTCTTGAGTGTTTGTTGGTGAAGATAGGCCATACAAGGCCACTTGTGGAGCCACGCCATGGGCCGCAGGCAGGCAAGTCTGGGGACCCCTGTTCCCAGAATGCTGACAGTAGCCCCTGAGCCCAAGGCGCACTCGGGCTTGGCTTCGAGGTGAAGCCAAACAACAAGAGCGGAGCGCCACAGACCCCAACAGCCTGCGGCCACGGTCGGCGCGTGGCGATTGATTGGACGTGGGCGTCTCCGCTTCCCCATGCTGCCTCAGCAATTGCCCAACTTGACGAGTCCTCACTACATGCAGAAAAGATCATTATTACCTTAGATCATGGAGGCCGGCGGTTGGCCTCCCCTTGGCTATAAATGGGAAGAGGGTGTGGAGCCCTTGTCACCCATCTCGTCCTTCGCTTCCCTCGCTCCTTCTTGTCCCTCGCTTAGTTGCTTGCTGCATCGACCATGGCACTGATAGGGAGGTTCTCGATCGCGGGAAAGGGAAAGACTCCCCTTAACGAGCCCGAGCCACTCCCGCCGAAGAAGAGGCTGTCCCATCATCGCGTCATCGTCGTGAGGCCGGAAGTGTCGCGGCCATGGTACGAACGGCCGCCTCCGGGGTATCCATTGCCCTTGTATGCCCAAGATGAAGACTCCGGAGGGAGGGGCGGCGAGCGCCACCGCCCGCGCCAGGGCCACGGTCGCCGCACCGCGATGACGCACGCCGTTACCCTAGGGTCCATGATGCGGACTCCTCGCGTGAGTTCGTGCTGTGGGCGGAGATGCCTCAGAGCACTTGGATTCGCTTCCCGCAGTTCTTCGCCGCCGAGAGGTGCCCTTGAGCTTTGGCTGTAGCACGCCGACTCCGACGCCCCTGCGACTGGAGCGGAGGTCGAAGCCGTCTCCTCCCGGAGGATCTTCATGACTCGTGGCTAGGGTGAGGTCGCCCGAGCCTGCCGTGCGGAAGGCGCCCTCACCATCCACTTCAGATATGACAGCGCTTCCATGATGTTCTTCAAGGTCTTCGACGAAGTAGGCTGCCGCTTGGAGTGCTACCCTGTAGAGGGTCGCCAGGACGGCGTAGCGGCTGGCGCCGGGCCGGCCGCTTGCCTCGCTCGCAGCTCCTCCAGCGACAGTGGTGACTCCTGTTGGTCCAGCGATTCTCCCGAGCTCTTCGAGTCTCCAGAGATGAGCGACGACAGCTACGTGCCCCCGAGTTCTCGCCGGGCCCGGAGCAAGGCCGCAGCGTCCGGTCGCCGCCATTGCTGATCTGGATGGGGTTGGCGCCGGCCTCTGGGGGCCCACTGTTGATAGAGCTCCTAGGAATTCCCTTCTTTTTGTTCCCTGCGAGGAATCAAAACGGACCCCGCGTAGCATTTGTAATGTCTTTTGTCGATATTATCCTTATTATGAAAATTTGCAAATGCATGTCCTGCTGAGGCTCGGTCTCCCCTTTCCAACCCCGCGACAGCTTGGTGCTCTATGCCGACAGGTCCCGGTCCCCAGGCAGGCTGTAGCCGTCACTGGTATGCCAGGTCGTGATGCTGTAGTCAAGGCCAGGAGGTGAGCCGCCTGAGGTCCAGTAAGAGCTCCTGAAGCACGATGCTCAAGAGGTCCCCCTTAGCGGGCAAGCAGCTACCTGAGGATGGGATAGTGTCGGGTGGTAGGTGCGACATATGCCAACGGGTGGCTTATCATTGTGGGAGCCAATAAGACGTCGCCGGTGCCTGGAAACGGGATGAGGCGAAGACAAGCTCGCCGATGTACTTTACCCAGCTTCAGGGCTCTCCATGGAGATAACACCCCTACTGCTGCTCTGCGGGGTCTCCGCATGATCACTAGATGAACAAGTAGCTACACAATGCTCCTTGAGCTGTTTTGGTGGAAGGAGCAAGAAGGGCACGGCTAGCTCGCTTCCTCTCCTCGTATGGTGTCTAAGACTAGCTTGGGGGTCGAACCCTTTGCATGGGTGCACCAGGGGGTTTATATAGGCCTGCCCCCCGGGGGTACAATGGTAATCCGGCTGAGTGCGGGGCCCAGCTGTCTATGACTATGCTCGCCGGCTTCTGCGCCGACCATTGGGGCCCGCCGACTGGTGGGTCCCGCCGGCTGCCGGCATCCTGGTTGACAGGCGGGCCCCACCGTCCAGGGCCTGGTCGGTGGCTGGTTACTGTTGCTCCGTGCTGATGACGCAGGTTTGGTCGGGGTAAGCGTGGCTACAGTACCGCCGCCCTGGCGGGCGATTACTGTAGCCCCGCCGTGTCTTGTCTCCTTAATGGGCATCTCCTTCGAGGAGGATGGCAGGCCGGCTATGGGGGCCGGCTCTCCATCGAGCCGACTTGGGAGGAGGTGCGGCCGCCTTCGGTATCTCTCTGCCCGAAGGGGTCCACCGCCTCGGGGGCCACACTGGTGGCCCGTCGTGGACCGCGTCAGGGCCGCCGTGGCAACAGTGCCGCGCCGGACGGGTCGTGGCCACCCGTACGGCGCACTGTGCTGGGCGTGCTCCGGGTTTTGGGGGTGGCAGGCTTTACTGTAACCACACCCCGCTTCATCATTGTTGGGTGGACGCAGACTTCGCGGGTACGGTCTTGACTGCTTTATGGGAGCCGGCTTCTTGGAGTCGGCCTACTTGTCGCCGACTTCTCGAAGTCGGCCCTCCCACGGCCTCCTTCATAAGGACTAAAGGCGGGCCGCCCCCCGAAGCCGGCCTAGAAGATAGCCGACAGGGGGAAGGCGGCCCCAGGTCTTGAGTTCTTTTGAGAGCCGGACGGGCTCATAATTTTTTCAGAAGGGCCAGGGGAAGCCGGCTAGGCTACCCATGGCTATTTACTCCGACAGTAGTCCCCGAAGCTGGGCGAGCTTCGAGGCGGATAGAGGGACGAGAAGCTTGGTCAGCTTCTTATCCCGAGGAGCCGGCTTCACTAGCGTAGGTCGTTTTCAGAGAGTTCTCGTATCTTGCGGCCAGGACGGTGGCCGACTTGCATGCTGATTGTGGGCCCCCCGTGGGCCACGTGGCGGCGGAATCCTGCCCACGCACGCGCGCGGGAGGACGCCGCCACAGGCCCGGGCCCGCCACTCCCTGGCCTCGGCCTGAGCGCTGATCTCCTGCGGCCCAGGGAGACGGCTCGTCTTCCTGTGGCACCTTGAATTCGCCATTAGGGCGCAATAAACGCGGGTCCTGGGGAAATGGGCACGATCGATCCCCACGTTCCCCCACACCGCGCCTCCTCGGCTCCGCCACCCGAGCCTACAAGTAGGGGGAGGAGGGGGAGAGGCAGAGGTTCACTCGCTCTCCTACACTCTGTCCCTCCTCGTCTTCTTTCTTCTTCTTCCTCTCGCTGCCGTCGCAGCTTCTCACCGCAGCACCCCCACCGCGCCCTGCCCCATGGCGTTATCAAGCTCATGGGACGGCTCCAACGTTGACCACGAGCAAATGGAGTTCCTCCGCCAGACGCGGCGCCTGCCCGGCGCCAATCTTGTGCAAGTTCGCCTGGCACCCGTGACGGAGGTCTCGCCGGAGCCGGAGGAAGGCGAGCGGGTCGTCTTCCGCTCGCATTTCTTGCGCGACTTCGGCCTGCCGGCGAGCGGGTTTCTGCGCTCCTTCTTGGAGTTCTACAATTTGCAGCTGCACCATCTCACGCCCAACGCGGTGATGCTCCTGTCAGCCTTCGTCTCCCTCTGCGAAGGCTTCTTGGGCGTGCTCCCCACGCTGGAGCTCTGGGGGGAGTTCTTCCAGAGCAAGCTCGGCACCGTCACCGCCGGCGTGCCTGCCCCCTGCGGAGCCTACATCGCCATGAGGAGGTCAGGCGATAACAATCCGTTCCCCTCCACCCCTCTAATCCAGTCGGTGAAGATCTGGCAGAAGTCATATTTCTACGTGAAGAACGCCGGCTCGCCCCCGAGAGGAGACAACGTCAATCTGCTGGCCTACGTAGCCGGCCCGCCGGCTGGGAGGCAGCCGTCGTGGAGTTATCGGTCCAAGTCCCTGTCTCCGGCTGGGAACGCCGCCATCTCCCGGCTTCGAGTGATGATCCAGTCGGAGGGTCTGCACGGAGCCGACCTGGTGGCCGCCTTCGTGGAGCGCCGAATTCTCCCTCTTCAAAGTCGGCCCCACATGATGTGCCAGATGAGCGGCCGCTTTGACCCAAGCCGGCTGAGCACGCGGGAAATGCCGCATGCGGAGGTGGCGCTCATGGTCAACTACATCGCCAACTGCAAGCTCGCCGGGGACTGGCAATACGGCAAGGCGCCGTACTCTCGCGCCAATCCTCCACCTGTGGTAAGCTTCTTTCTTCTATCTTCTTTTTGTTGTCAGCCGACTCCATGATGGCCGGCTTCTGATCAACCGGCTCTTGTTTGCAGAATCCCCTTCTTCCACCATCGGCTGGGGCGGCAGGGATCGAGCGTCAGTACGCCCCCGATCGAACAGTGGACGATGTTGACGATCCGGACTTGGGGGCAGCCGCCATGGAGGAGGCCGTGGTGGGGGACAACATTGAGCCCGGAGGCACGGTGCTTTCTGCCAGCTTCGAGGACTGGCCGGATGACGCCGACGCCGAAGAAGTCCCACGTCGCCAGCCGGCACCCGACCGCCAAAACGCGGGCTCGTCTGCTGCGCCGGCTGCAGGCGGCGGCGCTCCGAAGCGCCGGGCCGCGTCAGCTCTCTTCGGCAATCGACCGAAGAAGCCAAAAACCTCCGCCGCAGCGAAGGCGGCCCGCTTCCGGAAAGCGGTGAAGCAGCCCCAGGCGGTCTCGGCGTAAGCATCCAATCGCTTGTATGTTTGTTTTGCTGTGCTCTTCTGTTTGAATCATTCTTCCTGACTTGTCTCCGTTTTCTGAGAAGGGTGCCGCTTTCTCTGGAGCGGGGCCCAGGCGGCTCTGTTGTCGGGCCGGCTGGAGGGTCTTCGGGCTCCCGCCACGTGGATCCCCGCGCCGATCTCATGGAAGCCACAGAGCGGAATGCTCGTGAGGCGCGGGAGGAGAGGGAGGCGGCGGATCGGGAGGCAGCCCAGGCGGCGAAGGAGCGGGCCGAGGCGGCGGCCAGGGCTCAGGCGGAGCGGGCGACTGCGGAGACAGAGGTGGAGGGCTCGCGCGACCAACCCCCGCTGCTCGCCATCCCACTCTGATCCGTAGCCCCGGACACCCCATTGCCCCTGGCGGAGGAGATCATCCAAGACCCGCCGCCGGTGCAAAGGGAGGAGCTCTTCGAGGTTTTCGCAGGGAGGACGCCGCCGGTCGCGCCAGTCGGCGCGGGCCAAGGCGGCCAGTCGTTGACGGCGCCAATGGAGCCGACCAGGGGCGCGCCTGAAGTCCGAGCCGGCCTTGAAATACAGCCGGTGACGCGTCAGCGCGCAGGGGGAAGCGCCGCCCCGCCTGGGTCGCGCCAAGCCGCAGGCGCCGGCCAGTTGGCGGAGGCCTTGGAGGCGGCCAACTCCGGTATGTCCGGGTGGACTCCCAGTGCGGGGACCGGCGAGCTGAATGTGGCGGCCCAAGAGGTCCGGAGTCGGCTGCGAGCTCAGGCCGGCCTCCTGCAGCAATACACGCAGGAGTTCCTGTCGACGCGAGCCGCCATCCGGGTAAGTTTTTTGCTCTTGACCGCTCTGGTTCCTTGATTTCTTCCGTGGGGGCGCGTCAGCGCACCCACTGGGTGTAGTCCCCGAGATTCGGGTCGACTGTTGCGCAGTCGGGTCGGATCTTTCTTGGCGACCGTCTCATATTTGCTTTCTATCTTGACTTCCAGGAATATCATAATTCCCGTGCTGCCGCCTTCAACTCCCAGGCTCAGGAGTTGGGTCAGAAGATCGACGACCTGACCAACAGCCGAAGTAAGTGTTTCTTTTTATCTATTTCCTGTGGGGGCGCATCAGCGCACCCACTGGGTGTAGTCCCCGAGATTCGGGCCGACTGCTGAGCAGTCGGGTCAGATCTTCCTTGACGACCTTTCCCTCATTGGTTTTTTCTTTTTGTCTTTTGCTCTTTGCAGGAGCCAACGCCGACTTGCGGAGAGAGCTTGGCGAGGCGCAGACCGCCCTTCGTACCAGGGACGCCGAGTACGCCACCTTGGCCCAGGAGCGCGACCGCCTGGCCAAGAAGCTGGCTGATCAGGAAGAAAGCCACAAGGCAGCCCTGCAGAAGGTGCAGGAGAGCGAGGCCGCCCTGAAGGCGGAGTTTGAGACCGAGGCGGCGAGCTGGGCTGAGACTCGCCAAGCACTGGATGCGGGCTTCGGCCGCATTGAAGACTTGATCGATGGTAAGCTGCTTTTCTCGCCCCTCTTCTGCCTACTGGCCGCCTGGGGTCGTGGGCTGAATTGTGCTGCCGCCCATTTTCTTGTGCAGATTACTTTCCCGGCCATTCCACCCTCGCTGCCCAAGCCATCGAGGCTCATCGCGAGGCGCGCCGTCAGGCAGGCGTCAACGTCGCGCCGGACGCAAATCGGACGCTGGAGGAGCAGCTCGTGGCCATCCAAGCGCGGCTGCAGCCGGCTCACCGGATGCTTCGTCGGCTTCAACATGCCGGGGCACAGGTGCTGGCCGCCCTCTGGCCCGGCCAGACGATCCCCCGCACCCCAAGCCGGACCGCCGACTGGCTGGAGGTCGCAGTCAGCCGTTTCAAAGCTTGGAAGGCGTCGGCGGCCCGCCTTGGAGCCGGGCGGGCGTTGGAGTTCGTCCGCGCCTGGTACCCAGGGCTAAGCCTGTACCAGCTACGTACTTGGAGGCTGGAAGCCGACGCGGAGCTGGAGGAAGTGCGGTCGGCAATCGCCCAGCGCGCCTCGACGATCGCTGAGTGTACCGACATCAGTGTCTTCGCGCCTGGGATCAATGACGACGGCGTTGCTCAGCCGGAGGACTGGTTCGGCCTGGACCCGGCGGTGGGCGAGGACTCGGCCGAGGAGATCGCCTCCAGCGATGAGGGTGAGGATGACGAGGACGAAGACGGCGAAGACGCCGAGCCGGCTAGCGGAACAACCGGCCAGCCTCCAGCTGATCGTGCCTCCAGCAACGAGGCGCGTGGAACCGCGCCCTCTGCAGGAGGCGGTGATCAAGCCGAAGTTCACCAGCCGGCCGCTCCCTCAGCCGACGCAACCGTCTCCACCGACCAGCCCAGCTCGTCAACTGCTCCACCAGCTTGACTTGCCTTCTTTATTTTTCCTGCTTGTCGTCTTTTGGAACAATCTTTTAAGGTTTTGCAATTCCACCCGCTGGGGGTGTATCAAACTATGTTGGATGTCGGCCTCTTAGAGGTCTTTTTATGTAAACATTATGGTGTGCATGTTTGGTTTCCATACACGTACGCTTTTCATCCTTAGGCTTTTTTCCTTTGCCGCCTTCCCACTTTTGGGGAGTCAAGTACTCAAGCTTTCTTAGATTGAAGTGAAGTGAATGAAAACCGGCCGGCCGGCTACTCTGGTAGTCGGTCGGCGGCAGGCGGCAAACCGGCTCCTGTTATATTAGTCCACTGGTCCCTAGCCATTTTTCGTGTGTGCACCCTTTCCTGCTTTTGACTCTTGCCAGCCGAACAGCCGGTTCTTCGAACTACGGCTTTGGCAAGAGCTAAGCCTGGGTGTCGGCACACTACTTGCCTGACTACGGGTAAGACTTCTAATATAACTTTAGTCGGTTAGTCCCCGGGCCGACTGGTCGAACCCGGTGCCGGACAGAATAAATAAATGAAATGACAAGGTCATAAGCATGATATTGTTCAGTCATAGATAAAATATGGCAGTCCCCGAGTCCTCCTCGGGGGGCCTATTGTCTCATACTTAATACAAAAGTTAACGTGATACATACTGCATTTCAACTGTAAAATCTTCGAAGGAGATTGGCGTTCCATGGTTGTTCCGACTCCTTGCCCGAGTCGTCTCTCTTGCGTGCCTTGGGTTTCTGTGCGTCAATTAAGTAGTAGGAGTCATTGCCTAGAGCTCTGCTGATGACGAAGGGGCCTTCCCAGGGGGCCGAGAGCTTGTGTTGGCCGGTTGTTCGCTGGATCAGCCGGAGCACAAGGTCGCCCTCCTGGAAGGATCTTGGCCTGACCTTGCGACTGTGGTAGCGACGCAACCCCTGCTGGTAGATGGCAGACCGGCTGAAGGTTAACAGCCGGCCTTCTTCTAGCAGGTCGACGCCGTCTTCTCGTGCTTCCTTGGCCTCCGCCTCTGTGTACGTGGTCACCCGAGGTGAGTCGAACTCGATGTCAGTTGGGATGATTGCTTCGGCACCGTACACGAGGAAAAAGGAGTGAAGCCGGTTGACTTGTTTGGGGTGGTGCGCAGACTCCAGAGGACAACCAGCAGCTCATCGAGCCAACAGCCGACTGAACACTCCAGAGGTACGACCAGTCGGGGCTTGATGCCGGAGAGGATGAGGCCGTTGGCTCGCTCGACCTGGCCATTTGACTGTGGGTGGGCGACGGACGCCAAGTCCAGCCGGATACCTTGTGCAGCGCAAAAATGTGCCAAGGCTCCTTTGGCAAAATTTGTGCCATTGTCGGTGATGATGCTGTGTGGCACGCCGTACCGAGTTGTTATGTCTACGATGAATGTCACGGCAGTCGGCCCATTCAGCTTCTTGATCGGCTTTGCCTCAATCCACTTGGTGAATTTATCTACGGCGACGAGCAAATGTGTCATGCCGCCGCGCGCCGTCTTGAATGGGCCCACCATGTCTAATCCCCAAACGGCGAAGGGCCAAGTGATGGGGATGGTCTTGAGTGCCGAAGTCGGCATGTGTTGCTTGGAGCTGAAAAGTTGGCATCCTTTGCAGTGCTTGACTAATTCTTTGGCGTCATCCAAAGCAGTCGGCCAGAAAAAGCAATGGCGGAAAGCTTTGGCGACAAGTAATCTTGAGGCGGCATGGTGGCCGCATTCTCCTTGGTGTATATCTCTGAGGATTGCAATGCCCTTCTCTTGCTTGACGTACCGTTGGAGGACTCCAGTGACACTGCGCTTGACCAGTTCTCTGTTGACGATCGTGTATGCTCCGGCTCGACGTTTGACTTGTCTCGCTTCTGTTTCGTCAGCCGGCAGATCTTGGTTTACTAGGAAGTTGAGGATGGATTGAGCCCATGATGGAGCTGCGACTTCCCCTACTGCCAATGTGGCTACTGCGACCAGGGTGGGCGGGTTGGGTGATGAAGTGCTGGAGTCGGCCGCCGACTGCTGCGTTGACGTAGTCCCCGGGCCGGGTGCGGCAGTCCCCGGGCCGGCTACTGCAGCCCCCGGGTCGAGTACTGAAGTCGCCGGGTAGCCTGCTTGGTTCTTCGAGCCGGACCCGGCCCCGTCGGGGTTGGGCGGCACGAAGATGGAGTCGGATTCTGGAGACGGCTTGATGGACGGCTTGAGGAGGCGTTGAAGAGCGACGCCGGTTGGTATTGCTTGCCGAGTGGGGCCTATTCGGGCCAGGGCATCGGCTGGCTCGTTGTCGGCTCGCGGTACATGGAGGAACTCGCATCCTTCAAAGTATCCACTGATTTGCTGCACCAGGAAGCGGTAGCTTGCCATGTTTGCGTCCTTGGCATCCCAGTCGCCGGATGATTGTTGAACCACCAAATCCGAGTCGCCATAACATAGGATCCGGCGGATGCCGAGTTCCTTGGCAAGCCGGAGCCCATGTATGAGCGCCTCGTATTCGGCTACATTGTTGGAGGCGGCGAAGTGGATCTGCAGCGTGTATCTAAGCTTGTCACCCTTGGGAGAGGTAAGGACGACGCCGGCTCCCAAACCGGTGCGCATCTTGGACCCGTCAAAGTGCATGCGCCAATGGGTGGAGTCAGGAGCCGGCGGCAGGTATTGGGTCTCGGCCCAGTCGACGAGGAAGTCGGCCAATGCTTGGGACTTGATGGCGGTGCGGGGCTGGTAGAAGATTGTGTAAGGGGCCAGCTCGATGGCCCACTTCGCCACCCGGCCGGATGCATCCCGGCTGCCTATGATCTCGGCCAGCGGGGCAGTGCATACGACCGTGATGGGATGCTCTTGAAAGTAGGGCTTCAGCTTCTTGGCGGTGAAGTACACGCCGTAGCACATCTTCTGGTAGTGCGGGTAGTTCTGTTTTGAGGCGGACAACACCTCACTCAAGTAATACACCGGCCTCTGGACCGGCTGGGCTCGGCCTTCTTTTGGGCGTTGGACTACGATGACGGTGCTGACCACCCGGCTGGTTGCGGCAATGTAAAGGAGCATGGGCTCTTTCTCAGTCGGCGCCGCCAGGACAGGCGGCGTGGCCAACATCTTCTTCAGCTCGTGAAAGGCTTGATCGGCTTGGTCGTTCCACTCGAAGTGAGTGGTCTTCTTCATGAGGCGGTAGAGAGGGAGGGCTTTCTCTCTGAGCGGGCTGATGAAGCGGTTCAAAGAGGCCAAGCACCCGGTGAACTTCTGGATTTCTCGAAGCTTGGTGGGGATCGCCATTCTCTCGATGGCCTTGATCTTCACCGGGTTGCACTCGATGCCGCGTTCGGAGACCAGGGAGCCTAGGAGCTGGCCGGCTGGCACTCCAAACACGCATTTCTCGGGGTTGAGCTTGATTCAGAACCGGCGCAGGTTCTCGAACGTTTCTTTCAGGTCTTCCAGCAAGGTGCCGCGCTTCACCATGACATCGTCTACGTAGACATGAGCGTTTTTGCCGAGTTGCGTGAGGAGGCACTTCTGCATGCAACGCTAAAAGGTGGCACCGGCATTCCTCAAGCCGAATGTCATGGTCAGGTAGCAGAAGGCTCCAAATGGCGTGATGAAGGCGGTCTTCAAGCGGTCATCCGGGTTTAGTTTTATCTGGTGGTATCCTGAATAAGCATCCAAAAAACTCAACAGTTCGCATCCGGCTGTGGAGTCTATTACTTGGTCAATTCTTGGCAGGGCGAAGGGATCTTTGGGGCAGGCTTTGTTGAGGCTTGTGTAGTCTATACACATGCGCCACTTGTTATTCTTCTTCAGCACGAGAACCGGGTTGGCAAGCCACTTTGGTAAGAAAACTTCCATGATGAAGCCGACTGCCAGAAGCCGGGCTATCTCCTCCCCTACAATCCTTCTCTTCTCCTCTGACAGTCGGTGGAGAGGCTGCTTGACTGGTTTTGCATCTTCTCGCATGTGTAGCTTGTGCTCGGCGAAATCCTTCGGAACACCCGGCATGTCCTTGGGGGACCATGCAAAGATATCCCGATTCTCACGGAGGAAATCGGCGAGCTCGCCTTCCTATTTGCTGTTCAGGCTTGCCCCAATGACGGCAAACCTCTCGGGGTGCTCGGGGTCAAGAGGTATCTTCTTGGTTTCCTTGGCCGGCTGGAAAGATCCTTGGGCATCATGCTCCTTGGAGTCGGTGGGCTGGCTTAGCTGCTTGCTGGCCAGGGCCACGACCCGGCCGAGCGTCTTCTTTTCTTCGGCAATCACAAGGGACTCGGCCAGTCGGCTGCTGGCCGCAGCGCACTCGGCAGACTTCTTGTAATCGCCGGCTATGGTGATGATGCCCTTGGAGCTTGGTATCTTCATCTTGAGGTACGCGTAGTGGGGGACCGCCATGAACTTGGCCAAGGCGGGTCGGCCAAGCAATGCATGGTAAGGGCTCTCCAGGTCCACCACTTCGAACCAGATCGCTTCCCGGCGAAAATGCTCCTTCTCCCCAAAGAGTACGTCGATCTTGATCTTGCCAATGGGGGCGCAGGACAAGCCGGGCACGATGTCGTGAAACACTGTCCGAGTCGGCACAAGCTGCTTCGTCTTGACACTTAACTTCTCCAGGGTGTCGCGGTACAGGATGTTGATGCTGCTTCCGCCATCTATCAGCACGCAGGAGAAGCGGGCGGCGCATCTGTCCATCGCGAGGGTGGCCTCCAGGACCAAAGCATAGGAGCCGGGGGACGGCATCACCTCTGGGTGGTCGGCCCGGCTCCAGCTGATGGGTTTCTCTGACCAATGCATGTGTCCGCCTGGGTTAGCAGCGACCACACTGACTTCCTGATGCTCTCGGCGCTTGCTGCGCCGGTCTTTGGGCTGGCTCGTAGAGACGATGTAGGATGCTTGCTCGTCGGGGAATTCGTCCTGCACGGCGCCGACTGCGGGCCGGGCGGCCTGAGGCGACGGAGCCGGAGGCGGCGGGCCGGCAGGAGGAGTCGGCGTGAGCCCTTTGCCCTTGGAGATTCGGGCGAGCCAGTTACACTTCCGGGTTGTGTGGTTGGACGGCTTCGCGCCGCTATGGAACTTGCACGGGGCGTCAAGAGTTTGCTCGTAGGAGAAAGCCGGCTGCCAAGCCGGCCGGCCACCCTTGGGCTTCTTGGGTGCGGGCCGCCCTTCAGGCGGCGTGTCTTCAACCGTGGCCACCTGCCGGTTAACGGGAGGCGGTGCGGGGCTTTACGCTTTTGGTCGTTCGGGTGCTGGCGTCGGCCGAAATCTCCTGCCGGCGTCTTGGGCGCCGGGTTAAGAACTTTCCCGGACGCGTCTACCCGGAGCTTGGTCTTCATCGAAGAATCGGCGGTGGCGTATCTGTCGGTGATGTTCAGAAGCTCGTCGAGGGTAGTCGGCTCGTCGCAGAGAAGCTTGTGCTTGAGGAGGGTTCCTTCTCGGCACCCGGCAGTGAAGTATTCGATGGCCTGCACCTCGTGCACCCCTTCACAAGAATTGCGAAGCTCGGCCCAACGCGTGAGGTAGTCGCGAGTGGACTCGGCTGGGCCCTGTACGCACAGGGAGAGCTACCTGGGCTTGGGAGCCCGCTTGTAGGTGCTGGTGAAGTTGCGAACGAAGGCTTTAGTGAAATCCACCCAGCTGTTGATGCTAAGAGGCTTGAGGCTATTAAGCCAAGTCCGTGCCGTGCCCTGCAGCATGAGGGGCACGTACTTCACGGCAACCCGCCGGTTGCCGTTGGCTATGCTGACCGCCGTGGAGTAGTCAATCAGCTAGTCTTCCGGCTTCACGGAGCCGTTGTATTTGGGCGTGTCTCTTAGGAGCGAGAACCCTTTGGGGAAGGGCTCGTCGCGGATGCGGGGGCAGAAACAGGGCGGGCCGACATCGTCTTCTTCTTCCAGCGCCAGGGATCAGGCCAGGCGGTCGATCCGATGGCGGGCGTCATTCTCGCCGACTCCTTCACGGTGACCTAGTCGGCCGCTGAGAGTCGAATGCGCCACTGGCGGTGGAGTGGGGTATCTTTCTCCACGAGCCCGAGGCGGAGGCGGGCTGCCCGCCATTCCATGGCTCGGGGACGGCCGTCCGCGTCGCGCTCGATGGAGATTCGGGTCCGGCTTCGGCAGGAAGCCGGCTCTTTCTCGCGCCGCGCGCGGGTGTTACTCTTAGTCGGCATCCGGGACGTCGCGCCGTGATCCCGACGCGGGGTGGGCTTCCCGCGCGGGCGCCGGCCTCGTGCCGCTGAGCGGCCGCGTCAATCAGTTGCTGTATGCGTCGGGTCATGTGGGGGAGGTTTTCGGCCTCCAAGCCGTCCAACTCGTCCACGGCCGCCTGGGCGGCGCGCAGGTTCTCGAGCAGAGTGGCATAGACCGGGCAGTCGACTCCCAGTGTGTCGGCGATGACGGCGCCGCGTTGCCTGATAGCACCAGCCCGGCTTGGGCCAGCCGGGGCCGGCGTGCCGAAGGCGGCGCGGTCAGCTTCGCGCTGGTAAGCCTCAGTGAGGCGTCTCACGGAAGCTAGCCTCCGGCCCTCCGCGAGGAGGGCGAGACGGCGTGCCTCCAGTGCTTCATCGTCGGCATCAGCCGGGAGGGGGACGGACAAGTCGTGGGCCGCCGCGCGCGGGGCGTCGTGGGCGCTCTCGTCGGCCGGATCGCCATGGCCGATAACCATCACCTCAGTGGTGACAGTATCGCGATCGTCGGTCCGAGGGAGCGGGTCGTTGTAGATCGTGACGTTGGTGGGGAAGGTGTCATAGGAGGCCGTGTCGGAGTCGACAGAGTCACCAGGCATTGGGTCGGTGGAGCCAACCGACTCCAGATCCGCAGCAGGCTCGCTGGAGACATGGAGTTGGCCAAGGAGGTTGGCGAGGTGGTCGGTGCCCGCATCGGAGGCAAGCTCGTCGGAGATGCGGGCCTCGTCGAGGAGATCGGCGAGGCTGCTTGCCGCGCAGATGCTGGCGACGCCTTGCAGCGCGTCATGGCAAGCGCCATCGGGCATGCCGGGATGGCTACGCTCGCTAGGGAGGAAGAGGGTTCCCGTCCAGAACAGGTCTCCGGACGACGGTGCACCTGGCCCCAAGGTGGGCGCCAAATGTCGGGTGGTAGGTGCGACATATGCCAACGGGTGGCTTATCATTGTGGGAGCCAATAAGACGTCGCCGGTGCCTGGAAACGGGATGAGGCGAAGACAAGCTCGCCGACGTACTTTACCCAGCTTCAGGGCTCTCCGTGGAGATAACACCCCTACTGCTGCTCTACGGGGTCTCCGCATGATCACTAGATGAACAAGTAGCTACACAATGCTCCTTGAGCTGTTTTGGTGGAAGGAGGAAGAGGGGCACGGCTAGCTCGCTTCCTCTCCTCGTATGGTGTCTAAGACTAGCTTGGGGGTCGAACCCTTTGCACGGGTGCACCGGGGGGTTTATATAGGCCTACCCCCCGGGGGTACAATGGTAATCCGGCTGAGTGCGGGGCCCAGCTGTCTGTGACTATGCTCGCCAGCTTCTGCGCCGGCCACTGGGGCCCGCCGACTGGTGGGTCCCGCCGGCTACCGGCATCCTGGTCGACAGGCAGGCCCCACCGTCCAGGGCCTGGTCGGTGGCTGGTTACTGTTGCTTCGTGCTGATGACGCAGGTTTGGTCGGGGTAAGCGTGGCTACAGTACCGCCGCCCTGGCGGGCGATTACTGTAGCCCCGCCGTGTCTTGTCTCCTTAATGGGCGTCTCCTTCGAGGAGGATGGCAGGCCGGCTATGGGGGGCCGGCTCACCATCGGGCCGACTTGGGAGGAGGTGCGGCCGCCTTCGGTATCTCTCCGCCCGAGGGGGCCCACCGCCTCGGGGGCCACGCTGGTGGCCCGTCGTGGACGGCGTCAGGGCCGCCGTGGCAACAGTGCCGCGCCGGACGGGTCGTGGCCACCCGTACGGCGCACTGTGCTGGGCATGCTCCGGGTTTTAGGGGTGGCAGGCTTTACTGTAACCATGCCCCGCTTCATCATTGCTGGGTGGACGCGGACTTCACGGGTACGGTCTTGACTGCTTTATGGGAGCCGGCTTCTTGGAGTCGGCCTACTTGTCGCCGACTTCTCGAAGTCGGCCCTCCCACGGCCTCCTTCATGAGGACTAAAGGCGGGCCGCCCCCCGAAGCCGGCCTAGAAGATAGCCGGCAGGGGGAAGGCGGCCCCAGGTCTTGAGTTCTTTTGAGAGCCGGACAGGCTCGTAATTTTTTCAAAAGGGCCAGGGGAAGCGGGCTAGGCTACCCATGGCTATTTACTCCGACAGATAGGGAGGCGACGTTGCCACAACAGGGCAGCGAAAGGCGAGGATCTTATGCCGTAGCACTGGGTTGGTCCAGGCGCAAGACTTATCTTGGCATTCCGGAGCTGGTTCCTCGTGTTGTGCCAGATTTGGGTGCCGACCACTGTTGGGTAGCTAGGTTGGGCCCATGCGAGCCTCCTCTCCTCCATGCTCTCCTGTGTGCTTTGCATCCTCAGGTCCCGGCCAGGTCGCGATTAAATGGACAAGGCCAGGGGTGAGGGCTGGAGAGCCAGTAAGAGCTCCCGAGTCGCGATGCTGAGGAGTTTTAACGTGAAGCCAATTGCATGGGAAAAGAGAGAGAGTCCGCGGTACCACCCGCTGCAGTCCTCAGGAAGTTCCTGCAACTTAGCACGAGGAAGGGCACAAATCACGATGGTGATTGCTGGTCCGTCACTGGTATGTGGGAGGGGACTCCCTTCTACGGAGAGCCCTCGGGGCGTGTACAGCCCCGCCCTGACGCGTGGCTTGCATGGCATGGCCAGACGAGGTGTGTCTGGGCACTCGTGAGCCAGCGCAGGACTCACGAGGCCCTACCTCAAGGCGGGTTGCGCCTGATCTTGGTTCTTGATGGCTGTGGCGTTCCTCCGAGATGGTTAGACTGCCTGCGCCGAATGAATTTCCTAAGGCTATCTCACGAGAAGGCCAAGCACCAACGACCCCAGGAGGTGACGTGAAAGGGGCCGGCCCGCCAGACAGAGCTCAGCCATTGGATCTATCGACGCTACAGGGACGGGCCCGAGCACAGACGCCGTGCCTAGCCTTCCTATGCAAAGGATCCTAAAGAAAGACGATAGTCGCAAGGCTCCCGTGGTGGGTGGCAATCAAGCAGGTGATAACCATAAATAGATTATGCATGAGAAGCAACTGGCTCAAGTAAATGCAAGAACAATACATGCCACTGGGTCAGACCCAAGCGGCCTGGGGATGATGCAGCCCAAGGGGCGCCCCAGCACACTACTAGAAAAATGGCTATAGCTAATATGGACATTAATGGCGCACCATGTATGTGGTGCGCCATTGCTATATAGCAGTGGCGCACTAGATACAGGTACACCATTATTGACATATTACTAATGGCGCACCTAGTGTGTGGTGCGCCATTACTAGTTTTGAAAAAAATAAAGAAAAATTGTTAGCAGTGGCGCACCAGGGGATATTGCGCCATTACTAGTTGACATAGTAATGGCGCACCTATACAAAGTGCGTCATTACTATGTTTATGACTGGGTCAAACCTTGGTCAAACTTAGTAATGGCGCACTTTGCATAGGTGGGCCATTACTATGTCAAACTTAGTAATGGCGCACCTACACAAAGTGTGCCATTACTAACTTTGACCAAATGCACCCACCTCCCCACCCCCCGTGGACCGCCTTTTCAGTTTAAAATAAATAAAAGACAATGATGGAAATGTCAAAAAAAAAGTTTCCCACGTGATATGTGGTCTAGTTGTTGGGAAAATTTACAAATATGAATTTCGACTTTATTTGCAAAATCTCTCTGGAATTTAGTAAAATGGGCATAACTTTTGCATACGAACTCGGATTAAAAAGTTTTTTATATGAAAAATCATCTACTCGAAAAGTTACATCCGAATTCAAGGGGGGAACCCCATTGAAGATTTTCAGAATCCCCAAAAACCTAACAGAACGAAAGATATGAGGCTTTTAAGATCTAGAGGGGGGGGGGGAATGGAAAATGTTTCAAACTTAGTAATGGCGCACCATTTGCTAGGTGCGCCACTAGTAACAGAAAAAAATTGGTTTCTAATTTTTTTGGATTTTTTTTTCAAAATATGATACGTAATATGACTGGGAAGTTTGAAATATTTTTTCAAAATTTCATCACACTCATGAACATGAACAAAGTCCTAGAAATCAACAAGGTTTAATAGGATTGATATAATAGATATATCAACAAGTGCCTGTTAAGTGAGGTGGTGCTCGGGTTGGATAGAACTGTGAAGTTAAGCGTGCTCGGGCTAGAGTAGTGTGAGGATGGGTGACCTTTCAGGAAGTTTGACCACTTAGTGTGATTTGACTTGAGATTAAGCATATTGACTCGAGACTAAGAAAAAAACGAAAAAAATTGAAAAAAAATTTGAAATTTTTTTTTTTTGAAAAAAATTGTTAGTAATGGCGCACTTCTATGTGGTGTGCCATTACTAACTCAGATAGTAATGGCGCACTTCTAGGCATAGTAATGGCGCACTATAGGTGCGCCATTACTATTTGTTACTAGTGGCGTGGTAATAGTGGCGCACCTATAGTGCACCATTAATGGCAGGCCTTTTTCTAGTAGTGGCAGGGTGAACTGAAGATGCAGGTGGATACATGCCGCAGGGACAGACCCACGCAGCCTGGGAATGATGCAGCCTAGGGGGCGCTCCCAGATAAATAAACTTAGAAAATGTCACCTCGTTTGGTTGTCGAAGAAGTGTTGGGGTAGCTGAAGACACGTAGCGAAGAAGTCGCTCCTCACGAGCCATCGAGACCTAGAGCCTCGGGAGGCCCTAGAGGCTCGGGTGGCCTCCTGAGGACCGTCACAATCTCTACCAGGACTACGTGATGCCTAGCCTCCTGACCTGCCAGGATGCTCCGCAGAATGCGCTGGCAGGCGGTAGCTACGCTCGGCAGGCCGAACGGCATGCGAATATAGCTATGAGGTGGACCCTCACACCAGCCAGCACGCGAAGGCCAAAAGCACTCTTGAGATGCGGCCCTGTTGAGCCCTGGGATGTCGATGCAGACGTGCAGCTCACCACCTTCGCTTGGATGGGGAGTAGCGCCAGGTGGGCGGCGGTCGCCGCGTATTCCAGAAGCTCTCGAGATGCCTTGGTGATGAACTCCTGAGCGCTGGGCTGTCCTCGCCCGGTGTCCTCCTAAAGGAAACGTGCCGCAAAGCACGCCTCCACGTGGTGCTCGAGCACCTCCCTTGTGATGCTGGCCAGGTCCGAGGCCCTCCAAAAGAGAGCCCCCATGCCCTCCCCGAGGAGGGCGCTGGGCACGGCTCCCTATGCGCGCGAGGGAGGCGCTCCAGGCGCGGGCGCCGATCCTGAGGTGCCGCCGCTGGAGGCGCTGCTCCCTTGAGGCCCAGTGTGGAGTAGCTGCTTCTTCTTCTTGGGGTTGGCCTCTGGACAGTACTGCACACCCGTGCTGTCAGGGTCTTCGATTGCTGCAGCTTGGAAGGCGCGCTCGAGGGAGCACACCACGTCTTTTTCTTTGCAAGGGACTGTGATGATTCCGCCGCTTCGCGGCATCTTGAGGATGTTGTAACAATGGTGGGTGACTGCTACGAATTTGCCTAGCGCCAGGTACCCAAGGATGCCATTGTACGACAGGCGGATGTGGGCGACGTCGAAGTCGACGAGCTCGGTGTGGTAGTTGTCACGCTGATCGAAGGTGACAGGGAGGCGAACTTGCCCTATCGGGGTGGTGGAGCCGTCAGTCACTCCTGAGAAAGGCTTGGTGGGCTGGAGCTGATCGTATGGCACCTGAAGGCTGTCGAATGTCATGACGGACAGGACACTGAGCCCTGCGCCGCCGTCGGTGAGGATCTTGGTGACTTGGACATTGCTGATGACGGGTGAACAGAGCATCGATAGGATGCCAGCGGTTGCCGCACACTTGAGCTGGCCCGCCGAGCTAAAGGTGATGGCGTACTTGGACCATCTGAGCGGGCACGTGGCCTCGAGCATGGGGAGGGCTGCGTTCACCTCGCGAAAAAACTGCTTGAAGATACGCTGGGAGGCTGGGGCCTAAGCGCCACCTAAGGGAGTCCTGGATTAAGGGGGTTTCCAGACAGGCGGACTATATCCTTTGGCCGGACTGTTGGACTATGAAGATACAAGATTGAAGACTTCGTCTTGTGTCCGGATGGGACTTTCCTTGGCGTGGAAGGCAAGCAAGGCAATACGGATATGTCTATCTCCTCCTTTGTAACCGACCTTGTGTAACCCTAGCCCCGTCCGGTGTCTATATAAACCGAAGGGTTTTACTCTGTAGGACAACATACAATCATACCATAGGCTAGCTTCTAGGGTTTAGCCTCTCTGGTCTCGTGGTAGATCTACTCTTGTAATACTCATATCATCAAGAACAATCAAGCAGGACGTAGGGTTTTACCTCTATCAAGAGGGCCCGAACCTGGGAAAAACATCATGTCCCCTGCCTCCTGGTACCATCCGCCTTAGACGCACAGTTCAGGACCCCCTACCCAAGATCCACCGGGTTTGACACCGACATTGGTTCTTTCATTGAGAGTTCCACTGTGTCGTCGCCATAAGGCTCGATGGCTCCTTCGATCATCACTAGCGATGCGGTCCAGGGTGAGGCTTTCCTACCCGGACAGATATTCATATTCGGCGGCTTTGCACCGCGGGCCAATTCGCTTGGCCATCTGGAGCAGATTGAGAGTTGCGCCCCTGGCCAACAGGTCAAATTTGGAAACTTGAACTACACGGCCGACATCCGCGGAGACTTGATCTTCGACGGATTCGAGCCCATGTCGGACGCGCCGTACAGTCTTGACGAGCATGACGTAACTCTGTCATCGGACAGTATTTGGGAGATCGCATCCGCAGCTACTCCATCCATCAATCCGGAGCAAGTCGCGCCATCCGAGAGCGGAGGGATGGACCCCGCCATGGAGGCCGCACACTCAGTGGCGATAGAGCCGGATACTGACTTCACACCTTATGAGAGCCGTGTCGCCAAACCACTGAATTCATCTATGGCCACGGACTCCGAGCCGCTCATATCCGTGCCCATCGAATCCGACTGGGCACCGATCATGGAGTTCACCTCCGCAGATATCTTTCAGCACTCACCTTTTGGAGATGTGCTAAATTCATTAAGGTCTCTCTCCCTGTCAGGAGAACCTTGGCCGAACTATGTCTGGCTAGAATGGGATGCAGACGACGAAGAAATTGGCCGCCCACCCACCACCCACTTAGTAGCCATTGTCGATGACTTAACCGACATGCTCGACTTTGGCTCCAAGGACTTCGACGGTATGGATGACGAAGCCGGAGATGAACCGGAACCACCACCCACAGGGCGCGGGACCGCTACTTCATCACATGACGTGTACATGGTGGACACCCCAACGAAGCCAATGGCGACGAGAAAGCGGAGGATGATCCCTCCAAGAAGCAACCCAAGCGTCGACGTCAGCGGCGCCACCCTAAGTCCCGCCATAACAAAAACAGCGATAACAATAGTCCACGCGACTCCGGAAAAGACAACAACTGCACCACCCCGGTGGCAGAAAATGATCAAGATGCAAACAACAAACATAGTACGAATCCGACGTCCGAACACGATGACGCCAAAGATAAGCATCATCAATCCCCATCTAGGGAAGAAAACAATCCGGACGATGATGCACCCATCATCCCAGAAACACACTTGGAGCAAGAGAACCTTCGCAGAAGGCTTACTGCCACAACAAGAAGCCTGAAGAAACAGAAGCAAAGGCTTAAGGTCGCACAAGATACGCTCAATAGCAAGTGGAACAAAGAAACAAAGTATGGTAGAAGCTACCACCCAAATAGCTATCCAAAGCGCAAGCTATTATCGGAATTCGATGACGAGGCCTTAGAGCCCATACAACCGATAAGTGATACGGTCAACCGGCTGGATCCACCGCCCTGTGAACGTGATAGAGCGGCTAACAAAGACACGCATAAGTCAACACACGTTCTACGTGAGAACTTGCATCAAAAATCCAGCGCGACCAGATCTATCTATGGATCTAGGAAGCGTGCTACGGTACACAACCAGCAACGAATACAACAATCATCCGAACACTATGGCGCATCCCAATACAGGGGTGCCGCACACCCACTATGTTTCACTGATGAGGTGCTGGATCATGAATTCCCAGAAGGATTCAAACCAGTAAACATAGAGGCATACGACGGAACCACAGACCCTGGAGTCTGGATAGAGGACTTCATCCTCCATATTCATATGGCTCGTGGAGATGATCTCCATGTCATTAAATACTTGCCCCTCAAGCTTAAAGGGCCAGCTAGGCATTGGCTGAAAAGCCTCCCCGAAAACTCAATTGGAAGCTGGGAGGAGCTCGAGGACGCTTTCCAGGCCAATTTTCAAGGGACTTATGTCCGACCTCCGGATGCAGACGATTTAAGTCATATAATCCAACAATCCGGAGAGTCTGCCCGAAAGCTTTGGAACAGGTTCCTCACCAAGAAAACCAAATAGTTAACTGTCCGGACACCGAAGCCTTAGCAGCTTTTGAACACAGTGTCCGAGACGAATGGCTCGCCAGACACCTCGGTCAAGAAAAACCGAGAACAGTGGCAGCCCTAACAAGCCTCATGACCCGCTTTTGTGCGGGCGAGGATAGCTGGTTGGCCCATAGCAGCACCAGCGACCCAAGCACATCCGAAGTAAGGGATGGCAATGGTAAATCACGACGCAACAAAAATAAGCGTCGAAATAAAGAAGGTAGCCCAGATAATACGGTGGTAAACACCGGATTCAGGGGCTCCGGACCAGGTCAGCGGAAAAAGCCTTTCAAAGGCAGTAGAGAAGGACAATCTGGCCTAAACAAAATTCTTGACGAACTCTGTCAGATTCACGGCACCCCAGACAAACCTGCAAATCATACCCACAGAGAATGTTGGGTCTTCAAGCAGGCCGGTAAGCTAAATGCCGAACACAAAGGGGAGGAGACACCAAGAAAAGACGAGGATGAACCTCGCCAGCAAAGCAACGGAGGACAGAAAAAATTCCCACCGGAGGTTAAAATAGTAAACGTGATCAATGTGACAAGGAGGAGAAGCAATCACGCACTCCGATGCACACACGCCATCCAGCCCGTCACCCCTAGGTCCAACCCCTGGTTGGCCTGCCCGATCACTTTTGATCGTAGGGATCACGATACACATATCCAGCGCGAAGGACTGACGGCCTTGGTGTTAGACCCAATAATAAATGGGAACCATTTCACAAGGGTCCTCATGGACGGCGGCAGTGATTTCAATCTGATATATCAAGACACAGTCCGCAAAATGGGGATAGACCCGACACAAATAAGCCACAATAATACTACCTTCAAGGGAGTAATATCAGGCCAAGAGGCCGACTGTACGGGCTCTCTACTACTAGAGGTGGTATTCGGTTCTCCCGATAACTTCCAAAGTGAAACATTAACTTTTCACATCGCTCCATTCCGAAGTGATTTTCAAGCACTACTCGGAAGGGCGGCTTTCGCTCGTTTTAACACAATACCGCATTATGCTTTTCACAAGCTCAAGACGCCCGGTCCACGAGGCGTCATTACAGTTAGCGGAAATACCAACCGTTCTTCGCGTAAGGAAGAGGACGCGGCGGCTCTAACAGCCGCACACTAGACGGCCTCACCAACCAAAAAAATGGCAGGTCGTCAAGACCATAGACATAGTTGGACGAGTCCGGCGTTCCATCATACATGTATAAGATTGGTTTTCAAACCCTCATAAAGCGATACCAGGGGCTTCCCGTGTAATCAGGGCCAGCCCGGCTCAACTAGGCTTCTCTGGAATTCTGATAACTCATTCTTCTTTTCAGCACGACAACTTTCATCTAAGTTCGTTCCTTTTTGCGGGTTACAATCGTGCTACACCCGTCCAGGACATGGCACAACGGAGACATAGGCGCAGACGTGTAGTAGGGACCCGCCAAAAGGTTTATTTTTAGATTAAGGCCCTGCGTAAACCTTTTTTACTGTCTCTTGTTGCTCACATCCTCCGGATACTCCAGACAACCGAGAAGGATGCCGGCGTTATTGGCATGTGGCCATGCCAGGATTTTGCACGTACCTGGACACATGGGGTTTCTTATAAAGGGCATTGTTTAGCCCGGTATATTTTATAAATACCAAACAACTTAGGGAGTGTTCGGCGTCGCGAGTTTGGCCCTATATGCATCACCTCCGAATCATGTCTTTGGTCAAATGTTGGGTTTGCCTGGCTCTCACGTTTTGGTACCTTACGTTCCGTTATATCGGCTAAGGTAGCACTGGGAGAAGTACTGAGATTGTGCCCTGGTTCATCCAGATGAGCACCTAAGTGGAGAAAGTCGAAAATTGACTGTCATGATATAGCGAGAGACTGGTCAACCACTCGATGACTAATCGGAATCTTCGGGATTCCTCCGCATTAATGAAGGGCCATTTCCCGGTCACGTACGTACGCGCACCATATTCGGACGAGCGTAGAAGTACCATGGCTATATAGTAGCCCCACTGTCAAACTCCTATGGCTAAGTGAAAGTGTTAAAGCAATATAGTCCGATTGCCTTGTTCGCTATGCTATCACCTCCTTAACAGACCAAGACGTTGGATCAAGTGTGGATATGCATCTTTTGCGAACACCCCCGCATTATATGCGTGGGGGCGGAAGCCGACGACTGCAAACTTTCAGGTTATATACATATATACATAAACGCCCGCACGGGAGGCATCATAGTACTTTCGGGCAAAAGTATAAATACAGCCTTGATTAATTCAGAAAAACATTGTTTGTACAATGGGACTACATGTCACTGGAAAATAATATTCTTCGAGCATTGAGCCTCTATCGAGCGAGCGCCTTCAAGGACTTCTTCAAAGTAGTGCTCGGCAGCCACTCGGCCTATGGCCGAACCCTGTGCCGCAACAGTAGTGGCCTCCATCTTCGCCCAGTATGTTTTGACACGGGCAAGGGCCATCCATGCACCTTCTATGCACGCTGATCTCTTTACAGCATCGATACGTGGCACAGCTTCAAGGAATTGTTGCACTAAGCTAAAGTAGCTACTCGGCCTTGGCCCTCCCGGCCACAGGTGATCCACAACGGACCTCATGGCAAGTCCAGACAACCTATGGAGCTCGGCCCAACCGGTCAATCGCTCATTCAGCAGCAGCGGACGAACTGGAGCGTGAAACTGTGACCAGAACAACTTCTCCACTTCGGGACCTTTCTGATCCTTGAAGTACTCGGCTGCATCAGCAAGACTTGCAGCCAAATCCATGTACTCATTCGCAGAACTCCATAGCCGGTCTAGAGGAGCATACTTTGGATCTCCGAACTTAGTCCACAACAAGAAGGGCTTCCCAGACATGATATCTGCAACTTGATTTAGCTCCTCCTTGGTTGCTCTAATTTTGGAGCGGGCTTCCTTGGCAGCCAGCCGGGCCTTCTCCAGGTCCGTCGCTTTCGCCCGGTCTTCTTCTTCAAGAAGCCGGTAACGGTCAGCAGCATCTTTTAATTCTACAGCCATCTTGGCTATTTTTCCTTGCTCTCGCAATGCGCGGCCTGTTCGGCCCTTGACTCTTTGACCGCCTTTAACGTGGCCGCATTGCTAGTCCTCACTTGCTCCTTGGCTCGGGCAAGCTCCGCCTGAAGGGTCTCCATGGTGTAGCTCCATCTGCAGTCACAACATATTAAAGATATTGGCATCATGCTGCTCTTACTATGTGACGATCACCAGAAAAATCACTCACCCTGTGCCTCGTCAAGCCGCTTGTTGACAAGCACGATGTCGGCATCTGCCGCATCCAGCTGCCGCTTTAGTTCGGCAAACCCATCAGTCCAGCTAGCCACCAGAGCTTCAACCACCTGCACATAAAGGTGATCTGGTTATTACCTGGGACTATGATCCTCTGTTTGCCGCCGTTCTCGATGACAACCAGAGTCTCAGGGGCTACTATCTGCATGGGCATACCTAACATATGCGGTACCATTAAAGGCATACATTATTTCACATACCTCGAAGCCTTTCAATAGACTCATAAAAGCTTCATGCAAACTGCTTTCGGCAGATGAAATCCTTTCAATTACCGTACCCATTAGCGCACGATGTGCTTTTGAGATGATAGCTTGCCCCAGAAGATCCTTCAGCACGTCCGACCGCACACTATACGGACCCTTGCTGTCGCTCTCCTCAGGAGCCGGATACTGGGGACACCAGGCAGCCAAAGGGTTATCTTCCGGCAATAGTGGATCTGTATTATTCAAATAATATTATTTTAACAATGGGGATACATGTCACTCGAACATGATACTCTTCGAGCACTGAGCCTCTATTAAACGAGCGCCTTCTAGGACTTCTTATAAATAGTGCTCGGCCGAGACCTGGCCTACGGCCGGACCCTGGGATGCAATAGCGGTGGCATCCATCTCTGCCTAGTATGTCTTAACACGGGCAAGAGCCATCTGCGCACCCTCTATGCACGCCGACCTCTTTACGGCATCGATATGCTGCATAGCACCAAGGAATCGTTACACTAAACCAAAATAACTATTCGGCTTTGGTCCTTCCAGCCAAAGATGATCCACGACAGACCTCATGGCAAGCCCGGACAACCTATGGAGCTCAGCCCACTCGGCCATTTGCTCATTCAACAGCAGAAGATGCGTCGAAGCACTGAACTGTGACCAGAACAACTTCTCTACCTCGTGATCTTCTTGATCTTCGAAAAACGCAGTCGCATCAGGAGCACTTATTGCCAAGTCCGCATACGCATCTGCAGCACTCCATAAATCGATCCAGAGGGGCATACTTCGGATCTCCGAACTTTGTCCGCAACAAAAAGGGCTTCCCAGCCGTGATATATCCGGCTTGATGGAGCTCCTCCTCTGCCGCTCTGATTTTAGAACGGGTTTCCTTGGCTGCCTCCACGGCTCTCTTCAGGTCAGCCGCTCTCGCTTGGCTTTCCTTTTCAAGAAGCTCATATCGGCCGACGGCATGTTTCAGCTCAACAACCATCTTGGCTATTTCATCTTCGCTCTTGCGATGAGCAGTTTGTTCGGCTCTTAAGTCTTTGGCCGCCTTTAGGGCAGCCACATCACTTCTGCTGGTTTGTTCCTTGGCTAGGGCAAGTTCTGCCCGAAGGGTCTCCATGGCGGCAGCTCCATCTGCAGTCAAAACGTATTATAGATACTAGCATGATGCTCCTCCTAATACTTGCTGACCACCCGAAAATACATACCATGTGCCTCGTCAAGCCGCTTATTCACAAGCGTAATGTCGGCATCTGCCGTGTCTAGTTGCCGGCTTAGTCCGGCCAACTAAGCAGTCTGGCCAGTGACTGGACCGTCCGCTGCCTGCACATCAAAGCAGCGTGATCATTACCTGGGACTATGATCCTCTGTTTGCCGCCTCAGAACAGCAACCAGAGCCTCAGGGGCTACTATCAGTATAGAGCACACCTAGCGTGTGCGGTACCGTCAAATTTTTTTTGCGTACCTCAAAGCCTCTTAGTAGGCTCGTAAAAACTTCATGCAACCCACTGTTGGCGGATGATATCCTCTCAACCACCGTACCCATTAAAGTACGATGCTCCTCCGAGATAGCCACTTGATCCAAAAGACCCGTCAGTACGTCCGGTGGTGCACCGGACAATCTCGGACTCTTTTTGTTACTCCCCTTAGGAGCCGAATACTTCGAACTTCGGGTGGCCAAAGGGTTACCTTCTGTCCTTGGCGGATCAGGAGAAATCCTCCGCGATGACACCTCAGGGTCATCTGTCCCAGGAGGTGGGGAGACAAGGGGAGGCGTTTCGCTCTCCATCATCTTCGGAAGAAGATCCCCCGAAGACGAACTCTATCGGGAAGAGCTACGATCTGGACTGCAAGACATACATCTCGGTTATTGTCCGCGGAGATAAAACAAAATATATTTACCAAAAGTACTTTTGTTCACTTACAGCTCAGTGGAGGGCTGACCCCCTTGCGGGCACTGTCCGGAAGGAATGCCCTCTGGGTCAGGGCCCCTGGCGAGGGTATCTTCTCTCGTTTGGAAACCCTTGTTTCCAAGTCTTCAGGAGCGGTCCTTTTCCTTCCTTGGGGAGAGGGAATTTCAGATTCTTCTCCCCGATTATCCTCCTTCGTGGAGGTACTAATTAATTCCCCCAGTTTGGACGAGTAGTGCGTGAGGCTCGCTTTCGGCTTCTTCATCTCTTCCTTTATCTTCCCCCGAGGGCACTTGATAAGGTGCGTACTCCAGCATCCTGGCTAGTACAGGATCCGGCGAGCCCTTGGGAAGGGGGGCGAACACCTGATCATCTTTGCCTTTCTTGCCCAGTCCTGGCCAAGAGTAATTCTTTTAGAATTATGTTATGGCAAATGAAAATACAGTATGTTTGGTCGTGGAAATGCTTACCTGGGTATCTGGACGATTACAGTTGAGACCCGCATCCTTGGTGGTATCCGGACACTTTATTCGTGATCCGAAGAACAATCCATACATCTCTTCGAGCGTCACGCTGAAGAACTGCTGAATAGTTCGCGGTCCTTCTGGGTTGAACTCCCACATATGGAGAGATCGACGTTGGCATGGCAGGTCCCGACAAACTAGCATAACTTGCATTACTTTGACGAGATCGACATCCCTCTTGAGGAGATCTCGGATGCGACTTTGCAATGTCGGCATGTCATTAACTGGCCCTCGGTCTAGCCCCTTGTTGACCCATGACGCCAGTTGTGGTGGGGGGTCCAAACGAAAGACGGGGGCAGCCACCCACTTAGTACTCAGGGGAGCTGTGATGTAAAACCACTCCCGCTGCCATAAGTTGGATATCTCCGGGAAGGAACCCTTTGGCCATGGGGCATCGACGCCTTTGCTTATTGTGGCACCTCCGCATTCCGCATGTCGCTCATTGATCATCTTCGGCTTCACATTGAAGGTCTTGAGCCATAATCCGAAGTGTGGGGTGATGCGGAGGAAGGCCTCACATACGACGATAAACGACGAGATGTGAAGAATGGAATCCGGAGCTAGGTCATGGAAGTCAAGCCCATAATAGAACATGAGCCCTCTGACGAAGGGATCAAGACTAAAGCCTAGCCCTCGGAGGAAGTGGGAAACAAATATGACACTCTCGTTGGGTTCGGGAGTGGGGATGACCTGCCCTCGGGGCAGGCAGCCTGTGCGAGATTTCGGCGATTAGATACCTGGCCTCCCTTAGCTTCTTGAGGTCCTCCTCTGTGACAGAGGAAACCATCCACCGGCCCTGAAGGTTGGATCCGTACATGATTGAAGGTCCGAAGTGCTTCGCCTGAGCCTTGGGTGTTGGAACTCAGGGGTGGGGAAGGGGGGTCGAGCGCGAGAAGAAAAGGACATGCTTTGGCCCCTTTATATAGAGGGCGAATATCAAGTGTCCTCTGCATGGCCGTTTGGAACTTGCCTAAATTCGAGGAGTTGTACTAATGAGCACGATTGGGTTACCCACACCCGTATTGATGAGAATCCCGTGATAAGGGGACATGATCTCTGCTTCGACGGGACGTGCCAACAAAACCGCCTCGCAACACGTGCAGTGGCGGGCAGGGAAAAACGGTTCGAATAATAACCGGGGCCATGGCATGATGTCACGTTAGGAAAGGTTGTCAGCATATTAGATTTGTGGAAATATTATACTCTCTACGGTGGTATGTGGAATTTGTTTTGCAGAGCCGGACACTATCCTTGTGTTCAAAATCTTCTATGGAGTATTCGGAGGAGGAACCCGCCTTGCAATGTCGAAGACAATCTGCGCGCCGGACTCATCATCATTGAAGCCTGGTTCAGGGGCTACTAAGGGAGTCCTGGATTAGGAGGTCCTCGGACAGCCGGACTATATCCCTTGGTCGGACTGTTGGACTATGAAGATACAAGATTGAAGACTTCGTCCCGTGTCCGGGTGGGACTCTCCATTGCGTGGAAGGCAAGCTTGGTGATTCGGATATGTAGATCTCCTCCCTTGTAACCAACTCTGTGTAACCCTACCCCCCGGTGTCTATATAAACCGGAGGGTTTTAGTCCATAGGACAACAACAATCATACCATAGGCTAGCTTCCAGGGTTTAGCCTCTCCGATCTCGTGGTAGATCAACTCTTGTAATACTCATATCATCAAGATCAATCAAGCAGGAAGTAGGGTATTACCTCCATTGAGAGGGCCTGAACCTGGGTAAACATTGTGTCCCCCGCCTCCTGTTACCATCCGCCGTAGACGCATAGTTCGGGAGACCCTACCCGAGATCCGCCGGTTTTGACACCGACACCAGGAGGTATGGCGGAGCTCGTGGAGATGTTCAAAGGGGCAGGCGGCGTATTTAGTTATGGAAGATATCAGCCTGCCGGGAATGTGCGCGAGAGGCCTAGGCAATGGTAAAAACATGGTATACCAAGATTGATCTAAAACATATGGCACAGGTCGGACCGCTAGGGTCAGATGGGAACGAAATTCCCGTTAGTTTGGTATATGACCAAGTAGAAGTAGCTGCCAAGTATTCCCAACAGGATTGCAGGCTAGACAGCCTGTTGGACAGCATAGAGGAGGAAGTTTTTGAATCCAAGTGACTATGTACTTCCCTTAATATATTTGTTCCTAGCCAGATTGTAAAAATGATTGTCATGGCCAACCTTTTCGCTTCGACCTCTGGACCCAAAGGTGCGGAGTGTTTCCAAATACTCGAGGGGTAAAAATAAACCAGGGTATGCGTGGAAACTAGGTGTAGGGGTCATAGTTGCTTGAACAGACAAGTTGTATCCGGCTAGCTACGTTATATTACATTGCGATTATAAGAAACATCTTCTAGGGAGAATAGTTCCGTTAAGGGTTCCTTTCCCTGGGTGTGCATGCATTACTAAGCATGTCCGAGCTGTGATCGAAAACATCACAGTATAGGTAATATCTGGGGGTTCATAGTGGAAGAAATGTAAAACATCTTTAGTCCGCTGACCGAATATTCCCTTAAGAACGCTAACTTTTGGCTTCACCCAGTCTGAGGTACACATCCGGATGACCCGGCAGTAACAATCGGAGAGGTGCTCCCTTTATTCCCTAGGCGAACTAACGGGAATTTAGGGCATAAGCATAGGAGCCAGGCAACCCAGCTTGGCCAAAACTTAAGTCATATCGATGCATATAAGGGCGAAGAAAAGGTACATATGAGGAAAAACACATATGTAATGAGCTTGATTCTCGGGGAATAATGATAATAAGCTTCTGTGCAAGAAGCCCCCAGGTATAATGGATGTACACATTTGATAATGTGTACGCTATAGGTGTACACTTGTATCCACACGAAAGCTTTCAGGCTAAAAAGAGGGTGAAAAGAGAGGATAAAAACTAATGTAGGCAATAGGGAGGAGGAAGCAAATGAAGGGTTCGGCGCTAGGCATAGAATCTTCGGAGTCTGGCCGCATTCCAGGGGTTTGGTTCGACGCGGTTATCTGATGCATCATGCAGGTGGTACGCTCCTCCAGTGAGAACTTCATCCATGATGAAGGGACCCTCTCACTTGGGCTTGAGTTTGTCCTTTTTCTTCTCCGGCAAGCGTAGAATGAGTTCGCCAACATTGTAAGTCTTGGCCCGTACTTCTCTGCTTTGATATCTGTGAACCTAATGTTGATAAAATGCGGAACAGGCTTTTGCAACGTCTCTGTTCTCCTCCAGAGTACAGAGTCTAGCTCCTCAACCCAGTGATTGTCTGATTCTTTCAAAGACCGCACTAGCCTGGGTTTGATGCCGCTCATAATAAGACCATTGGCTTGTTCAAATTGACCGTTTGTTTGCGAATGATAGACGGAGGCGTAATCGAACTTAATGCCTAGATTAGCGCACCAGGCTTTCACCTCATTGGCTGTAAAATTAGAGCCGTTGTTGGTGATGACGCTGTGTGGGACACCGTAACGGTGCACAATGCTGGATATAAAGTCTATCACTGGTCCGACTTCGGCCATTTTAACTGGTTTGGCCTCTATCCACTTAGTGAACTTATCTCCCATGACTAGCAGATATTTTTTCTTATGGCTCCCTCCTTTAAGGGGTCCAACCATGTTAAGCCCCCACACCACGAAAGGCCAAGTGATGGGGATTGTTTGTAGAGCAGTGGGTGGCATATGGCTTTGGTTGGCGAAAAGTTGACATTCGACGCAACATTGGACAAGGTCCTGTGCATCTGCTCGGGCCGTCGGCCAGTAGAAGCATGTACGAAAGGCATTGCTTACAAGGGCCCGAGCTGCGGCGTGGTGACCACCGAGACTGGCATGAATCTCAGCCAAGAGCTGCCGCCCCTCCTCCTCGGAGATACATCTTTGGAGTACTCCGGTAGCGCTTTTCTTGTAGAGTTCTCCTTCATGGACCTTATAGGCCTTCAAACACCGAACAATGCAGCGAGCCTCATTCTGATCCTTAGGGAGCTCTTGCTTGTTGAGGTAGGACAAGAAGGGTTCGGTCCATGGGGCAATGACTGCCATGATAAGATGGCTGACGGTGTTATTTCGGTGGCTGAGCCTCCGATGATGTCAGTATGTTTGGAATCTGGGGTTATGGTCGGATCTGGACTGACATTTCCGCTCTCCCCTTGCCACACCACGGATGTCTTGAAAAGCTGTTCCAAGAAGATGTCAGGTGGGACGGGGTCGCGCTTGGCTCCAATGCGAGCAAGGACGTCCGCCGCTTGATTACTCTCTCGAGCCCCCTAGTGAAACTCGAGCCCCTCGAACCGAGCCAGCATTTTGAGAACGGCGTTATGGTAAGCCGCCATCTTCGGATCCTTGGCATCAAAATCTCCATTTATTTGAGATATCGTGAGGTTCGAATCCCCGCGCACTTCGAGGCGTTTTATGCCCATGGAGACAGCCATCCAAAGACCATGCAATAAAGCCTCGTATTCGGCTGCATTGTTGGAGTCTGTTTATAATATTTCGAGTACGTACTGAACTGTATCTCCAGTGTAGGATGTTAGGACAACACCTGCCCCTAAGCCCGCCAGCATTTTGGAACCAATGAAATGAATGACACAGTTGGAATATGTGCCTTACACATTAGGGAGTTCGGCTTCTGTCCATTTCGCAACGAAGTCTGCCAGTACTTGGGATTTGATGGCCCGGCGTGGCTTATATGTTATATCAAATGGAAGGATCTCAATGGCCCACTTGGCAATCCGGCCCGTTGCATCGCAATTGTTTATTATGTCGTTCAGTGGAACTTCGGAAGCCATTGTGATCAAGGACTCTTGGAAATAGTGTCGTAGCTTCCGGGATGCCATGAAGACCGTGTATGCTATCTTTTGATAATGAGGGTACCGGGATTTGCATGGAGTTAGGATGGTGGATACGTACTATACCATCTTCTGGAGCGGGAATTTGTGTCCGTCCTCCTCTCATTCGACGATGAGTATTGCGCTCACCACCTGGTGTGTTGCAGATATGTATAATAACATTGGTTCACTGACGCTTGGCGCGACTAGGATTGGGTTGCTTGCTAAAAGAGACTTTATTTCTTCCAATCCAGCCGTTGCTGCCTCTGTCCACTCGAAGTGATCGGTGCGTCGGAGAAGTCGATAAAGTGGCAATGCATTTTCTCCTAGTCTGGAGATAAAGCGGCTTAAAGATGCCACGCATCCAGCTAGTTTTTCGACCTGCTTAAGGTCTGTTGGTGTCAATGGTTGCGATAAAGCTCAGATTTTGGCTGGATTTGCCTCGATTCCTCTGCTGGAAACAATGAAGCCCAATAGTTTTCCAGAGGGGACGCCGAAAACACATTTTTCTGGATTGAGATTAATGTCATATGTCCGAAGATTCTTGAATGTGAGGCGTAAGTCATCTATTAATGACGGGACGTGCTTAGTCTTGATGATGACATCGTCCACATATGGTTCAACTGTCTTGCCGATTTGTTTCTCCAGGCATGTTTGAATCATGCGTTGGTAGGTGGCGCCGGCGTTTTTGAGCCCAAAGGGCATAGTGCTGAAGCAGAAAGGCCCGTATGGGGTAATAAATGTCGTTGCGGCTTGGTCAGATTCATTCATTTTAATTTGATGGTATCCGGAGTACGCGTCGAGGAAACACAGTGAGTCATGCCCTCCAGTGGCATCAATAATTTGGTCGATGTAGGGGAGGGGGAATGGATCCTTAGGGCAAGCTTTGTTGAGGTCTTTGAAATCGACGCACAAGCGCCAGTATTTATCCTTCTTTGGCACCATCACCAGGTTTGCTAGCCAGTCCGGATGTTTTATTTCTCTGATGAATCCGTCCTCAATTAGCTTGGCTAGCTCCTCCCCCAAAGCTTGTCATTTGGGTTCGGAAAAGTGTCGCAGTGTTTGCTTAACTGGCTTGTATCCTTTCAGTATATTGAGCATGTGCTCAACCAATATGCGTGGAATTCCTGGCATATCGGAAGGGTGCCAGGCGAATATGTCCCAGTTTTCGCGTAGGAACGCTCGTAGTGTAGGGTCCACCATTGGGTCCAGCTGTGCGCCGATGGAGGCTGTCTTCTTTGGGTCCATCGGGTGGACTTGAAATTTGACTATTTCATCGGCTGGTTTGAAGGACGCGGATTTGGAGCGCTTGTCGAGCATTACATCATCCCTATACACCGTTGAGTGCAGTGCCATTAACTCTTCGGCCACAAGGGCCTCAGAGAGTGCCTCAAGGGCTAGGGAGGCTGTTTTGTTTTGAGCGTGGAAGGCTATGTCCTGATCACTAGCGAGAGTGATAATACCGTTGGGCCAGGACATTTTGAGATTCATATACCCGTAATGAGGTATGGCTTGAAAGCGTGTGAATGCATCCCGCCCTAATAGGGCGTGGTACCCACTGTTGAAAGGGGCCACTTGGAAGGTTATCTCTTCAGACCGATAGTTCTCCGACGTGCCGAATACCACATCAAGTGTGGTTTTTCCCGCGCACCATGCCTCCCGACTGGGAATAATTCCTCGGAAGGTCGTGTTGCTTTGCTCGATGCGACTCCTGTCTATTTCCATTTTACTGAGTGTATCTACGTAGATGAGGTTTAATCCGCTACCGCCATCCATGAGCACCTTGGTGAGTCGAAAGCCATCCACAATTGGATTGAGGACCAAGGTGGCTGGTTCCCGGACTGATCGGGTTCTTGGTTCATCACTGACATTGAAAGTTATGGCCGTGTCGTTCCAAGGATTTATTGTTGCAACTTGACAAACTTCGGCGAGGTCACAAAGTGCCATTTTGCGCCGATTGTTTGAGGCGAAAGTCTCGAAGACCGTCAATACTATGTGGTTGTCGTGTTCTGGGGGGGGGTTGTTCCGAGGTATTTTTGGTGAGGATATCCTCGCCACTCTTGGCCACTTTCTGGAGTATCCAACATGCTCTAAGGCTGTGGGTAGGTATGGTATCCGGTGTTGTGTGTATTTTGCACGGCCTATCGAGCCATCCTTCCAGGACGGTTCCGCACCCCATAATGGGTTTAGATTTCTTTACTGCTATGTCGGGCGCCCCGTGAGGGTGCATTCTTTTTTTCCGAACAGAAGGTTGAGTGGGGGCTGGCGATTCCCAACAAGCTGCCTGAGTTTTCCAGGCGTCTTCCATTGCGCAGTACTTCTGTACTATGGTTGCCAAGTCGGCGAAGTGTAACACACGATGGCGGTTGATAGCGTTGAGGATTCCTTTGTCCGTACAATTATGGCGGAATATTGAGATCGCGTCTTCGTCGCGGCAATCCTTGATCTTGTTCTTGACAAGGAGGAATCTGGCCCAAAAGTGATGGACTATTTCCTAAGACTGCTACCATAGGTATGTGAGATCACGTATATCTGGGTGGGTGGGTGGATTTAAGTCCGAACCCTTACCCAATTTGGGATCCGGAGCTTGAGAAATTTCTGAGCCGAATAGTTCGGGCTCCGGGGGATCGACCGATTTTTCAGGTCTACCGTCTGGTTCCAAGTTCGGAGGGCAAGGCGTCTCATTTCGTGGACAGGTATCCGGATCTTCGAGCTCGGAGATCCTAACACAGTTCGTCCTCAGTATAGAGGGAGAGTTGTTGTTTTTCTCCTCCACTACCACTATCTGGTGGGTGATCGATGAAGATTTGATTTCTCTCTCATTGGGTTTAAGCCCAATCCGACTGTTATCTGTAGCGATCCCCAAGGCGGCAATGTGATCCAGGAGTTCGTTCAAGACTGATAATTCTGTTGGATCCATCTGTCTGGAGTATGCGGAGTCAATTTGGAGGCGATTTTCGATGAACCGAGAAGTCATAGTCGGCTCACCGGCCGAATGGGCGGTCATGATAAAGCCACCCAACCGGAGGGTTTGGCCTGAGGCCAGGGCTCCATCAGCGGTGATGTTGTTCTTGATCACGAGGCGAGCCATCAACCCTGACTTCGACGACACAGTGGAACTCTCAATGAAAGCACCAATGTCGTTATCAAAACCGGCTGATCTCGGGTATGGGGTCCAGAACTGTGCGTCTGAGGTTGATGGTAACAGGAGACATGGAGCACAATGTTTACCCAGGTTCAGGCCCTCTCGATGGAGGTAAAACCCTACGTCCTTCTAGATTAATATTGATGAGTATGGGGGTTACAAGAGTTGATCTACAACGAGATCATAATGGAGAAAACCCTAGAAGTCTAGCCTATCTGATTGTATTTGTCACTATGGGCTAAACCCTCTAGTTTATATAGACACCGGAGGGAACGAGGGTTATACATGGTCAGTTACATAGAAAGGAAATAGTACATCCATCCGCCTAGCTTGCCTTCCATGCAAAGGAGAGTCCCATCCGGACACGGGAGAAAGCCATATATCTTGTATCTTCATGGCCCAATAGTCCGGCCCATGTCCAAGAGGCCGGACGCCTGAGGACCCCTTAGTCTAGGACTCCCTCAGAGCACGATATTGCAAAAGCCTGTTCCGCATTGTATCAACAACAAGCTCAGAGATACTGTAACAGCCCCAAAATTGGGTTATCAATTTTTGTGTTGTTATTGTCTCCTGGCACTCATTTTCAAAATTTTCTACCGAGTTTGCTGGATGACTCTGAGAAATTTTGTCATTTTCAACCTTTCAAAATCTTGCTCATGTCTTTTTCAGTGGGAAAGACCTCATGTGCATCAGCTCAAACCCTCTCAAACCCTAATTCCAATTTTTTGGAATTTGAATGTGCCCTTTGTGATTACAAAGGAGCTATCATTTCCTTTGATCTTTTGATCCTCCCAATTGTTCCCAGAGATCCTCCTAACTTTCTGAACCTTGGATATGCAAAAATATTGCTAAGTCCAATGCAATATTTTTGAATTATGATTTATTCCTTTTCTTGCCTTTCTGAGGAATAAAATCCAAAGGCATAGCTCGCCATCTCCTAAATTCATGAGAATTGGTGGAGTTGATACTTATGCCTAATCCAAGCTCTGGCTAGTATATTGGCCATAATTAAATAAGCAAAATTGCCTTTTTCTATTTAATGCCAATATTGCATTTCTGCCATTTTCCAAAGGAACTACTATTTTTATAGCAGGGAAAATTCCCACATAAATTGTGGAGCTTGTCCTTGCTATATATTAACTAGTTCCATCCTAATCTCATGTTCCTCGGTTCAAAAATTTGGCACATAATCCAATGCAAGTTTCTGCCTTCTCTGAAATTGAGCTATAATTTGGCAGGTGATTAACTATTACAAATCACCTCTGGATACCAAAAATCAGCTCAATCCATCTATCCAATATTCCTTGGCAATTTATCAAGTTTCTGTTCAGATTTGCTTGTCTGTGAAGGAAGTACCCTCATAGATGATCAAAATGAGCTGAAACTTTTCCATCAGTCTCTCATGATCATATTATCACACGCCTCCAGGATTCATCTCATTCCATTGAACTATGTGAGCACACGAACAATTCTTTGTTTCTGTCCACATTTTCAGTTTGTGAAGCAAGTATATTTTATCTTGCTCCATTATGGCTGATAATTTTCCCAGGCCTTATCCTACCTATATAACCTATCTCCACAAGATTTGGGCTCATTCTTCTGGCCAATTGCCCTAAGGATTTTTCTGATGTTTTTGGACAGAAATGATAGCTGTGAAGGAAGTACTATTTTGGTGAGTCCATGGTATGAACTTTTTACAGCATCATGGTATGTTCAAATCATCAGGCTTTGCCAAGATTTAGCCTAATCCATCACTCCTAGTGAGTGCTTCAACATGATTCAGTTTCTGGGTCAGTTTTGGTGGTTGTACACCAACTATGGTAAATTGTTGTCCATTTTACCTCAAAACTCCTAGGATCGTAGTTCTTTCTACCATAAGCCTCCCAGACATCAAGTTTACCTTTTACCCTCTCTGCTTTACTCTCTAGAGTGTGGTAAAGTTTGCAGCAGTAAACTTGTGGAGCTTGTTTTACTCAGCTCCATTTATCTCTGCCCGATCCTTTACCGTATTAATACTCCACGCTCAAAGGACTACGCGGTAGACATGATCTTATCTCAGTAAAAAAACCAGAGCGCGCCATGCTAGTGGTGACCACGAGTGTAACCAGCCAAAACGGTGGTCTAGCCGCTGTTGTCGTCGGCATCACTGCCCCGACCGCCTCTAGCCTCGCCATTAATGTCCAGCAGCTCCCCCTCGTCGTCGTCATCCCTCTGGACCGCTGCACCCCTTCGTTTTCTTCTCGGGTGAGCCGTGCCAATGACCGGAATAGTGTGCTCCTGTGCATCGTCATCTTCCTCCCCGATGTCTTCTTCCTCCGTTTATCCGCACGTCTTCCTCGTCTCCGTGACTCTCTGGCACTCGTCTTGATCCTCCTCGTCGCCTTCTCGCTGCTGCCCATGAGCTTTGGCCGCGCCTGCCGACGATGTGCCCTCGCTGGTGCGCGGACACGTCGCCCACCGCGTGCCACCTCCTCCCCTCTTTGCCCCGGCTATATATAGCCCGCCCTCGAGCATCTGGAGATCATCAGAAACCCTCCCCAACCTCTCGCAGCTCTCCCCCTCGCCTCGGAGCCTCTCTGGGCTCCTCCCCATCGCCATGGCCGCCGCCTCGGCCTGCTCAAATTCGAGCAATGTCGGGCACGCCTCTCCCTCTCTCCTCCACCAGCAGCCTCCCCGGAGCCCATAGACCGTCCCCACTCCCTCCCCTTGCCGCCGGAGTGCCCTGTGGCCTCGCCCGTAGAGCCACTACCGCCACCGCGGAGCTCTCTGTCGCCCTGCTCGGCATGGCCAGACCCCTCCCCGGTGCTCTCTTCGCTGCGGGATGGACGCGTCACCTCCTCCCGAGCCCACCGGTGGTCCCAGCTCCACCGGGGACGGCCGGAGCTGGCCAGGCAAATCACCGGAGTTCGCCTTTGTTCCGCCGCGGGCACCCAAGCTACGGCCGTTGCGACCTCTCCCCGACGCCCGTAGCACCTTGATTGGGTGCGGTGCTCCCTCCCGCATCTGCCGGTGGCCGGAGCTCGGCCGGAGATGGCCTGAGTTGCCGGAGCATGCCCGTGCTCGCTCGGCCCCGGGCTCCTCTGCTCTTCGCGTCGGGAGCTGGAAGAAGAGAAGGAAGGAGAAGAGGGAAGCCTCGCGGGACCCACACGTCATCGACCCAGAGGTCGGCCCCGCCCTTGCCACGCTGGATAAGTGGAGGCATAATCCAAATGGATTACATCTTCGCTTAAGGAAAGTGTATTCTGCCTCTTCTTCGGCCGGGAATACGTTTCCCTTTCTGGAAAACGTGTTTTCAGAGAAGACACGTTCTGTTTAAACTACGAGGGACCTGTTTGTAGAAGTATTTTTACAGACTAGTCACTGAACTTTAAACGTCCATATCTTTTTACCCATAACTCTGAATCAGGTGAATCCAAAGCCCACGTCTTTGTTTCGCCGAGCTCTTTCAGTTGGTATCATTTTCATTATGTTTTCACACAGTGAAAATGACCCTTTTGCCCTTGCCCGTAAACAGCCCTCCCCGTGAGAGAACTGTTTCCGGCAAATCTTTCCGCGATCGTTTCCCACTTCTTCCCGGAGTATTTGTCGACCCTCTAGGCAAGCCAACCTCTTATCATGAGCCCCGGACTTGCATGTTGACTTTGCTTGGACCTGTGTGTGTGTGTAGTTATAGTTGTTTCATACCGTTTTCGTCTGCAGTTATTCCGTTATGCTGTCTTGCATGCTTGTGTTTTCATGATATCTTTTTCCATGCTAATTAGAATGTTATCATTAAAAATGCCATGTCACTACTCTACTTTATTTACATGTCATCATTATAAAATGATATGAGGATTATAATGCATCGTTGATATGCTATTGTCATGTTCTTTATGTTATAGTTGTGCACTTGAGGAGTTCGATATTTTGCCATGCATTTGTATGCTGCATGCTCATTGTTGCATCCATGTTAAATATGCTCATGATGATGGAGAAGGAAATAAAATAACTTAATAATAACAAACCTCCTCCGTCATCGATGGGATCGAGTCATAGGTTCGCCAAATCGAACTTTTTTAGTGCAGCCACATTTGCCTTTATGGGAAGGCCTTAATGCGAGCTATTGTCGTGACCTCTCGTCGGTGCCTCCCCCTAGGGAAGGTTATGGGCATGCTTACCCTAATCAGGTAGGCAGACATAATCTTGTGTGCTCGTTAATGAGATTATGGTACCAAGTCCCCGAGTGGGAGTGTTTTGACCATGACGGTGGTCGGGGTGTCTTTGGTAGACATGGGGCCACCCAGGACCGACCCATTGGGGATTGGGTCGGAGTGCCCGGGAGAGTGTCATGGCAGTAGATCGGTTTTGTCAAAATGCCGCTGGTCCACCCGAATGGGATGATGAGGCCATGGGTTCCGTGGTGTGGGTACAGTGTGCTACCTCTGCAGAGTGTATAAAGTCTATCGTTAGCAACAGTTCGTAACAGGTTCCACTATCAGGTCTTGGTCGAAATGGAGGATAAACCGAAATAATTAAGTTGGTAAATAAATATGTGATAACAAAAATATGGTGACTTTGACTATGAGATAGTTGTGAGAAGTCACGATGATGTTTTGGTGGTGATCGCCGTAAGGATCACGAGTTATTTTGGTGGTGATCGCCGTAAGGATCACGAGTTACTCTGGTCAGGACCATGATGGTGGTTTGGTTGTGATCGCTGGAAAGATCACTGTTGGGTTGCGAGGCAACCCATTGATAAGAGAATCCGAGGGACTCGGTGTACAAGTTTGGGTACATTGCATGAGCAATATATCATTATTTTCATTTAAAGAACCATGATAGAATAGAAGGTGATTGCATAAGGTTAATATGCTATGTCTGCATTGGATATTATTGGTAGTTTACTTTCAGCATAGTTTCATGATGCCATTATGCCATGTTATTGCCATGTTAGTAGATGCTATGATTTTGTTCATGCTTCGTTGATTTTTATCATGCCATGTTTAGTAATTGATATGAGATAGGTTGTTCCATGCGCTCGGTTCTTGCTTTGTCTTCTGCTTGTTTGGATGCTATGTATTTGGTTGTCTTGCAAGTACATTCAATGTACTGACCTGGCGTGTCATGCCAGTTTTTTAGGCCGTAACCTTGCCAGTCCTGTGAGTTGTGGAGCCCAGCCAGAGTTGTTATGCTGCCAAACCAAGACTTCCACCGCCATTAAATCAGACATCCGCTATCATTTATTAGCCTTGGGGCTATGCTAGATAATTGTATTCATCAATGATGTAATCTCATATACATGTCTTTGATGAATATTCTTGTACCTGGAATGCTGTATTATGGACCTGTCGTGCGTCAAGTGTTATCCTGAGCTGACGTGTGAAGGCCCCCTGCTCCATGCGGATCGGGGTGCCACAGGGCATGGTATCAGAGCAGCCAGGCTGGCATAGGTTATCCTAGCATTAGATCACCGCTGCCATTAAACCGTAATTACCCTAAGGGATTTGACTCATCCGTGGCATCCGGCATGGCCACTGTTAATCAACAGGTGGCGCAGTCGGGACCGACACATCCTCACCCCGCTATCCCCGCCTAGTTATCCGTGGAGCAAGTAGCAGCCACATCCTTTCTGGTCGGCCGCACCGGTTGCCCTTCGCCATTAAGAGAAAGGGTCCACACTATGCGGGCATGTCCCGCATAGCTCCCTATAAAATCCCCCTTTCCGTTAGCAGTATCGCTCACTTCTCATTCAGCCATGTCCCTGCAGAGAAGCCTAGATAGTAACACTCCAGTCATGGCTAGCACCCTCAAAACTACTAAGTTCCACAGCCGCACAAGCGCCGTCAACCATCCTGGCTTTCCACCCCTTCTTGCTGAGATGCTCACCCAAGCCTTTGGCTATGATGCTAGCCCCGACTACCTGGTGTTCTAGTCAACACCCGTTCCTCACCTTCATCGCTATGATGCAAGGGTGCACATCAGCCCCGGCCCCGCAGCAGATGGCCAACCGTTGGTTTTTTAGGGTAGAGCCATGCCTACCACTAATTTGGCCATCTAGGCCGCTACTGTGGAGGCAATCCTATACCTCCGAACCAAGTTCCCGCAAGTGGCAGATCGAAGGGAGTTCTGTTTCTTCCCCATTGTTACAGTGACAGGAATTTAACCACCCCCCTCTATCCAAGGGAATGACCCCGCAATCGCTCGCCTGGTGCAGTATATCACTGCCCAGGGAATGATGATTTCAAGGATGCTTGCCGAATTCAGAACCATAGACAATGATGCGGTGCGAGTTGTCAAGTAAGCTTACCGTGAGGCTCGTAAGTTCGCATCTCAAGTGGCTCACCCAACGCTATTCGAGCCAGTGCTACCCTCTCAGCCGGTGTTGTGGCCTCGGCCAAACATCATCACTGTCGACAAGACTCTTTTCTGGACCCACCAGCAGCATATGCTTGGATCAATTTCAACCACACCCTCGGTAGCCGAACCCCAACCCATAGTGATCTCAGATGATGAAGATGGAGATTGGCTCAGTCTTCGTCCTCCCGGAGAGCCCTAGCAAAGCAAGCCCTCAGCTTGATCTCAGCCGTGCAACCAGTTGTTTCTGTTAGTAGGTCAGTCTGTCAGTTCATTCCCGATATGAGGATAGGACCCTGTATCCCAAAGTGAGAAGTTTCGTTTAGCACGTAGAGCGCTCGTGCTTGGTTGTATGCTTGCACTGTTGTAACTCGTATGATGTGTTTATGCTTGCTTTCTTGATTTTGGATTGTTGTGTTGGTTTGTCTCTCTGTCAAACAGAGATGTTTCACAGGGTTGGCAATGTGAGTTAACAAGATTTTAATCAGTAGAGCACATACACTAAACACAACATTTACTTGTCCCGAGTCTTTAATAAAATGTGCGCTGGTTTAGGTATATATATACCAGGATTATATATATACCCACTAGCATTAAAACACTTTAGAATGATTTGTCTGCTGTGTTTTTCGTTGCATGATTTTTATCTCTGTCTTTTTGTTAGTGTAGATTACTACATAACACACGCATACCCGGTTCAACCACAAGTACCTTCGGGCAGTACTCGGGGGGATGCAAAGTCACATATCCCTACCTATCTGTGCATACCCTGCGTGTCGTATTTTCAAATCTAGAACCCTGCAGAGGCATTTCCGCTTGGAAATTCCTCGTCTCTAATTATTTCTTCTGATTTCATTTCTGGGGGAAACACTACCCACCTTATCTCATTCGAACCAGTACAACTACCTCGATACAAATTTCAACTCCGATTCTACCTCGACACCTACATTTCGTGGAGCTATCCACGAAATTTTTCCATACTCCGTGTGATTCTTGAGCTCGCGCAGCCACCTCACCTGCATCAGGACCCCACCACCACCACAGTCACTGCCTTTCGTGGCGCAGGCAGATCGCCACCACCGGTCCACCACAGCACGCGATTACTCCGCCGGCGCAAAGCGACGGAGAATCAATCGTGGTGGAGGACCACCCAGTGCGCCATCTTCTACCGCGTCTCGAGCCACCGCACCCAGCCGCGCGTTGTTCCGAGCTCACTCATTCCTGATGAGAATCAGCAGGAGGAGTGACGAGCCGATCAGTGTGCCCAGCAGCGCTGCGAGGAACAACCGTGGCGCCACCAGGAACACCTCCTCGCCGAAGGAGCTCGGCTCGATCTCGCCCAAACCGAAGAGGTAGTAGAGCGGCATTGTGTTTGTGCGTTGGAGGAGAGTCGCGCTGCCCTTTTTATAGCCCAACCCCGGTGTATGGTGAGAGAGGTCCAGGAGAACCGCTCGTCGCTCGATCACCGGCGTCCGGAAGCCGAATCCGCGAGCAGTGCTGACAAGGTGCTGGCCCGTGACGTGAGTGCTCGCTGCACCGGCGCCGTGCACGCCGCGCACTATGGCTCTAGGGTCCTCATCGCCCTAGGGCTAGATGCGTGCTGCGCTACGCCGCACGCGGAGCAGCGACAAAGAAGAAGTAGAAAGCCGGAGGTAGAAGAAGGAGGCTGCCAGTGGGCCCTGGACCCACGTGTCAGCAGGTGAAACCACTGTTCATTTGGTGCATCTAGCATTTTTTTCGGGAGTTTGATCTCGAATGCCCCTAGCAGTGGATATATCCAGGTTTACCATATCCCTCCCCGGGTGTACAATTATCGGTGCCCCTAACTCGTTTGAATTTAACCAAAGGGCTAAAAATTAACCCAGAGGTTATTCTTTCATTTGTGCTGTAACCCTAGCAATCTCGAGGACGAGATTCTTTTTAAGGGGGGAAGAGTTGTAACAGCCCCAAAATTGGGTTATCAATCTTTGTGCTGTTATTCTCTCCTGGCACTCATTTTCAAAATTTTCTCCTGAGTTTGCTGGATGACTCTGAGAAATTTTGTCATTTTCAACCTTTCAAAATCTTGCTCATGTCTTTTTCAGTGGGCAAGACCTCATGTGCATCAGCTCAAACCCTCTCAAACCCTAATTCCAATTTTTTGGAATTTGAATGTGCCCTTTGTGATTACAAAGGAGCTATCATTTCCTTTGATCTTTTGATCCTCCCAATTGTTCCCAGAGATCCTCCTAACTTTCTGAACCTTGGATATGCAAAATATTGCTAAGTCCAATGCAATATTTTTGAATTATGATTTATTCCTTTTCTTGCCTTTCTGAGGAATAAAATCCAAAGGCATAGCTAGCCATCTCCTAAATTCATGAGTATTGGTGGAGTTGATACTTATGCCTAATCCAAGCTCTGGCTAGTATATTGGCCATAATTAAATAAGCAAAATTGCCTTTTTCTATTTAATGCCAATATTGCATTTCTGCCATTTTCCAAAGGAACTACTATTTTTATAGCAGGGAAAATTCCCACATAAATTGTGGAGCTTTTCCTTGCTATATATTAACTAGTTCCATCCTAATCTCATGTTCCCCGGTTCAAAAATTTGGCACATGATCCAATGCAAGTTTCTGCCTTCTTTGAAATTTTGCAAAGGAAGTTCTTTATTCCTAACTCCAATTGTGCTATAATTTGGCAGGGGGATTAACTATTACAAATCACCTCTGGATACTAAAAATCAGCTCAATCCATCTATCCAATATTCCTTGGAAATTTTTCAAGTTTCTGTTCAGATTTTCTTGTCTGTGAAGGAACTAACCTCATCGATGATCAAAATGAGCTGAAACTTTTCCATAAGTCTCTAATGATCATATTATCACACTCCTGCAAGATTCATCTCATTCCATTGAACTATGTGAGCACAAGAACAATTCTTTGTTTCTGTCCACATTTTCAGTTTGTGAAGCAAGTATATTTTATCTTGCTCCATTATGGCTGATAATTTTCCCAGGCCTTATCCTACCTATATAACCTATCTCCACAAGATTTGGGCTCATTTCTTCTGGCCAATTGCCCTGAGGATTTTTCTAAAGGTTTTGGACAGAAATGATAACTGTGAAGGAAGTACCATTTTGGCCAGTCCATTTGGTATGAACTTTTTACAGCATCATGGTATGTTCAAATCATCAGGCTTTGCCAATATTTAGCCTAATCCATCACTCCTAGTGAGTGCTTCAGCATGATTCAGTTTTTGGGTCAGTTTTGGTGGTTGTACAGCAACTATGGTAAATAGTTGTCCATTTTACCTCAAAACTCCCAGGACCATAGTTCTTTCTACCCTATGCCTCCCAGACATCAAGTTTACCTTTTACCCTCTCTGGTTTACTCTCTAGAGTGTAGTAAAGTTTGCAGCAGTAAACTTGTGGAGCTTGTTTTACTCAGCTCCATTTATCTCTTTTCGATCATTTACCGTATTAATACTCCACGCTGGAAGGACTACGCGGTAGGCATGATCTTACCTCAGTAAAAAAACCAGAGCACGCCATGCCAATGGTGACCATGAGCGTAACGAGCCAAAACGGTGGTCTAGCCACTGTTGTCTTTGGCATCGCTGGCCCAACCGCCTCTGGCCTCGCCATTAATGTCCAGCAGCTCCCCCTTGTTGTCGTCTTCCCTCTGGACCGCTGCCCCCCTTCGTTTTCTTCTCCGACGAGCCGTGCCAATGACCGGAATAGTGTGCTCCTGTGCATCGTCATATTCCTCCCCGATGTCTTCTTCCTCCGTTTATCCGCACGTCTTCCTCATCTCCGTGACTCTCTGGCACTCGTCTTGATCCTCCTCGTCGCCTTCCCGCCGCTCCCCGTGAGCTTTGGCCGCGCCTGCCGACGTTGTGCCCTCGCCGGTGCGCGGACACGTCGCCTGTCGCGTGCCACCTCCTCCCCTCTTTGCCCCAGCTATATATAGCCCACCCTCGAGCCTCTTGAGATCATCAACAACCCTCCCCAACCTCTCGCAGCTCTCCCCCTCGCCTCGGAGCCTCTCTGACCTCCTCCCCATCGCCACGGCCGCCGCCTCGGCCTGCTCAAATTCGAGCAACGGCAGGCGCGCCTCTCCCTCTCTCCTCCACCAGCAGCTTCCCCGGAGCCCGTAGACCGTCCCCACTCCCTCCCCTTGCCTCCGGAGTGCCCTGTGGCGTCGCCCCTAGAGCCACTGCCACCACCGCGGAGCTCTCTGTCGCTCTGCTCGCCGTGGCCAGACCCCTCCCCGGTGCTCTCTTCGCTGCGGGATGGACGTAGCACCACCTCCCGAGCCCACCGGTGGTCCCAGCTCCACCGGGGACGGCCGGAGCTGGCCGGGCAAATCACCGGAGTTCGCCTCTGTTCCGCTGCTGGCGCCCAAGCTATGGCCGTTGCGACCTCTCCCCGACACCCGTAGCACCTTGCTTGGGTGCGGTGCTCCCTGCCGCATCTGCCGTTGGCCGGAGCTTGGCAGGAGACGGCCTGAGTCACCGGAGCGCGCCGGTGCTCGCTCGGCCCCGGACTCCACTGCTCTTCGCGTCAGGAGCTGGAAGAAGAGAACGAAGGAGGAGAGAGAAGCCCCGCGGGACCCACATGTCATCGACCCAGAGGCCGGCCCCGCCCTTGCCACGCTGGATAAGTGGAGGCGTAATCCGAATGGATTACGTCTTCGCTTAAGGAAAGTGTGTTCTACCTCTTCTTCGGCCGGGAATACGTTTCCCTTTCTGGAAAATGTATTTTCAGAGAAGACATGTTCTGTTTAAACTACCAGGGACCTGTTTGTAGTAGTATTTTTACAGACTAGTCCCTGAACTTTAAACGTCCGTATCTTTTTACCCGTAACTCCGAATCAGGTGAATCCAAAGCCCATGTCTTCGTTTCGTCGAGCTCTTTCCGTTGGTATCATTTTCATTATGTTTTCACACAGTGAAAATGACCCTTTTGCCCTTGCTCGTAAACAGCCCTCCCCGTGAGAGAACTGTTTCCGGCAAATCTTTCCGCGATCGTTTGCCACTTCTTCCCGGAGTATTTGTCGACCCTCCAGGCAAGCCAACCTCTTATCATGAACCCCGAACTTGCATGTTGACTTTTCTTGCACCTTGTGTGTGTGTAGTTGCAGTTGTTTCATATCGTTTTCGTCTATAGTTATTCCGTTATGCTGTCTTGCATGCTTTTGTTTTCATGATATCTTTTGCCATGCTAATTAGAATGTTATCATTAATAATGCCATGTCACTACTCTACTTTATTTACATGTCATCATTATAAAATGATATGAGGATTATAATGCATCGTTGATATGCTATTGTCATGTTCTTTATGTTATAGTTGTGCACTTGAGGAGTTCGATATTTTGCCATGCATTTGTATGCTGCATGCTCATTGTTGCATCCATATTAAATATGCTCAGGATGATGGAGAAGGAAATAAAATAACTTAATAATAACAAACCTCCTCCATCATCGATGGGATCGAGTCATAGTGCCACCAAATCGAACTTTTTTAGTGTAGCCACATTTGCCTTTGTGGGAAGGCCTTAATGCGAGCTATTGTCGTGACCTCTCGTTGGTGCCTCCCCCTAGGGAAGGTTATGGGCGTGCTTACCCTGATCAGGTAGGCAGACATAATCTTGTGTGCTCGTTGATGAGATTATGGTACCAAGTCCCGAAGTGGGAGTGTTTTGACCACGACGGTGGTCAGGGTGTCTTTGGTAGACACGGGGCCACCCAGGACCAGCCCGTTGGGGATTGGGTCGGAGTGGCCGGGAAAGTGTCATGGCAGTAGATCGGTTTCGTCGGAATGCCGTTGGTCCACCCGAATGGGATGACGAGGCCATGGGTTCCGTGGTGTGGGTACACTGTGCTACCTCTGCAGAGTGTATAAAGTCTATCGATAGCAACAGTTCGTAGTAGGTCCCACTATCAGGTCTTGGTCAAAATGGAGGATAAACCAAAATAATTAAGTTGGTAAAAAAATATGTGATAACAAAAATATGGTGACTTGGACTATGAGATAGTCGTGAGAAGTCACGACGATGTTTTGGTGGTGATCACCGTTAGGATCACGAGTTATTTTGGTGGTGATCGCCGTAAGGATCACGAGTTATTTTGGTGGTGATCGCCGTAAGGATCACGAGTTACTCTGGTCAGGACCATGATGGTGGTTTGGTTGTGACCGCCGGAAAGATCACTGTTCGGTTGCGAGGCAACCCGTTGATAAGAGAGTCCGAGGGACTCGGTGTACAAGTTTGGGTACATTGCATGAGCAATATATCATTATTTGCATTTAAAGAACCATGATAGAACAGAAGGTGATTGCATAAAGTTAATATAACATGTCTGCATTAGATATTATTGGTAGTTTACTTTTAGCATAGTTTCATGATGCCATTATGCCATGTTATTGCCATGTTCGTAGATGCTAGGATTTTGTTCATGCTTAGTTGATTTTCATCAAGCCATGTTTAGTAATTGATATGAGATAGGTTGTTCCATGTGCTTGGTTCTTTCTTTGTCTTCTTCTTGTTTGGATACTATGTATTTGGTTGTCTTGCAAGTACATTCAATGTACTGACCTGGCCTGTCATGCCAGTTTTGTAAGCCGTGACCTTGCCAGTCCTGTGAGTTGTGGAGTCCAGCCAGAGTTGTTATGCTGCCAAACCAAGACTTCCGCCGCCATTAAACCAGACTTCCGCTGTCATTTATTCGCCTTGGGGCTATGCTAGATAATTGTATTCATCAATGATGTAATCTCATATACATGTCTTTGATGAATATTCTTGTACCTGGAATGCCGTATTATGGACCTGTCGTGCACCAGGTGTTATCCTGGGCTGACGTGCGAAGGCCCCCTGCTCCATGCGGATTGGGGTGCCACAGATACCAAAGCAGAGAAGTGCGGGCCAAGACATATAATGTCGGTGAACTCGTTTTATGCCTCCCAGAGAAGAAGAAGGACAAGCTCAAACCAAAATGGGAGGGCCCCTTCATTATAGATGAAGTTCTCATAGGAGGAGCCTATCGCCTTCGTAATGCATCAAATAATCGCCTAGAGCCGAATCCATGGAATGTTGCTTGGCTGTGAATATTCTACGCGTAAGTTAGACCATATTTATTTTTCATTCTTTTCTCTCCTCTTCATTTTTGTTTTTTACTTTCTCGTTTTTATATGATTCCCAAAATGTGTTTGGATAAACTGAACACTTGAGGGGTACACATCCTAAAATACACACACCCCACACTGACTGGGGGGCTTCTTTAACCGAAGCTTATTATTATTCCGAGCCTGGAGCTCACAATATATGTGTCGTTTGCTCTAATATACCCTTTTTGCCATTATATGCACCTCTATGACTTAAGTTCTTGCCAAGCTAGGTTGCCTTGCTCCTGTGCTTATGCCCTACGTTCCTGATTGTTCAGCTGGGGCATAATGGGAGCACCTCTGCGATTGTTACAACCGGGTCATCTGGACATGTACCTCAGACGGGTGAAGCCAAAAGTTAGTGTTCTTAAGAGAATAATTGGTCGGCAATCAAACGACGAATTGTTACATTTTTGTAACTCTTCAAACATACAAGACAATTTTTTCCGTATTGCGGACCAAAGCCACAGCGCGCATAATTTCAGCACGCCAACCCATGGAAAGGAACCCTTAACGGAACTATTCTCCTTGGAAGATGTTTCTTACATAGGTAATATAACATACATCCCGAACTAAAAAAATTCTCCGCTAGAGCACAATGGCTGGGTTGCCTGGTTTCCGGACAGAGTGAATGCTTCTTTTCATTCCAAACAGTATCCGGAAACAATCCAACATTTTGGTTTGGAGGTTAAAGCCGAAAGCCTGCGATGACAAAAAAATTCACATGTTCGGATAAAGGTATAGGTTGATCATAACATACATTAACACATTAAATCAAATACATATTCCTTATTTATTCCATCTATAAGACTATCTAACCTACAGTCTTCCTGCAAATACTTTGCAGCTATCATTACTTGGTCATACACCAAATTCACGGGAATTTCTTTCCCGTCTGGGCCCTATGGTCCTACTCGGGCCATATGATTGGATCCAGCTTGGTGAATCATGTTTTCACCATGGCCCAGGCTTCTCGTGCGCCTTCATGGTAGGAGGATGTCTTCCATAGCTCAAACCAGCGTCGGTCACCTTTGAACAAGTTTGCCAGGCCCTCCAGACTTTCTGGAGGGGTATCAGATGGCCATAACGCCTTCACCATACTCCTCATGGCTTTCCGGGCCAGAGCATGTACCATGGACAGTTCCTTCAGCATGTCGCCTGGAAATCCGGATACTTCTTCCTCTGGTTGACCAGTTAATAGGCCTGCAGCAACAGAGTCATGACGTTCCGAATTATGAACTAAAGATAAGCCCCTAGGGTGGTTTTCGATAAGAAAGGAAGACATATCGAACATCCCACCCTTTAGTCTCTCTTTTTCTTTCTGCATAGCCGACAACTGAGCCCTTCAGCTCTCTATCTCTTCGGAGGCTTTGTCTTCTTCCTCCTCGTGTTTTTCCTCCTTGGAGGTGTTCATTGAGGCCTTTTTCATTTCCGCCAGTTTGACGGTGACAACATTCAGCTGCGTTTGGTTATTTTTCAGGTCCCGGGCCAGCGCAGTATTCTTCTCTTTAAGAACCTGCAGGTAGTATCGATCCTTAAATCGGTTTGCTTCATCGCTTCAAGTCTCGGGGGCTACTGGCATATACCTATCAAAATTGCATAAACTTTTACCTGTATATCCTTTGAGAACAACAAAGTGACTCTGGCAAGTCCGTCTCGAGCGGCTCGGATGTATGCATCCACCGAGCTGAGTGCGGTAAACTCTTGCTCGGAAAAGGCCGGAGCGCGCATGGCCTCTTCAGTCAACGGTGATTCATCACGCTCTTAACTTCAAAATTCATGACTGGCATGTCATCCGAGTACTCATGAGGATTCAGACCTGGCATTGCATCGGTTATCGTCCTAGTTGACGAGTCCGGCACCAGATTGGCGGACATTCGGCTAACAGGGCGTTTCCCCACTATATGCTGCATGTTTCTCCTGACATCAAGGATAAAAAGGATATTTTAAACAATCTAGACTCATGCACAGGCATCTATTAAACAGACATACCTCTTGGAAGGTTGTGAGGTTTTTGCAGCACTCCCGATCCCCATTCATTTTGAACAACGACCTTGCGTAGAGGCCGCCCTTGAGTAGGTACGACCCGCCGAGCGTCGATCCTCTTAAAATCTGGTCAGTATAATGGGCAAAGGTGCAAGTAGGGACTTCCTTTTAAAAGAGCCCTCCGAATACTTACGACGGATAAGGGATAGGGGCAGGGGTAGTCAGATGTAATAGCTACTTCCGAGTCTTCAAGGCTCTCTTGGTAAAATATTTTGTCCTCGAATTCTATGTATATATCCGGATCTTCACAAAAACTAGGGTCTTGGTCGTGATCGTGATCCTCTGGCTATGGGACGGGGCAGCGAATGTCCTTGATCATCTTCCTCCATGATTGTTGCATAAATACCAATAGACAAAACTTGGTAAGCATCCCGTGGCAGTAATAAAGCGACACAGGTAGTCGAAATCTTACCCATTTGATCGGGTTGTACATGGAGTAGCATTCCCTGCAGTTCAAACAGAGGAAGTCTTCCTTTTTACCCTTGTACAAATCTACCAAGATGATGGCCAGCTCAGCTGGGGTGTCCGGACTCTTGCGTCTGTAGCGGGACGCGTCATCTTCTCCGTTGTAGCACCATAAGGGAGTTACTCTGGATTGGAGAGGTTGGACGCATCTTTTTATGGCGGTAGCCATAACCTCGATTATCGTGAGCTAGGTATGGGCAAGTAATCTGACCTTGCTAACCAAACTTTTAACTTCCGCATTGTCCTCCTCCTTGGGACTTCAGGGACGCTAGTTGAAGCGCTTCTTTAAAGGGGCGCTGGAAAACTCAGGAAGGCCGCGTCGAACCTGGTCCGACAGTGGGACATCATCCATGTAGAACCACTCTGAAGACCACTATGGGTATACTTCTTTGGGAGTTCCTATGAGGTATCCGGATCCGGCTATACGCCATACTTCGGCACCGTCCACTTCAAAAATAGAGCCTCCTCGATGGCGGGGAACAAGGCAAAAGAACTTCCTCCATAGTTAAAAATGGGGCTCGATGCCTAAGAACAGTTCGCAGAGGGCAACAAAACCCGAGATGTGCAGAATCGAACCTGGGGTGAGGTTGTGAGTTGGATGCCGTAAAATTCCAATAGGCCCCTGAGAAAGGGATGGATTGGAAATCCTAGGCCCCGCAACAGGAATGGGACAAAGCACACCCTCTCCTCCTTATTGGGGTTGGGGAAGTTCTCAGCCATCAAATCATTGCCGATTGAGGCCAATCCCGCACGAACGGGGACTAGATCCGCGAGGGGAAGATAACCCTGTGTCTGGAGTCAGCTCAGCTGAAGATGAAGCACTGAACAACTCTGGCAATCGGCCATGGGGCACGAAGAGGAGCCTGGGGCACTGGCCATGTTGGAAGGCTTTTTCGTAGCTAATCTTGACGGTTTTCCTTTTGCGCGATGTGAGATGGCATTTGGGGACCTAAATCTCCTTATATAGACATCGTCCGAGCACGATGAGGGGCTTATTTACAAAAAATCACATACTGTTTGTATTCACCTGGCGCGCGGAAATCAAAGCGGCAACAGGAAGGGGTCATAAAAACGAAACGTAGAGGTCAGAACCGGACTGTCGTTGGTCTGAAGTATAATGAAGAACCCTCCTTGCAAAGCCGAAGACATAAGCCAGATACTACATCATCATTGAAGGCAAGTTCAGGGGCTACTGAGGGAGACGTGGATTCGGGGGTCCTCAGGTGTCCGTCCTATCCGACCATGGGTCGGGCTGATGGGCCGTGAAGATAGACCGGAGGATTGTTCCTCGTGTTCGGATAGGACTCCTGGATGCGTGGGGTGCAAGATTGGAAGCCGGATGTATTGTTTCCTTCCCTTATAAACCTCCTCTATACCCCTCTAGTGTATATATAAACCGGAGGGTTTAGTCCATAGGGATGATCAGAATTCATATAGGCTAAACATCTAGCATTCTAGACATTACGATCTTGAGGTAGATCGATCTCGAGGTAGACCGAACGTAGGGTTTTACGTCCATTAAGAGGGCCTGAACCTGGGTAAACATCGTGTTCCCTGTGTCCCTTGTTACCTTCGATCCTCAGACGCACAGTTCGGGACCCCCTACCCCAGATCGGCCGGTTTTGACACCGACAAACGGTGCTATGGTTGTCAAAATGAAAGAGGGAAGGAGGGGGGGTCTACTCTGGAGATCACCGCGTGCTCATGGGAGAGTCGGGACGGCCGGGGTGGCCTAACAGTGACTTGTGCAACAATGGTGTTCGGTGGCCGTGCATAGAGAAGACGGCTCGATGGCAGCGATGTGGTGTGCCCCGGCATGAGCTAGTCCTCATAGTCGACGATGCATCGGACAACAGTCCTCCAGGGCATAAAGTCATGGCAAACGGTGGTCAGTGGCCATGGGATCAATGAAGATGACGACGACCACGAGCTTAGCCTCATTCGGGTCGTCGAATACGAGCGAGGGAGAGGGGGATTTGGTGCTAGGGTTGCAGAGGGGGAGGGAGGGGTGGAGGAGCACTTGAAGGCAAGGGGAAGGCCGCCATGCAAGGCTCGAACGGCCATGGTGCTTCGGATGGCCTCCATGCCTCTGTTCTGTGAACAGAGAAGAGGGGAGACTCCAAGTGTGTTGGGCCGCACTATAGCTTAGCAGGCCTAAGTGCACATTAGGGCTCCCATATTTTCCCTTTTATTTCCTATAAAATACTCACCACTGTTTTGCATTTAGTTTATGCAGCAAACGATTTTCCTATGACTGAAACTTGGCACATAAATCAAGCACAACATTTTGGGGTGGAACAAAAAGTTTGGGGCCAAATTGAAATCATTTAAATTATCATTGCATTTAAAAGGGGTAAAAGGTGTGTCGTTGGTCCATTGTTTAATATCCATAGGCATTTTAAACACTTCAAAAAAAGTAAGTTACTGTATGACAATTATGTAGTGTATATTTCCAACCTAAGGAACTTTTTTTAATTTATTGTTTTATAAAATTATAATTCGACTTGGCATTTGCATTTGGACTTGAGTTTGGTTAGAAACAAAATAAGTATTAGTAAAATAATTATGATGACATAACATCATTAGGCATGAGATTACTATAGCATGACATCGGGGGTGTTACAATAATAATGTTAGAAATAATATTGGAAGTGGGCTTGGAAGAGCATCAACTTTATGTAAAAATAATCCCACATATTTGGGGAGTGTTCAGTCTTACGAAATTTTTGATAAAAGTGGGTTTGGAGAGGTCATGACTTTAGTTGATGTTAATCCCACTATCTTGGAAGATTATGAGACTTTTATTGTGACACTCCAAAATTTTTGATTTGGTTTTCATCAAAAACTTTATTGGATTCTAAAAGAGGGCATTTAAAAATTTCTTTTCCAGAAAACCTTCCTCTTTAAAAACTTCCTTTCACCTTTGGCAAGGATTTCCTTTCCTTTTCAATTTTGGTGTTGGGCTTTTGAAAGCTTTTCTTCTGGTTGTTTCCCTCTCAAACTCATTTATTTTCATTTAAAAAGAAACCCTAGGAGTTTTGGGACTTCTTTCTTTTTGAAACCACCCTTGATTTCACCATATCACATGTGGTAAAAACCCCTCCAAAACCTCCCCTCCTCCTTGGAGCAACCTAAGTTCTCTGTCCCAACTAAACCAAGCAGAACGGCGGCGCAACGCCGTTCGGCGCCGCCCAATGCTCCCTGGCTCTCCGCGTGGCCTCATGCATGCCAGCGCAGCCCCGCTGCACAGTCACCGTAGCCTGGCACGCGCAGGGCGCGCTCCCTGCTGCCGACGTGCCGCACGGCCGTTCCGTGGGGACCAGCCGTAAACCTTTTCCCCCGTGCTAAGCTGGACCCTGGAATGGAACCACTACTCCACCTAGACGATGCCCAAGCCCCTAATCCCACTGCCCAACCCCGGCGCCGCCGTAATCACTCGCCGGACTTATCCCGTTCGCGGCAACCGCCTCGGGCCGGCTATATATAGCGCCCCAAGCTCCCTCTCGCCCCCGCACACCTCCACTACCTCTCTGGACCCCGACCAACAACTAGAAGAGCCTCGAGGGGCCCTTCTTCCTCGTCTCCGGCCGTCTCGTTCCGCCTCGATTCGCTCTGGTGAGGCCATCCCCGGCGCCCAAACTTCGTCAGTAGCTTCCTCGAGCACCTAGTGAGCTAACCCAAGCATCAATTTGACCTTCGCAGCTCTCCCCGGCGAAGTCCATCTCCACCCGAGCCGCCGTCCGCCGGAGCAAGGCTCGCCGTCGACGTGGTACTCGCCGGCGACCACCACCACCACCAACCGACGCGGAAGGGCGCCCTGAGTAAGGAGGTACCCTCCGATCCCCTTACCTCGCCGTGGATCGCCACCGGCGACCACCGCGGCTCTCGGGCTCCGTCGAGCTCTGCCGCCCATTTTGAATTTTCAAACCTGACGGGTGGGACCTGCCCGTCAGCCTCTCTGTCCCTTTCTAAACGAACCGTTTTGGGAAGCGTATTCTGCCAAATGCGTTTTCCTCCTGGGCTGGCGTATTCTCTACCGAAGCGTTTTCAGTTTTTCTGAGCTAGCCCCTGGAAATATTCTGTTTCATTACAGATGAGTCCCTGGACTAAAACCTTTATAACTTTTAAACAGAAAAGTATTTTTGATTGATTCTTTTTCTATTCTCTTTGAAATTTTGTCTAGCTTTTTATCAGATTTATTTGAAAAAAAATTGGAATACTTTTTGTGCACTTCTTGGTATTTAAGATAGCGCCTATATTTTCTATATACCGTAGATACCGAAGGAGGTGACGGAGCCGCGAACTTCACCGAGCTAGGCTCCGACTACTCTGAACCAGGCAAGCATGTTTGAACTTTTGATATGATGAGTGTCTTGGCATGTTTTGCATTTAGTTAGTTTCATGGCATGTTGATGAGCATACCGATGAACGTTATTTTCATGCATGGTTAAGGTAAGTGAGCTCGATGATCCATAAGTGGATGGATGTGAGTATGAATGGCCATGGGTTGGCATGAGGATGGGTAAGATGGCAGTGTTGTAGCATGCCAGTCTTATGCCAGACTATTTGACTACAGTGTCAAATCGTATCGGTCCAGTTCCTCCCTTTTCCTTCCTTGTACTACCACATGTTTTCCGCAAGGAATATGGCTTAGTAAGTTGCAAACCGCTTTCCTGGTACACACCAAAAGGAGAGGCCGGGATGATGGTTCCATGGCCCTGGATTAAAGCCAGTCATCCGGTCAGGGGGCATGGGTGTTTCCGGTTGGGACCAAGAGGGGGGCACCCCTTAGAGCGCGCGTATATAAATTTGATCCCATGCTATTCGAGATTGTGATCTCCCTGTCTCAAAGTTTTTCTTGGACGATGTCTAGGGTGAGTCCTGGCATCGAGAGATAGGATGGGTGTGTACTGGATTGCTGTGTTTTCTTCCGAAATACCGTAAACGGAACTAGTCCTTCGAGGCTACGGAAATCCGTTAGCTGTGGGAAATTTTTGTACAAACTCTGTAGAGTCATAAATCTCCAAATCATCTTATCCATATCCAAATTTTGCGCTGACTTATACTAACAAGTGCCAGTTTTGGTGACAGATACTCTGGTGAATCTCGTGAGCACTAAGCCCGGTTAAAAGTTTATTCTTGTGGATGGACTAACCCGTTTATTATCATGAACTGAATATTTATTATGAGTATTATTTACTTGTGGATTAAAGCCCTTTCTGTGATGTCGCTCAGACGTCTGACTGTGGCATTTCTTTTAAAGCCCTTTCTGTGATGTTGCTCAGACGTCCGACTGTGGCATTTCTTTTAAAGCCCTTTCTGTGATGTCGCTCAGACGTCAGACTGTGGCATTTATTTTAAAGCCCTTTCTATGATGTCGCTCGGACGTCCGACTATGGCATTTCTTTTAAAGCCCTTTCTGTGATGTCGCTCAGACGTCCGACTGTGGCATTTATTTTAAAGCCCTTTATGTGGTGTCGCTAAGACGCCCGACTGTGGCCTGATTTTTTTTGTTATTATTTGTTCACCTTTCGAGGCGTCGCTTCAGACACCCGATCGGTTCTCATTTATATTTTTTCTGTTGGGATTTCAGGCGGACTACCGCCGTTTCCCTCGTACTTACTTCGTTATGCAAATTTTTAAATGTGCATTGGAAAGATTAATCATGACGCATTCATGCATGCATTTGTTATATCTTACGTCCGAACTGTCTTCCGAGTACTTTCAAAGTACTCATTGGCTTGTTGATTTGGCCAGATGCTGACGAAGGTGATCTCATGGATGAAGAGTTCGATAGCGAGTCCGACGCCTAGAGGAATCCCAGTCAGTCTCGTGCGACCCTGGTCTTGGTCACTATTTTATACCCGCTTCCGCAACTCGAATAAATTTATCGAGCCTCACCTCGACGCTCGATGAGACGCCAGTTGGAGAGTCGTGTTACCACACTCCCCATTGTGTTATATCCGCCATTATGTATAATTATTGGCGCGCTTGTAATAATTTGTTGAGCAGCCCTAGCTCAACCCTGTAATATATTCTATGCTACCGGCTTATTGTATCAAGAATTTGTCTACCAGTGTGGAGGATTTCTCTCATACTGGACTCAAAAGATTGGTTTCTCAATAAATATTTTTATTGGAAAACCGGTCGTGACAAGCTTGGTATCAGAGCCAGGCTGACTGTAGGAAGCCACTAGGTGCGATCGCTAATCGGTTATTAGCATGATAGAGCCGATTTAAATTTTTTTTTTTTTGCAATTATAGTCATTTTCTGACAGTCAGCATAAATTTATGATCTGACCATTCAGGACTTTTGCCTACATTTGTAGATGGCCGACAACAACTGCGAGTCTCAGACCTTCGCCAACGTACCCGATGGGTTCGTCAAGCTTCTCTCCTTCATCGTTCAGGTCGCGATGGGGCCATCTGTGCGCCCAGTCTTCACACTCCGCCAGCACAGAGTCAACGACAGCCTGACCATGCACCAGGCCATGGTGCAGTTCAAGGGAGGGCATGGTGAGCTACGCCGCTACCTGTTCGTGGGAAGAGCCATGCCTACGGAGAGGCATGCTATGCAGATGGCAGCCCGTGAGGCGATAGCTCGCCTCAGGGATGTCCTTCCCGCGATGAAGACTCGTCGCTACCATTATCTTCCATGCCATGTGCCCTACACCTGCCACTACGCATTCTCCTGCCCCAGAGGAGAACGAGACGAAGCTTTTGAGATGCTTATTGAGTATCTCCGGGCTCTGGAGGCAGCCTTCGACAACCTGGTGGACGACTTCGTGGCTGCCCGCATGGACTCGGTTCATGGCTATGCCGCCAATAGGAGGGAGCTCCTACTCACCGCACTGCCACTGACTTTTGTCTCGTCCTCAGCTTCTCATGCACCTACTCGTCACCTACCTACCACCGGAGGGTTCAACCAGACCTTTGCGCCCACTCCAGCGCGCACAACACCACCTGTTGTGCCCACTCCTATTCGTGTTGCTCCGCCCCTGACACCCGCTCCATCTACCTGACGCGGCTCTTCACGTCTGGAGCCTATTAGTGAGGAGGAGGTCGAGTCCCTAGCCTCACTGCGCCTCACCCTTGGCAGGGCCAAGGAGATCATCGACATTTCCGGCTGAGTGCGTTTGCCCGTCATGCGGTGTACCGCTTTGTAAGATATGTTTATATGTACATAGGTTGTGAGAAGTAGCTTGTTTGCGCATCATGTAGAACTGGAGGAGTAAGCTAGCCTAAATAACATGTCAGGGTTATGTATGCATATCCTGAGTGATGTACTGTATAATTATCGCCCGCGTGTAAGATATGTAATGAGCAGTCCTTCTCCGTGCGCAAATCAATTTGTTTTCTTAAGTGATCTTGGTCATTTAAATTATTTGCCATCCTTGTGCATTTTTGGAGTTATTTTTGACGACCATCTTCATTTTTCTTATGAGTTTTACAAAATATATCCCCAGAGTGAAAAATGTCTCGTCCTTGGACTCGCTCCATGCCTACTCCGCTAGATGAAAATTATGACACTCAACCAGGCAACAATTTCGCGCAAGGGCAGTCGAGTCAACAGGGCAGTGAAACGGCACTTTCCCAAATGTGCCGCCTTTATGAACAGAGTCAGCAACAACATCGTGAAATGATGAACCAAGTCATCAACATGGGAAATTACCATGGACAGTATCCGCAGCATTCCAAGTTATCTGAGCTACAGAAGACGCGTCCCCAAACATTTTCTCATACTGACAAGCCTCTTGAAGCCGAGGACTGGCTTCGGGATATGGAGAGGAAATTAATTATTGCAAAATGTTCAGATCCCGAGAAAGTATTGTATGCTCCGCACTATCTCACAGGAGCAGCCGCATCGTGGTGGGAGAATTTTCTGCACATGCATCCCAACGAAGGCGACATAACCTGGGATGATTTGAAGGAAGGTTTCCGTGGTGCACACATTCCTAAGAGTATTATGAAAATCAAGAAGAGAGAGTTCGATGACCTCAAACAAAGGAACATGACAGTGGTAGATTACAACAGTCAATTTACTCTATTGTCTTGCTACGCCAATGAAGAGCGTATGACTGAAAGCAAGAAGATGGAGAAATTCCTTGACGGTCTGGCGCCGGCACTTAAATGCCAACTGGTCGTGCACACTTTTCCTGATTTTAAAACACTGGTGGACAAAGCCATTACTCTGGAAAATGAGAGACGCAGTCTGGAAGATATCCGCAAGCGAAAAAGGGACCAGACTAACCATGCTCGCAATCACCGAAGCAAGACATATTTTCAAAAGGGCGGGACACACAAATTCCCATCCAATGTCTCACGCCAAATCAAGAATTTTCATGCAAGGGACAAGGAGTTCACATATCGCCCCGGTGTTACTTGTTATGCCTGTGGAGAGGAAGGGCACTATGCCAAGCAGTGTCCCAAGCCTAGAAACTCAACCCCAAAGCCAAACAACGGCGGCAATAATTCAGCGCCCAAGCAAAACAATTTCAATCCCAGCAACAACCACAGGAAGGGTCATCTGAACCACGTAACCAAAGAGGAGGAACAAAATGCTCCGGACATCATACTCGGTACGTTTCTTGTCAACACAATACCTACAACGGTTTTGTTTGATTCGGGAGCTTCTCACTCTTTCATTTCGAAAAGTTTTGCTTTGCAAAATAATTTTTCGGTGCTTCCTTTGGAGAAATCCATGATCATCAAGTCCCCTGGGATTCAGCAAGTTACTCAGAATTACTGTCAGAATGTGGTCATTGAGTTCAAAGGATTGGAGTTTCACGCAAATCTTATTGTGTTGGAAAACAAAGGACTGGATGTCATCTTAGGGATGGACTGGCTGACCACCAACAAGGGTTTTATTGACTGTTTCAACCGGACCGTAATCCTCACACACCACCACGGGAAGACAATAAGAGTGTCAGCCAAGGAAGGAAAAATACCCCGGCAACCAAGATTGAATAAGGTAGATGTTTCTGAGCTAAACAAGGTTCCAGTAGTATGTGAATTTCCAGATGTATTCCCTGAAGAACTACCAGGCATGCCACCAGACCAAGAGATAGAGTTCTGCATTGAGCTCGCACCAGGAACCACCCCCATATACAAGAAACCATACCGAATGGCACCATCCGAGTTGGTTGAATTGAAGAAACAAATAAAAGAATTGCTAGACAAAGGATATATTTGAGCCAGCTCCTCACCTTGGGGATCACCAATTCTATTTGCCAAAAAGAAGGATGGAACACTGAGATTGTGTATTGACTATCGAGCACTTAACATGGTCACAATTAAGAACAAATACCCGATGCCAAGGATAAATGATTTGTTTGATCAACTTGCTCAGGCCAAGGTATTTTCAAAAATTGACTTAAGGTCTGGATACCATCAATTAAAGGTGCGAACGGAAGATATCCCCAAAACAGCCTTCACCTCCAGATATGGACTGTATGAGTTCACAGTAATGCCATTTGGATTAACAAATGCCCCTGCATATTTTGTTCACCTCATGAACAAAGTATTTATGAAATTTATGGACAAGTTCGTTGTGGTATTCATCGACGATATTCTGGTGTACTCCAAGACACCAGAAGAGCACGCGGAACATCTCAGGATTGTGCTAGGAGAACTCAGGAAACACCAATTGTATGGCAAGTTTAGCAAGTGCGAATTTTGGCTAAAACAAGTAGGCTTTCTAGGCCACGTGCTAACCCAAGACGGTATCACAGTGGACCCAGAGAAAGTCAAGGCCATACTTGGCTGGAAGTCGCCAGCGAGCGTAACAGATATACGTAGTTTCTTGGGAATGGCAGGATATTACCGCAGATTTATTGAAGGATTTTCCACCATAGCCAAGCCTATGACGCAGTTACTCAAGAAACACAAGAAGTTTGAATGGACAGAAGCCTGCGAAAAGAGTTTCCGAGAGCTAAAGCGAAAATTAACAACAGCACCAGTATTAATTGTGCCAGACATACACAAGAATTTTGAAGTGTTTTGTGACGCGTCCAGAAAGGGTCTCGGATGCGTGTTGATGCAGGAAGGCAAGGTTGTCGCCTATGCTTCAAGGCAACTTCGCAAGCATGAGGAAAATTACCCCACTCATGACTTAGAAATGGCAGCAGTCATCCATGCACTCAAGGAATGGAGGCATTTCTTACTTGGGAACCGATGCGAAATATATACGGATCACAAAAGTCTCAAATATATTTTCACGCAGCCAGAACTAAATTTACGACAGAGACGCTGGTTGGAATTGGTAAAGGATTATGATGATTGGTATCCATTACCATCCAGGAAAAGCAAATGTAGTGGCCGATGCTCTTAGTCGGAACCCCAACTCCGACGAAAACAATCTGCAAAGCTTGAGGCCCGAATTCCAACAAGAATTTGCCAAGCTCAATTTGTTAATGGTCGCAAAAGGCACCATATCAAACTTGGAAATACAACCCGACCTTGTGGAGGAAATTAAAGGAGCTCAGCCCGGTCACCCCAGCATTGAAGGCATCAAGATAAAGGTGAGTATGGGCAAGGCCTCGGAGTTCGTCATAGACGATGGAGGAATATTGTGGTACGGAGAAAGACTCTGCGTGCCAAACATAGATGACCTTAAACAGCAAATTCTAGCTGAAGCCCACACCGCCCCGCACTCGATTCACCCTGGAGGGACCAAGATGTATAAAGATATTCAGGAAAGATTTTGGTGGCACGGTATGAAGAGGGACATAGCCACCTTCATTGCACGTTGCGACTCATGTCAACGCATAAAAGCTGAGCATCAGAGACCAGCCGGACTACTGCAACCAAACAAAATACCTGAGTGGAAATGGGATGAAATAGGGATGGATTTCATTGTCGGACTACCTCGGTCACAGCATGGGAATGATGCCATATGGGTCATCACTGACAAGTTAACCAAGGTGGCACATTTCATTCCAGTAAAGACAACCTACAGCACTCAGAGGCTTGCCAGGATTTATCTCTCCCGTATAGTTTGTCTGCATGGAGTCCCGAAGACCATAATATCCGATAGAGGCACTCAGTTCGTCTCGAGATTTTGGGAGCATTTACAACAGGCTCTGGGAACTCAACTAGCCTTCAGTACCGCATACCACCCACAGACCGATGGACAAACGGAACGCGTAAAGCAGGTTTTAGAAGACATGCTGAGAGCATGTGTCCTCACATATGGAACTAGTTTGGAAGAAAGCCTGCCATACGCCGAGTTCGCGTACAACAATAGCTACCAAGCCAGCCTGCAAATGGCACCATTTGAGGCCTTATATGGACGGAGATGTCGTACCCCGTTGAATTGGTCAGAGACCGGAGACAGCCGCATCTTCGGGCCAGACATGCTCAGAGAAGCCGAGGAAAAAGTCAAGCTAATCAGAGACCGACTTAAGACCGCTCAAAGTCGACAGAAGAGTTATTATGATCAGAAACATCATAGGGTCAGCTTCAAGCCCGGTGAGTTCGTATACCTGAAAGTATCTCCTATGAGAGGATTGCAACGATTCAAGATTAAAGGGAAGCTAGCACCAAGATTCATTTGACCATTCTGTATAATGGCGCGAAGAGGCACGGTAGCCTACCAGCTAGACTTACCCGAGGAATTATCCAACGTCCACGACGTGTTCCACGTCTCGCAATTGAGGAAGTGCATGAGTAACCCAGAGAAACAAGTATCCCACGAGAGCATTGACGTGCAGCCAGACCTCACTTATCGGGAACATCCAGTAAGAATATTAGAGGAGTCTGAAAGGAGGACCCGATAGAAGACCATCAAATTCTTCAGAGTCCAGTGGAGCAATCACACCGACAGTGAAGCAACTTGGGAAAGAGAGGATTTTCTTCGGGCAGAGCATCCACACTTATTTAAGGATCAGCTGAAATCTCGGGGACGAGATTTTTCCTAAGGGGGTAGGTGTTGTGACACTCCAAAATTTTTGATTTGGTTTTCATCAAAAACTTTATTGGATTCTAAAAGAGGGCATTTAAAAATTTCTTTTCCAGAAATCCTTCCTCTTTAAAAACTTCCTTTCACCTTTAGCAAGGATTTCCTTTCCTTTTCAATTTTGGTGTTGGGCTTTTGAAAGCTTTTCTTCTGGTTGTTTCCCTCTCAAATTCATTTATTTTCATTTAAAAAGAAACCCTAGGAGTTTTGGGACTTCTTTCTTTTTGAAACCACCCTTGATTTCACCATATCATAGGTGGTAAAAACCCCTCCAAAACCTCCCCTCCTCCTTGGAGCAACCTAAGTTCTCTGTCCCAACTAAACCAAACAAGTTTTATATTTTATTTCAATCATTTTTCCTCTCAAACCATTTATGTCAATTATTTGGAGCTTGAGTCATTTACAAAGCAAGTACCTTATGTCCTTTGAGTTTTGATCTCAAACCAACTCCTCTGGATTGTCCTTATTATCCACAACTCAGAACCATCTTGATCCACTCTCATTCTTTTCAAAATTTTCAAATTTCAGCCTCTGCAAGTTTGGACCAGATTTGCCAAATTTGGTGAAATTCATATCTACACTTCCCCAAAAATTCTACAAAAATTCAGGCAGCCTACTGGAGCTATGAGTAGCCACTCCACCAAAAATCAGCTCTAGGAAAAATCCCTAGAAGCCAGTATCATTCTGTCGAACACCTTGCATACACTGTATTTTGCACTTTCAGTAATTCAGTAAAGTTCAGAGTTCAGTGTCGTTTTCCCTTCGCCAGTTTCAGTCACGCGTGGACAGTGCCCTTGGCACGATCCTTGCCGCCTCTTCCTCCTGTCCGGAGTGCCGCACGCGCGCTTGGCGCCTTCCTGGCGTCGGTGGCGCCCGGGCCTGCCTGCGCCGGCGTGTCTTGCGGCGGCCGATCCACCATAACGGCCGACCGGAAGCAGAACGGCGGCGCAACGCCGTTCGGCGCCGCCCAATGCTCCCTGGCTCTCCGCGTGGCCTCATGCACGCCAGCGCAGCCCCGCTACACAGTCACCGTAGCCTGGCACGCGCAGGGCGCACTCCCTGCCGCCGACGTGCCGCACGGCCGTTCCATGGGGACCAGCCGTAAACCTTTCCCCCCGTGCTGAGCTGGACCCTGGAATGGAACCACTACTCCACCTAGACGATGCCCAAGCCCCTAATCCCACTGCCCAACCCCGGTGCCGCCGTAATCACTCGCCGGACTTATCCCGTTCGCGGCAACCGCCTCGGGCCGGCTATATATAGCGCCCCAAGCTCCCTCTCGCCCCCGCACACCTCCACTACCTCTCTGGACCCCGACCAACAACTAGAAGAGCCTCGAGGGGCCCTTCTTCCTCGTCTTCGGCCGCCTCGTTCTGCCTCGGCCTCCACCTCGATTCGCTCCGGTGAGGCCATCCCCGGCGCCCAAACTTCGTCAGTAGCTTCCTCGAGCACCCAGTGAGCTAACCCAAGCATCAATTTGACCTTCGCAGCTCTCCCCGGCGAAGTCCATCTCCACCCGAGCCGCCGTCCGCCGGAGCAAGGCTCGCCGTCGACGTGGTACTCGCCGGCGACCACCACCACCACCAACCGATGCGGAAGGGCGCCCTGAGTAAGGAGGTACCCTCCGATCCCCTTACCTCGCCGTGGATCGCCGCCGGCGACCACCGCGGCTCTCGGGCTCCGTCGAGCTCTGCCGCCCGTTTTGAATTTTCAAACCTGACGGGTGGGACCTACCCATCAGCCTCTCTGTCCCTTTCTAAACGAACCGTTTCGGGAACCGTATTCTGCCAAATGCGTTTTCCTCCTGGGCTGGCGTATTCTCTACCGAAGCGTTTTCAGTTTTTATGAGCTAGCCCCTGGAAATATTCTGTTTCATTACAGATGAGTCCCTGGACTAAAACCTTTATAACTTTTAAACAGAAAAGTATTTTTGATTGATTCTTTTTCTGTTCTCTTTGAAATTTTGTCTAGTTTTTTATCAGATTTATTTGAAAAATTTTGGAATACTTTTTGTGCACTTCTTGGTATTTACGATAGCGCCTATATTTTCTGTATACCGTAGATACCGAAGGAGGTGACGGAGCCGCGAACTTCACCAAGCTAGGCTCCGACTACTCTGAACCAGGCAAGCATGTTTGAACTTTTGATATGATGAGTGTCTTGGCATGTTTTGCATTTAGTTAGTTTCATGGCATGTTGATGAGCATACTGATGAACGTTATTTTCATGCATGGTTAAGGTAAGTGGGCTCGATGATCCATAAGTGGATGGATGTGAGTATGAATGGCCATGGGTTGGCATGAGGATGGGTAAGATGGCAGTGTTGTAGCATGCCAGTCTTATGCCAGACTATTTGACTACAGTGTCAAATCGTATCGGTCCAGTTCCTCCCTTTTCCTTCCTTATACTACCACATGTTTTCCGCAAGGAATATGGCTTAGTAAGTTGCAAACCGCTTTCCTGGTACACACCAAAAGGAGAGGCCGAGATGATGGTTCCATGGCCCTGGATTAAAGCCAGTCATCCGGTCAGGGGGCATGGGTGTTTCCGGTTGGGACCGAGAGGGGGGCACCCCTTAGAGCGCGCGTATATAAATTTGATCCCATGCTATTCGAGATTGTGATCTCCCCGTCTCAAAGTTTTTCTTGGACGATGTCTAGGGTGAGTCCTGGCATCGAGAGATAGGATGGGTGTGTACTGGATTGCTGTGTTTTCTTCCGAAATACCGTAAACGGAACTAGTCCTTCGAGACTACGGAAATCCGTTAGCTGTGGGAAATTTTTGTACAAACTCTGTAGAGTCATAAATCTCCAAATCATCTTATCCATATCCAAATTTTGCGCTCACTTATACTGACAAGTGCCAGTTTTGGTGACAGATACTCCGGTGAATCTCGTGAGCACTAAGCCCGGTTAAAAGTTTATTCTTGTGGATGGACTAACTCGTTTATTATCATGAACTGAATATTTATTATGAGTATTATTTACTTGTGGATTAAAGCCCTTTCTGTGATGTCGTTCAGACGTCCAACTGTGGCATTTCTTTTAAAGCCCTTTCTGTGATGTTGCTCAGACGTCCGACTATGGCATTTCTTTTAAAGCCCTTTCTGTGATGTCGCTCAGACGTCCGACTGTGGCATTTCTTTTAAAGCCCTTTCTGTGATGTCACTCAGACGTACGACTGTGGCATTTCTTTTAAAGCCCTTTCTGTGATGTCGCTCAGACGTCCGACTGTGGCATTTATTTTAAAGCCCTTTATGTGGTGTCGCTAAGACGCCCGACTGTGGCCTGATTTTTTTTGTTATTATTTGTTCACCTTTCGAGGCGTCGCTTCAGACACCCGATCGGTTCTCATTTATATTTTTTCTGTTGGGATTTCAGGCGGACTACCGCCGTTTCCCTCGTACTTACTTCGTTATGCAAATTTTTAAATGTGCATTGGAAAGATTAATCATGACGCATTCATGCATGCATTTGTTATATCTTACGTCCGAACTGTCTTCCGAGTACTTTCAAAGTACTCACTGGCTTGTTGATTTGGCCAGATGCTGACGAAGGTGATCTCATGGATGAAGAGTTCGATAGCGAGTCCGACGCCTAGAGGAATCCCAGTCAGTCTCGTGCGACCCTGGTCTTGGTCACTATTTTATACCCGCTTCCGCAACCCGAATAAATTTATCGAGCCTCACCTCGACGCTCGATGAGACGCCAGTTGGAGAGTCGTGTTACCACACTCCCAATTGTGTTATATCCGCCATTATGTATAATTATTGGCGCGCTTGTAATAATTTGTTGAGCAGCCCTAGCTCAAACCTGTAATATATTCTATGCTACTGGCTTATTGTATCAAGAATTTGTCTACCAGTGTGGAGGATTTCTCTCATATTGGACTCAAAAGATTGGTTTCTCAATAAATATTTTTATTGGAAAACCGGTCGTGACATTTATGCATGTGGATCAGGAAGAGAAAATTATGTATGATAGCTATATTGTTGAATTTGATTATGATCTTACTTGTAATTATTATGAGAGAGGGAAATATAGTTGTACAAATTTTTATGTTACAAAATTACCTCTCGTTATGTTGGGATTGTCAATGTTTTATTCCTGTCCTTTGCATATGCTAGATGTTTCTTGTCTTGATAATTTGTTTGCTTATAAAATTCCTATGCATAGGAAGTATGTTAGACTTAAATGTGTTTTTCACATGCTACATATGATCTTCTCTTCGTGTTTCAATTACTATATTTCATGTGAGCATCATTGAAATCTCAAGCCTATCTTAATGGCTATAAAGAAAGAGCTTGTTGGGAGGCAACCCAATGAATAAAATAAAATTTTCACTTTTTCTATTCCTGTGTGTTTAAACAATCATGCTACTAATATGATTGTGTTTTTATGTTTAGTTAGTGTTTGTGCCAAGTTAAGCCTTTAGGATCATGTTGGGTGATAGTTGATTGATCCTATTGGAAAACAGAAACTTTAGCATCAAGTAGCAGAACTATTAAAATTAACTGGAGCGTGATAGTATTCTGATTTTTTTTGCACATGATTGATATACAAGTTTCCTACGTTTTCCTAATTTTTCAGAATTTTGGGATTTACAGAATTATGGTTAAAGTACAGATTACTACAGACCGTTCTGTTTTTGACAGAATATGTTTTCGTTGCATTGTGTGCTTATTTTGATAAATCTATGGATTGTATCGGGGGGTATAAGCCATGGTAAAGTTAGAATACAGTAGGTATAATGCAATAATAAAATATGAATGTGTTTGTGACAGTACTTAAAGTGGTGATTTGCTTTACTACACTAATGGATCTCACGAAGGTTTTGTTAAGTTTTGTGTGATTGAAGTTTTCATGTTTTGGGTGAGATCATGACGGATGGAGGAATAAGGAGTGAAAATAGCCTAAGCTTGGTGATGCACATGCCACCCAAGGTAATATTCAAGGAGTAGCAAGCAACAAAGCTTGGGGATGCCCTGGAAGGCATCCCCTCTTTCTTCCAACGACCATCGGTAATTTTACTTGGAGCTATATTTTTATTCGTCACATATCATGAGTTTTGCTTGGAGCGTCTTGTATTATATGATTCTTTGCATAAAACTATGGCCACCGAGTCAGCCTTAAAGTAGAAGAAGAATTATATTGGCCCTCGAGTGGACCACTCTTTTCCCGAGAGAAGCCTCTAGTGACAACTAGAGGCCCTCGGGTCTATTTCCTATCATATTAAAACAAAAAATACCTTGTTGCAATTTTGTTTTTTAGTTAGATATATTTATCAAATATCATACAATTTAATCTATCTCAATACCGTTGAGGGATTGACAACCCCTTCACGCATTGGGTTGCAAGTATTTGTTGTTTGTGTACAGGTGTTGTTTACATGGTGTTGCTTGGTTCTCCTACTGGATTGATAACATTTGTTTCATAACTGAGGGAAATACTAACTTTGCTATGCTGCATCATCCTCTCCTCTTTGGGGAAATACCAATGTAGATTACAAGAAATCACCAAGCAAGAAGAAAGAGGGGGATCTCTCTCCCTCTCCCCCGGTGGCGTCGGAACGTTGCCGGGGGAACCATCGTGTGACGGCGATCTACTCCGAAAACTCTGTCATCTTTATCAACACCTCCATCACCTTCCCTCATCTATATTCAGTGGTCCACTCTCCCTCAACCCGTTGTACCCCCTACATGAACATGGTGCTCTATGTTGCACATCATTATCCAATGATGTGTTGCCATCCTATGATCTTTGAGTAGATTCTTTTTGTCATATGGGTAATTGGTGAATTGCTATGATTGGTTTGAATTTCTTGTGGTTATGTTGTTATCCTTTGGTTCCCATCATAGGATCGTGCGCATCGATCACACCATAGGGCTAGTTGTATGTTGATAGGACTATGCATTGGAGGGCAAGAGTGCAAAAACTTCTTCCTACCATAGAAATTGATTCATACGGGATTGAAGGCGTGCCAATATATCTTAATGCTATAGTTTGGTTTTACCTTCATGAACTTTAGTAGTTGCAGATGTTTGCTAATAGTTCCAATCATAAGTGCATAGAATTCCAAGTAAGGGATGACATGTTAGCAGTGGCCTCTCCCACATAAAAACTTGATATCGGTCTAGTAAACTAGCCAATTGCTTAGGGACAATTCCGCAAATCCTGCCACCACATTTCCACACTCGCTATATTAACTTTATTGTTCTTTTATTAAAGCATCACCTTATTCTTATTTCCAGGATCTGTATTATCTTTCAAACCTATCCCATTACACCTACAAAGTAGTTTATTACTTGTTCTAGGTAAAGCAAACGTTAGTGTGTGTAGATTTGTATCAGTGGTCGATAGAACTTGAATATAAATTATACCTTTAGCTCCTCATTGGGTTCTACATTCTTATCAAAAAGGCTATAAATGACCCCCTGTACTTGTGGGTTATCAAGACCTTTTTGTAGTGTTATTGCCAAAGAGCAATAGCAAGGGGTGAATATTCTCATGTGCGCTTGTTGGTTTTATCTCTAAGTAGATTTTATTTCTTGTTCTAAGTTGTTTATATCTTTAGTTCTGGATATGGAACACGAAACACTAAAAAATTAGTTGTACTTGCTACTCAAGGAGATGGGGAAACTCCTAAAACCCTCGACGCTGGTTATGTCGAAAATTTTAAATACTACTTTGATAATCCGAATAAATCACCACTTAACTTGATAATGGGAGATACTTTGGATCACAGGGAATACTTTTGGGATTATCGCTTGTCTCAAAAAGGGAAATACATATGGGATCAAATTAGAATGTTATGTTGGTATGCTTGGAATATGTGCTCTATGTATGATTATACTTGTTGCTCTAAAATGAAGGCTCCACACCTTTGCTGCCAATAAGAATTTAATGATAATTAAACCTTGGCTTCTTATGCTAATGTTGCATATAATTACTATGATGTGGAATAAATAGAAGAATTTGTTGCTTTTAAGGGTGCTTATGAAATTGGATCTTTGTTTGTAAAGTAATGGTGACACTCTTTACAGATATGAAAATTATGCTATACTTAAATATTGCTATGAAAATTATAAATACAATTCCAATATTAATGAACTTATTAACAAAGTCTTCGCTATCCAAGAAGAGATTAGTATTTTGCAGGAATCTATGGAAGAAGAAACTGATGAAATTATGAGCTCATTAGATGAAAAAGATGAGGAGGAGAGCGAAGAACAAAAGGAGGAGGAGCAGATTGATCACCCGTTCCCATCTTCTGATGAGAGTAACTCTTTAAATCATGCATTGTTTAAGTTCCCTTTGTGCTTACGGAAGGATGAATGTTATGACCCCTTTGACTCGTTTGAAATATCCCTCTTTGATGAACTTGATGGTTGCTATGCTTCTGGCCATGATGCCAATATGAATTATGCTTATGGAGATGAACTTGCTATAGTTCCTTATGTTAAGCATGAAATTGTTGCTATTGCACCCACACATGAAAGTCCTATTCTATTTTTGAATTCTCCCAACTACACTATATCGGAGAAGTTTGCACTCATTAAGGATTATATGGATGGGTTGCATTCTACTACTACAAATGATGATTTTCATGGATATAATATGCATTTGCTTGCTGCTCCTAGTTGAAATTATGATAATATAGGAACCACATCTCTACCTCTCCATGTTTCCAATACGATAAAATCGCAAGAAACTACTTATGCTATGCACTAGTCATTACTTTGTGTCCATGAATTGTCATTTATAACATGCAGATGCATAGGGAGAGAGATTTAGATTCCATTGTTCTATGCTATATGTTACTTTGTGTTCACTACTAAATTATAAATCATTGTCAATTAAAATTGGCTTTGATATACTTTGGGATCTAGGTTGATCAATTATGTGAGCACTTTATGCCTAGCTTAATGGCTTCAAAGAAAGCGCTGCCTGGGAGACAACCCGGAAGTTTTAGAGAGTCATTTTATTCTGTTGTGTGCTTTTAAAATATTTAAAAACAAAAAATACAGAGGGGAACCTAAAACGTTTTCAAAAATAGAAGCGATTGGGAAGTTACACATTAAAGAAGTGAGGGTCGACCTTGAACACTTGTGTTCATCCTCATGGAAACAATGTAGAATTTTTCATGGAATTTTCTCACAAAAATAATTATACCCTTGTAAAAATCTGATCTATTATAAAAATAATGTGCCAAGATTTACCTTCAGGGTGTTTAATTTGCTTGTTTGGTGTGTCTTGTGCACAAACAAAAACTTTTGTTGTCTTGTTTGAATTTTGATATTTTACTAGAATGCGAAAAATTCTAAAGTTTTTACGTAGTACTGCTATGCAAAAATTTATTACGTCTTAATTTTTCAAAATTCTTGGAGTTACAGAAGTATATTTAACATCTACATCTTTATAAATTGTCCTATTTTCACAAATTGATGTTATAGTTTCTTTATCTACTTATCTTTGCAATTTTGCCAAGCCCCATTGATGTGGGAGCAATAGAATTGTGTTAGCATACAGTAATAAATGTTGGATTATATTTATAAATATTGTTACAACAAGACATGATGGGATTTGATGTTATATTTACTAACCCCTCTAATAAAAGTTTGGTTAAGTTTTGTGTGGATGAAGTGTTCGAAGGCCGAGTACATATTTGTATGAGAAGAATAGGGAGATGCGAGAGTTCAAGATTGGGGGTTCCCAAGGCGCTCCAAGTAAATATTCAAGGAGACTCAAGCATCTAAGCTTGGGGATGCCTCAGAAGGCATCCCATCTTTCTTCTTCGACAATTATCGAAATGTCTCAGTTTTTGTTTTGTTCACATGACATGCGTAAATTCTTGAAGCGTCTTTTATGCAAGTTTATCCTTTTCTTTTTATGCAGCATGCTGGTATGAGATAGTCCTTGGTTGATTTATAGAATGATATTTTCACTTCACATATATCTTTTGAGTATGGCTCTATAGAATGCTTTGTGTGCTTCACTTATATTTTTTGAAGTTTGGATGCTCGCTTCTCTATATTGGGAACACCGTTATTTCTAGAATGCTCTTTTGCTTCACTTATACTTGTTAGAGCTTTGTAGAGTCTTTTTTAGAAAGAATTAAACTCTCGTGGTTCACTTATATCTATTTAGAGAGTTAATAGGAATTGGTCATTCACATTGTTAGTCATAAAATCCTGCATAAAACTTGTAGATCACTCACTATGGTATGTTTGATTCCTTGCAATAGTTTTGTAATATTAAGATGGTAATATGTGGGTGACTATTGGATGATTCTGGTTTAGTGAAAATATTGATGATAAAGTTCATGATTCTTGAAGCATGCATGTATAGCCTTTGGTTTTGTAACCAAGTTGGAGCATAATTTATAATTTATTTAAATCATTTGTGTTGTTCGGATCGGGGGCATGCGATGGTTAAATCCTCCCAACCTCCCCCTAGGGGCATGCGAGTAGTACTTTCCGTCGAGGGCTTTGAAATTTTTAAAATAAGTATATGAGTTTTTTATGACTAATGTGAGTATTTTTTGGACTTAAGCACTCCCATCTATCCATATTTTGCTAGCCTCTACGGTACCGTGCATTGCCTGTTCTCACCTCGAGACTTGGTGCAAACTTCACCGATGCATCCAAATCCTATGATATGATATTCTCTATCACACAAAAGCCTCATTATACCCTTCCTCAAGCAGCCACCATAGCTACATATCATGGCATTTCCATAGCCATTCCGGGATATATGGTCATGCAACTTCCACTGTTACTATTCATTACATGAGTTGAGTTCATTGTTATATTGCTTTGCATGATCATATATAGTTGACATGATATTTGTAGCGCAACCACCATTCATCATTGTTAAACATTTTATGCTAGATCATTGCACATCCTGGTACACTGCCAGAGGCATTCATATGTAGTCCTGTTATTCAGTTTATCGAGTTGTAAGTAGATAGAAGTATGATGATCATCATTATTAGAGCATTGCCCCAGTGAGGAAAGGAATGGTGTATACTAATGAAAAAGTGGGGATGAGGTCCATGAGATTGTTCTAAAAAAGAGGTCAAAAAGAGCCCATGAAAAAAAAGAGAAGAAAAAAGAACAAAAAATGAGATAAAAAGAGAGAAGGGGCATGCTACTATCCTTTTTCCACACTTGTGCTTCAAAGTAGCACCATGTTCTTCATATAAAGAGTCTCCATGATTTGTCATCTTCATATACTAGTGGTTATTTAACATTATAAGACATGGCTTGTATGTTCCAATGACGAGCTTCCTTAAATGCTCGAGGTTTTCATGAGCAAGCAAGTTGGATGCACACCCACTTAGTATCATAGGGAGCTTTTGTACACTTATATTTCTAGTGCATATGTTGCATGACAATCCCTACTCCTCGCATCAATATTGATTGTAAGGCCTCTCCATTGCCTAACAATTCGCGGAGTCGATGTGAGACTTTCTCCACTTTTTGTCTTCTTATAAACCCCTAACATCATTCTCTTTGCCATCCAGAGTGATAAGTCCATGGATCATGCTCGTATTGAGTAAAGTTGAAAAGGCTGAAGTGAGAAAAGATATGATACAATTGCTTGGATTGGCACTGGAGTGCCTAATTTATACTTTATGCTAGGAAGACTAAGCATGCTGAGCTATATGATTTTGTAGGGATAGCGTTCTTTAGCATTCTTTATTTTGAAGGGTGTGATTGGTTGTTAGTATGCCTGAGTATTGATGTCCTTATATCAAATGATAGAGTATTGCCTTCAATCAATAGTATCCTAATATTCATGACTTGATTAGATTATTTGGTCAAGATTATGCTAGGTTGCATTCCACACCAAAAATTATTATTATTATCATTTACCTACTTGAGGATGAGCAAGCTTTAAGATTTGCGATGCTGATACACCTCCATCATATCTATATTTTTTATTGTTTCATGCCAATACTTTACTACAGCCACATACTTTTGGCAACAATTTATGTGATTTTCTTGGACTCACATATTGATCCAGTGCGCAGTGTCAGTTCCTGTTCATTTCATGTTTTTTATTTCACAGAGAATTCATATCAAACGAAGTCCAAACATGGTAAAAATTTACGAATATTTTTTTGGAATATATGTGTTTTTAGGAAAAAGAATCAACACAAGACGGTACTCGAGGGGCCCACAAGACAACAGGGTTGGGTCACTGATGGGGTCACCCTGATGTCTTGTGGTCACTGATGGGGTCACCTACTACTGCTAGGGTCAAGTACCTAATATCTAAGGCCCACCTAGGGGGGCACACCAACATTGATAAGTCCCTGGACCATAAGCGCATTCAAATGTGTTTAACCGGATATCCACTCAGATGCACCGACGACACTCAAACATCTCCTCTCCAGTCGGCCCGGACACCACCACCTGGACAAGGAAGGCAAAGGGGCGGCGTGGGAGTTGCAATGGTCGAGTAGTCTTAAGTTGAGCTTTAAGAGCATAGTCATGACTACCGTTACTTGTAACTACCATAGTTGTCCCTATTTACACTTGTAATTGTCGTGGTTATAGCCATTAAACACCCTTGTAACGTGGGAGTAAAGGAGGCTGCAGCGCGCTCTATATAAGTCTTCGTCCTCCTCCTAGCCAAGGGTTCAACACTCCTTGTAATCACATACCTCAAGAGAAAACAAGCCTCCGAGCATGAGACATAGGGCTACTACCTCCACCGAGAGGGGCCTGAACTCATATAGACCGAGTGTCACACCTGCGCCATAGCTAGGTTCTGCCCTCTTTTGTACCCCTAATACTCATTGTTAGGATCATAACCCCGATAGTCACCTCGTAGGTCGGTTGGAGCCCTTCTTTCATGGCAAGAAAGATAATTTCCAGAGAAAATCCCCTTAAAATTTTAGCCCAATTGGAGTTACGAGTCTCTGGGAATATAAGAAACAGTGAAGGGCTTCGAAAAGAGATGCAAAACAAAAGTGAAACACACACACACACGCACATAGAGAGAGAGATCCAATCTCGGAAGGCCTCCTGTACTCTGGGAGCCATGGCGGCTAAGGACCGGAGGGGAAACTATCCTCTAGGTGGAAAGCAAGAAGAAGGAGGAGGATCTCTCCCCCTCTCTCCCGGTGAGCCGAAACGTCGCCAGGGCAACCATCGTGTGATGTGTTGCCATCCTATGATGTTTGAGTAGATTCTTTTTGTACTATGGGTGATTGGTGAATAGCTATGATTGGTTTAAATTGCTTATGGTTATGTTGATGTCCTTTGGTGTCCATCATATGAGCGCGCATATGGATCATACCATAGGGCTAGTTGTATGTTGATAGGACTATGCATAAGCGCAATAGTGACTGAAACTTCTTCCTGCCATAGAAATTGACTCATACGGGATTGATTCATATGATTGGGTTTTACCTTAATGTACTTTAGTAGTTGTGGATGCTTTCTAATAGTTCCAATCATAAGTGCATAGAACTTCGAGTAAGGGACGACATGCTAGCAGCGACCTCTGCCACATAAAACTTGCTATCGTTCTAGTAACTTAGCCAATTGCTTAGGAACAATTCTGCAAATCCTATCACGACTTTTCCACACTGGCTATATTGAGTCTATTGTTCCTTTATTAAAACAACACCTAATTTTTATTTCCACGTCCTTTATTATCTTGCAAAACTATCTCATTACGCCCACAAAGTATTTTATTACTTGTTCTAGGTAAAGCAAACGTTGGTGTGCGTAGAATTGTATTGGTGGTTGATAGAACTTGAAGAGAATATAAATTATACCTTTAGCTCCTTGTTGGGTTCGACACTCTTACTTAGCGAAAAAGGCTACAAATGATCCCCTATACTTGTGGGTTATCAGGGTTCCCATTGTAGGTGATCCTAGATCATCTCTAGCTGTCGCCTCAACCCCTCTTATACATCCGGGAGGACGGTCTGGGCACTGACGGGTCAAAAAAGCGACCCATATGGGCTCCTCATATTGGCCCTAAACACCCATGTTGATTGGCACCCCTCATATCCAGCCCAAATCTGCGGCAGATATGGGGGTGTCAGGCATGCCTAGACATGTCCTCCACGTTAGATCCAACCCACCCTACTGTTGGAAATATGCCCTAGAGGCAATAATAAATTAGTTATTATTATATTTCCTTGTTCATGATAATCGTTTATTATCCATGCTAGAATTGTATTGATAGGAAACTCAGATACATGTGTGGATACATAGACAACGCCATGTCCCTAGTAAGCATCTAGTTGACTAGCTCGTTGATCAATAGATGGTTACGGTTTCCTGACCATGGACATTGGATGTCATTGATAATGGGATCACATCATTAGGAGAATGATGTGGTGGACAAGACCCAATCCTAAGCCTAACACAAGATCGTGTAGTTCGTATGCTAAAGCTTTTCTAATGTCAAGTATCATTTCCTTAGACCATGAGATTGTGCAACTCCCGGATACTGTAGGAATGCTTTGGGTGTACCAAACGTCACAACGTAATTGGGTGTCTATAAAGGTGCACTGCGGGTATCTCCGAAAGTGTCTGTTGGGTTGGCACGAATCGAGACTGGGATCTGTCATTCCGTGTAACGGAGAGGTATCTCTGGGCCCACTTGGTAGGACATCATCATAATGTGAACAATGTGACCAAGGAGTTGATCATGGGATGATTTGTTACGGAACAAGTAAAGAGACTTGCCGGTAACGAGATTGAACGAGGTATTGGGATACCGACAACTGAATCTCGGGCAAGTATCGTACCGATAGACAAAGGGAATTGTATACAGGATTGATTGAATCCTTGACATCGTGGTTCATCCGATGAGATCATCGTGGAGCATGTGGGAGGCAACATGGGTATCCAGATCCCGCTGTTGGTTATTGACCGGAGAGTTGTCTCGGCCATGTCTACATGACTCCCGCGCCCGTAGGGTCTACACACTTAAGGTTCGATGATGCTAGGGTTATAGGGAAAGTATGTACGCGGTTACTGAATGTTGTTCGGAGTCCCGGATGAGATCCCGGACGTCACGAGGAGTTCCGGAATGGTCCGGAGGTAAAGATTTATATATGGGAAGTCCCGTTTTGGTCATCGGAAAAGTTTCGGGTGCTATTGGTAACGTACCGGGACCACCGGGAGGGTCCCGGGGGTCCACCAGGTGGGGCCACCAGCCCCAGAAGGTTGCGTGGTCCAAGTGTGGGAGGGGACCAGCCCCAGGTGGGCTGGTGCACCCCCCCCCCCCCACCAAGGCCCAAGGCACATGGAGAGTGGGAAGGGGGCAAACCCTAGGTCCAGATGGGCCTTAAGGCCCACCGTGGGGCGCCCCCCTCTCTTCCCCCCTTGGCCGCACCCTAGATGGGTTTTGGGGGCTTCCGCCACCCCTAGGGATGGAACCCTAGATGGGGGCGCAGCCCCTCCCCTTCCCCTATATATACTTGAGGTATGGGGCTGCCCAACAGATGACTTAGATCTCCCTCTTGGCACAGCCCTACCTCTCTCCCTCCTCGTCTCTCGTAGTGCTTGGCGAAGCCCTGCTGGAGTCCCGCGCTCCTCCACCATCACCACGCCGTCGTGCTGCTGCTGGACGGAGTCTTCCCCAACCTCTCCCTCTCTCCTTGCTGGATCAAGGCGCGGGAGATGTCACCGGGCTATACGTGTGTTGAACACGGAGGCGCCGTTGTTCGGTGCTTAGATCGGAATCGACCGCGATCTGAATTGCTGCGTGTATGACTCCACCAACCGCATTCTTGCAACGCTTCCGCTTAGCGATCTACAAGGGTATGTAGATGCACTCCCCTTCCCCTCGTTGCTAGATTACTCCATAGATTGTTCTTGGTGATGCGTAGAAAATAATAAATTTCTGCTACGATCCCCAACAGTGGCATCATGAGCTAGGTCTATGCGTAGATTCTATGCACGAGTAGAACACAAAGTAGTTGTGGGCGATGATTTGGTCAATTTGCTTGCCGTTAGTAGTCTTATCTTGATTCGGCGGCATTGTGGGATGAAGCGGCCCGGACCGACCTTACACGTATTCTTACGTGAGACATGTTCCACTGACTGACATGCACTAGTTGCATAAGGTGGCTAGCAGGTGTCTGTCTCTCCCACTTTAGTTGGATCGGATTCGACGAAAAGGGTCCTTATGAAGGGTAAATAGCAATTGGCATATCACCGTTGTGGTTTTGCGTAGGTAAGAAACATTCTTACTAGAAACCCATAACAGCCACGTAAAACATGCAACAACAATTAGAGGATGTCTAACTTGTTTTTGCAGGGTATGCTATGTGATGTGATATGCCTAAAAGGATGTGATGAATTATATATGTGATGTATGAGATTGATCATGTTCTTGTAATAGGAATCACGACTTGCATGTCGATGAGTATGACAACCGGCAGGAGCCATAGGAGTTGTCTTAATTTATTTATGACCTGAGTGTCAATGAAAACGCATGTAATTACTTTACTTTACTGCTAACCGTTAGCCATAGTAGTAGAAGTAATAGTTAGCGAGGCAACTTCATGAAGACACGATGATGGATATCATGATGATGGATATCATGGTGTCATGCTGGTGACGATGGTGTTCATGCCGCGCCTCGAAGATGGAGATCAAAGGCGCAAGATGATATTGGCCATATCATGTCACTTTATGATTTGCATGTGATGTTTGTCATGTTTACATCTTATTTGCTTAGAACGACGGTAGCATAAATAAGATGATCCCTCGCAATAATTTCAAGAAAGTGTTCCCCCTAACTGTGCACCGTTGCTAAGGTTCATTGTTCCGAAGCACCATGTGATGATCGGGTGTGATAGGTTCTAATACACTTAGGTTAACTTGATGAGCCTAGCATGTATAGACATGGCCTCGGAACACGGAAGACCGAAAGGTCGAACATGAGTTGTATAGTGGATACGATCAACATGAAGATGTTCACCGATGATGACTGGTCCGTCTCACGTGATGATCGGACACGGCCTAGTTGACTCGGATCATGTATCACTTAGATGACTAGAGGGATGTCTATCTAAGTGGGAGTTCATTGAATAATTTGATTAGATGAACTTAATTATCATGAACATAGTCAAAAGGTCTTTGCAAATTATGTCGTAGCTCACGCTTTGGTTCTACACTTTTAGATATGTTCCTAGAGAAAATTTAGTTGAGAGTTGACAGTAGCAATTATGCGGACTGGGTCCGTGAACTGAGGATTGTCCTCATTGCTGCACAGAAGGGCTATGTCCTTAATGCACCGCTCAGTGCGTTGAACCTCGAGCGTCCTCTGTAGATGTTGGGAAACATCTGACATACACGTTTTGATGACTACGTGATAGTTCAGTGTGTAATGCTAACGGTTTAGAATTCTGGCACCAAAGACGTTTTTGAAACGTCGCATAACATATGAGATGTTCCAAAGACTGAAATTGGAATTTTAGACTAGTGCCCACATCAAGAGGTATGAGACCTCTGACAAGTTTCTTAAGCCTGCAAACTAAGGGAGAAAAAAACTCAATCGTTGAGCATGTGCTCAGATTGTCTGAGTACTGCAATCACTTGAATCGAGTGGGAGTTAATATTCCAGATGAGAAAGTGATGGTTCTCCATAGTGACTGCCACCAAGCTATTGGAGCTTCATGATGAACTATAACTGTCGGATTTCGGGTTCCGGCAGACCCTTAAGGTTCAAACACTGGGGTGCACGCGGAGATTACGCCTTCTACCTCACCGTCTCGCAAAGATCTAAACTACTGAAAGAACTGCACAAGAGACACAAGGTTTATACTGGTTCGGGCCACCGTTGTGGTGTAATACCCTACTCCAGTGTGTGGTGGGTGGATTGCCTCTTGGGGCTAATGATGGTGAACAATACAAGGAAGAACAGCCTCGCGAGGTTGAGGTGTTCTTGTGCGTATGAACTTGTGTGTATCTCTGGGTCTCATCCCCCCTACCCTGTGGGTGGCTGGTCCTATTTATAGAGGCCCTGGTCCTCTTCCCAAATATCGAGCGGGAAGGGAGCCAACAATGGCGGGCTAATTTGAAGGGGGACAACAAGTATCAGCTATCCTGACAAAACTAGTCTTCGCCTGCGCAAAGCTTTGGTGATGACGCCGTCGTGGGCTCCACGGTGACCTCCGTCTCGTAGTCCTCCTGGTCTTGGTCTCGTTGCACTGAAATGGCAACCTTTGCCTGATGCCTCGGTACTTCGCGGCTGCGCCTGCTGAAGGAAATATGCCCTAGAGGCAATAATAAAGTTATTATTTATTTACTTATATCATGATAAATGTTTATTATTCATGCTAGAATAACCGGAAACATAATACATGTGTGAATACATAGACAAACAGAGTGTCACTAGTATGCATCTACTTGACTAGCTCGTTAATCAAAGATGGTTATGTTTCCTAACCATGAACAAAGAGTTGTTATTTGATTAACGAGGTCACATCATTAGTTGAATGATCTGATTGACATGACCCATCACATTAGCTTAGCACCCGATCGTTTAGTATGTTGCTATTGCTTTCTTCATGACTTATACATGTTCCTATGACTATGAGATTATGCAACTCCCGTTTGCCGGAGGAACACTTTGGGTGCTACCAAACGTCACAACATAACTGGGTGATTATAAAGGAGTACTACAGGTGTTTCCAATGGTAGATGTTGGGTTGGCGTATTTCGAGAATAGGATTTGTCAGTCCGATTGTCGGAGAGGTATCTCTGGGCCCTCTCGGTAATACACATCACATAAGCCTTGCAAGCATTATAACTGAGATGTTAGTTATGAGATGATGTATTACGGAACGAGTAAAGAGACTTGCCGGTAACGAGATTGAACTAGGTATTGGATACCGACGATCGAATCTCGGGCAAGTAACATACCGATGACAAAGGGAACAACGTATGTTGTTATGCGGTCTGACCGATAAAGATCTTCGTAGAATATGTAGGAGCCAATATGGGCATCCAGGTCCCACTATTGGTTATTGACCGGAGACGTGTCTCGGTCATGTCTACATTGTTCTCGAACCGTAGGGTCCGCACGCTTAATGTTACGATGACAGTTATTATGAGTTTATGCATTTTGATGTACCGAAGGTTGTTCGGAGTCCTGGATATGATCACGGACATGACGAGGAGTCTCGAAATGGTCTAGACATAAAGATTGATATATTGGAAGCCTATATTTGGATATCGGAAGTGTTCCGGGTGAAATCGGGATTTTACCGGATTACCAGGAGGTTACCGGAACCCCCCGGGAGCCATATGGGCCTTCATGGGCCTTAGTGGAAAGGAGAAAAGGGGCAGCCCATAGGTGGCCGCGCGCCCCCCTTCCCTTAGTCCTATTAGGACTAGGAGAAGGGGCCGGCCCTCCCTCTCTCTCTTTCCCCCTTGGGAATCCTAGTTGGAATAGGATTGAGGGGGGAGTCCTACTCCCGGTAGGAGTAGGACTCCTCCTGCGCCCTCTCCCTGGCCGGCGCACCCCTCCCCCTTGGATCCTTTATATACGGGGGCAGGGGGCACCTCTAGACACACAAGTTGATCCTTGGTGATCGTTCCTTAGCCGTGTGCGGTGCCCCCTGCCACCAAATTCCACCTCGATCATATTGTTGCAGTGCTTGGGCGAAGCCCTGCGTCGGTAGTACATCAAGATCGTCACCACGCCGTCATTCTGACGGAACTCTTCCTCGACGCTTTGCTAGATCGAAGCCCGAGGATCGTCATCGAGCTGAACGTGTGCTAAGAACTCGGAGGTGCCAGAGTAACGGTGCTTGGATCGGTCGGATCGGGAAGACGTACGACTACTTCCTCTACGTTGTGTGATTGCTTCCGCAGTCGGTCTGCGTTGGTACGTAGACAACACTCTCCCCTCTCGTTGCTATGCATCACCATGATCTTGCGTGTGCGTAGGAATTTTTTTGAAATTACTATGTTCCCCAACAGTGGCATCCGAGCCTAGGTTTTATGGTTTGATGTTATTTGCACGAGTAGAACACAAGTGAGTTGTGGGCGATACAAGTCATACTGCCTACCAGCATGTCATACTTTGGTTCGGCGGTATTGTTGGACGAGACGACCCGGACCAACCTTACACGTACGCTTACGCGAGACCGGTTCCCTCGACGTGCTTTGCACATAGATGGCTTGCGGGCGACTGTCTCTCCAACTTTAGTTGAACCAAGTGTGGCTACGCCCGGTCCTTGAGAAGGTTAAAATGGAGTCTATTTTACAAACTATCGTTGTGGTTTTGATGCGTAGGTGAGATGAGTTCTTGCTTAAGCCCGTAGCAGCCATGTAAAACTTGCAACAACAAAGTAGATGACGTCTAACTTGTTTTTGCAGGGCATGTTGTGATGTGATATGGTCAAGGCATGATGCTAAATTTTATTGTATGAGATGATCATGTTTTGTAACCAAGTTATCGGCAACTGGCAGGAGCCATATGGTTGTTGCTTTATTGTATGCAATGCAATCGCGATGTAATGCTTTACTTTATTACTAAGCGGTAGTGATAGTCGTGGAAGCATAAGATTGGCGAGACGACAACGATGCTACGATGGAGATCAAGGTGTCGCGCCGGTGATGATGGTGATCATGACGGTGCTTCGGAGATGGAGATCACAAGCACAAGATGATGATGGCCATATCATATCACTTATATTGATTGCATGTGATATTAATCCTTTTATGCATCTTATGTTGCTTTGATTGACGGTAGCATTATAAGATGATCTCTCACTAAATTATCAAGAAGTGTTCTCCCTGAGTATGCACCGTTGCCAAAGTTCGTCGTGCCCAGACACCACGTGATGATCGGGTGTGATAAGCTCTACGTCCATCTACAATGGGTGCAAGCCAGTTTTGCACACGCAGAATACTCAGGTTAAACTTGACGAGCCTAGCATATGCAGATATGGCCTCGGAACACAGAGACCGAAAGGTCGAGCGTGAATCATATAGTAGATATGATCAACATAACGATGTTCACCATTGAAAACTACTCCATCTCACGTGATGATCGGTTATGGTTTAGTTGATTTGGATCACGTGATCACTTAGAGGATAAGAGGGATGTCTATCTAAGTGGGAGTTCTTAAGTAATTTGATTAACTGAACTTAAACCTTATCATGAACTTAGTACCTGATAGTATCTTGCTTGTTTATGTTGATTGTAGATAGATGGCTCGTGCTGTTGTTCCGTTGAATTTTAATGCATTCCTTGAGAAAGCAAAGTTGAAAGATGATGGTAGCAATTACACGGACTGGGTCCGTAACTTGAGGATTATCCTCATTGCTGGACAGAAGAATTACATCCTGGAAGCACCGCTGGTGTCAGGCCTGCTGCTAGAGCAACACCAGATGTTATGAACGTCTGGCAGAGCAAAGCTGATGACTACTCAATAGTTCAGTGTGCCATGCTTTACGGCTTAGAATCGGGACTTCAACGACGTTTTGAACGTCATGGAGCATATGAGATGTTCCAGGAGTTGAAGTTAATATTTCAAGCAAATGCCCGAATTGAGAGATATGAAGTCTCCAATAAGTTCTATAGCTGCAAGATGGAGGAGAACAGTTCTGTCAGTGAGCATATACTCAAAATGTCTGGGTATAATAATCACTTGATTCAGATGGGAGTTAATCTTCTAGATGATTGCGTCATTGACAGAATTCTCCAATCACTACCACCAAGCTATAAGAGCTTCGTGATGAACTATAATATGCAAGGGATGAACAAGACTATTCCCGAGCTCTTCGCGATGCTAAAAGCTGCGGAGGTAGAAATCAAGAAGGAGCATCAAGTGTTGATGGTCAACAAGACCACTAGTTTCAAGAAAAAGGGCAAAGGGAAGAAGAAGGGGCACTTCAAGAAGAACAGCAAGCAAGTTGCTGCTCAGGAGAAGAAGCCCAAGTCTGGACCTAAGCCTGAACTGAGTGCTTCTACTGCAAGCAGACTGGTCACTGGAAGCGGAACTGCCCCAAGTATTTGGCGGATAAGAAGGATGGCAAGGTGAACAAAGGTATATGTGATATACATGTTATTGATGTGTACCTTACTAGAGCTCGCAGTAGCACCTGGGTATTTGATACTGGTTCTGTTGCTAATATTTGCAACTCGAAACAGGGACTACAGATTAAGCGAACACTAGCAAAGGACGAGGTGACGATGCGCGTGGGAAACAGTTCCAAAGTTGATGTGATCACGGTCGGCACGCTACCTCTACATCTACCTTCGGGATTAATATTAGACCTAAATAATTGTTATTTGGTGCCAGCGTTAAGCATGAACATTATATCTGGATCTTGTTTGATGCGAGACGGTTATTCATTTAAATCAGAGAATAATGGTTGTTCTATTTATATGAGTAATATCTTTTATTGGCATGCACCTTTGAAGAGTGGTCTATTTTTGATGAATCTCGATAGTAGTAATACACATATTCATAATGTTGAAACCAAAAGATGCAGAGTTGATAATGATAGTGCAACTTATTTGTGGCACTGCCGTTTAGGTCATATTGGTATAAAGCACATGAAGAAACTCCATACTGATGGGCTTTTGGAACCACTTGATTATGAATCACTTGGTACTTGCGAACCGTCCCTCATGGGCAAGATGACTAAAACACCGTTCTCTGGTACTATGGAGAGAGCAACAGATTTGTTGGAAATCATACATACCGATGTATGTGGTCCGATGAATATTGAGGCTCGTGGCGGATATCGTTATTTTCTCACTTTCACAGATGATTTAAGCAGATATGGATATATCTACTTAATGAAACATAAGTCTGAAACATTTGAAAAGTTCAAAGAATTTCAGAGTGAAGTTGAAAATCATCATAACAAGAAAATAAGGTTTCTACGATCTGATCATGGAGGAGAATATTTGAGTTACGATTTTGGTGTACATTTGAAAAATTGTGGAATAGTTTCTCAATTCACGCCACCCGGAACACCACAGCGTAATGGTGTGTCCGAACGTTGTAATCATACTTTACTAGATATGGTGCGCTCTATGATGTCTCTTACTGATTTACCGCTATTGTTTTGGGGTTATACTTTAGAGACGGCCGCATTCACGTTAAATAGGGCACCGTCAAAATCCGTTGAGACGACGCCTTATGAACTATGGTTTAGCAAGAAACCAAAGTTGTCGTTTCTTAAAGTTTGGGGCTGCGATGCTTATGTGAAAAAGCTTCAACCTGATAAGCTCGACCCCAAAGCGAAGAAATGTGTCTTCATAGGATACCCAAAGGAGACTGTTGGGTACACCTTCTATCACAGATCCGAAGGCAAGACATTCGTTGCTAAGAATGGATCATTTCTAGAGAAGGAGTTTCTCTCGAAAGAAGTGAGTGGGAGGAAAGTAGAACTTGACGAGGTAACTGTACCTGCTCCCTTATTGGAAAGTAGTACATCACAGAAAACTGTTTCTGCGACACCTATACCAATTAGTGAGGAAGCTAATGATGATGATCATGAAACTTCAGGACAAGATACTACTGAACCTCGTAGATCAACCAGAGTGAGATCCGCACCAGAGTGGTACGGTAATCCAATTCTGGAAGTCATGCTACTAGATCATGATGAACCTACGAACTATGAAGAAGCGATGGTGAGCCCAGATTCCGCAAAGTGGCTTGAAGCCATGAAATCTGAGATGGGATCCATGTATGAGAACAAAGTATGGACTTTGGTTGACTTGCCCGATGATCGGCAAGCAATTGAGAATAAATGGATCTTCAAGAAAAAGACTGACGCTGACGGTAATATTACTGTCTATAAAGCTCGACTTGTCGCAAAAGGTTTTCGACAAGTTCAAGGGGTTGACTACGATGAGACCTTCTCACCCGTAGCGATGCTCAAGTCTGTCAGAATCATATTAGCAATCGCCGCATTTTATGATTATGAAATTTGGCAGATGGATGTCAAAACTGCATTCCTGAATGGATTTCTGGAAGAAGAGTTGTATATGATGCAACCGGAAGGTTTTGTCGATCCAAAGGGAGCTAACAAAGTGTGCAAGCTCCAGCGATCCATTTATGGACTGGTGCAAGCCTCTTGGAGTTGGAATAAACGCTTTGATAGTGTGATCAAAGCATTTGGTTTTATACAGACTTTTGGACAAGCCTGTATTTACAAGAAAGTGAGTGGGAGCTCTGTAGCATTTCTGATATTATATGTGGATGACATATTGCTGATTGGAAATGATATAGAATTTCTGGATAGCATAAAGGGATACTTGAACAAAAGTTTTTCGATGAAAGACCTCGGGGAAGCTGCTTACATATTAGGCATAAAGATCTATAGAGATAGATCAAGACACTTAATTGGACTTTCACAAAGCACATACCTTGACAAGATTTTGAAGAAGTTCAAAATGGATCAAGCAAAGAAAGGGTTCTCGCCTGTGTTACAAGGTGTGAAGTTGAGTCAGACTCAATGCCCGACCACTGCAGAAGATAGAGAAAAAATGAAAGATGTTCCCTATGCTTCAGCCATAGGCTCTATCATGTATGCAATGCTGTGTACCAGACCTGATGTGGGCCTTGCTATAAGTTTAGCAGGGAGGTACCAAAGTAATCCAGGAGTGGATCACTGGACAGCGGTCAAGAACATCCTGAAATACCTGAAAAGGACTAAGGATATGTTTCTCGTGTATGGAGGTGACAAAGAGCTCACGTAAGAGGTTATGTTGATGCAAGCTTTGACACTGATCCGGACGATTCTAAATCGCAAACCGGATACATGTTTACTTTAAACGATAGAGCTGTCAGTTGGTGCAGTTCTAAACAAAGCGTCGTAGCGGGATCTACATGTGAAGCGGAGTACATAGCTGCTTCGGAAGCAGCGAACGAAGGAGTCTGGATGAAGGAGTTCATATCCGATCTAGGTGTCATACCTAGTGCATCGGGTCCAATGTAAATCTTTTGTGACAATACTGATGCAATTGCTTTGGCAAAGGAATCCAGATTTCACAAGAGAACCAAACACATCAAGAGACGCTTCAATTCCATCCGGGATCTAGTCCAGGTGGGAGACATAGAGATTTGCAAGATACATACGGATCTGAATGTTGCAGACCTGTTGACTAAGCCTCTTCCACGAGCAAAACATGATCAGCACCAAGGCTCCATGGGTGTTAGAATCATTACTGTGTAATCTAGATTATTGACTCTAGTGCAAGTGGGAGACTGAAGGAAATATGCCCTAGAGGCAATAATAAAGTTATTATTTATTTCCTTATATCATGATAAATGTTTATTATTCATGCTAGAATTGTATTAACCGGAAACATAATACATGTGTGAATACATAGACAAACAGAGTGTCACTAGTATGCATCTACTTGACTAGCTCGTTAATCAAAGATGGTTATGTTTCCTAACCATGAACAAAGAGTTGTTATTTGATTAACGAGGTCACATCATTAGTTGAATGATCTGATTGACATGACCCATTACATTAGCTTAGCACCCGATCGTTTAGTATGTTGCTATTAATTTCTTCATGACTTATACATGTTCCTATGACTATGAGATTATGCAACTCCCGTTTGCCGGAGGAACACTTTGGGTGCTACCAAACGTCACAACGTAACTGGGTGATTATAAAGGAGTACTACAGGTGTTTCCAATGGTAGATGTTGGGTTGGCGTATTTCGAGAATAGGATTTGTCACTCCGATTGTCGGAGAGGTATCTCTGGGCCCTCTCGGTAATACACATCACATAAGCCTTCCAAGCATTATAACTAAGATGTTAGTTATGAGATGATGTATTACGGAACGAGTAAAGAGACTTGCCGGTAACGAGATTGAACTAGGTATTGGATACCGACGATCGAATCTCGGGCAAGTAACATACCGATGACAAAGAGAACAACGTATGTTGTTATGCGGTCTGACCGATAAAGATCTTCATAGAATATGTAGGAGCCAATATGGGCATCCAGGTCCCGCTATTGGTTATTGACCGGAGACGTGTCTCGGTCATGTCTACATTGTTCTCGAACCGTAGGGTCCGCACGCTTAATGTTACGATGATAGTTATTATGAGTTTATGCATTTTGATGTACCGAAGGTTGTTCGGAGTCCCGGATATGATCACGGACATGACGAGGAGTCTCGAAATGGTCGAGACATAAAGATTGATATATTGGAAGCCTATATTTGGATATCGGAAGTGTTCCGGGTGAAATCGGGATTTTACCGGATTACCGGGAGGTTACCGGAACCCCCCGGGAGCCATATGGGCCTTCATGGGCCTTAGTGGAAAGGAGAAAAGGGGCAGCCCATAGGTGGCCACGCGCCCCCTTCCCTTAGTCCTATTAGGACTAGGAGAAGGGGCCGGCCCTCCCTCTCTCTCTTTCCCCCTTGGGAATCCTAGTTGGAATAGGATTGAGGGGGGAGTCCTACTCCCGGTAGGAGTAGGACTCCTCCTGCGCCCTCTCCCTGGCCGGCGCACCCCTCCCCCTTGGATCCTTTATATACGGGGGCAGGGGGCACCTCTAGACACACAAGTTGATCCTTGGTGATCGTTCCTTAGCCGTGTGCGGTGCCCCCTGCCACCAAATTCCACCTCGATCATATTGTTGCAGTGCTTAGGCGAAGCCCTGCGTCGATAGTACATCAAGATCGTCACCACGCCGTCGTTCTGATGGAACTCTTCCTCGACGCTTTGCTAGATCGGAGCCCGAGGATTGTCATCGAGCTGAACGTGTGCTAAGAACTCGGAGGTGCCGGAGTAACGGTGCTTGGATCGGTCGGATCGGGAAGACATACGACTACTTCCTCTACGTTGTGTGATCGCTTCCGCAGTCGGTCTGCGTTGGTACGTAGACAACACTCTCCCCTCTCGTTGCTATGCATCACCATGATCTTGCGTGTGCGTAGGAAATTTTTTGAAATTACTACGTTCCCCAACACCTGCTCCCTTTGCACCAAAGAGGAAAGGAGGACGCTGCGCGGGCTGGCACCCGCCTGGTGCCTTTGATCGTCATGGCTTGCGTCACGGGCACGTCGCGAGGTACCCCGCCTTGATTTCTCTGCCTCCTCGTGAGCCAGCCTGAGGAGGCCGCGCCTGAGGAAGCTCCACGTCGTCCGCCCCGCGAGGCTTGGCCCCTCGCGAGGGTCTTGACTTTTGTGTTGATGAAGATGGGCCGTGCTGGGCCCCCTTTGAGCCGCGCTGCAGGCCGCAGGAAGGCAATTCTGGGGACCCCCGTTCCGAGAACACCGACAGTAGCCCCCGGGCCCAAGGCGCGTCCGGACTTGGCCGTGCTGAGAGGCGAAAGGGCAAGGGCGAAGCGCCACGGGCCCTAATAGCCTGCGGCCTTGGGCGCCGTGTGGCGGTTGATGGGACGTGGGCGTCTCCGCTTCCCCATGATGCCTCGATGATCGCACGGGTTGGACAAGTCCCTGCATGCAAATCGTGTCATGATTACCTGCGATCGTGGAGGCCGGCGGTTGGCCTTCGCCGGCTATAAGTACGGAACTGTGCGTGCCCTTCCAGTCCATCCCTCCTTGCTTCTCCTTCTTCCCGATCCTTGCTCTGTCTTGCCGCGATGGCTCCGATTCACCGGTTCTCTGCAGCGGAGAAGGGAAAGGCTCCTCGAGAGGGACCAGACCCGCTCCTGCCGAAGAAACGGCTCGCCCTTTGTGGACAGGACGAGGAGGACCGTCAGGTGGTGTCGAGGCCTCGGTGCGAGCGGGCTACGCCGAGGTTCCCGCTTCCCTTGTATGCCCACGTCGAGGGCCTCGAAGGGGTCGATGCCGATCCCCGCGGTCAGCGCCGTCATCGGCGCCGATGGGTCACGAAGGTGTGGGTTGTTCCTCCTAGGGTCCACGCCGAGGGCTCCTCCCAAGAGTTCGTGCTCCACGTCGCCATTCCTCTCCAGTCTTGGATCCGCCTGCCTCCCTTCTTCGCCTCCATCATCCCACCGGGGGAGCCCCTGGAGCTCTGGTTGTAGCACGCCGGCTGTAGCACCCTTGCGACCGAGGTAGAGGTTGTGGTCGTTGCCCCGGGCGAGGTCTACATGACCCGTGGCTGGAGAGAGATCGCCCGGGTTTGTAGGGTGAGGGGCGTCTTCGCGGTCCTCTTGGAGTATGATGGCGCTTCGGTGATGTTCTTCAAGGTCTTCGACGTGAACGGGCGCCAGCTGGAGTGTTGCCCGGGGAGAGGTGGCCAGGACCACGCCATGGTGAGGGCTAGGCCCGTCGACCGCTCCCTTGGCGGCTTGGCAGGCGACGGAGGCGCCGGAGGATCCAGCGACTCCAGTGAGATTTTCGCGACTCCGGAGACGAGTGACGACAGCTACGAGCCCCCGAGCCGGCGCCGCTCCTGGAGCAGGGCGGGCTCGTCTGGCCATCGCCGACTCTGATCTGGATGGGGTTGGCGCCGGCGCTTGACGGCCCACTGTTGATGATGGCATCTTTTGCAGGAGCGCATGTAGTTGGCATCCCTTAGGATCCGTTCCCTGCGAGGAATCAAAATGCGCCCCATAGGGGCTTGTAAGGTGCCTGTAATCCTGTTTGTTAATACATAACCCTTTCTGTAGAGCTGTGTGAGTTGCTGATTCTGTCTTAGCTCAGTTCTCCCTTTCGAACCTCGCGAGGGCTTGATGCTCTGCGCCGACAGGTCCCAGTCCCAAGGCGGCGTCAGCCGTCGCTGGTATGCCAGGTCGCGATGTCGTGGTCAAGGCCAGGAGGTGAGCGACCCGGGGTCCGGTAAGAGCCACTGAGTCGCGGTGCTCAGGAGGTCCCCTTTGGCGCCCAAGCAGCCATCGCTCGGCGAGAAAGGAGAGCGGCGTCGCTGACACGGAATTGCATTAGGTGCGGGGGTAGTGCTTCGATAGCCAGTGCTTTCGGGCGGTGACTTATCTCGAGAGTCGGGGACTGTTCCTGGTGTGTCGTCGGGTCCGCGCATCGGCAGGAGCGGAATTGCTCGGCGAGGTGGCCATCAAGGGCCGGGAGGCCAAGCTCAAGAAGCGTCGCGACCGCCTGGTGCGCTGGGGAAAGAGCTGGAGGCGACGAAGGTTGAGCTGGACAGCAAGGCCCAGATTCTTGCCGAGGATCGCGTGGCCTTCGCAGACATGGAGAAGAAGGCTCGTGCTTCGCTGAAGAGGCTCTACGCCAGTGGCCTGGAGAGCCCGCTGGCCGGCGCCGAGGATGGCCCCACCAAGCTGCTTCCCTTCCTGGTTCGTGCTCTTGAGGATGTCACCCTTGGCCTTGGCCCCACGGCCAAGGCCGAGGCGCGTGTCCTGTCTTCTGCTACGCTGACGTGGGTCTTCACCCACATCTACCTTCGCGACCCCAGCGCCGACCTCGATAGCCTGTTGGAGCCAGTAAGCGGCGAGGGTGCTGCCGCCGCTGCCGAGGCCGTGAAGGGTTGCGCGGAGGCTCTGCTGGGGAAGTTCCGGGCCTTCAGTACCAAGTCGAAGCAGGGTGCTTCCGGTCCTGCTGCTCCATGAGGCGGGGCCTTCCGCGCTGCTCCACTGCCACCAAGTGACTCCGCTACTGCTCTTGTCCTGCTTTTAATTCCTGCATATGTATCATGCCTCGGGGAGGCGTTTAAACTCGCGTTTGGTATTGAGACGACAGTATGGCCTGTAATATTTGCTTTTAAATTCCTTGAATTTTATGCTTTTCTTCCCTACTTGCTTGTGTTCTACGCCGGCAGAGCCCGGCTCCGCGCATACCTCACCCAGCATTAGCCCCGACCGGAAACTAGGACGGGACCAAAGGAGTGAGGGGCTATGGAGCCAGTTAGGCTCCTGAGTCGCAATGCTCAGGAGTCCCCCTTGGCGCAAGAACAACAAGTAGGGAGGTGTGATGTAGGTGGATCTTCCATTTTACGTCTGCAGAGCCCGACTCCGCGCGTACCTCACCCAGCATTAGCCCCGACAAGAAACCAGGACGGGACCAAAGGAGTGAGGGGCTACGGGGCCAGTTAGGCTCCTGAGTCGCGATGCTCAGGAGTCCCCCTTGACGCGCAAACAGCTAGTGATGAGGTGAGATGCAAGTGGGACCACCGTTCTACGTCTCCAGAGCCCAGCCCCGCGCGTGCCTCACCCAGCATTAGCCTTTCAGAACTAACGAGTGAGGGGCTACGGGACTAGTTAGGCCCCTGAGTCGCGATGCTCAGGGGTCCCCCTTGATGCTCAAATGGCCTTCATACCTTGGCTCCGCTCGGGGAGAGACGCACGACGAACCAGGCCCGAGGGGCCTGGCTAGGTGGCGTACGTCTGGGCGTGACCCAGGCGCAGCCCCCGTGCCCAGCCCCCTCGCGCGGCGCTCCCAAGGGGAGGCGTTGCGATGAGGCTAGACACTGAGCTCTGGGCTCCCTGAGGTTGATGCGGCCCAGGGGCCACCCTCAGTTGTTTATCACCAGCGCGGAGCATAGCGCTTCCGCATGTGTACGGGCATAGCCGCTCCTCGGCAGTGTCGTCAGCCAGCGCGGAGCATGGTTATTCCACTGGTACGTGGGAGGGGGCTCCCCTCCGGGAGGAGCCCCCGGGGCGTGTACAGCCCCGCCCTAACACGTGGCCGGCACGGTAGGGCTAGGTGAGGTGTATCTGGGCACCCGTGAGCCAGCGCGGGACTCACGGGGCCCTACCTCTAGGCGGGTTGCGCTTGGCACTGGGCCTTATCTTGTGCTGTGTTCCTGCAAATTTGGTTAGATGCCGGCACTCTACGTCCTCGGGTCCCGGCCCTCGAGCTTGTCTCAGCCGTCGCTGGTATGCCAGGTCGTGATGCCGTGGACATGGCCAGAGGTGAGGGCTGGAGAGCCAGTAAGAGCCCTGAGTCGCGATGCTCAGGTACCCCCCCCCCTTTAACGTGCAAGTGGTCGACATGGAGAAGAAGAGGTGCTGTAGACAGGCATCAAGTAATCAAGCATGATGGGCGAATGCATAGCCAGAAATAAACGCAAGGGAGATACATGCCGCTGGGCCTGGCCCGAGTGACTTGGGGATGATGTAGCCTGAGGGGCGCCCCCAACAAAGCAAGCTAACGACATGAAGTAAAAGGGATACATACCGCAGGGACGGACCCACGCGGCCTGGGAACGATGCATCCCTGGGAGGGCGCTCCCAGCTGGAAATGAAACTTGTAAGATGTCACCTGAGGGTGTCGAGGGCGAAGGGGTGTTGGTGCAGCAGACTCGGTGGGTTGCAGAAGCCGATCCTCATGAGCCCCCAGGCCCAGGGGCCTCGGGAGGCTCCGGAGGCACTGGTAGCTCTTCGCGAATCATCTCCATCTCCGCCAAGGCTGCGGAACGCCTGTCTTCTTGAGCCTCCATGATGCCCCTCATGAGGCGCTAGCACGTAGCAACCGCGCTCGGCAGGCCGTAAGGCATGCGAACGTGGCTGTGGGGCGGACCCCCGTAGCGCCCCACTCGCGAGGGCCAGAGGCGCTCCATCATAGCGACTTGGTTGAGCCCTGGTACGTCGATGCAGACGTGCAGCCCACCATCCTCGCCTGGATGGGGAGCCACAGCTGGTAGACGGCGGCAACCTCTCATGATTCTTGATTCCTGTAGTTCTTGAATGGCCTTGTCGACGAACTCATGCGGGTCTGACCTTCCTTGCCTTGCTCCTTCTTGAGGGAAACGTGCTTCGAAACACGCCTCCACGTGGTGCCCAAGCGCCTCCCTCGTGACCCTGGCCAGGTCGGTGGCCCTCTAGGGGAGAGCCCCCGAGCCCTACCTGAGGAGGGCGCCGGGCGCGCTTTCCTATGCGATGGAAGGAGGTTCCCCCTGGGTAGATGCGGGCCCTGAGGGGCCCGCCTCCCGAGGGGCCGGTCCGGACGATGTCTTCTTATTCTTGGGGGTGATCTCGGGAAGCCTCCTGCTTCCGCGATCCAGGTCTTCCAGTGACGCGGCCTGAAAGGCTCGCTCCAGGGAACACACTGCATCCTTCTCTTCACAGGGCACCGTGATGACTCCGCCACTTCCTGGCATCTTGAGGACGTTGTAGCCATGGTGAGTTACGGCCATGAACTTGGCCAGTGCTGGGTACCCGAGGATGGCGTTGTACGGCAGGCGGATGTGGGCCACGTCGAAGTCGATGAGCTCGGTGCGGTAGTTGTTGCGTGCCCCGAAGGTGACTGGGAGGCGGACCTGCCCAATCGGGACCGTGGAGCCGTCGGTGACTCCGGAGAAGGGCTTGGTTGGCTGAAGCTGGTCGTAGGGCACTTGGCGATTGTTGAACGTTTCCACAGACAGGATGTTGAGCCCTGCCCCACCATCGATGAGGGTCCTGGTGACCAGTACATTGCTGATGACTGGGGAGCACAGCATCAGGAGGACCCTGGCTGTGGCCGCGCACTTGAGTTGATCCGCTGAGCTGAATGTGATGGCGCATGCCGACCACCTGAGAGGGCGCATTGCTTCCACCCTGGGGAGGACTGCATTCACTTCACGGGCAAACTGCTTGAAGATGCGTTGGGAGGCTGGGGCTTGAGCTCTGCCCAGGATGCAGGCGATTGCGCGTGGCTCCTGGAAGCCCCCAGCCCCTTCATCTTGATGGCGGTCCTCGTTCCTCCTTGGCTGAGGCGGCAGTGGAGGGAGGCCTGCGTGGCCCTGTGGGCGATCCTCACGAGGCTGATCCCTCCAGTCCCCCTCGCGAGGCAGGTCTCGACAGTGATCCTCGCGAGGTTGATCGCGCCACCCTGGGCGCGGGCCGCGGTCTTCCCAGCGTCCGGCGTTTCTTCCTCCTCCTCGGTCGTAGCCCCAATCGGCGCGGTCGGGACGACGGCCGATCCTTCCTTCCCGCGCGGCGCGGAGTTCTTGGCATTCGTTGGTGTTGTGGGTGTGGAGGTCGTGGTACACACAGTACCGGCTGCCCCTGGAGGACTCAGGAAGATCTTTGCCCCACTTGGTGTCTGGTTCTGCCGCGAGCATGGCAGCCCCCTTGCGCTTCACGTCCTTGGCCTTGGGATTCTTCTCTTCTGGGTCTGCGGCAGGCAGCTCGAGGAGGGAGAGGCGTCCCTCCTCAGCCCTGGCGCACTTGGTCGCCAAGTTGAACAGCTCCAGGGAGGTGCATAGGTCTTCATGCGTCGCCAGCTCCTCCTTCATCTTGACGTCGCGCACACCATCTGAGAAGGCCGAGATGATGGCCTCCTCGGACACCTTGGGGATCTTGAGGCGCGCGCCGTTGAAGCGCTGGATGTACTTTTGCAGGGTCTCTCCGGGTTGTTGCTTGATCCGGCGCATGTCGCTCACGGCGGGTGGCCGGTCGCGAGTACCTTGGAAGTTGGCGATGAAGCGGGTGCGCATCTGGTCCAAGGAAGAGATCGTGCCTGGAGCCAGATTCAAGAGCCAGGTGCGAGCTCCTTCCTTGAGCGCCATGGGGAACCAGTTCGCCATGACCTTCTCGTCCCCGTTGGCAGCTTCGATGCCCAGCTCATAGAGCTAGAGGAACTCTGCAGGGTCAGTCGTGCCATCGTAACGAGGAGGCAGGTCTGGCTTGAACTTGCCGGGCCACGCGACGCTACGCAGCTCGGTGGTGTAGGCACGGCAGCCTGCGGTGGCCATGAAAGGCTTCGGCTGGTGGAGAGCTCGGTCTTGAGGGTCCCCACGCGCTGCAGCTAAGAGCAGCGCGGGGTCTTGGCATGCCGGAGCTGGAGCAGGGTCGCGGCGTGCCAAAGCAGGGAGCGCCCGGGCAGCTTCTTGCGGGCGAGGGACTTCTTGGCAGCTCCGTTCTTGCTGCGCTGGCACCTGACGGAGCGGGTTCCGCCCAGGGGCCACGCGCCTTGGAGCCATGGCGTCTTCTTGGAAAGGAGGCGACTGGTACGCCCCCGGAGCTTCGTTGCCCGCGCGGGGCGGGGTGCGGTGCAGCGGAACGGACGGCGCGGGAGAGCCCCCTGCGGCGCGGACAAGCTCGGCGACGCGGTCAAGCGACTCTTCGTAGACGTCGTCGACGGGACGGTAGCGCAGGAGCTCATTTGCCGCGATGAGCGCAGCTCGAGCCTCCAAGGGTGTGCGGAGCGCACGGGACAAAGAACCAACTGGTGTGAGCGATGGAGTAGCGGTGCGACCATCTTGCCGCACCGACGGATGCTGAGACGACGCTTGCTGCTCGTCCCCCGCCGGGCCGGTGGCGGCGTTGATGGCGGGTGACGGGGAACGACGAGGACGTCCGCCGACGGGTGCCATCTGGGCGACGCGGGAAGCGATGGCGGCCCGGCGCTCGGCGCGGGCCCGACGAGCGTCAGACATGGACGCGACGGTCAGAGGAGAACGGGGCAGTGGAAGACGAATTCCAGCGCACCCCTACCTGGCGCGCCAAATGTCGGATTTCGGGTTCCGGCAGACCCTTAAGGTTTGAACACTGGGGTGCACGCGGAGATTACGCCTTCTACCTCACCGTCTCACAAAGATCTAAACTACTGAAAGAACTGCACAAGAGACACAAGGTTTATACTGGTTCGGGCCACCGTTGTGGTGTAATACTCTACTCCAGTGTGTGGTGGGTGGATTGCCTCTTGGGGCTGATGATGGTGAACAATACAAGGAAGAACAGCCTCGCGAGGTTGAGGTGTTCTTGTGCGTATGAACTTGTGTGTATCTCTGGGTCTCATCCCCCTACCCTGTGGGTGGCTGGTCCTATTTATAGAGGCCCTGGTCCTCTTCCCAAATATCGAGCGGGAAGGGAGCCAACAATGGCGGGCTAGTTTGAAGGGGGACAGCAAGTATCAGCTATCCTGACAAAAGTAGTCTTCGCCTGCGCAAAGCTCTGGTGTTGACGCCGTCTTGGGCTCCACGGTGACCTCCATCTCGTAGTCCTCCTGGTCTTGGTCTCGTTGCACCGAAATGGCAACCTTTGCCTGATGCCTCGGTACTCCGCGGCTGTGCCCGCTCCCTTTGCACCAAAGAGGAAAGGAGGACGCTGCGCGGGCTGGCACCCGCCTGGCGCCTTTGATCGTCATGGCTTGCGTCACGGGCACCTCGCGAGGTACCCCGCCTTGATTTCTCCGCCTCCTCGTGAGCCAGCCTGAGGAGGCCGCGCCTGAGGAAGCTCCACGTCGTCCGCCCCGCGAGGCTTGGCCCCTCGCGAGGGTCTTGAGTCCTGTGTTGATGAAGATGGGCCGTGTTGGGCCCCCTTTGAGCCACGCCGCAGGCCGCAGGCAGGCAAGTCTGGGGACCCCTGTTCCCAGAACGCCGACAATAACATATCAGGGGTAGACATGATGGTCCTTGAGCAACTCGCGATGTTTGACACCGCGAAAGTAGAAATCAAGTAGGAGCATCAATTGTTGATGGTTAAAACACTAGTTTCAAGAAGGGCAAGGGAAAGAAGGGATACTTCATGAGATGGCAAATCAGTTGCTGCTCTAGTGAAGAAACCCAAGGTTGAACCAAACCCGAGACTAAGTGCTTCTATAATGAGGGGAACGGTCACTGAAGCTGAACTACCCTAGATACTTGGTAGATGAGAAGGCTGGCAAGGTCGACAGAAGTACTTTGGATGTATGTCATATTATTGTGTACTTTACTAGTACTCCTAGTAGCACCAGGGTAATAAATACTGGTTCAGTTGCTAAGCGTTAGTAACTCGAAATAAAAGGCTGCGGAGACTAGCTAAAGGTGAGATGACGATATGTGTTGGAAGTGTTTCCAAGGTTGATGTGATCAAACATCGCACGCTCCCTCTACCATCGAGATTTGTGTTAAACCAAAATAATTGTTGTTTGGTGTTTGCGTTGAGCATAGACATGCTTGGATTATGTTTATCGCGCCACGGTTATTCATTTAAGGAGAATAATGGTTACTCTGTTTATTTGAATAATACCTTCAATGGTCTTGCACCTAAAATGAATGGTTTATTGAATCTCGATCATAGTGATACACATGTTCATGCCAAAATATATAAGATAGTAATGATAGTACCACGTACTTGTGGCACTGCCATTTGAGTCATGTTGGTATAAAACGCATGAAGAAGCTCCATGTTGATGGATCTTTGGTCTCACTCGTTTTGAAAAGATTGAGACATGCATACCGTGTCTATTTGTAGATATGCATGAAGAAACTCCATGCAGATGGATCATTTGGACTCACTTGATTTTGAATCACTTGAGACATGCAAATCATACCACATGGGCAAGATGACTAAAAGGCCTTGTTTTTAGTAAGATGGAACAAGAAAGCAACTTGTTGGAAGTAATACATTTTGATGTGTGCAGTCCAATGAGTGCTGAGGCATGCAGTGGATATCATTATGTTCTTACTTCACAGATGATTCGAGTAGATGCTGAGTATATTTACTTGATGAAACACAAGTCTGAATTATTGAAGGTTCAAGTAATTTCAGAGTGAAGTTGAAGATCGTCGTGACAAGAGGATAAAATGTCTATGATATGATCATAGAGATGAATATCTGAGTTACAAGTTTGGCACACAATTAAGACATTATGGAAATTGTTTCACGACTAATACCGCCTGGACCACCATAGTGTGATGGTGTGTCCGAACATCACAACTGCACCCTATTGGATATGGTGCATACCATGATGTCTCTTATCGAATTACCACTATCGTTTATGGGTTAGGTATTAGAGACAACCGCACTCACTATAAATAGGGCACCACACAATTCCGTTGAGACGACACCGTATGAACTATGGTTTAGAAAAACCCTAAGCTGTCGTTTCTTAAAAGTTTGGGGCTGCGATGCTTATGTGAAAAAGTTTCAGGCTGATAAGCTCGAACCCAAAGCGGATAAATGCATCTTCATAGAATACCCAAAACAGTTGGGTATACCTCCTATTTCAGATCCAGAAGCAAAAGTGATTGTTTCTAGAAATGGGTCCTTTCTCGAGGAAAAGTTTCTCTCGAAGGAATTGAGTGGGAGGATGGTGGAGACTTGATGAGGTTATTGAACCGTCACTTCAACTAGTGTGGAGCAGGGCACGGGAAGTTGTTCCTGTGGCACCTACACCGATTGAAGTGGAAGCTTATGATAGTGATCATGAAACTTCGGATCAAGTCACTACCAAACCTCATAGGTCGAAAAGGATGCATACTACTTCAGAGTGGTACGTAATCCTGTCTTGGAAGTCATGTTGCTAGACAACAATGAACCTACGAGCTATGGAGAAGCGATGGTGGGCCCGTATTCCGACGAATGGCTCGAGGCCATAAAATCCGAGAGAGGATCCATGTATAAAAACAAAGTATAGACTTTGAAAAGAACTACTTGATGGACGTAAGGTTGTTGGGTGCAGGTGGATTTTAAAAGGAAGACGGACAATGATGGTAAGTGTCACCATTAAGAAAGCTCGACTTGTCGTTAAGATGTTTCCCGACAAGTTCAAGGAGTTAACTACGATGAGACTTTCTCACTCGTAGCGATGCTAAGAGTCTGTTGGAATTATGTTAGCATTTACTGCATTATTTATGAAATCTTGCAGATAGGATGTCAAAACATTGTTTCCTCGACATTTTTCTTGAGGAAAGGTTGTATGTGATACAACCAGAAGGTTTTGTCAATCCTGAAAGATGCTAACAAGTATGCAAAGCTCCAGAAATCCTTCTAAGGACTGGAGTAAGCCTCTTGGAATTGGAATGTACGCTTTGATGAGATGATCAAAGATTTTGGGTTTATACAAAGTTTATGAGAAACTTGTATTTCCAAAGAAGTGAGTGGGAGCACTATAGAATTTTTGATGAGTATATGTTGTTCACATATTGTTCATCAGAAATTATGTAGAATTTCTGGAAAGCATGCAGGGTTATTTGAAAAGTGTTTTTCAATGGAAAACCTGGATTAAGCTACTTGAACATTGAGCATCAAGATCTATAAGGATAGATCAAAACCGCTTAATAGTACTTTCAAACGAACACATACCATGACAAAATTTTGAAGGAGTTCAAAAATAGACCGGCAAAAAAGGAGTTCTTGGCTGTGTTATAAGGTATGAGTATTGAGTAAAACTCAAGACCTGACCACGGCAGAATAGAGAGAAAGGACGAAGGTCATCCCCTATGCTTTAGACGTAGGCTCTAAAGTATGCAATGTTGTGTACCGCACCTGAAGTGTGCTAAGCCATGAGTCAGTCAAGGGGTACAAGTGTGATCTAGGAATGGATCACAGGACAACAGTCAAGGTTATCCTTAGTAACTAGTGGACTAAGGAATTTTCTCGATTATGGAGGTGCTAAAATAGTTCGTCGTAAAGGGTTACGTCGATGTAAACTTTGACACTAATCTGGATGACTCTGAGTAGTAAACCGGATTCGTATAGTAGAACGGTTATTTGGAATAGCTCCAAGTAGCGCGTGGTAGCTGCATCTACAAGATGACATAGAGATTTGTAAAGCACACATGGATATGAAAGGTTCGGAATCATTGACTAATAAACCTCTCTCACAAGCAAGATATGAACAAACCCCATGGGTGTTGGATTCATTGCAATCACATAGTGATGTGAACTAGATTATTGACTCTAGTGCAAGTGGGAGACTATTGGAAATATGCCCTAGAGGCAATAATAAATTAGTTATTATTATATTTCCTTGTTGATGATAATCATTTATTATCCGTGCTAGAATTTTATTGATAGGAAACTCAGATACATGTGTGGATACATAGACAACGCCATGTCCCCAGTAAGCCTCTAGTTGACTAGCTCGTTGATCAATAGATGGTTACGGTTTCCTGACAATGGACATTGGATGTCATTGATAACGGGATCACATCATTAGGAGAATGATGTGATGGACAAGACCCAATCCTAAGCCTAGCACAAGATCGTGTAGTTCGTATGCTAAAGCTTTTCTAATGTCAAGTATCATTTCCTTAGACCATGAGATTGTGCAACTCCCGGATACCGTAGGAATGCTTTGAGTGTACCAAACGTCACAACGTAACTGGGTGGCTATAAAGGTGCACTGCGGGTATCTCCGAAAGTGTCTGTTGGGTTGGCACGAATCGAGACTTGGATTTGTCACTCTGTGTAACGGAGAGGTATCTCTGGGCCCACTCGGTAGGACATCATCATAATGTGCACAATGTGACCAAGGAGTTGATCACGGGATGATGTGTTACGAAACGAGTAAAGAGACTTGCCGGTAACGAGATTGAATGAGGTATCGGGATACCGACGATCGAATCTCGGGCAAGTATCGTACCGATAGACAAAGGGAATTGTATACGGGATTGATTGAATCCTTGACATCGTGGTTCATCCAATGAGATTATCATGGAGCATGTGGGAGCCAACATGGGTATCCAGATCTCACTGTTGGTTATTAACCGGAGAGTTGTCTTGGCCATGTCTGCATGACTCCCGAGCCCATAGGGTCTACACACTTAAGGTTCGATGACGCTAGGGTTATATGGAAAGTATGTACGCAGTCACCGAATGTTGTTCAGAGTCCCGGATGAGATCCCGGACGTCACGAGGAGTTTCGGCATGGTCCGGAGGTAAAGATTTATATATGGGAAGTCCCGTTTTGGTCATCGGAAAAGTTTCGGGTGCTATCGGTAACGTACCGGGACCACCGGGAGGGTCCCGGGGGTCCACCAGGTGGGGCCACCAGCCCCAGAAGGTTGTGTGGGCCAAGTGTGGGAGGGGACCAGCCCCAGGTGGGCTGGTGTGCCCCCCACCAAGGCCCAAGGCGCATGGAGAGTGGGAAGGGGGGCAAACCCTAGGTCTAGATGTGCCTTAAGGTCCACCCTGGGGCGCCCCCCTCTCTTCCCCCCTTGGCCGCACCCTAGATGGGTTTTGGGGGCTTCCACCACCCCTAGGGATGGAACCCTAGATGGGGGCGCAGCCCCTCCCCTTCCCCTATATATACTTGAGGTATGGGGCTGCCCAACAGATGATTTAGATCTCCCTCTTGGCGCAGCCCTACCTCTCTCCCTCCTCGTCTCTCGTAGTGCTTGGTGAAGCCCTGCTGGAGTCCCGCACTCCTCCACCATCACCACGCCGTCGTGCTGCTGCTGGACGGAGTCTTCCCCAACCTCTCCCTCTCTCCTTGCTGGATCAAGGCGCGGGAGACGTCACCGGGCTGTACGTGTGTTGAACGCGGAGGTGCCGTTGTTCGGTGCTTAGATCGGAATCGACCGCGATCTGAATCGCTGCGTGTACGACTCCACCAACCGTGTTCTTGCAACGCTTCTGCTTAGCAATCTACAAGGGTATGTAGGTGCACTCCCCTTTCCCTCGTTGCTAGATTACTCCATAGATTGATCTTGGTGATGCGTAGAAAATTTTAAATTTCTGCTACGATCCCCAACACCTACCCCATATATATTTGTTCCCATTCGCTCCCTGGACCAAACTCTAGGCACTCCCCTCCGCTCGATCCCAAGATCCCTTCCAGTGATCCTCAACCCTCTCCGGCATGGTGGACCATGGACCTGAGACCTCCTAACTATGACCTCATCCCAGTCGGGGTGGAGGAGGAGATGGCCATCCGCATTGCACTCCTCCATGCTCGCGAGGAGAACACCTGACATCGGTTGGACTCGATCTGGTGGACTCCATAGCATCCGCCCAAATGGCGCTTGGATTTGGCGCATGGCGCATCAGCACTGCCTCCCTGGAGGTGGTGTCGTCCATGTCTGAATACCATGGCAGATGTGCAACCCCTTTGTTAGCGCGCCAACTCGGAGGCCCTCCAGTGCCTGTCTGCTGAGGCTATGGCGCAAAGTGCCCATCGTGCAAGACAGAGGGGGCGGGAGACTGTGATAAACGTCGATGAGGCAGAGTTGCACTCTCCAGCGTTGGTACGGGTCTCACGCTGCAACCGTGTCATGGTGGACATTTCAGGCTCCAACCATGATGGATCCATCATCGACCTCACATCGACCAATAACATGCATGCCACGGGCTCAGACGAGGAAGAGTAGGGCATGGGAGACAGCAGCGCCTCGAGTCCCATGAGCGGATGCGTGTCCCATGTCCTACTATACCTCATCGCCGACCGCACCAACCTCCGAGGGGAGCAGCCGACCGCTGGACATGGGCACGACGGAGTCAAGCTAGCTCCTCTCAAGATTAGGTTCACGTTGCATGTTCCTGTATGGATTTGAGGATTCGTATTTGAGGTATCTGATTTTGTAAATAATAATTTGAGGTGTGACCAATCATTGTCCGCGAACGCGCCCGAACGTGTTTACGTGCATTTGAGGGGTCGGGTTTTGTGTATCCGGCTCTAGATGCTCTTATACAATGCAATAAGGAGATGCTTAGTAAAATAAACATAGTTTTTCTCAAGCACTGATGCTTAGATTTACATGTGATGTGCCTAAGTCGGGTGTTTGCCGAAGTGGGTCATTGGCCGGAGTGGGCCGTCTGCCGGAGCAATTGAGGCAGCTCATGGCGACCTGACAAAGGGTAAGTGAGCTACAGCGCACCGGGAAGGGTGCAACAGTGGGAAAGGCCGACCCTCCATCTATTTAGGTGGCGTCGGAGGAAGGGGCGACGAGCAAGAGGGCTAGCGGGGACCGGCGACGACGGTTGGCTTGGAAGGAACGCTAGTTTCTATCATGAGCGGACACGAACGACGGGGAGACGAGCCAATCACTTTTTCCACGGGGAGACGAGGGGGCTGGGCAATGGCATTTTGCACGTAATATTTCCAAAGAACATTGGCATATACCCTTTCACTTTTAAGTGAGCTTCTGCGGGAAGTTGCCCTTCACCCAGCTTTTTCTATTGTGAAGGAGATCCCGGTGAAAATAAGTTAAGCCCATTACTTCAAAACGAGTTTTTTTAGCTTCTGGCTTATTTTGACAATAAGCTCCTAGAAGCTACAAAAGAACTGGCCCTAAGCGTCTACTCTCTACAAGAAAAAAGATGTGCTTGCAGAAAAACTAGGTTAGTTCTCTAAGTGCCTCCACTAAGTACCTTGCATTCTACCATAACTTAATTGTATAAAGCTACCATAAATGAGTCTAGATTAACAAATTCATACTAATTTTCAATTTTGTTCGCAAATTAGTGTTGGTTTGGGGTATGTATATTACAAATTGATACTAATTTTCAATTTTGTTTGGAAATCAGTATCTGTTCGGGGTACGGTTGTTACACAATGCGCGTATCCTTGTTTAATCGTGTTTTCACTACTGCCAAAAAGCTTATAGACGGATACAAATTACTGGAGGACGAGGGAAGATACCTGCCACTATTATTTATTTATTTTGAAAAAATAGCAGTGGTAGCATAAGATGTCGCCGTCCACTGCTATGTGGACAGCAGTGGTGGGCACAAATCAGACGCCAAAAATTGTCAAGTTTTACAAATCTAGCCATGGGATAAAAGCAGTTGTGGTGGAGAAAAAGTTTGCCCGCCACAACAATATCTCGCTGCCCTGTATTTGTTTTTCAAAATTCCCAAATATTAGCAGTGGCGGGCATAATAGAGCACCCACCATATATATATATATATATATATATATATATATATATATATATATATATATATATATATATATATATAGTAAGTAACAAAAATGCTTGACAAAATATAATTTTTACTAAAGTCAGAATAGTCTCAAATTTGAGCATGGGACTTCCAGTGGTGTGTACTGAACATAGATTTTTTTTTTCAAGTAGAAGTGACGTAAAAAAAATAGTTTTGTGTGGAAGGCGGTGGTTCGTGATACTTCATAGGATAGTGTTCATTTTATACATGAAGTGTATCAAGTTTTCCTTGTAACTCCCTCAAATTTTGTGACACCCTGTAGGGGTACTATGAAGATACCATGCCAAGTTTTATTCCTTTCCGGGCTTGTTTCCATGTTATGTTAAATCGAAGAGCGTTCTGCCATTTTTATTTTTTTATTGCCTAGAAATCAGTTGATGCTTCAAAAATAGCAAACCAAGTCACAACGTGGCAATTTGAGCATGCGACTTTGAATGGTGTGTATTGAACATAGCAAAAGATTGAAGTGGAAGTGACGTAGAAAAAATTAGTTGTCCATGGAAGGCAGTAGTTTTCGCCCAAAAGTCTGATACTTTGCCGGTTAGTTTTCAGTTTGTTACGAAGTTCATCAAGTTTTTGCCATAACATGCTCAAAAATTTACCGCACCCTACATCAGGATTATGACACCATGTCAAGTTTTCATCCCTTTCCGAGTTCGTTTGCACGTTATGTCGAACCAAAGGCGTTTTGCCTTTTTATGGCCAAAAAATCAAGTAAGGCTACGAAAATAGCAAAGCAAATAAAAGAATGGTAAAAATTTGAGCATGGGACTTCGACTGGTGTGTATTGAACATAGAAAAAAATTAAGTGGAAGTGACGTACAAAAATTTAGTTGTCTGTAGATGCAGTGGTTTTTGTTCGAAAGCCTGATACTTCCACGCCCTAAAATTTTTACCACACCCTACAGGGGTATTGTGAAGACACAATGCCAAGTTTCATCCCTTTCCGAGCTCGTTTGCACGATATGTTGAAGTGAAGAGCATTGTGCTCTTTTTATGGCCGAAAAATCAGTTAATGCTAGAAACATAGCAAACCAATTCAAAAGGTGGCCAAATTTGATCATGCGATTTCCAATGGTGTGTATTGAACAAAGAAAAGTTTAAAGTGAAAATGATGTAGAAAAATTGAGTTATTTGTGTTAGGCGGTGGTTTCCGTTCGAAACTCTGATACTTCGCCAGGGAGTCTTCAGTTTATAATGAACCAGTGGCAAGTTTCATCCTCTTATGAGTTCATTTGCATGTTTCTAATTTTTTTTGCCAAAGTACATCATAGGGGAGTGCCATGGTACACACTTTCGTTTGCTCGAAAGGTATGTGGGAGAAAACGTGCATTGCCACGTTGCCACCGCTTTGAGACTCACGCGAAGGATGATGCATTAGAAAGTGTTCCCTCAAACACAACTTTTAGGGAACGCTTGTTCAATAATTTTAAATTAAAACTAAAATTTGGAAGAATTTTGGAGAATTGCCAGCAGGACAACCTCCACTAAGCCACCTGAATAACCGTGAAAGGCTTCCTAAAAGAGACCTTAGGGCATCTCCAATGCCTATCCGCAAATTCCTCTAGTATATGTTCGTTTTTGTGTTCGGACGTGGTCCGCGGACATGATACGGGAGGGAGTCATCCAACGCTAATTACAAAGTATCCAAGTGGGAGGAGAAAAGGTAGGTGGGTACCATGCACGTGATGGACTATTTATGGTGTGGTGTCCAGTTGGGTGAAGAGAAAAAGGAGAGAGAGACCATGCATGTGAAAAAAGAGAAAAGAAAGGAGGACCACAAAGAGGCTTTTAGTTGGTCAAATGGATGTTCGGACTCTGATATATCTTCTCATGTTTGTTTTGGACTTGTCAGAAAACAGACGATCGGACCACTTTACGAATCGATGCAGGATCACATTGAATTGCAAAAGTTAACAGAAGTGTTTGGTCAAACATATACCGGAGTTTTGTGGGATGCCCTTATTTCAGGTTTATACAACCGGCACACCACAGACAAGTTCTGTAAACATGTGTGTATATGTTGGCATGACTCCTCATGCACTATCCATCGTACTCTTTCCGTTCGAAAATACTTATCATCAAAATAGACAAAAAAGATATATCTAAAACTAAAATATATCTAGATACATCCCCTTTTATCCATTTTGATGATAAGTATTTTCGGACGGAGGGAGTATGTGTGTAATCTGGAGTACTAATTGATGCAATTAAGACCGCCTCAAACAGGATTATATCGACGGGAGCACAGTGTACGGTCCATATTAGGAAACTCCGTGGGGGGTGGGGGCTCAATACGGTAAACTACGGGCAGCGCGCGTTGCTGTATGCCAGGTACCAACAACAGGTGTACGGAATATCGTACTTGCGTCGTATTATTCGTTATACCAACTTGCGCATTTTTATAACTGCACCCGTACCGTGCACGGACTGCAACCTCCATCACATCCATTTTTGTTAATTTCTTTCGTAATCATCTAAAAAAAATCTATCGTGATCTCTGCTATTCGTTATGCGAATGCGCAGATTAATAACTGCACCCGTACCGTGCACAGATTGCAGCCTCCAAATCCCTTTTTTTTCTTAATTTCTTTAATGATCCCTGCATGGATCTCAGCCTAATATCTGTTCTTAATCTGCAAAATTTGTCTCTGGGATTTCATTTGAGTTCTGTGATTTTATTTATGAATTGTTTACAAGGATAATGGCATTAAAGGAAAAATAATTCGGTACTCGTACAGAAGAATATTCATATTACGCATTTCGGAAACGTCACCACAAACATTTTTTGAACAGTACCTTATGTTCGAGTAGTAATGCAGTCCGATCTGAGATGTTGGTTAGAGTGACTAAATACGTCTAATAGCAAGCAAAATTCGCAAGTCGGAGGCAATTATTCATTATACAGAAAAAAAAACATTGTACTGTCAATGAGTTTATAAAGTCAGTCGGATCATCAAGTGCAATTGTGTAATTGGATCGCAACTAAAAGTTGGTTCGTATAGGATGTACACTTTGTACAAAAAGTACATCGAACAAACTTATAACATGTTAATGGTACAAACTAATTCCGACACTGTACTTGTCAGAAAATAAATTGGCAAGTTAATTATAGGGGATAAGATGCAGAAACTTGGGTTGCTCTTAGCTGTACGCACGTATGTATTTAATATGTACTTCGTTCGGTACATCCGTACATACATATACACTTGCTCGGTTCCATCCCCCATTCATAGATGCATCACATGGCACAAGTGGTTAGCTTATGCATCACTTGCACCTCTGGATTTCGATCTTTTCGTTTTTTAGTAACTGATGAGTGCATTCCCTCAGAAGTAAATTCTATCTAATATCAAGAATTCCGTAGGCCCTTCTGACAACTAATCCCAAAGCAATTATGCACGATTTGACAATTCAACAAGATTTTCTGAAAAAAGGACAATCAAGCAGGATTTGACATGAGCTAATTGCAAGGGTAATTAAGCACGATTTGACAGGAGGCGGAGATCAATTCTAAGGCTAGTCATAGTGGGAGTAACTTAGCGAGTAACATAATGCATTTTAAGAATTTTTTGCTTATGTGGCAAGTAGTTAATGAGAAGTAGTAACATAATATTACTGCAACATAGGGCTTCCCAATACAAGATGAGTCTATAAGATAATAAATGAAGCCGTCTATGATATTACTACTATGTTACTTTGCACTATAAAGATAGTAACTTAAACTAGTGTCACACTATGACCAGCCTAAAGCTCGGTCAGAGGAGTGTAAAGCTTCCCAACGCATTCAGGAGTAAATGACGCTATGTTCTCCGAACCCTGGTGGGAACGAACCCTCGGGGGACAAACAAAGAAGCGAACTTCGCGCTGAGCCACCCACCAGCGCGACCCAAAAAAATAATTTGTTATCCCTAATTAGGCCTTGTACAATGGGAGGTGCTTAGACAGATGCTTAGAAAAATAAACCGGGTTTTCTGAAGCACCGGTGCCTAGACGCTTAATAAGCGTCTATCCTGTACAAATAGGCACCGGTGCTTAAGAAAAGCCTGATTTATTTCTCTAAGCACCTCCCATAAGCACCTTCCATTGTACAAGGTCTTAACAGCAAACTTCATTGCATACTCATCGAAGGAAAAGATAAAACGTGGTGGGGTCTAAACTGTTGGGAAACCGGGTCACCTCAAGGGGTGGCGGCGGCCGCGTGTACGGGCTAGCCCCTTCCGGTTCCACACTTTACGTTAAGTGGGTATTTATCCCTGTTAGATAGTTAGATAGAGTTATGTGCGTGTATCTTTCAAACTCCTCTATCTCTTCTTCTGTCCGACTCTTCCTCTCGATGTAATCTTCTCTCCCTCTCGTGTACGACTTTTGGAGGAATCCTAGTGATCTCCCAAACTTGTAAGCCACGGCAACTACTCAATATATACAGCGGCTTGAGACCAAAGGATTCAACGCTTCTCCAATCTTTACATGTCATCAGAACAAATCCTCGCGCATCTAGATAATCGAGAGAAAGCCACCGATCCTGAGAGGAAATCAATCTAGCGCCGCAGGAAAGAACCTATGGCAGGCACCGCCGCTTCCACCACCGCTGCTACCGCTGCGTCCACTACCTCCGCTCTCATCGCGTCCACCATGAGTTCGCTAACCACCCAATTCGCTGGTTCATCTTCGTCCACCTTCAGCAGTGCCGCTAGCTCCCTCGGGCCACCTCCGTCAGAGAAGCTGACGAGGTCCAACTTCCTGCTTTGGAAGGCCATTGTGCTGCCTCAAATCAAAGGGGCGCAGATGGACGGTTGTCTCGGCCACAGACATGAGGTTCTTGACTGTTGGCATAGATATGATGAGAACTATGTACCAGAAGAACGCCATGTTTTGGCTGCACTAAGGGAACAAGAAGGAGAGACCGTTTGGTATGCTGATTCTGGAGCAACCGATCACATTACTAGTGAGCTTGAGAAACTCGCAACTCGTGAACGCTACTACGGCAATGATCAAGTGAACACTGCTGCAAACGGTGGAGGTATGGATATACATCATATTGGTCAAGCTTTCATTAATTCCCCTACTTCTAAACGTGATCTTATTCTAAAAGATGTGCTTCATGTCCCACAAAGCTAATAAAAATCTTGCTTCCATGTCTCGTTTAACATATGATAAAGATGTCTTCTTTGAGACTCATCCTGAATATTTTCTCATTAAGGATCGAGCAACGAGGGAGCTCCTCCATCACGGTAGATGCATTGGAGGTCTCTACCCCATCACATCCAGAGCCTTTAGTCAAAAGCGTCGTCGTCAAGTTCACTCCGTCGTCAAGCCTTCTTTAGCAAGGTGGCATCAAAGATTAGGTCATCCTTCATCTATTATAGTTGAGCAGGTAGTTAATAAAGACAATCTTCCATTGTCAAGTAGAGAAAATTCAGAGTCTGTTTGTGAGGCATGTCAATGTGCCAAGAGTCATCGACTTCCTTATCCTAGACCAACTAGTGTTTCTCATGCTCCTCTAGAACTTATATTCAGTGATGTATGGGGTCATGCAAGAGATTCTTTTGGAAGAAAGAACTATTATGTTAGCTTTATTGATGATTATAGCAAGTTCACTTGGATATATTTGCTTAAACACAAATCTGAAGTTTTTGCTATATTTCAAGAATTTCAAAAACTTGTTGAACGTCACTTTGACAGGAAAATCCTTACAGTCCAAAGTGACTGGGGTGGTGAGTATGAGAAACTCAACTCATTCTTTCGCAGTTTAGGCATAGAGCATCATGTATCTTGCCCACATGCACATCAACAAAACGGTTCTGCAGAACGCAAACACCGTCACATTGTCGAAGTAGGATTATCTCTACTTGCTCATGCTTCTATGCCCCTTAAATATTGGGACGAGGCTTTTATTGCTGCCACATATCTTATAAATCGCCTTCCTAGCAAAGTCATTGGAAATTCAACTCCTTTGGAGCGTCTGTTTCATCAAAAACCAGATTACACATCTCTCAAAATATTTGGGTGTGCTTGTTATCCCAATCTCCGTCCTTATAATCATCACAAACTTGAGTTTCGGTCTACTCAATGTGTTTTCATTGGATACAGTACTCTCCATAAAGGTTACAAATGCCTAGATGTCTCAACAGGACGCATCTATATTTCTCGTGATGTTGTTTTTGATGAAACCATCTTTCCTTTTGCTCAAATCCATCCTAATGCAGGCGCTCTTCTTCGTGAAGAAATATCACTTCTTTCCGAGCCTTTGACTTCTCCTGATCACGGGGGCGAATTAATTGAAACTGATCATGAGATGTTACAAGAAAATGCAGGTTTTAATGAGACAAACGCAGTTTCTGGCTGTGGTTTTATGTGTGCACATGTGGACGGAACGGGCGCTGAAATCCTTGGCGATTCGCTGCAGAACTGTGCAGCCTCCAGCAGCGCGCGATCCCAGGAGGATCTCCCGATGCGTGTAGCGACAGCGCCTGCAGCCACCAGCCCATGCAATGCGGGCGGCCTCCACGATCCACCAACTGCCACGCGTGGGCGGGCCGGTGCTGTGGGCGACAGGCCAACATCTACGGGGCCCATCAACAGTACCCGCTGCCTCACACCTGAGCGGGCCTCTCCTGACGCTACCACGTGGAGCCCGCTTGTTGGCTTCTCCGGCGCGAGGGGAATCTTCTCGGGCGAGCTAGCTGCCTCGAATCTGGAGCAGCAGGGTAGCGGGTCAGCTTTGGTTGATGAGCCCGGATCTTCTGCAGCCGAGCCTTTTATCCCATGATCTCCTGTGTCGGCACCATATGTTCCAGAAAATACAAGTGATGCACAAATAATTTCTGTACCAATGTCCTCTACTCATGTGACTGAAGGCTCTCAGCGTACCACCAGATCACAGTCCGAAATATTCAAGCATAAGGAATACAAGGATGGTACGATAAGGTATGACAATCGCAAACGTGCATTTCTTACTAGTACTGGTGAACCAGGTAATTTAAGTGATGCACTTGCACACAAGGAATTGTAAAAAGCTATGGATAGTGAATATCAAGACCTTATGAAAAATAAAACGTGGCGTTTAGTTCCACCAGGAAAAGGCAAAAATGTGATTGATTGCAAGTGGGTCTATAAAATTAAAAGAAAGGCATATGGAAGCATAGATAGATACAAGGCTAGGTTGGTTGCAAAGGGATTCAAACAAAGATTTGGAATTGACTATGAGGATACTTTCAGTCCTGTTGTTAAAGCAACTACTATTAGACTTGTATTATCTATTGTTGTTTCTAGAGGATGGAGTCTACGACAGCTAGATGTTCAGAACACATTTCTTCATGGTGTTCTTGAGGAAGAAGTGTTCCTGCAGCAACCACCAGGGTATGAAAACAAAAGCACACCACATTATGTTTGCAAATAGGATAAAGCTTTGTATGGGTTAAAACAGGCCCCTAGAGCCTGGTACTCAAGGTTGAGCACAAAGTTACAACAGCTTGGTTTTACTCCATCAAAGGCAGACACCTCTCTATTCTTCTATAACAGAGGTAGTACAACAATATTTGTTCTTGTGTATGTTGATGATATAATTGTTGCTAGCTCCAGTCCAGATGCTACCACTTGCCTACTTCAGGATCTCCATATGGATTTTGCATTGAAAGACTTGGGCAATCTTCATTATTTCCTTGGCTTTGAAGTAAAACAGGTGAAAGATGGAATACTTCTGACACGGGAAAAATATACTACTGATATTATCAAAAGGATGGGACTGGAACACTGTAAACCTGTAAGTACACCGCTCTCAACTTCAGAAAAACTCCCGGTTGAGGGAGGAGATGCACTTGGTCCAGAGGATGCAACAAATTACAGAAGTGTTTTTGGTGCATTACAATACTTGACTTTAACTCGTCCAGATATCTCATATTATGTTAATAAAGTATGTTAGTATCTGCATGCTCCTAGTACAGTTCATTGGACAACAGTTAAAAGGATTGTGAGGTATCTTAAGTTTACATTGGGACTTGGAGTTAAAATTACTAAGTCATCATCCATGTTGGTGAGTGCATATTATGATGCAAATTGGGCAGGGTGTGCTGATGATAGAAGGTCCACAGGTGGATTTGCTGTATTTCTGGGATCAAATCTTATATCATGGAGTGCAAGAAAATAGACTACTGTCTCTAGATCCAGCACTGAAGCAGAATATAAAGCTCTAGCAAATGCAACTGCTGAAATCATGTGGATCCAGACTCTTCTTTGTGAACTGGGAATAAAGATTCCACAAGCTGCAAGGTTATGGTGTGACAACATTGGTGCAACCTATCTTTCAGCGAATCCTATTTTTCATGCACGGACAAAACATATAGAAGTTGATTTCCATTTTGTCAGAGAAAGAGTGGCTTGCAAGCTACTTGACATCAGGTTTATTCCCACAGGTGATCAACTTGCTGATGGCTTTACCAAACCGCTTACCACGAGGAGGTTGAATGAGTTTAAGTACAATCTAAATCTAGACAAGTTTTCATAGGTTTAGATTGAGGGAGGATGTTAGATAGTTAGATAGAGTTATGTGCGTGTATCTTTCAAACTCCTCTATCTCTTCTTCTGTCCGACTCTTCCTCTCGATGTAATCTTTCCTCCCTCTCGTGTATGACTTCTGGAGGAATCCTAGCGATCTCCCAAACTTGTAGGCCACAACAACTACTTAATATATACAGCGGCCCGAGACCAAAGGGTTCAACGCTTCTCCAATCTTTACAATCCCTTGATCCTTTACCCCTATATAAAGAAATGAGGAGCAATCATTGTAATGATTGATCATTGATTAATAAAGATAGTCTCCTCCATATTTCTCTATGTCATCTACTTTTGCGTGTTTGACTACTTCGTCTATGACGCTCGCTCTCGCTCCGCAACCTCGGACCGGGCTCACCGGCGGAGTTGCGGAACACGTTATCAGCACGTTTCGCTCCACCAACTCTCCATCAAGCCTGCATCAAGCAGGATTTCGTCGATCCCGCCGAGGTATAAGATCTGATCTCCACTTTTGCAAAAATGGATTCCTCTCATTACTGCGATTCCGTTTTTGCGATTAGTTTATTTTTTGGATTTAATCCACCTATGGTGTGGATTTTCCTCCCAAGAACCGAGCTGACGAATACGTCGCCGACCAATGTCGATGTTCTTGGATCAAAAGGAACTTGTTGACTGCACTATAGGGAGTCGGTACAGACCGTGACCCAGATAATCGCGGTACCACCGCAAAAACACCAGATGTGCCATGCGCCGTCATGATTCCGGATGAACGCGATGAAGATCTGCATCCCGAGGCCGGCGTCCAGATGACACCGTGCCAAGCCATCATCAGCTTCGCCATAGCCTTCCTGGCCCCGTGTCGTAGCCATCTGCCGGTCGCGACCCTACTGGTCGCGCGCGCCACGTCGTGTCCCGCTGACGCCGCCGCCGCACCCACCCCGCAGGCCGGCTTGGCAGCCGCCGCCGTCGCGATCGGTGGCCGCATCACGTGCTCTGGCCGCAGCCACCATGCAGCGTCCCATGCTTGCCGCGCGCCACCGCGCCCAGCTGACCGCCGGCGCCGCCGCGGCTGCTGCCCGCCCCGATGGCCGGCCTGGCCCCCGCCCCCGCAGTGTGCTGCCGCCCGCCCTGCTGGCCGGCCTGGCAGCCCGCCGTGCTGGCGTGGACGCTGCCGCCGCACGCCGTGCTGGCGTGGCCGCTGACGCCGCGTCGTGACGGGCTGGCCACAACAGTCGTCGCCGCCCTGCCCACTCGGGCGCTAGGAACCCTAGCGCGCCCCGGGTGGGCCGGCCAGACGGTGGCTACTGGGACCAGATGGGCCGCGGCTTGGGGTCCTCTTATAAAAAAATAATGAGGACCTAGTCGGCGCAGGCTGCAACATGGGATTTTTACATTTTAGCCCCTGCAGTACCATAGATTTATGCGACTATATTCCTGCTGTAATATTTTGCGTATAAGTCCCTAGAACTGTCTGTTTTCGTAGAAAATGTGTATTTGGGCTTAAAAATGCCTCGGGAATTCAATTTTTGGGCTAGTTTTCACATACTAGATGCGCTTAACATGCTATCTTTTATAACATGATATTATTGTATGATTTTACTGCTGTAGATTAATTGTTTAGCACTCTTAATTATTTAGTAAGTCATATAATAGCATGTTTTAAATATTGGAACGTCATTTTATTGAATAAGTTTATCAACATCGCATTTATGCAAAAGATCACCTGCTGTAATCTCATGATTTTTGCATAAATTGCAGATGGCCGGAATCGTTAACAAGGAGTTTGCTGAGTTGGCCCAGACGGGGCTGAACTACCTGCCATTGGCCTCAGACTGTGAGATCTTTCTCCAGGGCAAAACCCTCCTGAGGGCGATCGGTAAGGGGACCCAACTGGCCCCCACTAATCCCAAGTTCGAAACTGAGAATGCGCAGGCTCTGTATTTTCTCCGTCAACGCCTGTCACCTACTCTGAAAGACGAGTATATGGCTGAGCAGAGTGCTTCTGGCCTTTGGACCGCTCTTAAGCAGCGGTTCGAGCAGCTGAAGTACACTATTAAGCCACGTGCAGAGGCAGAGTGGATCCGTTTGAGGTTTGCGGACTTCAAGATGGTTGGGGAGTACAATTCGGCTCTACACCGGATTTGTACGACTCTACAGATGTGTGGTACTAAGATTATCGACACTCAGAAGATTGAGAAAATCCTATCCACTTTCCACCCTGACGCGGTCCTGTCCGCACGGAACTACCGCCAGGGCAACTACATGAGGTATTCAGAGTTGATTGACGTCCTCTAGGTGGCAGAGGCGCAGGACGAGGTTTTGAAAAAGAACTTTGTTAGCGCAACCACTTGGGGGGAGTTCTCACCAGGAGGTGAATGCTCTCAAAGTCCGCAAGCCTCAACAGAAGAAGAGGGGCCGCAAGGGCAAGAAGAAGGGCCCTCAACCCCCACCCCGGCTAAGCAGCAAAAGCCGGGCAAGGGGGCAGAGGCCTCAGGACTGCTTCTGGTGTGGCTTTGTGGAGCATTTCTCCCACCAGTGTCGCGCGCCACAGGAGGTCGTTGATGCATACAAGGCTCGCAAGGCGCGTGAGACGCACCTCGCCTTGGTTCAGGAGGGAGCACCACCAGTGCCCATGGCGGCACCCGTGATGATCTCTACGCCCCCTACTGCGCCCATTGATACGTCTCCAACGTATCTATAATTTTTGATTGCTCCATGCTATATTATCTACTGTTTTGAGCAATATTGGGCTTTATTATCCACTTTTATATTACTTTCGGGACTAACCTATTAACCGGAGGCCCAACCCAGATTTGCTGTTTTATGCCTATTTCGGTGTTTTGAAGAAAAGGAATATCAGACGGAGTCGAGACAGAAGGAAATCAACTAGAGAAGTTATTTTTGGAACGAAAGCCACCCGATGGACTTGGACCCCACATCAAGGAAGGAAGGAGGAGCTCACAAGGGTAGGGGGCGCGCCCACCCCCCTGGGGCGCGCCCCCTGCCTTGTGGGGCCCTCGTGGCTCCCCTGACGTGCTTCTTCTGCCTATATAACTCCATATACCCTAAAACTTCCAGAACGGAGATTAGATTGCGAGTTTCACCGCCAGAAGCCTCCTTAGCCACCAAAAACCAATCTAGACCCGTTCCGGCACCCTGCCGGAGGGGGCAATCCCCCTCTGGTGGTCATCTTCATCATCTCAGTGCTCTCCATGACGAGGAGGGAGTAGTTACCCCTCGGGGCTGAGGGTATGTACCAGTAGCTATGTGTTTGATCTCTCTCTCTCTCTCTTGTGTTCTTGATTTGGCACAATCTTCATGTATCGCGAGCTTTGCTATTATACTTGGATCCTATGATGTTTCTTCCCCCCTCTTGTAATGAATTGAGTTTCCCCTTTGAAGTTATCTTATCAGATTGAGTCTTTAAAGATTTGAGAACACTTGATGTATGTCTTGCTGTGGATATCTATGGTGACAATGGGATATCACGTGATTCACTTGATGTATGTTTTGGTGATCAACTTACGGGTTCCGCCATGAACCTATGCATAGGGGTTGGCACATGTTTTCGTCGTGATTCTCCGGAAGAAACTTTGGGGAACTCTTTGAGGTCCTTTGTGTTGGTTGAATAGATGAATCTGAGATTGTGTGATGCATATCGTATAATCATGCCCACGGATACTTGAGGTGACATTGGAGTATCTAGGTGACATTAGGGTTTTGGTTGATTTGTATCTTAAGGTGTTATTCTAGTACGAACTCTAGGGCTGTTTGTGACACTTATAGGAATAGCCCAACTGATTGATTGGAAAGAATAACTTTGAGGTGGTTTAGTACCCTACCATAATCTCTTCGTTCGTTCTCCGCTATTAGTGACTTTGGAGTGACTCTTTGTTGCATGTTGAGGGATAGTTATGTGATCCAATTATGTTATTATTGTTGAGAGGACTTGCACTAGTGAAAGTATGAACCCTAGGCCTTGTTTCAACGCATTGCAATACCGTTTACGCTCATTTTTATCATTAGTTACCTTGCTGTTTTTATATTTTCAGATTACAAAAACCTTTATCTACCATCCATATACCACTTGTTTCACCATCTCTTTTTCGAACTAGTGCACCTATACAATTTACCATTGTATTGGGTGTGTTGGGGAAACAAGAGACTCTTTGTTATTTGGTTGCAGGGTTGCTTGAGAGAGACCATCTTCATCCTACGCCTCCTACGGATTGATAAACCTTATTTCATCCACTTGAGGGAAATTTGCTATTGTCCTACAAACCCCTGCACTTGGAGGCCCAACAACGTCTAAAAGAAGAAGGTTGTGTAGTAGACATCAAGCTCTTTTCTGGCGCCGTTGCCGGGGAGGTTAGCGCTTGAAGGTATATCTTTAGATCTTGCAATTGAGTCTTTTAGTTTCTTGTTTTTATCACTAGTTTAGTTTATAAAAGAAAACTATAAAAAATAGAATTAAGTTCGTCTCATACGCTTCATCATTTTAATATCTTTCGTGAGTATGATGGAAAGGAAAATTGTGCTCAAGTGCTAGAAGAAGAAATCTATAAAATGTTTGGCATTAAATCTTTGAATGATGAGCATGATTGCAATGTTGTTAGTATGAATTATTTGAATATCCATGATACTAATGAATTCCTATAAACATGTCAATTTTTGTGGAGTGCATTGGGTTTGTAAGTACACACCAAATATGGAAGATAGATATTGCATGAGGCATAAGTACTTAGAAACTAAACTGTTGCAAGAAAGGCTAGATGATTGTGCTGAAAATTTAAATTTTCTTGGCCGTACTTGTGGACTTTGCAATGAAAGTGGTCATTTAGCTATCCGATGCAAATTGTTTCATGATCTAATCGTGTCCAAAAATTGTGATGACTTGATTTCCCTTGCACACTATAATGAACTTAGTTTGCTTATGGTCTATGAAGAAATGAAACGTATAACTAACTATCTTCCGGAATTTGCCCGTTATAAACTTCTTGGTTTTGATCTAGAGGAAATTTATATGTATTGTGCGGTGAATTGCATTGAAAATCCTTATATTGTCAATTACATAAAGAAAAGAAAACAAATAGAAGATGAAGAGAATACTAATGAAAGGGAAGAGACTTCCCAATACCCTCCTATTATTTCTTATGATGAATCAGGTAACGAGGGGGAGCCTCCTATTCAACCAATATCATTAATAAGGAGCTCCAAAAAGAGGATTGAACCCACGCATGATGTGGTGAAGAAGAAGAAAAGAAAAAGGAAGAGAGGTAAAAAGATATCCCTCTCAAATAATGTTGCTCCTATTACTATTGTGCCTCATGAAAATATAATTGTGGAAGATAATGATACTTCTTATGATCTTGAAAATATTTTTGGCACTTGCTTGGAAGAATATGACAATTGCTATACTATTGGTGCTATCCATACTATTAATTATGAGAGTGATTATGCTTATGATATGAAAAGTCCCAAGCTTGGGGAAGCTATGTTTGATGAGGATGACATATTTGAGAATATATTTGCTGCAATTAATGTTTGTCCCAAGCTTGGGGAAGCTATGATTAATGAAGATGATATTTTTAGTCTCCCAAGTTTTGATATGCAAGTTTATAATGATGATAGCATGCCCCCTACCTATGATGATTATTGTGATGAAACGTATGCTTTAAAGAATAATGATAACCATGAAACTTGTCATCTTGATCTTTATTTTCAATCACATGATAGTTATTTTGTTGAGTTTGCTCCCACTATTATTCATGAGAAGAAATTTGCTTGTGTGGAGAGTACTAAATTTTCTATGCTTGTAGATCATGAAAAGAATGCTTTAGGTGCTGGTTATATTGTTGAATTCATTCATGATGCTACTGAAAATTATTATGAGGGAGGAACATATGCTTGTAGGAATTGCAATAATATCAAGATTCCTCTCTATGTGCTTAAAGTTTTGAAGTTATGCTTGTTTTACCTTCCTATGCAAGTTGATTCTTGTTCCCATAAGTTGTTTGCTCACAAAATCCTTATGCATAGGAAGTATGTTAGAATTAAATGTGCTAGTCATATTCTTCATGATGCTCTCTTTATGTTTCAATTCTTATCCTTTATGTGAGCATCATTGAAATCATCATGCCTAGCTAGGGGCGTTAAACGATAGCGCTTGTTGGGAGGCAACCCAACTTTATTTTTGTTCCTTGCTTTTTGTTCCTGTTTAGTAATAAATAATTCATCTATCCTCTGTTTAGATGTGGTTTTATGCTTTTAATTAGTGTTTGTGCCAAGTAGAACCTTTGGGAAGACTTGGGGAAAGTCTTGTTGACCATGCTGTAAAAACAGAAACTTTAGCGCTCACAAGAACTGCTGCCATTTTTATTTGGAGAGTGATATTTAGTTAATTATTTTTTAAGATGATTAATAGACAAATTACTCAGGTCAAGAAATTTCTTTGAGAATTTTATGAGTTCCAGAAGTATACGTTTGATCCACATTACTACAGACTGTTCTGTTTTTGACGGATTCTGTTTTTCATGTGTTGTTTACTTATTTTGATGAATCTATGACTAGTAAAATAGTTTATAAACCATAGAGAAGTTGGAATACAGTAGTTTTAACAACAATATAAATAAATAATGAGTTCATTACAGTACATTGAAGTGGTGATTTATTTTCTTACTAACGGAGCTTACGAGTTTTCTGTTAAGTTTTGTGTTGTGAAGTTTTCAAGTTTTGGGTAAAGATTCGATGGACTATGGAATAAGGAGTGGCAAGAGCCTAAGCTTAGGGATGCCCAAGGCACCCCAAGGTAATATTCAAGGACAACCAAGAGCCTAAGCTTGGGGATGCCCCGGAAGGCATCCCCTCTTTCGTCTTCGTTCATCGGTAACTTTACTTGGAGCTATATTTTTATTCGCCACATGATATGTGTTTTGCTTGGAGCGTCAATTTATTTTGTTAGGATTTGCTTGATTTTATTTAGAACAATGTTTTTGCATCTTTTATTTCAATAAAAGTGTCATTAATAGCCTTTACTATGCCTATGTTAGAAGTCCACATGTTGCTGTTTGAAAACAGAAAGTTTACCGCTGTTGCAATAATTCCCTAGAAAAGTAAGAATGTGATAAAATGTTGAAACCTTTTACATATTAAGCTCTGATAAATTTACTACAGTGGGAATTTTATTTCATAATTTTTGGAGCTAGGGAAGTATGGATGTTGCAGCATTCTTTACAGACTATCCTGTTTAGACAGATTCCTGTTATGTTTGCATTGTTTGCATATGTTTGCTTCTTTAATGATTCTATTTGAGGATATGACTATTAAATATGCAGAGGCATTTAGTATGCAATGTTGAATAATAATTTTAGTGATTTGCTACAGTAGAGTATGATAAGGTTTTGGCAATGGTTTATACTAACTTATCTCATGAGTCCTTGTTGAGTTTTGTGTGGATGAAGCTTTTGAGATTTAGGGAGACCGTGATATAAGAGGAATTAAGGAGACACAAAATCCTAAGCTTGGGGATGCCCAAGGCACGCCAAGATAATATTTCAATAAGTCTCAAGCGTCTAATCTTGGGGATGCCCTGGTTGGCATCCCACCTTTCTTCTTCAACAACTATCGGTTAGTATCGGTTGATCCTAAGTTTTTGCTTCTTCACATGATGTTTACTATTCTTAGATGTCATTTTCTTTTGCTTTGCTTGCTGTTTGAATAAATTACCAAGATCTTAAATTATTAAATGTTAGAGAGTCTTCACATAGTTGCATAATTATTCGACTACTCATTGATCTTCACTTATATCTTTCGGAGTAGTTTGTCATTTGCTCTAGTGCTTCACTTATATCCTTCTAGAGCACGCTGGTGGTTTTATTTTATAGAAATATATGAACTCTCATGCTTCACTTAGATTATTTTGAGAGTCTTAAATAGCATGGTAATTTTCTTAAAATCCTAATATGCTAGGTATTCAAGAATAATAAAATTCTCTTATGAGTGTGTTGAATACTATGAGAAGTTTGATACTTGATAATTGTTTTGAGATATGGAGATGGTGATATTAGAGTCATGCTAGTTGAGTGGTTCTGAATTTGAGAAATACTTGTGTTGAAGTTTGTGAATTCCCGTAGCATGCATGTATGGTGAACCATTATGTGATGAAGTCGGAGCATGCCGCACAACTTTCGCCGGTACCATAAACCCACCATACACCTTCCTCAAAACAGCCACCATACCTACCTATTATGGCATTTCCATAGCCATTCCGAGATATATTTCCATGCAACTTTCCACCATTCCATTATTATGACACGCTTCATCATTGTCATATTTCTTTGCATGATCATGTAGTTGACATCGTATTTGTGGCAAGGCCACCGTTCATAATTCTTTCATACTTGTCACTCTTGATTCATTGCATATCCCGGTACACCGCTGGAGGCATTCATATAGAGTCATCTTTGTTCTAGTATCGAGTTGTATCATCGAGTTGTAAATAAATAGAAGTGTGATCATCATTCAACAGAGCATTGTCCCCCCCAAAAAGAGAAAGGCCATAAAAAAAGAAAGGCAAAAAAAAATAAAAAAAATAAAAGGGACAATGCTACTATCCTTTTACCACACTTGTGCTTCAAAGTAGCACCATGATCTTCATGATAGAGAGTCTCCTATGTTGTCACTTTCATATACTAGTGGGAATCTTTCATTATAGAACTTGGCTTGTATATTCCAATGACGGGCTTCCTCAAAATGCCCTAGGTCTTCGTGAGCAAGCGAGTTGGATGCACACCCACTAGTTTCTTTTGTTGAGCTTTCATATACTAATAGCTCTAGTGCATCCGTTGCATGGCAATCCCTACTCACTCACATTGATATCTATTGATGGGCATCTCCATAGCCCGTTGATACGCCTAGTCGATGTGAGACTATCTTCTCCCTTTTTTTCCTCTCCACAACCACCATTCTATTCCACCTATAGTGCTATGTCCATGGCTCACGCTCATGTATTGCGTGAAGATTGAAAAAGTTTGAGAACATTAAAAGTATGAAACAATTGCTTGGCTTGTCATCAGGGTTTTGCATGATTTGAATATTTTGGGTGGTGAAGATAGAGCATAGCCAGACTATATGATTTCGTAGGGATAACTTTCTTTAGCCATGTTATTTTGAGAAAACATAATTGCTTTGTTAGTATGCTTGAATTATTATTATTTTCTATGTCAATATGAACTTTTGTCTTGAATCTTATGGATATGAATATTAATGCCACAATTAAGAAGAATTACATTGAAATTATGCCAACTAGCATTCCATATCAAAAATTATCTTTTTATCATTTACCTACTCGAGGACGAGCAGGAATTAAGCTTGGGGATGCTTGATATGTCTCCAACGTATCTATAATTTTTGATTGCTCCATGCTATATTATCTACTGTTTTGAGCAATATTGGGCTTTATTATCCACTTTTATATTACTTTCGGGACTAACCTATTAACCGGAGGCCCAGCCCAGATTTGCTGTTTTATGCCTATTTCAGTGTTTTGAAGAAAAGGAATATCAGACGGAGTCGAGACAGAACGAAATCAACTAGAGAAGTTATTTTTGGAACGAAAGCCACCCGATGGACTTGGACCCCACATCAAGGAAGGAAGGAGGAGCTCATAAGGGTAGGGGCGCGCCCCCTGCCTCGTGGGGCCCTCGTGGCTCCCCTGGCGTGCTTCTTCTGCCTATATAACTCCATATACCCTAAAACTTCCAGAACAGAGATTAGATCGCGAGTTCCGCCGCCAGAAGCCTCCTTAGCCACCAAAAACCAATCTATACCCGTTCCGGCACCCTGCCGGAGGGGCAATCCCTCTCCGATGGTCATCTTCATCATCCTAGTGCTCACCATGATGAGGAGGGAGTAGTTCCCCCTCGGGGCTGAGGGTATGTACCAGTAGCTATGTGTTTGATCTCTCTATCTCTCGTGTTCTTGATTTGGCACGATTTTGATGTATCGCGAGCTTTGCTATTATACTTGGATCCTATGATGTTTCTCCCCCCCCCCCCTCTACTCTCTTGTAATGAATTGAGTTTCCCCTTTGAAGTTATCTTATCGGATTGAGTCTTTAAAGATTTGAGAACACTTGATGTATGTCTTGCCGTGGATATCTGTGGTGACAATGGGATATCACGTGATTCACTTGATGTATGTTTTGGTGATCAACTTGCGGGTTCCGCCCATGAACCTATGCATAGGGGTTGGCACACGTTTTCGTCGTGATTCTCCGGTAGAAACTTTGGGGCACTCTTTGAGGTCCTTTGTGTTGGTTGAATAGATGAATATGAGATTGTGTGATGCATATCGTATAATCATGCCCACGGGTACTTGAGGTGACATTGGAGTATCTAGGTGACATTAGGGTTTTGGTTGATTTGTATCTTAAGGTGTTATTCTAGTACGAACTCTAGGGCTGTTTGTGACACTTATAGGAATAGCCCAACGGATTGATTGGAAAGAATAACTTTGAGGTGGTTTCGTACCCTACCATAATCTCTTTGTTCGTTCTCCGCTATTAGTGACTTTGGAGTGACTCTTTGTTGCATGTTGAGGGATAGTTATGTGATCCAATTATGTTATTATTGTTGAGAGGACTTGCACTAGTGAAAGTATGAACCCTAGGCCTTGTTTCAATGCATTGCAATACCGTTTACGCTCATTTTTATCATTAGTTACCTTGCTGTTTTTATATTTTCAGATTACAAAAACCTTTATCTACCATCCATATACCACTTGTTTCACCATCTCTTCGCCGAACTAGTGCACCTATACAATTTACCATTGTATTGGGTGTGTTGGGGACACAAGAGACTCTTTGTTATTTGGTTGTAGGGTTGCTTGAGAGAGACCATCTTCATCCTACGCCTCCTACGGATTGATAAACCTTAAGTCATCCACTTGAGGAAAATTTTCTACTGTCCTACAAACCTCTGCACTTGGAGGCCCAACAACGTCTACAAGAAGAAGGTTGTGTAGTAGACATCACCCATCGCAGCGACCCCCGTGGTGCCCATCGCGGCGGCTTTGGCGGTCTCTAGTGACGCCAACATTGCCATGGAGATTGACCACATGGTCGCCTCAGCGGTGCCACAACTAGATGTTGATGCTGCCTCCAAGATGATTTCTAAGGAGGATCAGCTCACTAGTATGGAGATTGCGGCTGAGGTCAATGGCTTCTTCACCGAGTCTAATTAGCATACCTCTTTGGTTTGATTCCGTGATTTGATACAATAAATTCGATTTGGTTGTAAGCTCTATGAGAGCATAAACTTATTCTTTACTTTCGCGATTGGATGACATTTATTCATTTATTGCATTATTTATACATGATAGTATGTTATGTTCTGGAATGTGTGCATTTATTATTAATGTAGCGTCTTCCTCATTACATTAATTATATGGCATATTTTAGAACACGTGTGGCGCCCGAATGGAGGAAACGTGCCTTGCCGATAGCGCAACTACACATACCATTTTACGAGAAACTAAGTACTTTGAGTCTATTAAAAAATCTCGGGGAAGTATTATGACAATCGCTGGCTGCGGTTCGCACACGGTTGGCTTCGGACGAGCCACTATTATACTTCCTATGGGAACAACTTTGATCATTAATGATGCGTTGTTGTACTCGGAGTCGACTCGTACTCTTTTGAGCTTTAGAGACATCCGCGCCAATGGTTTTCATATTGAGACCGATGATGAGAACAGCAAGGAGTGCCTACTTATCACAAAGCGGCATGCAAATGGTAAACATGTTCTTGAAAGGCTTCCTTCGTTCGACACAGGGCTATACTACACTAAAATAGTAGCACCGCCCGTGTACACTACCCTCAAGACCATTTTTAGAAGCTCTGAACTCTTCTGCCTCTGGCACATAGGTTAGGCCACCCCGGACTTAGGATGATGAGAAATATAATAAACAACTCGCATGGTCATAATGTTAACATGAAGAACTTCCCAAATCCCGATGATTTCGTGTGCTTCACATGCGCTAAGGGGAAGTTAGTCATTAGGCCATCGCCCCTCAAGGTGAGGGACGAAATCCCCGAGTTCTTGGAACATATCCAAGGGGACATATACGGTCCAATTCAGCCCCTCACGGGGCCGTTTCGGTACTTCATGGTGGTCATTGATGCTTCCTCTAAATGGCCCAATGTTTGCCTGCTGTCAACACGGAACCATGCCTTTGCAAAGTTGATCTCTCAAATCATACTAATGAGGAATAATTTCCCTGATTATCGTATAAAGTCTATTCGAATGGACAATGACGGAGAATTTACTTCAAAGGCGTTCGATGATTATTGCATGGCAATGGGAATCAAAGTTGAGCACTCGCTACCGCTTGTTCATACACAAAATGGACTTGCCGAGGAATAGATTAAAAAATTAAATTCATTGCCCAACCGCTCCTTCAGAGTTGTAATTTACCAACTACATGTTGGGGCCACACAGTGTTACACGGGGCCAATCTCATCAACATTCGACCGTCGGCCTACAACATCCACTCTCCTGTTCAGCTTGCGCAAGGGTCGGCACCGAAAATTTCCCACCTTTGTAGGTTCGGTTGCCAGGTATATGTACCAATACCACCACCTCAACGATCGGCGATGGGCCCGCTCCGTAAGTCGGGGATATACGTTGGTTATGAGACTTTGTCCATAATCAGGTATCTGGACCCCATGACAGGTGACTGTCACACGGCTCATTCTACTGATTGCATTTTTGACGAGGATTTTTTTCCCAAGTTTAGGGGGAAAGAATCAACCCCTTGATTCTAAAAGTCGAGAAATCACATGGCAAGCCACGGGGATCCACGATCATGACCCGCGCACTACTGAGATTGAGAGAGAAGTCCAAAAGATAATCGCTTTGCAGTCTTTAGCAAATCAACTGCCTAACCACTTTAGTGAATTAAAGATTGTGACAAAATCGCATGTGCACGCGCGCAATGCACCGGAAAGGGTTGAAATACCGAAGAAAAATGATGGTATACCCGCTCCCGTCCAAAGGCCTAAAAGGACAAGAAATCCGGCTTCTCAAATCCCAAGTACTCGGGGACGCCCGACGAAAAAGGATAAGAGAGATTTATTATAGCATGTCGCCAAAGTACCCCAAAGTGAAACGGGGAGCCAGTCGAGACCTGGCACAAGTACGGAAAATTTAGTGCACGAAATTCTGGACTTCAACTTTCCCATAGGGGAAACACCCAGCGGAGATGTGCGCGCACACGTCGGCGTGGGAAATCTAAAGGACCTTGCTCCCATAATGGGAAATTTGGTAGAGCAAGTGTTAGCACTGGATGCGCTCCATGACAAAATGGCCATAAATTATATTTATACAGGGGAGTCCCTGAACCGAGCAATGATGATTGTCGACATTAACTTTGCTACGAAAATTGCCTCAATCATAGATCTTGACCCTGAGCCTAACACACTTGCTGATTGCAAGAAAGGGTTGGATTGGAAAGATTGGCAGTAGGCAATTACTGCCGAATTATTATCTCTCAACAGAAGGAAGGTGTTCGGACTAGTTTGTCGAACTCCTCCCCACATTCGCCCTGTTGGCCATAGGTAGGTTTTTGTTTGAAAGAGAGATGAAAATAATAAGGTAGTACGATACAAAGCAAGGCTCGTCGCTCAAGGGTTCACTCAACGACTAGGTGTCGATTTTGAGGAGACTTATTCCCCGGTCATGGATGGAGTTACCTTTAGATACTTGATCTCGATGGAAGGAACATGGGCTTGAAAATGAAACTAATGGATGTTGTCGCTGCTTACCTGTATGGTAACTTGGATTCGAACATATACATGAAGGTTCCAGAACGTATCCCTATTCCGAACCATGATAGAGCAAACAGGGGTCTATATAGTGTGCAACTTCAAAAGGCACTGTACGGACTCAGACAGTCTGGTAGAATGTGGTACAATCGCTTAAGTGATTTCCTTCATGAGAAGGGCTACACGAGCAATAAAGATTGCCCATGTGTTTTTATACGGCGATCCCACGATGGATTCTGTATAGTCTCGGTGTACGTGGATGATTTAAACATAATCGGTATGCCTGAGGATATTAAGGAAGTGAGTTCCTACCTGATGTTGGAATTCGAGATGAAGGATTTGGGTAAAACCAAGTTTTGTCTAGGTCTGCAACTTGAACATTCCCCTGATGGGATTCTAGTGCACCAGTTGGCCTACACCCATAAGGTGTTGGAGAGATTTGGATTTGATAAGGCATATCCTTCTAAGACCCCGATGGTCGGAAGATCTTTATAGCCAGACAAGGACCCGTTCAGGCCAAAGGAAGAGGGGGAGGAAACTCTGGGACCAGAGGTTCCTTACCTGAGTGCAGTTGGAGCACTCATGTACCGCACAAATTGTACACGGCCAGACATTGTGTTCGCGTCAGTTCGCTTCTTGGTACAGTTCTGAACCTACCAAGAGGCATTGGAAAGGTGTCAAGGACGTCTTCCGTTACCTACAAGGGACCAAAGATCTTGGCCTATTTTATAAAACAAGAAATCAAGACCTATCTATTATAGGCTATGCCGATGCTGGGCACCTATCGGACCCGCACGATTGCAAATCGCATACTAGATATGTTTTCCTTTGTGGTGGAACTGCGTTTTCCTGGAAATCGTCCAAGCAAACTCTTGTGTCGACTTCCATGAACCACTCGGAAATCATGGCACTATTCGAAGCGTCAAAAGAGTGTGTATCGCTTCGACGGATGATCGGCCACATTCAGCAGACATGTGGGCTGAACATTGTACAAACCCCTACCATTATCTATGAGGATAATGCTGCTTGTGGTGCACAAGTCTAGCTAGGTTATGTGAAGAGTAACCTCACAAAGCATATCAGTCCCAAGTTCTTCTATGCACATGATCTGCAGCAGTTGAACGAGGTGAGAGTTTTGCATACTAAGTCCTCTGACAATCTTGCTGATATGCTAACTAAATCATTACCGGCGTCAACCTTAGAGAGGTGTGTGCGTGGAATCGGTATGATGAGACTTAGAGAGATGCAAGGTTCAGGGGGAGAAACTTCACAAACTCGTCGTTAAAATATCGATCCTGATGATCAAGTACTCAACTTGATGGTTGAGTGGATTGTACTCTTTTTCCCTTGAGTGAGTTTTCCTGATGTTTCTCGCACGAGGCTTTTAACGAGGAAATTCATGCAATACAACAACGCATACTGTGTGCTCTTTCTCCATATTTTTCTCACTGGGTTTTTCAGAGTTTTGAGGTATGGATATACGGATAATTCCCTAAGGGGGAGTGTTGGGAAACCGGGTCACCTCGAGGGGTGGCGGCGGCCGCGTGCGTATCGCACGAGCTAGCCCCTTCCGGTTCCGCACTTTATGTTAAGTGGGTATTTATTCCTTGATCCTTTACCCCTATATAAAGAGACGAGGAGCAATCATTGTAACGATTGATCATTGATTAATAAAGATAGTCTCCTCCATATTTCTCTGTGTCATCTACTTTTGCGTGTTCAACTACTTCGTCTACGACACTCGCTCTCGCTCCGCAACCTCAGACCGGACTCGCCGGCGGAGTTGCGGAACATAAACCAATGAAGGGACATGTCAAACTCAATGTTGATGCAGCTTTTGACCCTGATTAACTCCAAGGGGCAGTTGGTGCAGTCATTAGAGACGACAAGGGTAACTTCGTTGCAGCAGCAAATCAGAAGATTGAATTATTCTTATATGTTTTTATGGATGAAGCTATGACTATAAGATATGGACTGAATTTAGCACAAATTGTTGGTTGGAATAGGTTGGTTATCAACTCGGATAATATTGATGTGATTAGTACGATGCAAGACGGTGGGTCCTTTACTGGTGCCGCGGCTTCAAATTTCGAAGATTGCTATCACATGTCCATTGATCTTTCCCATGTAATTAATGAACACTGCCCTGGAGAGGCGAATGTTGTAGCACATGATCTAGCTGTAGAGCAAGATTTTCTATCCCGTGGACTTGGTTAGATGATGCTCCATAAGATTTTATCTCTCTCCCTATCAACGATGTAACCGTGGTGTCCAATGAATAAAGTGGAATAATGTCCGGACTCTCGACCCTCTTATGTCGCCCCCCTCACGGGCGACACGAGAGGCGACAACCCTACTGGCCAGCGCCTCGACGTCCTCCTGCCTTACCCTCCGTCGCCACCTGCGGTTGGCGTTGGGCTAAGCCCGTGTGTTGGCCGACAATGGCGGGGGGTTATTCCTCCTTCTCCCGGATCGTATGGAGGCGAGGGCGTTGGATCCATGGGGGTGCGGCCTCTTCCTCAATCCATGGTGGCACGGCGGCTCCTGGCGGCATTTCTTGGTAGCGCGCATGGAGTTCGGCTGAGCGTGGCATGGAGACCCGCTAGGTGTGTCTAGAGGATGGAGGTGGGGCTCACCGTGGCCGGTGGTGGTGGCGGCGGCGGTGGCGGCCGGCCGAGATCCAGTGTTGGCGGTGGCGATGACGACGTATGGCCCGTATCCGGCCATGGTGGTGGTGGCGTCCATCTGCCGGGGGTGACGGGCCAGGTGGTGGGTCCTTGTGGCGTCGATGCGATGGATCTTGGGAACCTGTTCCCGCGATCGTCGCAGGACGCGCGCGCGGCCGGAGCTTCTTCCGACATCGATGGCGTTTCATGCGGGATCGTGACGGCTATTGTCATTGTATAGGCGACGACAATGGCTGGCGCGACGGTGGGTCCTTCCTGTAGTGCCCGAAATCAGGGTGGCGGCCCCTCTTCATCAATGGCGGCGGACTGAGTGGTTGTGTGGGCGACCCGGAGTCTAGATCTCGAGGTGGTGATGGTATTTCTGAGGCTGGTGACAGTATGGGACGTCCCATCCATCAATAGATCACTACTAAGGAAAACCTTATACACAGAAACTTACCAGTAGCGCGGGACAAAATGAAGCGCTACTACAATTTACCACTAGCGCATGTTATCCAAACGCGCCGCAGCTAAGATCATAGCAGTAGCGCGTCTAACTGTAGACGCGCTACTACTACAATTCCCCTTACTATTCTCGCCAGGCTACCTATAGTAGTAGTGTGCCTAAGGAAAGCGCGTTGCTTCTAAGATTGTTATAGCAGCGTGTTTCACGCAGGAAGCGCTACTACTAAGGAAAGGTAAATAAAATGAAAAACATATAGAAAAGTAAATGAAAATGAAAGAAATAGAAAAAGGGGAAGGAAAAAAGAAAATGTGAATGAAAATAAATGAAAAAGAAAAATAAAGGAGAAATGCGTAGCAGCAGCGGGCTTTATGGATACGCGGTATAGCTAATGTAGCAGTAGCGCTTTCCGTGGAATGCTACTTTCCACTTAACCAACTGTTCTTCTTCCCCACGTCCACTTCCCCCAAATCCGACACGCGTGCGTCTGCTGTCGCTGCCGGCATCGCCCGGCCGCCGCACGCTCTCCCATCGCCCTCCGCACGCCGTCGATGCGCCCCCGACCCTGACCTCGATGCCCCCTACATCACCTCCCTCCGCCATGCGCCCGCCCCGACCGCGACCCCGTCCCCGACCTCGACGCCGTGTGCCCCTCTCCTTAACTCCGCCAGCGCCCGAGGTGAGCACGCCCTCCTCCTCCTCCCCTACCTCTGCCTAGCTAGGGTTCTTAGGGTTAAATTTCAGAGTTCATCTAATTAGTTAGGGTTCATCAAATTAGATGCTAATTATGGCAGTAGTTGTTAAATAGAATTAGTTTTAGAGTTCATCAAATTAGTTAGGGTTTAATTTTAGAGTTCATCAAATTGGTTAGGGTTAAATTTTAGAGTTCATCAAATTAGTTAGGGTTCATTAAATTTTAGAGTTCATCAAATTAGTTAGGGTTAACTTTTAGACTTCATCTAACTAGTTTTTTACTGTTTTTTAGTAAGTGTTTAATAGAATTAGTAAGAAAATTAATATAACTAGTTGAACTTGTTTATTTATAGTAAGTGCTTAATTGAACTAGTTGAGTTAATACAACTATTTTATTTTTAGTACAAAAATTAATAGAACTAGTTTCCTTTTTTAGTTAAAGCAATTATTCCCGCATTGACGTTGACGATGCCTATCCCGCATCCTCGTCGTCGAGTCGGTGGAGGACACCTGCGTCACCAGATAGGCCATGTCCGGGACTGGGCTCCGCCGGGGTGGTACTGGGAGGCGCAGGTTGGTGAGGAGTCAGCCCGTCGTTGACCCGAACCTTCTTTGGTGGCGGTCGCGTGAGCCAATGACAGTCCAGAGGCTCGAGGACCCCGCGGAGGTGGTGCGTTACCATGTCAGAGAGGAGGACGCGCACGTCCATCTCTACTTGTTTGCGTTGGAGCACAGGTTCTCCAATACCTGGCAGGTTCTCCAGGGATTTCACTGGAGCTATGATCCTATGATGGTTCCTTCTCAGTGGGTGTCCACCACCCACGCCGATACCCATCGTGCGCTAGGGTTTTAGTTGTATTAGTGATGTTATATGTATGATACTATTCGGGATGTATTAGTGATAATATTCGACGATGTACGGACGCATGAGATGATTTACTTTTGCTTATTGAATGCATGCTAATTTGAATATTTATTTATTTTACGATTTGGTTTTGCTTATTGAATTCTCATGTCAATATGAGTTCTATAAGGTATTTTGAAATGTATATCTTGTGTTGCTCAAATTGGATATGTGCTTTCCCAAGTGGCCGGTCATGTTTGCAGGTTACACCTCCGAGTGGCCTATGTTTTGCCGGAGTGTTGATTCATTTCCGTTCCGGCAAATTTCAGGCGCTCGATATGTCCTATTTTAGCAAAGGTCATGCCGGAATTTTCCGTGAATTTTGGCATGACTTGTGCTAGAATATGTAGGAAATATCAAGTGCCTCGGATTTGTGTGTTGAGTATCCTGGTAGTTGCCTTTGATCGATTTTCAATTAATGTTTCAACTATGAACATAGGAAATGTCTGACAACGAAAAGGATTTCGGTATTGCGAATACTGCGAAGATGAGCGCGGCCTGTGCGACAGAATCTTCCTAGATGATGATACGCACTTCAGTATCAAGCTGGACGAGAACTTCGAAGTGGATACAGTAAGTCACAACGACAAGTCTTTTTTCGTAATTAAGCATGACATCTGCTTCATTTGCTTCAACTTATAATATTTTTTTACTATTCTACTAGCATATCCCCTGCCATGCAAGAGTTTTTGTCTTGGATAAGATAGGTTTCAGTCCTATGAAAACTACTATGGAGGTAAAGAGAGTTTACTTGAAGACCGAGCAATCAAGTGCCCTGGATTTGTGTGTTGAGTATCCTGATAGTTGCCTTCGATCGATTTTCAATTAATGTTTCAACTATGAACATAGGAAATGTCTGACGACCAAAAGGATTTCGATATTTGCGAATACTGCGAAGACGAGCACGGCCTGTGTGACAGAATCTTCCTAGATGATGATAGGCGCTTCAGCATCAAGCTGGACGAGAACTTCGAAGTGGATACAGTAAGTCACAACGACTAGTCTTTTTTCATAATTAAGCATGACATCTGCTTCATTTGCTTCAACTTATATTTTTTTTTACTATTCTACTAGCGTATCCCCTGCCATGCAAGAGTTTTTGTTTTGGATAAGATAAGTTTCAGTCCTATGAAAACTACTATGGAGGTAAAGAGAGTTTACTTGAAGACCGAGCATGGTTATACATTCCACGCAAAATTATACAACATAGACACCTACACCTATTTTGAATGCAAAACTTGGCAAGCACTATGCAAGGCTTATGCATTTGAGCCTGATATGGTTATCACCTTTGATATTCATCCCGAAGATGATATTGAAGGTAATATCGACATCTGGGTCGATGTGCAGACACCTCCAGTTATACCATTATGTGAGTTTCTCAACCATATTTATGTCTTCGATATTGTTTATTCAAAAATAGTTGACCACTAATTTCTATTGACAGCTTATTTCCATTCAAGAAAACATGTCCGGCACTTGGTAGACATGACCGTCCACTGCCCCAGGGCTGAACTGAACTGCGAGGAGATAGGTCATTATGTTTCATGGCTTGATGATCTTCATACTGTCAAGACAAATGATCTTCCTGGACTTAAAAATCTTAGTACTCAAAACTTGCGATCAATAGTGTTCGTACTGAACTATGGTAACATATATTTAGGAAACATGGTAAGATTTTTACTATTTATCCTTAGTGCATGTTTTGCATACATTATTTTTTAAGCTAAATCTCATTGCTAAGTATGTTACTATACGATGCTCTTTAACAGGGACTCCCGATGAAAGTTGTGCCTCATTGGATCGAGACTAAAGGTCCCATGAGAATTGTTAGCTTACGACCAAGATATCCTACAATGCACTTTAGTGCATTCAGGATTTCTAATAGCGAGGAATGCTTAATAGTGAATGACTGGAGCAAAATTGTGAACGATCACAGAGAAGTACTAGGGGGCAGCAATCAGAAGCGCAGCCCACGATTAGGAGACAGGTTCATCTGCATGCTCCAACTTGATGAAGCAGGAGTGCTACACATGTTTTTATGTTATTTTACTTGAGAGAGAGCAGCAGGAGTGGTTAGCTAGCTAGAAATGAGTTATGATGATTAAATAGCTAGTATTGGTGGTAACGACTATGATGATTATTATTAGCTAGTGTTGGTGGTGATTAGATAGCTACCGCAGCTAGTGTTGGTGGTGATTAGCTAGCTAGAATGAGTTTGAATATGATGATATGTGCTACACTATGACTATGATGATTAAATATCTACTGTTGGTGGTAATGACTATGATGATGGTTAAATGACTTGTGTTGGGGGATTAGATTCAAGTGGAGGCAACATGTGGTGCACATCGAAAGTACTACTAGTCCAAACTAGATCAAGTTTGGATTAGTAGTATACTTTTGACATGCACTACATGTTCCCTCCACTTGAACCTAATCCACCTTCATTTGACACACTGTTATGGACATATTGATATAACAACCTCATAATTGGTATTGTACCAAAATTTGTATAACGGCCTATAAATACACTAAAAATAAAAAAAATGAGAAAAAGAATACTAGTAGCGATGGAGAGTAAACACGCTACTACTAGCTATATTAGCAGTAGTGCTGGAGTGAACAAACGTTGCTGCTATATGTCTTAGCAGCAGCGCGTGTAGCACATGCTACTGCTAATGAATAGATGTAGCGCCTTATCAGTAGCGCGTCCTCCCGCGCTACTGGTAGGCAAAATACCCGCGCTACTGCTAGGGTTTTCCCTAGTAGTGGATTGGGTTCGATGCATCCTTGCAAGTGAAACATGTGCCTCTTTCGGAGTTGTCGGGCAAAGCTTGCCGCCGAGAGGTGAAGCCATCCTGTATGCACTACTGGTGGATGCTATGCATGACGTCTTATGCGGAGATGTCAAGTCGTTCCTGCTACCTGCAGGTGATGCACGGTGGCTCTACTGGAGGTGTCATGTTTAGTCTATTGTTGTTGGATCGAAGGTGGTGCGACAGTAGTGGAAAGCAAGCGGTATGAGACGTCCTTGAGCATAATTTGTTTGGTGCCAAATATTGGCATGCCAATGTTTTGCATTGTGACAAATATTGCCTACTAATTGGTTGCTTACCGAGTTACCTTTCCTATGTCACACAAAGTTGCCAATATTTGGCAAGTCTTGATACTGCCAACATTTGGCTTCCGTTATCTTCTCCAGAGGTATCCGGCTATCTAGGCACCGGTAGGTGGACAAGGACGGATGGTACATATGGCTTCAACGACGAGTTTATGCACTCCGGTGGAAACACAAGATCCCTGATCGGGCTATGTCAACGTGCGCATGCGTCGTGTCCTTGTTGAAGGTGGTCGATTGAAGCTTGTCTTTGCGGATGAGAATCCGGAGTTCAACCTTGTGGTGGATTCGCCATCATCGTCGCACGTGCATTAATTCCTTCTTGAAGGCATAGCCTAGGAGTTGTGTATTTTTCCTTTCTGATATGTCTTGTAACATAGGGTTAGTGGCTATCGGGAGAGTTACTGTTGCGAGGTATGCGGCCTCATGGTTTGTTTTCCACTTTATTTCTGGTTGAGGTTGTTCGGTTGTTGGATTTTGCATTATTAATAATATATAGCTGCATGCATCGTTTTGATACAGAGATCAGAGATTATTCTCCTTTCCAAAAAAAGTGTCAAATAAACCATGTCACTAATAGTATCAAAACGAAAGGGCCAAAAAAGGTCTAACTAACACTTCCACCCCTACTTTATTAACTAAAAACATATAAAAAGTTGCCATCATCTTTAGACTAAAATTCTTGGAAATCTAAGATTTTATTTGTATATAAAAATGGCTAAAAGTAATTAAATGTATAGCAGATAAACTTATCATGACTACTTGTTAAACCTACTAAAAAATACCTATAGGGACATAGCCATGGTAAAATACAAATGAAGAAACCTACAGGAAATGAACATGCTAATGATAAAATGGCCATAAATAATAAATTTAGTATGCTCAAAATAATAATAACTTCCTCAACAACAATAATAATAATAATAACTAAAAAAGAATAATACTCCCTCCGGTCCTAATTAATTGACGCAACTCTAGTACAACTTTATACTGAAGTTATACTAGAGTTGTGTCTATTAATTAGTATCAGGAATAATAATAATAATAATAATAATAATAATAATAATAATAATAATAATAATAATAGTAAAAGAGTCATGTTTGTGTTGTATATAATAAAATTGCCATGCTATATATATAAAAACTACCACACCTCCAACATTTATATGTATAGAGATAACATGTAAATTTATTCAAAGAGTTAATGTATCACATGAGCATGAACCTCATAAGGATAACACAAAGAAAAAATCCCATTATCTAAAAAGATAAAAACCATCAAAAAACTAACAAAGTACAATGACCTACATAAATCATGGCAACCATGTGCAAAAATGTATATGGACAATCATGTAAATAGTGTAACATGGAAAATCAAAGAAATATTGATATCTACAACATGGAAAATATAGAGAAGTTTGTTGCCCTCGCATGGACAATTGTTGAAAAAATGTTTCTAAACATCATGGAAAATTACAGGAAAATTGTAAAAAGTCATTATACGTGCCCAATGTATTGTAGTTTTTGTATGTTTCATGTCACTATATTATTTTTTATATGATATTTTATTTGAACTAACCTACTAATAATTGCAAGACATGCACAATTATGTAGGTAGTAAATTCAATAAACTATTAAAAAAAATTCAAGGTCCGGTTATATTTGAAGTTATTGCAAATTTGTCCCTGCAGGATGAGTACTTAAACATCGTCACATGGACCCTTGAAGATGGAGTCACACAAAGAAAATCAATACATGGAAGTTATTATCCACATAACAACGAAACCTCAGCACTTGGAATCACCCAATTTGAAACCTTTATGCACCCTACATGCCCAATATAATATTTACAAAAACTACCATGTCTGAAAATGCAAAAATGGGGTGACAATATTATGCAATTGAACATAGTTTGATTCCCGGGACTCATGAGAAGATAGGGAAGGATTTGGAGGGTTCCTTAAATTCTAGTCTCACCCCCGTTTATATAATAGCGAACTCTACAAAAAAAAATTACTTGTCAGGTGACCATTACAATCTATTCTAATTTTGCCGTGACTTTGGAAAATTATTTTTCTAAAATTTCCATTTAATCAGTACAAGCCATTTTTTTGGAAATATTGTCATGTGTAGGGAACTTGGGACACAAAATTTATACTTTTAAAATGCCAATATATTTTTCCCTCAATTTTCCATGTAACTAGTACAATAACGTTCTAAAAAATGGTGCTCCCACCCACCCACCCTACACGCCGGCGATCTCCACACACCTGCAGTGATTTGGTGATTAGCTCCGATCATCTTCTTCGGTGTCCTTTGATCTTTATTCACATCCCCTTTGTGATGGGTTCTTATTTTGGATCTACTCTTGGCCTGGATTTCTCCAAGGGTAGAGATTTTGCCAATGAGATCTATAATGCCTCGGGCCTTACAGTTCATCCTATGGAGAATTTGTGTTCATTTACCCTATGTGACGCCCCAAGACTGACGCTTCAGAAGCCTTCCATGTTTTCCATTGTTCGTCATGTGATTTGTTTTGCTTCTTGCATTCATCATTGCATATTTTGCATGGCATCATGTCATCTTGCACCTCTTCCTAAAACTCAACCAATTAAATTGTATGGATCTTCGATTCATTTAAATCGCGGGATATTCACTATGGTGATTTCTCTTTAAAACATATTCTCCCAATATTTTAGGGAGCTATAGAAATTATATTCCATTGTTTTGGAATCACCCATGAACATTAAATCCCTCATCTAGTTGAACCCAAGCACTAGGTTCCTTCTTTCAATTTGCCCATTCATTGCAAGCGACATTTTTCTATCACATAAAATGTTCTTTCTTTTCCTATAATTTTTGGACCATGCCACTTACCTCCCTGCCAAATCTCATCTATTTCCGAGTTGTTTTGGTTGTGTTAGAAAAATGCGTCAAGTTTGAATTAATTCGAACTTGGATTATTTTTTCTACCTCTACAAATTGCCAAAGCATTTTATTCAAACATCTCAGAAACCTAAGATCCCAGGGATATTTTTATATACTCCATACTCTTCTCCTTACTCCCTGATCTTTTCTTGTAACTTTTGTTTTTTTAAACAGTATATAAGAATAAGAGGGAGAGAGAAGAAAGGTAGCTGGGCCTCCCAACTGCCGCGCCAGCCGCAACCTGCAGCTTGGCCGGCCCATTTGGCCCAAGGCCTCCCCAGCCCACCAAATCCTTCTAACCCTAGCCTCAACTACCCTGATCGCCATCTCCCTCGATCCCTTCCTCCACCGCTGCTCCTTCCCTTCGTCCGCCTCCAGCGCCGCACGCGCACGCAGCCACACTCTCCTCTCGATCTCTCTCCCTCACCCTCTCCCTTTCATCCTCCCTCCAGCACCGCCACGAGAGGAGTCCATCGCGCTCGACCCCGCTCTCCTTCTCGATTCCCCTCATGCTCCTCCGGATAGCGCCCGCGCCTGCGCCAGATGCCCTTCACGCGAGCCTCCTCTGCGCCGCCGTCTCGCCATGGCGACCGGACCGGCCTCCCGCGCACGCATAGAGGATAGTGCCCTTGCCTTGTCCCCGGCCGCCTCTCCCCTGCTCCTTCCACGATGCCTGCTGCCGCCCCAAGCTCCGCCACCGGTCGCCTCATAGTCCAGGTTCCGCTACCCTGCGCCTTTCCCGGTGGATCCGCCTCAAGTTCATCACAGGAGCTCCGCGTTGGCCTCTCCCTCCCCCGCGACCAGCACCCATGACCGCAGATGCCCGACGCCCATTCTCCCCTTTCATCGGTGCCTTGTTGCACTACCTTGGCCGTGGCATGCTGCTGGCAGTTTTGACGTTGCCAAGGCCATCGGACCAGGACCGCCTCCGTGTTTTCTTTCACCAAGTACCATAACGTACGGCACCCGAACGACCACCACAATGGCGCCAAGTTCTGCCACCGACGACCGTTTTGGATACGCCAAGACCCGGATCGCCAAGTACCACGACATCAAGTACTCCTACACACGGATACGCCAAGGTTGACTACGCTCGACAATGTGACAAGTACCTCTACCGTTGACTCGAACACCTACGGACGTGTACAACTACCGTTGCCCGAAGAACCGTGGGTCACTGGACTTTGGTCGACTATCGCGAGTACCCCTAACGTCCTCGAGTACCACTACTTCCGTCTACATCCCATCGAACACGAACCGTCCTGAATGAACGCTTCGAAGGTATAACCGCCGGAACGACGCTCATGGACCAAATGCATGTGTTGGATGAGATGAACTACATGTTTGCACCATGCCCGTTTGTTTCATGCACGTCCCCGTTTGCCATGCCATCGACCCGTGGTAACCCGGTAACCGGGATCACCCCACCATCTCTAGCATGTTCCACATCCGCACACTTCTCTTTTGCATCTGTATCTAAATCGAGTTACCGGAACCGGAACGTTGTTGTGGCACCATTTCCGTTGTCATTGCCGTGGCACCCCTTTCGTTTCCACCATGAAGACAAACGCTTCATATCATGTTCATGTCAACTTTTAACAAAAAAATGCATAAAACTTGCATATATCATCCGCATCATGATAACAACATTTAAAATGGTTAAAATTGTTGTTTGCATTAAAATTGCTAAATGCATACGAGGTTTTTCTGGACTTGTTATTTGTTGTTTCTAGCCTCATTTAAAATGCCTAACGATGTATTTCACTCATGTTTCACCTCTTGCCATGTATAACAACATTTAATATTGTTGGGTACATAAATGAGAGTGAACTAAATGTTTGAATGTGGTGTTTCGTCAATATGCAACTCGCTGCATATTGAGCCCCACTTAACTTGTAGTTTTGTTTGTGCACTATGCTTTGCCATGCCATGCATATTTAAACCGGACATGCATCATACTTGCTTGTGCATCATGCCATGCTTATGCCTGTGTGTTTACCATGTTGTTTTTTCTTTCTGGTTTGCTCCTCTCATTAGTTCCGGTAACGTTACAATTGCGAGGATCCGTTCGACTGCGTTGGTTCATCTTCTTCATGGACACGTTCTTCTTCCTTGCGGGATCTCAGGCCAGATGACCATATCCTCGAAATCACTTCTATCTTTGGTTGCTAGTTGTTCGCTCTACCGCTATGTCGCGCTACCTACCACTTGTTATATCATGCCTCCCATATTGCCATGTCAAGCCTCTAACCCACCTTCCTAGCAAACTGTTGTTTGGCTAAGTTACCGCTTTTGCTCAGCCCCTCTTATAACGTTGTTAATTGCAGGTGAAGCTGAAGTTTGTTCCATGTTGGAACATGGATTTGTTGGGATATCACATTATCTCTTATTTTAATTAATGCATCTATATACTTGGTAAAGGGTGGAAGGCTCGGCCTTATGCCTGGTGTTTTGTTCCACTCTTGCCGCCCTAGTTACCGTCATACTGGTGGTATGTTCCTTGATTTTGCGCCCCTTACACGGTTGGGTGTTATGGGAACCCCTTGATAGTTCGCTCTGAATAAAACTCCTCCAGCAAGGCCCAACCTTGGTTTTACATTTGCCACCTAAGCCTTTTCCCTTGGGTTCTGCAGACTCAAGGGTCATCTTTATTTTAAACCCCTGGGCCAGTGATCCTCTGAGTGTTGGTCCAACTAGGTGATGTTCGACGCCCCTTGGGCAACCAGGGTCTATGACAACCCGACGTCTTTCCCATCCGGTGTGCCCTGAGAACGAGATACGTGCAACTCTTATCGGGATTTGTCGGCACATCGGGTGGATTTGCTAGTCTAGTTTTACCATTGTCGAAATGTCTTGTAACCGGGATTCCGAGACTGATCGGGTCTTTCCGGGAGAAGGAATATCCTTCGTTGACCGTGAGAGCTTGTGATGGGCTAAGTTGGGACACCCATGCAGGGTATAAACTTTCGAGAGCCGTGCCCGCGGTTATGTGGCAGATAGGAATTTGTTAATGTCTGGTTGTAGAGAACTTGACACTAGACTTACTTAAAATGCATCAACCGCGTGTGTAGCCGTGATGGTCTCCTTCCGGGGGAGTCCGGGAAGTGAACACGGTCTTGTGTTATGCTTGATCGTAGCTAGTTTCAGGATCACTTCTTAATCACTTATAGCTTTTCGACCGTTGCGTTGCTTCTCTTCTCGCTCTTATTTGCGTATGTTAGCCACCATATTTGCTTAGCGCTTGCTGCAGCTCCACCTCATTACCTTATCCTACCCATAAGCTTAAATAGTCTTGATCTCGCGGGTGTGAGATTGCTGAGTCCTCGTGACTCACATATATTTCCAAACAGTTGCAGGTGCCGGTGACACCAGTGCAGGTGATGCAACCGAGCTCAAGTGGGAGCTCGATGAAGATCTTGGTTGTTGTTATGTGTCTTTTCCGGATGATCAGTAGTGGTGCCCAGTTGGGACGATCGGGGATCTAGCATTTGGGGTTGTATTCTTTTATTTTGGTTCCTTAGTCGGACCTTGATTGTATTATGGATGATGTATGTTTAAGTTGTTATTTGTGTGAAGTGGCGATTGTAAGCCAACTCTTTATCTCATTCTTATTCAGTACATGGGATTGTGTGAAGATTACCCCACTTGCGACTAAACCACCATGTGGTTATGCCTCTAAGTCGTGCCTCGACACGTGGGAGATATAGCCGCATCATGAGTGTTACAAGTTGGTAATCAGAGCCATTCCCGACTTAGGAGCTCCCTACTTGATCGAATCGCTGATGTTGTCGAGTCTAGAACAAAATGTTTTGAGTCTTAGGATTATATATATCGGAGGGTAGGATTATTTTTACTCCTCAGTCCCTTCATCGCTCTGGTGAGGCCTCCTGACATAGAAGTTTTGTCTTTTCTCTCCTTAAATTTCACTAAAAAAATTAGGATCACGCGGGTATCTTGAAATCGTTCTGATAGTCTTATGAAGAGATCATTGTTCTTGGTGCCTCCTGACATTTAGGGGTTGTGGCAGTGTCCCGGAGAGTTGAGCTCCGAGGTGTTGTCGTCACAATATTATCATTGCAGTTCTGGAATACCTGAGTTCACCGACATAAAAAATCTCTTTTATGCAGTTGTTGGTGGGATAACCTCGACACCACCCAGTACTGGGGCGGGAGTTCGGGGGTATTGCCATTACTCATATAAAGGATGCTTTTCGAAGGTTGAGGTACATGATTTCCGAAGGTTTCTTGGTTATGTGTTGAAGGATGGATACAACTGGATGTAGGAATTGTTAGTTTGGGTGAGATATTATGCTTCCCCTGTATCCCCAACACCTGATTGCATAACCAGAAAGTTTCAGGAGTTTATAAGTGGGAATTCAAGTATCTTGTAGGATATTTTTCCAACAGATACATGATTCGATATGGGATCTATCATATGTTTGTTTCCGGCTCATTTTCCAAGCCAATCTTTGTTTTGTTTTTGAGTTGTGGTATTCGAGTTGCTTCAAAGTCTAAGTGTTGGTCCCATACCTTTCCTAAGTGGTGTTCTCATATTTTTATGGGAATACTAATCCTTCTTGATCATCGAGTTTGTCGTCTCAATTTCTTCTCAACCGGTGTGCTTCTCTTCAAGTGGTTCCGATCATTTCAACATTCGCAAGATCACTGCTCAGTTTTCCCCACGTTGTTCGTTTCATCCGCCCCCAAGTTGCCTTTGTTTTTCTCGCCTTCCCACCCTTTTTCTTCAAGGACTCAAATTTCTTAATCAAGTATTTTTTTATTGATGGGAAGTCTCTCCATTCTTTTCCATCAATGTTATTATCCGGTGATTCTCGGGAAGATACTAAAGGAAGCTTCGAGTTTGTCACTCTCCACTCGTTTTCTTCTCCGGTGGATTCATTTCAAGCTTTGTTGAGCATATCCCTTTTTCCTCATTTCACAATGTTTTCTCATGCCGGTGCACTTCTTAATCGTTCATCTCTCTCTATTCATAGCCAAAGTGCCGAAGATATATCAGAAGATTCGTGTTTCCATTCTTAATCCGTTCAACCTATTTCAAGGTTGTTATCTCATTCAAGCAATTTAATTCAACCGGTGCAATCTCTCTTTTAAATCATTTCAATGGTTCTTTTCTTGAGTGGGCCTTAACCCACATGTCTTTTCCCAGGATCTTACCTGACTCATTTTTCCGGAGTTAATCTGAAAATCTTTTCAAAGTTTGACGTAAGAATAAATCATCATCAGTCAGATGACTTCTCCAAGATCGCTCTCAAATCATTTCATTGTTCATTCAACCTCTTCGTTTTTCATTCTCCCGGAGGATCTCAACAATTCATGGTGGTGTTTCTCGTCATCATTCTCGGAGTTTGAAGACCGAAGAAGAGTTTTTCCTCCAAATATTATCCGTTTCTCTCAAAGATGCGAAGTTCAAGCTCGATGACATCCTCTCATTATTGCTTTTGATTGTGATAATTCTTTTCACCCATCCGAAGAAATTCAAGAGTCTTTTCAGTTTGATTCTTCGGAGCCCATCATCTCAGAATTATTCATTCCAGTGTCCAGCTCTCGTTCTCCAAATCATACCGGTGCATCATTCAAGTATGATCTAATCAGCTCGGGATCTCTTCGTTAACTTGCATCTAAATTCTCTCAAGTATCTTCGTTCATTTTCTAATTCTTCCCGGTGTTTCTTTATCTTTTCTTCGTTCATTTTCAATTCTTATGGTGGTTTGTTCAAGGTTCCTCTTCATACGTTATCATTTGTTCTTTCCAATCTTACCGGCGGATCGTTGAAGTCTTCTCAAGTTTGCGCTATATCTCTCTTAATCCTTTCTATGAGAATAAGTAGGATGCCAAATCCGTTGCTTGTCATCAATTTATATTGGTGAAGGATACACATACATAATTCTTATTCTTCTTTCATCCAAGTGATTAATTCCTTATTCTGGAGGTTCATCAAAATTCTTGATTTCAGTTGTTCATCATGTCACATTTCTCGGTTCGAGATGCTTCATCTTTTATTTTCCGGAGTTCCAAGTTTTCTTGGTTATTTTGTCACGTAGCTCCATCTAATCATTGCAAGGCCTCACCTTGTGTTTTCAACTTCTCTTTCCTTTCGTTTGATCATCCTTTTGTTACCAGAGTTCTTCGTGGAGGCTCTACATGGTGGTTCGTCAAGGATTCTTTTCATTCTGCAATTGTTCTTCAAGATTTCTCTTGAAGTTAAGATCCTCCAAGCTATACTCTAAAAATAAACATGGTGTTCAACACATGACTTATTTGAGGACTTCAAGCATTCTTCATCTTGCATCCGAAGTGCACTCCTTCCTATCTCATCTTTTGAGGTGGTGTTATGTCATTGTTGATAATTTCCCTTTGTGTTTCACGATTCACAAGTTTTCAAGAGTGACATATTTAAATCCATCATTTTCTCTTTGCTCAAGACATCTTTTCAACCAATCAATCTCTTTGTTGGAGTTATCTTGGGTTATATTTCACGTACAACCTTCCCTAAGGAATGTTGTTATTGGGGTGCTTAACAATGATCCAAGTTATCTCTTTATCATCTTCGTGGAAGAAGTTTGTCATCTCTTTGGTGCTCTGAATCAAATCTTTTTTATGTGAGTGGCAGGTTGTCACCTCATAATTTTGAGATGTTTTCCGTAAGGCCACAACAAGCTTATCCTTTTGTTGTTGATAATCCAACAACTCCGTTCTAGCATTTCCTGTAAGCGTTCTCTTTTAAGATCTTGTTTTCCTCCGTTCAGTAAATTCCATTCTTTCATTTCTTCCGGAGGCATTGTGATGTCGCACTCTTCGAACCATCATCCCATTTATGTCAAGGATCATGTTATTTTCCTTGCTTATCCATTTAACAAGGGTGTTGTGTCCTTTGCTCAATTTCTTTTCATCTTATCAAGTCTTGCATCTCTTTTCAACCGGAGTGCTGTTCGAATTTGTTGTTCCTTGTACATCTCGTTTCAACCAGAGTGCTTGCATGTGCTTCTTGTCCATTGCAACCTTTTTCTTATGTCTTTCAACCTACAAGGTTCCCCTAATGTTCCTTGTTCCTCTTTTATAACGAAGTGTTTTAAACTTTGTTCATCTTCGTCGTATTCTTTCTTTCAATTTGTTCAACCTCTCAAGGTTCTTTGGTTTCACTGATTTTTCAAAGAAGAAACTTAGTTTTACTTCTTCTCTTCCTCTTCCGTTTCTCTCCGGTGCCATCCTAGATCTTGGGACGAGATCCTCTTGTAGTGGTGGAGTGTTGTGACGCCCCAAGACCAACGCTTCAGAAGCCTTCCATGTTTTCCGTTGTTCTTCATGTGATTTGTTTTGCTTGTTGCATTCATCATTGCATATTTTGCATGGCATCATGTCAACTTGCACCTCTTCTTAAAACTCAACCAATTAAATTGCATGGATCTTCAATTCATTTAAATCGAGGGATATTCACTATGGTGATTTCTCTTTAAAACATATTCTCCCAATATTTTAGGGAGCTATACAAATTAAATTCCATTGTTTTGGAATCACACATGAACACACTTGCATCTTTCTCTTGCCACTAAATCCCTCATCTAGTTGAACCCAATTACTAGGTTATTTCTTTCAATTTGCCGATTCATTGCAAGTGACATTTTTCTGTCACATAAAATGTTCTGTCTTTTCCTATAATTTTTGGACCATGCCACTTACCTCCCTCCCAAATATCAACTATTTCCGAGTTGTTTTGGTTGTGTTAGAAAAATGCGTCAAGTTTGAATTAATTCGAACTTGGATTATTTTTTCTACCTCTACAAATTGCCAAATCATTTTATTCAAATATCTCAGAAACCTAGGATCCCAGGGATATTTTTATATACTCCATACTCTTCTCCTTACTCCCTGATCTTTTCTTGTAACTTCTGTTTTTTAAACAGTATATAAGAATAAGAGGGAGAGAGAAGAAAGCTAGCTGGGCCTCCCAACTGTCGCGCCAGGCGCAACCTGCAGCTAGGCCGGCCCATTTGGCCCAAGGCCTCCCCAGCCCACCAAATCCTTCTAACCCGAGCCTAAACCACCCTGATCGCCATCTCCCTTGATCCCTTCCTCCACCGCTGCTCCTTCCCTTCGTCCGCCTCCAGCACCGCACGCGCACGCAGCCACCCTCTCCTCTTGATCTCTCTCCCTCACCCTCTCCCTCTCATCCTCCCTCCAGCGCCGCCAGGAGAGGAGCGCATCACGCTCGACCCTGCTCTCCTTCTAGATCCCCCTCATGCTCCTCCCGATAGCGCACGCGCCTGCACCAGATGCCCTTCACGCGAGCCTCCTCTGCGCCGCCATCTCGCCATGCCGTCTGGACCGGCCTCTCGTGCATGCATAGAGGACGGCGCCCTTGCCTTGTCCCCATCTGCCTCTCCCCTGTTCCTTCTGTGATGCTTGCCTCCGCCCCAAGCTTCGCCACCAGTCGCCTAATACGTCTCCAACGTATCTATAATTTTTGATTGCTCCATGCTATATTATCTACTGTTGTGGACATTATTGGGCTTTATTATCCACTTTTACATTATTTTTGGGACCAACCTATTAACCGGAGGCCCAGCCCAGAATTGCTGTTTTTTTGCCTATTTTAGGGTTTCGAAGAAAAGGAATATCAAACGGAGTCCAAACGGAATGAAACCTTCGGGAACGTGATTTTTGGAACAAACAAGATCCAGGAGACTTGGAACCTACGTCAAGCAACCAACAGGGAATCCACGAGGTAGGGGGCGCCCCTACCCCCCAGGCGCGCCCTCCACCCTCGTGGGCCCCCTGTTGCTCCACCGACGTACTCCTTCCTCCTATATATACCTACGTACCCCCAAACAATCAGATACAGAGCCAAAAACCTAATTCCACCGCCGCAACCTTCTGTATCCACGAGATCCCATCTTGGGGCCTGTTCCGGAGCTCCACCGGAGGGGGCATCCATCACGGAGGGCTTCTACATCAACACCATAGCCTCTCCGATGAAGTGTGAGTAGTTTACTTTAGACCTTCGGGTCCATAGTTATTAGCTAGATGGCTTCTTCCTCTTTTTGGATCTCAATACAATGTTCTCCCCCTCTCTTGTGGAGATCTATTCGATGTAATCTTCTTTTTGTGGTGTGTTTGTTGAGATCGATGAATTGTGGGTTTATGATCAAGATTATCTATGAACAATATTTGAATCTTCTCTGAATTCTTTTATGTATGATTGGTTATCTTTGCAAGTCTCTTCGAATTATCAGTTTGGTTTGGCCAACTAGATTGATCTTTGTTGCAATGGGAGAAGTGCTTAGCTTTGGGTTCAATCTTGCGGTGTCCTTTCCCAGTGACAGTAGGGGCAGCAAGGCACGTATTGTATTGTTGCCATCGAGGATAACAAGATGGGATTTTCATCATATTGCAAGAATTTATCCCTCTACATCATGTCATCTTGCTTAGGTGTTACTCTATTTTCATGAACTTAATACTCTAGATGCATGCTGGATAGCGGTCGATGAGTGGAGTAATAGTAGTAGATGCAGGCAGGAGTTGGTCTACTTGTCTCGGACGTGATGCCTATACACATGATCATACCTAGATATTCTCATAACTATGCTCAATTCTGTCAATTGCTCAACAGTAATTCGTCCACCCACCGTAAAATACTTATGCTCTTGAGAGAAGCCACTAGTGAAACCTATGGCCCCGGGTCTATCTTCATCATATTAAATCTTCCAATACTTAGTTACTTTCTTTGCTTTTTTACTTTGCTTTTATTTTACTTTGCATATTTATCATAAAAACACCAAAAATATTATCTTATCATATCTATCAGATCTCACTCTCGTAAGTGACCATGAAGGGACTGACAACCCCTTATCGCGTTGGTTGCGAGGAGTTATTTGTTTTGTGCAGGTACGAGGGACTCGCGTGTAGCCTCCTACTGGATTGATACCTTGGTTCTCAAAAACTGAGGGAAATACTTACGCTACTTTGCTGCATCAACCTTTCCTCTTTAAGGAAATCCAACGCAGTGCTCAAGAGGTAGCAAGAAGATTTCTGGCGCTGTTGCTGGGGAGTCTACGCAAAAGTCAACATACCAAGTACCCATCACAACCCTTATCTCCCGCATTACATTATTTGCCATTTGCCTCTCGTTTTCCTCTCCCCCACTTCACCCTTGCTGTTTTATTCGCCCTCTCTCTCTATCCTCCCTCTCTTTCTCTATTTGCCTCCTTTTGCCTTTTGCACTCTCTGCCGTTATGTCTGAAATTGGGGAAATTATTGTCAATATGGACAATAATAATATCATGAAAAATTCTGATGCTCCTGCTGAAGAACCCCCTATCTTACATACAAAAAAAATTCCGTATTGGTAGTGGTAATATTATTGGAAAATGAGTTATCCAAGATTTCTTTACTTGTGCCGGTGCTTTGCCTTCTATGGGTAGTTCTATCCTTCATAGACCTAGTAGTCTTGCGGACGCTATTGCCATGCTTGTAGTTGAACTGGAAAGACAATTCATGCACATGCACCCTTGCATATAAAGGATTTTCCTAGATTTTCTAATATTGAGCATTCTTCTGTTAAACGTGCCGCTACGATCTTTTTGGCTCATGAGTTCAGATTCATAATAAAAGAGGCCAAAGAAATCTTTGCACATTATAGGATGGACGCTTGCCGTCCTCCCATAGAGGCTATCCTTTTTTATCAAGAAGAAATAATGCGTTTTCAATCCCTAGACTATGTTGCTTTCAATGAAAATCTTAGAAAAAGGGTTCCTATCAATGTTTTAGTTGATAGAATCTCTGAACTTAATGATGATTTGGCCATTCGAAATAATGAACTAGGATATTCTCTTGAGTTTAGGCTCACAAAGTTCTGTCAAAAGAATACTTATAATGATGAATTGGTTGTGCAATACAAAGGGCCAAAGGAGGAACCTATACCTCCTAAGGTTGATCTTGGGGACTTTTGTCCCATTAAATTTAGCCCTTTTGATTACTTTTGCTTGCCTCAAAGAAAACTTGATGCCTAACATAGAGAATATGCAAAGAGTTTTAATGATTTATCTTACTATTATGGCAATACCTAGATCTATCCTTGCTTTTTATGCCGAGCTAGGGGTGTTAAACGATAGCGCTTGTTGGGAGGCAACCCAATTTTATTTTTATTCCTTGATTTTTGCTCCTGTTTAGTAATAAATAATTTACCTAGTCTCTGTTTTGGTTGTGTTTAATTAGTGTTTGTGCCAAGTAGAACCATTGGGAAGACTTGGGGGAAGTCTTGTTATCTTGCTGTAAAAAACAGAAACTTTAACGCTCACGAGAACTGCTGCCATTTTTATTTTTTTAGTTCTATTTAGTTAATTCTTTTTGCATATGATTAATAGATAAATTCCTCACGTCCAGAAATTTATTTTAGAATTTTTGGCTTTCCAGATCTTGCGCTAGCCACAGATTACTACAGACTGTTCTGTTTTTGACAGATTCTGTTTTTCGTGAGTTGTTTGCTTATTTTGATGAATCTATGGCTAGTAAAATAGTTTATAAACCATAGAGAAGTTGGAATACAGTAGGATTAACACCAATATAAATAAATAATGAGTTCATTACAGTACCTTGAATTGGTATTTTGTTTTATTTCGCTAACGGATCTCACGAGATTTTCTACTTTGAGTTTTGTGTTGTGAAGTTTTCAAGTTTTGGGTAAAGATTTGATGGATTATGGAACAAGGAGTGGCAAGAGCCTAAGATTAGGTATGCCCATGGCACCTCCAAGATAATATAAGGACACCTAAAAGCCAAAGCTTGGGGATGCCCCGGAAGGCATCCCCTCTTTCGTCTACTTCTATCGGTAACTTTACTTGGAGCTATATTTTTATTCACCACATGATATGTGTTTTGCTTGGAGCGTCTTGTATGATTTGAGTCTTTATTTGTTAGTTTACCACAATCATCCTTGCTGCACACACCTTTTGAGAGAGCCATACATGATTTGGAATTTGTTAGAATACTCTATGTGCTTCGCTTATATCATTTGAGTTATATAGTTTTGCTCTAGTACTTCACTTATATTTTTTAGAGCACGATGGTGGAATTGTTTTATAGAAACTATTGATCTCTCATGCTTCATTTAGATTATTTTGAGAGTCTTAAATAGCATGGTAATTTTCTTAAATATTCCTAATATGCTTGGTATTCAAGAATAGTAAAAACTTTCTTATGAATGTGTTGAATGCTATGAGAAGTTTGATGCTTGATAATTGTTTTTAGATATGAAGATGGTGATATTAAAGTTGTGCTAGTTGAGTAGTTGTGAATTTGAGAAATACTTGTGTTAAAGTTTGTGATTCCCGTAGCATGCACGTATGGTGAACCGTTATGTGATGAAGTCGGACTTAATTTTTGATTGTCTTCCTTATGAGTGGCGGTCAGGGACGAGCGATGGTCTTTCCCTACCAATCTATCCCCCTAGGAGAATGCGTGTAATACTTTGCTTTGATAACTTGTATACTTCTGCAATAAGTATATGAGTTCTTTATGACTAATGTTGAGTCCATGGATTATACACACTTTTCTTCCTTCCACCATTGCTAGCCTCTCTAATACCGCGCACCTTTCGCCGGTATCATACACCCACCATATACCTTCCTCAAAACAGCCACCATACCTACCTATTATGGCATTTCCATAGCCATTCCGATATATATTGGCATGCAACTTTCCACCGTTCCGTCTATTATGACACGCTCCATCATTGTCATATTGCTTAGCATGATCATGTAGTTGACATCGTATTTGTGGCAAAGCCACCATTCATAATTCTTTCATACATGTCACTCTTGATTCATTGCATATCCCGGTACACCGCCAGAGGCATTCATATAGAGTCATATTTGGTTCTAAGTATCGAGTTGTAATTGTTGAGTTTTAAGAAAATAAAAGTTTGATGATCATCATTATTAGAGCATTGTCCCAGTGAGGAAAGGATGATGGAGACTATGATTCCCCCACAAGTCGGGATGAGACTTCGGACGAAAAAAATAAAAAAAGGGGGAAAAGAGGCCATAAAAAAGAGAGAAAAGCCCCAAATAAAAATATAAAAAAATGAGAGAAAAAGAGACAAGGGACAATGTTACTATCCTTTACCCCACTTGTGCTTCAAAGTAGCACCATGATATTCATGATAAAGAGTCTCTCATTTTGTCACTTTCATATACTAGTGGGAATTTTTCATTATAGAACTTGGCTTGTATATTCCAATGACGGGCTTCCTCAAAATGCCCCAGGTCTTCATGGGCAAGCAAGTTGGATGCACACCCACTTAGTTTCTTTTGTTGAGCTTTCATATACTTATAGCTCTAGTGCATCCGTTGCATGGTAATCCCTACTCACTCACATTGATATCTATTGATGGGCATCCCCATAGCCCGTTGATATGCCTAGTTGATGTGAGACTATGTTCTCCCTTTTTTGTCTTCTCCACAACCACCATTCTATTCCACATATTGTGCTATATCCATGGCTCACGCTCATGTATTGCATGAAGATTGAAAAGTTTGAGAATATCAAAAGTATGAAACAATTGCTTGGCTTGTCATCGGGGTTGTGCATGATTTAAATACTTTGTGTGGTGAAGATAGAGCATAACCAGACTATATGATTTTATAGGGATAACTTTCTTTGGCCATATTTTGAGAAGACATGATTGCTTTATTAGTATGCTTGAAGTATTATTATTTTTATGTCAATATTAAACTTTTATCTTGAATCTTTTGGATCTGAATGTTCATACCACAATTAAGAAGAATTACGTTAAAATTATGCCAAGTAGCACTTCGCATCAAAAATTATCTTTTTTATCATTTACCTACTCGAGGATGAGCATGAATTAAGCTTGGGGATGCTTGATATGTCTCTAACGTATCTATAATTTTTGATTGCTCCATGCTATATTATATACTGTTTTGGACATTATTGGGCTTTATTATCCACTTTTATATTATTTTTGGGACTAACCTATTATCCGGAGGCCCAGCCCAGAATTGTTGTTTTTGCCTATTTTAGGGTTTCGAAGAAAAGGAATATCAAACGGAGTCCAAACTGAATGAAACCTTCGGGAACGTGATTTTGGGAACAAACAAGATCCAGGAGACTTGGACCCTACGTCATGCAACCTACAGGGAAGCCACGAGGTAGGGAGGCGCGCCTAACCCCCCCAGGCGCGCCCTCCACCCTCGTGGGCCCCCTGTTGCTCCACCGACGTACTCCTTCCTCCTGTGTATACCTACGTACCCCCAAACGATCAGATACAGAGCCAAAAACCTAATTCCACCGCCGCAACCTTCTGTATCCACGAGATCCCATCTTGGGGCCTGTTCCGGAGCTCCGCTGAAGGGGGCATCCATCACGGAGGGCTTCTACATCAACACCATAGCCTCTCCGATGAAGTGTGAGTAGTTTACTTTAGTCCTTCGGGTCCATAGTTATTAGCTAGATGGCTTCTTCTCTCTTTTTGGATCTCAATACAATGTTCTCCCCCTCTCTTGTGGAGATCTATTCGACGTAATCTTCTTTTTGCGGTGTGTTTGTTGAGACCGATGATTGTGGATTTATGATCAACATTATCTATGAACAATATTTGAATCTTCTCTGAATTCTTTTATGTATGATTGGTTATCTTTGCAAGTCTCTTCGAATTATCAGTTTGGTTTGGCCTACTAGATTAATCTTTCTTGCAATGGGAGAAGTGCTTAGCTTTGGGTTCAATCTTGCGGTGTCCTTTCCCAGTGACAGTAGGGGCAGCAAGGCACGTATTTTATTGTTGCCATCGAGGATAACAAGATGTTTTTTTTGTCATATTGCATGAATTTATCCCTCTACATCATGTCATCTTGCTTAAGGCGTTACTTTGTTTTCATAAACTTAATACTCTAGATGCATGCTGGATAGCGGTCGATGAGCGGAGTAATAGTAGTAGATGCAGGCAGGAGTCGGTCTACTTGTCTCGGACGTGATACCTATACACATGATCATACCTAGATATTCTCATAACTATGCTCAATTCTATCAATTGCTCAACAGTAATTCGTTCACCCACGGTAAAATACTTATGCTCTTGAGAGAAGCCACTAGTGAAACCTATGGCCCCCGGGTCTATCTTCATCATATTAAATCTTCCAATACTTAGTTACTTCCTTTGCTTTTTTACTTTGCTTTTATTTTACTTTGCATCTTTATCATAAAAACAACAAAAATATTATCTTATCATATCTATTAGATCTCACTCTCGTAAGTGACAGTGAAGGGATTGGCAACCCCTTATCGCGTTGGTTGCGAGGAGTTATTTGTTTTGTGCAGGTACGAGGGACTCGCGCGTAGCCTCCTACTGGATTGATACCTTGGTTCTCAAAAACTGAGGGAAATACTTACGCTACTTTGCTGCATCATCCTTTCCTCTTCAAGGAAATCCAACGCAGTGCTCAAGAGGTAGCATCGCCTCATCGTCCAGGTTCCGCTACCCCGCGCCGTTCTCGGTGGATCCACCTCAAGTTTGTCGCAGAAGCTCCGCTCTGGCCTCTCCTTCCCCCACGGCCAGCACCGATGACCTCCGCTGGCAAGCCACTGCCACAGTCGCCCAGCGCCCGTTCTCCCCTTTCATCGGTGCCTTGTTGCACTACATTGGACGTGGCATGCCGTTGGCAGTTTTGACGTTGCCAAGACCATCGGACCAGGACCGCCTTCGTGTTTTCTTTCACCAAGTACCACGACGTACGACACCCGAATGACCACCACAACGGCGCCAAGTTCTACAACCGACGACCGTTTTGGATACGCCAAGATCCGATCGCCAAGTACCACGACGTCAAGTACCCCTACACACGGATACGCCAAGGTCGACTATGCTCGATGATGTGACAAGTACCTCTACCGTTGACTCGAACACCTACGGACATGTACAACTACCGTTGCCCGAAGAACCGTGGGTCACCAGACTCGTGGTCGACTATCACGAGTACCCCTAACGTCGTCGAGTACCACTACTTCCGTCTACATCCCATCATACCGGAACCGTCCCGAATGAACGCTTTGAAGGTATAACCGCCAGAACGACGCCCGTGGACCGAATGCAAGTGTTGTATGAGATGAACTCTGTGTTTGCACCGTGCCCGTTTGTTTCATGCACGTCCCCATTTGCCATGCTGTCGACCTGTGGGAACCCGGTAACCGGGATCACCCCACCATCTCTAGCATGTTCCACATCCGCACACTTCTCTTTTGCATCAGTATCTAAATTGAGTTACTGGAACCAGAATGTTGCTGTGGCACCATTTCCGTTGTCGTTGCCGTGGCACCCCTTTCGTTTCCGCCATGATGACAAACGCTTCATATCATGTTCATGTCAACTTTTAACAAAAAATACATAAAACTTGCATAGATCATCCACATCATGATAACAACATTTAAAATGGTTAAAATTGTTGTTTGCATCAAAATTGCTAAATGCACATGAGGTTTTTCCGGACTTGTTGTTTGTTGTTTCCGGCCTCATTTAAAATGCCTAACGGTGTATTTCACTCATGTTTCACCTCTTGCCATGTTTAAAAACATTTAATATTGTTGGGTACATAAACGAGAGTGAACTAAATGTTTGAATGTGGTGTTTCGTCAATATGCAACTCGTTGCATATTGAGCCTCACTTAACTTGTAGTTTTGTTTGTGCACTATGCTTTGCCATGCCATGCATATTTAAACCGGACATGCATCATACTTGGTTGTGCATCATGCCATGCTTATGCTTGTGTGTTTACCATGTTGTTTGTTTCTTTCCGGTTTGCTCCTCTCGTTAATTCCGGTAACGTTACGATTGTGAGGATACGTTCGACTACGTTGGTTCATCTTCTTCATGGACTCGTTCTTCTTCCTTGCGGGATCTCAGGCAAGATGACCATACCCTCGAAATCACTTCTATCTTTGGTTGCGTTCTGTTCACTCTACCGCTATGTCGCGCTTCCTACCACTTGTTATATCATGCCTCCCATATTGCCATGTCAAGCTTCTAACCCACCTTCCTCGCAAACCGTTGTTTGGCTAAGTTACCGCTTTTTCTCAGCCCCTCTTATAGCGTTGTTAGTTGCAGGTGAAGTTGAAGTTTGATCCATGTTGGAACATGGATTTGTTGGGATATCTCAATATATCTTATTTTAATTAATGCATCTATATACTTGGTAAAGGGTGGAAGGCTCGGCCTTATGCCTGGTGTTTTGTTCCACTCTTGCCGCCCTAGTTTCTGTCATACCGGTGTTATGTTCCTTGATTTTGCGTCCCTTATGCGGTCGGGTGTTATGGGAACCCCTTGACAGTTCGCTTTCAATAAAACCCTCCAGCAAGGCCCAACCTTGGTTTTACATTTGCCACCTAAGCCTTTTCCCTTGGGTTCTGCAGACTCAAGGGTCATCTTTATTTTAAACCCCCGGGCCAGTGCTCCTCCGAGTGTTTGTCCAACTAGGCGATGTCCGGCACCCCCTGGGCAACCAGGGTCTATGCCAACCCGACTTCTTGCCCATCCGGTGTGCCCTGAGAACGAGATACGTGTGACTCCTATCAGGATTTTCGGCACATCGGTTGGCTTTGGTGGTCTTGTTTTACCATTGTCAAAATGTCTTGTAACCGGGATTCCGAGACTGATCGGTTCTTTCCGGGAGATGGAATATCCTTCGTTGACCGTGAGAGCTTGTGATGGGCTAAGTTGGGAGACCCCTGCAGGGTATAAACTTTCGAGAGCCGTGCCCGCGGTTATGTGGCAGATAGGAATTTGTTAATGTCTGGTTGTAGAGAACTTGACACTGTACTCAATTAAAATGCATCAACCGCGTGTGTAGTCGTGATGGTATCTTTCTGGTGGAGTCCGGGAAGTGAACATGGTCTTGTGTTATGCTTGATCGTAAGTAGTTTTAAGATCACTTCTTGATCACTTATAGCTTTTCGACCTTTGTGTTGCTTCTCTTCTCGCTCTTATTTGCGTATGTTAGCCACCATATTTGCTTAGCGCTTACTGCAGCTCCACCACATTAGCTTATCCTACCCATAAACTTAAATAGTCTTGATCTCGCGAGTGTGAGATTGCTGAGTCCTCGTGACTCACAGATACTTCCAAACAGTTGTAGGTGCCGGTGACACCAATGCAGGTGACACAACCGAGCTCAAGTGGGAGCTCGATGAAGATCTTGGTCGTTGTTATGTGTTTTTTCCGGATGATCAGCAGTGGTGCCTAGTTGGGACGATCGGGGATCTAGAATTTGGGGTTGTCTTCTTTTATTTTGGTTCCTTAGTCGGACCTTGATTGTATTCTGGATGATGTATGTTTAACTTGTTATTTGTGTGAAGTGGCGATTGTAAGCCAACTCTTTATCCCATTCTTATTCAGTACATGGGATTGTGTGAAGATTACCCCACTTGCGACTAAACCACCATGCGGTTATGCCTCTAAGTCGTGCCTCCACACGTGGGAGATATAGCCGCATTGTGAGTGTTACACCCTTGTGGTCTCATTCAGTAGGCTTGAGTTTCGTCTCACGGAAGATTCTGTGGCGCCAGCACTTGAATCTGCATTGGGAGGTTCTGCCATTGATCTCATGGTCTCTACCATTGGGGATAGGGTATTCAGCTTTAATGTTTCATGCAAAGATGTTGGGTTTTACATTGTGGATATACGATCCTTCTCCTGCCCTCAATTCAAATGTCACTTTCATCTGCAGGGAAATGGGGGACCAAATTGGGTTTGCGAGTTCAAAATTGGAAGAGGGACTGCGATGCGTAATGGATTTTAGTTAGCCCTTCCAAGTGTAGATCTGCTCTGGGTCTTTTAGCAATGCATAATCCACCTGCAAAGTCTGCTCTTAAATCTGGTTGTTCAGTTCGTAAGAAACTATCTTTTGCTACATTTCAAAACTATAATGTTAGAAAAGGCTATCGTTATCATGCCTCTGCTGATTGCATCACTGCTACCGAGTTTGCTGGCTATCATATACTGGACAATTAGCATGTGATTATTCATCCACCTCAGCCCATTGATCTTCAATGGACCGTGGCCCCACCTCCGATTGTTTTTGGCACGGTGGGCTCGTCGGTGATTCAACAGCCCCGTGATTCGCGTTGTCTATCTCAAGTTTGTTTGGAACGTACCCTGCATGGGACGTGTTCTTTGAACTCCTGTGATGGGCCTTCTACTCCTAGGACCATCTCACCTATTTTGGCCCCTCTAATGAATTGATTGGGCCTAGCCCAGTTAGTTCCCCGCTGGAAGTTCCAGAGTCCCAGGAGGCTCATGCGGCTTTTGAAACCATGATTGATAATATGGTTGAGGAGATCTTGACATGCCAAAAGTGTTCTTTATCTGGTCATTTTGAAAAAGTTGCCCCCTCAATATTGTTTGTTTGGCATGCTTACATGTGGGCCATAGTAAGCGGGATTGTGCGAGGATTGCAACCGAGCAGGGTTTATTTTGGAGGCCAAAATACCAGCTGTCTCCTCCGGTTCCCAATACAAGTCTTGAGTATGCCGCCACCTCTTCTGCCAGTACCGTCTCGTCTAGTCCGTTAACTTCTCCAGGAAAAACCCCTGTAGGCAGCCCTCTGGCGACTCCCCCACCACCAACTTCAGCTCCAGCTTTGCCATTCCCAGCTCATCCTTCCGAGCCCATGGCGGTCTTTACCATTGATCCTTTTCGGTACATGCCTGCGGGCCACCACATCATTGATGATTGTGCCCATCGTGTGTCAAGAACTTTCGTCACGCTGCCGTCTCCTATTGTGAAGCAGTATGAGGAGTACGTGGTGGTCGAGGTGATGCCATTGCCGCTGCTGAATCAGGTGGGACCTGCGCATGAAGCTGTGGTTGACTTCTTGGAGAAAAGAGGAGTTCAGGTTCGGTCTGCTCAACCCTAGGTTTGCGGCATGGGTCTGTTTCAGTTACGGGATGCTGGAGTTCATTTGACTCTTTTGCAATTGCCGCTACAACCATTAGGGAATGATACATTTGTTCATTTTCATAAGCATGATGAAGGGGAGGTTTTAGAGGAGCTCATGGTTTTTGTGATGGTTGTCTGATGTTCCTAGGGATTCCTCTTGATCTTCGTAACACGGAGAATATCTGCGGCACTGTTAATACTTTTGGCAAGTTTTAGCATTGGATTGAAGATGATTCTTATATGGTCAAATCGATTGTGTTTGTGTCTTTCCCGGAAGATATTCTGGTCCTAAGAGATGTGGTTTTTACTGATTATGCAGTCTATGGTGGTGCTAAGGTCTCATGGACAGCATCGTGCTATATTGTAGGTGAAAATTTTGCAGACCAGATGCCCGAGGACGAAGATCCAATGCCTCTTGACGGTAATCCCCATCCATTGCTAGGAGCTCTATCCCAGATGTGCACAATTTTGTTCTGCCTCCTTACCCTACTATTGTGTGGAATGACCTTTCTCCGGTGCCACCCCCCACGCATGATTAGGCTGACCCTAACAATGGGCACTACTGCAGGATGCTGCTAACGCGACACTACGATCACAAACCCTTTGACGAAACTGCGTGCGATGCATTAATCACAAACAAGGATGTAAAAAACCCGTCAAAAAGGTGAAAAACATTTGCGATGGAGGATGCATCAAACACGGTTCAAGTTTTAGTTGTGTGTGCGATGCAGGGCGCACGGTTAACCCGTTCGAACTGCTTGTGATGAGGCAGAACAACAGAAACGGGCAACCATATCAATGTGTGTGCGATATACGGCATAAGTTAGCTCTGATGAACTGTTTGCTATTAGGGAGTGCAACATAAACGGTTAACCAGATCAAGGTGTGTGTGATATAGGGCATACAGTTCACTCGGACGAACTGTTTTCGATTAGCGAACGCAACAGAAATGGTTCAACTTAACAAGATGTGTGTGATACATGGCAAACAGCCGACTCAGATGAACTGTTTGCGATAAGAATTTACAACACAAACGATTAATACAATTAGTTCGTGTGTGATTCTGTGTGTACAAAAAACTTTGAAAAATGCAAACTAGTTGCTTGCGGTGGCTAGGAGTATCGCACACGATGCGTCTGCGAGTACTCGTGTGCGATGATTAGTAAGTTACACATGCATTTCCTTATGTTAACACTTGTGTGATAAATAACACGTGGCAACTACGTGGTCAACCTTCTACCATCAATAAATTTTGACCTTGTTTCTCGTCACATTGCTGATTACAACACAATAAGTAATTGCAAATCTGTTCACACCTATCAAACTAATATGTGTTCACACTTGGCATCGGGCTATAAAAACTACCCACTCGACAATTACTTCACAGTTCCTCTCCTCATCACCCACAAAACTGGTTTTTTCTATCAAGTCGTTCCACCATGACCGGTAGGAGGAGTTTAGGGTGGACATATAACCAGGCAGCAAAGACCAAGGCGGCGGAAGCACTAGAGAGGTCCCGCCATGAAGCCGCAGCAGGGATGTCCCCGCGCGCCACAGAGCCCTCGAACGAGCTCTCGCGGGCACGCAAGAGCTCTCACAAGCGCATTCACGGCGTCGGCCGTCGTGACAAGCCAGCATTCCTGAAGTGCTTCGCCGGTGATGACGACATTCTCGCTAGCATCACTACGCGGCAGGAGCTGGTCCACGGCTTGATGAAGCTGCTCAAGATCAGCGATCACTCGGTTGACAAGGCGACCGGCCTCGTCGAGCAACTCATGGGTGACAATGCGAAGCTCCTCAAGTTGGTCGCCGAGAAGGAGGAGGAGGTCGCCGACTGGAAGATGCCGCATGAGCAGAGAAGTGCCTCGGAGATGATTCTGAAAGCGGTCGTCGAGGAACTGATGGGTGCCTTGAGGAAGCTTCGGATCGAGTGCGAGCAGGAGGTGGAGGAATCCGTGGCTGCTTTCAAGCAAATTCATGAGGAATTGAAGAAGGAGCTGGAGGATTTCGCCGCCCGGCGATCCATCGACGAGTAGAGACAGTAGTGACCCAGATCATTGTCTGCAATTTCCTTCTTCTCTTGCCCCCGTGTCTTCGCGGCTTTGCCGCATGTGGCATTTTAAATTATCCGGAATATGTAAGATAATTATTATCTACGCCATTGTAAATTTGTCGTCGTATTATCCGTTGCCATTTTATTTGTGGTCGTATTATCTGTTGCCCTATGTGGCAATTTAAATTAGGGCGGAATACGAGTTGAAAACACGAACAAAGCAAATGCTGTCATGGGATCACAAGCAAACAACCTCCGTCCAAGTGCTTTAATTAACCCATTAATGGAGAAGTTGTGAGCAAGGTGGGCGGCATCTGGTGCATGGAGGTCAAAGAGCTCGCTTCCCGATGAGCATGGGCGGCCTTGCTGTTCGCAGGTGTCCCGTCGAGCCCGCGAGGTGGATAGGATGCATGTGTCTCGTCGAGCCTGCGTGGCGGACTGCTCGCACACGTCCTGTCGAGCCTGCACGTCGGACTTCTCGCGCTCATCCCGTCTAATCAAACAGCTGCACGCACGCCACCAAGTATGGTTAAATTTCGGCACGGTAAATAAAATACAACCGTTTGTGATATTAACTTGTCAGCTTTTTGTTTCAAAAAGGACTTTGTTGGCTACTAATGTGTGCGCCTCTTCTCAAACTGGACGATTTTTTTACCACGGCATATACATGCCATGTCATGAAACTATGCCAAGTTTCTTTTTTTGGTGACTTTTTGATTTACTGGGATTTAAAAACTGAGATTCTCAATGTTTCAGGACCACGACAAGTTTGTAATTCATTCTCATTCCTTAAACGAGACCTAAACATGCACCCAATGACACATGTACGATTTCCCTCCCATTTTGCTTCACTGGAGCATGTGGTTTTGTTCAAATTTGAATAATGGACTACATTAAATGCATATACAATGCCCAAACCACATGGCCAAACGAAGCCTGCACAGTTCAAATTTCAGCACAACACTCCTGTTATTCTATGCTGCCTGTAGAAAACAAAGTTCAAGGCGAGAAGAGGAGCGTTTATCGTTTAAATTTCAGCACGAATATCCTGTCATTCCATGTTGCCCATAGAAGAAAATACAAGGCGAAAAGAGGCAGTGATTACATTTTGCGCACAAGGGGGACACGTTTCCCTATCGAAACCACGAGGCTTCTTTGAGAGAAGCTCTAGTTTTGTAAGAGGTTTGTAATAAAGCTTGGCCCAACTTGGACAATGTTTTTACCACGACATATATGTGTTATGATGTGACACCATGCCACCTTTGATGACTTTCTAGTGAGTTTAGGATTTATGGTGACTTAAAAACCGAGATTCGAAATGTTTGAGGACGAGCCATGACACTAGTACGATTGTAATTCGTTCCCATTCCTTGCATCAGACCTAAACATGCACCCAAGGACACATGTATAATTTTTCTAGCCATTTTGGTGAACTCGAGCATGTATTTGTAGTTTAGATTTGAATTATGGACATTAAATGCCTAGGAAACTCAATTAGTGTATAAAAAGGCCAAACGTACCCTAAATAAGTTTAAATTTTAGGACGGATATCCCGTCGTTCCATGTTGCGCGTGGAAGAAGATACAAGGCGAAAAGAGGCAGTGATTACGTTTCGCCCACAAGGGGAACACGTTTCCCTATCGGAACCATGAGGCTTCTTTGAGAGAAGCACCAGTTTTTGTAAGAGGTTTGTAATAAAGCTTGGCCCAAATTGGACAATGTTTTTACCATGACATGTATGTGCTATGACGTGACACCATGCCACCTTTGATTACTTTCTGTTGAGTTGAGGATTTATGGGGACTTAAAAAGCGAGATTAGAAATGTTTGAGGGCGAGCCATGACACCGGCATGGTTGTAATTCTTTCCCGTTCCTAGCATGGGACCTAAACATGCACCCAAGGACACATGTATAATTTTTCTAGCCATTTTGGTGAACTGGAGCATGTATTTGTACTTTAAATTTGAATTATGGACATTAAATGCCTAGGAAACTCAATTAGTGTATAAAAAGGCCAAATGAAACCTAAATAAGTTTAAATTTCAGCACAGATATCATGTCGTTCCATGTTGACCGTAGAAGAAAATACAAGGCGAAAATAGGCAGTGATTACGTTTCGTCCACAAGGGGGACACGTTTTCCTATCGGAACCACGAGGCTTCTTTGAGAGAAGCTCCGGTTTGTAAGAGGCTTGTAATAAAACTTGCACCACAATGGACGAAATAAATTCCTCGACATATTAGTGCCATGTCGTGACACCATGGTAGGTTTCACGATTTTTAACTTACTTTTGGATTTACAGGGATTTAAAAACTGAGATTCTTCTCACGAAATGTTTTCAAATAGCACACAGTTCACTCACAAAAGCCGATATTCAATGAAAACTTCTTGGAAACCATATTTTAAAGTTTCATAAAAATTTGAAAAAAGTGGGATGTTAAGAAGCTGATATTTTATTGCGACACAAAATTTCAAGTTAAAAAACATTATGAGATGTGAGCTATGAAAAAGACAAATTCTGCCCTGAATAGTGACATTACTATTTGGCATTATTCAACACTGATTTTGTCTTTTTCATAGCTCACATCTCGTAATGTGTTTCAACTTGAAATTTTGTGTGGCAATAAAACATCATCCTCTTAACATCCCACATTTTTTTGGATTTTGAAACTTCAAAACATCTTTTTCTCGTGGTTTTCACCGGTATCCACCGAATGTTGGTTTCCGTATGATATCCCCCCTGCTGTGCGCATGATCTGAGTCGTGTGTTCTGACTGGCCAGAACCCAAACCCCACTGATCGTACGTGTGCACCGTTGGATGCTCCCAGATCGAACGACAACCCTGAGCCCTTTCGATAGCACATGTAGTACATGGGTAAGCACTGTGCGCATGCGTCGTGTAGCTCACCTTCCTTCTCTACTAGGTTTTCATTCAAATTAGGCTACCATTTGTCGCCACTCCTCTCATCGGTTTCCCGCCTCTTCTCCCAGATATGCATGATGTAGATGTTCGTTTAATTCCTATAGTTCATCTCATCCAAAATCAATTAGTTTTATAAAAAAACTATTTTAAGGTTCATGGAATTGTGCATTGTAAAGGTAAAAACAAAAAGTGACAATTCATTTAGAAAAAAGGTTTGGGCAACTAAGATATGGAAGATTATTGGGAACAAGGGAGAAGTGCTTGTGTTTTGTGGTTTGTGCATTATGCTTCAGTTCAACCATGGAGTCTTCTAGAATGTACATGTGGCCGAATCTGGTGGAATGTAGATGATATCCAATGGCCAGTAGTGCTCGGATTTGCCATCTCTGTACCGTCGGATTGGCTTCATCCAATGAGCAACTTTCAAAGTTATTCACACACTATATAGGTGTATGGATATAGATGTATATATATATATATATATGTCCCATGCTTGACAAAAATAAAGTTGGAGCGCATGCGTGGGACGACCCCCCGCCCCTCGCCGCCGCCTCGAAGTTGGGAAACTGACATCATAGGTATTGAACCAGGCTTGGAGTCGCGTACGGTGTTTGGTTTGTAATGTAGTTGGCGTGGCCCATCGAAGTTGTGCATTTGGGATTTAAACACATCATACACCATTGTACCCATACATATTTTTGGGCCGCATGCAGTGTATACGGGGTCTTCTAATCGACCACGTCTCCCTTGTGCGGTTTTTTGTGACGACATGGATATCTGTGGGCTCCCCGAGTGTATATATATCATCCCTTTCACTGATAATGAGGGGTATGTGTTGGCCATGAATGGATTCCACCTAGTTCGTGTTAGGGCCGGTCACCATCAAATGCCGGTCAACCAAAGCTCGAGCTCATGCTTTGTCAGGATTCCCTCCCAGATGCTCAGATTGCTGGGTTTGACCTACATCAAATCCTACGTACGTATCTCATCCTTAACTAACTTGCCTTCATGGTTGTTGTCTCTATCGAGAGGTAGGCACCACATCTAAATTGTACATTATTCTATATTGGAAACACACATCACCCCTTCCCAACGTACATCATTTTGGGCCGCATGCAAGAGGTGCTGGTTTTGTGGTCCCTCTCGTGCAATTTTTATGATGGTTCAATGTATTGGCCCAAGCGGTTTATCAACAACAACAACTGTCATTTGACCAAACGATAGATTCATCGGTCCGTCTTATGGTAGGCCATGGCGACATGCATGTATGACCAAAGTATCGATCATTACGTGCATCCGCCCCGCTGACACGAAGTGGGAGGTGGTGGGCCAAGCATCCTAGCTAGTCGACATTATGCCATTATATATATCCTAGCTAGGTGGTTGTTAGGGTGCTTTCGGGTTTGCGAGGTAGGTGCCACCAAATTTATGTGTTGTGCATTTAAAGTTTTAAACATCCCAATATTCGTACATATATTTGGCCACTTCCACGTGGTTCTTGACTTCTCACTAGTAGAAAACAGGGCTTTGGTCCAGGCCGGGTCAGCCCATTAGTCCCGGTTCAGTCCAGAACCGGGACCAATGGGGGCATTGGACCCGGTTCGTGAGCCCAGGGGGCCGGCCGGGCCATGTGGGCCATTGGTCCCGGTTGGTGGCATGGACTGGGACCAATGGGCCTTGCTCCTGGCCCACCACCATTGGTCCCGGTTGGTGGCTTGAACCGGGACCAAAGGCTCCCCTTTAGTCCCGGTTCATGCCACCAACCGGGACCAATGAGGTGCCTATATGTACCCCCTCGTGTAAGAGTAGAGCACACTGCTCTGTTTTTTTCTGGCCGAGGGGGAGAGGGCTTGGTGGTGCTCTAGCTCACCTCCTATGCACACAAGGTGTTCGATGGAATGCCCGAGCCACACTACTTAAGCTTTCTCCTCTCCAAGCTCGACCTCCAAGCTCCATTTTCCACAATATTTGTCTAGGTTCAGCGGTCCGTCACGCCCCGTCCCCGTCTTCACCGCCGTCGATCACCCGCGCCGAGCTCATCGCCGGCACCACCGTGGTGAGCCTCTTGTTCTTATCTTCTTTCTGAAAGGAAAAATATTCTTACTTGTATGTTTACATAGATACTTGTATTATTTTCTTACTTTTATTATTGCATCTTATATAGTGCGATGGTTTTGGTATCCGCCCCCGTCGGCCCTCGTCCTGTCTATGATTCGGATGTGGTATATATATTATCTGTATAACTATTGGTTCATTTATTGTTTATGAAAATTATGCTGACCAACGTGACATAGATTTTATTTATGTAGGATGTATGTGAATCGGAAATGGCAACCGACCCTATTATCGAGAGGTTAAATTTAGTTGAAGAAGAAAACAATTTGTTGAAGGAAAAAATAAAAAAAATTGAGGAGGAGAAGATGATATTGGAGTTGCATGTTGCGGATGTCATCAATGATCACAAGATCAATATGGATGCAATGCGCTTGAAGATTAGAAAGATTAGAAAATATGCCATTCATACCGAGGCTTGGTATCATTATGCCATTGGGTCAATTGTTACCTTGGTTGCGATTATGATCGCATTTGTTTTCGCATTGAAATGTTTTACATAGTTTCAATGTATGGTTTAATTAATTAGATGATGTGGAGAGCTATATGTTGTTAGATGAGAACTATGTAAGCACTTTTGTTTTAATGTGATGATGAACTTCTATTAATTTGGACACTTAATTATATATAATGCATGCAGATGAACCGGCAATGGATGTACGGTGATAGACACACCTGCGAGTACATTAAGGGCGTGCATGAGTTTCTCGATGCGGCTGAGGCAAACAAGCAGAATGGTTTTATGTGTTGTCCATGCACTGAATGTGGGAATACGAAGTCTTACTCTAACCGGAAAATCCTTCACTCCCACCTGCTTTACAAGGGTTTCATGCCACACTATAATGTTTGGACGAGGCATGAAGAAATAGGGGTTGTGATGGAAGACGGCGAAGAAGAAGACTACGATGACAACTATGTGCCCCCTGAATACGGTGGTGCTGCAACAGGGGGAGCTGGTGAAGATCAAGAGGAACCAGATGATGTGCCCAATGATGCTGCAACGGGTGAAGCTACTGAAGATCAAGAGGAACCAGACAATGTGCCCGATGATGATGATCTCCGCCGGGTCATTGTCGATGCAAGGATGCAATGCGAAAGTCAAAAGGAGAAGCTAAAGTTCGATCGCATGTTAGAGGATCACAAAAAAGGGTTGTACCCCAATTGTGAAGATGGCAACACAAAGCTCGGTACCGTACTGGAATTGCTGCAGTGGAAGGCAGAGAATGCTGTGGCTGATAAAGGATTTGAGAAGCTACTGAAAATATTGAAGAAGAAGCTTCCAAAGGATAACGAATTTCCCGACAGTACATACGCAGCAAAGAAGGTCGTATGCCCTGTAGGATTGGAGGTGGATAAGATACATGCATGCCCTAATGACTGCATCCTCTACCGCGGTGCATACAAGGATGTGAACGCATGCCCGGTATGTGGTGTATTGCGGTATAAGATCAGATGAGATGACCCTGGTGATGTTGATGGCGAGCCCCCCAGGAAGAGGGTTCCTGCGAAGGTGATGTGGTATGCTCCTATAATACCACGTTTGAAACGTCTGTTCAGAAACGAAGAGCATGCCAAGTTGATGCGATGGCACAGTGAGAACCAAAAGAAAGATGGGAAGTTGAGAGCACCTGCTGACGGGTCGCAATGGAGAAAAATCGAGAGAAAGTACTGGGATGAGTTTGCAAAGGACCCAAGGAATGTATGGTTTGCTTCAAGCACGGATGGCATTAATCCTTTCGGGGAGCAGAGCAGCAATCACAGCACCTGGCTCGTGACTCTATGTATGTATAACCTTCCTCCTTGGATGTGCATGAAGCGGAAGTTCATTATGATGCCAGTTCTCATCCAAGGCCCTAAGCAACCCAGAAACGACATTGATGTGTACCTAAGGCCATTAGTTGAAGAACTTTTACAGCTGTGGAATGGAAACGGTGTACGTATGTGGGATGAGCACAGACAGGAGGAATTTAACCTAAAGGCGTTGCTGTTTGTGACCATCAATGATTGGCCCACTCTCAGTAACCTTTCAGGACAGACAAACAAAGGATACCACGCATGCACGAACTGTTTAGATGACATTGAAAGTATATACTTGGAAAAATGCAGGAAGAATGTGTACCTGGGCCATCGTCGATTTCTTTCGACCAACCATCAATTTCGAAAGAAAGGCAAGCATTTCAAAGGCGAGGCAGATCACCGGAAGAAGCCCGCCATGCGTACCGGTGATCACGTACTTGCTATGGTCAATGATTTACACGTAATCTTTGGAAAGGGTCCCAGTGGACTAGCTGTTCCGAATGACGCTGAGGGACACACACCCTTGTGGAAGAAGAAATCTATATTTTGGGACCTACCCTACTGGAAAGACCTAGAGGTTCGCTCTTCAATCGACGTGATGCACGTGACGAAGAACCTTTGCGTGAACCTGCTAGGCTTCTTGGGCGTGTATGGGAAGACAAAAGATACACCTGAGGCACGGGAGGACCTGCAACGTTTGCACGAAAAAGATGGCATGCCTCTGAAGCAGTATAAAGGTCCTGCGAGCTATGCTCTTACAAAAGAAGAGAAAGAAATCTTCTTTGAATGCCTGCTCAGTATGAAGGTCACGACTGGCTTCTCGTCGAATATAAAGGGAATAATAAATATGCGAGAGAAAAAGTTTCAGAACCTAAAGTCTCATGACTGCCACGTGATTATGACGCAATTGCTTCCGGTTGCATTGAGGGGGCTTCTACCGGAAAACATCCGATTAGCCATTGTGAAGCTATGTGCACTCCTCAATGCAATCTCTCAGAAGGTGATCGATCCAGAAATCGTACCAAGGCTAAGGAGTGATGTGGCGCAATGTCTTGTCAGTTTCGAGCTGGTGTTTCCACCATCCTTCTTCAATATCATGACCCACATCCTAGTTCATCTAGTCGACGAGATTGTCATCCTAGGGCCTGTATTTCTACACAATATGTTCCCCTTTGAGAGGTTCATGGGAGTCCTAAAGAAATATGTCCGTAACCGCGCTAGGCCAGAAGGAAGCATCTCCATGGGCCATCAAACAGAGGTTGTTATCGGGTTTTGTGTTGACTTCATTCCTGGCCTTAAGAAGATAGGTCTCCCTAAATCGCGGTATGAGGGGAGACTGAATGGAAAAGGCACTCTTGGAAGTGACTCAATAATATGCAGGGACGGATATTCTTGGTCTCAAGCACACTACACAGTTCTACAGAACTCTACCTTGGTGACCACGTATGTCGATGAACACAAGAACAGTCTACGCTCCAAACACCCGGAGCAGTGCGACGACTGGATTACATGTGAACACATCAGGACTTTCAGCAGTTGGTTGGAAACACGTCTCAGAGGTGACAACACTATTTGTGATGAGTTGTACTTGTTGTCCAGGGGACCATCTTTGACTGTATTGACTTACAAAGGATACGAGATAAATGGGAATACATTTTACACGATCGCCCAAGATCAAAAGAGCACCAACCAAAATAGCGGTGTCCGCTTTGATGCAGCAACCGAGAGCGGAAAGGACACATATTATGGTTACATAGTGGACATATGGGAACTTGACTACGGACCTGATTTTAAGGTCCCTTTGTTTAAGTGCAAATGGGTCAATCTGTCAGGCGGCGGGGTACAGGTAGACCCACAGTACGGAATGACAACAGTGGATCTGAAAAATCTTGGGTACACTGATGAACTGTTTGTCCTAGCCAATGATGTGGCACATGTTATCTATGTGAAGGACATGTCTACCAAACTGAGAAAAAGAAAAGATAAGGAAGCGAATACATCATACGATGAGCCAAAGCGCCACATAGTTCTTTCAAGAAAAAGGGACATCCTGGGAGTGGACGGCAAGACAGACATGTCTGAAGATTATGAAAAGTTTCATGAAATTCCTCCCTTCAATGTCAAGGCTGACCCAAGCATCCTGATAAACGATGAAGATTATCCATGGTTACGGCGCAATAAGCAAATGACACAAGCGAAGAAAGAGTGAATACTTTCTCCCGCAACTATTATGATGATACCATGCCAACTTTGTAACACACGAGTATGCTACCATTGTCCGTTTTGTACATGCACATGCTATGTGGGTGAAATTATGATACCATGCCAACTTTCAACTTTTTCAGAGTTCATTTGAAATGCTTTAATGCCTTATGGTTTGGCCCTCGTAATACCATGACCATTAGTCCCTGGCCCATGCCAACTTTCAACTTTCAACTTTCTAAAACTAATGGCACTAACAGAAAGTTTATAATTTTGCTCCTCGCCCCTGGCCCATGACCATTAGTCCCGGTTTGTGCCAGAAAACGGGACTAAAGGGTTGGTCCTCATTGCGGGCAGAGTTTAGTCCCACCTGGCCAACTGAAGGGGGCTCACATCGGTTTATAAGCCCTTCCCTCTCTACCTTGTTGAGCTCCTCTCAAAGTGAAAATAGATGCCCTAATAGAGAAAAGTTTAACCTAAATTCATAGTGAATTTCTCTAAAATTCATAGAAATTTACTATGAATTTAGGTTGAATTTTCTCTATAAGCGCATCTATTCTCATTTTTAGTAAGTTAATCACAAACTTGTGATTCAAACAATTTTCAAAGAATTCAAATTTTAACTATTCAAATTTGAAAACTAATGGCACTAACAGAAAGTTTATAATTTTTCTAAAACTAATGGCACCAACAGAAAGTTTATAATTTTGCTAACCTAAAAGCAAACAGAATTAAAAATTAAAGCAAAAAACAAAAGAAAATAAATAATGCAAAAAACAAATCAAAAAACAGGAAAAAATTACTATTTTTATAGTAAAGTTAATCACAAAATAAAATGGGACTAACAGAAAGTTTATAATTTTTCTAAAACTAAAAGCAAAAAGAATAAAAAAATAAAGCAAAAAACAAAAGAAAATAAATAATGCAGAAAACAAAACAAAAAAACTGGAAATAATAGCAACAATAAGTATTTTGTTGTAAGTAGAAACAAAATAAAATAAATAAAGCAACAAAGAAAACAAAAAAACAAAAAAGTGTTTTCAAATTTGAAAACTAATGGCATAACAAAAAGTTTATAATTTTTCTAGAACTAAAAGCATAAAGAATTAAAAAATAAAGCAAAAACAAAAGAAAATAAAATAAATAAAGCAACAAAAAAACAAAAAAATGCCACCTACTGGGCCCCCATGGCCTGAATACGACTAGAAACCCATCAAAGGGCCAGGATTCAGGCCCGCAGGAGGCCCAGTAGGCCCACAGGCATAGCAGTGACAATTAGGCCCGTAAGCCTGCAATGGAGAGAAGCTCGAGAGGGGTGCGGCAGTGGGGCTTATAAACCACTGCGCACCCCTCTCAACTAGCGAGGTGGGACTAAACTTTCGACGCCGCAGCTGCACAAGGCCTTTGGTCCCGGTTGGTGGCACCAACCGGGACTAAAGGCGGGCATTGGTCACAGTTCGTGGCACCAACCGTGACCAATGCCCCCTTTAGTCCCGATTGGTGCTACCAACCGGGACCAAAGGCCGCCGCTCCCCTCCCCGATAATATTATTTTCCCATGTATGTATGTCGTGTCGATATAAACTCCCGATAACTTCATAGCATTTTTTTGTTCATATTTTTTCATAGCATTATTTCCATGTATATATGTATGTGGCTATGTATGTATAGATGGATAGCATTTTTTCCATGTATGTATGTCATTGTCGATATACCCCCTCCCCGTTAACTTCGACAGGAGGGGGGGTCGATATAACCCTCCCTGATAAGTTTGACATGAGGGGGGGGGGGTCGATATATCCCCTCCCTGATAACTTCGACATGAGGGGGGGGGGTCGAGAACTAGTTTAGGGGGTCGAGGGTTGAGAACTAGTTTAGGGGGTCAAGGGTCGAGAACGTCGGACATTCATGAGAGAGGCGAGGAAGAAGGGGAAGAAGAGGGAGAAGAAGAGGAGAGGAAGAAGAGGAAGTCTTCTCCTCTATTCTTTCTTCTCTTCTTTTTTCTTCTTCTTCCTATATGTATTAGTTTTTTATTTAGGTTGTTAATTAGTAGATATTAATTTTGTTCATATATGTATGGATGCATGTGATATGTATGTATGTATGTATCGGGTATGTCATTGTCGATATACCCCCTACCCGATAACTTCGACATGAGGGGGTCGAGAGGGGGTCTAGGGTCGCCGAGGGGTCGAGGGTCGTCGTACATGAGAGGAAGAAGAGGATAAAAAAAGAAGAACTCCTCTATTCTTTCTTCTCCTCTTTTTTTCTTCTTCTTCCTCTTTTTTTATCAGGAACGAGGGTCGTCGAGGGTCGCCGAGCGGTAGAGGAAACCCTAAATAGAAAGTATCGTCGGTGTGAGATACATGTTGCCGTCGGTGTCGGACAGTACATCCACGTCCCACAAGTGACGCGGGCTTCGACGCCCACGTCACTTGTGGGACGTGGATGTAGTGTCTGACACCGACGGCCACATGTATCTCACACCCACGATACTTGCTATTTAGGGTTTCCTCTACCGTTCGGCGACCCTCGACGACCCTCGTTTCCGATAAAAAAAAGAGGAAGAAGAAGAAAAAAAGAGGAGAAGAAAGATTTCTTCTTCTCTTTTTTTCTTCTTCTTCCTCCTCTTTATTTTATCGGGAATGAGGGTCGTCGAGGGTCAGGGTCGCCGAGCGGTAGAGGAAACCCTAAATAGCAAGTATCGTCGATGTGAGATACATGTGGCCGTCGGTGTCGGACACTACATCCACCTCCCACAAGTGACGTGGGCGTCGAAGCCCGCGTCACTTGTGGGACGCGGATGTAGTGTCCGAAACCGACGACCACATGTATCTCACACCCATGATACATGCTATTTAGGGTTTCCTCTACCGCTCGGTGACCCTCGACGACCCTCGTTCCCGATAAAAAAAAGAGGAAGGAGAAGAAAAAAAGAGGAGAAGAAAGAATAGAGGAGTTCTTACTCCTCTATTCTTTCTTCTCCTCTTTTTCTTCTTCTTCCTCTTCTTTTTTTATCCTTGAAGCGTTGTCGAGGCCACCCCAAACCCTAGAGAAGCAGCGTCGAGGCCACTAATTAATATTAGTTCTACATTTGCCACTAATATATCCATCTGTCATGTTTGAATAATAATTGCCATGTTGTCAATATTTGTAGAAACTATGGACACCGCCCGAGACGAAGTACAAGAAGAGTTGTTGGGGGACATAATCGCACGAGGAAGTGATGCCGTCTGCTTGTTGTTTCTCAACGACACCGATGGTCTGGAAGCAGCTGGCTATGATTATGATGGCTCCGGTGACCTAATGCTGGTGCAAGAAGGAGACCGTGAGGACGGCTCCGGTGACCCAATGTCGGTGCAAGAAGGAGACCGTGATGACGTCTCCGGTGACCGAACCGAGTCCGGCCAGGTTTATATATTAGTTAAGCTTCTGCTGACTAGCTAATTGATGCATTCATTGTTTTGGTATGTACACATATTAATTAAGTCTTTGTTCTTTTTTCTAGCCCTCCGGATCGAGCACAACTTCGGTAAAGAGACGAGGCCCGAAGAAAAAGTTGAGCTCGGATGAAAAGTTTGAGATCACAGCAATCGCGCCCGACGGCCCACCGATTGAACCCCTCCGGACAAAGAGCGCATTTGTTGCTCAGTGCGGGGTTTTGGTTAGGGACAAGATCCCAATCAGCATCCAACAATGGTTAAAGCCGGCTACAAAAGACCCTGAGGTGTCTTATGTCAATGATATGCAGAAAAATGATCTTTGGACTGAGCTGAAGTCAAATTTCACCCTACCACCAGAGGATGATCCGGAGAAGCCAGTTAAAGAGCAATTAATCAAGTCTTTTGCTCTTAAGAGGATGGCAGAACTATTCAGGAGGTGGAAGAAAGAGCTGAATAAGTTTGTCGAAAATAAAGAGGCACCAGAATTCAAGGGCAGATATGAGAAGATCAGAGATCACTGGCCCGCATTTGTGGCCCACAAGACATCTGAAAAGAGTAAGAAGATGTCGGCGACAAACAAGCAAAATGCTGCGAAGAAGAAGCATCACCATCGCACGGGGTCAGGTGGCTACCTCGTAGCCCGGCCTAAGTGGGCCAAGACTGAGAATGATCTGGTTGATAAAGGGATCGAACCAGAGACAATTAACTGGCCAGACCGTTGCCGGACTTGGTTCTTCGGGGCTGGCGGAACCTTGGACCCTGTATCAGGGAAGTGCATTTGGATGAACGATCAAATGGACATACCAGTCAAGAAGCTTCAGCAGTATATCGAAGCAGCGCAGCAAGGGACGTTCTTTCCAGACAAAGAGAACGACGAGCTCACAATGGCCCTCGGGAATCCTGAGCACCCTGGACGGACACGCGGCACGCCAGGCTCCATTCCGTGGAAGGTTGGGTTTCCGGATGCAGGCGGTTACAAATGCCAGGAGAGGAGGAAAAAAGTGCAGCAGACCCAAATGCAGGCGCTGCAAGCAAGGGTACAAGCGGTAGAGGAACGAGAAGCAAATCACAGCAAACGAGCTGCCGAAGCTTCCCCCGAAGCTACCCCGCCATCTCAGCGGAGAAGCAGTGTGGCTTCCACCGAGCTGCTTCAGCCGGAGCATGCCTTGACGGCTCCTGCCAGCTATCCCATGGATGCTATCACGGAGTCTCAAAATTGCCACCTTATGACGCAATGGATGAATTTGAAGGTCAAGGCGGCTGTTGGCTCTGTTTATCCTACTGAACCCGGCGCAACTTTTCACTGCCGGCTGATTCCAGAAGGATATGCTAGGGTGATGGTGGATGAAATAACGGAGGGATTTGAGGACCTCCAGCTTGACCACCCTACTAGTGAAGGGGAGACTAGGCTGGGTTCTGCTCTGAAGACTCCATGCCTATGGCGGAAGGAGCTCATCAACCTTCCGAACTGGACGCCTCCGCCTCCTCCTCCTCCTCCTCCGGCAAGTCAGGGCACTCCGCCTCCTCCACTGCCTCCTCCTCCGGCGAGTCAGGGCACTCTACCTCCTCCACCGCCTCCTCCTCCGGCGAGTGACGATCAGGGCACTTGGCCAGCTCCTTCTCCAGCGCGTGGCGGCACCCCGCCTCCTTCTTCGCCTGCGCCGGCGCGCCCGAGCAGCCAGCCTCCTCCTTCTCCGCCTCGCCAGCAAGGGCGGAAGAGACCTGCCGCTGCTTCGGCTGCTCCGGCGCGTCGTAGTCCTTCTCCTCTGCCTCGTAAGCAAGTAAAGAAGACAACCGCTCCGTCTGCTCTGCCGGCGTCTAGCAGTACAGCCAGAGGCGGGGGGACATACAGATTCGATCCTTCTCTGAAGACTCCAGAGAAGTTAGCATACGAGAGGACCCCAGAGGAGAACGCCGAGATCGCGCCATAAGAAGTGAGGAACTTCTTTGAAGGGGTGAAAGCAAATAAACATCCACCTCCGGAGGAGAAGGTAGATCCGGTGAAAGCGAAGCGCACTCTGGCTGCCCTAACAAAACCACCCAAATCTCCGCTGAAATGAAACTATGAGCGCATTATTGGAAAGGAATTTGCCGAAGCGGAGCGGTCGGGAAGTACTATCAGTGATCAAAGGCTGAAAGAACAACGAGCTGGGAAACAAATTGCCCAGCTCGGCGAACAAGCGAAGCAATCGTGCCCCCCGCTCAAGGTGCCTAGCGACATCGTCGCTAATGATCCGAGGATGGTGCCCGGTTATAGCAATCTTGGCGATTACCTACCCGATGATGTACATTATGATTTCATGGAGGTGTAGATACAAAGATACGAGTACGGGAAGCCTCTCGTCAAAGATGAAAGATCTCTATCAATGATGATGCAAAGGTTGCATGATTGGTACTTGAAAAATCTGCAGAGAGTCTGGGGGGAGGAGTACTTTGTATGTGAGAGTTAAAAAGGAGCATGACCTCGTTGGAATTGAACTATTGCCTGTTCCATTTGAGGAGTTCTTTCAGTTTTTCAATCAATTGGCCCTCGATAAAGCAACGGTCACCTGCTACTGTCGGTAAGTAGTACTACTTCTGTCATTAAGTCTCTCTATATAGCTCAGCTCTTTCATTGCATGTATTTATAATCATCCTCACTATATTATGCAGATTGAAGATCGCCGAATTGAAGAAAATACAAGTCGGTGATATTGGGTTCATTAACACATATCTCATAGATGCAACTGAGGTTAAATTTCATGCCGCAGATACCGAGGCCAACTTGCTACGATCGTTGGTAATAAATGAAAACAAAGATATAATACTCTTTCCTTACAACTTGAAGTGATTGTTACTGTCTTGTGTGTATTCGGTTTCCCTTATATATTAGTCAAGGTTATAGTAATGTAATTGATGAGTTATGCACGCGTGTACAGTTTCCACTATATTCTCCTAGAGATTAAGCTTGAGCAGGGACTAGTAACCATCTTAGACTCAAGACGAAAAGATCCCCAGGACTATGCGGACATGACTCAAATGCTCGAGAAGTAAGTTAAATCGATCATTATCCACCATATCAGCAACTTTGTTCATTTCCTGATATATCAAGTAATTGTTTTGTTTGTCTGGCAGGGTTTGGAAAAAATTCACCAAAAAAGCTCCAGGACTCCCGAAGAAGCTGCAATTTAGACACCCGAAAGTAAGTACTATAGTAGCATGTTCCGCGCATCCCCTATTGATTCAAGCGCTAGTTTCATCAATACCATTTGGCATTCTTGCTTATCAGTTTGATTGACCTCTATTTCTTGTAAAGTGGTTGTGGCAGGAACAAGGGAATGATTTCTGTGGATAGTACGTTTGCGAGTCCATCCGCCACACGACCTGTGAGCGGGGCTACACTGACGAACAATATGAAGTACGTAAATAACAACATTCACAATTTTATTTTATTACCATCATTTGTGTTGAGTTTCATTCATTCATATATATATATGTATTGACCCCCTTCTTCAAATTAGATGTTTGGGAAGCGGGATGAACTCCTAGCACCAGCTCGCATGCGAGCAATTCAAGAGGAGTTGGCGGCATTCTTTCTTGGCCACGTGATCGCTGAAGACGGAGAATACTATGTGGACCATGAGTCCGTATGATTATATTTGTAAGAGATAACTATTGTATATATGTAGCCGGTAGTGTCGGATAGATATACGAGAACTTGTTGTTCGACCAATCTCTCGGAGAAGGAGAGGTGGTCGATATCACTTCTCTCTGTATGCATATATGTTCATGACGATCTCCTGTTTCCTTCATTTGCTTACTAGCTAGCTAGCATGTCTAGTCCTCTCTATAAGTATGTATAGTACGTAGCGTTGCCCAAGCACGGACATAAGAGAGGACACTTCTCTCTATTAATTATAGCTAGCTAACACAATATATGAAACACCTAAATTAACCCCCAAAACCCCCACCCCCCCCTTTCAAAAAAAACAAAAACCCCAGCCACAGAAATGCTGACGCGTGGATGCCTATTGGTCCCGGTTGGTGCCACCAACCGGGACCAAAGGCCCTCCTGCCTGGGCTCCGCGCACAGGCCACGTGGAGGCCCATCTGTCCTGGTTCTGGATTGAACCGGCACTAAAGGGACAGGGCATTAGTACTGACCCTTTAGTCCCGGTTCAGGAACCGGGACAAAAGGCCCTTACGAACTGGGACAACAGGCCCTTTTTCTACCAGAGTCTGCCCCCTCTCATCGATCTTCAATGACACGCCCAACCGTGGGCTCGTGGGGTCAAAGTTGTGCATTGGAATTTTGAACATCACAGACCACCCTTTTCACTCATATATATTTGGGCCACATGCTGGTGTGGCTGTCTTTTAACCCTCTCTAACGTTATTGTTTGTTGCAAAGACTCTGATGACCCTCAACGGACACGGGGTATAATATCTTAACCGTGTGCGATACAAGTGCGATGTGAATCACCACTCCTGCGCAAGTGCGAGCAAATTAAGGTGGAGGTACTGGCTCAACCATGTGAGATGCAAGTGCGCTGAAATCATCATGACCACGGAAGCGCGAGACAAATTAAGGTGGAGGTACTGGCTCAACCATGTGCGATGCAAGTGCGCTGAAATCACGATGACCGCGCAAACATGAGCAAAGGGTGGAGGTACTGGCTTAACCATGTGCGATGCAAGTACGCTGTAAAACCACCACCTGTGCAAGCTAAATGCGGGTATGTTTATTTCGAAATTAGGACGAACCGTGTGCGATAAACCAGCTAGCTACAAATATAAAAAACAAACTACCCGCCTTGAGCATTGCAAAAATCAGCGTATCCGCACCACTTTTCCTTATTATCATACACGCATATTGTTATTGGACCGTGCGCGATCTTGGGCACCCCCGCCCCGCATCAATTCCTTTACCTAAATTTTAGTAGCCGTCGTACTTCAACCGTCACCCACACTCCTCCAGCACCGACCTTATAGTAAAATTGCAGTAGCCGAGGCATTTGAACCGTCGCCCTCCCTCGTCCACCACCATCTCCACCCACCATTACTAAAAAAATTAGTAGCTGATGTCTACTACACAACCTTCTTCTTGTAGACGTTGTTGGGCCTCCAAGTGCAGAGGTTTGTAGGACAGTAGCAAATTTCCCTCAAGTGGATGACCTAAGGTTTATCAATCCGTAGGAGGCGTAGGATGAAGATGGTCTCTCTCAAGCAACCCTACAACCAAATAACATAGAGTCTCTTGTGTCCCCAACACACCCAATACAATGGTAAATTATATAGGTGCACTAGTTCGGCGAAGAGATGGTGATACAAGTGCAATATGGATGGTAGATATAGGTTTTTGTAATCTGAAAATATAAAAACAGCAAGGTAACTAATGATAAAAGTGAGCAGAAACGGTATTGCAATGCTAGGAAACAAGGCCTAGGGTTCATACTTTCACTAGTGCAAGTTCTCTCAACAATAATAACATAATTGGATCATATAACTATCCCTCAACATGCAACAAAGAGTCACTCCAAAGTCACTAATAGCGGAGAACAAACGAAGAGATTATGGTAGGGTACGAAACCACCTCAAAGTTATTCTTTCCAATCAATCCGTTGGGCTATTCCTATAAGTGTCACAAACAGCCCTAGAGTTCATACTAGAATAACACCTTAAGACAGAAATCAATCAAAACCCTAATGTCACCTAGATACTCCAATGTCACCTCAAGTATCCATGGGTATGATTATACGATATGCATCACACAATCTCAGATTCATCTATTCAACCAACACATCGAACCTCAAAGAGTGCCCCAAAGTTTCTACCGGAGAATCACGACGAAAACGTGTGCCAACCCCTATGCATAGGTTCATGGGAGGAACCCGCAAGTTGATCACCAAAACATACATCAAGTGAATCACGTGGTATCCCATTGTCACCATAGATACGCACAACAACACATACATCAAGTGTTCTCAAATCTTTAAAGACTCAATCCGATAAGATAACTTCAAAGGGGAAACTCAATCCATTACAAGAGAGTAGAGGGGGGAGAAAACACCATAGGATCCAAATATAATAGCAAAGCTCGCGATACATCAAGATCGTATCACCTCAAGAACACGAGAGAGAGAGAGATCAAACACATAGCTACTGGTACATACCCTCAGCCCCGAGGGAGAACTACTCCCTCCTTGTAATGGAGAGCACCGGGATGATGTAGATGGCCACCGGAGAAGGATTCCCCCTTCGGCAGGGTGCCAGAACGTGTCTAGATCGGCTTTCAGTGGCTACGGAGGCTTCTGGCGGTGGAACTCCCGATCTATTGTGATGTCCGATGTTTTTAGGGTATATGGAGATATATATATAGGCGGAAGAAGTACGTCAGGGGGGTCACGAGGGGCCCACGAGGGTGGAGGGCACACCCAGGGGGGTGGGCGCTCCCCTGCCTCGTGGCCTCCTCATAGATTCCCTGACATGCACTCCAAGTCTTCTGGGCTTCTTACCTTCCAAAAATGAGTTCCATGAAGTTTCAGGTCAATTGGACTCCGTTTGATTTTCCTTTTCTTCGAAACCCTAAAACAAGGTAAAAACAGAAACTGGCACTAGGCTCTGGGTTAATAGGTTAGTCCCAAAAATGATATAAAAATGTATAATAAAGCCCATAAACATCCAAAACAGTAGATAATATAGCATGGAGCAATCAAAAATTATAGATACGTTGGAGACGTATCAGTAGCCATGGCGTATCCTCAAACTCCACCCCCCTCCACAGTCTCCCACCCGCCCCCTCCCCCCTCGAACCCTAGCTCGCGACTGCCGCCGACGCCGTCGCCAACCCCTGCCGGTCTGCCGTTCCTCCTAGCTTAGATAATAAAGTTCAGGTCACCCAGCGATTCCCATATTGTCGCCCCACTCTACTGAGTTTTTAGATGAGGCCTGCGGTGTCCCTCCCCGCCAGATCCACATCCCCTGCTCCAGAATGTCATAGCCTAAGCTCGACCACGTATCCTGGGGAGCCTGACGAGCGTTCAGCCAAGAAGAGGTTTATCGTGGCCTCTCCGGCGAACATTGGCGAGGTGGCCCCCGTTCGCCCCGACCTGTTGATCCCGGAGCAACACGTCATCGTGGAAGCCGACGAAGATGTTGACTATGTTGCCATGCCGAAGGCTTCATCTCAGCGGTCTAGCGTATTACTGTATCTCGGGAAAGATGGCTACGACCTCAAGCTTGTCCACACCGACGGCTTCACGCGGGCCATGTCACAGGTTAAGTGGTCCATCCCCAACCCCTCCGGTTCAACCGCCGTCGATCTCTTTGACGAACCTGCCTCTGATCTCCTCCACCAAGCGGTCAAGGATTTGCGAGCTTTATACGCCATCGAGCCCATTTTGTCACTTCTGAAGGACAAGTTCTATGGCGGAGGCTTGGGATCCTCAATTGCCAAGTCAGATCTCATCGACCACCACCATGAGGAGGGCACCCACGAAGGTTCTTCCAAGGTGAAACAGCCCATCTGTGACATCAGAGAGCGCACCATGGGTCTGTGCTCTTCCAACTGGAAGGATCTCGTCCATGGAATGTGAGGCCGCATTCTATCAGCAAAGCTTACCTTTTCTAGCTTGCCAACCCGTACCCTTTGTTGTAGTAGTATTTTCCGTGTGGTGCTTTAACTGTGTCGTGTTTAATTATTTCAGTTATGCAAAAATGTATAGTTCAATAGGTCTATGTGATGTTTAAGTATGAATTTTTCACTTCAGTTTCACGAATGGCTATATTTGGTTGTTTATAGTCAGTAGATGCCTTGTTTAACTGTATTTGGTTGTTAGGTTGGTTGGAGTGAGCATTTTTTAGTTATCGAGCAGATGCCTTGTTTATCTGTATTTGGTTCTTAGTTTGGTTGCAGTGAGTATTTTTCCAGTTGTCAAGATGATGCCTTGTTTATCTGTATTTGGTTGTTAGGTTGCTTTTTTTAACATTTGTCCAGTAATCAAGCAAATGTCTTGTTTATCTTAATCTGCTTGTTAGGTTGGTTGAAGTGAGCATTTGTTCAGTTTTCAAGCATATGCCATGTTTATCTGTATTTGCTTGTTAGGTTGGTTGCAGTGAGACTCTGTTCAGTTTTCAATGGCTATATTTGGTTGTTATACTGGTCATTTATGCCTTGTTTATTTCAGTCATTCACAATGTGTTGTTCATTGTGTGCAAGTCAGAACTGTGCCGCTCGACTACATCAATACTAGTTTGAACGGCTATATTTGGTTCCAGTTATTCCTGGTGTAGTTAACACACGCCCTTTATTTCAGTTTTACACATTTATCCAGTGTGATGTTTAAGCATTACCTACGTTCTATTCATTTTCAACAATACCAGTTTGAATTGCAATATTTGATGGTTGTTAAACCTGCTACCGGTAACATTGCCTTCCATTTTATATCTGCTTTAATAGCATGCTGAAACCAACACATTCAAGCTATCATTTGGAGATGATGTTGTTTACCTTTGCTATATTTGTTTGATGTTAAGATTGTTGTACTTATCATGCCTTTCCACTACTTATGCAGGACAACAATGGGAGTGGCCACCATTTTCCACCGAGGTTAGCTTCATCCCTCGGCCTGTACTCCCCTCATCGTTCCATAATGTAGTTCATATAGATCCAGGCCTAGACACTAGTTAGCTTCTAATATTGACTTGTTGCTTATAGGTACATATGCCCTTGGCAAGGATCCACGCATCGACCCTTTTTGCGTATGGGGCTGCTACCTCTTGAGCACCTGCGTTGGTTTTCCCTTGAAGAGGAAAGGGTGATGCAGCAAAGTAGCGTAAGTATTTCCCTCAGTTTTTGAGAACCAAGGTATCAATCCAGTAGGAGGACACGCACGAGTCCCTTGCACCTACACAAACAAATAAATCCTCGCAACCAACGCGATAAGGGGTTGTCAATCCCTACACGGCCACTTACAAGAGTGAGATCTGATAGATATGATAAGATAATATTTTTGGTATTTTTATGATAAAGATGAAAATTAAAATAAAAGGCAAAGGAAATAAATAAGTATTAGAAGATTAATATTATAGAAGATAGACTCCGGGGCCATAGGTTTCACTAGTGGCTTCTCTCAAGAGCATAAGTATTCACGGTAGGTAGACAAATTACTGTTGAACAATTGACAGAATTGAGCAGAGTTATGAGAATATCTAGGTATGATCATGTATATAGGCATCACGTCCGAGACAAGTAGACCGACTCCTGCCTACATCCACTACTATTGCTCCACACATCGACCGCTATCCAGCATGCATCTAGAGTATTAAGTTCAAGAGAACAGAGTAACGCTTTAAGCAAGATGAAATGCAATATGATGAAAACCCCATCTTGTTATCCTCGATGCCAACAATACAATACATGCCTTGCTGCCCCTACTGTCACTGGGAAAGGACACCGCAAGATTGAACCCAAAGCTAAGCACTTCTCCCATTGCAAGAAAATCAATCTAGTAGGCCAAATCAAACTGATAATTCAAAGGGACTTGCAAAGATAACCAATCATACATAAAGGAATTCAGAGAAGATACAAATATTGTTCATAGATAAACTTGATCATAAAGCCACAATTCATTGGTCTCAACAAACACACCGCAAAAGAAGATTACATCGAATAGATCTCCACAAGAGAGGGGGAGAACTTTGTATTGAGATCCAAAAAGGGAGAAGAAGCCATCTAGCTAATAACTATGGTCCCATAGGTCTGAGGTAAACTACTCACACTTCATCATAGGGGTTATGGTGTTGATATAGAAGCCCTCCGTGATCGATGCCCCCTCTGGCGGAGCTCCGGAACAGGCCCCAAGATGGGATCTCGTGGATACAAAAAGTTATGGCGGTGGAATTAGGGTTTTGGCTCCGTATCTGGTAGTTTGGGGGTACGTAGATATATATAGGAGGAAGGAGTACGTCGGTGGAGCAACAGGGGGCTCACGAGGGTGGAGGGCGCGCCTGGGGAGGGGGGAGGGTAGGCGTGCCCCCCTACCTTGTGGCCTCCTGGTTGCTGTCTTGACGTAGGGTCCAAGTCCTCTGGATCACGTTCGTTCTGAAAATCATGTTCCCGAAGGTTTCATTCCATTTGGACTACGTTTGATATTGTTTTTCTGCGAAACCCTGAAATAGGCAAAAAAACAGCAATTCTGGGCTGGGCCTCCGGTTAGTAGGTTAGTCCCAAAAATAATATAAAAGTATATAATAAAGCCCAATAATGTCCAAAATAGAATATAATATAGCATGGAACAACCAAAAATTATAGATACGTTGGAGACGTATCAAGCATCCCCAAGCTTAATTTCTGCTCGTCCTCGAGTAGGAAAATGATAAAAAACAGAATTTTTAATGTGGAATGCTACTTGGCATATTTTCAATGTAATTCTTCTTAATTGCGGTATGAATATTCAGATTCGAAAGATTCAAGATAAAAGTTCAATATTAACATACAAATAATAATACTTCAAGCATACTAACTAAGCAATTATGTCCTCTCAAAATAAAAATGGCCAAAGAAAGTACATCCCTACAAAATCATATAGTTTAGTCATGCTTCATTTCCGTCACACAAGAATGTTCTCATCATGCACAACCCCGATGACAAGCTAAGAAATTTTTTCATACTTTAGTAATCTCAAACTTTTTCAACCTTCACACAATGTATGAGCGTGAGCCATGGATATAGCACTATGGATGGAATATAATAATGATGGGGGTTATGTGGAGAAGACAAAAAGAGAGAAAGTCTCACATCAACGAGGCTAATCAATGAGCTATGGAGATGCCCATCAATTGATGTTAACGCAAGGAGTAGGGATTGCCATGCAACGGATGCACTAGAGCTATAAATATATGAAAGCTCAACAAAAGAAACTAAGTGGGTGTGCATCCAACTTGCTTGCTCATGAAGACCTAGGGTATTTGAGGAAGCCCATTGTTGGAATATACAAGCCAAGTTCTATAATAAAAAGTTCCCACTAGTATATGAAAGTGACAAAACAAAAGACTCTCTATCATGAAGATTATGGTGCTACTTTGAAGCAAAAGTGTGGTAAAAAGGATAGTAACATTATCCCTTCTCTCTTTTTCTCTCTTTTTTGGGCCTTCTCTTTTTTATGGCCTTTCTCCCCTTTTTTATTTTTTAATTTTTCCTCACTTGGGACAATGCTCTAGAAAATGATGATCATCACACTTCTATTAATTTACAACTCAATGATTACAACTCGATACTAGAACAAAGTATGACTCTATATGAATGCCTCCGACGGTGTACCGGGATATGCAATGGACTAAGAGTGATATGTATGAAAGGATTATGAATGGTGGCTTTGCCACAAATACTATGTCAACTACATGATCATGCAAAGCAATATGACAATGATGAACGTGTCATGATAAACGGAACGGTGGAAAGTTGCATGGCAATATATCTCGGAATGGCTATGGAAATGCCATAATAGGTAGGTATGGTGGCTGTTTTGAGGAAGATATAAGGAGGTTTATGTGTGAAAGAGCGTATCATATCACGGGGTTTGGATGCACCGGCGAAGTTTGCACCAACTCTCAATGTGAGAAAGGGCAATGCACGGTACCGAAGAGGCTAGCAATGATGGAAGGGTGAGAGTGCGTATAATCCATGGACTCAACATTAGTCATAAAGAACTCACATACTTATTGCAAAAATCTACAAGTCATCAAAAACCAAGCACTACGCGCATGCTCCTAGAGGGATTGGTTGGTAGGAAAAGACCATCGCTCGTCCCCGACCGCCACTCATAAGGAGGACACTCAAAGAACACCTCATGTTTCAAATTTGTTACATAATGTTTACCATACGTGCATGCTACAGGACCTGCAAACTTCAACACAAGTATTTTTAAAATTCACAACTAGTCAACTAGCACAACTTAGATATCACTACCTCCATGTCTCAAAACAATCATCAAGCATCAAACTTCTCTTAGTATTCAATACACTCATAAGAAAGTTTTTACTTGTCTTGAATACCTAGCATATTAGAATTATTTAATCAAATTACCATGCTATTTAAGACTCTAAAAATAATCTAAGTGAAGCATGAGAGAATAATAGTTTCTATAAAACAAAACCACCACCGTGCCCTAAAAGATATAAGTGAAGTACTAGAGCAAAACTATATAACTCAAAAGATATAAGTGAAGCACATAGAGTATTCTAATAATTTCCGAATCATGTGTGTTTCTCTCAAAAGGTGTGTACAGCATGGATGATTGTGGTAAACTAAAAAGCAAAGACTCAAATCATACAAGATGCTCCTAGCAAAACACATATCATGTGGCGAATAAAAATATAGCTCCAAGTAAAGTTACCGATGGAAGTAGACGAAAGAGGGGATGCCTTCCGGGGCATCCCCATGCTTTGGCTTGTAGGTGTACTTAGATTATATTGGGGTGCCATGGGCATCCCCAAGCTTAGGCTCTTGCCACTCCTTGTTCCATAATCCATCAAATCTTTCACCCAAAAACTTGAAAACTTCACAAGACAAAACTTAAAGTAGAAAATCTCGTGAGCTCCGTTAGCGAAAGAAAACAAAACACCACTTCAAGGTACTGTAATTAACTCATTACTTATTTATATTGGTGTATGTATTCCAACTTCTCTATGGTTTATAAACTATTTTACTAGCCATAGATTCATCAAAATAAGCAAACAACACACGAAAAACAGAATCTATCAAAAACAGAATAGTTTGTAGTAATCTGTAGCTAACACAAGATCTGGAACTCCAAAAATTCTAAAATAAATTGATGGACTTGAGGAATTTATGTATTAATCATGTGCAAAAATAATTAACTAAATATCTGTGATGCCCGGATAATTAGACTACAGTAATTCCCAGCTATTGATGCCACGTCACCTTTGTCACTGTAGTTAATCTCAGGTTAGATAAAAAAACCGATTCAAATTCAAAATTTAATTAAAGGCAAACAACAAAAGTTTTCAAACTTAAAAACTAAGATGTTCAATAAATAGTAGATAAATCAGAGGCTAGGATAAAATTGTAAACAACATTATTGAAATACGATTAGTCATTTAAACAATCTCAAACAGTGACTGAATACATTATTTAATAACCATTTAATTAATCTAAACTAATATGAAATAGTATTTCACCCAAACTAGTTTTTGGTGCTAGGATATAATGCACTACAATTTATGAGCTAGCTCCCACATTTTATAAAAATCAATTACGTGCTAAACACTTTTGAAAAACAGAAAAAGGAAAACAAAGAAAAGAAATAAAAGAATAAGAAATACAAAACAAAAAAAATAAAATAAGACAGAACCCCCCGTACTAGGCCAACCGGCCCAGCCGCTAGCCAGGCCAGGCCCAGGCCGCCCCCACTCCCCCATAACCCCCTGGGCGACCGAATCCTACCCCACGTCCCCACTCTCCCCACTCATCGCTCTCCCTCCCCGATCCAGATCGGGATCGGGGGCGCTCGACCTCGCGCCTCGCCCGCTCGCCTGTGCTTTTCGCCGCACCGGCTGCGTCGGCCATTCACCTGGACCTCACCGAAGCTACCTCACCGGACGCCTCCTCATCTCCTCCCCGACGGCCTCCTCCTCGCCGCGATGCCGCCGCCGCGTCGCCGCCGCCCGGGACCCCGCCACAGGAGCCGCCTCACCGGAACGCACCCTCGTCTCCCCCCCGAGCAGCCGCCTCGAGCCTCGCCGCTTGATCCCCTACAACGTGGGGTGAGGAAACCCCCCCTCCTCTCTCTCTCCCCTCTCTGACCCCGCGCCCGTGGCGTCCTCGCCGGCGCTGACCGCGCCCTCCCCGGACGCATCAGGGCTTTGCCCTCCTCCCGCCGTTGCTCGCGCGCCCACCCATGGCCTCGACCCGCCGCGTCCTTGTGCACCTCGCCCGTGTCAGCGCCTTGCGCTGCGCGCGCTCTCGCGCTGGCCCATATGGCTACGCCCCTTCCCCTCACCCCGCTCCCGCAGCCTCCAGCGGCCGCTGATGCCGCCGCACCTTTTGCCACCCGCCTTGGTCACCGGCCCCTCTACGCACTGCGCTCTGCTACCCTCGCCGGCCTCGCCCGTGGCCCCCGTTCGCTGGCGCTCACGCCAGCGCGCGCCTCAGTTCGTTGACGGGCTGGCGCCCGTTCGGGTTGGGTGCTAACGCCCGAGAACCGACGCCCGTTAAGCCCCTGCCAATGACATCTGGGGCCTAGCCCCTAGAATGTTTTTTACGAAAGAATTAAAAAAATAGAAATAATAATTAAATTAATTAATAAATGAATTAATTAACTTAATTATTTAGCTTAACCAAATTAATCTGTTTAGATTAAACTAATTAACTAGGTTAATTAGCTAACACTCTAAGACAACCAGGACCCACACGTAAGTTTGACTAAGTCAACAGGACTGTTGACTGCTGGCTGGACTTGCTGACTCTGCAGTTGACCCAGTCAACGGGCCCCATCTATCAGGTTTGACCGGTCAACGGGTCAGTTGACCTGCTGACATCATGGGGCTGTCATGATGACGTCACCAGTCACTATTCTGGATAATTCGAATCTAACATTAAATTAAATCCAGAAATTCTTTAAAAACTTGGAAAAATCATAATAAATAAACCGTAGCTCGGATGAAAATGTTTTGTACATGAAAGTTGCTCAGAATGGCGAGATGAATCCGGATAAGCAACCCGTTCGTCCGCTACACATCCCTAGCATAGCAAACACGCAACTTTCCCCCTCCGGTTCATCTGTCCGAAAACGCGAAACACTGGGAATACTTTCCCGGATGTTTCCCCCCTTCGCCAGTATCACCTATCCCTGCGTTAGATCACCTCTAGCACCACGTTTGTCATGTTATGCTTTGATTGCTCAGTTATTTATTGTGTTCCCCCTCCGTTACTTTTTCCGGTAGACCCTAAGACCGCTGCCGGTACCCCTGTGATCGACTACGGTGTTGACGACCCCTCCTTCTTGCCAGAGCAACCAGGCAAGCCCCCCCGTTGATCACCAGATATCGCCTATTCTTCTCTACTGCTTGCATTAGAGTAGTGTAGCATGTTACTGCTTTCAGTTAATCCTATACTGTTGCATAGCCTGTCCTTGCTACTACTGTTGTTACCTTTACCTGCAATCCTAAATGCTTAGTATAGGATGCTAGTGTTCCATCAGTGGCCCTACACTCTTGTCCGTCTGCCATGCTATACTACTGGGCCGTGATCACTTCGGGAGGTGATCACGGGCATATTCTATATACTTTACACTGTTACATTACTACTGATACTGTTTGGAGATGGGGGCTGAAGGGGCAGGTGGCTCCATCCAGGTAGTGGTGGGCCTGAGTTCCCGACGGCCCCCGACTGTTACTTTGAGGCGAAGCGACAGGGCAGGTTGAGACCACCTAGGAGAGAGGTGGGCCTGGCCCTGGTCGGCGTTCGCGAATACTTAACACGCTTAACGAGATCTTGGTATTTGATCTGAGTCTGGCTACTGGCCTATACACACTAACCATCTACGCGGGGACAGTTATGGGCACTCGACGTCGTGGTATCAGCCGAAGCCTTCGTGATGTCAGCAACTAAGCGGCGCGCGCCGGTTGGACCGCGTAACGCAACTTCCTTTGTAATGGAGGTTGCTAGGTCTGCTCACCGGCCGCGTATGCAACGTGCGGGTGTGCAATGGGCGATGGGCCCAGACCCCTGCGCCATAGGATTTAGACCGGCATGCTGACCTCTCTGTTGTGCCTAGGTAGGGCTGCGACGTGTTGATCTTCCGAGGCCGGGCATGACCCAGAAAAGTGTGTCTAGACAAAGGGGATCGAGCGTGTTGGGAAATGTGGTGCACCCCTGCAGGGAAGTTAATCTATTCGAATAGCCGTGATCTTCAGTAACAGGACGACTTGGAGTTGTACCTTGACCTTATGACAACTAGAATCAGATACTTAATAAAACACACCCTTCCAAGTGCCAGATACAACCGGTGATCGCTCTCTCACAGGGCGACGAGGGGAGGATCATCGGTTAGGATTATGCTATGCGGTGCTACTTGGTGAACTTACCATCTACTCTCTTCTCCTGTTGCAAGATGGAGGTTGCTAGAAGCGTGGTCTTCGAAAGGACTAGCTATCCCCCTCTTATTCCGGCATTCTGCAGTTCAGTCCACATATGATATCCTTAATCCATTTGATACCAATGCATACATAGGTAGTGTAGCTCCTTGCTTGTGAGTACTTTGGATGAGTACTCACGGTTGCTTTATCCCTCTTTTCCCTCCTTTTCTATAACCGATTGCTGTGACCAGACGTTGGAGCCCAGGAGCCAGACGCCACCGTCAACGATGACTACTACTACTCGGGAGGTGCCTACTACTACGTGCAGTCCGCTGACGGCGACCAGGAGTAGTTTAGGTGGATCCCAGGCAGGAGGCCTGCGCCTCTTTCGATCTGTATCCCAGTTTGTGCTAGACTTCTTAAGGCAAACTTGTTTAACTTATGTCTGTACTCAGATATTGTTGCTTCCGCTGACTCTTCTATGATCGAGCTCTTGTATTCGAGCCCTTGAGGCCCCTGGCTTGTAATATGATGCTTGTATGACTTATTTTATTTGTAGAGTTGTGTTGTGATATCTTCCCGTGAGTCCCTGATCTTGATCGTACACGTTTGCGTGTATGATTAGTGTACGATTGAATCGGGGGCGTCACAAGTTGGTATCAGAGCCGACTGCCTATAGGAATCCCCCTTTCCAACTCTTTGGCCGAAGTTGAGTCTAGTCGCTGAAAACTGTTTTACTAACATGGCTGTGCGGCCCTTGGGCCCACGTCGCCATTGTGTGGTATTAGGATCTTTTATTCCTTGACCTATACTCTGGGACTCTGATCTCTCTTCTATTCGGGTTAAATGATTTTACTAAAATCTAACTCTAGGATCTCATTACCACTTCTTGCCGGAGAGCCCTTTCATTATGGATGATCGACTGCTTCAACAGAAGATTCTGAAGATACTCTCCGATATTCTCTCGAGACCTTGCGGCTGTTGTTTTTGCAATTCCCTACCACCGAAATATCCCTATGGATAAATACTTACACCCGCCGTTCTTATTTTTATTCCCAGTCGATCTTGTTATTACAAGGTACTCTGAGAATCCTTTGAGCTTACTGCCTTGCTGTTCTTCGTCACCTGAATACCCCTACGGATAATTCTCGCACTTATCGAGTATCCGCTCATTCCCCGTTGATCATGTGTTACGCCAAAGACTTCAAAATATCATTCGATCTTTCGAAAATCCCGAGCAGCCTATTGCTCTTGAAATTCTCGCTTGCTTGCATTATGGTTAATCCCATAAGTTTCGTAATCTTATTGGCCTCCCTTGCCTTTATCATTTTAAGACCGTTGATTCAATATGTTGAGGATGCTCGCATTCCTCAGTCGAATCCTAGGATTCATCCTTCCGGCTCGGACGTCATTTGGATATGAGCTGGTTCTTGACCAATCAATGCCTTGATCGTTTGTGCTTCCAAGTCTATTGAATTTATTCATTTTTGATCAGAACGATTGCTTCTGATCCCTTGATTTGAAAATCATAAAATTTCTTTGCATTAAGCTTTGAATTAATCAGTTATTTCTATAATCTGATGCCTTGGCATTCCTTCTTCCTTTGATTGAGTTCCGATACTCACATCAGCCCCGTTGTGGACCGCCATACCCATTGCCTGGTTATTATCCGACAATGTCCTTCACAACCAAAATTCTTGTGAGTTCTTTACCTGATACATAATGCCCTTGGTAAATTGTATCATCTGCTTGGCCAACCATGCTCTCCTTTCGAGCTGGTCGTATTTACTATTGAAGCTTGTGGTATATGTTTCCACGATACCCTGACGGGTTGAACCTATGCCTTCCTTTATATGTGTGAACTCGGAAGTTTTCACGAGTCATACTCATCTGATATTTCACCAGATAAAACTTTCAACATAATGCCTTTATCAAAGCGAAAAGTGAATGGAAGGTTATACATTGAAGAAGTGGGAGTCGACCTTGAACCTTGCGTTCATGCCCAGGGACACGATGTATAACTTATCATGGAAGCTGCTCGTAAAAATAATTACCCCTTTTTATAAGTTCATCTTGTATCCGTGGTTCGATCCTTTATGATCGTGGATTCCGACCATGTACTCCTTTAAATACCATTTCTCGTGCAAGCTTAAGTACTTGCCTTCTGCAGAGCATTACCCTAGTCCAACCTCTACTTTGATCTGTCGTCGAGTATTACCCCCCTGGTATCTCGAGATTATCATGGAACTGCATAACTTCTTATGAGTTCTCCATCAAGTGCTACATTCTCACTGGTTCCAATTTTTCATGGGCCCTGAGTTATTAAACACTTGAGAACATCGTTAGGTGAATCGATTCCGCACTACGATTCAATAACTCTAAGTAATTTTCGTTGCTTATGATTTAATAACCCTTCAAGTTATTCCTAGCCTGATCGGCTATATCATTATCGTGCCACTTTTTAATTGTGCTATCTGGTCCTTCTTTCTGAAGCAAAATTTTCGACGATGAGCTAAGCTTACGTCGACTTTCCTCGTCATATCATTTCTTGAACCACAAACTTGATTTCGAGTTTGTGGCGTACCCTTGGTTCCCATAACCTTTTGTTGTGTCATCATTTGACTTGATGTCATCGCCAACCGATTACATCTTCACGAAATCTCTCGACAAATGTGTCGTGGTCAACATCAACATCCCGAGCTCTTCCAAGATATGTATCGAATTATTGATGAGAAATACCATCCTCGCCCCTCAATGGTTTGTGTTATCACTGACCACTTTATTGCCTTCCGTTCAACACAAACTTGTTCGTGTTTTGTGTTATACCTTGAGATCCTTACTATCCAGCATTTGTTCTCCATTACCTTGGAGTATTACCATCTTTTATGTCAAGAATGTCATGAGAATTTCATCACCTCTTAAAAAATTCTTGGTATAGTGATACTTCTCACAATCACCATTCTTTCTTGGTCCCCGTGTTGATTCCAACAAGTGAACGGTGTTGTTTGGATTCTTCCCTTCTAGCAACCCTATTGCTTGGAAGTTAATGGTCGGCCATTCATTCTTAGACTATTGATTATTGAATCACCATTCTGACATTGGTCGTGCAACCATACCCATATTTCGGGCGCACCTTTCAACCAATGTTTAATTGTGTATGTTTTCCTCGAGCATACATCATTATATCTTTTGTTCTGAGAAAAGTTATATCCTTGTTCACATACTTGTGGAAATACATCTTTTTGGAAACCTCGATGAATTGTCGCTGAGTTCATCGGCTACCACCTTATCCCTTCATTGGTTTAATGATGAGCTCCTATTTCGGAACTCGCTTCCATAGTAGATTTCTCGAGAATCTTACAATGTCGTCTCGTCAATTTGTTTTGCACCTTTCCTTCTCAGGCATCCTGAGTCCGAGGTATCCTAACACCGATCAGATTTGAATCTCGGTCAGATATGATGGTTGGAACATTTTTCCAAGAGTTATAACACTGGTCTTTTATGACCCGGTAAGGTGATGGCATGTCCAGCACACCTGGCCGGATGACCTGCTGTTATAGTTTCCTTATTAGCAAGGTTATCCATTCTTCCATGAGGAAATTGTAAGACTTACTCTACAAGTTTTTCCTGATGGATCCTTCCTGTTTCCAAAGTCTGATCTTCACCTGATGACCATGTCAATGCTATTTCGAAGCATGTCTATGGTACTCCGATTTTCAGCAAGAACATTTGAAGCCCAATGCTAAATGTTTCCTGCTCAATTATCCAAACACCGCTTTATGGGTAATGTCATGACATTTCTCTCCCCTACCTAAAGAGTTTTCTACATTATATCCTGACATGGATATCATGCTCTGCTTGTCCTTGGGAAGGATATACCCTTGAAATATGTGTTTAAACACATTATCCTTTCCATTGTTCTGTTTAATTTGATAATCATATTATCCTTTTCATTGTTTGGTTGAACCATTCTTGTGATCTATAAGATCTAAGCAGTAATATTCTCCTGCTTATGTAAACACCTCGATGTACAATTCTGTCAGCAAGACCCTGTTACTATTGTTGATGACATTCCGGTAACCACCGATGGACGAGAACTTTGCCTATTGGTCCGCCTCGTTCAACGAGCAGGAAGATGGTTCTCTTCGTCCCTCGCCCTTGGTATTGATGTTGTTGCCGACATAACCGACAGACTATCCTCTAACATGCCTTGCTTACATGATCGTGCAAGACGTCACCGCCCTTCCCGCTTTTAACCCACATTGGGGGCCCATAACCCATAGTTCCACAGGATCGAAACCCGACTCTCCTGTACAACCCTGTTTCTAATGGTTATTCCTCCCGCTTGGCTCCATATATAATTCACGGGCCACCTTCCTAGTGCTCTATTCTGGTATCAGATGCAATACTTACTCTCGCTGCTTTGAACCCCTTTCTCACTCTGGTTCAGACTTCGAGCAGCTATCTATCCGCTAGGAACCTCTTATTGTACCTTCGTACCTTACTCTCGATGTATTCTATATGTCCAACTCGAGAGATAATAGTATGCTCATTCATGGTTTAACCCAGATTGTTTCCCTCATAAGCATTCTGTCATAGCCAAGCTGCCCCTTACCTATTCGTAAGTACGTTGGAGTTCCCGAAGAAAAGGGCGACTCCACCATGATGACCTGAAGCAGAGAAATGAATGCATCAACGTAATGGATTGACCTCTTCGAGAAAAGCAACCAACACCGAGAAGATCCGTTAGAATATCGTAACCAGAACTTTCCCCCTTACTCCCCTCTTAAATCTCGGGACGAGATTTCTTGTAGTGGAGGAGAATTGTGACGCCCGGATAATTAGACTACAGTAATTCCCAGCTATTGATGCCACGTCACCTTTGTCACTGTAGTTAATCTCAGGTTAGATAAAAAACCGATTCAAATTCAAAATTTAATTAAAGGCAAACAACAAAAGTTTTCAAACTTAAAAACTAAGATGTTCAATAAATAGTAGATAAATCAGAGGCTAGGATAAAATTGTAAACAACATTATTGAAATACGATTAGTCATTTAAACAATCTCAAACAGTGACTGAATACATTATTTAATAACCATTTAATTAATCTAAATCTAATATGAAATAGTATTTCACCCAAACTAGTTTTTGGTGCTAGGATATAATGCACTACAATTTATGAGCTAGCTCCCATATTTTATAAAAATCAGTTAGGTGCTAAACATTTTTGAAAAACAGAAAAAGGAAAACAAAGAAAATAAATAAAAGAAAAAGAAATACAAAACGAAAAAAATAAAATAAGACAGAACCCCCCCGTACTAGGCCAACCGGCCCAGCCGCTAGCCAGGCCAGGCCCAGGCCGCCCCCACTCCCCCATAACCCCCTGGGCGACCGAACCCTACCCCACGTCCCCACTCCCCCCACTCCTCGCTCTCCCTCCCTGATCCAGATCGGGATCGGGGGCGCTCGACCTCGCGCCTCGCCCGCTCGCCGGTGCTTTTCGCCGCGCCGGCCGCGTCGGCCATCGACCTGGACCTCACCAGAGCTACCTCACCGGACGCCTCCTCATCTCCTCCCCGACGGCCTCCTCCTCGCTGCGACGCTGATGCCGCGTCGCCGCCTCTCGGGACCCCGCCGCAGGAGCCACCTCACCGGAACGCACCCTCGTCTCCCCCCCGAGCAGCCGCCTCGAGCCTCGCCGCTTGATCCCCTGCAACGTGGGGTGAGGAAACCCCCTCCTCCTCTCTCTCTCCCCTCTCTGACCCCGCGCCCGTGGCGTCCTCGCCGGCGCTGACCGCGCCCTCCCCGGATGCATCAGGGCTTTGCCCTCCTCCCGCCGTTGCTCGCGCGCCCACCCATGGCCTCGACCCGCCGCGTCCTTGTGCACCTCGCCCGTGTCAGCGCCTTGCGCTGCGCGCGCTCTCGCGCTGGCCCATATGGCTACGCCCCTTCCCCTCACCCCGCTCCCGCAGCCTCCAGCGGCCGCCGACGCCGCCGCACCGTTTGCCACCCGCCCTGGTCATCGGCCCCTCTACACACTGCGCTCTGCTACCCTCGCCGGCCTCTCCCACGGCCCCCGTTCGCTGGCGCTCACGCCAGCGCGTGCCTCAGTTCGTTGACGGGCTGGCGCCCGTTCGGGTTGGGTGCTAACGCCCGAGAACCGACGCCCGTTAAGCCCCTGCCAATGACATCTCGGGCCCAGCCCCTAGAATGTTTTTTACGAAAGAATTAAAAAATAGAAATAATAATTAAATTAATTAATAAATGAATTAATTAACTTAATTATTTAGCTTAACCTAATTAATCTGTTTAGATTAAACTAATTAACTAGGTTAATTAGCTAACACTCTAAGACAACCGGGACCCACACGTAAGTTTGACTAAGTCAACAGGACTGTTGACTAGACTTGCTGACTCTGCAGTTGACCCAGTCAACGGGACCCATCTATCAGGTTTGACCGGTCAACAGGTTAGTTGACCTGCTGACATCATGGGGCTGTCATGATGACGTCACCAGTCACCATTCTGGATAATTCGAATCTAACATTAAATTAACTCCAGAAATTCTTTAAAAACTTGGAAAAATCATAATAAATAAACCGTAGCTCCGATGAAAATGTTTTGTACATGAAAGTTGCTCAGAACGACGCGACGAATCCGGATACGCAACCCGTTCGTCCGCTACACATCCCTAGCATAGCAAACACGCAACTTTCCCCCTCCGGTTCATTTGTCCGAAAACGCGAAACACCGGGAATACTTTCCCGGATGTCTCCCCCCTTCGCCGGTATCACCTATCCCTGCGTTAGATCACCTCTAGCACCACGTTTTTCATGTTATGCTTTGATTGCTCAGTTATTTATTGTGTTCCCCCTCCGTTACTTTTTCCGGTAGACCATGAGACCGCTGCCGGTACCCCTGTGATCGACTACGGTGTTGACGACCCCTCCTTCTTGCCAGAGCAACTAGGCAAGCCCCCCCCTTGATCACCAGATATCACCTATTCTTCTCTACTGCTTGCATTAGAGTAGTGTAGCATGTTACTGCTTTCAGTTAATCCTATACTGTTGCATAGCCTGTCCTTGCTACTACTGTTGTTACCTTTACCTGCAATCCTAAATGCTTAGTATAGGATGCTAGTGTTCCATCAGTGGCCCTACACTCTTGTCCGTCTTCCATGCTATACTACTGGGCCGTGATCACTTCGGGAGGTGATCACGGGCATATGCTATATACTTTACACTGTTACATTACTAGTGATACTGTTTGGAGATGGGGGCTGAAGGGGCAGGTGGCTCCATCCAGGTAGTGGTGGGCCCGAGTTCCCGACGGCCCCCGACTGTTACTTTGAGGCGAAGCGACAGGGCAGGTTGAGACCACCTAGGAGAGAGGTGGGCCTGGCCCTGGTCAGCGTTCGCGAATACTTAACACGCTTAACGAGATCTTGGTATTTGATCTGAGTCTGACTACTGGCCTATACGCACTAACCATCTACACGGGGACAGTTATGGGCACTCGACGTCATGGTATCAGCCGAAGCCTTCGTGATGTCAGCGACTGAGTGGCGCGCGCCGGGTTGGACCACGTAACGCAACTTCCTTTGTAATGGAGGTTGCTAGGTCTGCTCACCGGCCGCGTACGCAATGTGGAGGTGTGCAATGGGCGATGGGCCCAGACCCCTGCGCCATAGGATTTAGACCGGCATGCTGACCTCTCTATTGTGCCTGGGTAGGGCTGCAACATGTTGATCTTCCGAGGCCGGGCATGACCCAGAAAAGTGTGTCTGGACAAAGGGGATCGAGCGTGTTGGGAAATGTGGTGCACCCCTGCAGGGAAGTTAATCTATTTGAATAGCCGTGATCTTCGGTAACAGGACGACTTGGAGTTGTACCTTGACCTTATGACAACTAGAACCAGATACTTAATAAAACACACCCTTCCAAGTGCCAGATACAACCGGTGATCGCTCTCTCACAGGGTGACGAGGGGAGGATCATCAGTTAGGATTATGCTATGCGGTGCTACTTGGTGAACTTACCATCTACTCTCTTCTCCTGCTGGAAGATGGAGGTTGCCAGAAGCGTAGTCTTCCAAAGGACTAGCTATCCCCCTGTTATTCCGGCATTCTGCAGTTCAGTCCACATATGATACCCTTAATCCATTTGATACCAATGCATACATAAGTAGTGTAGCTCCTTGCTTGCGAGTACTTTGGATGAGTACTCACGGTTGCTTTCTCCCTCTTTTCCCTCCTTTTCTATAACCGATTGCTCCGACCAGACGTTGGAGCCCAGGAGCCATACGCCACCGTCAACGACGACTACTACTACTTGGGAGGTGCCTACTACTACGTGCAGTCCGCTGACTGCGACCAGGAGTAGTTTAGGTGGATCCCAGGTAGGAGGCGTGCGCCTCTTTCGATCTGTATCCCAGTTTGTGCTAGCCTTCTTAAGGCAAACTTGTTTAACTTATGTCTGTACTCAGATATTGTTGCTTCCGCTGACTCGTCTATGATCGAGCTCTTGTATTCGAGCCCTCGAGGCCCCTGGCTTGTAATATGATGCTTGTATGACTTATTTTATTTGTAGAGTTGTGTTGTGATATCTTCCCGTGAGTCCCTGATCTTGATCGTACATGTTTGCATGTATGATTAGTGTACGATTGAATTGGGGGCGTCACAATATCACCTTTCAAATAAAAATGGCAGCAGTTCTCGTGAGCGCTAAAGTTTCTGTTTTTACAGCAAGATTAAAAAGGCTTCCCCCAAGTCTTCCCAACGGTTCTACTTCGCACAAACACTAATTAAACACAAAAAACACAACCAAAACAGAGGCTAGATAAATTATTTATTACTAAACAGGAGCAAAAAGCAAGAAATAAAAATAAAATTGGGTTGCCTCCCAACAAGCGCTGTCGTTTAACGCCCCTAGCTAGGCATAAAAGCAAAGATAGATCTAGGTATTGCCATCTTTGGTAGGCAATCCATAAGTGGCTCTCATAATAGATTCATAAGGTAATTTAATTTTCCTTCTAGGGAAGTTTTACATGCCTTTCCTTAATGGAAATTGGATTCTAATATTTCCTTCCTCCATATCAATAATTGCACCAATCGTTCTAAGGAAAGGTCTACCAAGAATAATAGGACATGAGGGATTGAAATCTATGTCAGGAACAATAAAATCTACGAGCACCTAATTCCTATTTTCAACAATAAGAACATCATTAATTCTTCCCATAGGTTTCTTAATAGTCGAATCCGCAAGGTGCAAGTTTAAAGAGCAATCATCAAAATCACGGAAACCTAGCAAATCACACAAAGTCTTTGGAATCATGGAAACACTAGCACCCAAATCACACAAAGAATAGAATTCATGATCTTTAATTTTAATTTTAATAGTAGGTTCCCACTCATCATAAAGTTTTCTAGGGATAGAAACTTCCAACTCAAGTTTTTCTTCATAAGATTGCATCAAAGCATCAACGATATGTTTAGTAAAAGCTTTATTTTGACTATAAGCATGAGGAAAATTTAGCATGGATTGCAACAAGGAAATACAATCTATCAAAGAGAAATTATCATAATTAAATTCCTTGAAATCCAAAATAGTGGGTTCATTAATATTTAAAGTTTTGACTTCTTCAATCCCACTTTTAACAAATTTAGCATCAAGATCTAAAGATTCCGAATTCTTGGAACGCCGTCTAGGTAAAGGTGGATCATATTGAGTCCCATCATTATCAAGATTCATATTGCAAAACAAAGATTTAATAGGGGACACATCAATAACTTTTAGATCTTCATCTTTATTATCATGGAAACTAGAAGAACACGCTTTTATATAGCAATCTTTCTTAGCACGCATCCTAGTGGTTCTTTCTTTGCACTCATCAATGGAAATTCTCATGGCTTTGAGAGACTCATTGACATCATGCTTAGGAGGAATAGATCTAAGTTTCAAAGAATCAACATCAAGAGAAATTCTATCAACGTTCCTAGCCAACTCATCAATCTTAAGCATTTTTTCTTCAATCAAAGCATTGAAATTCTTTTGCAAAGTAATAAATTCTTTAATATTAGATTCAAAATCAGAGGGCATCTTATTATAATTTCCATAAGAATTGTTGTAGGAATTACCATAATTATTAGAGGAATTACTAGGATACGGCCTAGGATTAAAGTTTCACATCCATAGATTCATTATTATTCTCAATCAAAGTAGACAAAGGCATATCATTAGGATCAGAAGAAACACTTTTATTAGCAAATAATTTCATAAGTTCATCCATCTTTCCACTCAAAACATTAATTTCTTCTATCGCATGCACTTTCTTATTAGTAGATCTTTCGGTGTGCCATTGAGAATAATTAACCATAATATTATCTAGGAGTTTAGTAGCTTCTCCTAAAGTGTTTTGCATAAAAGTGCCTCCCGCGGACGAATCTAAAAGATTTCTAGAAGCAAAATTCAATCCAACATAAATTTTTTGTATAATCGTCCACAAATTCGAACCATGCGTAGGGGAATTACGTATCATTAATTTCATCATATCCCAAGCTTGTGCAACATGTTCATGATCAAGTTGCTTAAAATTCATAATATCGTTCCTAAGAGAGATGGTCTTAGCGGGAGGGAAATACTTAGAGAAAAAACATCTTTGCACTTATTCCACGAATCAATACTATTTTTAGGCAAAGATGAAAACCAAGCTTTCACACGATCTCTAAGCGAAAAAGGAAATAGCTTCAATTTAACAATATCATTGTCCACATATTTCTTCTTTTGCATATCACACAAATCAACAAAGCTATTTAGATGGGTAGTGGCATCTTCACTAGGAAGGCCGGAAAACGGATCTTTCATGACAAGATTCAGCAAAGCAGCATTAATTTCACAAGATTCAGCATCGGTAAGAGGAGAAATCGGAGTGCTAATAAAATCATTGTTGTTGGTATTGGTAATGTCACACAATTTGGTATTATCTTGAGCCATCGTGACAAGCAAGCAATCCGACACACAAGCAAACAAGAAATGGGCAAAAAGAGGCAAATAGAGAAAGAGAGGGAGGATAGAGAGAGAGAGAGGGCGAATAAAATGGCAAGGGTGAAGTTGGGGAGAGGAAAACGAGAGGCAAATGGCAAATAATGTAATGCGGGAGATAAGGGTTTTGTGATGGGTACTTGGTATGTTGACTTTTGCGTAGACCTCCTCGGCAACGGCGCCAGAAATCCTTCTTGCTACCTCTTGAGCACTTGCGTTGGTTTTCCCTTGAAGAGGAAAGGGTGATGCAGCAAAGTAGCGTAAGTATTTCCCTCAGTTTTTGTGAACCAAGGTATCAATCCAGTAGGAGGCCACACACGAGTCCCTCGCACCTACAAAAACAAATAAATCCTCGCAGCCAACGCGATAAGGGATTGTCAATCCCTACACGACCACTTACGAGAGTGAGATCTGATAGATATGCTAAGATAATATTTTTGGTATTTTTATGATAAAGATGCAAAGTAAAATAAAAGGCAAAGGTAATAAATAAGTATTGGCAGATTAATATGATAGAAGATAGACCTGGTGGCCATAGGTTTCACTAGTGGCTTCTCTCGAGAGCATAAGTATTCATGGTGGGTAGACAAATTACTGTTGAGCAATTCACAGAATTGAGCATAGTTATGAGAATATCTAGGTATGATCATGTATATAGGCATCATGTCTGAGACAAGTAGACCGACTCCTACCTGCATCTACTACTACTACTCCACACATCGACCGCTATCCAGCATGCATCTAGAGTATTAAGTTCAAGAGAACAGAGTAACGCTGTAAGCAAGATGACATGATGTAGAGGGATAAACTCATGCAATACGATGAAAACCCCATCATGTTATCCTCGATGGCAACAATACAATACGTTCCTTGCTGCCCCTACTGTCACTGGGAAAGGACACCGCAAGATTGAACCCAAAGCTAAGCACTTCTCCCACTGCAAGAAAGATCAATCTACTAGGCCAAACCAAACTGATAATTTGAAGAGACTTTCAAAGATAACCAACCATACATAAAAGAATTCAGAGAAGATTCAAATATTGTTCATAGATAAACTTGATCATAAACCCACAATTCATCAGTCTCAACGAACACACCACAAAAGAAGATTACATCGAATAGATCTCCACAAGAGAGGGGGAGAACTTTGTATTGAGATCCAAAAAGAGAGAAGAAGCCATCTAGCTAATAACTATGGACCCGTAGGTCTAAGGTAAACTACTCACACTTCATCGGAGGGGCTATGGTCTTGATGTAGAAGCCCTCCATGATTGATGCCCCTTCCGATGGAGCTCCGGAACAGGCCCCAAGATGGGATCTCGTCGATACAGAAAGTTACGGTGGTGTAATTAGGGTTTTGGCTCCGTATCTGGTAGTTTGAGGGTACGTAGATATATATAGGAGGAAGGAGTACGTCGGTGGAGCAACAGGGGGCCCACGAGGGTGGAGGGTGCGCCTGGGTCCAAACGGAATGAAACCTTCGGGAACGTGATTTTTTGGAACAAACATGATCCAGAGGACTTGGACCCTACATCAAGACATCAACCACACAATGGATATTCTTTTTCTGCGAAACCCTAAAATAGGCAGAAAACAACAGTTCTGGGCTGGGCCTCCGGTTAGTAGGTTAATCCCAAAAATAATATAGAAGTGTATAATAAAGCACAATAATGTCCAAAACAGAATATAATATAGTGTGGAACAATCAAAAATTATAGATACGTTGGAGAAGTATCAGGGGCAATGAGATATTGATGAACAAGCATCAAGTGAGGAAACTGATAAGGATTATTAGCAAAAAGATACGAATGGTGGCAAGAAATTTTTTTGTTTATGCTCTATCCAACACAACAATGAGCCATAGGATGGTAACTACAAACTCTCCAGCCTTCTCTTTTTACTGCCCATAATGAGTTGTTAGACAACAATGTTTGAATCTTTTTCATTCCAAGTGGTTCCCGAAGTAGTTCACTCAAGATTACCTCGCAAAGTACATGATTGGTGGACACACAATGAAGGTTAAAGTATTTCATCCAGACTACAATGAGCATCAAGAAGTCCTAATGAAGACAGTGAAGGATGGACAGGCAGCCATCACAAGGGGTTGGCCTAGAGTCATGCGCGCATTACGCATGGAGGAGGGCACAATATGGGCATTCCGCTTCACCTTCTCCAACAACCAGAATGTCTTTCGCCTCTCTCTTTACAGTCTTTTGTACAACTATGGTTCATCATTCTTTACTTGGTGATTGTGTAGTTCTTCAGTATATGTACCTTTGCGTCGAATTATGGATTCATGGTTGAACCTATATTTGTAATAAACATGGTTGGATATGAAATAAGTGATTTCCTACTTTCAAATTCAAAACATGTGATTTATAAATTAGGGATTAATTAGGTATTACACTGCACACGGTTTGCGAAAGAGAAACGTCTGTGATATACGTGGAGATTAGAAAAGTTTCTATGATCCACTACGTGTGTGATCAATCTCCTCTGCACACACGACTTTCTCTTGAAAACTGTTTGCGTTACGCCACCTTGCGCAAACGTTTACCACATAAAAAGTGGGTGTGATGGACAGCCTTTGCCACACAGTTTCTTCTAGGCACCGTGTGTGATGCATGCAATAACACAAACGATAAAATTATTAATATTGTGTGCAATGGCAACGCTATCACAAACGATTTAACGGGAAAAATTGTGTGTGATGTACCTGTGAACGGAAACATTTTCCTTGGAGCGACTGTGTGGGATGTACATAGAAACGGAAACGTTTGGCGGGGACTGACTATGTGGGACGTACTTGCGACCAGAAACAATTTCATCGTATAATTGTATTTTTTAGCTCTACTGTACGTATTTCCGTAATTGAGCACTCGCGGGTCGCACACGAACTCATTTTGCCGAGCGTGTGTGCCAGGAGGGCATATCCCTGACGATTTTTGGGTCATTTGGAAAAGACCCCCCTATCGCCCACACTCACTTGGCAACGATTCCAAATGCCTTCGCGGAAAGGGGTTAAAAATCGTTTGTTTAGGACAGACGCGCACCAGTGGGGGTCATGCTCATTGGGGTGATGATGATGTTGACCAGCAAGACAACCAAATCCCTCATGCTCAACCTACTCAAGATGAAGAATCTATGGTCATTGACAATTCTTTGCAATCTGAGTCTGAAGTTTAGTTGCAAGAGCCTCCTCAACAGTTCTTTGATGTTAATGATTGGGTCATCGTTCCATATCAGCCACCTACTATTCAATATGATATAATTGTTTTGGGCTTAGTCAAGCTTGTTTATGGGACAATCTTGCCGCCGGAGATGGCTTGGAAAAGATTGTTTGAATCTCTATTGCAGTTCTACCCCATGTATGAAATTCCTCAACAGATGTCTGTGTTGGATTTGCAGCCCATAGTGTTGTCCAAGAGGAGCTGGGCCATTACCTTTGATGATGCACAAGTCCTCTCGCAACTACAGTGGAAGGAGGTCCAGGTTTTCAACAAGCCCAGGCCCGTTGCATGTGTCCTTTTCTCTGAACCAACTATGTCTGATGGTTTTACCGAGCCATTGGTTGACAGTTAGGGCTTGCTCGATGTCACCCGGGTGGTCCAGCCTGATGAGGTCTTTTCTTTATCTACGCAATGTGATAGGAAGAAGGCTTGCCGTAGGAACACTCTGGCTCCCACTCCCATTGTGGATACTGAGGTTAGAAGGTGCACCCGTGGTTCAGTTAAGAGGGATGGTTATAAGCCTGTATTCTAGGAATTGCAGCAACAACCCAAGAAGAAGAAGCCAAAGTGCAAGCCTTTGACTGCATCTCTCTCTCTCTCTCTGAGGAGCTTCCTGGTGCTGAGGAGCCGAATGCAGTGCCACTTCCTGAAGCAAATAAACTTGTTATTTATATTTCCTTATATCATGATAAATGTTTATTATTCATGCTAAAAATGTATTAATCGGAAACTTAGTACATGTGTGAATACATAGACAAACAAAGTGTCCCTAGTATGCCTCTACTTGACTAGCTCGTAAATCAAAGATGGTTAAGTTTCCTAGCCATGGACATGTGTTGTCATTTGATGAACGAGATCACATCATTAGAGAATGATGTGATGGACAATACCCATCCATTAGCTTAGCATAATGGTCGTTCAGTTTATTGCTACTGCGTTCTTCATAACTTATAAATGTTCCTCTAACTATGAGATTATGCAACTCCCGAATACCAGAGGAACACCTTGTGTGCTATCTAATGTCACAACGTAACTGGGTGATTATAAAGATGCTCTACAGGTGTCTCCGATGGTGTTTGTTGAGTTGGTATAGGTCGAGATTAGGATTTGTCACTCCGTGTATCGGAGAGGTATCTCTGGACCCTCTCGGTAATGCACATCACTCTAAGCCTTGCAAGCATTGTGACTAATGAGTTAGTTGCGAGATGATGCATTACGGAATGAGTAAAGAGGCTTTTCGGTAACGAGATTGAACTAGGTATGAGGATACTATGATCGAATATCGGGCAAGTAACATACCGATGACAAAGGTAACAATGTATATCATTATGCGGTTTGACCGCTAAAGATCTTCTTAGAATATGTGGGAGCCAATATGAACATCTAGGTTCCGCTATTGTTTATTGACCGGAGACGTGTCTCGGTCATGTCTACATAGTTCTTGAACCCGTAGGGTCCGCACGCTTAATGTTCGGTGACGATCGGTATTATGAGTTTATGTGTTTTGATGTACCGAAGATTGTTCAGAGTCTCGGATGAGATCGAGGACATGACGAGCAGTCTCGAAATGGTCGAGACGTAAAGATCGATATATTGGAAGCCTATATTCGGACATCGGAAAGGTTCCGAGTGATTCAAGTATTTTTTGGAGTACCGGAGAGTTACAGGAATTCGTATTGGGCCCTAATGGGCCATACGGGAAAGGAGAGAAAGGCCTCAAGGGTGGCTGTGCCCCTTCCCCATGGACTGGTCCGAATTGGACTAGGGAAAGGGTGCGCCCCCTTCCTTCCTTCTCCTTCTCCCTTACCTTTTTCCTATTCCATGTGGGAGGTGGAATCCTATTAGGACTAGGGAGTCCTAGTAGGACTCCTCACTTTGGGCGCGCCCTATGAGGGCCGGCCTCCTCCTCCCCCCATCCTTTATATATGTGGCCAGGGGGCACCCCATAGACACACAAGTTCATCATTGATCTTTTAGCCGTGTGCGGTGCCCCCCTCCACCATAATCCACCCCGGTCATATCGTAGCGGTGCTTAGGCGAAGCCCTGTTCCGGTAGCAACATCATCACCGTCATCACGCCATCGTGATGACGAAACTCTCACTCGAAGCTCTACTGGATCGTGACTCCGTCGGATGTCACCAAGCTGAACGTGTGCAGATCACAGAGGTGTCGTACCTTCGGTGCTAGATCGGTTGATCGTGAAGATGTATGAATACATCAACCGCGTTGTCATAACGCTTCCGCTTACGGTCTACGAGGGTATGTAGATGATACTCTCCCCTCTCATTTCTATGCATCACCATGATCTTGCGTGTGCGTAGGAATTTTTTTGAAATTACTGCGTTCCCCAACAGTGGCATCCGAGCCAGGTTTATGCATAGATATTATATGCACGAGTAGAACACAAAGATGTTGTGGGCGTGGGTATATACATATTGCATGCCGTCACTAGTTGATTCATGATTCAGCGACATTGTTGGATGAAGCGGCCCATACCGACATTACACGTACGCTTATGCGAGACTGGTTCTACCGACGTGCTTCGCACACAGGTGGCTAGTGGGTGTCAGTTTCTCCAACTTGAGTTGAATCGGATTCAATTAACAGGGTTCTTTCTGAAGATCAGAAAGCAATCACTACACCGCGTTGTGGTTTTTGATGCGTAGGTAAGAACGGTTCTTGCTCAGCCCGTTGTAGCCACGTAAAACTTGGAACAACAAAGTAGAGGACGTCTAACTTGTTTTTGCAGGGCTTGTTGTGATGTGATAAGGTCAAGACGTGATGATATATAAGTTGTTGTATGAGATGATCATGTTTTGTTGAAGTTATCGGAAACTGGCAGAAGCCTTATGGTTGTCTCTATATTGCATAAGATGCAAGCGCCAAATAATTGCTTTACTTTATCGCAATGCGATAGCAATAGTGGCAACAGCAATAGTTTGGCGAGATGGCCATGTGATGACATGTTGATAGAGATCAAGATGATGGAGATCATGGTGTCATGCCGGTGACGATAGAGATCATGACGGTACTTTGGAGGTGGAGATCAAAGGCGCAAGATGATCATGGCCCTATCATGTCACATATTTTGATTGCATGTGATGTTTATCCTTTATGCATCTTATTTTGCTTAGTTCGGTGGTAGCATTATGAGATGATCTCTCACTAAATTTGAAGGTATAAGTGTTGTCCCTGAGTATGCACTGTTGTGACAGTTCGTCATGCCGAGACACCACGTGATGATCGGGTGTGATAAGCTCTACGTTCACATACAACGGGTGCAAGCCAGTTTTGCACACGCGGAATACTCAGGTTAAACTTGACGAGCCTAGCATATGCAGATATGGCCTCGGAACACTGTAGACCGAAAGGTCGAGCGTGAATCATATAGTAAATATGATCAACATAGTGATGTTCACCATTGAAAACTATTCCATCTCACGTGATGATCGGACATGGTTTAGTTGATTTGGATCACGTGATCATTTAGATGACTAGAGGGATGTCTATATAAGTGGGACTCCTTAAGTAATATGATTAATTGAACTTAAATTTATCATCAACTTAGTCCTAATAGTATTTGCATATCTATGTTGTACATCAATTTCTCGTGTATATCTTCCCCATTTTATTTATGATATGTTCCTAGAGAAAACTATGTTGAAAGATGTTAGTAGCAATGATGCGGACTAGCTCCGTGATCTGAGGATTATCCTCATTGCTGCACAGAAGAATTATGTCCTTGATGCACCACTAGGTGATGGACCTATTGCAGGAGCAGATATAGACGTTATGAACGTTTGGTAAAGCTCAGTATGATGAATACTTGATAGTTTAGTGCACCATGCTTTACGGCTTAAAACCAGGACTTCAAAAATGCTTTGAATGCCACAGAGCATATAAGATGTTCTAAGAGTTGAAATTGGTATTTCATACTCATGCCCGTGTGGAGAGGTAGAAGACCTCTGACAGTACTTTGCCTACAAGATGGAGGAGAATAGCTCAATGAGTGAGCATGTGCTCAGAATGTCTGAGTACTACAATCACTTGAATCAAGTGGGATTTAATCTTCCCAATAAGATAGTGATTGACAGAGTTCTCTAGTCACTGTCACCAAGTTACTAGAACTTCGTGATGAACTATAATATGCAAGGGATAACGGAAACGATTCCCAAAGTTGTTGCGATGCTGAAATCGGCGAAGGTAGAAATCAAGAAAAAGCATCAAGTGTTGATGGTTGACAAGACCACTAGTTTCAAGTAAAAGGGCAAGGGAAAGAAAGGGAGCTTCAATAAGAATGGCAAGCAAGTTGCCACTCCCATAAAGAAGACCAAAGCTAGACCCAAGCCTGGAACTGAGTGCTTCTACTGCAAAGGAAATGGTCACTGGAAGTGGAACTGCCCTAGATACTTGGTGGATAAGAAGGATGGCAAAGTGAACAAAGGTATATTTGATATGCATGTTATTGATGTGTACTTTACTGGTGTTTATAGCAAACCCCTCGGTATTTGATACTAGTTCAGTTGCTAAGAGTAGTAACTCGAAACGGGAGTTGCAAGATAAAAAACAGACTAGTTGAGGTCGAGGTGACGATGTGTGTTGGAAATAATTCCAAGGTTGATAAGATCACCATCGCACGCTCTCTTTACCTTCGAGATTAGTGTTTAACCTAAAATAAATGTTATTTGGTGTTTGCATAATATGATTGGATCATGTTTATTGCAATACGGTTATTCATTTAAGTCAAAGAATAATTATTATTCTGTTTACATGAATAAAACCTTCTGTGTTCATACACCCAAGGTGAATGGTTTATTGAGTCTCGATCGTAGTTATACACATATTCGTAATATTGAAGCCAAAAGATGCAAAGTTAAGATAGTGCAACCTATTTGTGGCACTGTCATTTACGTCATATTGGTGTAAAGCGCATAAAGAAACTCAATGCTGATGGACTTTTGGAAACACTTGATTATGAATCACTTGATGCTTGCGAACCATGCCTCATGGGAAAGATGACTAAGACTCCGTTCTCCAGAACAATGGAGCGAGCAACTGAATTATTGGAAATAATACATACAGATGTATGCGATCCAATAAGTGTTGAGGCTCGCGGCGGGTATCATTATTTTCTTACCTTCAGAGATGATTTGAGCAGATATGGGTATATCTACTTAATGAAACATAAGTCTGGAACATTTGAAAAGTTCAAAGAATTTCAGACTGAAGTGTAAAATCATCGTAACAAGAAAATAAAGTTTCTATGATCTGATCGCGGAGGCGAATATTTTAGTTACGAGTTTGGTCTTCATTTGAAACAATGTGGAATAGTTTCGCAACTCACGCCACCTGGAAAACCACAGCATAATGGTGTGTCCGAACATTGTAGTCGTACTTTATTGGATATGGTGCGATCTATGATGTCTCTTACCAATTTACCACTATCGTTTTGGGGTTATGCATTAGAGACAGCTGCATTCACGTTAAATAGGGCACCATCTAAATCCCTTAAGATGACACCGTATGAACTATGGTTTGGGAAGAAACCAAAGCTGTCGTTTCTTAAAATTTGGGGCTATGATGCTTATGTGAAAAAGTTTCAACCTGATAAGCTCGAACCCAAATCGGAGAAATGCGTCTTCATAGGATACCCAAAGGAAACTGTTGGGTACACCTTCTATCACAGATCCGAAGGCAAGATATTCGTTGCTAAGAATGGATCCTTTCTAGAGAAGAAGTTTCCCTGGAAAAAGTGATTGGGAGGAATGTAAAACATGATGAGGTAATTGTACCTTCTCCCAAATTGGAAAGTAGTTCATCACATAAATCAGTTCTAGTGATTCCTACACCAATTAGTGAGGAAGCTAATGATGATGATCATGAAACTTTAGATCAAGTTACAACCGAACCTCATAGGTCAAAAAGAATACGTTCCACACCAGAGTGGTACGGTAATCTTGTTCTGGAGGTCATGCTACTTGACCATGACGAACCTATGAACTATGAGGAAGCGATGATGAGCCCAGATTCCGTAAAAAGGCTTGAAGCCATGAAATCTGATATGAGATCCATGTATTAGAACAAAATATGGACTTTGATTGAATTGCCCATTGATCGGTGAGTCATGAAGAATAAATGGATTTTCAAGAGGAAGACGGACACTGATAGTAGTGTTACTAACTACAAAGCTCAAATTGTCGCAAAAGTTTTCGACAAGTTCAAGATATTGACTAGGATGAGATTTTCTCACTCGTAGCGATGCTTAAGTCTGTCCGAATCATGTTAATAATTGCCACATTTTATGAAATCTGGCAAATGGATGTCAAAATTGCATTCCTTAATGGATTTCTCAAAGAAGAGTTGTATATGATGCAACAAGAAGGTTTTGTCAATCCTAAAGGTGCTAACAAAGTGTGCAAGCTCCAGCGATCCATCTATGGAATGGTGCAAGCATCTCAGAGTTGGAATATATACTGTGATAAAGTGATCAAAGCATATGGTTTTATACAGACTTGCGGTGAAGCCTGTATTTACAAGAAAGTGAGTGGGAGCACTACAACATTTCTGATAAGTATATGTCAATGACATATTATTGATCCGAAATAACGTAAAATTTTCTAGATAGCATAAAGGAGTGTTTGAAAAGAGTTTTTCAAAGAAAGACCTCGATGAAGCTACTTACGTATTGAGCATCAAGATCTATAGAGATAGATTAAGATGCTTGATATATTTTCAATGAGTACATATCTTGACAAGATTTTGAAGTAGTTCAAAATGGAAAAGTCAAAGAAGGAGTTCTTGCTTGTGTTGCAAGGTGTGAAGTTGAGTAAAGACTCAAAATCCGACCACGGCAGAAAATAGAAAGAGAACGAAAAGTCATTCCCTGTGCCTCAATCATAGGTTCTATAAAGTATGCTATGCTATGTACCAAACCTATTGGGTACCTCACCATAAGTTTGGCAAGAGGGTACAATAGTGATCCAGGAGTGGATCACTGGATAGCGGTCAAAGATATCCTTAATGGAATAAGGAAACGTTTCTCGGTTATGGAGGTAACAAAGAGTTTGTCATAAAGAGTTACGTTGATGCAAGCTTTGACACCGATCTGGATGACTCTAAGTCTTGATCTAGATACATATCGAAAGTGGGAGCAATTAGCTAGAGTAGCTCCATGCAAAGCATTGTAGACATGGAAAATTTGCAAAATACATATGGCTCTGAATGTGGCAGACCCGTTGACTAAATTTCCCTCACAAGCAAAACATGATCACTCACCGGGTGTTAATCACATAGCGATGTGAACTAGATTATTTACTCTAGTAAATCCTTGGGGTGTTAGTCACATGGAGATGTGAACTAACCACATAAAGATGTGAACTATTGGTGTTAAATCACATGACGATGTGAAACTAGATTATTGACTCTAGTGCAAGTGGGAGACTGAAGGAAATATGCCCTAGAGGCAATAATAAACTTGTTATTTATATTTCCTTATATCATGATAAATGTTTATTATTCATGCTAGAATTGTATTAACCGGAAACTTAGTACATGTGTGAATACATAGACAAACAAAGTGTCCCTAGTATGCCTCTACTTGACTAACTCGTTAATCAAAGATGGTTAAGTTTCCTAGCCATGGACATGTGTTGTCATTTGATGAATGGGATCACATCATTAGAGAATTATGTGATGGACAAGACCCGTCCGTTAGCTTAGCATAATGATCGTTCAGTTTTATTGCTGCTGCTTTCTTCATAACTTATAAATGTTCCTCTGACTATGAGAATATGCAACTCCCGAATATCGGAGGAACACCTTGTGTGCTATCAAACATCACAACTTAACTGGGTGATTATAAAGATGCTCTACAGGTGTCTCCAATGGTGTTTGTTGAGTTGTCATAGATCGAGATTAGGATTTGTCACTCCGTGTATCGGAGGGGTATCTCTGGGCCCTCTCGGTAATGCACATCACTCTAAGCCTTGCAAGCATTGTGACTAATGAGTTAGTTGCGGGATGATGCATTACGGAACGAGTAAAGAGACTTGCCGGTAACGAAATTGAACTAGGTATGAGGATACCGACGATCGAATCTTGGGCAAGTAACATACCGATGACAAAGGGAACAACGTATATCATTATGTGGTTTGACCGATAAAGATCTTCGTAGAATAAGTGGGAGCCAATATGAACATCCAGGTTCCGCTATTGGTTATTGACTGGAGATGTGTCTCGATCATGTCTACATAGTTCTCGAACCCGTAGGGTCCGCACGCTTAACGTTCGGTGACGATCGGTATTATGAGTTTATGTGTTTTTTATGTACCGAAGATTGTTCGGAGTCTCGGATGATATCGGGGACATGACGAGGAGTCTTGAAATGATCGAGACGTAAAGATTGATATATTGGAATGCTATATTCGGACATTGGAAAGGTTCCGAGTGATTCGGGTATTTTTCAGAGTACCGAAGTGTTACGGGAATTCTTATTGGGCCCTAATGGGCCATACGGGAAAGGAGAGAAAGACCTGAAGGGTGGCTGCGCCCCTTCCCCATGGGCTGGTCCAAATTGTACTAGGGAAAGGGGGTGCCCCCTTCCTTCCTTCTCCTTCTCCCTTCCCTTTTTCCTATTCCATGTGGGAGGTGGAATCCTACTAGGACTAGGGAGTCCTAGTAGGACTCCACACTTTGGGCGCGCCCTATGAGGGCCGGCCTCCTCCTCCCTCTATCCTTTATATATGTGGCCAGGGGGCACCCCATAGACACACAAGTTCATCATTGATCTTTTAGCCGTGTGCGGTGCCCCCCTCCACCATAATCCACCTCGGTCATATCGTAGCGGTGCTTAGGCGAAGCCCTGTTCCGGTAGCAACATCATCACCGTCATCACGCCGTTGTGCTGACAAAACTCTCCCTCGAAGCTCTACTGGATCGTGAGTTCGCGGGACATCACCGAGCTGAACATGTGCAGATCGCGGAGGTGTCGTACCTTCGGTGCTAGATCGGTCGATCATGAAGACGTACGACTACATCAACCGCGTTGTCATAATGCTTCCGCTTACGGTCTACAAGGGTACGTAGAGGATACTCTCCCCTCTCGTTGCTATGCATCACCATGATCTTGCGTGTGCGTAGGATTTTTTTTGAAATTACTGCATTCCCCAACACCTCCTACACCTATCAGGCTGATTCAAGAGATTGTCCACGACCTTCAAATACCTGATGAGCAGCTCACTGTGGAAAAGCTTATGGCTAATCCTAAAGAAGACAAGCCGACTAGTGGAGATGATTAGTTGTTATCTGTTATTATGGGTTTGCCATGCCCATATAGTGGCCTTGTCCTTTTTATCTTATATGTTGGCTTGTTATCATCCTTGTAATAATTTAGGTTGGGAACCTTTCTGTGTTTTGGGTCTGAACTTTCTAAAGTGCTATTATGTGGTGCTTCTCTTCTACCCTTCAGTTCTGGTTTATTATGAGTACTTATAATTGCAAGAGCTGGAGTGTTTTGTGTTGGAATCTGAGGGGACTTAATTCTCCTACCAGGAAACGTGCTGTCGAACAAAACATCGATGAGAGCCATGTGTGGTAGCATGCTTTCAAGAGACCAAATGTGAGAATTTTGACATCAGAGAAATAAGGTCTTTCTGTCCCAAGCAGTTTGATACTTTTGCTTTTGCACCTTCTGTGGGTGCCTCGGGGGGGGGGGGGATTCTTGTTCTCTGGACTTCATCTATTTTATTTGGCATGCTAGTGGAGGTACAACCTTATTATGCTATGGTTGTCCGTTTTACCTTGAGGTAGAATAGTGAGCAGTGGTCTCTGGTGTCTGTTTACGGGCCTTGTCATGGTGAGGCGAGAGATAATTTTGTGTCATGGTTATATAATCTAAATATCCTAGTTGATGATAATTGGTTGATCATTGGGGATTTTAACTTTATTAGATCCACTGAAAATAGAAATATGCTTGGGGGGATATAAATGATATATTCATTTTTAATGAAATCATTGGGCACCTTGGCCTTCCTTAGTTGCCTCTTAAGGGCAGATTTTTTACCTGGTCCAACATGCAGGACTCCCCTTTGTTGTAACAATTGGATGGGTTCTTCACATCCACAAATTGGATCACTGTTTACCCTATCACTATCATGGGATTTCCGTGGCCACCTATGGGACCGGGTGGCCCCTTGTTGGTTCGGTAGGGGGACGACGTGTTGCAAAAAGAGCATACCAGCGTACGGCAGCGGGGAAGAGAGCACACAAGTGATTTACCCATGTTCAGGCCGCCGCGAGGCGTAAGACCCTATTCCTGGTTTAGTGGATTGATGGAAGAATGAATGTGGTGGTGCGTAGTACACTTGCCCGGTAAGGGTTGCCTCGGAGGCACATCGACTATGTTTGTGTGGTGGCTTGGGGTTGTCAACTTTCCAACCTTCTAACCCCTCCTACGAGTGCCATGGGCCTCCTTTTATAGATTAAGGGGTCACCATAGTGGCAAAGTGGTCATTATCCACTAATATGATAGCAAATAGTGCTATCATACCTAACTCTATGGGTTGACAGGGTGCATTAAATGCGTGATGAGGACATCAATACCATTGTTACACCCACAGCCCCTACTGTTACATATACTGGACCAATTACTAGAGCTCGCGCATGCCAATTAAATTACCAGGTACTTTCGTTTCTTGGTAATGATTCTAATGTTCATGAGATTATGATGCTGCCTAAATTGGATACATTTGTTTTGCTTACAAATGAAGGGCCTAGCTTGGAGAAGGATGAACATTGGAGCAAGAACACACATGGAGTTGATGGCATGCGCAAGGGGATCAAGAACGGAGTTACAAGTGATGATTTCAGGACTTTGAAGCCGCCATAAGGAGTGCATGAAGCCTTGGACGAAATATATGAGATGCCACTTCATAATATTCGTTCATAGGCTATTCTAGGTGCTGCATCACCTTATTAATGGGCCAGGCCCATGTAATTTCGAGATACTTAAGTATAGGCTATTTTTAGAGTCCGTATATGTGGGGAAACAAGAGTTAGGGTTGGTTTCGGACCCCACCCTCAAGGGCCACGAAATTCCCCCCTCTTCCTCCATATATACAGCCCTTAGGGCGTCGTTTAGACTTTGGGTTTTGTTTAGATTAAAAGTTCGCCATAGCTGCAACTTCGCGTACTTCGTTTGTGTCCAACGACCAGACCAAGACGTCACAGAACCCCATCTTGATCAATAAAGCTTTCATCTTATATTTGCAATATCCAGATTGCAATCTCAGTTTCTTGCTTGTTCTTCGTTTGCTTGCAGGAAATAGACCCTCGTGGTCAGGTTGATCGTGCTCCGGCGTGGTCAATAACCCTCGGAAGTTGGTTTAGCGATTGCTAAGGCGCGGCGTCTCGCACGTTCGTAGTCGGATCGTCAAGGTTGACTCCCACAGAAAACGATAGCCACCATCTCATCGAAACATCGGGACACCTTTGCCTCTATCAAGTGGTATCAGATTTCCAGGTTGCTCGGTGAGATTTTACAGTTTTTCGTAGATTAGATCGAGTCTGTTCTTCATACCTACAGTCCACGAAAAAGCCACAAAAAAAATTAGGGTTAGTTCATCATATCCGAACCAATCTGAGCCTTTGCATAATCTTTTTAGGGTTTTTGCTTTGTTGAATTTGCGGTTGCATCGTCGTGTCAAGTTGCTGGTCTTAGAGTCTAGTCTTTTAGAGTTTCGAGTTCTGGTCATAAGTTGTCACGCCGCCGCCGTACCATCATCATCGCCCATCTACCTCCATTGCTGATCCGCCACCGCTCTGAATCCGTATCCATATACCACCACCAATCCGTATCCATATTCCACCACCGCTACCATATACCACCACCGCTGCCATATACCACAACCATATATCCACCACCAATCCGAGTTCTTCTCATATTAGGTTTGTTGTTGAGACCAATCTAAATTCCGTTTCGTGTTTCCTTGCCTGCGTAGGTCTCGAAAAAAAAAGAGTCTGGAGACCCCCGGGCAGTTTTTAGGCCAAAATTTTCACGGGCAAATTTTTTTTCCCTATCCTATTTTTAGGCTTTTCTGAGTCTTTTGAGCCACGTGCCATCATAGTGATTTTTTGTCGCACTTTTTCGTCGTCGCTGCCCTGATTTCCGAAAAAAAAGTGAACAAAAAAAATTTTCGTGCCATCCTACCAGTTTGACGAGGGAAGAGTTTTGAGACACTCGCCATTATAGTGATTTTTCGCAAAAAAAAGAGCGCGAAAAAAAAGAGCGAAAAAAAAGTTCGAGAGTGTGCTTTTCCCTTATTTACGTGCAGCGCCGTGATTTTGTTAGTGTTCTAGGCTCGCGTCTCTAGCACGGTCTAGCCTAGGACCAGCACAGTACCGTCGTTGAGCGTTTATTCAACTTTGCATCTCTGAATTGATTATTGCTGACCCTTTTTGCTACCATACTATAAGCCTTCCCAGCTCCACATACATCTACGTCGTGCGTTTGACTCTCCCTGGCAATCGCTCTATCCAAGCTTTTGAGAGTTTTTGACTACAACGGTTGCCGATCACCGCCTACTGCTGGGTAAGAACTGGTAAGAATTTGAGATTTGCTTGACGGATTTGTGACACCACCACCACCTCTTGTTAGTATTCTGTAGGATCATATTCTTGTGTGTTTCTATTGTTGCTAACCATGGCAGGATCACAAGCCGACGAGACTGACTGGGAGAACATGACGAATCAGGAGTTGCATGATAAATTTCATCAAATGATGAATGGACAGGTGCAAGATGTGCTAAACAGATTTGAAGAGGCCATGGAGAAGATAGATGGCATGGAGAAGACGTTCGAAACAAAGCTCGATAACAGGTTTAATGAATTGCTCGCGCGTCTTCCACCACCACCACCGGCTGCACCTAACGCACCTCTACAACAACAACAACAACAACGACTACCTACACATCGTGAAACAGCCCTCCGCCGAGTGAGCCGTCTCCCTCTTGCACCTGGCCAAATTGTTGGTGCTGCTGTTGCTACTTATGTGGCTCCTGCGGCTGATGCGGAGGAGGATGATTTTGCTGGCGATTACGAGGATGAGGTTGATCAAAATCAGAACTACGTGCCACCACCAGCACAGCAACAACTAGGTCGTCCACATGCAAATAATGGCAATGGTAGGGCTCACCCTCAGGTACGAGATCATGACCATCTCCCTAAACTAAAATTGAATATTCCACCATTTGAGGGTAGATATGTTCCTGATATATATCTTACTTGGGAGTTAGAAACTGAACAACGATTTACATGTTTACAATATCCCGAGGAGAGACGTGTTCCTGCTGCTGTTTGTGCATTCACTAGTTTTGCATGTGTTTGGTGGTCTGAGCATTGTAGATTATATCCCATTCCTGCTACTTGGGCTGCTTTGAAAACTGCTATGCGTACTCGTTGGGTTCCACCATATTATCAACGTGAATTACTTCAAAAATTGCAGCGCTTAAGACAGGGAAAAAATTTCTGTAGAAGAGTATTATCAGGAATTACAAACTGGCATGATTAGATGTGGTATTGTTGAGGAGAATGAAGCTATGTTTGCACGTTTTATGGGTGGATTAAATAGAGAGATTCAGACGATTCTAGAGTATAAGGACTATACTAATATCACTCGTTTATTCCATCTTGCTTGTAAAGCTGAACGTGAAGTGCAGGATCGACAGGCATTGGCGCGGACTAACTTTTCTGCAGGTCGATCTTCATCATGGACACCACGTGCATCATCTACTTCCACACGTTCTGCTACACAAGCGCCTCCGTCGGCTGCCACCTCCAACCGTGATACAATAAAGCAGGCACAATCACCACTATCTGCCAAGAGCACACCTTCTGGGCCTGCAAAGAGCTCTTCTTCATCCATGGCATCCACAGGGCAAACACATGATATTATTTGTCGACGTTGCAAGGGTGGAGGTCATTATGCGAGAGAATGCCCATCTAAACGTGTGATGATTGTTAGTGAGGATGGTGGGTATGAGTCCGCTAGTGACTATGATGAGGAGACTTTGGCTCTTATTACACATGACGAACACGGTGGAGACGATTCTGATCATGAGACGCAATACATGGCTCCTGAAGATGCTGACAGGTATGAATGTTTAGTTGCTCAACGTGTTTTGAGTGTGCAGGTTACACAAGCTGAGCAAAATCAGAGGCATAATTTGTTCCATACAAAGGGAGTTGTGAAGGAACGTTCTGTTCGCGTGATCATAGATGGAGGGAGTTGCAACAACTTGGCTAGCATGGAGATGGTGGAGAAGCTATCTCTCACCACAAGACCACATCCACATCCTTACTACATCCAATGGTTCAACAACAGCGGCAAGGTTAAGGTAACACGTACTGTTCGTGTGCACTTTAGTATCTCTACATATGCTGATTATGTTGATTGTGATGTGGTACCTATGCAAGCATGTTCCTTATTACTTGGTAGACCATGGCAATTTGATAAAAATTCTGTTCACCATGGTAGAAACAATCAGTATACTCTTGTTCATAAGGATAAAAATATTACTTTGCTTCCTATGACTCCTGATTCCATTTTGAAAGATGATATTAATAGAGCTAATAAAGCAAAACAAGAGAAAAATAAGAGTGAAAATCAGATTGTGGCAAAAGAATTTGAGCAACAAATGCAGCCTAATAATAATAAACAATCTAGTGTTGCTTCTGAAATTAAATTGAAAAGTGCATGTTTACTTGCCACCAAATCTGATATTGATGATCTAGATTTTAGCAAATCTGTTTGCTATGCTTTTGTGTGCAAAGAGGCATTATTTTCATTCGAGGACGTGCCTTCCTCTTTGCCTCCTGCTGTCACTAACATTTTGCAGGAGTTCGCTGACGTCTTTCCACAAGACGTGCCACCGGGATTACCACCTATTCGAGGGATTGAACATCAAATTGATTTAATTCCCGGTGCATCATTACCCAACCGTGCACCATACCGTACCAATCCAGAGGAGACGAAGGAGATTATGCGTCAAGTACAAGAACTGCTCGACAAAGGTTATATACGCGAATCCCTTAGTCCTTATGCTGTTCCTATCATTTTAGTGCCGAAAAAGGATGGTACGTCGCGTATGTGCGTTGATTGTAGAGGCATTAATAACATTACTATTCGTTATCGTCATCCTATTCCTAGGCTAGATGATATGCTTGATGAATGGAGTGGCTCTACAATATTCTCCAAAATTGATTTGCGTAGTGGATACCATCAAATTCGTATGAAATTGGGAGATGAATGGAAAACAGCATTTAAAACTAAGTTTGGATTATATGAGTGGTTAGTCATGCCTTTTGGGTTAACTAATGCACCTAGTACTTTCATGAGGTTAATGAACGAAGTTTTACGTGCTTTCATTGGACGATTTGTGGTAGTTTACTTTGATGACATATTGATTTATAGCAAATCTTTGGAGGAACATTTGGAACATTTACGTGCTGTTTTTATTGCTCTACGTGATGCACGTTTGTTTGGTAACCTTGGAAAGTGCACCTTTTGCACCGACCGAGTATCTTTTCTTGGTTATGTTGTTACTCCACAGGGAATTGAAGTTGATAAAGCCAAGATTGAAGCTATTGAGAGTTGGCCGCAGCCCAAAACGGTCACACAAGTGCGGAGTTTCCTTGGCCTCGCTGGTTTCTATAGGCGTTTTGTGAGAGATTTCAGCACCATTGCTGCACCTCTCAACGAGCTTACAAAGAAGGATGTGCCTTTTGTTTGGGGTACCGCACAGGAAGAAGCCTTCACGGTATTGAAAGATAAGTTGACACATGCTCCTTTGCTCCAACTTCCTAATTTCAATAAGACTTTTGAGCTTGAATGTGATGCTAGTGGAATTGGATTAGGAGGTGTGTTATTACAAGATGGCAAACCTGTTGCATACTTTTCTGAAAAATTGAGTGGGCCTAGTCTGAACTATTCTACTTATGATAAAGAATTATATGCTCTTGTTCGGACCTTAGAAACATGGCAACATTATTTATGGCCCAAGGAATTTGTTATACATTCTGATCATGAATCTTTGAAACACATTAAAAGTCAAGCAAAACTGAACCGTAGACATGCTAAATGGGTTGAATTCATTGAGACTTTCCCTTATGTCATTAAACACAAGAAGGGTAAAGAAAATGTTATTGCTGATGCATTGTCTCGTCGTTATACTATGCTTTCACAACTTGACTTTAAAATATTTGGTTTGGAGACCATCAAAGATCAATATGTTCATGATGCTGAATTTAAAGATGTATTGCAGAATTGTAAGGAAGGGAGAACTTGGAACAAGTTCGTTCTCAACGATGGCTTTGTGTTTCGTGCTAACAAGCTATGCATTCCAGCTAGCTCCGTTCGTCTTTTGTTCTGGCAAGAGGCGCATGGAGGAGGATTAATGGGACACTTTGGCGTCAAGAAGACGGAGGATATACTTGGTACACATTTCTTTTGGCCAAAGATGAGACGGGATGTTGAGCGTTTTGTTGCTCGCTGCACTACATGTCAAAGAGCTAAGTCACGACTAAATCCTCATGGTTTATATATGCCTTTGCCTGTACCTAGTGTTCCTTGGGAGGATATATCTATGGATTTTGTTTTAGGTTTACCTCGAACAAAGAAGGGGAGGGATAGCATATTTGTTGTCGTGGATAGGTTCTCGAAAATGGCACACTTTATACCTTGTCATAAAAGCGATGATGCTGTTAATGTTGCTAATTTGTTCTTTCGAGAAATTATTTGCTTGCATGGTGTGCCAAATACTATTGTTTCAGATCGTGATACTAAATTTCTTAGCCACTTTTGGAGATGTTTATGGGCTAAGTTGGGGACTAAGCTGCTTTTTAGTACTACTTGTCACCCCCAAACTGATGGACAAACTGAAGTAGTCAATAGAACATTGTCTACTATGCTTAGGGCTGTTTTGAAGAATAACAAGAAAATGTGGGAAGAATGCTTGCCTCATATTGAATTTTCTTATAATCGTTCATTGCATTCTACTACTAAGATGTGCCCTTTTGAAATTGTGTATGGTTTCCTACCTCGTGCACCAATTGATTTGTTGCCTCTTCCATCTTCGGAGAAGGTTAATTTTGATGCTAAAGAACGTTCTGAATTGATTTTAAAAATGCATGAGTTAACTAAGGAAAACATTGAGCGTATGAATGCTAAATATAAACTTGCTGGAGATAAGGGTAGAAAACATGTTGTGTTTGCACCTGGAGATCTTGTTTGGTTACATTTGCGTAAAGATAGATTTCCTAATCTGCGCAAATCAAAGCTAATGCCACGTGTTGATGGTCCTTTTAAGGTGTTAGAGAAAATAAATGATAATGCATATAAACTTGAGCTACCTGCAGATTTTAGGGTTAGTCCCACTTTTAACATTGCAGATTTGAAGCCTTATTTGGGTGAGGAAGATGAGTTTCCGTCGAGGACGACTTCATTTCAAGAAGGGGAGGATGATGAGGACATCAATACCATTGTTACACCCACAACCCCTACTGTTACATATACTGGACCAATTACTAGAGCTCGCGCACGCCAATTAAATTACCAGGTACTTTCGTTTCTTGGTAATGATTCTAATGTTCATGAGATTATGATGCTGCCTAAATTGGATACATTTGTTTTGCTTACAAATGAAGGGCCTAGCTTGGAGAAGGATGAACATTGGAGCAAGAACACACATGGAGTTGATGGCATGCGCAAGGGGATCAAGAACGGAGTTACAAGTGATGATTTCAGGACTTTGAAGCCGCCATAAGGAGTGCATGAAGCCTTGGACGAAATATATGAGATGCCACTTCATAATATTCGTTCATAGGCTATTCTAGGTGCTGCGTCACCTTATTAATGGGCCAGGCCCATGTAATTTCGAGATACTTAAGTATAGGCTATTTTTAGAGTCCGTATATGTGGGGAAACAAGAGTTAGGGTTGGTTTCGGACCCCACCCTCAAGGGCCACGAAATTCCCCCCTCTTCCTCCATATATACAGCCCTTAGGGCGTCGTTTAGACTTTGGGTTTTGTTTAGATTAAAAGTTCGCCATAGCTGCAACTTCGCGTACTTCGTTTGTGTCCAACGACCAGACCAAGACGTCACAGAACCCCATCTTGATCAATAAAGCTTTCATCTTATATTCGCAATAGCCAGATTGCAATCTCAGTTTCTTGCTTGTTCTTCGTTTGCTTGCAGGAAATAGACCCTCGTGGTCAGGTTGATCGTGCTCCGGCGTGGTCAATAACCCTCGGAAGTTGGTTTAGCGATTGCTAAGGCGCGACGTCTCGCACGTTCGTAGTCGGATCGTCAAGGTTGACTCCCACAGAAAACGATAGCCACCATCTCATCGAAACATCGGGACACCTTTGCCTCTATCAATGCGCCACTTAGTGTCACATCACTGGGCGCCCGGCAAGGCCTGTCGGGCTATCTTGCCAACTCTGCACCTATTCTCTCGACACATCGCAGGACGAGTGTCATCTGTAGGCTTCTCTGCAGGGAATGGCTGCCACTTAATCATCTTGCGACTTGACACCGCACTGATTGATGACGTGAGTCGTGCTTGAGTGGTTGGTGGGGTGGTTCTGCCCTCGCAAGCCCTGGCAGGCTCTGCCGGGGAGCCTCGGTTGCTTGCCTCTGGTGGTGGCCTTGCCCCTTGCCGAGCTTACCTACCCGGCAAGGGAGGCCCTTCTCTTGCCGACATCTTGCTCCTTAAGCTCAATCTTCGTCCTTCTGAGCTGCATGTTGGTTCTTCAATCTCTGACTTAAGCTGGTGCTTCAATCTTGAGCTTGTGCCTGTGCACAGTTGGTCAACATACCCAGGGTTTGTTGCACCGACAGAAGCCCCAGGGCCTGCCCCGAATGCGCTGCTGAGCATCGTCGGGGTAGGGCGTAATAAGTGCACACACAAAGGTCGCTGAAGGGGTTGTCCCCTTAAGTTTTCCATTGCTGCTTCATCAGCGTTGATTCTGGGCTAGCTTCCGGTTTTCCCACGTGCGACATAAAGCTAATAGTGGTGGGGTCGCTCCAGTGATGGCCCATGAATGACTTTAGCGCACGGGGTAGAAACTGCCAATTTACTCTTCCCATAGTGTGCCCTTATCCTTAGCCATGTATGCTGCATGCATCACGTGGAGTAGGTAGCAGAGGTGCGTGGCACAGGAGAGTACCTCGGGAAAGGCCCGCCCGTCTTGAATTGGCGGAGGAGGGCGGTGGTCACCCGTGGATGGAGCCGCTGCCCTTCCTCATCCGGCCTATAAAATGGGGCGAGCGGAGGAGGGCGGAGTCATCCGTCTTTGTGGTTCTCCTCTCCTTATCTTTTTTTCTACCAGCGATGCTGAAGAGAAGAACCTAGGGCCAGCCCCCGGGCTCCTGCTTGGGTGCTCCTTTTCTCGTCTTTTCCTCCTTTTGCCAAAGTTCCTGGAGGAGGGAAAACGAAATGAGGGGATCACATGGCACTTATCTTTTTTCAATCTCAAACTTTTAGGCAATTGCCAAATTTTAATTCAAATAATGTAATACTTTCATCCATTTTTGTGCTCTGTAAAGCTTGTACTTGTATCTACATGTCAATGAAAGAAATAAACCTTGCCGGGAACCCATGCATGTATATGTCCATGCAGAGGTGGAGTGCCTCTTTACTATAATTAAACGTGTTTTCCCTAGAGGATATCCCATCGTCGCCCTTTTCGTCTGCCTGAGAACCATGTCTGCTGGGGAACAGACCGAGGCGCCAGCCCCCCGCCCACTCCCTTTTCACCAAGGGCCACTACGACCATCCAGGCCGAAGCAGGGTTCGAGCCAAGGATGGGAGCACCCTAGTTTCAAGAGAGCGGTGAGGTTTCTCTATGCACAAGTGATAGCTTACAGAACACTAATGGATAAGAGGTAAACTTATCTGTTTGGCTTGTCGGGGATTACTGTGCCGTGCAATCTTCTCGTCCCTTGTCGGAGTCAAGTTGACGGCAGGAACCTGCAACTCCATGTAGATGAGAATTGTAAGTGCATCTAGTGCCCCTTAGTGATTTTGGTGTATTGAAGACTTATAGGTTAAGGGAATAATGCATTTGTGAGTGTACATAGGTCTATAAATCTATGATGAGTTTGATATTTACCAAGAAAGTCGACCCCTAAAAATGAATGTCTTCAACTGAAGACTTTGGCTTTTTGAAGACTTTGAAAGTGAAGAAATTGGTGTGATCCTGAAGATTTGATATTCATGCGAGGAATATGAAGCTTGAAGACTTTGTTTTCGTAGTTTCATTTTTCTCTTTATTGAGTCATAGGAAACACTATACTGTTAAAGGGGGTTGAGCTAAAACTAAGGAAAAGTTTCCAAGTGATGCTCATCTCAAAATCCTACACCTACCAATCCTTTCGAGTGAAGCCATTGGAAATCTCATATAGCTCAGTCATTTTTTTAGTGACAGAAATGAAGATCTTCTGGTTTCTAAGGAATTTGTTCTGACTAAGGAGTTAGGAATTCGCTAGTGCAGATTGCCTACAAGTGAGGAACATGATAGCGTTGAGGAGTTTGATAGCCAAATTTTCGACTGTTCTGTGCTTCGTGCCAGCTATCCCAAAATATCCACCCACCTAACGGTCATATCATTCAAGGGCATTTATGTGTTATCATGTTGGTCTGCTCCTTACGCTATAAGTAGCCGCCCCTACAACCACTAGCAGGTTGGTTGCTCCGCGAGAAACTGACACTTGTCATTAAGAGCATCCCATCCTCCGAGGACTTTGAGCGAAAATCATCAAGTGAGGAAAATCCCAAAAACCCTAACCAAACACCTACAAACCCAAAGTGATTGAGCATCACTAAAGAAATTGTTCCTGTGTGGAACCAACGCTTGTTACCTTTGAGGGCTATGCATCCTCCAGACAGTTAGGCGTCATGGTCTAGAGCATCCAAGAGGAAATTGTCGATCGCCGAGTTACCGAGTCTGTGAAGGTTTGGAAGTCACCTGAAGACTTTCCACGCGTGATTGGGCAAGGTTTGTGTGACCATAGCTCAAGGAGAATATGGTGCAGACTATGTGTCCGGGACTATGTGTCCTCGGGTTTAAATACCTAGCCACGCCAACCAGACATACGACTGTTACAGTAGTTGGAACTAGTCTACCAAATCATCGTCTTCACCAAGCTACTTTCTATTTCCTCAACTCTTTCATTTCCTCATTTCTGTGTAGAAGTACTTGATCGTTACTGTTTGAAGTCTTTGACTGAAGACTTTCCCAATTTCCTCAGTTCAATTTCTTCAGTCAGTTTGTCTTCAGCCTACTTATCCTATGTTTATGCTACTTGTACTCTGTGCCTGTTTTTATTTCATCATGATGACTATGCTACTACTCTGTTATGCTTGCATCTGAGTACTTATTCCGCTGCTAAGTAGTTCGTTGCTTAGGAATTTCCTCACCCAGAAATTCCTCAATGACGAATTTGTAAAAATCGCCTGTTCACCCCCCTCTAGTCGATATAACGCACTTTCAATTGGTATCAGAGCAAGTTACTCCCTTGTTTTGTGTGATTTTGGTTTAACCGCCTGAAGTTTTAGTTATGTCGACTACAGGTATGATCAAGGTCTCTGCTGGGTGTCCTACCTTCGATGGGACGGACTGCCCCTACTGGAAGAACAAGATGCGAATGCATCTTGAGGCAATTGACAATGATCTCTGGTACGTTGTGGAAAATGGCGTTCCCTCTGTCACTCCTACCATCAACGCTGCTGATGTGAAGAGATTCAAGCAACTCGACTCTCAAGCGAAGAACATCATATGTGGCCATCTGAGCAAAGGGCAGTATGGCAGAGTGAGTGCTTTGGAGACTGCTAAACTTATCTGGGATTGGTTGTCCAAGGTCAACGAAGGAGTCTCAACACAGCGTGACTCTCGAGTTGACGTTCTTCACAATCTCTTCAATCGCTTCAAAAGACTTGACAATGAAAATGTTCAGCAAACCTTCGATCGCCTCGCTGACATTTCAAATGAGCTTCAAGCACTTGGTTCCACTGACATCACCGACCATGAGGTGGTGAATAAATTTCTGAGATCACTTGATTCCTCATTTGTCACTCTGGCACTGATGGTACAAGAACATGGAGACTACAAGTCACTTGATCCCACTGACATCCTCGAGAGGCTAAATACTCATGAGTTCCAACTTGTTGAGAAGAGAGATCTCTATGGACCGAGCTATGGCAGATCACGTGCACTAAAGGCCAAGGCAGTCTTTGAATCTAAAGGTGAGGATTCTGGTAGCAGCCTTGGTGATCCAGAAGAACTGAGCCAAGAGCTAGCAATGCTCGTGAGGAAATTCCAGAAGTTCTCAAGACGTGGTCGCTTTGGTAAATCCTCAAGAAGTTATGAAATGAGATCATATTCCTCATCTCGTGGCTACAAGAAGAGAACTTGCCAGAAATGCAAGAAACCCTGTCACTACATCACTGATTGTCCTCAATGGGAGAAGGAATCAAAGAAGAAGAAATACAAGGATTACAGTTCTGATGACTCGAAGAAGAAGTAGAAATCTTCAAAGTCCTCATCATCAAAATCATCAAAGTCTTCATATCACAAGAAGAGCAGCTCCAAAAAGGCTCGGGCATATATTGGCAAGGAAATTGACTCTAAAGTTGAATATGAGGAAAATGAGGAAGAGGAGGCATCAAAGGAGTCAGACTCTAGTGTAGCGAGCCTAGCCCTCGCTACTGCGTTCATCAGCAAGTCCATCTTCAACTCCAAGGAAAATGACCTCCCCATCACTGCTGACAACGGCGATGATGACTATGATCCCACCTATTGCTTCATGGCAAAAGGTGCCAAGGATGATCAACCCAAATACACTGAGTGGGTCCACGACAATGGATGCACAAATCACATGACTGGTGACAGGAACTTATTGATGGACATTGCTTTATCTCCATCACATCTGAAGCATATCACCTATGCTGACAAAGGCAAAAGCAAGGCATTGGGTCTAGGTAAGGTTGCAATCTCAAAGGATCGACACATCGACAAATTCATGCTTGTTGAGTCCTTAGGGTTCAACCTGATGTATGTTTCAATGCTTTGTGATCCTGATATGGTTGTTGTGTTTGGCAAGTATCGTTGTGTTGTGATCATGGAAGCTGACAATTTCAAAGTCTTTGAAGGCTTTAGGAGAGGAGATTTGTACATTGTTGATTTCTCTATAGGACCACAACCTGCTACATGTCTACTTGCAAAAGCTTCAAAAGGCTGGCTATGGCATCGACTACTTGGTCATGCTAGCATGAGGAACTTGCACACGCTCGCGAAGAAAAAGCATGTGATTGGCATCGAGGGTGTCAAATTCCTCAAGGATCATCTGCGTGGAGCTTGTGAAGCTGGAAAGATGACCAAGGCCAAGCATCCCTCAGATACCATCATGACTACCACTCGTCCATTTGAATTGCTTCACATGGATCTCTTTGGCCCCTACTCATTATGCCACATTCACTAATGCTGCATCTTTATATGGCTTCATCATTGTTGATGACTACTCTCGTTACACATGGGTGCATATCATCACTTACAAAACTGAAGTGCGGGAAGTCTTCAAACGATTTTCCTCGAGGGCTTCAACTAACTTTGTTGTGAAGATCAAGCACATCAGAAGTGACAATGGGACCGAGTTCAAGAATACTGGTCTTGATGACTATCTTGATGAACTTCGTATTACTCACGAGTTATCTGCTCCTTATACACCTCAGCAGAATGGCGTCGTGGAGCGCAAGAACAGAACTCTTGTTGAGATGGCTCGCACTATGCTTGATGAATACAAGACGCCTCCTCGCTTCTGGCCTGAGGCAATTGATACTGCATGCCACATCATCAACAGGGTATATCTTCACAAATTCTTCAGAAATACCTCATATAAACTCCTCACTCACAAGAAACCCAATGTGAGTTATTTCAAAGTCTTTGGTGCTAAATGTTGGATTAGGGATCCTCTTCACAATTCTAAATTTGCACCGAAAGCGCATGAAGGTTTTATGCTTGGTTACGGAAAGGACTCGCACACCTACAGAGTATTCAACACCTATCACCACAATGTAGTTGAAACTTTAGATGTGCGGTTCGATGAGACTAACGGCTCACAAAGAGAGCACCTACCTCCTGAGCTATATGAAATGTCACCTGAGGAGTCCATTAAGTTCAAGGCTACTGACACTGGTACAACGACGTGCTAAACAGACGGCTTTTAACCCCTTTCTGCGATGGCATTTGGAACTATCACCAAGTGAGTGTGTGCGATAGGGTGTCCTTCCCACATGATCCAGAAATCGTCGGGGATAGGCCCTCCTGGGACCCAGGCTTGGGACGTGTGCGATCGGGCAAGGCATCGAAACCCGATCATTTCCGTAGGTATGTACATCCCACACAGTAATCCGAGAAAATCATTTCCGTAGGTATGTACATCCCACATGGTGAATCCTAGAAAAACATTTCCGTAGGTATGTATATCATACACAGACCATACAAGGAATTCGTTTTTGTTCTTATGTACATGCCACATAGTCAATCCAGGGAAAACATTTCCGTTCGTATGTATATCACACACAGTTCTTTGTGTGGAAACGTTTGTGCAAGGTGGCCTAACGCAAAAGTTTGCTGCCGGAAGCCGTGTGTGATTGTTATTTGATCGAACACGCCTTCCGGAAGCCGTGTGGGTTGTTTGAGTTCATCGCCCACGGTGTTGTCTGAGTAACCGCTTGCAATAGAAAACCCCGATAAGCAGGGTAATTACCCTATTATTGATAATCCATGTACTAATAAAACTGATATTTCTTATAAAACACGCCAGATATTTCATATCTGTATAAAAGCAAGCAGGATTTCATAATCGAATTACATCAGATAGCTTCGGCACTCAGTTGCGCCATTACACAACAGCACCAAGTTTCACATGCAGCATCAAAAACGTTTGGAAAGTAGCATCATACATGGTAAATAGACAGATTAATCTCATCTAGGAAACTGCAAAAGCGGAAGGCAAATATTGAGCCTTCAATGATGTTGAATGTCCTTGCAACTTTAGGCCAGTGGCTATGGAAAATTGCCCGCCAACCTTTGTCCTCTTCAGCAAGACTTCAATATTGTACTATGAGTGTTGAATGAATATCTTCCTCGCCTCTTGACCATGCAGGTGGTTTGAGAGGTAATCATTGGTGAACTTCTTTGAAAAGTACTAAAAACAAAGCTATGCATAAATCGCTGTTGTAAATTTTGAAATGGCGCAATGGGTAAAAACAAGGTAAAATAGTTGGTACCATCCTATAGTTGGCTGATGTCTTCTTCATTGTGCAAACAAAGATCTTGTTGTTATTTGTTGCAAGTTTCTTCATCCTAACGATCTTTCTGAGTTTCTTGACTTGACTGATATTCATGGACATCACATTTCCCCATATGCAAAATGGGTCAAACAGTGGGTCTAAGCCTCTGACAGCATGACCTACATGTGCAAGACCAAATTGTAAGAAACCTAAATATTAGAATGATTCCTGCAACTGTGCAATAATGTGCTATTAGCCAAAGGACCCTGCTTGAACAAACCTCGATGGTAAACCGCGGTGTCTCCCATTGTTTCCCTGCAACACACATAAGGAAGATCTTGATCAGGTTAACTGAGAGTTGCCATACTATGAGTAGAATATGTAGTGAGTACAGCCAAATTCGATTGGTGTCACATGCATAACAATACAAAATTGTACCCATAGCAAATGCAAATCAAATTGCAGAACTGAACCAAACATTTAAATGGACAACAGACCAAATGAACCAAAATAGTTAACTGAGCACGACATTGCAGAATAGAAACATGTACTAGAAGATAAGATAGTTAACAAAACAAAGAATGCTTGAGAATAGTACTACGGAATGTAGCAATTGTTGGACCAAAGTGTTAACTGAACATTACATTTCAGAGGACCAAACTGTTAACTGAACATCAGATTGCATATTAACATTACAGAGGACAAATCACTAGAAGGCACTGGTGGTGGCCTTGAGAAAACATTACAAACTGTATTTTAAAGTAGACAACCGTGTGACGGTGTTGACGGTGGCCTCGAAGATGAGGTGCTCCTCCAAGATCTGGCGGTCGACACGCATGACAGCCATAGCAACCTCGTTCGCGTGTGCGGCCGCATGCTACTCAACTCCATGTTATACTCTATGTAAAATGGCTGTGGGCGGCGCTTAATTGGAGGAGGGGGCAGTGATTTCGGTGGAAGGTGTCGCTCCGTTGGTCGGGGCATGTGGGACAGGAAAGGAGGGTGGTGTGGGTGGGGTGTGTATTACCTGGCCATATCGACGAGGCCACACAGCAAGAAGAAGGGTCAGTGACGAGGAGACTGCGCAACAAGAAGAAGGGTCGCCGGCGAGGAGGCAGCGCTGCAAGAAGAAGGGTCGCCGGCAAGGAGGCGGCCCTGCAAGAAGAAGGGTAGTCAGCGAGGAGGCGGCGCTGCAAGAAGAAGGGTCGCCGGCAAGGAGGCGCTGCTGCCAGTAAGCAGCAGTGAAGTTTTGAACTTGGAAAGCAAGGAGGAATAGTGGGAATGTGGCTTTTCGTAGGAGGGAGGGGGCGGGTAGATAGATATCTCCATGGTGGCCAAAAACATTCGCTCTGTGCCGCGAGAAACTAGCGCGCAAGTGTGGTTCAAGCGCGCGGTGGACCATAAATGACGAATCTTCTCGCGTAAGCCAGACAAGACGGTGCGCCAAGATATTTTATATCGCATCCCACACAATTCTTTCTAGTAAAATGTTTGTGGTATACCTGATTTTTTCATTATGTTTTGAAAGACAAAATGGTGTTACGGTGGGAAAGGATGGTGTTTGAATTGCTAGAACAACTAGTACATGAGTTTCGTGTTTAAATTTGGAATTATTTCGGGTTCGTTTGGCATTTTTATGCATTAATTGAGTTTCTGGGCATTTAATGTGCATAATTCAAATTTGAACTACAAGCACATGCTCCAATGCACCAAAGTTTGCTGAAAAACACATGTGTGTCTTTGGGTGAATTTATAGGTTCCATGCAAGAAATGGGAATAAAATTCAAACATCTGGGTGTCGTGACTCGACCGGAATGATTGAGAAACTTGGTTTTTTGATTCCTGTAAATCCAAAACACGGCTGAAAATCATGAAACTTGGCATGGTATCATGACATGGCACCAACATGCTGAAGTAAATTTTTTGGCCGAATTGGGACAAGCTTTGGTGTAAGCTTCTTGTAAACCGGAGATTCCCTCAAGAAGGCTCTTGGATCCGAGAGGGAACGTGTCACCTCCGTGTGCAAAACGACATACGTACACTGCCTTCTCCCGCCTTAGTTTTTTTACATAGGCAGATTAGACCAAATAGAAGTATCGTGCTAAATTTTGGAATTATTTCGGGTTAGTTTGGCCTTTTTATACATTAATTGAGTTTCTGGGCATTTAATGTGCATAATTCGAATTTGAATTACAAGCACATGCTCCAGTGCACCAAAGTTGTTTGAAAAATCACATGTGTGTCCTTGGGTGAATTTGTAGGTCCCATACAAGAGATGGGAGTGAAATTCAAACATCTGGGAGTCGTGGCTCAGCCTGAAAGATTGAGAAACTTGGTTTTTTAATTCCTGTAAATCCAAAACATGCCTGAAAATAATGAAACTTGGCATGGTGTCATGACATGGCACCAACATGTTGCAGTAATTTTTTTTGGCCGAATTGGGACAAGCTTTGGTGCAAGCTTCTTACAAACCGGACCTTCCCTCAAGAAGGCTCGTCATTCTGAGAGGGAACTATCACCTTCGTGTGTGAAACGACATATGTACACTGACTTCTCCCGCCTTAATTTTTTTACACTGACAGATTAGACAAAATAGAAGTACCGTGCTAAATTTTGGAATTATTCCGGGTTCATTTGGCCTTTTTATACATTAATTGAGTTCCTACACATTTAATGTGCGTACTTCAAATTTGAACTACAAGAACATGCCATGGTGCACCAAAGTTGTTTGAAAAATCACAAGTGTGTCCTTGGGTGAATTTCTAGGTCCCATGCAAGAGATGGGAGTGAAATTCAGACATCTGGGCGTCGTGGCTCGACCGGAAAGATGGAGAAACTTGGTTTTTTAATTCATGTAAATCCAAAACTCGCCTGAAAATCATGAAACTTGGCATGGTGTCATGACATGGCACCAACATGCTGTGGTAATTTTTTCGGCCGAATTGGGACAAGCTTTGGTGTAAGTTTCTTGCAAACCAGAGCTTCCCTCAAGAAGCCTCATCGTTCCGAGAGGGAACCTGCCACCTTCGTGTGTGAAACGACATACGCACACTGCCTTCTCCCGCCTTAGTTTTTTTACATAGGAATATTAGACCAAATAGAAGTACGTGCTAAATTTGGGAATTATTCCGGGTTCATTTGGCCATTTTTATACATAATTAAGTTTCTACGCATTTAATGTGCATAATTAAAATTTGAACTACAAGCACATGCTTCAGTGCACCAAAGTTGTTTGAAAAATCACATGTGTGTCCTTGGGTGAATGTCTAGGTCCCATGCAAGGGATGGGAGTGAAATTCAAACATCTGGGCATCGTGGCTCGGCCGGTAAGATTGAGAAACTTGGTTTTTTTAATTCCTGTAAATCCAAAACACGCATGAAAATCATGAAACTTCACATGGCACCAACATGCTGCGGTAATTTTTTTGGCCGAATTGTGACAAGCTTTGGTGTAAGTTTCTTGCAAACCAAAGCTTCCCTCAAGAAGGCTCGTCGTTCCGAGAGGGAACGTGTCACCTCCATGTGCTAAACGACATACGTACACTGCCTTCTCCCACCTTAGTTTTTTTACATAGGCAGATTAGACCAAATAGAAGTATCGTGCTAAAATTTGGAATTATTCTGGGTTCGTTTGGCATTTTTTATACATTAATTGAGTTTCTATGCATTTAATGTGCATACTTAAAATTTGAACTACAAGCACATGCTTCAGTGCACCAAAGTTGTTTGAAAAATCACATGTGTGTCCTTGGGTGAATGTCTAGGTCCCATGCAAGAGATAGGAGTGAAATTCAAACATCTGGGCATCGTGGCTCGGCCGGAAAGATTGAGAAACTTGGTTTTTTTATTCCGGTAAATCCAAAACACGCCTGAAAATCATGAAACTTGGCATGGTGTCATGACATGGCACCAACATGCTGTGGTAATTTTTCTGGCCGAATTGGGACAAGCTTTGGTGTAAACTTCTTGCAAACCGGAGCTTCCCTCAAGAAGGCTCGTGGTTCCGAGAGGGAACGTGTCACCTCCGTGTGCGAAACGGCATACGTACACTGCCTTCTCTCGCCTTAATTTTTTTACGCTTGCTGATTATACCAAATAAAAGTACCTTGCTAAATGTTGGAATTATTTCGGGTTCGTTTGGCCTTTTTATACATTAATTGAGTTTCTGGGCATTTAATGTGCATAATTCAAATTTGAACTACAAGCACATGCTCCAGTGCACCAAAGTTGTTTGAAAAATCACATGTGTGTCCTTGGATGAATTTCTAGGTCCCATGCAAGAGATGGGAGTGAAATTCAAAAATCTGGGCATCGTGGCTTGGCCTGAAAGATTGAGAAACTTGGTTTTTTAATTCTTGTAAATCCAAAACACGCCTGAAAATCATGAAACTTGGCATGGTGTCAAGACATGGCACCAACATGCTGCAGTAATTTTTTGGCCGAATTGGGACAAGCTTTGGTGCAAGCTTCTTGCAAACCAGAGCTTCCCTCAAGAAGGCTCGTCGTTCCGACAGGGAACTGTCACCTCATTGTGTGAAATGACATACGTACACTGCCTTGTCCCACCTTAATTTTTTTACACTCGCAGATTAGACGAAATAGAAGTACCGTGCTAAATTTTGGAATTATTCCGGGTTCGTTTGGCCTTTTTTATACATTAATTGAGCTTCTACACATTTAATGTGTGTACTTCAAATTTGAACTACAAGCACATGCCCCAGTGCACCAAAGTTGTTTGAAAAATAACATGTGTGTCCTTGGGTGAATTTCTAGGTCCCATGCAAGAGATGGGAGTGAAATTCAAACATCTGGGTGTCGTGGCTCGGCCGGAAAGATTGAGAAACTTGGTTTTTTAATTCCTGCTATTCCAAAACACGCCTGCAAATAATGAAACTTGGCATGGTGTCATGACATGGCACCAACATGTTGTGCTAATTTTTCTATCTGATTTGTGAAGGCGCACACATTAACAATCTACAAAGTCATTTTGGAACAAGTGTTGTCACGTTACAAATCCGAAACACAAGTACTATTGAAACCGTGGGTGTTCTACTTACTAATTACGTGCGGCCACGGGTCCCCTTTTTTATTGGCTAGGATGTGCCATGCAGGGTAGCTATTTGAGTACGGGAGGCGTGCGATCAGACCCCTGCGCGTGCTCATAGGGAGGAGAGCCCTTTGACCGCTACCCGCCGGGCACCTCCCTCCCAACGCCTCCATTGATGGCGCCCGAGCACCTGTTCTACGGCACGGCTATATGTCTCAGTAGACTAAGATTTAAGAGAGAAAAATGAAAATCTGAAAAACAAAGTTTTGCATGGATCTTGATGTAAGATCTGACGAACCTATATAGCATCGACTGCAACTTATAGCAAGCATGATGAATATATGGATGATGATAGTGGATAATAATTGTCTCACATATTTAGAAACATAATTAAAAAAAGCTACATGCGGCAACACCCGAAATACACAAGGGCAAAAGAAGAAGGAAGACAACGATCTGGCTCGATGATCTCTACTTTCTTGATGCGTTGCTGCAGGCCACGGGAACTAGTCTCCGCAGCGAGCGGCGACGAGGTCTTTCTTGTCCTCAAGATGCTGCTTGAGAGCATCCACGGATTCCTCCACCAGCCTTTTGCGCTCGATGCACAGCATAGCATTCTTGTCCATAAGTTTCGCGATGATGAAGTTGGTCCTCTTCAACAAGGCAGTGGTCTACTCCTGCTGCTCCGCACTTCCGACGATCTTCGCCCTCAGCAGGTCACGCTCGGCCCGGAGCTTCGCATTGCTCTCATTTAGTTGTCGGATGACATCGGTAGACTGTTCAAATGAGGCTTTCAGGTCATCCTACAACCTTGCCCACCTGAAGATTTGATCCATCTGCCTAAGGACAAGGGCACACATGCACCTGTAAGAGTCCTTGCCTGCCCGCGAGACATTTTCCCATGCCGCCACCGTGCGGGAGGACATATCTGCCGCATTCGCGGCACAGCGGGACATCTCTTCTGACCCTTCTTCATGCAAGTTGATCTTGTTTGGTTTTAATGAACACTTGAGATGCCTCCTCAACACTTGCCATCTTTGCAGCTTTGTCAGCCTTTGCTTTCTCTCTCTTTTCTTGTGCCTGCACACTTGTAGGTTGTTCTTCATTCATGACAACAGTGTTGTCCTCAAAATCTGGTCTCAAGGGTAGATGCTCCTTGTCCAAAAGATATGTGCATGTTCCCATCTTGGAGTTGATGAGCACCTGAATATGTGGAGCATACCCACAAGATCTCTTCTGATTTGCATCTGTCCTCTTGATTGTTTCCACAATCAGGCTCATGACTTTAAACTTTTGGGCACATCAAACAGTTGCAGCTAGTTGATAGAATGGCCTCTGATCATCTTGTGATCTCCAGATTTTGGCAACAAAGTATGCCTCAGAGTGGTGTTGATGGTGGCCAATCCAGACAACAAATAGTGAACAGACCCAAGCTTATGAGTTTCCAATGCTTTGTTTGGAATCTGCTTATACATGTTGGCCATAGAGTTGTTGTATTTCTTCTTCTTGGCATAGACATCCAAGTCATCTTCATGTTCTTTGGGGGGCATTGGTCAATTTAGCCCACCCATTAATAGTTGATTGGTACCTTGTACCTTCAGACGTCCAAACAATTCTACCATCTGGATAGAAATGCGCTGTAGAATAGAATTGTATAATGAGCTCATCATTCCACTTGGTAAGCTTTTGTCCCATAAAGTCATCTACTCCACAAGATTAGAAACTTTCATGGACTCCTGGAAAATTGTAACACCCCAAAAATTTGACCTTGTTTTATTAATTAAAATTTTGCCAGGAAATTAAAACTTTTATTTTCTGGGCTCCCTTTTTATTTTTGAACCTTTTTCTCCCTTGTTATTACGGAGTTTTTCCCCAAAGTGAAAACTTTTCAAACATGTTTTTGGACTTGTTTAACCTCTCAAGAAAAACTTTTCTTTTATTAGTAGAACTAATTACATAATTAATTTGCTTAATCTTTATTTCCTTGAAAAATGGTTTTCCAAGGTTATATGGCCATATTTGAACTACAACCATTTGATAAATTCATTTAAAAATCCCACAAAAATTTGGAGATTTCATGTGATGTTTTTAAATCTCTTTTATGCAAAAATATCTTTTATTCTTGTAATATTTTGAGCTCTGCATCAATTTTCCTTCTCTGGTCCAGAGTGCAATTTTGCACTACAACTCATTTAAATATTTCTTTCTAGCCTTCACCAAAATTATGGGATGTTGGTAGTAGCTTATGATTCAACATTATGCAAAAACCTAGTGTTGTTCTTTGAAAATTTTGAGTGAATCAACCTCTTTTCCATTCTGGTCCAGCCCTGTGATTTCTACTACAACCATATTTTTGCTTGCTCTTTGGCTCTTGATTCCTTTTCCTACTTGTAGTCCTCCTTGCAAAACCCCTAAGTCCAGGAGCATGCACCCTTTGGATCATTTTTGGTTCATGAAATGATGCCATTCATTTTTTGTCCAGAAGTGAAGTTTTGCAGAACTTGCACTAGCAAGTTTCTTCTTTTGGCAAACTAACCTCACCACTTTCTTAATCATCCAATGAGACCACCATCTGGAGATTTTGGCCCCTCCAAGAAATGCCTAAGCGCCCTTGGCATTTTGTCAAACACCTTATGGGCATGATCTGTTTTGACATGAGTTTTAGTTTACACTGTGAACTTGCACCTCTGATCAAACAAGCATGTCCACTAGACTCCCAGTTACTCCTAACCTAGATCTGCTAAATGCCAGCCTCACCCAAGCTCTGTAGCATGCTCTGGCATTACGTCGAGCACGTCCCGTGCACGCCCGGAGCACGAGCAGCGCACGCGTTTTGCACGTGCTCGTGCCCGAGCCAGCGCGCCCCTGGATAAGCTTCCCCGAGCTCATCCGGATCCTCTCCCTCTCGCCGCGTCACGCCAAAGGCCCCGACAGCCCCCTGGCGCCCTACGGCGCCGCCACAAGAGCTCTCTTGGCGGCACGCCCGCGGCCGCACCCGCTCCTGCCACGGTCGGCACCGCCCAAACCACCACAGCATGCCAGCTCGCCTCTTTCGATAGTGTAGCATTCGTCGGTAGCTCCTGGAGCCGACCAGCCAGCGCCACGTCGCCCTGTAGCACAGTAGGGTGGTTCGCCGGCGAACTTATCCCCGGCTGTCGCGAACCGACATGGCCACGCTATAAAAAGGGACCCCGAGCCCCTCTGAGCACGCACGCAACCTCAGTCCACTCCTCCAGTTCCCCCATGGCAGCCAATCGACCCGAGGAGGTCGTCTTCTTCCTCTCCGGCAACTCCTGCTGCCGCCACTGCCCCGGCCGTTCCGGCACCACCAAGGCCTCCCCCTCTCCGTTCTCTTCACCAAGAACTTCCCCTTCCTCCCACGAACCCAACCCCCTGCTTGATTTTGATCGGGAGCCACCGCAGCCCCAAATTCACTATCCACCCGAAGCCTCCTCCGCCGCGAAGCTCGCCGCCGGCAGCTCCCTCCGTCCCCACCAGCCTGGCGACCACCGGGAGGACCGCACTGGAGTGGCGGATCCATCCCCACCCTCGGGGCCCCGCGAGGAGCCGCCAGCCGCCGCCGACGATCGCCGGAGCCCCGCCTCCACTCGGAACAGAGGAAGAAGAGGGAGGGAGGAATAGTCAAACCTGACTAGTGGGCCACCTGGACCCACTATCAGTGACACACCGCGACATCCACGTGTTTTAAGTGAAGACGTAATCCAGCCCAGTACGTTTTCCCCGCTTCGAAAACGTATTCCCCTCTGAAACATTTTCCTTTCTGTTTTTATTTAAATAACAGATTTTGACCACAACTTTGACTATCTATAACTCTTTAAATATAACTCCAAATGAATTGATTCTTTTTTCCTACATCTCTCAAATTCTGTCTAGTTTATTTTAAAATTTATTTGAAAAATTTTCCAAACAACTTTTTTGTACTGTTTTTGAAATATGTGTTATTTGCATATTTTTGAAAATAGGATTTTTGAAGAGAAGAAAACTTTCAAAAGTTTTGGAGAGCACCTCACCCCTCCACAACTTGAAGGCAAGCATCTTGAACCCTGGCATAATATTTTTGATGTGTTGGTTGACACGTCTATAACACCACCTCATTTCGGAGAACTCGTTATTTTATGTGGTGATATGATCATTTGCATGGATGCATATTGGTGATTTCCTTGCTGTTGGGAATGAATATACTTGTGATGGTAATCACCCTCATGTGCCTTGCATGCATGCCGGAAAGGAATCCGGGAAAGCTTCTGCCTTGGGTAGGAGTGAGCTTGTCGCCGGTCCCCGTCGGGACGGTTATGTCCGGTATGGCATAGTAAGGTATAATGGGTGGTGATTTCGTCGGTTGGAATATATTTGATATACATGTCATGCAGGGAACTCATAAGCCTCCTGAGTCGGCCATAGATCGAGTCTTGTTCCGGTAACCCCCATACTTGTTTCGTACTGCCACTGGTCCCTACCGTAGGTGGGGTATGGTTTAGTAAGTTGTTAACCCTTGTCTTGGCACACACCGTACAGAGAGGCCATGGTGGAAGATATCGGTTGTAGCCGGTAGGCATGCCACCTGGTCTGGGGGCATGGGTGTATCCGGTTGGGACCGAGAGGGGGGCACCCCTTAGAGCGCATGATAGAAATTTGATCCCATGCTACGCGAGGTTGTAGCCTCCCCACTTAGAGTTCTGCTGAACAGGTGTCATGGGTGATTCCAGACACGAGTAAAAGCTGGTGTGTGCAAGTCAGGTGTGTTTCAATTAAAAGACCGTAGACGGAATTAGTCCGATGGACTAAAGGAATCCGTTACTCGTGGGTAAAGAGTACACCCTCTGCAGAGATATTAAACCTATTCGAATAGCCGTGTCCATGGTTAATGATTACAGTCTGGGATGGGTCAAGTGTCGGTCTTAGTGTCGGTCTTCGGAGGAGAAACTACTAAACCCGATTATTGATTATGACTTGTGATATATGATGGTTATGATTATTATCATTTTGGACTAACCATTTGCATTGTTTGAAATAATGAATATCCCTGGGACGGTACCACCTCCTGGATATTCACTATGATTATAAGCCCTTTATGTGGCGTCGCTCAGACGCCCGACTGTGGCATGTTTGTTATTTCATTTTCTCATAAGCCCTTTAAGTGGCGTCGCTCAGACGCCCGACTGTGGCATGCTTATTATTTCATTTTCTCATAAGCCCTTTATGTGGCGTCGTTCAGACGCCCGACTGTGGCATGCTTATTATTTTATTTACTTTATAAGCCCCTTATGTGGTGTCGCTAAGACGCCCGACTGAGGCATGCTCACTTTCACTATCCTTTCGAGACGTCGCTTCAGACATCCGATCGGTGCATTTTATTTCTATTCTGTCATTGCATATTCCGGTTGCATATAAATAACCTGCTTGCATGCATCAAGATTTTATTTATGGCTGACGATGTGATCATAGAATATTTCAGTACATGTTGATCAATTACATTATACCTGTGTTCTTAATGTTTGCAAGTACATTCGAAGTACTCACTGGCTTGTCCCTGGCTATTGTCTTGGCCAGATTGCTTGCTTGGAGAGGAGCGTGGTGATGGCAGCCTCGGAACCTAAGCAACGGTGATAGCAGCCTCACGAAGATAGGAGTTAACCTGGTCAGCTGTTCCTGTGGGAAATGGAGTCCCATAGATGGTGGTGATCCACAAACCGCTTCCGCACTCAACCACTAGAAACCATTTGATGTACTCATAGGCCACAATGGTCTTGTACTACATATTTTGTACTCTTGCTTGGAATTTCTGTATCAAGTTGGTGCCTCATCAGCTAACAGTAATCTTGGGACTGGTGAGCACAAGGGCCATTTTCTAGAAATTATACCCCGGAAAACCGGTCGCGACAAACTTGGTATCAGAGCCAGGCTGACCATTGGCTAATCCTATCTTAGCCAGGTCAATAAACTTAGGTAAACCAATCCACCAGACCTCAGCCAAACCCCGGTCGAGCTTCCCTTGCAAGATAGCCACACAGTGGCCCGACACCTTTTTGGCAGTCGGTGCCCAACCTATCAACCCAACCTGTCGCTCATGCACCAGTGACCGAATCCTGAATAGTCTTTTCGCAAGCATGCGAAGGAAGACTCCGTCCCCTTTTCTATAAAAAGGCACGCTAGCCTCAACCCACTCCAGCTAATCCCGACAGTGAGACCCGAAGAGAAGCCTCGACATCCACAAGGCACGCCCGCTTGGATTTGAACGAGGTAGACTAATTTACTCGATTAGTACCGAGCCTTAGTACGGCCACGCCCTGTATTTGTGTGTCGCCATGATTGAATGCTGTTTGCTTGAGCGCCTCGATTTTTTTTACCATGCTTGTGTACATCGGTGAACAGTTGCATTTTACTTCGAGCGTACCAAAAACCAACCCCGGCCACACAAAGTTTGTGCAATGAGTAAGCTGTTTGGTTCCAACTATCAGGGAAGATTTTTTTCAAAAAAAACAACCCTTATCAAATCTCGAGGACGAGATTTTTCTTAAGGGGGGTAGTGTTGTAACACCCCAAAAATTTGACCTTGTTTTATTAATTAAAATTTTGCCAGGAAATTAAAACTTTTATTTTCTGGGCTCCCTTTTTATTTTTGAACCTTTTTCTCCCTTGTTATTATGGAGTTTTTCCCCAAAGTGAAAACTTTTCAAATATGTTTTTGGACTTGTTTAACCTCTCAAGAAAAACTTTTCTTTTATTAGTAGAACTAATTAGATAATTAATTTGCTTAATCTTTATTTCCTTGAAAAATGGTTTTCCAAGGTTATATGGCCATATTTGAACTACAACCATTTGATAAATTCATTCAAAAATCCCACAAAAATTTGGAGATGTCATGTGATGTTTTTAAATCTCTTTTATGCAAAAATATCTTTTATTCTTGTAATATTTTGAGCTCTGCATCAATTTTCCTTCTCTGGTCCAGAGTGCAATTTTGCACTAAAACTCATTTAAATATTTCTTTCTAGCCTTCACCAAAATTATGGGATGTTGGTAGTAGCTTATGATTCAACATTATGCAAAAACCTAGTGTTGTTCTTTGAAAATTTTGAGTGAATCAACCTCTTTTCCATTCTGGTCCAGCCCTGTGATTTCTACTGCAACCATATTTTTGCTTGCTCTCTGGCTCTTGATTCCTTTTCCTACTTGTAGTCCTCCCTGCAAAACCCCTAAGTCCAGGAGCATGCACCCTTTGGATCATTTTTGGTTCATGAAATGATGCCATTCATTTTCTGTCCAGAAGTGAAGTTTTGCAAAACTTGCACTAGCAAGTTTCTTCTTTTGGTAAACTAACCTCACCACTTTCTTAATCATCCAATGAGACCACCATCTGGAGATTTTGGCCCCTCCAAGAAATGCCTAAGCACCCTTGGCATTTTGTCAAACACCTTATGGGCATGATCTATTTTGACATGAGTTTTAGTTTACACTGTGAACTTGCACCTCTGATCAAACAAGCATGTCCACTAGACTCCCAGTTACTCCTAACCTAGATCTGCTAAATGCCAGCCTCACCCAAGCTCTGTAGCATGCTCTGGCATTACGTCGAGCACGTCCAGTGCATGCCCGGAGCGCGAGGAGCGCACGCGTTTTGCACGTGCTCGTGCCCGAGCCAGCGCGCCCCTGGATAAGCTTCCCCGAGCTCATCCAGATCCTCTCCCTCTCGCCGCATCACGCCAAAGGCCCCGACAGCCCCCTAGCGCCCTACGGCGCCGCCACAAGAGCTCTCTTGGCGGCACGCCCGCGTCCGCACCCGCTCCTGCCACGGTCGGCACCGCCCAAACCACCATAGCATGCCAGCTCGCCTCTTTCGACAGTGTAGCATTCGTCGGTAGCTCCTGGAGCCGACCAGCCACCGCCACGTCGCCCTGCAGCACAGTAGGGTGGTTCACCGGCGAACTTATCCCCGGCTGCCGCGAACCGACATGGACACACTATAAAAAGGGACCCCGAGCCCCTCTGAGCACGCACGCAACCTCAGTCCACTCCTCCAGTTCCCCCATGGCAGCCAATCGACCTGAGGAGGTCGTCTTCTTCCTCTCCGGCAACTCCTGCTGCCGCCACTGCCCCGGCCGTTCCGGCGCCACCAAGGCCTCCCCCTCTCCGTTCTCTTCACCAAGAACTTCCCCTTCCTCCCACGAACCCAACCCCCTGCTCGATTTTGATCGGGAGCCACCGCAGCCCCAAATTCACTATCCACCCGAAGCCTCCTCCGCCGCGAAGCTCGCCGCCGGCAGCTCCCTCCGTCCCCACCGGCCTGGCGACCACCGGGAGGACCGCACTGGAGTGGCGGATCCATCCCCACCCTCGGGGCCCCGCGAGGAGCCGCCAGCCGCCGACGACGATCGCCGGAGCCCCGCCTCCACTCGGAACAGAGGAAGAAGAGGGAGGGAGGAATAATCAAACCTGACTAGTGGGCCCCCTGGACCCACTATCAGTGACACACCGCGACATCCACGTGTTTTAAGTGAAGACGTAATCCAGCCCAGTACGTTTTCCCCGCTTCGAAAACGTATTCCCCTCTGAAACATTTTCCTTTCTGTTTTTATTTAAATAACAGATTTTGACCACAACTTTGACTATCTATAACTCTTTAAATATAACTCCAAATGAATTGATTCTTTTTTCCTACATCTCTCAAATTCTGTCTAGTTTATTTTAAAATTTATTTGAAAAATTTTCCAAACAACTTTTTTGTACTGTTTTTGAAATATGTGTTATTTGCATATTTTTGAAAATAGGATTTTTGAAGAGAAGAAAACTTTCAAAAGTTTTGGAGAGCACCTCACCCCTCCACAACTTGAAGGCAAGCATCTTGAACCCTGGCATAATATTTTTGATGTGTTGGTTGACACGTCTATAACACCACCTCATTTCGGAGAACTCGTTATTTTATGTGGTGATATGATCATTTGCATGGATGCATATTGGTGATTTCCTTGCTGTTGGGAATGAATATACTTGTGATGGTAATCACCCTCATGTGCCTTGCATGCATGCCGGAAAGGAATCCGGGAAAGCTTCTGCCTTGGGTAGGAGTGAGCTTGTCGCCGGTCCCCGTCGGGACGGTTATGTCCGGTATGGCATAGTAAGGTATAATGGGTGGTGATTTCGTCGGTTGGAATATATTTGATATACATGTCATGCAGGGAACTCATAAGCCTCCTGAGTCGGCCATAGATCGAGTCTTGTTCCGGTAACCCCCATACTTGTTTCGTACTGCCACTGGTCCCTACCGTAGGTGGGGTATGGTTTAGTAAGTTGTTAACCCTTGTCTTGGCACACACCGTACAGAGAGGCCATGGTGGAAGATATCGGTTGTAGCCGGTAGGCATGCCACCTGGTCTGGGGGCATGGGTGTATCCGGTTGGGACCGAGAGGGGGGCACCCCTTAGAGCGCATGATAGAAATTTGATCCCATGCTACGCGAGGTTGTAGCCTCCCCACTTAGAGTTCTGCTGAACAGGTGTCATGGGTGATTCCAGACACGAGTAAAAGCTGGTGTGTGCAAGTCAGGTGTGTTTCAATTAAAAGACCGTAGACGGAATTAGTCCGATGGACTAAAGGAATCCGTTACTCGTGGGTAAAGAGTACACCCTCTGCAGAGATATTAAACCTATTCGAATAGCCGTGTCCATGGTTAATGATTACAGTCTGGGATGGGTCAAGTGTCGGTCTTAGTGTCGGTCTTCGGAGGAGAAACTACTAAACCCGATTATTGATTATGACTTGTGATATATGATGGTTATGATTATTATCATTTTGGACTAACCATTTGCATTGTTTGAAATAATGAATATCCCTGGGACGGTACCACCTCCTGGATATTCACTATGATTATAAGCCCTTTATGTGGCGTCGCTCAGACGCCCGACTGTGGCATGTTTGTTATTTCATTTTCTCATAAGCCCTTTAAGTGGCGTCGCTCAGACGCCCGACTGTGGCATGCTTATTATTTCATTTTCTCATAAGCCCTTTATGTGGCGTCGTTCAGACGCCCGACTGTGGCATGCTTATTATTTTATTTACTTTATAAGCCCCTTATGTGGTGTCGCTAAGACGCCCGACTGAGGCATGCTCACTTTCACTATCCTTTCGAGACGTCGCTTCAGACATCCGATCGGTGCATTTTATTTCTATTCTGTCATTGCATATTCCGGTTGCATATAAATAACCTGCTTGCATGCATCAAGATTTTATTTATGGCTGACGATGTGATCATAGAATATTTCAGTACATGTTGATCAATTACATTATACCTGTGTTCTTAATGTTTGCAAGTACATTCGAAGTACTCACTGGCTTGTCCCTGGCTATTGTCTTGGCCAGATTGCTTGCTTGGAGAGGAGCGTGGTGATGGCAGCCTCGGAACCTAAGCAACGGTGATAGCAGCCTCACGAAGATAGGAGTTAACCTGGTCAGCTGTTCCTGTGGGAAATGGAGTCCCATAGATGGTGGTGATCCACAAACCGCTTCCGCACTCAACCACTAGAAACCATTTGATGTACTCATAGGCCACAATGGTCTTGTACTACATATTTTGTACTCTTGCTTGGAATTTCTGTATCAAGTTGGTGCCTCATCAGCTAACAGTAATCTTGGGACTGGTGAGCACAAGGGCCATTTTCTAGAAATTATACCCCGGAAAACCGGTCGCGACAAACTTGGTATCAGAGCCAGGCTGACCATTGGCTAATCCTATCTTAGCCAGGTCAATAAACTTAGGTAAACCAATCCACCAGACCTCAGCCAAACCCCGGTCGAGCTTCCCTTGCAAGATAGCCACACAGTGGCCCGACACCTTTTTGGCAGTCGGTGCCCAACCTATCAACCCAACCTGTCGCTCATGCACCAGTGACCGAATCCTGAATAGTCTTTTCGCAAGCATGCGAAGGAAGACTCCGTCCCCTTTTCTATAAAAAGGCACGCTAGCCTCAACCCACTCCAGCTAATCCCGACAGTGAGACCCGAAGAGAAGCCTCGACATCCACAAGGCACGCCCGCTTGGATTTGAACGAGGTAGACTAATTTACTCGATTAGTACCGAGCCTTAGTACGGCCACGCCCTGTATTTGTGTGTCGCCATGATTGAATGCTGTTTGCTTGAGCGCCTCGATTTTTTTTACCATGCTTGTGTACATCGGTGAACAGTTGCATTTTACTTCGAGCGTACCAAAAACCAACCCCGGCCACACAAAGTTTGTGCAATGAGTAAGCTGTTTGGTTCCAACTATCAGGGAAGATTTTTTTCAAAAAAAACAACCCTTATCAAATCTCGAGGACGAGATTTTTCTTAAGGGGGGTAGTGTTGTAACACCCCAAAAATTTGACCTTGTTTTATTAATTAAAATTTTGCCAGGAAATTAAAACTTTTATTTTCTGGGCTCCCTTTTTATTTTTGAACCTTTTTCTCCCTTGTTATTATGGAGTTTTTCCCCAAAGTGAAAACTTTTCAAATATGTTTTTGGACTTGTTTAACCTCTCAAGAAAAACTTTTCTTTTATTAGTAGAACTAATTAGATAATTAATTTGCTTAATCTTTATTTCCTTGAAAAATGGTTTTCCAAGGTTATATGGCCATATTTGAACTACAACCATTTGATAAATTCATTCAAAAATCCCACAAAAATTTGGAGATGTCATGTGATGTTTTTAAATCTCTTTTATGCAAAAATATCTTTTATTCTTGTAATATTTTGAGCTCTGCATCAATTTTCCTTCTCTGGTCCAGAGTGCAATTTTGCACTAAAACTCATTTAAATATTTCTTTCTAGCCTTCACCAAAATTATGGGATGTTGGTAGTAGCTTATGATTCAACATTATGCAAAAACCTAGTGTTGTTCTTTGAAAATTTTGAGTGAATCAACCTCTTTTCCATTCTGGTCCAGCCCTGTGATTTCTACTGCAACCATATTTTTGCTTGCTCTCTGGCTCTTGATTCCTTTTCCTACTTGTAGTCCTCCCTGCAAAACCCCTAAGTCCAGGAGCATGCACCCTTTGGATCATTTTTGGTTCATGAAATGATGCCATTCATTTTCTGTCCAGAAGTGAAGTTTTGCAAAACTTGCACTAGCAAGTTTCTTCTTTTGGTAAACTAACCTCACCACTTTCTTAATCATCCAATGAGACCACCATCTGGAGATTTTGGCCCCTCCAAGAAATGCCTAAGCACCCTTGGCATTTTGTCAAACACCTTATGGGCATGATCTATTTTGACATGAGTTTTAGTTTACACTGTGAACTTGCACCTCTGATCAAACAAGCATGTCCACTAGACTCCCAGTTACTCCTAACCTAGATCTGCTAAATGCCAGCCTCACCCAAGCTCTGTAGCATGCTCTGGCATTACGTCGAGCACGTCCAGTGCATGCCCGGAGCGCGAGGAGCGCACGCGTTTTGCACGTGCTCGTGCCCGAGCCAGCGCGCCCCTGGATAAGCTTCCCCGAGCTCATCCAGATCCTCTCCCTCTCGCCGCATCACGCCAAAGGCCCCGACAGCCCCCTAGCGCCCTACGGCGCCGCCACAAGAGCTCTCTTGGCGGCACGCCCGCGTCCGCACCCGCTCCTGCCACGGTCGGCACCGCCCAAACCACCATAGCATGCCAGCTCGCCTCTTTCGACAGTGTAGCATTCGTCGGTAGCTCCTGGAGCCGACCAGCCACCGCCACGTCGCCCTGCAGCACAGTAGGGTGGTTCACCGGCGAACTTATCCCCGGCTGCCGCGAACCGACATGGACACACTATAAAAAGGGACCCCGAGCCCCTCTGAGCACGCACGCAACCTCAGTCCACTCCTCCAGTTCCCCCATGGCAGCCAATCGACCTGAGGAGGTCGTCTTCTTCCTCTCCGGCAACTCCTGCTGCCGCCACTGCCCCGGCCGTTCCGGCGCCACCAAGGCCTCCCCCTCTCCGTTCTCTTCACCAAGAACTTCCCCTTCCTCCCACGAACCCAACCCCCTGCTCGATTTTGATCGGGAGCCACCGCAGCCCCAAATTCACTATCCACCCGAAGCCTCCTCCGCCGCGAAGCTCGCCGCCGGCAGCTCCCTCCGTCCCCACCGGCCTGGCGACCACCGGGAGGACCGCACTGGAGTGGCGGATCCATCCCCACCCTCGGGGCCCCGCGAGGAGCCGCCAGCCGCCGACGACGATCGCCGGAGCCCCGCCTCCACTCGGAACAGAGGAAGAAGAGGGAGGGAGGAATAATCAAACCTGACTAGTGGGCCCCCTGGACCCACTATCAGTGACACACCGCGACATCCACGTGTTTTAAGTGAAGACGTAATCCAGCCCAGTACGTTTTCCCCGCTTCGAAAACGTATTCCCCTCTGAAACGTTTTCCTTTCTGTTTTTATTTAAATAACAGATTTTGACCACAACTTTGACTATCTATAACTCTTTATATATAACTCCAAATGAATTGATTCTTTTTCCTACATCTCTCAAATTTTGTCTAGTTTATTTTAAGATTTATTTGAAATTTTTTCCAAACAACTTTTTTGTACTGTTTTTGAAATATGTGTTATTTGCATATTTTTGAAAATAGGATTTTTGAAGAGAAGAAAACTTTCAAAAGTTTTGGAGAGCACCTCACCCCTCCACAACTTGAAGGCAAGCATCTTGAACCCTGGCATAATATTTTTGATGTGTTAGTTGACACGTCTATAACACCACCTCATTTCGAAGAACTCGTTATTTTATGTGGTGATATGATCATTTGCATGGATGCATATTGGTGATTTCCTTGCTGTTGGGAATGAATATACTTGTGATGGTAATCACCCTCATGTGCCTTGCATGCATGCCGGAAAGGAATCCGGGAAAGCCTCTGCCTTGGGTAGGAGTGAGCTTGTCGCCGGTCCCCGTCGGGACGGTTATGTTCGGTATGGCATAGTAAGGTATAATGGGTGGTGATTTCGTCGGTTGGAATATATTTGATATACATGTCATGCAGGGAACTCATAAGCCTCCTGAGTCGGCCATAGATCGAGTCTTGTTCCGGTAACCCCCATACTTGTTTCGTACTGCCACCGGTCCCTACCGAAGGTGGGGTATGGTTTAGTAAGTTGTTAACCCTTGTCTTGGCACACACCGTACAGAGAGGCCATGGTGGAAGATATCGGTTGTAGCCGGTAGGCATGCCACCCGGTCTGGGGGCATGGGTGTATCCTGTTGGGACCGAGAGGGGGGCACCCCTTAGAGCGCGCGATAGAAATTTGATCCCATGCTACGCGAGGTTGTAGCCTCCCCACTTAGAGTTTTGCTTAACATGTGTCATGGGTGATTCCAGACACGAGTAAAAGCTGGTGTGTGCAAGTCAGGTGTGTTTCAATTAAAAGACCGTAGACGGAATTAGTCCAATGGACTAAAGGAATCCGTTACTCGTGGGTAAAGAGTACACCCTCTGTAGAGATATTAAACCTATTCGAATAGCCGTGTCCATGGTTAAGGATTACAGTCTGGGATGGGTCAAGTGCCAGTCTTAGTGTCGGTCTTCGGAGGAGAAACTACTAAACCCGATTATTGATTATGACTTGTGATATATGATGGTTATGATTATTATCATTTTGGACTAACCGTTTGCATTGTTTGAAATAATGAATATCCCTGGGATGGTACCACCTCCTGGATATTCACTATGATTATAAGCCCTTTATGTGGCATCGCTCAGACGCCCGACTATGGCATGTTTGTTATTTCATTTTCTCATAAGCCCTTTAAGTGGCGTCGCTCAGACGCCCGACTGTGGCATGCTTATTATTTCATTTTCTCATAAGCCCTTTATGTGGCGTCGCTCAGACGCCCGACTGTGGCATGCTTATTATTTTATTTACTTTATAAGCCCCTTACGTGGTGTCGCTAAGACGCCCGACTGAGGCATGCTCACTTTTACTATCCTTTTGAGACGTCGCTTCAGACATCCGATCGGTGCATTTTATTTCTATTCTGTCATTGCATATTCCGGATGCATATAAATAACCTGCTTGCATGCATCAAGATTTTATTTATGGCTGATGATGTGATCATAGAATATTTCAGTACATGTTAATCAATTACATTATACCTGTGTTCTTAATGTTTGCGAGTACATTCAAAGTACTCACTGGCTTGTCCCTGGCTATTGTCTTGGCCAGATTGCTTGCTTGGAGAGGCGCGTGGTGATGGCAGCCTCGGAACCTAAGCAACGGTGATAGCAGCCTCACGAAGATAGGAATTAACCTGGTCAGCTGTTCCTGTGGGAAATGGAGTCCCATAGATGGTGGTGATCCACAAACCGCTTCCGCCCTCAACCACTAGAAACCATTTGATGTACTCATAGGCCACAATGGTCTTGTACTACATATTTTGTACTCTTGCTTGGAATTTCTGTATCAAGTTGGTGCCTCATCAGCTAACAGTAATCCTGGGACTGGTGAGCACAAGGGCCATTTTCTGGAAATTATACCCCGGAAAACCGGTCGCGACAAAAATGGTCTTCATTCTCATCGATGTACTCGCAATCAGCGCACTTCATATCACACACAATGGGCTTCTTGTCAAGCAAGATGGTCTCATACAAATCCTGCTACTCTTTGGTATGGAACCTGTAGTCAACAACAGTACTTCTCCTTGCAGCATATGGATCAGAATGGCTCCAAAGTCTGAGAACTGCAACCTTCCTGATGTTCATGTCTTCTGCCACTTGATGGCTGTCATCATGATCTGGAATCTTAGGTTTAAGCTTCCTAAGCACTTGGGCTTCAGCATCTTCTTCATCAATCTCAGGCACTGGGGCCTTGTTCTTCTCAGTAGCTGGAATATTTCTAGAACTTCTGTTGGGCTTTGAATTCTTTGAAGCTTGAGCAGAAGCTTTGGGGGTAGTCTTGGGCTTTGAAGGGGTAGCCCTAGACTTGATGGCATCCCCCATCAGCTTTTGAGTCTTTGATGCTGGAGCAGTTTCCTCTTCCTCTTCTTCATCTTCGGCTGGATCTCTCATCATAGAGGATCTACCAATGACTCTGGCAGTGGTCTTCTTGACCCTCTCTTTCCTCTTCTTGCCCTCTCCAGCAGCCTCTCAACATTTGACTTGGAAGTTTCAACTGTTGAGGCCCTGGCCTTTAAGGTTGGCACCCTCTTTGCAGGGGCCTTCTTGTGCATTCCAGACTTAGTTGCAGCAGCAGCTCCATATTCCTTCTTCAACACTTTCTTCTTGGAGCTGACTTCTTCCTCAACAGCCACATAATCCTCATCCTCTGAGTCTGTGGTTCTCTTCTTCCTTGACCTTGTAGCTGCTTTGGGCAGATTGCTTGGGGTGATCCAGCTGCCATCATCATAGCTGCTAGAGGGACTAGTGCCCTCACTCAGGTTCTTCTGCTATGAAGACTTGTTTTGGCTATCACTCTGGTTAGACATACTGGCAAAGCAAACTAACTGCTGACCCTGTGAATGGATATAGTTGAGGTAGAGTGGATGAGCATCACAAAGTGCAAAGGTTTTTCAAAACAAATGAGTCAAAAACTTAGTTTTAGTTTTCCAAACAAAGCATTTTGGAGCTATTGATTTGTTAAACTCGGTGACACTAAAGCAACATTTGGAATCTAAACTAGTGAAATTGGTCAGACCGAGACACAGTGTAACACCCTCGATGCGACTATATCTCCCACGTGTCGAGGCACGACTTAGAGGCATAATCGCATTGAAGGCATATGTCGCAAGTGAGGTAATCTTCACACAACCCATGTAATACCATAGGGGAAAAAGATACATAGTTGGCTTACAATCGCCACTTCACACAAATACATGAATAAAGCATTACATCAACCAAATACACTCAGGGTCCGACTACGGAACCAAAACAAAAGAAGAACCTCAAATGCGACAAAGGTCCCCGATCGACCCCAACTGGGCTCCACTACTGATCAACTAGAATGAAACAACATAAAGGACAAGATCTTCATCGAGCTCCTCCTGAGCTTGGTTGCGTCCTCTGCACGGTCTCATCGGCACCTGCAAGCTAGTTTTGGAAGTATCTGTGAGCCACAGGGACTCAACAATCTCGCACCCTCGCGATCAAGACTATTTAAGCTTATGGGTAAGGTAAAGGTATGAGGTGGAGCTGCAGCAAGCGACTAGCATATGTGGTGGCTAACATATGCAAAAGAGAGCGAGAAAAGAAGGCAAGGCACGGTCGATAAAATATGATCAAGAAGTGATCTTGGACTACCTACGTCAAGCAGACCTCCAACAACCGTGTTCACTTCCCGGACTCCGCCAGAAAGAGACCATCACGGTTACACACGCAGTTGATTCATTTTAATTAAGGTCGACTTCAGGTTTTCTACAACCGGACGTTAACAAATTCCCATCTGCCCATAACCGCGGGCACGGCTTTCGAAAGATCAATCCCTGCAGGGGTGTCCCAACTTAGCCCATCACAAGCTCTCACGGTCAATGAAGGAATAGACCTCCACCCGAGACATTCCGATCAGACTCGGTATCCCGGTACAACAAGACATTTCGACAGGGTAAAACTAAACCAGCAACACCACCCAGATGTGCCGACAAATCCCGATAGGAGCTGCACATATCTCGTTCTCAGGGCACACCGGATGAGCAAGACGTCGGGTAAGCCAGCCCAGAGTTTCCCCTGGTAGCCTCGGACATCGCTCAGTTGGACCAACACTCATAGGAGCACTGGCCCGGGGGGGGGGGTAAAATAATGATGACCCTTGAGTCTGCAGAACCCAAGGGAAAGAAAAGGGCTAGGTGGCAAATGGTAAAAGCAATGTTGGGCATTGCTGGAGAAGCTTTACTTAAGGTGAACTGTCAAGGGGTTCCCATAATAGCCCACCCGCGTAAGGAACGCAAAATCCGGGAACATAACACCGATATGACGGAAACTAGGGCGGCAAGAGTGGAACAAAACACCAGGGTTAAGGCCGAGCCTTCCACCCTTTACCAAGTATATAGATGCATTAATTAAATACGATATATTGTGATATCCCAACAAGTAAACATGTCCCAACAAGGAACAACATCTCCATGTTCCAACAAGGAACAAACTTCAATCTTCACCTGCAACTAACAACGCTATAGCAAAGCGGTAACATAGCCAAACAACGGTTTGCTAGGACAAGGTGGGTTAGAGGCTGAACATGGCAATTGGGAGGCTGACAAGCAAGTGGTAGGCATCGTAGCAATGGCATAGCAAAAGAGCGAGCAAACTAGCATAGCAAAGATAGTAGTGATTTCGAGGGTATGATCATCTTGCCTGAGATCCCGCAAGGAAGAAGAACGAGTCCATGAAGAAGACAAACGGACGAAGTCGAACGAATCCTCACAAACTCGACGTTATCGGAACCAACCCGAAGAAACAAACACCGGAAAAGAGCAAACAACATAGTAAACAACCACGACATGAACATGGCATGATGCACAACCAAATATGATAAATGTCCGGTTTAATGAAGCATGGCATGGCAAAGTGCACAAACAATCCTACAAATTAAGTGGAGCTCAATATGCAACTCCGTTGTATGTTGACGAAACACCACATGACTTATTTAGTTCGATCTCGTTTATGTACCCAACAATATTAAATGTTGTTAAACATGGCAAGAGGGTGAAGCAAATGAAAACTACCCAACTAGTCAAGTTTAAATGAGGCCGGAAACAACGAACAACAATTCCGGTAAATCCCCATGAGCATAAATTAGGTTTGGTACTGTTCTGCCCTAAACATAATTTTAGAGTTGCTAAACATGCAAGATGATGCCACCATGTTAAACTAGGCAAAATTCTACCCCATTTACATATAAAGATTATTAAATTCGGAGCTACGGTTAATTAGTTATGAATTAAACCGTTTAAACATGGCATAGGAGCAAATTAATGCAAACATCATTTTAAACATTTCAAACATAGGTGAAAGTTGGATATTATTAATCTACACAAAATTCTAAGCAAGTTTCATATATTAAGTTTTTACATGTGAAGCTTAGTTTGTGAGTTAAAATATGCATGAAGTTTAAGGGTGTTTCTGCAAAACTGGCAGCCTCTGGAATAAATAGGAAATTCGTTCTGAGGAAAAAAAATGAAACGGGCCAAATCTGGTCAGTCCAACAGAGCACAGGGAGCGGGGCTGCTCACATCGGGTTGAGGCCTAGTCAGGGGAGAGGCTTGGCAGGCCGAGCAGGCCCACTAGGACGAAGGATGGCACGGGCTTCGTTCTCCTCTCGCTCCCGCACGAGCAGAGTGAGGGGCGCCGGCGATGGCGGCTTGCAGGCATCGGGGCCACGTGGAGCAGGAGGAAATGCCGGCCGGATCCTACCCGATCCGGGCGGATCCTGCCCGATCCGGGCGGTGGGGCAGCGAAACGGGGCCGGCGGCGAGCTCTGAGCTCCTGCTCCTGAACATGGCGCGAAGAGAGAGAGAGAGAGAGAGAGAGAGAGAGAGAGAGAGAGAGAGAGAGATGTTAGGAGGAGAAGTATATGGGGAAAGGAGCGACGGTCGGTGACCTGGGGGGCGGCAGAGAGCGGCGAGACGACGGCGGGATCCTCGGGGAAGAGTGGACGGGCGGCGACGAGCTCTCGATCCCCTCTGGATCGAGCGGGAGGAGCGAGACGGCTTGGTTCGGCGCCAGTAGCACGATGGGTGCGGTCGGGCCCAGGCGGGCCGGCTGTGGGCTGCTGGGCCGCGCGGGGTGGGGAGGTGGAGCGGACGAGATGGCAGCACGGGGTTGGCTGCTGGGCGCCGGGAGGCGACGTGTCGCGCCCGGATTGGTCCGGGACGCGGCGGCGGCGGCGACAAGTGGTGGAGGTGGAGTGGGGCGGCGCTGAATCCGAGGAGGAGGGGGGTTGGCTGCGGCAGGAGGTAGGGGAAGGGGTCTAGGTTGCCCAAAATGGACTAGGGGTGTCCATATATAGCAAATTTGCTAGGGTTTGAGGTTTAGGAGGGGTTTTCGAGCCATTCGATCTCGATCGGACGACTCGGAGCGGAGGGGGGGGGGGGGGTTAGACAGGTGGGCTAGTGGGCTGTGAAGAGAGGAGAGGAGAGTCCCGGTGACTGTTTCCGGAGACCGAAAACGTCCGACGTAAATACCGGCTACTATTGCCGCTATATTTATCCGTTGGGGCATCAAAGGAACTCCGATTGCGATGAAACTTGACAGGCGGTCTGTCTACACTATAATAAGACCGCACACCAAATTTCAACCCAATCCAAGAACATTTTCCGGCCACTTATAAAATAATATTTCGGACGTGCCGCGGGCGCGTGCGAGTGTGGTAGGGCTTAGAACGGACAACGGAGAGAACGAGGAGGCCGGGACGGATGCAAGTTTTGAAAACATGATGATGCAATGCACATGATGACATGGTATGCAATGCATGACACGCAAGCAATGACAATGCAACAACAGCGAATAACTGCACGACACCTGGCACATCGGTCTCGGGGCGTTACAACACTCCACCACTACGAGAGGATCTCGTCCCGAGATCTAGAATGGCACCGGAGGGAAAACGGAAGAGAAAGAGGAGAGGTAAAGTTAAGTTGCTTCTTCGACAAACGAGTGAGACCAAAGAACCTTGCGAGATTGAAAAAATTCGAGGAAAGAATACCACGAAGGTGAACAAAGTCAAAATCACACCGTTAGAAACGAGGAACGAGGGAGAACAAATTCAGGCAGCACTCCAGTTGGAAAGAAAAAGAATTGAATAAGGTCTTGATAAGATGAGAAGATACTTGATGAAATCACAACACACTGCCACCGGAACTATTGGATGAATGGAGCAAGGGGTAAGAAAGATCTCACACAGCACTCCGGTTGAGAAAGGATGTAAAACTTGATAAGATGAGAGAGCTCAAATGAAAACACAACACTCCGATTGAAAAAGGGATGCAAGACTTGATAAGGCGAAAAGAACTTGAACAAAGGGGCACAATACTCCGGTTATGCAAGATAGGGAAGGAATAAGAGTGATATAATTTGGACAGCACTCCGTCTGTAAATGGAAGAAGTTGAACTTGACAAGATGAGAGGATACTTGAAAAGAGGACACAACACTCAGATTAAAAGGATAGGCATGGAAAGATCATGATCTTTGACAAAACGAGATGATGGGTTGAAAAGTATTGAACATCACAATGCCTCCGGAACAAAAGTAAGAATGGAATGGAGTGAACGAAGGAAAACAATATCTTGAGAGAGCACGGTTACAACGGAAGCTAGAACGGAGTTGTTGGAAACCAATAACGAAAAATAATAAGCTTGATATGGTCTTATGGAATACCTCTCAAATTAAGAGATGAAAAACCTGCCACTCACGGGAAAAGAATTGGATTGACAAGAACAAGGAGACGAGAAGGCTATATTACCGGGAGGATAAAAGAAGAACTTGGATCATTGATAAACACCATAAGAGCGACAATCCTTTAAGGAAAGCTTTAGGTGAAATATAGCCCAAGATAACTCCAATGACGAGATTGATGGATTTAAAATATCTCAATCTTGAGAACATGTGAATCATGAAACATGAACTCAAATTATCAAGAATGGCATAATACCACCTCCAAAGATACGGTAGAAAGAAATGCACTCCGGATTGCAAGATGAAGAAAACTTGAGCTTCTTAAAAGAATCTTGATGAAAACTTTGAGAAGGAATTAAATCCTTGATGAACCATCATGTAGAACCTTCATAAAGAACTCCGGTAAACAAAAGAATGAACAAACGGAAAGAAAGGGTAGTTGAAAATACGAGGTGAAACCTTGCAATGATTTAGATGGACCTCCGTGGAGATGTAATTGTGAAAGCTTCGAACTCTTGGGAAAGAAAAGATAAAGCGTCTCGAACCAAGAATGTGATATGATGCACCTCCGGAATAAGGAATTAAATCACTTGGATGGAACAAGAGTAAGAATTACATTATCCTTATCCTTCACCAATTTAAATTGATGACAATCAACAGATTTGGCATATTACTTATTCTTGTAGAAAAGATTAAGACAGATATAACATCAGACTTGGGAAGGTATTGAACGAACCACCGGAAGGGTTGAAACAACGAATAAAATTGATATGATAAGAAGGGAAGAGAAATCTTGAACGAACCACCGTAAAAATTGAAAATGAATGAATAAAAGATAACGAAACACCGGGAAGGATTAGCAAATGAACGAAGATGCTTGAGAGAATTTAGATACATGAGAACGAAGAGATCACGAGCCGATAAAAGATCACTTGAACGAAGCACTGGTAAAATAGGAGACTGATAACTGACAGCTGAGAATGAATAAACCTGAATTGACGGACTCCGGATAACAAACTAAGAAGACTCTTGAATTGCTCCGGATGGGTGAAAGGAATTCTCACAATCGAAAAATAATTATGAGAGGATGGCAACAAGCTAGAATCACGAATCTTGAAAGAATGGAGCAAGATTAAAGAGAAACTCTTCTTCGGTCTTCAAATGACAACGAGAAACACCACCATGAACTGTTGAGGCACTCCGGAATGAATGAATAATGGAAAAGGTTGAGCCAACGATGATGTGACGCCCGGATAATTAGGCTACAGTAATCCCCGTTAATGAGGCCACGTCACCTCTGTCACTGTAGTTAATCTCGGGTTAGTTCTAAAACCGATTCGAAATTCAAATTCAAATCAAGTCAAACATCAAAAGTTTTCAAACTTCAAAACTAAAATGTTCAAGTTGTAGAAAATAAATCATAAATAATATTGATCCAGAAACCACATTTTTGTAAAGTGTTTAGATGCACTCAGGTAATTGAAACAGCAGCAAGACATTTAATTTAATACCTTTTTTTTAAATTAATAAAATATTAAACTATTTTATTTAGCTGTCCAAATTAATGTGGCAGTGTTGTAATTCTAAATACTAATTTAGGTGTTGAAATTATATTTTACAAAAAATAAACTTAATTGTTTATCAAAAGAAACAGGAAAGAAAATAAATAAAAAGAAAACAGAAAACTAAAACTAGATAAAAAGAAAAAGAAAAGGAGAGTAGGCCACCCCCCCCCCCCCCCACTGGGCTTCGGCCCAGCAGGCCGGCCCTTTTGGCCGCAGGCCCAACCGGCCTCCCCCCCACGCCTCCCTTATCCTCCCCTCACCCCCGCAACCCTAGCCGCACCCCACTTTCCCCCTCCCCTCGCTCCCTCCCGATCTGGATCGGGGCGCAACGGCGCCCCATCGTCCGCCGCCACGCCGTCCCGCGCCCGGAGCTCGCCGCCCCCCCCCCCCCACGCCAGGACGCCGCCACCTCGCCGACCTCCTCCTCACCGTCGCCTCCCCGTCTCCTTCCCGCGCCGCGCCTCCTCATCCTCCTCCCCGCCTGGACCTCGTCGGCGCTCCCCCACCGGCCCGCCTCCTCGATGACGCCGTCCCCGACGCCCCCCCCTCGACCCCCGCTGCCCTGGCCCTACCATCCCCCTGTGAGGCCCCCCTCCTCCTCTCTTCCCTGCACGCGCCCGCCGGCGGCGTCCCGCGTCCATCGGCGCCGTTCCGCGTCACCGCGCCCTTTCCTCGCTGCTCACAGCACCACTGGCCACCACGACCATCACAGCGCAGCTCAACCACAACCCCGCGTGCGCCCCGCGCCGCCCCCTGGCCACGACCGGCCGCGCGCTGGCCGTCCTCTGGCCGCGCCTCGCGCGTGCACGCGCGCCCGCGTATCTGCTGCTGCTGGTGCCGCCCTGGCCTCCTGCTCGCCCCGCTCGCCATCGCTGCGAGCCCTGCCGGCCTCACCCGCCTGCGCGCCGCCCTGGCCTCCTGCTCGCCCCGGCCATCCCTCCGCCGCCACCCCTGGCACTGGCCGCCGGCGCCGGTGTGCGCCGTGCGCGCCCAGCGCCCTTCGGGCTCGCGCCCGTTCGGGTGCCCGCCCCGCTGCTCGCCCGAACCCAATTGGCCCCTGGGCCATTGACAAGTGGGGCCCCCACCCCCAGAACATTTTATAAAAAAAATAAAATTAATAAAAAAAATATAAAATAAATAATAATTAAAATAATTAAATAAACAATAATAATTAAATTAATTAATTAATTAAATAAGGAATTAATTAAATTAATTAATTACAATTAGATTAACCTAATCACTAATTAACCTAATTAATTGTTAGTTAATTAAAACAGTGTATGACAGGTGGGTCCCACTGGACCCACTGGTCAGGTTGACCAAGTCAACCCTGTTGACTGCTGATGTCAGCATGACATCATGCTGATGTCATTAATCTGTTTTTCGAATTAATTTAAATAATTAATTAAATTCCAGAAATTAATAAAATCTTTAGAAAATCATATCTTTTAATCCGTAACCCGGATTAAAATAATTTCAACATGAAAGTTGCTCAGAACGACGAGACGATTCCGGATACGCAACCCGTTCGTCCGCCACACCTCCCTAACCTATCGAACTCGCAACTTTCCCCCTCCGGTCCTCTGCCCGAAAACGCAAAACACCGGGGATACTTTCCCGGATGTCATCCCCCTTCACCGGTATCACCTACTACCGCGTTAGGGCACCTCTAACACCGTTACTTGTCATGTCATGCATCACTACGCATATGCTTGTTTAAATATTTATTGTTTCTCCCCCTCTTCTCTCGATAGACACCGAGACCGACGCCGCTGCTACCCAGTACGACTACGGAGTTGACGACCCCTCTCTCTTGCCAGAGCAACCAGGCAAGCCCCCCCTTTGATCACCAGATATCGCCTACTCTTCTCTATACTGCTTGCATTAGAGTAGTGTAGCATGCTACTGCTTTCAGTTAATCCTATACTGCTGCATAGCCTGTCCTTGCTACTGCTGTTGTTACCTTTACCTGCAAACCTAATGCTTAGTATAGGATGCTAGCTTATCATCAGTGGCCCTACATTCTTGTCCGTCTGCCATGCTATACTATCGGGCCGTGATCACTCGGGAGGTGATCACGGGTATATACTATATACTTTATACATGATACCTGTGGTGACTAAAGACGGGTAGGCTCGTAGGAGCACCCGCGAGTGGATCTTTAAGGCGGAGCGACAGGGCAGGTTCCGACCACCTAGGAGAGAGGTGGGCCTGGCCCTGTTCGGCGTTCGCGGACACTTAACACGCTTAACGAGATCTGGGTATTTGATCTGAGAGTGGCGACGTGCAGGTGTGCAAAGGGCGATGGGCCCAGACCCCTGCGCCATAGGGTTTAGACCGGCGTGCTGACCTCTCTGTTGTGCCTAGGTAGGGCTGCGACGTGTTGATCTTCCGAGGCCGGTCATGACCCAGGAAAGTGTGTCCGGCCAAATGGGATCGAGCGTGTTGGGGTATGTGGTGCACCCCTGCAGGGAAGTTTATCTATTCGAATAGCCGTGTCCCTCGGTAAAAGGACGACCCGGAGTTGTATCTTGACCTTATGACAACTAGAACCGGATACTTAATAAAACACACCCTTCCAAGTGCCAGATACAACCGGTGATCACTCTCTCACAGGGTGACGAGGAGAGGATCATCGGGTAGGATTATGCTATGCGATGCTACTTGGAGGACTTCAGTCTACTCTCTTCTACATGCTGCAAGACGGAGGCTGCCAGAAGCGTAGTCTTCGAAAGGACTAGCTATCCCCCTCCTATTCCGGCTTTCTGCAGTTCAGTCCACTTATAATAGCCTTATTACAGTTGACACCAATGCATACATATGTAGTGTAGCTCCTTGCTTGCGAGTACTTTGGATGAGTACTCACGGTTGCTTTCTCCCTCTTTTCCCCCTATCCCTTCTACCTGGTTGTCGCGACCAGATGTTGGAGCCCAGGATCCAGACGCCACCGTCGACGACGACTCCTACTACACCGGAGGTGCCTACTACTACGTGCTGCCCGCTGACGACGACCAGGAGTAGTTAGGAGGATCCCAGGCAGGAGGCCTGCGCCTCTTTCGATCTGTATCCCAGTTTGTGCTAGCCTTCTTAAGGCAGACTTGTTAACTTATGTCTGTACTCAGATATTGTTGCTTCCGCTGACTCGTCTATGATCGAGCTCTTGTATTCGAGCCTTCGAGGCCCCTGGCTTGTAATATGATGCTTGTATGACTTATTTTATTTGTAGAGTTGTGTTGTGATATCTTCCCGTGAGTCCCTGATCTTGATCGTACACGTTTGCGTGTATGATTAGTGTACGATTAAATCGGGGGCGTCACAAGTTGGTATCAGAGCCGACTGCCTGTAGGAATCCCCCTTCCACACTCCTTGGCCGATGTCGAGTCTAGACATTGCAAAAACTTTTTACTAACTTGGCTGTGTGCCTTACGGGCCCACGTCGCCATCGGGTGATACTAGGATCTTTTACTCCTCGATCCTTACTTTGGGACTCTGATCTCTCTTCTATTCGGGTTAAATGGTTTTGCTAACTCTAACTCTAGGTTCTCGTAAATACTTTCTCCCGGAGAGCCCCTTCATTCCAGATGATGGCCTGCTTCACCAGAAGATTCCGAAGATACTCTTTGCAATTCCTCTCGAGACTTTGTGCCCATCACTTTTGCTATTCCCGACCACCGATAAATCCTTATGGGTAACTACTTACACATGCCAATCATACGATCATCCCCCATTGATCTTGTTATTACAAGATACCCCGAAGTCTTCTCTATTGTTCCGAGAATATTTTGTACCTACTGCCTAGCAGTTCCTTGCCACATGAATACCCCTTCAATTAAATCCTCGCACTTGTCGAGTATCCACTCATCCCCAGTTGTTCATGTGTTTCACAATGGTCTTCGAAATACTATTCGATCCTCCAAAAATCCCTAGTAGCTTATTGCTCTGCAATACTTGCCTGCTTGCATTATGGATGCTTTCCATATGTCTGGCAATATTCGTTAGTATCATTAGGCATCGTCTTTTTGATCCTATTGATTCAACATGAGTGCGAATGCACGCAATCATCAGTTGATCCTTTTAAATTATCTTTCCGGCTCAGACGTTATTTTAAAACATGAGCTGGATCTCGACCAATCAAATTCCTGTCGATTGTACCCTTAAGGCTATTCAACTTATCCATCCCTGATCAGAGCATTGCTTCTGATCCCTTGTCTTAGAATTGATAATTCTTTGATTTTGAGCCTTGAATTAGTCGGATGTTTCTAAAGTCTGATCTCCTCGCATTGTTTCTCCCTCTGGTTGAGTACCGATGCTCACACCAGATCCCTTGAGGACCACCAGATCATTTGCTGGATTTTATCCGACAACGTCCTTCATATTCAATAAGTCTGTGAGTCTTCCCTCAGATACATAATGCCTTTGGTAATTGTATCATCTACTTTCTCAACCTTGCTCTACTTTCAAGCTTGTGATATTTACTCTTGAAACTTGTGGTATATGTTTCTAAGAAGCCCCTATGGGTTGAACATAAGCCTTCTCTAAATCGTGTGAACTCGAAAGTTTTCATGAGTCATACACTTTTGGTATTTTGCCAGATAAAATTTCAGCACTACAACTTCTTCGAAACTGAGAAGTGAATGAAAGGTTATGCATTGGAGAAGTGGGAGTCGACCTTGAACTTTGTGTTCATGCCCATGGACACGATGTAGATCTTATCATTAAAGCTTCTCTTAAATTAATTATTCCTTCGGTATAAGTTCATCTTATATCTGGGATTTGGCCTTTTGCAATTGTGGTTTCGACCATATGTTCTTCTTTGACCCCATTTCACGGGCAAGTTTAAGCACTTGTCTTCTGTGGATCAATACACCTGTCCAACCTTTACTTTGATCTTCCGTCGAGTATTACACCATGGTACCTTGATAATATCAAGTACTACATTCTCACTGATTCCAAATTTTTCACGGGTACTCAAAAAACCGATAACTGAACCGAGTCCGCACTACGGTTCAACTACTTTTGGTAATATTCTTTACTTACGAGTTTGTACCCGATTACATCCTTTCTACCCTATTTGGCTATATCATTACCGTGATGATTTTAACTGTGCTACCTGGTCCTTATTCCCGGAGCACAACTTTCGACGATGAGCTAAGCTTACGTCGATCTTCCTCATCATACCACTTTGCGTTAAACAACAAGCTTGGTTTTGAGTTTGTGTCATACCCTTGGGTTCAATAACCTTTCGCTTCATCATTCCTGTGGCTTGATGTCATCGCCGACCGATTACATGTTCATGAAATCTCTCAACAATTGTGTCGTGACCATCATCGGCATTCTGAGCTCTTCCAGGATGTCAATTGAGTTCATTATGAGAAATACCATCCTTGCCCTCGATGATCTGTGTTATCATCGACCACTTTATTGCCTTCCGTTCAACACGAACTTATTCGTGTTTTGAGTTATACCTTGATATCCTTGCTATCCAGCATTTGTTCTTCTTTACCTTGGAATGTTACCACCTTTTATGTCAAGAATGTCGTGGTAATTTTACCACCTCTTGAGAATTCTTGATATAGTAATATCTCTCGCCTTTTGCATTAATTTCTTGGTCTCCGTGTTGTTTCTAACCGGAATACCGATAAATGGTCTGTAATGTGTAAATTCTAAACTTCTAGCAACCCTATTGCTTGAAGTTATTGGTCTACAGTTTCATTCTAAGTCTATTGATTATTGAATCATCATTCAAACATTGATCATGCTACCTAGTCCAGATTCCTGGGTGCACCCTTCTATCATTGTTCAGTTGTGTATGTTTCCCTCGAGCATACATCATTATGACATTTGATCCGACAAATGATGTTTCCTTGTTCACATAATTGTGGAAATCAATCCTTTGGAAATCTCGATGATTTGTTGCTGAGCCTATCAGCCACCTCCTCATCCTCTCCTTGGTTTACTGATGACCTCTTGTTTCAGAGCTCACTTACATAGATCACTTCTGAGAATCTCTCAATGTCATCTCGTCAAATTGTGTTGCACCTTTTCTTCTCAGGCATCCCGAGTCTGAGGTATCCTGACACCAATCAAATCTGAATCTCGGTCAGATATGATGGTTGGAACATATTTCCAAGAGTTATGATGTTGGTCCTGTGATGACCCGGTAACATGATGTCATGCCTAGCACCCCCCCCCCCGGCTGGAGGACCTATCATTATAGTTTCCTTTTTAACAAGGTTAACCATTCTTCCATGAGGAAATCGTAAAACTTATCTTATAAGTTGTTCCTGATGGATCCTTTGTGTATCCAAAATCCGACCTTTTCTTGAAAACCATGTCAATGCTATCTCGAAGCATGTCGGTGGTGCTCCGGTTTTCAACAAGAACATTTGAAGCCCAATGCTAAATGTTACTTGCTCAATTATCCAAACATCGTGGCATCGGTAATGTCATGAAATTTGTCTCTCCTACCTAAAAGAGTTTTCTACCTTCTATCCGGTCTTGGATATCATACTCTGCTTTTTCTTGGGAAGGATATACCCCTGAATTTTGTGTTTAAAACACATTTTCCTTTCCATTCTTCTGTTAAACCTGATAATCACATTTTCCTTTCCATTGTCTTGTTAAGCTTTCTTGTAATCTGACTTAACTGAGCAGTGATAATTCCCTGCTTAGTAAGCACCTCATTGTACAACTCTGTCAGTAAGACCCTGTTACCATTGTTGATAGCATCCCGGTAACCACCGATGGACGAGAACTTTGCCTATTGGTCCGCCTCGTTCAACGAGCAGGAAAATGGTTCTCTTCGTCCCTCGCCCTTGGTACCAACGTTGTTGCCGACATAAATGACGTGGTACTCTCTGACATGCCTTGCTATCATGACCATGCAAGATGTCACTCCTCCTGTTAAAAAACCCCACATGGTGGGCCCATAACCCCCAGTTCCCAGGATCGAAACCTGACTGTCCTATACACCCCCTATTCCCAAAGTTATTCCTCGCACGTGGCCTCGTATGTAATTCACGGGCCATCGTCCTAGTGATCTATTCTGGTATGAGGCGCAATACCTATTCTCGTTGCCCTGAAACCCTTTCACCTTCTGATTAGACATCAAACGATTGCCTATCCGTTTGAAGCTTCTCATGGTACCTTCTTACCTTGCTCTCGATATCTTCTTAAGTTTCAAATCGAGAGATACATATGCTTCTTCCCTGAGTTAACGGTCTGATAGTCGATCTTGTAGAATCCATCCATATCGAATTTTCCCTTCTCACCCTTTCGTAAGTACGGTGAAGGTCCTGAAAGAAGGTCGACAACTTCATCATGATGACCTGAAGCAAAGAACTGAAGACATCAACATAATGGATCGACCTCTCCCAGAAGGGCAACCAAGACCGAGAAGATCCGTTAGAATTCCGTAACTAGACCTTTCCCCCTTCTCTTCCTCTTAAATCTCAGGACGAGATTTCTGGTAGTGGAGGAGAATTGTGACGCCCGGATAATTAGGCTACAGTAATCCCCGTTAATGAGGCCACGTCACCTCTGTCACTGTAGTTAATCTCGGGTTAGTTCTAAAAGCGATTCGAAATTCAAATTCAAATCAAGTCAAACATCAAAAGTTTACAAACTTCAAAACTAAAATGTTCAAGTTGTAGAAAATAAATCATAAATAATATTGATGCAGAAACCACATTTTTGTAAAGTGTTTAGATGCACTCAGGTAATTGAAACAGCAGCAAGACATTTAATTTAATACCTTTTTTTCAAATTAATAAAATATTAAACTATTTTATTTAGCTGTCCAAATTAATGTGGCTGTGTTGTAATTCTAAATACTAATTTAGGTGTTGAAATTATATTTTACAAAAAATAAACTTAATTGTTTATCAAAAGAAACAGGAAAGAAAATAAATAAAAAGAAAATAGAAAACTAAAACTAGATAAAAAGAAAAAGAAAAGGAGAGAAGGCCACCCCCCCACTGGGCTTCGGCCCAGCAGGCCGGCCCTTTCGGCCGCAGGCCCAACCGGCCTCCCCCCACGCCTCCCTTATCCTCCCCTCACCCCCGCAACCCTAGCCGCACCCCACTTTCCCCCTCCCGTCGCTCCCTCCCGATCTGGATCGGGGCGCAACGGCGCCCCCTCGTCCGCCGCCACGCCGTCCCGCGCCCGGAGCTCGCCGCTCCCCCCCCCACGCCAGGACGCCGCCACCTCGCCGACCTCCTCCTCACCGTCGCCTCCCCGTCTCCTTCCCGCGCCGCGCCTCCTCATCCTCCTCCCCGCCTGGACCTCGCCGGCGCTCCCCCACCGGCCCGCGTCCTCGACGACGCCGTCCCCGATGCCCCCCCTCGACCCCCGCTGCCCTGGCCCTACCATCCCCCTGTGAGGCCCCCCTCCTCCTCTCTTCCTTGCACGTGCCCGCCGGCGGCGTCCCGCGTCCGTCGGCGCCGTTCCGCGTCACCGCGCCCTTTCCTCGCTGCTCGCAGCACCACTGGCCACCACCACCATCACAGCGCAGCTCAACCACAACCCCGCGTGCGCCCCGCCCCGCCCCCTGGCCACGACCGGCCGCGCGCTGGCCGTCCTCTGGCCGCGCCTCGCGCGTGCACGCGCGCCCGCGTATCTGCTGCTGCTGGTGCCGCCATGGCCTCCTGCTCGCCCCGCTCGCCATCGCTGCAAGCCCTGCCGGCCTCACCCGCCTGCGCGCCGCCCTGGCCTCCTGCTCGCCCCGGCCATCCCTCCGCCGCCACCCCTGGCACTGGCCGCCGGCGCCGGTGTGCGCCGTGCGCGCCCAGCGCCCTTCGGGCTCGCGCCCGTTCGGGTGCCCGCCCCGCTGCTCGCCCGAACCCAATTGGCCCCTGGGCCATTGACAAGTGGGGCCCCCACCCCCAGAACGTTTTATAAAAAAATAATTAATAAAAAAAATAAAAAAATAAAAATAATAATAATTAAAATAATAAAATAAACAATAATAATTAAATTAATTAATTAATTAAGGAATTAATTAAATTAATTAATTATAATTAGATTAATCTAATCACTAATTAACCTAATTAATTGTTAGTTAATTAAAACAGTGTATGACAGGTGGGTCCCATTGGACCCACTGGTCAGGTTGACCAAGTCAACCCTGTTGACTGCTGATGTCAGCATGACATCATGCTGATGTCATTAATCTGTTTTTCGAATTAATTTAAATAATTAATTAAATTCCAGAAATTAATAAAATCTTTAGAAAATCATATCTTTTAATCCGTAACTCGGATTAAAATAATTTCAACATGAAAGTTGCTTAGAACGACGAGACGATTCCGGATACGCAACCCGTTCGTCCGCCACACCTCCCTAACCTATCAAACTCGCAACTTTCCCCCTCCGGTCCTCTGCCCGAAAACACAAAACACCGGGGATACTTTCCCGGATGTCATCGCCCTTCACCGGTATCACCTACTACCGCGTTAGGGCACCTCTAACGCCGTTACTTGTCATGTCATGCATCACTATGCATGTGCTTGTTTAAATATTTATTGTTTCTCCCCCCTCTTCTCTCGATAGACACCGAGACCGACGCCGCTGCTACCCAGTACGACTACGGAGTTGACGACCCCTCTCTCTTGCTAGAGCAACCAGGCAAGCCCCCCCTTTGATCACCAGATATCGCCTACTCTTCTCTATACTGCTTGCATTAGAGTAGTGTAGCATGCTACTGCTTTCAGTTAATCCTATACTGCTGCATAGCCTGTCCTTGCTACTGCTGTTGTTACCTTTACCTGCAAACCTAATGCTTAGTATAGGATGCTAGCTTATCATCAGTGGCCCTACATTCTTGTCCGTCTGCCATGCTATACTATCGGGCCGTGATCACTCGGGAGGTGATCACGGGTATATACTATATACTTTATACATGATACCTGTGGTGACTAAAGACGGGTAGGCTCGTAGGAGCACCCGCGAGTGGATCTTTGAGGCAGAGCGACAGGGCAGGTTCCGACCACCTAGGAGAGAGGTGGGCCTGGCCCTGTTCGGCGTTCGCGGACACTTAACACGCTTAACGAGATCTGGGTATTTGATCTGAGTCTGGCCATTTGGTCTATACGCACTAACCATCTCCGTGGGAGCAGTTATGGGTATCCCGACGTCGTGGTATCAGCCGAAGCCTTCGTGACGTCAACGACTGAGTGGCGCGCGCCGGATTGGACTGGAAAGTCACTAGGCTAGGTCTGCTTCCGGCCGCGTACGCAACATGCAGGTGTGCAAAGGGCGATGGGCCCAGACCCCTGCGCCATAGGATTTAGACCGGCGTGCTGACCTCTCTGTTGTGCCTAGGTAGGGCTGCGACGTGTTGATCTTCCGAGGCCGGGCATGACCCAGAAAAGTGTGTCCGGCCAAATGGGATCGAGCGTGTTGGGGTATGTGGTGCACCCCTGCAGGGAAGTTTATCTATTCGAATAGCCGTGTCCCTCGGTAAAAGGACGACCCGGAGTTGTATCTTGACCTTATGACAACTAGAAACGGATACTTAATAAAACACACCCTTCCAAGTGCCAGATACAACCGGTGATCGCTCTCTCACAGGGCGACGAGGGGAGGATCATCGGTTAGGATTATGCTATGCGATGCTACTTGGAGGACTTCAGTCTACTCTCTTCTACATGCTGCAAGATGGAGGTGGCCAGAAGCGTAGTCTTCGACAGGATTAGCTATCCCCCTCTTATTCTGGCTTTCTGCAGTTCAGTCCACTGATATGGCCCTTTACACATATATCCATGCATATGTAGTGTAGTTCCTTGCTTGCGAGTACTTTGGATGAGTACTCACGGTTGCTTTCTCCTTCTTTTCCCTCTATCCCTTCTACCTGGTTGTCGCAACCAGATGTTGGAGCCCAGGAGCCAGCTGCCACCGTCGACGACGACTCCTGCTACACCGGAGGTGCCTACTACTACGTGCTGCCCGCTGACGACGACCAGGAGTAGTTAGGAGGATCCCAGGCAGGAGGCCTGCGCCTCTTTCGATCTATATCCCAGTTTGTGCTAGCCTTCTTAAGGCAGACTTGTTAACTTATGTCTGTACTCAGATATTGTTGCTTCCGCTGACTCGTCTATGATCGAGCTCTTGTATTTGAGCCTTCGAGGCCCCTGGCTTGTAATATGATGCTTGTATGACTTATTTTATTTGTAGAGTTGTGTTGTGATATCTTCCCGTGAGTCCCTGATCTTGATCGTACACGTTTGCGTGTATGATTAGTGTACGATTAAATCGGGGGTGTCACAGATGAAAAGAATTTGAAAGATTTTGAGAAAGGCACTTGACTGATGATAACTCATTCTTACGTCAAACTTCGAAAAGAAATTTGAGGATAGCTCCGGGAAAATAAGAGGAGTCAGGTAAGATCCTGGGAAAAGACCTGTGGGTTAGGGCCCACTCAAAAGAAACACCGTTGGAATGATTAAAAAGAGTGGTTGCACCGGTTGAATTAAATGACTTGAATGAGATACCAATCTCGAAAGAGCTTGAATGAATGCAGAGTGGTAACATGAATCTTCGAGATATCTTGAGCTCTCCAGAATAAATGAATAGCGAGAAATTAACATATGATAGAGATTTCGTCCGAAGTTTTCGTGGTGGGACCTACACGGGCTCGATCGTACAGCACCATCATGTACAAGGCAGTGCACATGACATACGAAGCGTCCCCAAGTCAGCATAGCCAAGGACTCTTTAAGACACAACGAGAGCACTGTAAAACCGACCGTGAATAGGCGAACCACTAGACGTCGAACCCCAATTTCATATCATACATCTGTCGGAAAGATATCCTAAGAGCTACTTGATTTCCCACCTATGAAACTCCTGAAACTTTCCGGTTATGCAATCAGGTGTTGGGGATACAGGGGAAGCATAATATCTCACCCAAACTAACAATACCTACATCCAGCTGTATCCATCCTTCAACACATAACCAAGAAACCTTCGGAAACCATCTACCTCAACCTTCGAAAAGCACCCGTTATACAAGTTATGGCGATACTCCTGAACTCCCGCCCCAGTACTGGGTGGCGTCGAGGTTATCTCACCAACGAACTGCATAAAAGAGATTTTCGATGTCGACGAACATATCTCAAGTATTCCAGAATTGCAACGATAAAATTATGATGACAACACCTCAGAGCTCAACTCCCCAGGACACTTCCACTAAACCCCTGACAGGAGGCACCAAGACAATGTTCTCATCATAAAACCATCGAAACGATTCCAAGATACCCGTGTGATCCTAATTTTTTTTAGTGAAATTTGAGAAGAGAAGAGTCAAAACTCTACGTCAGAATGCCCCACCAGAGCGATGAGGAGACTGGGAAGTAAAAAAGAATTCCTAACTCTCCGATATATAATTCCTAAATGACTCAAAACATTTTTCTAGACACAACTCGGCCGCTAAAAACGATCAATCAGTGGGGGCTCCTAAGGTCGGGGAAGGCTCTGATTACCAACTTGTAACACCCTCGATGCGACTATATCTCCCACGTGTCGAGGCATGACTTAGAGGCATAATCGCATTGAAGGCATATGTCGCAAGTGAGGTAACCTTCACACAACCCATGTAATACCATAGGGGAAAAAGATACATAGTTGGCTTACAATCGCCACTTCACACAAATACATGAATAAAGCATTACATCAACCAAATACACTCAGGGTCCGACTACGGAACCAAAATAAAAGAAGAACCCCAAATGCGACAAAGGTCCCCGATCGACCCCAACTGGGCTCCACTACTGATCAACTAGAACGAAACAACATAAAGGACAAGATCTTCATCGAGCTGCTCCTGAGCTTGGTTGCGTCCTCTGCACGGTCTCATCGGCACCTGCAAGCTGGTTTTGGAAGTATCTGTGAGCCACAGGGATTCAGCAATCTCGCACCCTCACGATCAAGACTATTTAAGCTTATGGGTAAGGTAAAGGTATGAGGTGGAGCTGCAGCAAGCGACTAGCATATATGGTGGCTAACATACGCAAAAGAGAGCGAGAAGAGAAGGCAAGGCACGGTCGATAAAATATGATCAAGAAGTGATCCTGGACTACCTACGTCAAGCAGACCTCCAACAACCGTGTTCACTTCCCGGACTCCGCCGGAAAGAGACAATCACGGTTACACACGCAGTTGATTCATTTTAATTAAGGTCGACTTCAGGTTTTCTACAACCGGACATTAACAAATTCCCATCTGCCCATAACCGCGGGCACGGCTTTCGAAAGATCAATCCCTGCAGGGATGTCCCAACTTAGCCCATCACAAGCTCTCACGGCCAACGAAGGAATAGACCTCCACCCGAGACATTCCGATCAGACTCGGTATCCCGGTACAACAAGACATTTCGACAGGGTAAAACTAAACCAGCAACACCACCCAGATGTGCCGACAAATCCCGATAGGAGCTGCACATATCTCGTTCTCAGGGCACACCGGATGAGCAAGACGTCGGGTAAGCCAGCCTAGAGTTTCCCCTGGTAGCCTCGGACATCGCTCAGTTGGACCAACACTCAGAGGACCACTGGCCCGGGGGGTAAAATAATGATGACCCTTGAGTCTGCAGAACCCAAGGGAAAGAAAAGGGCTAGGTGGCAAATGGTAAAAGCAATGTTGGGCATTGCTGGAGAAGCTTTACTTAAGGCGAACTGTCAAGGGGTTCCCATAATAGCCCAACCGTGTAAGGAACGCAAAATCCGGGAACATAACACCGATATGACGGAAACTAGGGCGAAAAGAGTGGAACAAAACACCAGGCATAAGGCCGAGCCTTCCACCCTTTACCAAGTATATAGATGCATTAATTAAATACGATATATTGTGATATCCCAACAAGTAAACATGTCCCAACAAGGAACAACATCTCCATGTTCCAACAAGGAACAAACTTCAATCTTCACCTGCAACTAACAACGCTATAAAAGGGGCTAAGCAAAGCAGTAACATAGCCAAACAACGGTTTGCTAGGACAAGGTGGGTTAGAGGCTGAACATGGCAATTGGGAGGCTGACAAGCAAGTGGTAGGCATCGTAGCAATGGCATAGCAAAAGAGCGAGCAAACTAGCATAGCAAAGATAGTAGTGATTTCGAGGGTATGATCATCTTGCCTGAGATCCTGCAAGGAAGAAGAACGAGTCCATGAAGAAGACAAACGGACGAAGTCGAACGAATCCTCACAAACTCGACGTTATCGGAACCAACCCGAAGAAGCAAACACCGGAAAAGAGCAAACAACATAGTAAACAACCACGACATGAACATGGCATGATGCACAACCAAATATGATGCATGTCCGGTTTAATGAAGCATGGCATGGCAAAGTGCACAAACAATCCTACAAATTAAGTGGAGCTCAATATGCAACTCCGTTGTATGTTGACGAAACACCACATGACTTATTTAGTTCGATCTCGTTTATGTACCCAACAATATTAAATGTTGTTAAACATGGCAAGAGGGTGAAGCAAATGAAAACTACCCAACTAGTCAAGTTTAAATGAGGCCGGAAACAACGAACAACAATTCCGGTAAATCCCCATGAGCATAAATTAGGTTTCGTACTGTTCTGCCCTAAACATAATTTTATAGTTGTTAAACATGCAAGATGATGCCACCATGTTAAACTAGGCAAAATTCAACCCCATTTACATATAAAGATTATTAAATTCGAAGCTACAGTTAATTAGTTATGAATTAAACCATTTAAACATGGCATAAGAGCAAATTAATGCAAACATCATTTTAAACATTTCAAACATAGGTGAAAGTTGGATATTATTAATCTACACAAAATTCTAAGCAAGTTTCATATATTAAGTTTTTACATGTGAAGCTTAGTTTGTGAGTTAAAATATGCATGAAGTTTAAGGGTGTTTCTGCAAAACTGGCAGCCTCTGGAATAAATAGGAAATTCGTTCTGAGGAAAAAAAATGAAACGGGCCAAATCTGGTCAGTCCAACAGAGCACAGGGAGCGGGGCTGCTCACATCGGGTTGAGGCCCAGTCAGGGGAGAGGCTTGGCAGGCCGAGCAGGCCCACTAGGACGAAGGATGGCACGGGCTTCGTTCTCCTCTCGCTCCCGCACGAGCAGAGTGAGGGGCGCCGGCGATGGCGGCTTGCAGGCATCGGGGCCGCGTGGAGCAGGAGGAAATGCCGGCGAACGCATGGCGGGACGGATCCGGTCGGATCCCGCCAGATCCGGGCGGTGGGGCAGCGAAACGGGGCCGGCGGCGAGCTCTGAGCTCCTGCTCCTGAACATGGCGCGAAGAGAGAGAGAGATATGTTAGGAGGAGAAGTATATGGGGAAAGGAGCGATGGTCGGCGACCTGGGGGGCGGCGGAGAGCGGCGAGACGACGGCAGGATCCTCGGGGAAGAGCGGACGGGCGACGACGAGCTCTCGATCCCCTCTAGATCGAGCGGGAGGAGCGAGGCGGCTTGGTTCGGCGCCAGCAGCACGGTGGGTGCGGTCGGGCCCGGGCGGGCTGACTGCGGGCTGCGCTGCGCCGCACGGGGTGGGGAGGTGGAGCGGACGAGATGGCAGCACGGGGTTGGCTGCAGGGCGCCGGGAGGCGACGTGTCGCGCCCGGATTGGTCCGGGACGCGGCGGCGGCGACAAGTGGCGGAGGTGGAGTGGGGCGGCGCTGAATCCGAGGAGGAGGGGGTTGGCTGCGGCAGGAGGTAGGGGAAGGGGTCTAGGTTGCGCAAAATGGACTAGGGGTGTCCATATATAGCAAATTTGCTAGGGTTTGGTGTTTAGGAGGGGTTTTCGAGCCGTTCGATCTCGATCGGACGACCCGGAGCGGGGGGGGGGGGGTAGACAGGTGGGCTAGTGGGCTGTGAAGAGAGGAGAGGCCCGGCGACTGTTTCCGGAGACCGAAAACGTCCGACATAAATACCGGCTACTATTGCTGCTATATTTATCCGTTGGGGCGTCAAAGGAACTCCGATTGCGATGAAACTTGACAGGCGGTCTGTCTACACTATAATAAGACCGCACACCAAATTTCAACCCAATCCGAGAACATTTTCCGGCCACTTATAAAATAATATTTCGGACGTGCCGCGGGCGCGTGCGAGTGTGGTAGGGCTCAGAACGGACAATGGAGAGAACGAGGAGGCCGGGACGGATGCAAGTTTTGAAAACATGATGATGCAATGCACATGATGACATGGTATGCAATGCATGACACGCAAGCAATGACAATGCAACAACAGCGAATAACTGCACGACACCTGGCACATCGGTCTCGGGGCGTTACACACAGTTCGGTGACTCCGAGATTGCTAGGGTTTCAATGAGAGTTGAACTCGGTCACACCGATTTGTAGCTTTCGGTCAGACCAAAAAATGCAAGTGCAATGGCCTAAGCCAAATCGATGAGACCGTTTTCCACAACTCGGTCGGTCCGAGATGAGTTCAGCGGAAACCTAACCCCAAATTTTCGAATCTAATCTAATCTATGGGAGGTTCTGCTGGACAGGATGATCTCAAACATCGCAAGAAACATGGCATTGGCCTTGTGCTTAGAATCAAAGGTAAAAAGAATGCACAAAAGGTCGAACTCATACCCTAGTTTGGTGATGACCTCACTACGGCGGCAACGGCGGCGTTGAAATCCATTGACGGCAATGGAAACCAGCGGCGGGCGGTCACTGGCGACGAGAGGATGATCCGGAGACCCGAAGCGGCAGAGCAGGACACGCGCGGGATGAAGGGTTTTGGAGAAGTTTTCCAAATTCAACCCGTCGGTATATATATCCTGACACTGTCGGTGTGACTGAGTGGAACTACTCGGTGACACTGAGATGCGGAATCACAAGCGGTTACTGCAACTCGGTGTGACCGAAAAGTTCCAATCGGTTGGACCAAGATTGAAAACCTAGATCAACTCAGTGAACTCGCTCAGACCAAAGAGGATGAATCGGTCATACTGAAATGCACAGAGAGGTTTTGGAAGTTTAAGTCTATGACAAATCAGAGACTCCAAGTGCTCCTCACATAGAGTGCTCGAATCTGACTTGATCAAACTTTGTGATGTAGCATGAATAGAGCTTGAGACGAGAAAAGCATAGATAGCTAGAGGAAGTTCTTAGGCATTCTTGTCCATCCATTTGGCAAAAGAAAAGGAGCCAAACAATCAAAGCAACAAATGGATGTCCGTGAATGAGTAAAATATGCAATCAACATGCTCACACAATAAAATGGCAAATGAAATATGTGGCAAAGCATGCACAGACACTTTGGCATTTATCAAGCAATTGGCGATGACTAGGTCATCTATATATGAGTATATTGACTTAGGAGTCAAATGAGAACATTTGATCATAGGTCATACTCATCGTTTACGCACAAGTGGGGTTACCACTTTTACATAAAGCATTATTATGTTCACACCATTAGAGTTGCTTTAGCTCAACTCTTAGAGTAAATCTCCCCCTAGATGTGATATCCCCCCTCAGAGGTATGAACTAACCTTGGGTTTTGTCGATGATGACTTCATGTAGATGTTGAAGATGTGGATTCTCAATGTTGATGTAGATCATTCGGAGCAATCCATTTGAGCGAGTTGCACTTTCAATACCTACACGGCTTAGTCCCACAAGGAACAAACAAAGATATCCATGGACATAGAATAAAGTTCATACATGATGATGTACATGAAAGCATTAGGTTACCTTGTCCCTTGTCATACCACCAAGAGGGTTTGTAACTCCTTGAACTAGTGCAAGTTGTGGAAGTTGTTTGCACTTGTCCTCGCCAAGATGATATGAGTGAAGTATTTTGGCGGAGTTGATGACCCACAAGTATAGGGGATCTATCGTAGTCCTTCCGATAAGTAGGAGTGTCGAACCCAACGAGGAGCAGAAGGAAATGATAAGCGGTTTTCAGCAAGGTATTCTCTACAAGTACTGAAATAAGTGGTAACAGATAGTTTCGTGATAGGATAAATTGTAACGAGCAACAAGTAACAAAAGTAAATAAAGTGCGGCAAGATGGCCCAATCCTTTTTGTAGCAAAGGACAAGCCGGAACAAACTCTTATAATAGGATAAGCGCTCCCAAGGACACATTGGAATATTGTCAAGCTAGTTTTCATCACGTTCATTTGATTCGCGTGTGATACTTTGATAATTTGATATGTGGGTGGACCGGTGCTTGGGTGCTGTTCTTACTTGAACAAGCATCCCACTTATGATTAACCTCTATTGCAAGCATCCGCAACTACAACAAAAGTATTAAGGTAAACCTAACCATAGCATGAAACATGTGGATCCAAATCAGCCCCTTACAAAGCAACGCATAAACTAGGGTTTATGCTTCTGTCACTCTAGCAACCCATCATCTACTTATTACTTACCAATGCCTTCCTCTAGGCCCAAATAATGGTGAAGTGTTATGTAGTCGATGTTCACATAACACCACTAGAGGCTAGACAACATACATCTTATCAAAATATCAAGCAAATACCAAATTCACATGACTACTAATAGCAAGACTTCTCCCTTGTCCTCGGGAACAAACGTAATTACTCACAAAGCATATTCATGTTCATAATCAGAGGGGTAATAATATGCATATAGGATCTGAACATATGATCTTCCACCAAGTAAACCAATTAGCATCAACTACAAGGAGTAATCAACACTACTAGCAACCTACTAGCACCAATCCCGGACTTTGAGACAAGAATTGGACACAAGAGATGAACTAGGGCTTGGAGATGAAATGGTGCTGGTGAAGATGTTGATGGAGATTGCCCTCTCCCGATGAGAGGAGCGTTGGTGATGAAGATGGTGATGATTTGCCCCTCCCGGAGGGAAGTATCCCCGGCAGAACAGCTCTGCCGGAGCTCTAGATTGGTTCCGCCAAGGTTCTGCCTCGTGGCGGCGGAGTCTCGTCCCGAAAAGTTCCTTCCTATTTTTTCTCATCGAAAGACTTCATATAGGAGAAGTGGATGACGGAGAGCCACCAGGGGGCCCACGAGGTAGGGGGCGTGCCCTAGGGGGGGGGCCCACCCTTGTGAGGATGGTGTGGGCCCCCTGGCCTTCATCTTTGGCGATGATTTTTCTTTATTTATTTTAAGATGTTCCGTGGAGTTTCAGGACTTTTGGAGTTGCGCAGAATATGTCTCTAATATTTGCTCCTTTTCCAACCCAGAATTCCAGCTGCCGGCATTCTCCCCCCTTATGTAAACCTTGTAAAATAAGAGAGAATAGCCATAAGTATTGTGACATAAAGTGAAATAACAGTCCATAATGCAATAAATATCGATATAAAAGCATGATGCAAAATGGACGTATCAACTCCCCCAAGCTTAGACCTCGCTTGTCCTCAAGTGAAAAGCCGATAACAATAAATATGTCCTCATGTTTAGAGGTAGAGGAGTCGATAAAAATAAAATACGGACTTGATAGAGGCAAGGGTGTCCCGATGTTTCGATGAGATGGTGGCTATCGTTTTCTGTGGGAGTCGACCTTGATGATCCGACTACGAACGTGCAAGACGTCGCGCCTTAGCAATCGCTAAATCAACTTCCGAGGGTTATTGACCATGCCGGAGCATGATCAACCTGATCACGAGGGTCTGTTTCCTGCGAGCAAACGAAGAACGAGCAAGAAACTAAGATTGCAATCTGAAAATTGCGAATATAAGATGAAAGTTTTATTGATCAAGGTGGGGTTCTGTGACGTCTTGGTCTGGTCGTTGGACACAAACGAAGTACGCGAAGTTGCAGCTATGGCGAACTTTTAATCTAAACAAAACCCAAAGCCTAAACGATGCCCTAAGGGCTGTATATATGGAGGAGAGAGGGGGAATTTCGTGGCCCTTGGTGGAGGGGTCCGAAACCAACCCTAACTCTTGTTTCCCCACACATACGGACTCTAAAAACAGCCTATACTTAAGTACTTCGAAAATACATGGGCCTGGCCCAATAATAAGGTGACGCAGCACCTAAAATAGCCTCTGGACGAAATTTATGAAGTGGCATCTTGTATATTTCGTCCCATGCTTCATGCACTCATTATGGTGGCTTCAGAGTCCTGGAATCATCACTTGTAACTCCGTTCTTGTTCCCCTTGCGCATGCCATCATCTCCATGCTTGAACTTGCTCCAAGGTTCATCTTTCTTGTCCAAGCTAGGCCCTTCATTTGTAAGCAAAACAAATGTATCCAATTTAGGCAGCATCATATTCTCATGAACATTAGAATCGTTACCAAGAAACGAAAGTACCTGATAATTCAATTAGCGTGTGCGAGCTCTAGTAATCGGTCCAGTGTGTATAGCAGCAGGGGCTGTGGGTGTAACAATGGTATTGATGTCCTCATCATCCTCCCCTTCTTGAAATGAAGTCGTCCTTGACGAAAGTTCATCGTCCTCACCCAAATAAGGCTTCAAATCTGCAATGTTAAAAGTGAGACTAACCCCAAAATCTGCAGGCAGCTCAAGTTTATATGCATTATCATTTATTTTCTCTAACACCTTAAAAGGACCATCAGCACGTGGCATTAGCTTTGATTTGCCCAAATTAGGAAATATATCCTTACGCAAATGTAACCAAACAAGATCTCCAGGTGCAAACACAACATGTTTTCCACCCTTATCTCCAGCAAGTTTATATTTAGCATTCATACGCTCAATGTTTTCCTTAGTTAACTCATGCATTTTTAAAATCAATTCAGCATGTTCTTTAGCATCAAAAATAACCTTCTCCGAAGATGGAAGAGGCAACAAATCAATAGGTGCACGAGGTAGGAAACCATACACAATTTCAAAAGGGCACATCTTAGTAGTAGAATGCAATGAACGATTATAAGCAAATTCAATATGAGGCAAGCATTCTTCCCACATTTTCTTGTTATTCTTCAAAACAGCCCTAAGCATAGTAGACAATGTTCTATTGACTACTTCAGTTTGTCCATCAGTTTGGGGGTGACAAGTAGTACTAAAAAGCAGCTTAGTCCCCAACTTAGCCCATAAACATCTCCAAAAGTGGCTAAGAAATTTAGTATCACGATCTGAAACAATAGTATTTGGCACACCATGTAAGCAAATAATTTCACGAAAGAACAAATCAGCAACATTAACAGCATCATCGCTTTTATGACATGGTATAAAGTGTGCCATTTTCGAGAACCTATCCATGACAACAAATATGCTATTCCTCCCCTTCTTTGTTCGAGGTAAACCTAAAACAAAGTCCATAGATATATCCTCCCAAGGAACACTAGGTACAGGCAAAGGCATATATAAACCATGAGGATTGAGTCGTGACTTAGCTCTTTGACATGTAGTGCAGCGAGCAACAAAACGCTCAACATCCCGTCTCATCTTTGGGCAAAAGAAGTGTGTAGCAAGTATATCCTCCGTCTTCTTGACGCCAAAGTGTCCCATTAATCCTCCTCCATGCGCCTCCTGCAACAACATAAGATGAACGGAGCTAGCTGGAATGCATAGCTTGTTAGCACGAAACACAAATCCATAGTTAAGAACGAACTTGTTCCAAGTTCTCCCTTCCTTACAATTCTGCAATACATCTTTAAATTCAGCATCATGAACATATTGATCTTTGATGGTCTCCAAACCAAATATTTTAAAGTCAAGTTGTGAAAGCATAGTATAACGACGAGACAATGCATCAGCAATAACATTTTCTTTACCCTTCTTGTGTTTAATGACATAAGGGAAAGTCTCAATGAATTCAACCCATTTAGCATGTCTACGGTTCAGTTTTGCTTGACTTTTAATGTGTTTCAAAGATTCATGATCAGAATGTATAACAAATTCCTTGGGCCATAAATAATGTTGCCATGTTTCTAAGGTCCGAACAAGAGCATATAATTCTTTATGATAAGTAGAATAGTTCAGACTAGGCCCACTCAATTTTTCAGAAAAGTATGCAACGGGTTTGCCATCTTGTAATAACAAACCTCCTAATCCAATTCCACTAGCATCACATTCAAGCTCAAAAGTCTTATTGAAATTAGGAAGTTGGAGTAAAGGAGCATGTGTCAACTTATCTTTCAATACTGTGAAGGCTTCTTCCTGTGTGGTACCCCAAACAAAAGGCACATCCTTCTTTGTAAGCTCGTTGAGAGGTGCAGCAATGGTGCTGAAATCTCTCACAAAACGCCTATAGAAACTAGCGAGGCCAAGGAAACTCCTCACTTGTTTGACCGTTTTGGGCTGCGGCCAACTCTCAATTGCTTCAATCTTGGCTTTATCAACTTCAATTCCCTGTGGAGTAACAACATAGCCAAGAAAAGATACTCGGTCGATGCAAAAGGTGCACTTTCCAAGGTTACCAAACAAACGTGCATCACGTAGAGCAATAAAAACAACACGTAAATGTTCCAAATGTTCCTCCAAAGATTTGCTATAAATCAATATGTCATCAAAGTAAACTACCACAAATCGTCCAATGAAAGCACGTAAAACTTCGTTCATTAACCTCATGAAAGTACTAGGTGCATTAGTTAACCCAAAAGGCATGACTAACCACTCATATAATCCAAACTTAGTTTTAAATGCTGTTTTCCATTCATCTCCCAATTTCATACGAATTTGATGGTATCCACTACGCAAATCAACTTTGGAGAATATTGTAGAGCCACTCAATTCATCAAGCATATCATCTAGCCTAGGAATAGGATGACGATAACGAATAGTAATATTATTAATGCCTCTACAATCAACGCACATACGCGACGTACCATCCTTTTTCGGCACTAAAATGATAGGAACAGCACAAGGACTAAGGGATTCGCGTATATAACCTTTGTCGAGCAGTTCTTGTACTTGACGCATAATCTCCTTCGTCTCCTCTGGATTGGTACGGTATGGTGCACGGTTGGGTAATGATGCACCGGGAATTAAGTCAATTTGATGCTCAATCCCTCGAATAGGTGGTAATCCCAGTGGCACGTCTTGTGGAAAGACGTCAGCGAACTCCTGCAAAATGTTAGTGACAGCAGGAGGCAAAGAGGAAGGCACGTCCTCGAATGAAAATAATGCCTCTTTGCACACAAAAGCATAGCAAACAGATTTGCTAAAATCTAGATCATCAATATCAGTTTTGGTGGCAAGTAAACATGCACTTTTCAATTTAATTTCAGAAGCAACACTAGATTGTTTATTATTATTAGTCTGCATTTGTTGCTCAAATTCTTTTGCCACAATCTGATTTTCACTCTTATTTTTCTCCTGTTTTGCTTTATTAGCTCTATTAATATCATCTTTCAAAATGGAATCAGGAGTCATAGGAAGCAAAGTAATATTTTTATCCTTATGAACAAGAGTATACTGATTGTTTCTACCATGGTGTACAGAATTTTTATCAAATTGCCATGGTCTACCAAGTAATAAGGAACATGCTTGCATAGGTACCACATCACAATCAACATAATCAGCATATGTAGAGATACTAAAATGCACACGAACAATACGTGTTACCTTAATCTTGCCGCTGTTGTTGAACCATTGGATGTAGTAAGGATGTGGATGTGGTCTTGTGGTGAGAGATAGCTTCTCCACCATCTCCATGCTAGCCAAGTTATTGCAGCTCCCTCCATCTATGATGACGCGAACAGAACATTCCTTCACAACTCCCTTTGTATGGAACAAATTATGCCTCTGATTTTTGCTCAGCTTGTGTAACCTGCACACTCAAAACATGTTGAGCAACTAAACATGCATACCTGTCAGCATCTTCAGCAGCCATGTATTGCGTCTCATGATCAGAATCATCTCCACCGTGTTCTTCACGTGTAATAAGAGCCAAAGTCTCCTCATCATAGTCACTAGCGGACTCATACCCACCACCCTCAGTAGCAATCATCACACGCTGAGATTGGCATTCTCTCGCAAAATGTCCTCTTCCCTTACAACGACGACAAATAATATCACTTGTGTGCCCTGTTGATGCCATGGAAGAAGAAGAGCTATGCGCAGGTCCAGCAAGTGTGCTCTTGGCAGATAGTGGTTGTTGTGCCTGCTTTCTTGTATCACGGCTGGAGGTGGCACCTGATGGAGGTGCTGGTGGAGTGGAAGTAGAGGATGCACGTGGTGTCCATGATGAAGATCGACCTGCAGAAAAGTTAGTTCGCGCCAATGCCTGTCGATCCTGCACTTCACGTTCAGCTTTACAAGAAAGATGGAATAAACGAGTGATATTATTATACTCCTTATACTCTAGGATGGTCTGAATCTCTCTATTTAATCCACCCATAAAACGTGCAAGCATAGCTTCATTCTCCTCAACAATACCACATCTAATCATGCCAGTTTGTAATTCCTGATAATATTCTTCTACAGAATTTTTTCCTTGTCTTAAACGCTGCAATTTTTTAAGTAATTCACGTTGATAATATGGTGGAACCCAACGAGTACGCATTGCAGTTTTCAAAGCAGCCCAAGTAGCTGGAATAGGATATAATCTACAATGCTCAGACCACCAAACACATGCAAAACTAGTGAATGCACAAACAACAGCAGGAACACGTCTCTCCTCGGGATATTGTAAACATGTAAATCGTTGTTCAGTTTCTAACTCCCAAGTAAGATATATATCAGGAACATATCTACCCTCAAATGGTGGAATATTCAATTTTAGTTTAGGGAGATGGTCATGATCTCGTACCTGAGGGTGAGCCCTACCATTGCCATTATTTGCATGTGGACGACCTGGTGGTTGCTGTGCTGGTGGTGGCATGTAGTTCTGATTTTGATCAACCTCATCCTCGTAATCTCCGGCAAAATCATCCTCCTCCGCATCAGCAGCAGGAGCCACAGAAGTATCAACAGCAGCACCAACAGTTTGGCCAGGTGCAAGAGGAAGACGGCTCGCTCGGCGGAGGGCTGTTTCACGATTTGTAGGTAGTCGTTGATGTTGTTGTTGTAGAGGTGCGTTAGGGGCAGCCGGTGGTGCTGGTGGAAGACACGTGAGCAATTCATTAAACCTGTTATCGAGCTTTGTTTCGAACGTCTTCTCCATGCCATCTATCTTATCCATGGCCTCTTCAAATCTGTTTAGCACATCTTGCACCTGTCCACTCATCATTTGCTGAAATTTATCATGCAACTCCTTATTCGTCATGTTCTCCCAGTCAGTCTCGTTGGCTTGTGATCCTGCCATGGTTAGCAACAATAGAAACACACAAGAATATGATCCTACAGAATACTAACAAGAGGTGGTGGTGGTGTCACAAATCCGTCAAGCCAATCTCAAATTCTTACCAGTTCTTACCCAGCAGCAGGCGGTGATCGGCAACCGTCGTAGTCAAAACTCTCAAAGCTTGGATAGAGCGATTACCAGGGAGAGTCAAACGCAGGACGTAGATGTATGTGGAGCTGGGAAGGCTTATAATATGGTAGCAAAAAGGGTCAGCAATAATCAATTCAGAGATGCAAAGTTGAATAAACGTTCAACGATGGTACTGTGCTAGTCCTAGGCTAGACCGTGCTAGAGATGCGAGCCTAGAACACTAACAAAATCACGACGCTGCACGTAAACAATGGAGGAGCACACTCTGCTTTTTTTTCCTTTTTTCACTTTTTTTTGCAATTTGTTTTCCTCTTTTTTTTGCTCCGCAACAATTTTTTTTCGAAAAAGTCTACAAATGGTCTAAAAACTGCCTAGCCAGAATTTTCCAGACTTAGTTTTTTTTTGAGTTTGGAACTATTTTTCTTCTGCAGGCAGCACGAAATCTCAGGAGTCCTACTCTGTCCCAACTCGGAGGATGGCGTGATCTGGAACTCGAAAACAAAGCAACAAATACTGGACTCGGACTAGGACTGGTAGCGGAGATGAATCTGGCGAAACTCGGACTGGTGGCGGCGATGAATCTGGTGGAACTCCGACTGGTGGTTGTATATGGCGATGGTACAGCTGGACTCGGATTGGTGGTGGTATATGGTAGCGACGATGTATATGGTGGGGTGGTGGTATATGGTAATGATGACGATGGTGCAGCGGCGGCGTGACAACCTGTGAACAGAACTCGAAACTCTAAAGGACTAGACTCTAAGACCAGCAACTTGACACGACGATGCAACCGCAAATTCAACAAAGCAAAAACAGAAAAGATTATGCAAAGGCTCAGATTGGTTCGGATAGGATGAACTAACCCTAATTTTTTTTGGCTTTTTCGTGGACTGTAGGTATGAAGAACAGACTCTATCTAATCTACGAAAAACTCTAAAATCTCACCAAGCAACCTGAAACGCTGATACCACTTCATAGAGGCAAAGGTGTCCCGATGTTTCGATGAGATGCTGGCTATCGTTTTCTGTGGGAGTCGACCTTGACGATCCGACTACGAACATGCGAGACGTCGCACCTTAGCAATCGCTAAATCAACTTCCGAAGGTTATTGACCATGCGGGAGCACGATCAACCTGACCACGAGGGTCTGTTTCCTGCGAGCAAACGAAGAACAAGCAAGAAACTGAGATTGCAATTTGGATATTGTGAATATAAGATGAAAGCTTTATTGATCAAGGTGGGGTTCTGTGACGTCTTGGTCTGGTTGTTGGACACAAACGAAGTACGCGAAGTTGCAGCTATGGCGAACTTTTAATCTAAACAAAACTCAAAGCCTAAACGATGCCCTAAGGGTTGTATATATGGAGGAGAGAGGGGGAATTTCGTGGCCCTTGGTGGAGGGGTCCGAAACCAACCCTAACTCTTGTTTCCCCACACATACGGACTCTAAAAACAGCCTATACTTAAGTACTTCGAAAATACATGGGCCTGGCCCAATAATAAGGTGACGCAGCACCTAAAATAGCCTCTGGACGAAATTTATGAAGTGGCATCTTGTATATTTCGTCCCATGCTTCATGCACTCATTATGGTGGCTTCAGAGTCCTGGAATCATCACTTGTAACTCCGTTCTTGTTCCCCTTGCACATGCCATCATCTCCATGCTTGAACTTGCTCCAAGGTTCATCTTTCTTGTCCAAGCTAGGCCCTTCATTTGTAAGCAAAACAAATGTATCCAATTTAGGCAGCATCATATTCTCATGAACATTAGAATCGTTACCAAGAAACGAAAGTACCTGATAATTCAATTGGCGTGCGCGAGCTCTAGTAATCGGTCCAGTGTGTATAGCAGCAGGGGCTGTGGGTGTAACAATGGTATTGGTGTCCTCATCATCCTCCCCTTCTTGAAATGAAGTCGTTTAATTCTACATTTATGGGATTACCTGAGATATAATGTTTAATTCTTTGACCGTTTACCACCTTCGGGTTTTTGCCCTCGAAGTTGTTGATCTTTATGGCACCGGAACGATAAACCTCTTCGATAACATAGGGGCCTTCCCATTTAGAGAGAAGTTTTCCTGCAAAAAATCTTAAACGAGAATTGTATAGCAATACATAATCACCTACATTAAACTCACGCTTTTGTATCCTTTTATCATGCCATCTTTTAACATTTTCTTTAAACAACATGGCATTTTCATAAGCTTGGGTTCTCCATTCATCAAGTGAGCTAATATCAAAAAAACTCTTCTCGCCGGCAAGTTTAAAATCATAGTTAAGCTCTTTAATAGCCCAATATGCCTTATGTTCTAGTTCGAGAGGTAAGTGACATGCTTTTCCATAAACCATTTTATACGGAGACATACCCATAGGATTTTTATATGCAGTTCTATAAGCCCATAATGCATCATCAAGTTTCTTGGACCAATTCTTTCTAGACCTATTAACAGTCTTTTGCAAAATTAATTTGAGCTCTCTATTGCTCAACTCTACTTGACCACTAGACTGAGGGTGATAAGGAGATGCAATTCTATGATTAACATCATATTTAGCAAGCACTTTACGGAAAGCGCCATGAATGAAGTGTGAACCACCATCAGTCATTAAATATCTAGGGACTCCAAACCTCGGGAAAATAACTTCCTTAAGCATTTTAATAGAAGTGTTATGATCAGCACTACTAGTTGGAATAGCTTCTACCCACTTAGTAACGTAATCAACAGCAACTAAAATATGTGTGTATCCATTAGAGGCAGGAAAAGGTCCCATATAATCAAAGCCCCAAACATCAAACGGTTCAATAACAAGAGAATAATTCATAGGCATTTCTTGACGTCTACTAATATTACCAATTCTTTGACATTCATCACAAGACAAGACAAACTTATGGGCATCCTTGAAGAGAGTAGGCCAATAAAAACCAGATTGCAATACCTTATGTGCAGTTCTATCTCCAGCGTGGTGTCCTCCATAAGCCTCGGAATGACGCTTGCATAGGATCTGTTCCTGTTCATGCTCAGGTACACAACGTGTAATAACACCATCTACTCCTTCTTTATAAAGATGTGGGTCATCCCAAAATTAATGTCTTAAATCATAGATAAACTTTTTCTTTTGCTAGTATGTGAAGCTAGGTGGTATAAACTTAGCAACAATATAAGTAGCATAATCAGCATACCATGGAGTACTACGAGAAGTACTTATAACATTTAATTGTTCATCAGGAAAGCTATCATTAATAGGTAGTGGGTCATCAAGAATATTTTCTAACATAGACAAGTTGTCTGCAACGGGGTTCTGAGCTCCCTTTCTATCAACAATATGCAAATCAAATTCTTGTAGCAAGAGAACCCATCTAATAAGTCTAGGTTTAGCATCTTTCTTTTCCATATGGTATTTAATAGCAGCATGATCAGTTTGAATAGTTACTTTAGAATCAACAACATAAGATCTGAACTTATCACAAGCAAATACAACTGCTAAAAGCTCTTTTTCAGTAGTAGCATAATTTCTTTGAGCATTATCTAGAGTCTTACTAGCATAATGAATAACATTTAATTTCTTATCAACTCTTTGCCCTAGAACAACACCTACAACATAATCACTAGCATCACACATAATTTCAAAGGGTAAATTCCAATCAGGTGGCTGAACAACAGGTGTAGAGACTAATGCTTTCTTAAGTATTTAAAATGCTTCTACACAATCATCATCCAAGACAAATGGTATATCTTTTTGCAATAAATTAGTCAGAGGCCGAGAAATTTTTGAGAAGTCCTTAATGAACCTCCTGTAAAATCCGGAGTGACCATGGAAACTTCTTATACCTTTGATGTCCTTGGGACATGGCATCTTTTCAATAGCATCAACCTTGGCTTTATCAACTTCAATACCTCTTTCAGAAACTTTATGCCCCAAGACAATACCTTCATTAACCATAAAGTGGCACTTTTGCCAATTCAAGACAAGATTAGTTTCTTCACATCTTTGCAAAACTCGATCAAGATTGCTCAAGCAATCATCAAAATAGGAACCATAGACGAAAAAGTTGTCCATGAAAACCTCACAAATATTTTCACAAAAGTCAGAGAATATGGCCATCAGGCATCTTTGAAAGGTAGCAGGTGCATTACAAAAACCAAAAGGCATACATCTATAAGCAAAAGTACCAAAAGGGCATGTAAAAGTAGTCTTTGATTGATCTGTAGCCGGCACAGGTATTTGAGAGAAACCAGAATAACCATCTAGAAAGCAATAGTGTGTATGTTTGCATAATCTTTCTATCATTTGATCAATAAAAGGTAAGGGGTAATGATCTTTCTTAGTAGCTTTATTTAATTTGCGGAAATCAATTACCATCCTATAACCTGTGATAATTCTTTGTGGAATCAATTCATCTTTATCATTAGGAACAACAGTAATACCTCCCTTCTTAGGGACACAATGGACAGGACTTACCCACTCACTATCAGCAACGGGATAGATTATACCTGCCTCCAAAACCTTTAGTATTTCTTTTCTTACCACTTCTTTCATTTTAGGATTCAGACCTCATTGAGGATCACGAACTGGTTTGGCATCTGCTTCCAATTTTATTTTATGTTGACATAGAGTGGGACTAATGCCCTTAAGATCATCAAGAGTACATCCAATAGCAGCACGATGCTTCTTCAGAGTTTTCAATAATCTTTCTTCTTCATGCTCTGAAAGGTTAGCACTAATAATAACAAGATATATCTTCTTTTCATCAAGATAAGCATATTTAAGATTATCATGCAAAGGTTTAAGCTGAAACACGGGATCACCCTTGGCTGGAGGAGGATCCCCTAAAATTTCAACAGGCAAATTGTGTTGTAGAATAGGTTCATGTTTAAAGAATACTTCATCTATTTCCCTTCTTTCATTCATGAACATATCATTTTCATGGTCTAGCAAATAGTGTTCTAAAGGAACACTAGGAGGTACAGCAATAGAAGCAAGACTAATAATTTCATCCTTACTAGGTAATTCTTCCTCACGATGTTTTTTACTAAATTTAGAGAAATTAAACTCATGAACCATATCATCCAAGCCAACAGTAACAACATTCTTTGTGCAATCTATGGTAACATTGACAGTATTTAAGAAGGGTCTACCAAATATAATGGGACAAAAACTATCTTGTGGGGAACCAAGAACAAGAAAATTAGCAGGATTTTTATTTTTCGCACATAAGACTTCAACATCTCTAACAATTCCCATTGGTGAAATAGTATCTCTATTAGCAAGTTTAATAGTAACATAAATTTCTTCTAACTCAACAGGTGCAATGTCATGCATAATTTCTTTGTATAAGTCAATAGGTATTGCACTAGCACTAGCACCCGTATCACATAAGCCATGATAACAATGATCTCCTATTTTAACAGAAATAACAGGCATGCCTACCACATGTCTATGTTTATCTTTATCACAAGGTTTAGCAATTCTAGCAGTTTCACCTTCGAACTGAATAACATGCCCATCTATATTATCAGACAAGAGATCTTTAACAATAGCAATATTAGGTTCTACTTTAACTTGCTCAGGAGGTGTATAAGTTCTAATATTGCTTTTATGAACAACAGTTGAAGCTTTAGCATGATCCTTTATTCTAACAGGGAAAGGTGGTTTCTCAACATAAGAAGTAGGAACAATAGGATGATATTTAAACCACTTCTCCTTAGGGAGATCAACATAAGTAGCAAAAGATTCACAGAAAGAAGCTACTATCTCAGAGTCAAGTCCATATTCAGTGCTAAACTTACAAAAAATATTGGTGTCCATAAAAGATTTAACACAATCAAACTTAGGTGTCATACCTGACTCCTTACCTTTGTTGAGGTCCCAATCTTCAGAGTTGCGTTTAATTCTATCCAATAAATTCCATCTGAATTCAATAGTCTTCATCATAAAAGAGCCAGCACAAGAAGTATCGAGCATGGTGCGATTGTTTTCAGAAAGCCGAGCATATAAATTTTGAATAATCATTTCTCTTGAGAGCTCATTATTGGGGCATGAATATAACATTGATTTAAGCCTCCCTCGAGCTTGAGCGATGCTTTCTCCTTCGCGAGGCCAGAAATTATATATATAATTGCGATCACGATGACAAGATGCATAGGGTAATACTTCTGATGAAATTCCAACTTCAATCTTTTATAGTCCCATGATCTCATATCATCACAGAGCCTATACCATATCAATGTGTCTCCCTTCAAAGATAAAGGGAAGACCTTCTTCTTAGCAACATCATTGGGTATACATGCAAGCTTAAATAATCCACAAACTTCATCCACATATATTAAGTGCTCATGAGGATGCTTTGTTCCATCTCCTGTAAACGGGTTAGCTAGCAGTTTTTCCATCATACCCGAAGGAAATTCAAAAGGAGTTTCATTTTCAATAGGTTCAGTAGGATGAGAAGCAACTCTTTGCTCTACTGGACGGGGTGAAGATACCCCGAACAAGCCCCTCAGAGAATTACTTTCCATAGTAGCAAGTGACAGTAAATTTCAGCACACTATATAAATTTTTCCTTACCAAATTCGACCTACCAAAGGCGCTACACTCCCCGGAAACAGTGCCAGAAAAGAGTCTTGATGACCCACAAGTATCGGGATCTATCATAGTCCTTTCGATAAGTAAGAGTGTCGAACCCAACGAGGAGCAGAAGGAAATGATAAGCGGTTTTCAGCAAGGTATTCTCTGCAAGTACTGAAATAAGTGGTAACAGATAGTTTTGTGATAGGATAAATTGTAATGAGAAACAAGTAACAAAAGTAAATAAAGTGCAACAAGATGGCCCAATCCTTTCTGTAGCAAAGGACAAGCCGGAACAAACTATTATAATAGGAAAAGCGCTCCCGAGGAAACATGGGAATATCGTCAAGCTAGTTGTCATCACGTTCATATGATTCGCGTTCGATACTTTGATAATTTGATATGTGGGTGGATCGGTGCTTGGGTGTTGTTCTTACTTGAACAAGCATCCCACTTATGATTAACTTCTATTGCAAGCATCCGCAACTACAACAAAAGTATTAAGGTAAACCTAACCATAGCATGAAACATGTGGATCCAAATCAGCCCCTTACGAAGCAACGCATAAACTAGGGTTTAAGATTCGGTCACTCTAGCAACCCACCATCTACTTATTACTTTCCAATGCCTTCCTCTAGGACCAAATAATGGTGAAGTGTTACGTAGTTGATGTTCACATAACACCACTAGAGGCTAGACAACATACATCTTATCAAAATATCAAACGAATACCAAATTCACATGACTACTAATAGCAAGACTTCTCCCGTGTCCTCAGGAACAAACGTAATTACTCACAAAGCATATTCATGTTCATAATCAAAGGGGTAATAATATGCATATAGGATCTGAACATATGATCTTCCACCAAGTAAACCAATTAGCATCAACTACAAGGAGTAATCAACACTACTAGCAACCTACTAGCACCAATCCCGGACTTTGAGACAAGAATTGGATACAAGAGATGAACTAGGGTTTGGAGATGAGATGGTGCTGGTGAAGATGTTGATGGAGATTGCTCTCTCCCGATGAGAGGAGCGTTGGTGATGACGATGGTGATGATTTCCCCCTCCCAGAGGGAAGTATCCCCGGCAGAACAGCTCTGCCGGAGCTCTAGATTGGTTCCGCCAAGGTTCCGCCTCGTGGCAGCAAAGTATCATCCCGAAAAGTTCCTTCCTATTTTTTCTCATCGAAAGAATTCATATAGGAGAAGATGGACGTCGGAGAGCCACCAGGGGGCCCACGAGGTAGGGGGCGCGCCCTAGGGGGGGCGCCCCCCACCCTCATGAGCAGGGTGTGGGTCCCCTGGCCTTCATTTTTGGTGAGGATTTTTCTTTATTTATTTTAAGATGTTCCATGGAGTTTCAGGACTTTTGGAGTTGCGCAGAATAGGTCTCTAATATTAGCTCCTTTTCCAACCCAGAATTCCAGCTGCCGGCATTCTCCCCCCTTATGTAAACCTTGTAAAATAAGAGAGAATAACCATAAGTATTGTGACATAAAGTGAAATAACAGTCCATAATGCAATAAATATTGATATAAAAGCATGATTTAAAATGGATGTAGGAGTCACCCTAAAGAACTCTCTAGTTCTTCTTCTTCGGAATCCAGATCATCTGGATGGGAATCCTTGGAGTTGTAGTTGTACTTGATGAAGTAGAACTTGGTGTAGTCTTGGGAACCCACTTTACCAAGGCCTTGGGAGCTTCTTCAAATGCATCAATCTCCTCTTTAAGCTTTTCCTTTCCCTTTTTCTTGTGGTCTTGTGGTGGAAGATCATCTTGAGTTTGTGTCCCTTGGAAAGAAGTAGGGTCATACTTCTCTTGTTGAGGAACAAACTTCATCTTGGGATATTGATCATCTTCCCACTCAACTCCATTGGCATTGAACTTTCGTTCAAAACCAACACCTTGATTCTTTCGGTGCCTTCCTTGCTTGCGTATAACTTCCTCAAATTGCTTACTTCCAACAAGGCTCTTGTGAACACATTTCTCTATAATTCCCTTCAATAAGCTATTTTCTTGCTCAAGTGTAACTTGGCTAAGAGAATCATTAGTGGAATCAAGAGAACTACTAGAAGCAACAATGTTGGATTTAACATGATTATTGTTACTACTAGAAGAAGAATCTTTCTTACTCTTGTTGCTAGACTTTACTTGTGGCATGTAAGTAGACAAGAGTAAACGCTTGGCAATGTAAGAAGAACTTTTATTGTGAAGATCATCATTGATTGCTTTTAAGAACCCATGCTCTTGCTCAAGGTTGAGCTTTTCAAAGCGTAGCTTCTCATGAGTCTTTAGAAATTCTCGATGATCTTCCAAGGTAGTTTCATGAGCTAACTTCTGAGTGTTTAGTTTTTAGTTAGACGCTCAATCTCCTTCTTATCATCATCATTTGTTTTATCTTGATTAGCATGATTAATATCAAGTTCATCATAGTTTTCATCACTAGAGTTGTCAACAAGTAAATCATCATCACCTAGCAAATTATCTTCATCACTATTGAAATCAACATACTCGGGGTGTGATACCTTTGGGCCTTTAGCCATGAAACATCTTCCAATTCCTTCATTTGGTGAGTCAAATATGTCGTAGGAGTTGGTTGACACAAGTGCTAGACCGGCAACACCTTCATCTTGAGTATATTCGGAGTCAGAGTGATAACTTCTCTCGGAGTGATTGTCGGAGTCAGAACCGGATACCCATTCACCAACATGATCTTGATGTCTTCATTTTGTACAGCTCCTAGATGACTTGTCCTTCCTTTCCGAATCCTTGCTTCTGCGAGAGGTTCTTCATTCATAACGATCATCTCTACTCCTTCTCTCTCTTGGAGGTGAATCTTCTCTTCTACTTCTCCTTTTGGGTGAATCTTCTCTTCTTTTGTAGGGGGCGTACATTCATTTGAGTAGTGTCTAGGTCTTCCACAATTATTGCAATTTCGCTCACGACTAGAAGATCTTTTGTCTTTGTAGGACCTTGACTTGGAACTTCTTTCTTTGCTTCTACTCTTGTAGAACTTGTTGAAGTTCTTCACCATTAAGCTCAATTCTTCATTGAAGGCTTGTTTCTCACTTGATGATGTCGGAGCATCACATGAGGCTTTGTAAGCACCACTAGACTTGTTGTGAAGCTCTTCCTTGTCCTTGAGCTCTGTTGGAAAAGGCAGTGCCTAGGAGGCGCTTAGGCATGCCTAGGCGCTAGGCAATGGCCAAACGCCTCGCCTAAGGCATAAATGGAGGTCTAGGCAGGGCAAGCAAGGAATTTCCTACCCAAGCAAGAAATCATGCCACATACTACACTGATATGTCAAACGGGTTATATTCCAATGGCAGTAGATGGTAATTAACTTATTTATTTGCCCCAAACTAATATCAACACCCATATAATAATCACAAATGCACTATGAGTAAAAACTATATCACCGTCTAGGTCGCGCCTAGGGCGCTTAGGCACCGCCTAGGCACTAGGCGAAGGCCAACCGCCTCGATTATGTCTACCGCTTTTTCCAACCTTGTCCTTGAGTGACATCTCGTGAGCAACAATTCTTCCAATGACTTCCATTGGCTTGAGATCTTTGTAATTTGGCATCATTCGGATCAATGTGTACACGGTATCATATTTTCCATCCAAGTCTCTTAGGATCTTCTTTTGATGAATTTATCAGTCATCTCTTCACTTCCTAAGCCAGCAATCTCATTTGTGATAAGAGCAAGCCTAGAGTACATTTCAGCGACACCTTCACCATCCTTCATTTTGAACTTGTCAAGTTGACTTTGAAGCACATCCAATTTGGATTCCTTGACGAGTTGGTACCTTCGTGCATATCAATCAAAGTATCCCAAATTTCCTTTGCATTCTCAAGACGGCTGATACGTCTCTAACGTATCTATAATTTTTGATTCCTCCATGCTATATTATCTACTGTTCTAGACATTATTGGTCTTTATTATCCACTTTTATATTATTTTTGGGACTAACCTATTAACCAGAGGCCCAGCCCAGAATTTTTGGTTTTTTGCCTGTTTTAGGGTTTCGAAGAAAAGGAATATCAAACCAAGTCCAAATGGAATGAAACCTTCGGGGACGTGATTTTCTCACCGAATACAACTCAGGAGACTTGGACCCTACGTCAAGCCAACTAACAGGAGGCCACAAGGTAGGGGGCGCGCCTCCCCCCCCCCAGGCGCGCCCTCCACCCTCATGGGCCCCTTGTTGCTCCACCGACATACTTCTTCCTCCTATATATAGCCACGTTCCCCCAAACGATCAGATACGGAGCCAAAACCCTAATTCCACCGCCGTAACTTTATGTATCCACGAGATCCCATCTTGGGGCATGTTCCCGAGCTCCGCCGGAGGGGGCATTGATCACAGATGGCTTCTACATCAACACCATAGCCTCTCCGATGAAGTGTGAGTAGTTTACTTCAGACCTACGGGTCCATAGTTAGTAGCTAGATGGATTCTTCTCTCTTTTTGGATCTCAATACAATGTTCTCCCCCTCTCTTGTGGAGATCTATTCGATGTAATCTTCTTTTTGCAGTGTGTTTGTTGAGACCGATGAATTGTGGGTTTATGATCAAGTCTATCTATGAATAATATTTGAATCTTCTCTGAATTCTTTTATGTATGATTGGTTATCTTTGCAAGTCTCTTCGAATTATCAATTTGGTTTGGCGTACTAGATTGATCTTTCTTGCAATGGGAGAAGTGCTTAGCTTTGGGTTCAATCTTGCGGTGTCCTTTCCTGGTGATAGTAAGGGCAGCAAGGCACGTATTGTATTGTTGCCATTGAGGATAACAAGATGGGGTTTTCTTCATATTGCATGAGTCTATCCCTCTACATCATGTCATCTTGCTTAAGGCGTTACTCTGTTTTTAACTTAATACTCTAGATGCATGCTGGATAGCGGTCGATGAGTGGAGTAATAGTAGTAGATGCAGGCAGGAGTCGGTCTACTTGTCTCGAACGTGATGCCTATATACATGATCATACCTAGATATTCCCATAACTATGCTCAATTCTGTCAATTGCTCAACAGTAATTTGTTCACCCACCGTAGAATACTTATGCTCTCGAGAGAAGCCACTAGTGAAACCTATGGCCCCCGGGTCTATCTTTATCATATTAATCTCCTAATACTTAGTTATTTACTTTGCTATTTACTTTGCCTTTATTTTACTTTGCATCTTTATCATAAAAATACCAAAAATATCATCTCTATCATATCTATCAGATCTCACTCTCGTAAGTGGCCCTATAGGGATTGACAACCCCTATTTGCATTGGTTGCGAGGATTTATTTGTTTGTGCAGGTATGAGGGACTTGCGTGTAGCCTCCTACTGGATTGATACCTTGGTTCTCAAAAACTGAGGAAAATACTTACGCTACTTTGCTGGATCATCCCTTCCTATTCGGGGAAAACCAACGCAATGCTAAAAGAGGTAGCAAGAAGGATTTCTAGCGCTGTTGCCGGGGAGGTCTATGCAAAAGTCAACATACCAAGTACCCATCACATACCCTTATCTCCTGCATTACATTATTTGCCATTTTCCTCCCCCCCCCCAATTCACCCTTGTCGTTTTATTCGCCCTCTCTCTATCCTCCCTCTCTATTTGCCCTTTTTGTCCGCTTGCTTTTTGTTTGCTTGTGTGTTAGTTTGCTTGCTTGTCTTTATGGCTAGTTCTTTACCCTCTGCCTCTATGTCTGAAATTGGGGATACTATTGTCAATAATAATTTTGATTCTCCTACTAAAAAACCCACTATCTCACATATAAAAAGATTCCGTGTTGGTAGTGGTAATATTATTGGAAAAGGAGTTATTGAAGATTTCTTTACTTGTGTCAGTGCTTTACCTTCTATGGGTAGTTCTATTCTTCATAGAACTAGTAGTCTTGAGAACTCTACCGCCATGCTTGTAGTTGAAATTAAGAGACAATTCATGCACATGCATCCTTCTATACAAAGGATTTTCCTAGAATTTTCTAATATTGAGCATTCTTTTGTTAAGCGTGCCGTTACTATCTTTTTGGTCATGAATTTTGATTCATAATAAAAGAGGCCAAAGAAATCTTTGCGCATTATAGGGTGGACGATTGTCGTCCTCCCATAGAAACTATCCTCTTTGATCAAGAAGAAATAATGTGTTTTCAATCTTTAGACTATGTTGCTTTCAATGAAAATCTTAGAAAAAGGGTTCCTACCAATGTTTTGGTTGACAAAATTTCTGAACTTAATGATGATTTGGCTATTCGAGATAATGAATTGGGATATTCTCTTGAATATAGGCTCACAAAGTTCTATCAAAAGAATGCTTATAATGATGAATTGGTTGTGCAATATGAAGGACCAAAGGAGGAACCTATACCTCCCAAGGTTGATCTTGGAGACTTTTTTCCCAAAAAATTAGCCCTTTTGATTACTTTTGCTTGCCTCAAAGAAAACTTGCTGCTGAACGTAGAGAATATGAAATGAGTTTTAACAATCTATCTTATTATTATGGCAATACCTAGATCTATTCTTGCTTGTTATGCCTAGCTAGGGGCGTTAAACGATAGCGCTTGTTGGGACGCAACCCAATTTTATTTTTATTCCTTGATTTTTTTTATTATACTTAGTAATAAATAAATTATTTAGCTTCTGTTTTGTTTGTGTTTTTTGTGTTTAATTAGTGTTTGTGCCAAGTAGAACTTTTGGGAAGACTTGGGAGAAGTCTTGTTGATCATGCTGTAAAAAACAGAAACTTCAGCGCTCACGAGAATTGCTGCCATTTTTATTTGGAGAGTGCTATTTAGTTAATTCTTTTTGCAGATGATTAATAGATAAATTCCTCACGTCCAGAAAGTTATTTTATAATTTTTGGGGTTCCATATCTTGCGCTAGCTACAGATTACTACAGACTGTTCTGTTTTTGATAGATTCTGTTTTTCGTGTGTTGTTTGCTTATTTTGATGAATCTATGGCTAGTAAATTAGTTTATAAACCATAGAGAAGTTGGAATACAGTAGTTATAACACCCATATAAATAAAGAATGAGGTCATTATAGTACCTTGAAGTGGTCTTTTGTTTTATTTCGCTAACGGAGCTCACGGGATTTTCTACTTTAAGTTTTGTGTTGTGAAGTTTTCAAGTTTTGGGTAAAGATTTGATGGATTATGGAACAAGGAGTGGAAAGAGCCTAAGCTTGGGGATTCCCATGGCACCCCCAGGATAATCTAAGGACACCTAAAAGTCAAAGCTTGGGGATGCCCCGGAAGGCATCCCCTCTTTCGTCTACTTCTATCGGTAACTTTACTTGGAGCTATATTTTTATTTACCACATGATATGTGTTTTGCTTGGAGCGTCTTGTATGATTTGAGTCTTTGCTTATTAGTTTACCACAATCATCCTTGCTCTACACACCTTTTTAGAGAGCCATATATGATTTGGAATTTGTTAGAATACTCTATGTGCTTCGCTTATATCTTTTGAGTTATATAGTTTTTGCTCTAGTGCTTCACTTATATCTTTTAGAGCACGATGGTGGATTTGTTTTATAGAAACTATTGATCTATCATGCTTCACTTAGATTATTTTGAGATTCTTAAATAGCATGGTAATTTGCTTAAAATCCTAATATGCTTGGTATGCAAGATTAATAATAAAAATTCTCTTATGAGTGTGTTGAATACTATGATAAGTTTGATACTTGATAATTGTTTTGAGACATGGAGATGGTGATATTAAAGTCATGCTAGTTGAGTAGTTGTGAATTTTAGAAATACTTGTGTTGAAGCTTGTGATTCCCGTAGCATGCACGTATGGTGAACCGTTATATGATGAAATCGGAGCATGATTTATTTATTGATTGTCTTCCTTATGAGTGGCGGTCGGGGACGAGCGATGGTCTTTTCCTACCAATCTATCCCCCTAGGAGCTTGCGCGTAATACTTTGCTTTGATAACTTTTAGATTTTTGCAATAAATATATGAGTTCTTTATGACTAATGTTGAGTCCATGGATTATATGCACTCTCACCCTTCCACCTTTACTAGCCTCTCTAATACCGCACACCTTTCGCCGGTATCATACACCTACCATATACCTTCCTCAAAACAGCCACCATACCTACCTATTATGGCATTTCCATAGCCATTCCGAGATATACTGCCATGCAACTTTCCACCGTTCCGTTTATGACACACTCCATCATTGTCATATTGCTTAGCATGATCATGTAGTTGACATAGTATTCGTGGCAAAGCCACCGTTCATGATTCTTTCATAGTTATCACTCATGCATCATCGCATATCCTGGTACACCACAGGAGGCATTCATATAGAGTCATATCTTGTTCTAAGTATCGAGTTGTAATTATTGAGTTGTAAGAAAAATAAAAGTGTGATGATCATCATTATTAGAGCATTGTCCCAAGTGAGGAAAGGATGATGGAGACTATGATTCCCCCACAAGTCAGGATGAGACTCCGGACGAAAAATAATAAAAAAAGAGAGAAAGAAAAGAGGCCCAAAAAAAGAGAAAAGGCCCAAATCAAAAAAAAATGAGAGAAAAAGAGAGAAAGGACAATTTTACTATCCTTTTACCACACTTGTGCTTCAAAGTAGCACCATGATGTTCATAGTAGAGAGTCTCTCATGTTATCACTTTCATATACTAGTGGGAATTTTTCATTATAGAACTTGGCTTGTATATTCCAATGATGGGCTTCCTCAAAATTGCCCTAGGTCTTCATGAGCAAGCAAGTTGGATGCACACCCACTTAGTTTCGTTTTGAGCTTTCATATACATATAGCTCTAGTGCATCCGTTGCATGGCAATCCCTACTCACTCACATTAATATCTATTGATGGCCATTTCCATAGCCCGTTGATACGCCTAGTTGATGTGAGACTATCTTCCCCTTTTTGTCTTCTCCACAACCACCACTCTATTCCAGGTATAGTGCTATATCCATGGCTCACGCTCATGTATTGCGTGAAGATTGAAAAAGTTTTGAGAATGTCAAAAATATGAAACATTTGCTTGGCTTGTCATCGGGGTTGTGTATGATTTAAATATTTTGTGTGGTGAAGATAGAGCATAGCCAGACTATATGATTTTGTAGGGATAACTTTCTTTAGCCATGTTATTTTGAGAAGGCATAATTGCTTTGTTAGTATGCTTGAAGTATTATTATTTTCTATGTCAATATGAACTTTTGTCTTGAATCTTTCAGATCTAAATATTCATACCACAATTAAGAAGAATTACATTAAAATTATGCCAAGTAGCACTCCGCATCAAAAATTCTGTTTTTATCATTTACCTACTCGAGGACGAGCAGGAATTAAGCTTGGGGATGCTTGATACGTCTCCAATGTATCTATAATTTTTGATTGCTCGATGATAATATTGTCTACTGTTTTGGACATTATTGGGCTTTATTATCCACTTTTATATTATTTTTGGGACTAACCTATTAACCGGAGGCCCAGCCCAGAATTGTTGTTTTTTGCCTATTTTAGGGTTTCGAAGAAAAGGAATATCAAACGGAGTCTAACCGGAATGACACCTTCGTGAACGTGATTTTCTCACCGAATACAACTCAGGAGACTTGGACCCTACGTCAAGCCAACTAACAGGAGGCCACGAGGTAGGGGGCGTACCTGCCCCCCCCCCCTAGGCGCGCCCTCCACCCTCGTGGGCCCCCTATTGCTTCACCGGCGTACTTCTTCCTCCTATATATACCCACGTACCCCCATACGATCAGATACGGAGCCAAAACCCTAATTCCACCGCCGTAACTTTCTGTATCCATGAGATTCCATCTTGGGGCCTGTTCCGGAGCTCCGTCGGAGGGGGCATCGATCACGGAGGGCTTCTACATCAACATCATAGCCTCTCCGATGAAGTGTGAGTAGTTTACTTCAGACCTACGGGTCCATAGTTAGTAGCTAGATGGCTTCTTCTCTCTTTTTGGATCTCAATACAATGTTCTCCCCCTCTCTTGTGGAGAGCTATTCGATGTAATCTTCTTTTTGCGGTGTGTTTGTTGAGACCGATGAATTGTGGGTTTATGATCAAGTCTATCTATGAATAATATTTGAATCTTCTCTGAATTCTTTTATGTATGATTGGTTATCTTTGCAAGTCTCTTCGAATTATCAGTTTGGTTTGGCCTACCAGATTGATCTTTCTTGCAATGGGAGACGTGCTTAGCTTTAGGTTCAATCTTGCGGTGTCCTTTCCCGATGACAGTAAAGGCAGCAAGGCACGTATTGTATTGTTGCCATCGAGGATAACAAGATGGGGTTTTCTTAATATTGCATGAGTCTATCCCTCTACATCATGTCATCTTGCTTAAGGTGTTACTCTATTTTTAACTTAATACTCTAGATGCATGTTGGATAGCGGTTGATGAGTGGAGTAATAGTAGTAGATGCTGGCAGGAGTCAGTCTACTTGTCTCGGGCGTGAAGCCTACATACATGATCATACCTAGATATTCTTATAACTATGCTCAATTTTGTCAATTGCTCAACAGTATGTTCACCCACCATAGAATGCTTATGCTCTCGAGAGAAGCCACTAGTGAAACATATGGCCCCTGGGTCTATCTTTATCATATCAATCTCCTACTACTTAGTTATTTACTTTGCCTTTATTTTACTTTGCATCTTTATCATAAAAATACCAAAAATATTATCTTTATCATATCTATCAGATCTCACTCTCGTAAGTGGCCCTATAGGGATTGACAACCCCTATTTGCGTTGGTTGCGATGATTTATTTGTTTGTGCAGGTACGAGGGACTTGCATGTAGCCTCGTACTGGATTGATACCTTGGTTCTCAAAAACTCATAGAAATACTTATGCTACTTTGCTACATCATCCCTTCCTCTTCGGGGAAAACCAACGCAGTGCTAAAAGAGGTAGCAACGGCTGATTATGTCGAATTCTTCGGGGCACAATCCGTTGAAGAGGATATCGCAAGCTTGAGCGTTTATTGCAGCATCTTCAACTCTTCCGCGTTAGAATTTCCTCCCACTCACTTCTTTCGAGAGAAACTCCTTCTCTAGAAAGGATCCATTCTTAGCAATGAATAACTTGCCTCCGGATCTGTGATAGAAGGTGTATCCAACTGTCTCCTTTGGGTATCCTATGAAGACACACTTCTCCGATTTGGGTCTAAGCTTATCAGGTTGAAACTTTTTCACATAAGCATTGCAACCTCAAACATTAAGAAACGACAGCTTAGGTTTCTTTCTAAACCACAGTTCATACGGTGTCGTCTCAACGGATTTAGATGGTGCCCTTTTCAATGTGAAAGCAGCTGTCTGTAATGCATAACCCCAAAATGATAGTGGTAAATCGGCAAGAGACATCATAGATCACACCATATCTAATAAATTACGGTTACGACATTCGAACACACCATTACACTATGGTCTTCCAGATGGCATGAGTAGTGAAACTATTTCACATTGTTTTAACTGAAGGCCAAACTCATAACTCAAATATTTTACTTTTGGATCATATCATAGAAACTTTTATTTTTTTACGACGATTCTCCACTTCACTCTGAAATTCTTTGAACTTTTCAAATGTTTCAGATTTGTGTTTCATCAAGTAGATATACTCATATCTGCTCAAATCATGTGTGAAGATCAGAAAATAATGATACTTGCCACGAGCCTCAATATTCATCGAACCACATACATCAGTATGTATGATTTCCAACAAATCTGTTGCTCGCTCCATTGTTCGAGAGAACAGAGTCTTAGTCATCTTGCCCATGAGGCATGGTTCGCAAGCATCAACTGATTCATAATCAAGTGATTCCAAAAGCCCATCAGCATGGATTTTCTTCATGCACTTTACACCAATATGACCTAAACGGCAGTGCCACAAATAAGTTGCACTATCATTGTTAACTTTGCATCTTTTGGCTTCAATATTATAAAAATGTGTATCACCACGATCGAAATCCAACAAACCATTTTCATTGGGTGTATGACCATAGAAGGTTTTATTCATGTAAACAGAACAACAATTATACTCTAACTTACATGAATAACCATATTGCAATAAATGTGATCCAATCATATTCATGCTCAACGTAAACACTAAATAACATTTATTTTAGGTTTAACACTAATCCCGAAAGTATAGGGAGTGTGTGATGATGATCATATCAATCTTGGAACCATTTCCAATACACATCGTCACTTCACCCTTAACTAGTCTCTGTTCATTCTGCAACTCCCGATTCGAGTTACTATTCTTAGCAACTGAACTAGTATCAAATACTGAGGGGTTGCTATAAACACTAGTAAAGTACACATCAATAACATGTATATCAAATATACCTATGTTCACTTTGCCATCCTTCTTATCTGTCAATTACTTGGGGTAGTTCCGCTTCCAATGACCAGTCCCTTTGAAGTAGAAGCACTCAGTTTCAGGCTTAGGTCCAGACTTGGGTTTTTTTTACTTGAGCAGCAACTTGCTTGCCGTTCTTCTTGAAGTTCCCCTTTCTTCCCTTTGTCCCTTTACTTGAAACTAGTGGTTTTGTTTACCATCAACACTTGATTATTTTCTTGATTTCTACCTTCATCGATTTCAGCATCACGAAGAGCTTGGGAATCGTTTCCATTATCCCTTACATACTATATTTCATCACGAAGTTCTACTAACTTGGTGATGGTGACTAGAGAATTCTGTCAATCACTATTTTATCTGGAAGATTAACTCCCACTTGATTCAAGCGATTTTAGTACCCAGAAAATCTGAGCACATGCTCACTGCTTGAGCTATTCTCCTCCATCTTTTAGCTATAGAACTTGTTGGAGACTTCATATCTCTCAACTCGGGTATTTGCTTGAAATATTAACTTCAACTCCTGGAACATCTCATATGGTCCATGATGTTCAAAACATCTTTGAAGTCCCGATTCTAAGCTGTTAAGCATGGTGCACTAAACTATCAAGTAGTCATCATATTGAGCTAGCCAAACGTTCATAACGTCTGCATCTGCGCCTGCAATAGGTCTGTCACCTAGCGGTGCATCAAGGACATAATTCTTCTGTGCAGCAATGAGGATAATCCTCAGATCACGGATCCAATCTGCATCATTGCTACTAACATCGTTCAACTTAGTTTTCTCTAGGAACATATCAAAAATAAAACGCGAGCTATTGACCTACAACATAGATATGCTAATACTACCAGGACTAAGTTCATGATAAATTAAAGCTCATTTAATCAAATTACTTAAGAACTCTCACTTAGATAGGCATCCCTCTAATCCTCTAAGTGATCACGTGATCCATATCAACTAAACCATGTCCGATCATCACGTGAGATGGAGTAGTTTCAATGGTGAACATCACTATGTTGATCATATCTACTATATGATTTACGCTCGACCTTTCGGTCTCCGTGTTCCAAGGCCATATCTGTTATATGCTAGGCTCGTCAAGTTTAACCTGAGTATTCCGCGTGTGCAACTATTTTGCACCCGTTGTATTTGAACGTAGAGCCTATCACACCCGATCATCACGTGGTGTCTCAGCACGAAGAACTTTCGCAATGGTGCATACTCAGGGAGACCACTTGTACCTTGATAATTAGTGAGAGATCATCTTATAAAGCTACCGTCGAACTAAGCAAAATAAGATGTATAAAAGATAAACATCACATGCAATCAAAATATGTGACATGATATGGCCATCATCATCTTGTGCCTTTGATCTCCATCTCCAAAGCATCATCATGATTTCCATCGTCACCGGCATGACACCATGATCTCCATCATCTTGATCTATATCAATGTGTCACCACATGGTTGTCTCGCCAACTATTGCTCTTGCAACTATTGCTATCGCATAGCGATAAAGTAAAGCAATTATTTGGCGCTTGCATCTTATGCAATAAAGAGACAACCATAAGGCTTCTGCCAGTTGCCGATAACTTTAACAAAACATGATCATCTTATACAACAACTTATATCTCATCACGTCTTGACCATATCACATCACAACATGCCCTGCAAAAACAAGTTAGACGTCCTCTACTTTGTTGTTGCAAGTTTTACGTGGCTACTACGGGCTGAGCAAGAACCGTTCTTACCTACGCATCAAAACCACAACGATAGTTTGTCAAGTTAGTGTTGTTTTAACCTTCTCAAGGACCGGGTGTAGCCACACTCGGTTCAACTAAAGTTGGAGAAACTGACACCCGCCAGCCACCTGTGTGCAAAGCACATCGGTAGAACCAGTCTCGCATAAGCGTACGCGTAATGTCGGTCCGGGTCGCTTCATCCAACAATACCGCCGAACCAAAGTGTGACATGCTGGTAAGCGGTATGACTTATATCGCCCACAACTCACTTGTGTTCTACTCATGCATATTACATCAACGCATAAAACCTGGCTCTGATACCACTGTTGAGGAACGTAGTAATTTCAAAAAAATTCCTACGCACACGCAAGATCATGATGATGCATAGCAACGAGAGGGGAGAGTGTTGTCCACATACCCTCGTAGACCGAAAGCAGAAGCGTTGGCACAACGCGGTTGATGTAGTCGTACATCTTCACGATCCGACCGATCAAGCACCGAACGCACGGCACCTCTGAGTTCTGCACACGTTCAAATCGATGACGTCCCTCGAACTCCGATCCAGCCGAGCTTTGAGGGAGAGTTCCGTCAGCACGACGGCATGGTGACGATGATGATGTTCTACCGATGCAGGGCTTCGCCTAAGCACCGCTACGATATGACCGAGGTGGATTATGGTGGAGGGGGCACCGCACACGGCTAAGAGATCCAAGGGATCAATTGTTGTGTCCATGGGGTGCCCCCTGGCCACGTATATAAAGGAGTGGAGGAGGGGAGGGGCCGGCCCTCTCTATGGCGCGTCCTAGGGGAGTCCTACTCCCACCGGGAGTAGGATTCTCCTTTTCCTAGTAGAACTAGGATCCCTTCCAAGTAGTAGGAGTAGAAGAGAAGGAAAGCGAAGAGAAAAGGAGAAGGAAGGAAGGGGGCGCCCCCTCCCTAGTCCAATTCGGACCAGCCCATGGGGAGGGGTGCGGCCACCCTTTGAAGCCTTTCTCTCCTTTCTCGTATGGCCCATTAAGGCCCAATACGAATTCCCGTAACTCCCCGGTACTCCCGAAAATACCCGAATCACTCGGAACCTTTCCGATGTCCGAATATAGTCGTCCAATATATCGATCTTTACGTCTCGACCATTTCGAGACTCCTCGTCATGTCCCCGATCTCATCCGGGACTCCGAACTCTTTTGGTATATCAAAACACATAAACTCATAATATAACCGTCATCGAACTTTAAGCATGCGGACCCTACGGGTTCGAGAACTATGTAGACATGACTGAGACACGTCTCCGGTCAATAATCAATAGCGGAACCTGGATGCTCATATTGGCTCCTACATATTCTACGAAGATCTTTATCGGTCAAACCGCATAACAACATATGTTGTTCCCTTTGTCATCGGTATGTTACTTGCCCGAGATTCGATCGTCGGTATCTGAATGCCTAGTTCAATCTCGTTACCGGCAAGTCTCTTTACTCGTTCCGTAATACATCATCCCGCAACTAACTCATTAGTTGCAATGCTTGCAAGGCTTATAGTGATGTGCATTACCGAGTGGGCCCAGAGATACCTCTCCGACAATCAGAGTGACAAATCCTAATCTCGAAATACGCCAACCCAACAAGTACCTTCGGAGAAACCTGTAGAGCACCTTTATAATCACCCAGTTACATTGTAACGTTTGGTAGCACACAAAGTGTTCCTCCGGTAAACGGGAGTTGCATAATCTCATAGTCATAGGAACATGTATAAGTCATGAAGAAAGCATTAACAACAAACTAAACGATCAAGTGCTAAGCTAACGGAATGGGTCAAGTCAATCACATCATTCTCCTAATGATGTGATCCCGTTAATCAAATGACAACTCATGTCTATGGTTAGGAAACATAACCATCTTTGATCAACGAGCTAGTCAAGTAGAGGCATACTAGTGACACTCTGTTTGTCTATGTATTCACACATGTATTATGTTTCCGGTTAATACAATTCTAGCATGAATAATAAACATTTATCATGATATAAGGAAATATATAGTAACTTTATTATTGCCTCTAGGGCATATTTACTTCAGGAATAGCATCATGTGGGTCCTTTTGCTTGACCAGTTCTGAGAGGTTTTCGGGGTTGATGTGAATGAAGGTGACACTGCTCTTTTTTGGAAGGATAAATGGAAAGTGGGGGATTCTGTTATGCCTCTACAACACAGGTTCCCAAGGTTATTCTCCTATGCCAAGGACACTTTTGTTTTAGTGAAATATAGTTTCAATAGTTCCAACCTGCTAGCATGGTTCCACTTGCCTCTTTCCGGGCAAGCTCATAAAGAGCTTCAAGTTTTGCACAGTTTGCTCCAAAGCCATGAGAGAAAACCTGATTTGAAAGATGTTTGGTCCTGGCATGGTACTAGAAAACCCTATACCCCCAAGCAGTTCTACATCTCCGGGTTAATTTGTGACGCCCCGAGACCGATGTGCAAGGTGTCTTCGAGTTATTCGTTGCTGTTGCTAGGTCATTTGCTTGCGTGTTGCATTTCATCATGTCATCATGTGCATCGCATCATCATGTTTTCAAAATTTGCATCCGTCTCATTCTCCGAGTTCTCTCCATTGTCCGTTCTGAGCCCAACCACACTTGCACGCGTTCGCGACATGTTCGAGATAGTATTTTATAAGTGGCCGGAAAATGTTCTCGGTTTGGGTTGAGAGTTGGCGTGCGGTCTGGTTTTGGTGTAGGTAGACCGCCTGCCAAGTTTCATCGCAATTGGAGTTCGTTTGACGCCCCAACGTTAAACTATACCGGCATTATAGCCGGTCTAACGTCAGACGTTTTCGATCTCCGGAAACAGTCGTCGGGCCTCTCTCTCTTCTCTTCTCTCAGCTCAAGCCCTTATGCACATTCCACTACCTACCGCCAGGCCCTACCTAATCTCTCTCGTCAGTCCGTGGACCTCCTCCCGCGCGCGTCCGAAATCTGTTCCGGACCCGACCCGGACAGTCGTTACCGTTGGATCCGGATCATCCCCAAACATCTACAAAACATCACCGTTTTATTATTTGGATTTCCTAACCCATTTATTCTCGACCGTCGAATTTCAACCAGATGATCCAAACTCCCCTCTTTTCCTATATATATAGACTCCCTAGTCTAATTTAGGACCTAACCCTAAATTTTAGGCCTCATGTCCCATCCACCCATCGCCGCCGCCGCCACTACACCAAATTCCCCTTGGGATCTCCCCTACCAGTTCCCCCCCAACCAGCCTCCACCTTCCCCTCGATCCATTCCACGCCCGAGCTCCTCCATCCACCCACACGCAACCAGCATCTACCTCCTCCCGATCTGCCTCCTCTCGCAGAGGCACTCACCTCGACCCCGAGCGGATCAAGCCAGCCGTCCCCGCTGGCGATGGGCAACAACCGGACCAGCAGGACTGGGCCTTCCTCTCCCTCCTCCCCTCTGTTTTTTTCCTCGTGCTCCCCGGCTCTCTCTCACGATCTCCCTCTCTCTCTGTTTTTCATCAGTTGCAGCTCGCCATCGCCTTGGTCAACTCTCGCCAGAGCTCCGTCGACGCCCCGTTTGCCGGATCGGCCCGGAAACAAGCAGATCCTTTCATCCTCGATGAGCTCCGCCTCCCGTTCCCGTCGCTCCACCATGCGCCAAGTTACCTGTCATCGTGCCCTGCTTCTGCATCCTCCCGCTCGTCTCTGTGCGCGCTGAAAACGAGTGAGCCGCCGCCTGCGTGACCCGCTGCTTCGAGGACGAGGACGCCCAGCGACTAGCGCCTAAGTCGACTCCCTTGCATCGCCTGTTGCCGCGCCAAGTCCACCGGCAAGCTGCCGCGCCAAGTCCGCCTGCAAGCCGCTGCCGCGGAGCCTCTGCATCAGCCGCTACATCGCCTCTGCATCGAGCGCCGCTCGACCCCGCCTTGCCTACTACTTCTGCTGCTTCCTGCAATGCCAAGCCGCCTCCCTTCCCCCGAGTCCGTCCAGTTCCGCCAAGTTCCGCCGTTCGCCGTGGCCGTGGAGCTCGTCGGTGTCGTCCCCGTGCTGTCCCAGCTTCGTCGCCGTTTTCCTCCTCGCGTGGCCTCCTCTGTTCGCACGCACGAGGCCAGCGCCTCCTCTAGGCCCAGATCTAGCCTGCCTCTTTCACGAACTGGGCCAAAGCCCATGGTGAGCAGCGCCCAGCCCCTCTCCTGTGCATGTTGGGCCAGCCAGTTTCAGCCCAGTGCACGTTTTTTTTCCGTTGGACGAATTTCCTATTTATCCAGAGAATTTCAGTTTTACAGAAAAACCCTTGCACTTCATGCATATCCTAACTAATTAACCGTGCATCGGATTAAAACAATTTATATATGAAACTTGCTTAGATTTTCATCTAGTTTCATAATATGTCATTTTCACCCATGTTTGAAATACTTAAAATGTTGTTTGTTTAAATTTGCTCCTATGCCATGCTAAAATGATTTAATTCATAACTATTCAACCATAGCTCCGATCTAAATAATCTTTATATGTAAATGGGGTAGAATTTTGCCTAGTTTAACACGGTGCAGTTGTTTTTCATGTTTAATAACTCTAAAATTATGTTTAGGGCAGAACAGTACCAAACCTAATATATGCATATGAGGAGTTTCCGGAATTGTTGTTCGTTGCTTCCGGCCTCATTTAAACTTGACTAGATAGGTAGTTTTTCTTTGCTTCACACTCTTGCCATGTTTGACAACATTTAATATTGTTGGGTACATAAACAAGATCGAAACTAAATAACTTGAATGTGGTGTTTCGTCAATATGCAACTCATGGCATATTGAGCCCCACTTAATTTGTAGGATTGTTTTGTGCATTTTTCCATGCCATGTTTCATTAAACCGGACATGCATCATACTCGATTGTGCATCATGCCATGTTTATGTGGTGGTTGTTTTAATATGTTGTTTGCTTCTTTCCGGTGTGCTTCTTCAGGTTGTATCCGATAACGTCGTGTTTGTGAGGAACCATTCGTCTATGTTCCGTTTGTCTTCTTCATGGACTCGTTCTTCTTCCTTGTGGGATTTCAGGCAAGATGATCATACCCTTGAAATCACTACTATCTTTGCTATGCTAGTTTGCTCGCTCTTTTGCTATGCCTATGCTGCGATACCTACCACTTGCTTATCCTGCCTCCTAAATTGTTGAACCAAGTCTCTAACCCACCTTGTCCTAGCAAACCGTTGTTTGGCTATGTTACCGCTTTGCTCAGCCCCTCTTATAGCGTTGTTAGTTGCAGGTGAAGATTGAAGTTTGTTCCTTGTTGGAACATGGAGATGTTGTTCCTTGTTGGAACATGTTTACTTGTTGGGATATCACTATATGTCTTATTTAATTAATGCATCTATATACTTGGTAAAGGGTGGAAGGCTCGGCCTTATGCCTGGTGTTTTGTTCCACTCTTGCCGCCCTAGTTTCCGTCATATCGGTGTTATGTTCCCGGATTTTGCGTTCCTCACGCGGTTGGGCTATAATGGGAACCCCTTGACAGTTCGCCTTAAGTAAAGCTCCTCCAGCAATGCCCAACATTGGTTTTACCATTCGCGGCCTAGCCTTTTCTTTTCCCTTGGGGGTCGCGCGCCCAAGGGTCATCATTATTTTACCCCCCGGGGCCAGTGCTCCTATGAGTGTTGGTCCACCTGTCAGCTGCCGTGGCCACCAGGGGAAACTCTGGGCTGGCTTACCTGTACCTAAGACAATCTGAGTGTGCCCTGAGAAAGAGATATGTGCAGCTCCTATCGGGATTTGTCGGCACATTTGGGCGGTGTTGCTGGTTTAGTTTTACCCTGTCAAAATGTCTTGTTGTACCGGGATACCGAGTCTGATCGGAACGTCTCGGGAGGAGGTCTATTCCTTCGTTGACCATGAGAGCTTGTGATGGGCTAAGTTGGGACACCCCTGCAGGGATTTGAACTTTCGAAAGCCGTGCCCACGGTTATGGGCAGATGGGAATTTGTTAACGTCCGGTTGTAGAAAACCTGAAGTTGACCTTAATTAAAATGAATCAACAGCGTGTGTTACCGTGATGGTCTCTTTCCGGCGGAGTCCGGGAAGTGAACACGGTGTTGGAGTTATGCTTGACGTAGGTTATTTAGGATCACTTCTTGATCATACTTTCTCGATCGTGCTTTGCCGTCTCTTCTCGCTCTCATTTGCGTATGCTAGCCACCATATATGCTAGTCGCTTGCTGCAGCTCCACCTCATACATTTACCTTACCCATAAGCTTAAATAGTCTTGATCGCGAGGGTGCGAGATTGCTGAGTCCCTGTGGCTCACAGATACTTCCAAAACCAGCTTGCAGGTGCCGATGAGTCCGTGCAGATGACGCAACCAAGCTCAGGAGGAGCTCGATGAAGATCTTGTCCTTTGTGTTGTTTCGTTCTAGTTGATCAGTAGTGGAGCCCAGTTGGGGTCGATCGGGGACCTTTGTCGCATTTGGGGTTCTTCTTTTATTTTGGTTCCATAGTCGGACCTTGATTGTATTTGTGGATGTAATGCTTTATTCATGTAATTGTGTGAAGTGGCGAGTGTAAGCCAACTAAGTATCTTTTCCCCTATTGTATTACATGGGTTGTGTGAAGATTACCTCACTTGCGACACTGCTTTCAATGCGGTTATGCCTCTAAGTCGTGCTTCGACATGTGGGAGATATAGCCGCATCGAGGGCGTTACATAATTGATCATACTTTCAACCCTTGCTACTTCTTGAGCTTGCGTTGGTTTTTCCCTTGAAGAGGAAAGGGTGATGCAGCAAAGTAGAGATAAGTATTTCCCTCAGTTTGAGAACCAAGGTATCAATCCAGTAGGAGATAATGCACAAATCACTGAATACCTGCACAAACAATCAAACAACTTGCACCCAACGCGATAAAGGGGTTCTCAATCCCTTCATGGTTACTTGCAAAAGTGAGATCTGATAGAGATAGATGAATGATAAAGTAAATATTTTTGGTATTTCTGGTTTTATAGACTAGAAAGTAAAAGATTGCAAAAAGAGTAGATCGGAAACTAACATCGTAGATCAGAAACTTATATGATGGAAAATAGACCCGGGGGCCATAGGTTTCACTAGAGGCTTCTCTCAAGATAGAAAATAGTACGGTGGGTGAACAAATTACTGCAGAGCAATTGATAGAAAAGCGTAAAGTTATGACGATATCTAAGGCAATGATCATGAATATAGGCATCACGTCCGTGTCAAGTAGACCGAAACGATTCTGCATCTACTACTATTACTCCACACATCGACCACTATCCAGCATGCATCTAGAGTGTGAAATTCATAAAGAATGGAGTAATGCATTAAGTAGGATGACATGATGTAGAGGAATTAACTCAAGCAATATGATGAAAACCCCATCTTTTTATCCTCGATGGCAACAATACAATACATGCCTTGATGCCCCTACTGTCACTGGGAAAGGACACCGCAAGATTGAACCGAAAGCTAAGCACTTCTCCCATTGCAAGAAAAACCAATCTAGTTGGCCAAACCAAATCGATAGTTCGAAAAGAATTACAAAGATGTCAAATCATGCATAAAAGAAGTAAGAGAGGATTCAAATAATATTCATAGATAAGCTTATCATAAATCCACAATTCATCGGATCTCGGCAAATACACCACAAAAAAGTATTACATCAAATAGATCTCCAAGAACATCGAGGAGAACATGGTATTGAGAATCGAAGAGAGAGAATAAGCCATCTAGCTACTAGCTATGGACCCGTAGATCTGAGGTAAACTACTCAAGCTTCATCGGAAGGGCAATAGAGTTGATGTATAAGCCCTCCATGATCGAATCTCCCTCTAGAAGGGCGCCGGAAAAGGTCCCTAGATGGGATCTCATGGGTACAGAAGGTTGTGGTAGTGTAAAAGTGTTCTCATGGATGCCTCTAGTGGTTTGGGGATATATGGGAATATATAGGCGAAACAATTATGTCAGGAGGTGCAAGAGGGGCCCACAAGGGTGGGGGCGGGCCCTACCCCCTGGGCGCACCCTCCGTCCTTGTGGCCGCCTTGTGGCTCCTCTGACTTCATCTCCATGTCTCCTGGTTGTCTTCTAGTCCAAGAAAAATAATCGCGAAGGTTTTATCCCGTTTGGACTACATTTATTATTCCTTTTCTACAAAACTCAAAAACAGGGAAAAACAGGAACTGGCACTGGGCTCTAGGTTAATAGGTTAGTCCCAAAAATAATATAAAATAGCATATTAATGCATATAAAACATCCAAAACAAATAATATAATAGCATGGAACAATCAAAAATTATAGATATGTTGGAGACGTATCAAGCATACCCAAGCTTAATTCCTGCTCGTCCTCGAGTAGGTAAATGATAAAAATAGAATTTTTGATGTGGAATGCTACCTAACATATTTATCCATGTAATTTATTTATTGTGGCATGAATGTTCAGATCCTTAATATTGAAAACAAAAGTTTAATATGACATAAAAACAATAATACTTCAAGCATACTAACAAGGCAATTATGTCTTCTCAAAATAACATGGCCAAAGAAAGCTTATCCCTACAAAATCATATAGTCTGGCTATGCTTTATCTTCATCACACGAAATATTCAAATCATGCACAACCCCGATGACAAGCCAAGCAATTGTTTCATACTTTTGATGTTCTCAAACTTTTTCAACTTTCACGCAATACATGAGCGTGATCCATGGACATATCACTATAGGCGGAATAGAAGGTGGCTGTGGAGAAGACAAAAATAAGGAGACAGTCTCACATCAACTAGGCGTATCAACAGGCTATGGAGATGCCCATCAATAGATATCATTGTGAGTGAGTAGGGATTGCCATGCAACAGATGCACTAGAGCTATAAGTTTATGAAAGATCAAAAAGAAAACTAAGTGGGTGTGCATCCAACTCGCTTGCTCATGAAGACCTAGGGCAATTTGAGGAAGTCCACCATTGGAATATACAAGCCAAGTTCTACAATGAAAAATTCCCACTAGTATATGAAAGTGACATCATAGGAGACTCTCTATCATGAATACCATGGTGCTACTTTGAAGCACAAGTGTGGTCAAGGGATAGTAAGATTGCCCGTTCTCTCTTTTCTCTCATTTTTTATTAGGGCCTTATCTCATTTTTTTGCCTCTTTTTTTCGTCCGGAGTCCCATCCTGACTTGTGGGAGAATCATAGTCTCCATCATCCTTTCCTCACATGGGATAATGCTCTAATAATGAAGATCATCACACTTCTATTTTCTTACAACTCAAGAATTACAACTCGATACTTAGAACAAAATATGACTCTATGTGAATGCCTCCGGTGGTGTACTGGGATGTGGAATGACTCAAGAGTGACATGTATGAAAGAATAATGAAGGGTGGCTTTGCCACAAATACGATGTCAACTACACGATCATGCAAAGCAATATGACAATGATGAAGCGTGTCAAAATAAACGGAACGGTGGAAAGTTGCATGGCAATATATCTCGGAATGGCTATGGAAATTCCATAATAGGTAGGTATGGTGGCTGTTTTGAGGAAGGTATATGGTGGGTTTATGGTACCGGCGAAAGTTGCGCGGCACTAGAGAGGCTAGCAACGATGGAAGGGTGAGAGTGTGTATAATCCATGGTCTCAACATTAGTCATAAAGAACTCACATACTTATTGCAAAAATCTATTAGTTATAAAAGTGAAGTACTACGCGCATGCTCCTAGGGGGGGGTAGATTGGTAGGAAAAGACTGTCGCTCATCCCCGACCGCCACTCATAAGGAAGACAATCAATAAATAAATCATGCTCTGACTTCATCACATAATGGTTCACCATACGTGCATGCTACGGGAATCACAAACTTCAACACAAGTATTTATCAAATTCACAATTACTCACTAGCATGAATCTAATATCACCATCTTTATATCTCAAAACAATCATAAGGAATCAAACTTCTCATAGTATTCAATGCACTTTATATGAATGTTTTTATTATATCCCTCTTGGATGCCTATCATATTAGGAATAAATTTATAACCAAAGAAAATTACCATGTTGTTTAAAGACACTCAAAATAATATAAGTGAAGCATGAGAGTTCATTAATTTCTATAAAATAAAACGACCGCCGTGCTCTAGAAGGATATAGGTGAAGCACTAGAGCAAAATTGCCTAGCTCAAAAGATATGAGCGAAGCACATAGAGTATTCTAATAAATCATGATTCATGTGTGTGTCTCTCAAAAGGTGTGTACAGCAAGGATGATTGTGGCAAACTAAAAATCAAAGACCCAAATCATACAAGACGCTCCAAGCAAAACACATATCATGTGGTGAATAAAAATATAGCCTCACACTACTAGGGAAAAGGCTAGCAGCAGCGCGGGTTTTAGGTGTATCAGTAGCGCGGGGACTGGCGCTACTAATAAGGCGCTACAACTAACACGTAGCAGTAGCACGTGCTCACCCGCGCTACTGCTACACAAGTGTAGCAGCAGCGCGCTTAAAGGAAGCTCGCTACTGCTAATAGCTATAGCGCGCTTCTCCTGTGCGCGCTACTGCTACTACCACGCTGCTGCTAACTTTTCTTCACTCGCTACTGCTAATTTTAGTAGTTTTTTTTGTTTTTTCGGCATATTTGTTTTGTATTTGAACAGGTTTCATAGAAGAATATTTAGCACATACAAATGTCATCATGATACACATACAAATGCCTGCGAGACCACAAATGTAATCATAGCATATACATACAAATAGTCCCGTCATAATCATCATCCAACACAAAGTGGTATCTTGTCATCATGTCGAAAATAGCGATACATGCAAGTCTCGAATACTTGCAACTACAACGTCATCCATCTAAACAAAGGTATACGCGAGAAGAGCTATCACTATGAGTGAGAGCGGAACTATGCAGTACATGAGATGGCGGTTACGAGTCCTCTCTCGCGCTAGCGTGAACCTCAAGTAACTAGGTTCTCCTTCTTGTCTGCTTTTGAAGCCTTTATGGCCGGCGTCTGAGAACCCATTCACTTGCGTCTGACACTCTTGCCAATCGTTGTACACCCCCGAAACCTTCCCTTTGTACACGACATAGCAGTTCCATCTCACCATCAAGAAACTAGGTACCTGTTAGAGATGCATGTTCATGAAGAGGATGTACAATCATATATATGCAACAAAATATACTAGAGAACACCGAAAAAGAAAGGTTAGCAACTAGATGCAACATACAGTATGCAAATTAATTAACTAGTGGTACGCAGGTTATCGTACACAAACTAACAAAGTAGCGTTACGCAAGTTCGGCAGGGATCGTGGACATCACAAAGTTTCATCGCTACAAATAGTATAGAAGTTCAACCGACACATATCATCATCATCAGCATCATAAATCACTAGAAGTTCCATCCTTCCATATCATCGAGGATGGACCCTAGCTTCTTGAACGGCGTGAGGTCTAGACGTTGCATGCCTATGCGAGTTCGGACGTTAGCTCGCGATATAGGGCCGTGGTGGAACATCCCCTTCTCATCGACGACTTCTTACATGATGATCGTCGCAATGTCGCTTTGGATGCGAAAGAAGTCATCTCTAAGTTTATAATCCGCTTCTCCATGAGATTCTAGCCACTTGTGGATATGATCATCATTTCTGCTTCTCATGCGAAGCTTTTGGTGATCCGTGTTGAACTGAATCATGAGATGGAGGATGTATAATCCATCCTTCTTGCTTGGTTTTGGGACATGGATGCAGGAGAAGTTAGTTTTATGCGCAAAACCCATCTTCTTGTTCCTTTGTTTCCTGATCTGCATGTGGCCACCTCTAAAGCTGAAGCCTTGGAGAGCATCATCTAGAATATTCATTATGTGGGTGTAGTCTTTTTTCTCGTAGTCTCTGGAAGGGTCAAAATACACTGTGTGGGAGACTTGCGGGTAAAGAACGATAAGGACGGCGCGCCCGTTGCTATGGGGAAAAGACACCTCAAATTATTCCCCATAGAGAGAGAAGGAATGATTGAAATGTATGAAAGGGTTGTTCGAAACTGACTTACTTTGGATGGTAAGGCACGAGGACAATTTCCCGGTCCTTATTCTGTACCATGAAGTTTTGGAGGTAGTCCCTAGCAGTTTCACGCTGAAAGTCACCGAGACTCAAAAAAGACTCATGCATGTAGTACGGATCCGCCACACAGATTTGCGAGACTTCTTCACTCTTCATGATGGAGCTCATATGTAGCGCAAAAAGGCGGACGACTGTAAAATCGAGCCGCCTTGTCAGAAACATCTCAAAGATATGGTCAAACCGCAGGAAGAACACCTCCGCGGGCCGTGTCTCGACGTAGCACTTCCCCTCAGGCACACGAGCCGCGTATCTCAGATATCCTGGATCCTTTGAGGCCAGTAGGCTTTTCTCAGTCGACAGCACATGGTCGTGTAGTCTCCTGAGATCCCCTGATAGTGCGTCCAGCGGTTTCGGCGGTAGCATCGGCTTGCCCGTGAGATGGAACATGGCCGCACCTTTCACGGGTACACGCTCTTCAGAATGCATCGTCTGGCTGCTATGTGCTGTGGCTTGTTTGGAGGCAGCTATCTTCCCCGATCTCTTTCTCTCCTTTTTCTTGGGTACACCTTCTAGACCCTTCCTTAACCCCTGCCCCAGTGTTCCCGGGCTAAGTACTACACGACCCTCATGCCCGGATAGTTGAGCCTGTGTTGAGGAGGCATCTTCAGGCGTGTCCTGGTAGGATTTCATGAAGAGAGACTTTTTGCAATCCCTGCTACGACCTTCCTGCCCGGGCATATCATCCATATCCTCATTAGCAAGCTGATAGCCCGATTCGTCATATGGTGGACTCATCAATTCTATGTCACAGTCATACGCGTTTGTATTGAGGAAATCCATAGGGTCGACCTCCGTCTCATCATCCATTCTCTGTTCTACAGGACAAATTACATCAGTTGGCACTATTGCACCCCCTTCATCATGTCGTCCGCCGCTCTCCCCCGGCACTACAGGAGCTGGTAATTGCGTAGGCGGGGTGGTGGTCTCCGCACATGCTTGTTGATGTGTGGTTATTGGTGTGCTCTCGGCCGGCTCCAGACGAATAAGATTCTTCGGCCATAGCAGTACCCAACCCTTGCAGCTTCCAATCCACGGCGGGGTCTCGTCGTCCGCTCCCACATGCTGTACTGGAGGAGGCAAATCCTCGTGCTCCGATTTCACACTGGACAAGCTAACCCTGAAGTGCCCAGCAGGGATCAGCTGGTTGTGGAACGTGGCTTACAAGGGGTCCATTATCATCCCCTTTCCCACGTCCACCTTCTGGCCTTTGATCAAGTAGAGTATGGTGCACGGGGTTTCTTTCGCCTACAAACACATATGTCTGTGGCGTAAAACATCCGAAAGGCAACAAAAAATGGAATATTATATATATATATATATGGTGGTGCGACATGTAATTACCGTGATGGCATCGAGCTCAGCCAAAGACGAAGGCCCACCGAGCACGCCAGAGACTGAGGACGGGCTACTTTGAGCGGGAGCGGCTACGAGAGGAGGCCCAGTTGCGTGGGCAAGTGATGGTGTGCTGATGTTGTTGTTCATGGAGTTGCTCCCGACAAAACTGGGCAACGGGAAATCATGTACCGTCTTTTCAGGATTTTCCTTCGTCCAGTTGATGATAACTGGAACCAAGTTAGTAGCAAAATCATTTCTGCAGGCAGTTACAGCTGCATTGACTGCCTGCTGTAACAACTCATATTTGTCCTCGACTGCTTTTTTCACGTCCTCAGCTGCTTTTTTCTCGACCGCAAGCTTCACCTTCGCGTCGATGTCCGCCTGACTAAACTTCTTTTTCTGCTTCTTGGCCTCCGGGCCCTCGTTGTAAAACACCTTCCACGTGGCGCCATCTCCAGCGCCGTGCACACGACCATATTGCGGCCGCTGGCCCAAAGGGAGTCCCTTAAGTTCGTTCAAGGCCCGGTTGAGAGGGGTGTCCCACATGGGCCTCATCGGAGAATTAGGGCTTTCGGCTGCAAGCTGGTGTTGCTTCTCTAGTAGTCTAATCAATTTCCTCGTGATCTGGTCCGTGTAAAAAACCTTTTTCTCCTTGTCCCACTTGTAGCGGGCCCTGATGAAGTCACGCTCCAAGGGGTTGGTGAACGTCGCGAAGGGGTCTGGGAGACCCGCGGCTTCACGTTCCGTGTCCTCCTTATCCCATATGGGCCTTTTACCGAGGTAGCCACGGCTTCCGAGGCGATGCTTCCCCGTGTTCCTTTGCTGAAGGCTCTTGAATTTCGCAGCCTTAGCCTTGGTGTCCTCGGTAGCGCAAGTGTCCTTGAACTTTTTGAACTCCTCTTCCATAAGTGTCGGATTTTCCTCCAGAATCTTGGGCAGGGGTTCCACAGCCTCAATAGCTCGTTTCACCCTCCCTTTCCAGGAGGCCAAATCATTGCTGAACATGCCCATGGCGTGATTGTTAATCTTCTTCATCTTCAGATCATCCCACGGTTGTTCTATGTTATCATCCCGGTCGGGGAACTTGAATCTCTTGTGCAACTTTGTTAGGAGCAACTGCGTCAAATGTTCTTTACTCCTTAAGTCATCGTCGTTGATGCTCGCGCATTCCCGTAGGATGCATCCTACTTGGTTCCCATAGCACTTGTGAGGTTCTTCCGGCTCTAACGGCTCTAACTTGCCAGGTGCCATCTTTGTGATCACAAGTCATCCAATCCCTAGTTTGTTAGGTTTTCGTATCCTCTGTTGCTTATGCTTCCTCTTTTCGGTACCGGCATCGGCGCCGGTACCTTCCCCACCGGTATCTTCCCTGCCAGTACCTTCCCCACCGGTCTCAGCGCCGCCATCGGTGCCGGCACCGTCGGTATCGATGTCGGCATCAGTACCATCATCGAGGTGGACCTGCAAACCTTGCTTAGCAGTCAAAAAGTCGAGGTAGTCTTGTTCACCCTGATAATCCATCTCGTATACATCTTGGTCAGAAGGCCCAGTTTCTTCGTTGTTCGACATGTTTCCTATGATGAAGTGTCCTCATTTATTTCTAAAAGTATGAATAAATGAGAAATGACATAAAAAAGAAATCTATGTGCCAGCACTCGATATGCCAACTATGTAGCACAAATCATGCCTTTATTCACGGGAAATTTCGGCATGACCTTTGCTAAAAGAAATGGACATATCGAGCGCCTGAAATTCACCAGAACGGAAATGAATCAACATTCTGGCGTAACGTAGGCCACTCGGATCATTTACCAAAACATGACATGTCCAAAACATGACATATCCACATATCACATGTCCAGTTCAAATTTGCATATAAATTCAGCTAATTTTGAAACCTATCTAAATTCATAACTAAATAGATAACCTAATTAACATAACTAAAACCTAAGTAAATTAACCGAAGAACCCTAGCTAGCAGAGAGAGAGAGGGGGGGTGGTTTACAGAGGGTGCAGGGGCGAGGAGGCAGGCCCGACGACGGCCGAGTTTGGGAGGGGAGGAAGCAGAGGAGGGAGGCGAGGGCCGACGGGTCGGGGGCGAGCGCGCCGGGGTCGGGGGCGAGCGCCGGTGCCGGGGGCGAGCGCGCCTGGGTCGGGCGCGGCGGGGTCGGGGGCGAGCGCGCCTGGGTCGAGCGCGGCGGTGCGACGGGGCCGGGGAAGAGAGTGGGGATTTGGGGGAAAAGAGGCGGGATGAAGCAGGGAGAGTGAGAATTTTGGGTTAAGTGGACGTAGCAGTAGCACGTTTACACGAAGCGCGCTACTACTATTACGGGCAGCTATAGCGGTTTTCTACAGAAACCGCTACTGCTACCTTGACTAGTTGTAGCTCTTTTTCAGTAAAGCGCTACTGCTATAACCAGTTTCCCTTTTTCTTTTCCTCATCGCTGAACGAAGGGAAGGCGATATATATTGCATCATTTGACGGTTAAATATGTATGCAAAATAGGAACATATATATTACATCATTGGACCCTTGCATAATAATGGCTAAGTGTGTATACAAAATAGGAACATATATATATTACATCATTGGACCCATGCATAATAATGGCTAAGTGTGTATACAAAATAGGAACATATATATATATATATATATATATATATATATTACATCATTTGACCGATTCCTCAGCGCTGACGTTTTCGTTTTTGAGTCAGCTTCTTTCCCTTCTTGTTCGTCGAAGAATAATTGAGCCCCTCATTGTGACTTTGCCTTTTCCATGGAGTACGATTTTTCTTTGGTAATGTAGTATTGATTCTTCTTTTGACGTATACTTCATCATCATCGTCATCTTCCCTCATTGGGTTGCCGTACTGATCATAGTCTTCCTCGTTGGCGACTCCATCCATTCCAATGATGTTTCTTTTGCCTTTCCTCACGACAACACGACTGAGATTGCATGGGTCGGTTATGAAGAAGCATTGTGTCACGTGCTTATAGCGTGTACCCATGGCTTGTTTTTTGCGATAGCGTTCACGGTAGCGCTCTTGGCGTCGGGTATAGTCATGGTAGTGAAAATCCGGCTTTCTCTTTCGACATTCTTAGCCCATCTGACACGGAACATCGTCGTGTTGTGTAGTCCAGAGTAGTCAAGCTCCCAAATCTCCTCGACCCTTCCATAAAATCGTTCAGTTGCGCCGTTGTCGCTGTCGGTCATGCATTCCATCGTCACCGCTGAGTTCTAATCATCACTGTCCATATCTTTGGCCTCCGAGTAGAACGTGTATCCGTTGATATCATATGCCTGATAGGTTACAAGGTTGGGCGAGGGGCCATGTGCTAAGGCGTATATGAGCAATCCGTCCTTAGAGCCCTCCTCCGGGGGATTAGCAATAATATGCTCTTTGAACCAATGCAGGAAAGTGGAGTTGTGCTCTCTAGTAACTTCGGCGTCCGTCCTGCATACCCCTCGGTCATGATACTTCTTTGCGATAATTTCTTTGTGCAGTGCTATGAAAGGATCTACCTCGTCTACGTGTTGTAGCACTACCAAGTTTGCTCTGTCAAAGTCGCTGCGTCGATCTGAGTATGCCACGTGCATTACCCTGCGACCGTTGCAGTGACCTTCTCCTTCGAGCCTCCCATCGTGCTTGTTAACGGGCAAACCAACACTAACACCAGGTGGCTGGTCTGCACCATATAGAAAATTCTCACAGAAAGAGATGCACTCTTGTGTCAAATAGCCCTGGACGATGCTTCCATACGGACGGGACATGTTACGAACGAATCCTTTGATGATCCCATTCATCCTCTCAAACGGCATCATATTGTGCAGGAATGACGGCCCCAGGTCTATTATGTCATCCACAATATGGACACACAGATGCACCATCACGTCAAAGAACGCGGGCGGGAAGTACATCTCAAGCTCATTCAGTATCACAACGATCTCTTCCTATAGCCTTCGGAGCTGCTTCACACTGATCGACTTTCGAGAGATGACGTCGAAAAAGTTGTAGAGACCAATAAGCGTGTCACGGATGTGCTTGTCCATTATCCCTCTAAGGGCAACAGGTAGTATCTGCGTCATCATCACATGACAGTCATGAGGCTTCATCTCGCTGAACATTTTCTTGTCTGTGTCTAGATATCTACTTATCTTGCCACAGTAACCGGAACTAACTTTGACTCCGGTAAGGCACTTAAAGAATTGATTGATCTCAGCCTGACTTAAGGTGAAGCAAGAAGGGGGCATTAATCCTCATTCTTTATTTTCTTGCCCTTCTTCTCCCGCGCCTCTGTCTCCCTCTCTGTCTCGTCTAACATTTTACGGGGCGGCATGTGCAGATCTTCCCTGATTTTCAAATCTTGCAAGTCTTTCCTTGCCTTCGGCCCATCCTTGGTCTTATCCGACATGTTCATCAGTGTTGCGAGCAAGCTCTCAAGAACATTCTTACAAATATGCATTTGATCAAGGCAATGAGGTGTATCGAGTGTGTGCCAGTACTCCAAGTCCCAGAACACAGACCTCGTCTTCCATACCTTCAGCAGCGGCTCCGTCGCCTTTCTCATCGTCTTTCCCGGCGCGGGGCACTCCTTCCAGTTTTTCAACAGCTCATCGATTTCGGCACCGCTCTGCTTACGTGGAGGTCCTCGATGCTCAGCGTGACCATTGAATAGATCTCCACGGTTTCTCCACGGGTCATCCTGTTCGAGCCATCTTTGATGCCTCATGTACACGATTTTCCTAGACCCGCCATCTTTCCTGGATGTTAGATGCTGAGACGCCGTATCATCCATGCACCGCGTGCATCCGCAATATCCATGGCACACCTGGCCTGCCACATATCCGTAACCGAGATAGTCGTGCACTGTCGTGATCAGCGCGCCTCTCATGTTGAAATAATCACCTTTCCTGGCGTCCCATGTCTTGGCCGGTGTTTTCCATAACGTGTCTAACTCCTCCTGAAGTAGCCCCAGATACAAATTAATATTATTTCCTGGTTGTTTCGACCCTTGAATAAGCATGCTCATGTGAATGTACTTCGATTTCATGCACAACCAGGGGGGAGGTTGTACATCCATACAAACACGGGCCATGTGCTATGGTTGGTGCTCTGGTTGCCAAACGAATTCATGCCATCGGTACACGCGCCGAGCACGATGTTCCTTGCATCACATTCAAAATACCGATAGAAGTTGTTCAACGCTCTCCACTGGCTTCCATCCTTGACGTGTCTCAGCTTCGGATCATCTCCATCGTCGGGCTTCTTCCTCTCCGCGTGCCAACGCATTAGCTTTGCTTCCTTGGGATCTACAAAATACCTCTGGAGATGAGGAGTGATCGGTAAGTACCATACCACTTTCTGGGGACATTTCTTCCCGGCCTTCTTGTATCGAGAAGCATTGCACACCGGACAACTTGTTTTTTTTCGTGTGCTCCTTCCGATAAATTATGCAATTGTTGATGCATGCATGGTATCTAACGTGTGGCAGATCAAGAGAGCACACGATCTTCTTGGCCTCATCAACACTACTAGGACATAGATTACCCATGGGAAGAACATCCTTTAGGTACTCGAGATGCTCATCGAGGCTAGTGTCGGTCCATTTGTTTTTAGCCTTCGTCTTCAGGAGTTGGAGCGTGAAACACAAGCGGGTCACCTCAGGATTGCAACCATCATAGAATGGAGTGTTCGAGTCTACCACCAGTTGCTCCAGCTTAGCCTCCTCTCTAGAAGCAGCTCTCTCAGTACTCGTCTCCTTGCGAAGCAATGCTTGAACATGAGGGTCCCGCATGATTGAACTTAGTACCGACGAACTCTACTGCGTGGAGTCCATGTCGTTCTCTCCGCCGCCATGTCTGGCCCCTTCTCCGCCGCCATGTCCGGCCTCTTCCCCGCCGCCATTATCGATCATCTCTTCGTCTTGCCCCGTGTCATCATTGCCTGCCCAGTCGGCATCCTCAACATCGTCATCCTCATCTTCAATTATCCACCGAGTATAGCCATCCATGAAACCAGTCATGAGCAGGTGTGTGACGCCCGGATAATTAAGCTACAGTGATTCCCCGCTAATGATGCCACGTCACCATGGTTACTGTGGTAAACTCTCGATAGTTCAGAACCGAAACAAGTTCAAAATTTAAATAAAAGAAAACAATAAAAGTTTTCAAAAATTAAAACAAAAATGTTCGGTGGTTGCCAAATATTACAAAGATAATTATGGTGTAAGGTTCACAATTTTATATAATGCCTAAGTGTTTATAAATAAATAAAAACAGAAAATAAAATAAATAAAAGGGAAAATAAAGAAAAAAGAAGAAGAAAGAGAAAGCCCCCCCCTCCCTGGGTCGTGGCCCAACTGGGCCGGCCCACCCCACGGCCCAGCCGGCCTCCCCCCACACACTCTCTTAACCCCCCCCCCTCACCCGACCGAAACCCTAGCCGTCGCCCCACTTCCCCCCCTCCCCACGACGCGCCCCTTCCCCCGATCCAGATCGGATCGGGGCCGACCCCGCGGTCGTCGCCCGGTGCCGCCTCGCCGGCCCCGCCCCCCTCGTCCTCGTGGCCGTCACCTCTCCCTCGACGGCGACCACGCCCCCGCCCCCGGACCCCCAAGAGCCTCGCCGAGCCCGCTGCCCGTCCCCTACGGCTCCCTGTGAGCCCCTCCTCCATTCCCCCCCTTCTCCTCCGCTCTCGTCGCCGTAGGACGCCACCACTGCCGCGCCCGAGCGCACCCTCGCCACGGCTGCGCGCGCTGGCCGCGCCCGCACCGCGTCCGCGCCTCCCTGCTAGCACAGGCCGCGCCCCGCGCCGTCCCGCTCAGGCCACGGCCTCCGCGCCCCTCCTCTCTCTCCCCCTCTATCCCTTCTACCTGGTTATCGCAACCAGATGTTGGAGCCCAGGAGCCAGACGCCACCGTCGACGACGACTCCTACTACACCGGAGGTGCCTACTACTACGTGCTGCCCGCTGACGACGACCAGGAGTAGTTTAGGAGGATCCCAGGCAGGAGGCCTACGCCTCTTTCGATCTGTATCCCAGTTTGTGCTAGCCTTCTTAAGGCAAACTTGTTTAACTTATGTCTGTACTCAGATATTGTTGCTTCCGCTGACTCGTCTATGATCGAGCTCTTGTATTCGAGCCCTCAAGGCCCCTGGCTTGTAATATGATGCTTGTATGACTTATTTTTATTTGTAGAGTTGTGTTGTGATATCTTCCCGTGAGTCCCTGATCTTCATCGTACACGTTTGCGTGTATGATTAGTGTACGATTAAATCGGGGGCGTCACAAGGTGCGCTTCGACACGACCATCGTCATGGGGGTCAAGCCAAACTATTCCTTTGCATTTTCGACACGGACATAAAACCTCTGTCAGGTTATTTTCCTTCATGTCCTGCACCGCCGACCGCATCCACTTGTCCACCATCGTTCCACTCACCATCGTCAACTCTGCACGGTAATAATAAACAAATTGATTATAAAAATGCGTGCATTCATCAAAGTCATACAAAAAATCGGCATGACCTTCCTTAAAAATAGGACATATATAGATCTAGAGTTTCGCCGGAATTCGCAGAAACAGAAATAAATCGACATTTCGGCAAAACATAGGCAACTCAAAAGCACAATTTGGCGTCAACTCATGCCACACACACAATTTCCATAAACATATCACACACACATAAACATATTTCCATTTTGCAAAAGCATGAAATATTAATCACACCTCTATCTCGAGATCGAGCACATGGTGGAGATGATGATGTAGGGAGGTCAAAAGTGCTCAAAGCTCTTCTTGACAAAGAAAGATCTAGTTAGGGGGCAAATAGGTCACTTAACTAAATGCTACATCTACCTAGCTAGCTAATTCGGGAGGAGACAACTTTAACTAGTGGAGGGGGAGGAAAAAGAGAAAGGAGATGAATTAATGGAGGTGGTGTAGTTATAGCTAGGAGTAATGAAGTGAGAGAAAGGTAGGTAGAAGAGGGAGAGTAATGGGGGAGAACTATTGAGGAAGAAGAAGAGTGAGAGAGGGAGGATGTGGGAGGTAGGGAAAAGGGTGGAGAGGAGATGGGGAGGGGGAGGTGGAAAAAGGTGGTGGGTGTTGCGTCTTAGCAGTAGCGCGGGAGCAAAAGCGCGCTGCTCCTAAGAGCGTAGCGGCAGCGTGCTTTCCTGTCACGCGCTATTGCTAAACGGGCCAATCCTGTGCACAATTTCAAAATTAGCAGCAGCGAAGTGACAAAAAAGCGCGCTACTACTATGGCACTAGCAGCAGCGCGCTTCCTGATGCCGCGCTACTGGTAAACTTATGTCGTTGTGTACTGTCAGTGGATTTTTGTAGCAGCGCGGTTTAAGCATCACGCGCTACTGCTAAGTTTGCACCAGTAGCGAGCTTTCCATAGCCGCGCTGCTACTATTTAGCAGCAGCGCCTCTTTTTATGCCGCGCTGCTGCTAAGATTCTGTGTATAAGGTTTTCGCTAGTAGTGTCAAGTAAAGTTACCGATAGACGAAGATGAAAGAGGAGATAACTTCGGGGGCATCCCCAAGCTTAGGCTCTTGGTTGTCCTTTAATATTACCTTGGGATGCCTTGGGCATCCCCAAGCTTAGGCTCTTGCCACTCCTTATTCCATTGTCCATCAAATCCTTACCCAAAACTTGAAAAGGTCACAACACAAAACTCAACAGAAAATCTCATAAGCTCAGTTAGTATAAGAAAATAAATTACCACTTTTGGTACTGTTGTGAACTCATTCTTTATTTATAATTTTATATTGGTTAATATCTACGGTATTCCAACTTATACTCCCTCCGTTCCAAATTACTCGTCGCAGAAATGGATGTATATAAAACTAAAATACATCTAGATACATTCATACATGTGACAAGTAATTCGGAATGGAGGGAGTACATGGTTCATACGCCCAATACTACCCACAGAATCATAAAAATAAGCAAACAACACATAGAAAACAGAATCTGTCAAAAACAAAATAGTCTGTAGCAATCTGGCTAGTTCGAATACATCTGTAACTCCAAAAATTCTGAAACATTAGTACAACCTAAGAAATTTGTTTGTTAATCATCCGCAAAAATAATCAGTATTTTATCACGCTTCTGTTAAAAATGAGAATTGTTTCCTGAGTGCAAAAGTTTCTGTTTTTCAGCAAGAACAAATCAACTGTCACCGTAAGCTATCCCAAAGGTCTTACTTGGCACAAACACTAATTAAAACATAAAAACCATGTCTAACCAGAGGCTAGATGAATTATTTATTTCAAAAGAGAACCTAAAAAGAAAAAAAGAAAAATAAAATTGGGCTGCCTCCCAACAAGCGCTATTGGTTAACGCCCTTAGCTAGGCATAAAACACGAATAGATCTAGGTATTGTCATCTTTGGTATGGAATCCATTAGTGGCTCTCATAATGGATTCAGATAGAAATTTAATTTTCTTTCTAGGAAAGTGTTCCATGCCCTTCCTTGACAGAAATTGAAATCTAATGTTTCCTTTTTCATATCAATAATTGCACCAATCATTTTAAGGAAAGGTCTACCAAGAATAATAGGACATGTAGGATTGCAATCTATATCAAGAACAATGAAATCTATGGGCCCACAATTCCTATTTGCAACAATAAGAACATCATTAATCCTTCCCATGGGTTTCTTAATAGTGGAATCCGTAAGATACAAATTTAAAGAAAAATCATCAAATTCATGGAAACCTAACACATCACATAAAGTTTTTGGAATCGTGGAAACACTAGCACCCAAATCACACAAAGCATGGTACTCATAATATTTACCTTAATCTTAATAGTAGGTTCCCACTCATAATAAAGTTTTCTAGGGATAGAAACTTCCAATTCAAGCTTTTCTTCAAAAGAGTACACAATAGCATTAACAGCATTTTTAGTAAAAGCTTTGTTTTGATTATTAGACAGCACATGGACAACACATAAAACCATCCGCCCGCTTGTTTTCCTCAGCCACAAGCAGAAAAGTATGCACGCCATTAACGAGCTAGGGAGAGCATCGGTCATCGTACATCCATTATCGGCTCATCTTCATTGCACAGCACCGAAAATACCAAACTAATACAAGTTCATACATAAAGTTCATACACACTTATTATCATAAAACAACATACAAACTCTCTTGCTAAAGCATTTAAATGCAACAATAAATGCGATCAAGATTACAACTAAGGCAACAATTGATCCAACAGCATAATGATACCAAGCCTCACTATCAATGGCATATTTTTTAATCTTTCTAATCTTCAAGCGCATTTGCTCCATCTTGATCTTGGGATCATCGACGACACCGGGAACATACAACTCCAGTTTCATCTTCTCTTCTTCAATTCTTTTCAAAAAAATTTAAAATACTCGTTTTATTTTTTAACTAAATTTAACCTCTCGACAAGAGGGTCGGTTGGAATTTTCGGTTCACATACCTCCTAGATAAAAATATCTATGTCAACTTGATGGGCATAATTTTTCATAAACATGAAATGCAACAAATAGTTATAAAGAGAATATACCACATATAGATCATAAACCGGATGAGGGCCGACGGGGACGAATATCAAAACCATGCCACTATGTATAACAAACAATGTATGGGTAAGAAAATTATACAAGTAACTAGATATCTAAATCACACAAACATGATTTTTTTACAAAAAAAGATAAGAACAAGAGGCTCACCAAGGTGGTGCCGGCAACGGGACGGTGCGGGCGATTGACGGTGGTTAGGACGGGGACGGGAAGGGACTAAGTAAACCACACCTACATATGCAAACTAAGAGTTAATTTGAGCTCAAATTGCATATAAATAAAATAAACTACCACATATAATTACTTCCAAACTAAAACCCACAAATCACTATACTTATAGAGCATTGCAAGAGCTAATCTAGCAACGAGAGATGAATGGACAAAGTTGCTGACCTTTGTGATCACCTGAATGGATGGGGGGCCTTCAAATCTTGACAAATTTTGGGTAAAATGAAGGATGAGCTCGAGCAAGAGGGGAAGAACAGACAGCTTGGGCTCGACGAAGGGTTTATATAGGATCATCTTTAGTCCCGGTTGGTGATACAAACCAGGACTAAAGGTGAGCCTCTAGTACAGGTTCGTGCCATGAACCGGGACTAAAGGGGTGGTGGCAGGCTGGGCCCTCACCAACCCCTTTAGTCTCGGTTCGTGGCACGAACCGATACTATAGGTTCAACACGAACCGGGACTAATGATGCCCGCCTGCCTTGCCGTTGGAACCGGCACTAATGTGTGACCATTAGTGCCGGTTCATTTACAAACCGGGACTAATGTGTCACACGTAAAGTAGTTTTTCTACTAGTGTAATATGCTACATTCATAGTTTGGGTCTTGTCCATCAGATCATTCACCTAATGATGTGACCCCATTATCAAATGACAACTCATGTCCATGGCTAGGAAACCATAGCCATCTTTGATCAACGAGCTAGTCCGGTAAAGGCTTACTAGGAACATGTTGTTGTCTATATATCCACATATGCATGCATTTGAGTTTCCGTCAATACAATTATAGAATGTAGTAAAGTATATTGATTAGCAAAAAAATTATGAAGAGCGATATTATATTATTTTAAAATATTTCTCGAGACAGATCTATGTGTATCATCTTCATATTTCCATCTACATGTTTAACACAACATTAGTGGTCGTAGATTCAAATTTTGACTTTAATATTTGCCCAAAACACCATTTATTTGACTAGTGGAGGTAGCATATACTCCCTCCATCTTTGTATACAAGGTCATTATCAAAATTACAATTTGCAGCTATACAAGGTCACTAACACCAATCAAGATAAAATTGATGAGGTTTGCCTCGTGCTAGCAACCGAGGACATTAATACCCCATACATGCATGCGGGGTGAAAAGGTTGGTTTGAATGCACCGAATTAATCCACCAACGAGCAGTGAGAGAGTTTGTCTTGTTGTGCGTTGGAGAGAAAAATACGCATTAATTAACACGTCAAGCGAAGTGAAAAGACTAATTTACAACATTGGCTTAAGTGGCCATTAGTTTCTATTTTGGTACCTATAATATGGGTTTGTGGTCTTGTATAAAAAATAGAGGAAGTATTTAACATTATGATTATTATATACTTTTTATTGTGGCATGAAGGGGATTAGTTTTGAGTCGAGGCTATTCTCACTCAAGAGCGTGACAGTGCTCCTGATATGACAAAAGTTATTGGGCAAAAGAGACTTGCCATCCATTAGTAACTACCAGAGATATCTTTGACATGGCCCAGCTGGTTAAGAGAGGACATATCAATGGGAAATTGCAAGCAATTTTATCATGAAAGTAGCAATAGCACTGTCTCAGCTTCCTAGTACAACATCTTTACGGGAATACATATACATACGACAAATTAAGTGGTTCCCTCGAGCCCTACATGCATGTATATATATGATGGGTGTATGTTTTACTAAAACGGAAACAATTGTATGGGCATACACACGCTTGTGCATGAACTTTTTAATCGGCGTTCTTATATGCAAATCTAGTATCTTTTGCGTATTGGACAGTAGGAAGCTTACCATTTTTTAATCTTTTACTATGAAAAAGAAGAAGAAACATATAGGCATTTTGATCAGTCATGTGCAGATCAATCTTCATTTTCGTTGGCTACTAATAATTTACAGGACGAATGTTTTCAATATTATTCTTTTCCATATTATTGAGCTCTGTACGTACAGGCTATAACCAGCACTGTAAGTATGATACTAGCTAGTATATTGTTGATGAGAAATAGAATTGGCATAAAATATTGATGACAAGCAGTATATATTAATTCAAACGCACCCATCAAGCGCCGCCTAACGGGGCACGTATATGCCAGCGCCTCCTCTTCAAAAAAAATTAGGGGTCCTCATAGTGGCGAAGCTAGCAGCGAGTTACGCTTGGGCTGACATATTGAATGACAAATTCTCAGAATTTTCGTTACTTTGTAAAAAAAGAATTATAAGGGATTTTGTACTAGGCCTAGGGATATAGCCCTAATTGCTCTAGGCTTATCTACGCCAGTGGATATCCTTTGCCTCTTGTCGGTGCCACGGTTGATCCACCTCCTCTTCGGTAACCTTAAGGAAATGGATCACGGTTGGATGACTCGTTTTATATGTTTCTTCGAGATTTGTCAGGGTTTATGTCCTATTCGAAAAAGCGAGATGACGGCTGCTTTCTGAATATTGAATAAGGTTCTCCTCATCTAGCCCCACGTTCCTGTGGTGTGTCTAGCATTGTCGGTGGGCACGTGAAGGTGTGTCTTCAGTGAATTTGTCTTTGATGAGTTTGCTCGGATCTGGTCATCATTCGTCTACACTCATGTGTCTTCAGATCGGATCCTTCCGATCTACATTACTCTTCGTCGGCGGCAATTGTTGTTTCGGTGCGCTGGTTCTATGAGGTCTTAGCACAACGACTTCTTGGATGTCTATTATAGCAAGTTTTGCCAGACTCTGACGAAGGACGGGCGATGACAGCTGCACGCCTTTCGCTCATTTCAATGCTTGCAGTTGTTGCTAGGTGGTATGTAGATCTGTATGTATTTTTTATTATTTCTGATTATTGTTGTACATATATGATTGAAGATTAATAGATCTGAAGTTTTATAAAAAAAAGCACTCATGAACCACGTACTAGCAATAGATATAAAAGGAATCATGATTCATGGATGTTATAATCTCTATTTTGCTCTCAATACAGAATACTGGCCGCTCTTCTCTCTCTAAAAAACATTTCTTCTCTGGCCATCTCTGTCAGGGGTGGGTGGAAAAAACTAACCCCACTAGAGTGACCAAAGCAAAGGGCTGCACCCAACAGCATGGAATGATGGCAATATCAATATCAACCTCCGATCGTTTCTCCCTCCTCCCCTCTCCTCTTCCTCCTCACCTCTCTCTCTCTCTCTCTCTCTCTCTCTCTACTTTGCAACCTCTATATAAATGGCCACCTTTCCTCCCACACCGCCGGATCACCCATTCTCTCTTAGCCTCCTCTCCTCCTCAGCTCCAAGCGCTAGCTCCAATCTATCTCCCTCTCTCTGCCCATTTATCAGCCTTTAACACACGAACTCAGTCTACCGGTCCCTGGAAGAACCACTTCACGCAGGCCGTCGTTTTGTCGATCGATCTAACAATGAGCATCTCGGTGAACGGTCAATCGTGCGTGCCGCCGGGGTTCCGTTTCCACCCAACGGAGGAAGAGCTCCTCAACTATTACCTCCGCAAGAAGGTCGCCTCCGAGGAGATCGACCTCGACGTGATCCGCGACGTTGATCTCAACAAGCTCGAGCCATGGGATATCCAAGGTACACCTATTATTTTCTTCTTCTCCCGCCATGGCGGCCTAGCTTGCACCTCCATTCATTCATATATAGTGGCTTAATTGCACGGTTCATGAAGCAAATAGTAGTTTGACAGTGCAAAGTGGCAAACTAGTACCTTCTGCCATTAAAAAACAAGCGAGCTCCATCTCAGTAAGAAATGCAACTATAATTTCTTGGATGGGTTGTTGTGCACACGTACCCGTGATGAACAAATCAAACTAAGAGAATTGTCTTGGTGCAATTTGGGTGTTTCAGAGAAATGTAAGATCGGCTCGGGTCCTCAGAACGACTGGTACTTCTTCAGCCACAAGGACAAGAAGTACCCGACGGGAACGCGGACGAACCGGGCGACGGCGGCCGGGTTCTGGAAGGCCACCGGCCGCGACAAGGCTATTTACAACGCCGTCAAACGCATCGGCATGCGCAAGACGCTCGTCTTCTACAAGGGCCGCGCTCCCCATGGCCAGAAGTCCGACTGGATCATGCACGAGTACCGCCTCGACGATCCTTCTTCCACAACGGACGCCGCCCCCACTGCCACCATGGTACGGATTCAATCACCTAGCTCAATTGGGGAGCTAATGCACCGATCGCCATTAATTGTTTGCTGCCGTAACAATTATATGGAGGTGTGGTGGTGCAATGATAGGAGTACGAGCGTCCTAGCTTAGCACCTTGACACCATCCAGCCTTTCCTTCCCTCCTCTCTCTCTATGCCTAGTCTCTCACTGCACTAATGATTAAACTTTTTCCATGTGCTTCATGTGCCCCAAAAGGTAATAATAATTAACACCTGCCAGCCTTTGTCTTTGGATGCCGCCGTGCGTCATGCTCAGGTTGTCAGTGCCGCCACATCGTCGGACGCCGGCCAGGAGGACGGCTGGGTGGTGTGCAGAGTGTTCAAGAAGAAGCACCACCACAAGGATGCGGGGGCCGGAAACGGCAAGCGCGGCGGCGGGGGACGAGATGATGGGGGCAAGGCGGCACGCTCCTCCTCGCCGCTCTACTCCAGCGACGATGCACTTGACCAGATCCTGCACTACATGGGTCGCTCGTGCAAGCAGGAGCACGAGCTTTCCTCGCCGCGCCCGAGAACGGCCACGTCGCGGTATCTGCGGCCCCTCGAGACGGTTCTCGGTGGCCACGGTTTCATGAAGCTGCCACCGCTGGAGAGCCCCTCGGCGGCGGCCACGGCGCGGAATTCGACTACGACGCCGCTCGCGCCGAAAGGAGACGGAAATGTCGAGCGCGAGGTGGCGCACGCCGAGGACCTGCACCAACCCCACCGCGATGGCGGGATCACGGACTGGGCTATGATGGACCGGCTCGTCGCATCCCACCTCAATGGCCAGCACGACGCGTCCACAGACCAGCTCTGCTTCGACGGCACCGCCGGCCATGCAGGCGGCAACGACGCCCTCGACGACACGGCCGTCAACGGGCTTGCCTTCTACTCCGCCGCGGCCACGAGGCTTCTCGGAGGGGCCGCCGCCGGTAGCAGCGACGACGACCTGTGGAGCTTCGCCCGATCTGCGGCGTCGTCGGAGCGGCTGAGCCATGTGTCACCGTAACAACTGTAGCTGCTATTGCCATGGCCAATGGAGGGCTGAAGACACGAAAGGTGGCGAGGCAGGACAGCAGCTGCCCTAGTACAGTAAAAAGACTACAACGAGAAAAGGGAGAAAATAATAATAAAGGAGAGCGAGATCAACAGAGAGAGACAGAGATCTCAAAGGTGATTAGATTGATGTGTGGAGAGAAAACTAAGTGAAAGAAAAGGGGATTAAAGCGGGCAGTAAGTTGGAGTATCACTGTCACCGCTGATCGCACCCGTCTCTTATTGTTTAATTAACCCTTTTAAGTACTATGTTATTAGCATATGGTTACTTATAATTAAGATCGACCGGTGATATATAAATTAATTCGTAATTCCATAGTTTGTTATGGTGTGTGCAAGGTGTGCAATTCATTTTTTTTCCTAGGATAAAGCAGTAACTTCTCTTCAAATTGTTGCCTGGAAATAAAGCTGAAAGATGGCCAAACTTTCTCATAGAATAGTAATCGGGGTGGAGACTACCGATTTAGCTTCATACTTTTTGCCATACAATTTGTTTAACTGGATTTAGTAATGCAGTTGATTAGTTAGGTGATTAATAAAATAATCGACCATGCATTATGGGTGTGACGACCATGGAGGCAGGGGCGAGAGATGCTGGACGCAGATCGTTATCTCGCTTGTCGTGACAAGAGAAAAAGGCAAGTGAATTTAATTTTAAAGTCGAAAAAAAGAGGCATAGATCGATGGATGGATCGATCGGGCTATAGTAGTAGCTGCGCTGCCTGTCCCCAGCGCACGTACCGTGGTGCAATGTCGATCGTAGTGCCCTTTTGGTCCCCCAATAATTCCCCTCTCTCTTCACCTCCTCTGCCTAGCTACTCTCACTCATGAGTCACTGATCTCCGTTCTGGAGAGAGAAAACATCAAGCAACATAAAAGCTGGACATGGAAACAAACATGCTACATCATGGACACAGAAAAGGGCTAAGGTCGATCTAGAGAGAGAAAGATCTCTGGTGAGAGGGAGAGAGATCTTTAGATAGGGAGAGTGGCAACTGGCAAGTGGGTGTTTGTCGGACATGCATGGAGAGAGTAGTGCCCAGGGGGAGAGCAGCCAGTGCGATATGATACGCCTACGCAACTACGCACTCCAGACACGAGACATGCACAAGTCAACATAGGGCGGCAACTGGCTAGCTCTACTATCTGAATCATGCACGTAGACGTAAAATACGTCGTACTGGCCATGCAACCTATCCCATGGAGGCATCATATCGGGCATTATTCTACCTGCCCGCCGAGTGGCCAACGACCGGCGGGGTACCGATACCCCCAGTGTTTATTTTTGTGTGGTCGTGGCCGGGGTTGGAGCTAAAAGGGGAATTGAATTGAATTAAGTTGGAGTGCCACAAAAAGGGTGGAAAGGGACGTGTCAGTCCAGACCCCGGCCCGAACCAGCTGCTTACCGCGCTACAGTGGTGTGCTCCACAGCCTCCACTACCACCGCCGAGAGGGGAAAACACCGTCCGTCCCCACGTGGGGAACGAGGACACGCGCGTAGCAGCTTTCCCCGGGATCTATAGCTCGTTCCGTTGTGCGACAAGATTAACGCTCAAACTATGCACCGCCGAAACCACGTCCTGCCGCGTTAGAATTTACATTCTGTTTTACGGGAAAACAGTAGATCTTCTGCTACGTACGGTTACAAATTTTGTGAGTTTGCGTTTGTACATACTCGGTCGTCTTCTCTCGCCCGCCCATGCCCATGCATACCTTTTTTTTACCTAGCAGCAAAAGAAAAACTCCCCTCAGACGCTGCCTTCACACGCAGCACCGCTCCCTCGCAGCAACAATGTTGCCCCTGCTACATCTGCATGAAGTTGAAGATGCCAGGATCATACCGAGTCAACACAGTCAGCGGCAACCCTACATACGCTCTTCGGGAAATGGCCGTGAACCTAGAGCAGACCGAGGACCACACGGGTAGGAAGTCGTGGACCTGGGTGAAGGCCCACGACCGAGTCGACGCACTCTCGAAGAGGGAGTCGTCGTTCTCGGAGAAGGGTCGCACATCCACGAACGAAGTCGACGAATCCCGAGAAAGCAGGCCAGCCCACAGTCCAACGTCTTGGACAGTGGCCCATCTGTTAGTGATTCGTTAATTAATTCCTGATTAATTAATTCGTTTCTGAGCGGCAAAAATAAGCTCTGGCTTGGCTCATTCTCGCAACCCGCGGCGCGCGCGTTGTGGCGAGGTGAGGCGGGCGGCGGAGGAGGAGTGCGCATGTACCACTTCTCTTCCCAAGCTCCCAATGGTAAGTGGTAGAGCAACCCTTATAAAGAGGTCTCAACTCTCCTCAACTAGTAAGGTGGGACTAAACTTCCCACCACCTGCCATACTATACGTGGGCCTCAAGATTAACCAGGAATCATTGTGCATATGGGCCTAAAGCCCATCTATGATTCAACAATCCCTCACTAGATCTCGAGGCACATCAGTTTGTCAACTGTTTCAAATAATGTTTGATATATCAGAAATTTCAATGGAGACTGTTAAGTTGAACTTCCACTTAGAGCAACAGAATTAGACTTCTTTGCAACCAAACAATGGACTATGCCTTGAATTGTCAGTTTGGTGTGCAGAAGTTTTGCCTATTGTCAGCTGATATGTGGCGGCCGAAGGCTAAACCCCACAGGTGGAGCTTATTAGTCATACTCCGTACCTTCTCATGAGCTTCCTAGAGATTGCCCAATCTCATAGACTGTGACCAGCAGTCGGGCTCACATAAGTGTGTTCCTCCAAAGACTGTTCTGTAGGTTAGCATCTTGCTTACACAAGCTTTGGAACACATTAAGACAAAAGTCAGGCTGGCTTACAGAATTGAGAGTATTATGTGTCTCCAACGGAGTGGGTCAATTGAGGATACTCTCCTCAGTTGGCCGCTGGATTGTTTTTCCAGGTCCTAATTCATAGGATCTCCGATCACATAGGTTGGGTTACCCCCATGGCAACTTACGTGGGTCTCATACCCATCTCACTCGATGCGTTTTCTATCACAATTCGTGATAGCCCTTTCGTAAAAGGGTCTGCCAGATTTTTAGCAGTCTGAATATAATCCAACGCTATCACTCCGGAGTTTCTTGATTTTCTGACAGATTTCAATCTTCTTCTTATGTGCTTAGTGGATTTTATGTTGTCCTTTGAACTCTTAGCTTTGGCAATCACCGTTTGATTGTCACAGTTCATAAGGACAGCCGGCACTGGTTTATCAACCACCGCCAAATCCATCAAAAGCTCTCGATGCCATTCTGCTTCGACGCATGATGTGTCTAATGTTGTGAGTTCTACTTCCATAGTCGATCTGGTTAAGATCATCTGCTTGCAAGACTTCCAGGAAACAGCACCACCACCAAGTGTGAAGACATGTCCACTTGTGGCTTTCATCTCATTAGCATCAGATATCCAATTCGAATCACTATACCCCTCAAGTACCGTCGGGTACCCAGAGTAGTGAATTCCATAGTTCGCATTACGTTGCAAATAACGCATCACTCGCTCAACAGCATGCCAATGCACATCTCCTGAGTTGGAAACAAACCGGCTCAGTTTGCACACAACAAATGAGATGTTACAACGAGTAGCACATGCTAGGTACATGAGTGAACCAATCACTTGAGAATATCTCAATTGATCTATAGCCGTGCCTTCGAACTTTCGAATCCGCATGCTAGGATCATATAGTGTTGCGGAAGGTTTGCAGTCTGATTATCCAAACCGGCTCAAAATCTTCTCAACATAGTGGGATTGCAAAAGTGTAATTCCACCCTCAGAATTTCGCAATAGCTTGATGTTCAAGATAACATCAGCCACGCCCAGGTCTTTCATCTCAAAGTTATGAGAGACAAAAGCCTTGACCTCCTCAATGACTTTCACTAGTAGAAAACAGAGCTTTGGTTCGGGCAGGGCAAGCCCATTAGTCCCGCTTCAGTCACGAACCGGGACCTATGGGGGCAAGCCCATTAGTCTCAGTTTGCAACTTTTATTATTGCTTGTTATTATATAGTACGATGGTTTTGGTATCCGCCCCCATCGGCGCTCGTCCTGTCTATGATTCAGATGTGGTATATATTCTCTTTTTATAACTATTTGCTTCATTTATTGTTTTGACAATTATGCCGACCAATGTGACATATATTTTATTTAGGTAGGTGGTAGTTGAACCGGAAATTCCAACCGACCCTATGGTCGAGAGGTTAAATTTAGTTGAAGAAGAAAACACTTACTTGAAGGAAAAAATAAAAAAAATTGAGGAGGAGAACATGATGTTGGAGTTGCATGTTGCGGATGTCATCGATGATCACAAGATCAAGATGGATGCAATGCGGTTGAAGATTAGAAAGATTAGAAAATATGCCATTCATACCGAGGCTTGGTATCATTATGCCGTTGGATCATTTTTTACCTTGGATGTGATTATGATCGCATTTGTTGTTGCATTGAAAGGTTTTACATAGTTTCAATGTATGGTTTAACTACATGCTCTGGAGAGCTATATGTTGTTCAATGAGAACTATGTATGTACTTTGTTTTTAATGTGATGATGAACTTCTATTAATTTGGTCACTTATCTATTCATGAGAGCTATATGTACTAAGTTGATGATGTGGCTTTGAATGGTGCATTTTGAACACAGAAAAACTAGGGAGTTCTAACAAGTTAAAAAAAGAAATCCCTTTGTAACAAACGAGTTTCCGTATGAAACCCTCATACTTCGAAAGAGATTGTCCGTTTTGTACACGAAGTGAATCCAGTTTTTGCCGCAACCCTCTCTACTTTCTTGCACAAGCTATGTGGGTGAAATGATGATACCATGCAAACTTTCAATCTTTTTAGAGTTCATTTGAAATGCTTTTCAATTTCAGGGTCTTGTAGCTCAAAATAATCAGTAAATGCATGAAAAATAACAAATGAAGTCAGAAAGGGTTGAAAATTGACGATGTGGCTTTGAATGGTGCATTTTGAACACAGAAAAACTATGGAGTTCAAACAAGTTAAAAAATGAAACCCGTTTGTAACAGACGAGTTTCCGCATGAAACCCTCATACTTCGAAAGAGATTGTCCGTTTTGTACACGAAGCGCATCCAATTTTTGCCGTAACCCTCTCTAGTTTCTTGCACATGCTATGTGGGTGAAATGATGATACCATGCAAACTTTCATCATTTTCAGAGTTCATTTGAAATGCTTTTCAATTTCAGGGTCTTATAGCTCAAAATAATCAGTAAATGCATGAAACATAACAAATGAAGTCAGAAAGGGTTGAAAATTGATGATGTGGCTTTGAATGGTGCATTTTGAACACAGAAAAACTATGGAGTTCAAACAAGTTAAAAACTGAAATCCCTTTCTAACAGACGAGTTTCCGTATGAAACCCTCATACTTCGAAAGAGATTGTCCGTTTTGTACACGAAGTGCATCCAGTTTTTACCGTAACCCTCTCTACTTTCTTGCACATGCTATGTTGGTGAAATGATGATACCATGCAAACTTTCAACCTTTTCAGAGTTCATTTGAAATGCTTTTCAATTTCAGGCTCTTATAGCTCAAAATAATCAATAAATGCATGAAAAATAACAAAAGAAGTCAGAAAGGGTTGAAAATTGATGATGTGGCTTTGAATGCTGCAATTTGAACACAGAAAAACTATGGAGTTCAAACAAGTTAAAAAAATGAAACCCCTTTATAACAGACAAGTTTCCGTATGAAACCCTCATGCTTCGAAAGAGATTGTCCGTTTTGTACACGAAGTGCATCCAGTTTTTTCCGTTACCCTTTCTACTTTCTTGCACATGCTATGTGGGTGAAATGATGATACCATGCCAACTTTCAACCTTTTCAGAGTTCATTTGAAATGCTTTTCAATTTTAGGGTCTTATAGCTCAAAATAATCAGTAAATGCATGAAAAATAACAAATGAAGTCAGAAAGGGTTGAAAATTGATGATGTGGGTTTGAATGGTGTATTTTGAACACAGAAAAACTACGTTGTTCAAACAAGTTAAAAAATGAAATCCCTTTGTAACAGACGAGTTTCCGTATGAAACCCTCATACTTCGAAAGAGATTGTCCGTTTTGTACATGAAGTGCATCCAGTTTTTGCCGTAACCCCCTCTAATTTCTTGCACATGTTATGTGGGTGTGATGTCTACTACACAACCTTCTTCTTGTAGATGTTGTTGGGCCTCCAAGTGCAGAGGTTTGTAGGACAGTAGCAAATTTCCCTCAAGTGGATAACCTAAGGTTTATCAATCCGTAGGAGGCGTAGGATGAAGATGGTCTCTCTCAAGCAACCCTGCAACCAAATAACAAAGAGTCTCTTGTGTCCCCAACACACCCAATACAATTGTAAATTGTATAGATGCACTAGTTCGGCGAAGAGATGGTGATACAAGTGGTATATGGATAGTTGATAAAGGTATTTGTAATATGAAAATATAAAAACAGCAAGGTAACTAATGATAAAAGTGAGCGTAAATGGTATATGCTTTGAAACAAGGCCTAGGGTTCATACTTTCGCTAGTGCAAGTCCCCTCAACAATAATAACATAATTGGATCACATAACTATCTCTCAACATGCAACAAAGAGTCACTCCAAAGTCACTAATAGCGGAGAACAAACGAAGAGATTATGGTAGGGTACAAAACCACCTCAAAGTTATTCTTTCCAATCAATCTGTTGGGCTATTCCTATAAGTGTCACAAACAGCCCTAGAGTTCGTACTAGAATAACACCTTAAGACCCAAATCAACCAAAACCCTAATGTCACCTAGATAGTCCAATGTCACCTCAAGTATCCGTGGGTATGATTATACGATATGCATCACACAATCTTAGATTCATCTATTCAAACAACATAGAGAACCTCAAAGAGTGCCCCAAAGTTCTACCGGAGAATCACGACGAAAACATGTGCCAACCCCTATGCATAGGTTCATGGGCGGAACCCGCAAGTTGATCACATAAACATAAATCAAGTGAATCACGTGGTATCCAATTGTCACCACAGATACGCACGGCAAGACATACATCAAGTGTTCTCAAATCTTTAAAGACTCAATCCGATAAGATAATTCCGAAGGGGAAACTCAATTCATTACAAGAGAGAAGAGGGAGGAGAAAACATCATAGGATCCAACTATAATAGCAAAGCTCGCGATACATCAAGATCATACCACCTCAAGAACACGAGAGAGAGAGATCAAACACAGAGCTACTGGTACATACCCTCAGCCCCGAGGGAGAACTACTCCCTCCTCGTCATGGAGAGCACCGGGATGATGAAGATGGCCACCGGAGAGGGATTGCCCCCTCCGGCAGGGTGCCGGAACGGGTCTAGATTGGTTTTCGGTGGCTACGGAGGCTTCTGGCGGCGGAACACCCGATCTATTGTCTATTCTATAAGTTTTAGGGTATGTGAGTATATATGGGTACAGAAAGTACGTCGGTGGAGCTTCGGGGGCCCAACGAGGCAGGGAGGCGCGCCCTAGGGGGGGCACCCTCGTGAGCACCTCCCTTGGCTCCTGACGTGGGGTCCAAGTCCATCCGGTAGCTTTCCATCCAAAAATAACTTCTCTAGTTGATTTCGTTCCGTTTCGACTCCATTTGATATTCCTTTTCTTCGAAACACTAAAATAGGCAAAAACAGAAATTCCGGGCCGGGCCTCCGGTTAATAGGTTAGTCCCAAAAATAATATAAAAGTGGATAATAAAGCCCAATATTGCCCAAAACAGTAGATAACATAGCATGGAGCAATCAAAAATTATAGATACATTGGAGACGCATCAGGGTGAAATGATGATACCATGCAAACTTTCAACATTTTCAGAGTTCATTTGAAATGCTTTTCAATTTCAGGGTCTTATAGCTCAAAATAATCAGTAAATGCATGAAAAATAACAAATGAAGTCAGAAAGGTTTGAAAATTGATGATGTGGCTTTGAATGGTGCATTTTGAACACAGAAAAACTATGAAGTTCAAACAAGTTAAAAAATGAAACCCCTTTGTAACAGACGAGTTTCCGTATGAAACCCTCATACTTCGAAAGAGATTGTCCGTTTTGTACACGAAGTGCATCCAGTTTTTGCCATAACCCTCTCTAGTTTCTTGCACATGCTATGTGGGTGAAATGATGATACCATGCAAACTTTCAACCTTTTCAGAGTTCATTTGAAATGCTTTTCAATTTCAGGGTCTTATAGCTCAAAATAATCAGTAAATGCATGAAAAATAACAAATGAAGTCAGTAAGGGTAGAAAATTGATGATGTGGCTTTGAATGGTGCATTTTGAACACAAAAAAACTATGGAGTTCAAACAAGTTAAAAACTGAAATCCCTTTGTAACAGACGAGTTTCCGTATGAAACCCTCATACTTCGAAAGAGATTATCCGTTTTGTACACGAAGTGCACCCAGTTTTTACCGTAACTCTCTCTACTTTCTTGCACATGCTATGTGGGTGAAATAATGATACCATGCAAACTTTCAACCTTTTTAGAGTTCATTTGAAATGCTTTTCAATTTCAGGGTCTTATAGCTCAAATAATCAGTAAATGCATGAAAAATAACAAATGAAGTCAGAAAGGGTTGAAAATTGATGATGTGGCTTTGAATGGTGCAATTTGAACACAAAAAAACTATGGAGTTCAAACAAGTTAAAAAATGAAACCCCTTTGTAACAGACGAGTTTCCGCATGAAACCCTCATACTTCGAAAGAGATTGTCCATTTTGTACACGAAGTGCATCCAGTTTTTGTCGTAACCCTCTCTAGTTTCTTGCACATGCTATGTGGGTGAAATGATGATAGCATGCAAACTTTCAACCTTTTCAGAGTTCATTTGAAATACTTTTCAATTTCAGGGTCTTATAGCTCAAAATAATCAGTAAATGCATGAAAAATAACAAATGAAGTCAGAAAGGGTTGAAAATTGATGATGTGGCTTTGAATGGTGCATTTTGAAGACAGAAAAACTATGGTGTTCAAACAAGTTAAAAACTGAAATCCCTTTGTAACACACGAGTTTCCGTATGAAACCCTCATACTTCGAAAGAGATTATCCGTTTTGTACACGAAGTGCATCTAGTTTTACTGTAACCCCGTCTACTTTCTTGCACATGCTATGTTGGTGAAATGATGATACCATGCAAACTTTCAACCTTTTCAGAGTTCATTTGAAATGCTTTTCAATTTCAGGCTCTTATAGCTCAAAATAATCAATAAATGCATGAAGAATAACAAAAGAAGTCAGAAAGGGTTGAAAATTGATGATGTGGCTTTGAATGGTGCAATTTGAACACAGGAAAACTATGGAGTTCAAACAAGTTAAAAAAATGAAACCCCTTTGTAACAGACGAGTTTCCGTATGAAACCCTCATACTTCGAAAGAGATTGTCCTTTTTGTACACGAAGTGCATCCAGTTTTTTCCGTAACCCTCTCAAGTTTCTTGAACATGCTATGTGGGTGAAATGATGATACCATGCAAACTTTCAACATTTTCAGAGTTCATTTGAAATGCTTTTCAATTTCAGGGTCTTATAGCTCAAAATAATTAGTAAATGCATGAATAATAACAAATGAAGTCAGAAAGGGTTGAAAATTGATGACATGGCTTTGAAAGATGCATTTTGAACACAGAAAAATTATGGAGTTCAAACAAGTTAAAAAAATTAAATCCCTTTGTAACAGACGAGTTTCCGTATGAAACCCTCATACTTCGAAAGAGATTCTCCGTTTTGTACACGAAGTGCATCCAGTTTTTGCCATAACCCTCTCTAATTTCTTGCACATGCTCTTTGGGTGAAATGATGATACCATGACTACTTTCAACCTTTTCAGAGTTAATGTGAAATTCTTTTCAATTTCAGGGTCTTATAGGTCAAAATAATCAGTAAATGCATGAAAAAAATAACAAATGAAGTCAGAAAGGGTTGAAAATTGATGATGTGCCTTTGAAAGGTGCATTTTGAACACAGAAAACTATGGAGTTCAAACAAATTAAAAAAATGAAATCCCTTTGTAACAGACGAGTTTCCGTATGAAACCCTCATACTTCGAAAGAGATTGTCCGTTTTGTACACGAAGTGCATCCAGTTTTTGCCGTAAGCCTCTCTAATTTCTTGCACATGCTATGTGGCTAAAATGATGATACCATGCCAACTTTCAACCTTTTCAGAGTTAATGTGAAATGCTTTTCAATTTCAGGGTCTTATAGCTCAAAATAATTAGTAAATGCATGAAAAAAATAACAAATGAAGTCAGAAAGGGTAAAAAATTGATGATGTGGCTTTGAATGGTGCATTTTGTACACAGAAAAACTATGGAGTTCAAAAAAGTTAAAAAATGAAACCCCTTTGTAATAGACGAGTTTCCGTATGAAACCTGATACTTCGAAAGAGATTGTCCATTTTGTACACGAAGTGCATCCAGTTTTTGCCGTAACCCTCTCTACTTTCTTGCCGATGCTATGTGGGTGAAATGATGATACCATGCCAACTTTCAACCTTTTTCAGAGTTCATTTGAAATGCTTTTCATTTTCAGGGTCTTATAGCTCAGAATAATCGGTAAATGCACGAAAAATAACAAATGAAGTCAGAAAGGGCTGAAAAATTATGATGTGGCTTTGAATGGTGCATTTTGAACACAGAAAAACTATAGAGTTCAAACAAGTTAAAAAATAGAAATCCCTTTCTAAGAGACGAGTTTCCGTATGAAACCCTCATACTTTGAAAGAGATTGTTCGTTTTGTACACGAAGTGCATCCGGTTTTTGCCGTAACCCTCTCTATTTTCTCGCACATGCTATGTGGGTGAAATGATGATACCATGCAAACTTTCAACCTTTTTAGAGTTCATTTGAAATGCTTTTCAATTTCAGGGTCTTATAACTTAAAATAATCAGTATATGCATGAAAATAACAAATGAAGTCAGAAACGGTTGAAAATTGATGATGTGGCTTTGAATGGTGCATTTTGAACACAGAAAAACTACGGAGTTCAAACAAGTTAAAAAATGAAATCCCTTTGTAACCGAGAGTTTCCGTATGAAAACCCTCATACTTCGAAAGAGATTGTTCGTTTTGTACACGAACTGCATCCAGTTTTTAGCGTAACCCTCTCTACTTTCTTGCACATGCTATGTGGGTGAAATGATGATACCGTGCAAACTTTCAACCTTTTCAGAGTTCATTTGAAATGATTTTCAATTTCAGGGTCTTATAGCTCAAAATAATCTGTAAATGCATGAAAAATAACAAATGAAATCAGAAAGGGTTGAACATTGATGATGTGGCTTTGAAAGGTGCATTTTGAATAGAAAAAATTATGGAGTTCAAACAAGTTAAAAAAATGAAATCCCTTTGTAACAGACGAGTTTCCATATGAAACCCTCATACTTCGAAAGAGATTATCCGTTTTGTACACGAAGTGCATCCATTTTTTGCCATAACCCTGTCTAATTTCTTGCACATGCTATTTGGGTGAAATGATGATACCGTGAAAACTTTCAACCTTTTCAGAGTTAATGTGAAATGCTTTTCAATTTCAGGGTCTTATAGGTCAAAGTAATCAGTAAATGCATGAAAAAAATAACAAATGAAAGTCAGAAAGGGTTGAAAATTGATGATGTGGCTTTGAAAGGTGCATTTTGAACATAGAAAACTATGGAGTTCAAACAAATTAAAAAAACGAAATCCCTTTGTAACAGACGAGTTTCCGTATGAAACCCTCATACTGCGAAAGAGATTGTCCGTTTTGTACACGAAGTGCATCCAGTTTTTGCCGTAACCCTCTCTAATTTCTTGCACATGCTATGTGGGTGAAATGATGATACCATGCCAACTTTCAACCTTTTCAGAGTTAATGTGAAATGCTTTTCAATTTCAGGGTCTTATAGCTCAAAATAATTAGTAAATGCAGGAAAAAAATAACAAATGAAGTCAGAAAGGGTAAAAAATTGATGATGTGGCTTTGAATGGTGCATTTTGTACACAGAAAAACTATGGAGTTCAAAAAAGTTAAAAAATGAAACCCCTTTGTAATAGACGAGTTTCCGTATGAAACCTGATACTTCGAAAGAGATTGTCCGTTTTGTACACGAAATGCATCCAGTTTTTGCCGTAACCCTCTCTACTTTCTTGCCGATGCTATGTGGGTGAAATGTTGATACCATGCCAACTTTCAACCTTTTTCAGAGTTCATTTGAAATGCTTTTCATTTTCAGGGTCTTATAGCTCAAGATAATCGGTAAATGCACGAAAAATAACAAATGAAGTCAGAAAGGGCTGAAAAATTATGATGTGGCTTTGAATGGTGCATTTCGAACACAGAAAAACTATAGAGTTCAAACAAGTTAAAAAATAGAAATCCCTTTCTAAGAGATGAGTTTCCGTATGAAACCCTCATACTTCGAAAGAGATTGTTCGTTTTGTACACGAAGTGCATCCGGTTTTTGCCGTAACCCTCTCTATTTTCTCGCACATGCTATGTGGGTGAAATGATGATACCATGCAAACTTTCAACCTTTTTAGAGTTCATTTGAAATGCTTTTCAATTTCAGGGTCTTATAACTTAAAATAATCAGTATATGCATGAAAATAACAAATGAAGTCAGAAACGGTTGAAAATTGATGATGTGGCTTTGAATGGTGCATTTTGAACACAGAAAAACTACGGAGTTCAAACAAGTTAAAAAATGAAATCCCTTTGTAACAGACGAGTTTCCGTATGAAAACCCTCATACTTCGAAAGAGATTGTTCGTTTTGTACACGAACTGCATCCAGTTTTTAGCGTAACCCTCTCTACTTTCTTGCACATGCTATGTGGGTGAAATGATGATACCGTGCAAACTTTCAACCTTTTCAGAGTTCATTTGAAATGATTTTCAATTTCAGGGTCTTATAGCTCAAAATAATCTGTAAATGCATGAAAAATAACAAATGAAATCAGAAAGGGTTGAAAATTGATGATGTGGCTTTGAAAGGTGCATTTTGAATAGAAAAAATTATGGAGTTCAAACAAGTTAAAAAAATGAAATCCCTTTGTAACAGACGAGTTTCCATATGAAACCCTCATACTTCGAAAGAGATTATCCGTTTTGTACACGAAGTGCATCCAGTTTTTGCCATAACCCTGTCTAATTTCTTGCACATGCTATTTGGGTGAAATGATGATACCGTGAAAACTTTCAACCTTTTCAGAGTTAATGTGAAATGCTTTTCAATTTCAGGGTCTTATAGGTCAAAGTAATCAGTAAATGCATGAAAAAAATAACAAATGAAAGTCAGAAAGGGTTGAAAATTGATGATGTGGCTTTGAAAGGTGCATTTTGAACATAGAAAACTATGGAGTTCAAACAAATTAAAAAAACGAAATCCCTTTGTAACAGACGAGTTTCCGTATGAAACCCTCATACTGCGAAAGAGATTGTCCGTTTTGTACACGAAGTGCATCCAGTTTTTGCCGTAACCCTCTCTAATTTCTTGCACATGCTATGTGGGTGAAATGATGATACCATGCCAACTTTCAACCTTTTCAGAGTTAATGTGAAATGCTTTTCAATTTTAGGGTCTTATAGCTAAAAATAATCAGTAAATGCATGAAAAAATAACAAATGAAGTCAGAAAAGGTAAAAAATTGATGATGTGGCTTTGAATGGTGCATTTTGAACACAGAAAAACTATGGAGTTCACACAAGTTAAAAAAAATGAAATTCCTTTGTAAGAGACGAGTTTCCGTATGAAACCCCCATACTTCGAAAGAGATTGTCCGTTTTGTACACGAAGTGCATCCAGTTTTTGCTGTACCCCTCTCTAGTTTCTTGCACATGCTATGTGGGTGAAATGATGATACCATGCAAACTTTCAACCTTTTCAGAGTTAATGTGAAATGCTTTTCAATTTTAGGGTCTTATAGCTAAAAATAATCAGTAAATGCATGAAAAAATAACAAATGAAGTCAGAAAAGGTAAAAAATTGATGATGTGGCTTTGAATGGTGCATTTTGAACACAGAAAAACTATGGAGTTCAAACAAGTTAAAAAAAATGAAATTCCTTTGTAAGAGACGAGTTTCCGTATGAAACCCCCATACTTCGAAAGAGATTGTCCGTTTTGTACACGAAGTGCATCCAGTTTTTGCTGTACCCCTCTCTAGTTTCTTGCACATGCTATGTGGGTGAAATGATGATACCATGCAAACTTTCAAACTTTTCAGAGTTCATTTGAAATGCTTTTCAATTTCAGGGTCTTATAGCTCAAACTAATCAGTAAATGCATGAAAAATAACAAATGAAGTCAGAAAGGGCTGAGAATTGATGATGTGGCCTTGAAAGGTGCATTTTGAACACAGATAAACTATGGAGTTCAAACTAGTTAAAAAATGAAATCCCTTTGTAACAGACGAGTTTCCATATGAAAACCCTCATACTTCGAAAGAGATTGTCCGTTTTGTACACGAAGTGCATCCAGTTTTTGCCGTAACCCTCTCTGCTTTCTTGCACATGCTATGTGGGTGAAATGATGATACCATGCCAACTTTCAACCTTTTCAGTATTCATTTGAAATGCTTTTCAATTCAGGGTCTTATAGGTCAAAGTAATCAATAAATGCATGAAAAGTAACAAATGAAGTCAGAAAGGGTTGAAAATTGGTGATGTGGTTTTGAATGGTCCATTTTGAACACAGAAAAACTATGTTGTTCAAACAAGTTAAAAAATGTAATCCCTTTATAACAGACGAGTTTCCGTATGAAACCCTCATACTTCGAAAGAGATTTTCCGTTTTGTACACGAAGTGCATCCAGTTTTGCCGTAACCGTCTCTACTTTCTTGCCGATGTTATGTGGGTGAAATGATGATACCATGCCAACTTTCAACCGTTTTCAGAGTCCATTTGAAATGCTTTTCAATTTCAGGGTCTTATAGCTCAAAATAATCAGTATATGCATGAAAAATAACAAATGAAGTCATAAAGGGTTGAAAATTGATGATGTGGCTTTGATTGTTGCATTTTGAACACAGAATAACTATGGAGTTCAAACAAGTTAAAAAAATGAAATCCCTTTGTAACAGACGAGTTTCCGTATGAAAGCCCTCATACTTCGAAAGAGATTGTCCGTTTTGTACACGAAGTGTATCCAGTTTTTGCCGTAACCCTCTCTACTTTCTTGCACATGCTATGTGGGTTAAATGATGATACCATGCCAACTTTCAACCTTTTCAGAGTTCATATGAAATGCTTTTCAATTTCTGGGTCTTATAGCACAAAAGAATCAGTAAATGCATGAAAAATAACAAATGAAATCAAAAAGGGTTGAGAATTGATGATGTGGCTTTGAAAGGTGCATTTTGAACACAGAAAAACTATGGAGTTCAAACAAGTTAAAAAAATGAAATGCCTTTGTAACAGACGAGTTTCCGTATGAAACCCACATACTTCGAAAGAGATTGTCCGTTTTGTACAAGAAGTGCATCTAGTTTTTGCCGTAACCCTCTCTACTTTCTTGCACATGCTATGTGCGTGAAATGATTATACCGTGAAAAATTTCAACCTTTTCAGAGTTAATTTGAAATGCTTTTCAATTTCAGGGTCTTATAGCTTAAAATAATCAGTATATGCATGAAAAATAACAAATGAAGTCAAAAGGGTTGAAAATTGATGATGTGGCATTGAATGGTGCATTTTGAACACAGAAAAACTTCAGAGTTCAAACAAGTTAAAAAAATGAAATCTGTTTGTAACAGACGAGATTCCATATGAAAACCCTCATACTTCGAAAGAGATTGTTTGTTTTGTACACGAAGTGCATCCAGTTTTTTTCGCAACCCTCTCTACTTTCTTGCACATGCTATGTGGGTGAAATGATGATACCATGCCAACTTTCAGCCTTTTAAGAGTACATTTGAAATGGTTTTCAATTTCAGGGTCTTATAGCTCAAAATAATCAGTAAATGCGTGAAAAATAACAAATGAAGTCGGAAAGGGTTGAAAATTGATGATGTGGCTTTGAAAGGTGCATTTTGAACACAGAAAAACTATGGAGTTCAAACAAGTTAAAAAAATGAAATCCCTTTGTAACAGACGAGTTTCCGTATGAAACCCTCATACTTCGAAAGAGATTGTCCGTTTTGTACATGAAGTGCATCCAGTTTTTGCCATAACCCTCTCTAGTTTCTTGCACATGCTATGTGGGTGAAATGATGATACCATGCAAACTTTCAACCTTTTCAGAGTTCATTTGAAATGCTTTTCAATTTCAGGGTCTTATAGCTCAAAATAATCAGTAAATGCATGAAAAATAACAAATGAAGTCAGTAAGGGTAGAAAATTGATGATGTGGCTTTGAATGGTGCATTTTGAACACAAAAAAACTATGGAGTTCAAACAAGTTAAAAACTGAAATCCCTTTGTAACAGACGAGTTTCCGTATGAAACCCTCATACTTCGAAAGAGATTATCCGTTTTGTACACGAAGTGCACCCAGTTTTTACCGTAACCCTCTCTACTTTCTTGCACATGCTATGTGGGTGAAATAATGATACCATGCAAACTTTCAACCTTTTTAGAGTTCATTTGAAATGCTTTTCAATTTCAGGGTCTTATAGCTCAAATAATCAGTAAATGCATGAAAAATAACAAATGAAGTCAGAAAGGGTTGAAAATTGATGATGTGGCTTTGAATGGTGCAATTTGAACACAGAAAAACTATGGAGTTCAAACAAGTTAAAAAATGAAACCCCTTTGTAACAGACGAGTTTCCGCATGAAACCCTCATACTTCGAAAGAGATTGTCCGTTTTGTACACGAAGTGCATCCAGTTTTTGTCGTAACCCTCTCTAGTTTCTTGCACATGCTATGTGGGTGAAATGATGATAGCATGCAAACTTTCAACCTTTTCAGAGTTCATTTGAAATACTTTTCAATTTCAGGGTCTTATAGCTCAAAATAATCAGTAAATGCATGAAAAATAACAAATGAAGTCAGAAAGGGTTGAAAATTGATGATGTGGCTTTGAATGGTGCATTTTGAAGACAGAAAAACTATGGTGTTCAAACAAGTTAAAAACTGAAATCCCTTTGTAACACACGAGTTTCCGTATGAAACCCTCATACTTCGAAAGAGATTATCCGTTTTGTACACGAAGTGCATCTAGTTTTTACTGTAACCCCGTCTACTTTCTTGCACATGCTATGTTGGTGAAATGATGATACCATGCAAACTTTCAACCTTTTCAGAGTTCATTTGAAATGCTTTTCAATTTCAGGCTCTTATAGCTCAAAATAATCAATAAATGCATGAAGAATAACAAAAGAAGTCAGAAAGGGTTGAAAATTGATGATGTGGCTTTGAATGGTGCAATTTGAACACAGGAAAACTATGGAGTTCAAACAAGTTAAAAAAATGAAACCCCTTTGTAACAGACGAGTTTCCGTATGAAACCATCATACTTCGAAAGAGATTGTCCTTTTTGTACACGAAGTGCATCCAGTTTTTTCCGTAACCCTCTCAAGTTTCTTGAACATGCTATGTGGGTGAAATGATGATACCATGCAAACTTTCAACATTTTCAGAGTTCATTTGAAATGCTTTTCAATTTCAGGGTCTTATAGCTCAAAATAATTAGTAAATGCATGAATAATAACAAATGAAGTCAGAAAGGGTTGAAAATTGATGACATGGCTTTGAAAGATGCATTTTGAACACAGAAAAATTATGGAGTTCAAACAAGTTAAAAAAATGAAATCCCTTTGTAACAGACGAGTTTCCGTATGAAACCCTCATACTTCGAAAGAGATTATCCGTTTTGTACACGAAGTGCATCCAGTTTTTGCCATAACCCTGTCTAATTTCTTGCACATGCTATTTGGGTGAAATGATGATACCGTGAAAACTTTCAACCTTTTCAGAGTTAATGTGAAATGCTTTTCAATTTCAGGGTCTTATAGGTCAAAGTAATCAGTAAATGCATGAAAAAAATAACAAATGAAAGTCAGAAAGGGTTGAAAATTGATGATGTGGCTTTGAAAGGTGCATTTTGAACATAGAAAACTATGGAGTTCAAACAAATTAAAAAAACGAAATCCCTTTGTAACAGACGAGTTTCCGTATGAAACCCTCATACTGCGAAAGAGATTGTCCGTTTTGTACACGAAGTGCATCCAGTTTTTGCCGTAACCCTCTCTAATTTCTTGCACATGCTATGTGGCTGAAATGATGATACCATGCCAACTTTCAACCTTTTCAGAGTTAATGTGAAATGCTTTTCAATTTCAGGGTCTTATAGCTCAAAATAATTAGTAAATGCAGGAAAAAAATAACAAATGAAGTCAGAAAGGGTAAAAAATTGATGATGTGGCTTTGAATGGTGCATTTTGTACACAGAAAAACTATGGAGTTCAAAAAAGTTAAAAAATGAAACCCCTTTGTAATAGACGAGTTTCCGTATGAAACCTGATACTTCGAAAGAGATTGTCCGTTTTGTACACGAAGTGCATCCAGTTTTTGCTGTAACCCTCTCTACTTTCTTGCCGATGCTATGTGGGTGAAATGATGATACCATGCCAACTTTCAACCTTTTTCAGAGTTCATTTGAAATGCTTTTCATTTTCAGGGTCTTATAGCTCAAAATAATCGGTAAATGCACGAAAAATAACAAATGAAGTCAGAAAGGGCTGAAAAATTATGATGTGGCTTTGAATGGTGCAATTTGAACACAGAAAAACTATGGAGTTCAAACAAGTTAAAAAAATGAAACCCCTTTATAACAGACAAGTTTCCGTATGAAACCCTCATGCTTCGAAAGAGATTGTCCGTTTTGTACATGAAGTGCATCCAGTTTTTTCCGTTACCCTTTCTACTTTCTTGCACATGCTATGTGGGTGAAATGATGATACCATGCCAACTTTCAACCTTTTCAGAGTTCATTTGAAATGCTTTTCAATTTTAGGGTCTTATAGCTCAAAATAATCAGTAAATGCATGAAAAATAACAAATGAAGTCAGAAAGGGTTGAAAATTGATGATGTGGGTTTGAATGGTGTATTTTGAACACAGAAAAACTACGTTGTTCAAACAAGTTAAAAAATGAAATACCTTTGTAACAGACGAGTTTCCGTATGAAACCCTCATACTTCGAAAGAGATTGTCCGTTTTGTACATGAAGTGCATCCAGTTTTTGCCGTAACCCCCTCTAATTTCTTGCACATGTTATGTGGGTGTGATGTCTACTACACAACCTTCTTCTTGTAGATGTTGTTGGGCCTCCAAGTGCAGAGGTTTGTAGGACAGTAGCAAATTTCCCTCAAGTGGATAACCTAAGGTTTATCAATCCGTAGGAGGCGTAGGATGAAGATGGTCTCTCTCAAGCAACCCTGCAACCAAATAACAAAGAGTCTCTTGTGTCCCCAACACACCCAATACAATTGTAAATTGTATAGATGCACTAGTTCGGCGAAGAGATGGTGATACAAGTGGTATATGGATAGTAGATAAAGGTATTTGTAATATTAAAATATAAAAACAGCAAGGTAACTAATGATAAAAGTGAGCGTAAATGGTATATGCTTTGAAACAAGGCCTAGGGTTCATACTTTCGCTAGTGCAAGTCCCCTCAACAATAATAACATAATTGGATCACATAACTATCTCTCAACATGCAACAAAGAGTCACTCCAAAGTCACTAATAGCGGAGAACAAACGAAGAGATTATGGTAGGGTACAAAACCACCTCAAAGTTATTCTTTCCAATCAATCTGTTGGGCTATTCCTATAAGTGTCACAAACAGCCCTAGAGTTCGTACTAGAATAACACCTTAAGACCCAAATCAACCAAAACCCTAATGTCACCTAGATAGTCCAATGTCACCTCAAGTATCCGTGGGTATGATTATACGATATGCATCACACAATCTTAGATTCATCTATTCAAACAACATAGAGAACCTCAAAGAGTGCCCCAAAGTTCTACCGGAGAATCACGACGAAAACATGTGCCAACCCCTATGCATAGGTTCATGGGCGGAACCCGCAAGTTGATCACATAAACATAAATCAAGTGAATCACGTGGTATCCAATTGTCACCATAGATACGCACGGCAAGACATACATCAAGTGTTCTCAAATGTTTAAAGACTCAATCCGATAAGATAATTCCGAAGGGGAAACTCAATTCATTACAAGAGAGAAGAGGGAGGAGAAAACATCATAGGATCCAACTATAATAGCAAAGCTCGCGATACATCAAGATCGTACCACCTCAAGAACACGAGAGAGAGAGATCAAACACAGAGCTACTGGTACATACCCTCAGCCCCGAGGGAGAACTACTCCCTCCTCGTCATGGAGAGCACCGGGATGATGAAGATGGCCACCGGAGAGGGATTGCCCCCTCCGGCAGGGTGCCGGAACAGGTCTAGATTGGTTTTCGGTGGCTACGGAGGCTTTTGGCGGCGGAACACCCGATCTATTGTCTATTCTATAAGTTTTAGGGTATGTGAGTATATATGGGTACAGAAAGTACGTCGGTGGAGCTTCGGGGGCCCAACGAGGCAGGGAGGCGCGCCCTAGGGGGGGCACCCTCGTGAGCACCTCCCTTGGCTCCTGGCGTGGGGTCCAAGTCCATCCGGTAGCTTTCCATCCAAAAATAACTTCTCTAGTTGATTTCGTTCCGTTTCGACTCCATTTGATATTCCTTTTCTTCGAAACACTAAAATAGGCAAAAACAGAAATTCCGGGCCGGGCCTCCGGTTAATAGGTTAGTCCCAAAAATAATATAAAAGTGGATAATAAAGCCCAATATTGCCCAAAACAGTAGATAACATAGCATGGAGCAATCAAAAATTATAGATACATTGGAGACGCATCAGGGTGAAATGATGATACCATGCAAACTTTCAACATTTTCAGAGTTCATTTGAAATGCTTTTCAATTTCAGGGTCTTATAGCTCAAAATAATCAGTAAATGCATGAAAAATAACAAATGAAGTCAGAAAGGTTTGAAAATTGATGATGTGGCTTTGAATGGTGCATTTTGAACACAGAAAAACTATGGAGTTCAAACAAGTTAAAAAATGAAACCCCTTTGTAACAGACGAGTTTCCGTATGAAACCCTCATACTTCGAAAGAGATTGTCCGTTTTGTACACGAAGTGCATCCAGTTTTTGCCATAACCCTCTCTAGTTTCTTGCACATGCTATGTGGGTGAAATGATGATACCATGCAAACTTTCAACCTTTTCAGAGTTCATTTGAAATGCTTTTCAATTTCAGGGTCTTATAGCTCAAAATAATCAGTAAATGCATGAAAAATAACAAATGAAGTCAGTAAGGGTAGAAAATTGATGATGTGGCTTTGAATGGTGCATTTTGAACACAAAAAAACTATGGAGTTCAAACAAGTTAAAAACTGAAATCCCTTTGTAACAGACGAGTTTCCGTATGAAACCCTCATACTTCGAAAGAGATTATCCGTTTTGTACACGAAGTGCACCCAGTTTTTACCGTAACCCTCTCTACTTTCTTGCACATGCTATGTGGGTGAAATAATGATACCATGCAAACTTTCAACCTTTTTAGAGTTCATTTGAAATGCTTTTCAATTTCAGGGTCTTATAGCTCAAATAATCAGTAAATGCATGAAAAATAACAAATGAAGTCAGAAAGGGTTGAAAATTGATGATGTGGCTTTGAATGGTGCAATTTGAACACAGAAAAACTATGGAGTTCAAACAAGTTAAAAAATGAAACCCCTTTGTAACAGACGAGTTTCCGCATGAAACCCTCATACTTCGAAAGAGATTGTCCATTTTGTACACGAAGTGCATCCAGTTTTTGTCGTAACCCTCTCTAGTTTCTTGCACATGCTATGTGGGTGAAATGATGATAGCATGCAAACTTTCAACCTTTTCAGAGTTCATTTGAAATACTTTTCAATTTCAGGGTCTTATAGCTCAAAATAATCAGTAAATGCATGAAAAATAACAAATGAAGTCAGAAAGGGTTGAAAATTGAGGATGTGGCTTTGAATGGTGCATTTTGAAGACAGAAAAACTATGGTGTTCAAACAAGTTAAAAACTGAAATCCCTTTGTAACACACGAGTTTCCGTATGAAACCCTCATACTTCGAAAGAGATTATCCGTTTTGTACACGAAGTGCATCTAGTTTTTACTGTAACCCCGTCTACTTTCTTGCACATGCTATGTTGGTGAAATGATGATACCATGCAAACTTTCAACCTTTTCAGAGTTCATTTGAAATGCTTTTCAATTTCAGGCTCTTATAGCTCAAAATAATCAATAAATGCATGAAGAATAACAAAAGAAGTCAGAAAGGGTTGAAAATTGATGATGTGGCTTTGAATGGTGCAATTTGAACACAGGAAAACTATGGAGTTCAAACAAGTTAAAAAAATGAAACCCCTTTGTAACAGACGAGTTTCCGTATGAAACCCTCATACTTCGAAAGAGATTGTCCTTTTTGTACACGAAGTGCATCCAGTTTTTTCCGTAACCCTCTCAAGTTTCTTGAACATGCTATGTGGGTGAAATGATGATACCATGCAAACTTTCAACATTTTCAGAGTTCATTTGAAATGCTTTTCAATTTCAGGGTCTTATAGCTCAAAATAATTAGTAAATGCATGAATAATAACAAATGAAGTCAGAAAGGGTTGAAAATTGATGACATGGCTTTGAAAGATGCATTTTGAACACAGAAAAATTATGGAGTTCAAACAAGTTAAAAAAATTAAATCCCTTTGTAACAGACGAGTTTCCGTATGAAACCCTCATACTTCGAAAGAGATTCTCCGTTTTGTACACGAAGTGCATCCAGTTTTTGCCATAACCCTCTCTAATTTCTTGCACATGCTCTTTGGGTGAAATGATGATACCATGACTACTTTCAACCTTTTCAGAGTTAATGTGAAATTCTTTTCAATTTCAGGGTCTTATAGGTCAAAATAATCAGTAAATGCATGAAAAAAATAACAAATGAAGTCAGAAAGGGTTGAAAATTGATGATGTGCCTTTGAAAGGTGCATTTTGAACACAGAAAACTATGGAGTTCAAACAAATTAAAAAAATGAAATCCCTTTGTAACAGACGAGTTTCCGTATGAAACCCTCATACTTCGAAAGAGATTGTACGTTTTGTACACGAAGTGCATCCAGTTTTTGCCGTAACCCTCTCTAATTTCTTGCACATGCTATATGGCTGAAATGATGATACCATGCCAACTTTCAACCTTTTCAGAGTTAATGTGAAATGCTTTTCAATTTCAGGGTCTTATAGCTCAAAATAATTAGTAAATGCATGAAAAAAATAACAAATGAAGTCAGAAAGGGTAAAAAATTGATGATGTGGCTTTGAATGGTGCATTTTGTACACAGAAAAACTATGGAGTTCAAAAAAGTTAAAAAATGAAACCCCTTTGTAATAGACGAGTTTCCGTATGAAACCTGATACTTCGAAAGAGATTGTCCGTTTTGTACACGAAGTGCATCCAGTTTTTGCCGTAACCCTCTCTACTTTCTTGCCGATGCTATGTGGGTGAAATGATGATACCATGCCAACTTTCAACCTTTTTCAGAGTTCATTTGAAATGCTTTTCATTTTCAGGGTCTTATAGCTCAAAATAATCGGTAAATGCACGAAAAATAACAAATGAAGTCAGAAAGGGCTGAAAAATTATGATGTGGCTTTGAATGGTGCATTTTGAACACAGAAAAACTATAGAGTTCAAACAAGTTAAAAAATAGAAATCCCTTTCTAAGAGACGAGTTTTCGTATGAAACCCTCATACTTCGAAAGAGATTGTTCGTTTTGTACACGAAGTGCATCCGGTTTTTGCCGTAACCCTCTCTATTTTCTCGCACATGCTATGTGGGTGAAATGATGATACCATGCAAACTTTCAACCTTTTTAGAGTTCATTTGAAATGCTTTTCAATTTCAGGGTCTTATAACTTAAAATAATCAGTATATGCATGAAAATAACAAATGAAGTCAGAAACGGTTGAAAATTGATGATGTGGCTTTGAATGGTGCATTTTGAACACAGAAAAACTACGGAGTTCAAACAAGTTAAAAAATGAAATCCCTTTGTAACAGACGAGTTTCCGTATGAAAACCCTCATACTTCGAAAGAGATTGTTCGTTTTGTACACGAACTGCATCCAGTTTTTAGCGTAACCCTCTCTACTTTCTTGCACATGCTATGTGGGTGAAATGATGATACCGTGCAAACTTTCAACCTTTTCAGAGTTCATTTGAAATGATTTTCAATTTCAGGGTCTTATAGCTCAAAATAATCTGTAAATGCATGAAAAATAACAAATGAAATCAGAAAGGGTTGAAAATTGATGATGTGGCTTTGAAAGGTGCATTTTGAATAGAAAAAATTATGGAGTTCAAACAAGTTAAAAAAATGAAATCCCTTTGTAACAGACGAGTTTCCATATGAAACCCTCATACTTCGAAAGAGATTATCCGTTTTGTACACGAAGTGCATCCATTTTTTGCCATAACCCTGTCTAATTTCTTGCACATGCTATTTGGGTGAAATGATGATACCGTGAAAACTTTCAACCTTTTCAGAGGTAATGTGAAATGCTTTTCAATTTCCGGGTCTTATAGGTCAAAGTAATCAGTAAATGCATGAAAAAAATAACAAATGAAAGTCAGAAAGCGTTGAAAATTGATGATGTGGCTTTGAAAGGTGCATTTTGAACATAGAAAACTATGGAGTTCAAACAAATTAAAAAAACGAAATCCCTTTGTAACAGACGAGTTTCCGTATGAAACCCTCATACTGCGAAAGAGATTGTCCGTTTTGTACACGAAGTGCATCCAGTTTTTGCCGTAACCCTCTCTAATTTCTTGCACATGCTATGTGGCTGAAATGATGATACCATGCCAACTTTCAACCTTTTCAGAGTTAATGTGAAATGCTTTTCAATTTCAGGGTCTTATAGCTCAAAATAATTAGTAAATGCAGGAAAAAAATAACAAATGAAGTCAGAAAGGGTAAAAAATTGATGATGTGGCTTTGAATGGTGCATTTTGTACACAGAAAAGCTATGGAGTTCAAAAAAGTTAAAAAATGAAACCCCTTTGTAATAGACGAGTTTCCGTATGAAACCTGATACTTCGAAAGAGATTGTCCGTTTTGTACACGAAGTGCATCCAGTTTTTGCCGTAACCCTCTCTACTTTCTTGCCGATGCTATGTGGGTGAAATGATGATACCATGCCAACTTTCAACCTTTTTCAGAGTTCATTTGAAATGCTTTTCATTTTCAGGGTCTTATAGCTCAAAATAATCGGTAAATGCACGAAAAATAACAAATGAAGTCAGAAAGGGCTGAAAAATTATGATGTGGCTTTGAATGGTGCATTTTGAACATAGAAAAACTATAGAGTTCAAACAAGTTAAAAAATAGAAATCCCTTTCTAAGAGACGAGTTTCCGTATGAAACCCTCATACTTCGAAAGAGATTGTTCGTTTTGTACACGAAGTGCATCCGGTTTTTGCCGTAACCGTCTCTATTTTCTCGCACATGCTATGTGGGTGAAATGATGATACCATGCAAACTTTCAACCTTTTTAGAGTTCATTTGAAATGCTTTTCAATTTCAGGGTCTTATAACTTAAAATAATCAGTATATGCATGAAAATAACAAATGAAGTCAGAAACGGTTGAAAATTGATGATGTGGCTTTGAATGGTGCATTTTGAACACAGAAAAACTACGGAGTTCAAACAAGTTAAAAAATGAAATCCCTTTGTAACAGACGAGTTTCCGTATGAAAACCCTCATACTTCGAAAGAGATTGTTCGTTTTGTACACGAACTGCATCCAGTTTTTAGCGTAACCCTCTCTACTTTCTTGCACGTGCTATGTGGGTGAAATGATGATACCGTGCAAACTTTCAACCTTTTCAGAGTTCATTTGAAATGATTTTCAATTTCAGGGTCTTATAGCTCAAAATAATCTGTAAATGCATGAAAAATAACAAATGAAATCAGAAAGGGTTGAAAATTGATGATGTGGCTTTGAAAGGTGCATTTTGAATAGAAAAAATTATGGAGTTCAAACAAGTTAAAAAAATGAAATCCCTTTGTAACAGACGAGTTTCCATATGAAACCCTCATACTTCGAAAGAGATTATCCGTTTTGTACACGAAGTGCATCCAGTTTTTGCCATAACCCTGTCTAATTTCTTGCACATGCTATTTGGGTGAAATGATGATACCGTGAAAACTTTCAACCTTTTCAGAGTTAATGTGAAATGCTTTTCAATTTCAGGGTCTTATAGGTCAAAGTAATCAGTAAATGCATGAAAAAAATAACAAATGAAAGTCAGAAAGGGTTGAAAATTGATGATGTGGCTTTGAAAGGTGCATTTTGAACATAGAAAACTATGGAGTTCAAACAAATTAAAAAAACGAAATCCCTTTGTAACAGACGAGTTTCCGTATGAAACCCTCATACTGCGAAAGAGATTGTCCGTTTTGTACACGAAGTGCATCCAGTTTTTGCCGTAACCCTCTCTAATTTCTTGCACATGCTATGTGGGTGAAATGATGATACCATGCCAACTTTCAACCTTTTCAGAGTTAATGTGAAATGCTTTTCAATTTTAGGGTCTTATAGCTAAAAATAATCAGTAAATGCATGAAAAAATAACAAATGAAGTCAGAAAAGGTAAAAAATTGATGATGTGGCTTTGAATGGTGCATTTTGAACACAGAAAAACTATGGAGTTCACACAAGTTAAAAAAAATGAAATTCCTTTGTAAGAGACGAGTTTCCGTATGAAACCCCCATACTTCGAAAGAGATTGTCCGTTTTGTACACGAAGTGCATCCAGTTTTTGCTGTACCCCTCTCTAGTTTCTTGCACATGCTATGTGGGTGAAATGATGATACCATGCAAACTTTCAACCTTTTCAGAGCTAATGTGAAATGCTTTTCAATTTTAGGGTCTTATAGCTAAAAATAATCAGTAAATGCATGAAAAAATAACAAATGAAGTCAGAAAAGGTAAAAAATTGATGATGTGGCTTTGAATGGTGCATTTTGAACACAGAAAAACTATGGAGTTCAAACAAGTTAAAAAAAATGAAATTCCTTTGTAAGAGACGAGTTTCCGTATGAAACCCCCATACTTCGAAAGAGATTGTCCGTTTTGTACACGAAGTGCATCCAGTTTTTGCTGTACCCCTCTCTAGTTTCTTGCACATGCTATGTGGGTGAAATGATGATACCATGCAAACTTTCAAACTTTTCAGAGTTCATTTGAAATGCTTTTCAATTTCAGGGTCTTATAGCTCAAACTAATCAGTAAATGCATGAAAAATAACAAATGAAGTCAGAAAGGGCTGAGAATTGATGATGTGGCCTTGAAAGGTGCATTTTGAACACAGATAAACTATGGAGTTCAAACTAGTTAAAAAATGAAATCCCTTTGTAACAGACGAGTTTCCATATGAAAACCCTCACACTTCGAAAGAGATTGTCCGTTTTGTACACGAAGTGCATCCAGTTTTTGCCGTAACCCTCTCTGCTTTCTTGCACATGCTATGTGGGTGAAATGATGATACCATGCCAACTTTCAACCTTTTCAGTATTCATTTGAAATGCTTTTCAATTCAGGGTCTTATAGGTCAAAGTAATCAATAAATGCATGAAAAGTAACAAATGAAGTCAGAAAGGGTTGAAAATTGGTGATGTGGTTTTGAATGGTCCATTTTGAACACAGAAAAATTATGTTGTTCAAACAAGTTAAAAAATGTAATCCCTTTATAACAGACGAGTTTCCGTATGAAACCCTCATACTTCGAAAGAGATTTTCCGTTTTGTACACGAAGTGCATCCAGTTTTGCCGTAACCGTCTCTACTTTCTTGCCGATGCTATGTGGGTGAAATGATGATACCATGCCAACTTTCAACCGTTTTCAGAGTCCATTTGAAATGCTTTTCAATTTCAGGGTCTTATAGCTCGAAATAATCAGTATATGCATGAAAAATAACAAATGAAGTCATAAAGGGTTGAAAATTGATGATGTGGCTTTGATTGTTGCATTTTGAACACAGAATAACTATGGAGTTCAAACAAGTTAAAAAAATGAAATCCCTTTGTAACAGACGAGTTTCCGTATGAAAGCCCTCATACTTCGAAAGAGATTGTCCGTTTTGTACACGAAGTGTATCCAGTTTTTGCCGTAACCCTCTCTACTTTCTTGCACATGCTATGTGGGTTAAATGATGATACCATGCCAACTTTCAACCTTTTCAGAGTTCATATGAAATGCTTTTCAATTTCTGGGTCTTATAGCACAAAAGAATCAGTAAATGCATGAAAAATAACAAATGAAATCAAAAAGGGTTGAGAATTGATGATGTGGCTTTGAAAGGTGCATTTTGAACACAGAAAAACTATGGAGTTCAAACAAGTTAAAAAAATGAAATGCCTTTGTAACAGACGAGTTTCCGTATGAAACCCACATACTTCGAAAGAGATTGTCCGTTTTGTACAAGAAGTGCATCTAGTTTTTGCCGTAACCCTCTCTACTTTCTTGCACATGCTATGTGCGTGAAATGATTATACCGTGAAAAATTTCAACCTTTTCAGAGTTAATTTGAAATGCTTTTCAATTTCAGGGTCTTATAGCTTAAAATAATCAGTATATGCATGAAAAATAACAAATGAAGTCAAAAGGGTTGAAAATTGATGATGTGGCATTGAATGGTGCATTTTGAACACAGAAAAACTTCAGAGTTCAAACAAGTTAAAAAAATGAAATCTGTTTGTAACAGACGAGATTCCATATGAAAACCCTCATACTTCGAAAGAGATTGTTTGTTTTGTACACGAAGTGCATCCAGTTTTTTTCGCAACCCTCTCTACTTTCTTGCACATGCTATGTGGGTGAAATGATGATACCATGCCAACTTTCAGCCTTTTAAGAGTACATTTGAAATGGTTTTCAATTTCAGGGTCTTATAGCTCAAAATAATCAGTAAATGCGTGAAAAATAACAAATGAAGTCGGAAAGGGTTGAAAATTGATGATGTGGCTTTGAAAGGTGCATTTTGAACACAGAAAAACTATGGAGTTCAAACAAGTTAAAAAAATGAAATCCCTTTGTAACAGACGAGTTTCCGTATGAAACCCTCATACTTCGAAAGAGATTGTCCGTTTTGTACATGAAGTGCATCCAGTTTTTACATAACCCTCTCTAGTTTCTTGCACATGCTATGTGGGTGAAATGATGATACCATGCAAACTTTCAACCTTTTCAGAGTTCATTTGAAATGCTTTTCAATTTCAGGGTCTTATAGCTCAAAATAATCAGTAAATGCATGAAAAATAACAAATGAAGTCAGTAAGGGTAGAAAATTGATGATGTGGCTTTGAATGGTGCATTTTGAACACAAAAAAACTATGGAGTTCAAACAAGTTAAAAACTGAAATCCCTTTGTAACAGACGAGTTTCCGTATGAAACCCTCATACTTCGAAAGAGATTATCCGTTTTGTACACGAAGTGCACCCAGTTTTTACCGTAACCCTCTCTACTTTCTTGCACATGCTATGTGGGTGAAATAATGATACCATGCAAACTTTCAACCTTTTTAGAGTTCATTTGAAATGCTTTTCAATTTCAGGGTCTTATAGCTCAAATAATCAGTAAATGCATGAAAAATAACAAATGAAGTCAGAAAGGGTTGAAAATTGGTGATGTGGCTTTGAATGGTGCAATTTGAACACAGAAAAACTATGGAGTTCAAACAAGTTAAAAAATGAAACCCCTTTGTAACAGACGAGTTTCCGCATGAAACCCTCATACTTCGAAAGAGATTGTCCGTTTTGTACACGAAGTGCATCCAGTTTTTGTCGTAACCCTCTCTAGTTTCTTGCACATGCTATGTGGGTGAAATGATGATAGCATGCAAACTTTCAACCTTTTCAGAGTTCATTTGAAATACTTTTCAATTTCAGGGTCTTATAGCTCAAAATAATCAGTAAATGCATGAAAAATAACAAATGAAGTCAGAAAGGGTTGAAAATTGATGATGTGGCTTTGAATGGTGCATTTTGAAGACAGAAAAACTATGGTGTTCAAACAAGTTAAAAACTGAAATCCCTTTGTAACACACGAGTTTCCGTATGAAACCCTCATACTTCGAAAGAGATTATCCGTTTTGTACACGAAGTGCATCTAGTTTTTACTGTAACCCCGTCTACTTTCTTGCACATGCTATGTTGGTGAAATGATGATACCATGCAAACTTTCAACCTTTTCAGAGTTCATTTGAAATGCTTTTCAATTTCAGGCTCTTATAGCTCAAAATAATCAATAAATGCATGAAGAATAACAAAAGAAGTCAGAAAGGGTTGAAAATTGATGATGTGGCTTTGAATGGTGCAATTTGAACACAGGAAAACTATGGAGTTCAAACAAGTTAAAAAAATGAAACCCCTTTGTAACAGACGAGTTTCCGTATGAAACCCTCATACTTCGAAAGAGATTGTCCTTTTTGTACACGAAGTGCATCCAGTTTTTTCCGTAACCCTCTCAAGTTTCTTGAACATGCTATGTGGGTGAAATGATGATACCATGCAAACTTTCAACATTTTCAGAGTTCATTTGAAATGCTTTTCAATTTCAGGGTCTTATAGCTCAAAATAATTAGTAAATGCATGAATAATAACAAATGAAGTCAGAAAGGGTTGAAAATTGATGACATGGCTTTGAAAGATGCATTTTGAACACAGAAAAATTATGGAGTTCAAACAAGTTAAAAAAATGAAATCCCTTTGTAACAGACGAGTTTCCGTATGAAACCCTCATACTTCGAAAGAGATTATCCGTTTTGTACACGAAGTGCATCCAGTTTTTGCCATAACCCTGTCTAATTTCTTGCACATGCTATTTGGGTGAAATGATGATACCGTGAAAACTTTCAACCTTTTCAGAGTTAATGTGAAATGCTTTTCAATTTCAGGGTCTTATAGGTCAAAGTAATCAGTAAATGCATGAAAAAAATAACAAATGAAAGTCAGAAAGGGTTGAAAATTGATGATGTGGCTTTGAAAGGTGCATTTTGAACATAGAAAACTATGGAGTTCAAACAAATTAAAAAAACGAAATCCCTTTGTAACAGACGAGTTTCCGTATGAAACCCTCATACTGCGAAAGAGATTGTCCGTTTTGTACACGAAGTGCATCCAGTTTTTGCCGTAACCCTCTCTAATTTCTTGCACATGCTATGTGGCTGAAATGATGATACCATGCCAACTTTCAACCTTTTCAGAGTTAATGTGAAATGCTTTTCAATTTCAGGGTCTTATAGGTCAAAGTAATCAGTAAATGCATGAAAAAAATAACAAATGAAAGTCAGAAAGGGTTGAAAATTGATGATGTGGCTTTGAAAGGTGCATTTTGAACATAGAAAACTATGGAGTTCAAACAAATTAAAAAAACGAAATCCCTTTGTAACAGACGAGTTTCCGTATGAAACCCTCATACTGCGAAAGAGATTGTCCGTTTTGTACACGAAGTGCATCCAGTTTTTGCCGTAACCCTCTCTAATTTCTTGCACATGCTATGTGGCTGAAATGATGATACCATGCCAACTTTCAACCTTTTCAGAGTTAATGTGAAATGCTTTTCAATTTCAGGGTCTTATAGCTCAAAATAATTAGTAAATGCATGAAAAAAATAACAAATGAAGTCAGAAAGGGTAAAAAATTGATGATGTGGCTTTGAATGGTGCATTTTGTACACAGAAAAACTATGGAGTTCAAAAAAGTTAAAAAATGAAACCCCTTTGTAATAGACGAGTTTCCGTATGAAACCTGATACTTCGAAAGAGATTGTCCGTTTTGTACACGAAATGCATCCAGTTTTTGCCGTAACCCTCTCTACATTCTTGCCGATGCTATGTGGGTGAAATGATGATACCATGCCAACTTTCAACCTTTTTCAGAGTTCATTTGAAATGCTTTTCATTTTCAGGGTCTTATAGCTCAAAATAATCGGTAAATGCACGAAAAATAACAAATGAAGTCAGAAAGGGCTGAAAAATTATGATGTGGCTTTGAATGGTGCATTTTGAACACAGAAAAACTATAGAGTTCAAACAAGTTAAAAAATAGAAATCCCTTTCTAAGAGACGAGTTTCCGTATGAAACCCTCATACTTCGAAAGAGATTGTTCGTTTTGTACACGAAGTGCATCCGGTTTTTGCCGTAACCCTCTCTATTTTCTCGCACATGCTATGTGGGTGAAATGATGATACCATGCAAACTTTCAACCTTTTTAGAGTTCATTTGAAATGCTTTTCAATTTCAGGGTCTTATAACTTAAAATAATTAGTATATGCATGAAAATAACAAATGAAGTCAGAAACGGTTGAAAATTGATGATGTGGCTTTGAATGGTGCATTTCGAACACAGAAAAACTACGGAGTTCAAACAAGTTAAAAAATGAAATCCCTTTGTAACAGACGAGTTTCCGTATGAAAACCCTCATACTTCGAAAGAGATTGTTCGTTTTGTACACGAACTGCATCCAGTTTTTAGCGTAACCCTCTCTACTTTCTTGCACATGCTATGTGGGTGAAATGATGATACCGTGCAAACTTTCAACCTTTTCAGAGTTCATTTGAAATGATTTTCAATTTCAGGGTCTTATAGCTCAAAATAATCTGTAAATGCATGAAAAATAACAAATGAAATCAGAAAGGGTTGAAAATTGATGATGTGGCTTTGAAAGGTGCATTTTGAATAGAAAAAATTATGGAGTTCAAACAAGTTAAAAAAATGAAATCCCTTTGTAACAGACGAGTTTCCATATGAAACCCTCATACTTCGAAAGAGATTATCCGTTTTGTACACGAAGTGCATCCAGTTTTTGCCATAACCCTGTCTAATTTCTTGCACATGCTATTTGGGTGAAATGATGATACCGTGAAAACTTTCAACCTTTTCAGAGTTAATGTGAAATGCTTTTCAATTTCAGGGTCTTATAGGTCAAAGTAATCAGTAAATGCATGAAAAAAATAACAAATGAAAGTCAGAAAGGGTTGAAAATTGATGATGTGGCTTTGAAAGGTGCATTTTGAACATAGAAAACTATGGAGTTCAAACAAATTAAAAAAACGAAATCCCTTTGTAACAGACGAGTTTCCGTATGAAACCCTCATACTGCGAAAGAGATTGTCCGTTTTGTACACGAAGTGCATCCAGTTTTTGCCGTAACCCTCTCTAATTTATTGCACATGCTATGTGGGTGAAATGATGATACCATGCCAACTTTCAACCTTTTCAGAGTTAATGTGAAATGCTTTTCAATTTTAGGGTCTTATAGCTAAAAATAATCAGTAAATGCATGAAAAAATAACAAATGAAGTTAGAAAAGGTAAAAAATTGATGATGTGGCTTTGAATGGTGCATTTTGAACACAGAAAAACTATGGAGTTCACACAAGTTAAAAAAAATGAAATTCCTTTGTAAGAGACGAGTTTCCGTATGAAACCCCCATACTTCGAAAGAGATTGTCCGTTTTGTACACGAAGTGCATCCAGTTTTTGCTGTACCCCTCTCTAGTTTCTTGCACATGCTATGTGGGTGAAATGATGATACCATGCAAAATTTCAACCTTTTCAGAGTTAATGTGAAATGCTTTTCAATTTTAGGGTCTTATAGCTAAAAATAATCCGTAAATGCATGAAAAAATAACAAATGAAGTCAGAAAAGGTAAAAAATTGATGATGTGGCTTTGAATGGTGCATTTTGAACACAGAAAAACTATGGAGTTCAAACAAGTTAAAAAAAATGAAATTCCTTTGTAAGAGACGAGTTTCCGTATGAAACCCCCATACTTCGAAAGAGATTGTCCGTTTTGTACACGAAGTGCATCCAGTTTTTGCTGTACCCCTCTCTAGTTTCTTGCACATGCTATGTGGGTGAAATGATGATACCATGCAAACTTTCAAACTTTTCAGAGTTCATTTGAAATGCTTTTCAATTTCAGGGTCTTATAGCTCAAACTAATCAGTAAAAGCATGAAAAATAACAAATGAAGTCAGAAAGGGCTGAGAATTGATGATGTGGCCTTGAAAGGTGCATTTTGAACACAGATAAACTATGGAGTTCAAACTAGTTAAAAAATGAAATCCCTTTGTAACAGACGAGTTTCCATATGAAAACCCTCATACTTCGAAAGAGATTGTCCGTTTTGTACACGAAGTGCATCCAGTTTTTGCCGTAACCCTCTCTGCTTTCTTGCACATGCTATGTGGGTGAAATGATGATACCATGCCAACTTTCAACCTTTTCAGTATTCATTTGAAATGCTTTTCAATTCAGGGTCTTATAGGTCAAAGTAATCAATAAATGCATGAAAAGTAACAAATGAAGTCAGAAAGGGTTGAAAATTGGTGATGTGGTTTTGAATGGTCCATTTTGAACACAGAAAAATTATGTTGTTCAAACAAGTTAAAAAATGTAATCCCTTTATAACAGACGAGTTTCCGTATGAAACCCTCATACTTCGAAAGAGATTTTCCGTTTTGTACACGAAGTGCATCCAGTTTTGCCGTAACCGTCTCTACTTTCTTGCCGATGCTATGTGGGTGAAATGATGATACCATGCCAACTTTCAACCGTTTTCAGAGTCCATTTGAAATGCTTTTCAATTTCAGGGTCTTATAGCTCAAAATAATCAGTATATGCATGAAAAATAACAAATGAAGTCATAAAGGGTTGAAAATTGATGATGTGGCTTTGACTGTTGCATTTTGAACACAGAATAACTATGGAGTTCAAACAAGTTAAAAAAATGAAATCCCTTTGTAACAGACGAGTTTCCGTATGAAAGCCCTCATACTTCGAAAGAGATTGTCCGTTTTGTACACGAAGTGTATCCAGTTTTTGCCGTAACCCTCTCTACTTTCTTGCACATGCTATGTGGGTTAAATGATGATACCATGCCAACTTTCAACCTTTTCAGAGTTCATATGAAATGCTTTTCAATTTCTGGGTCTTATAGCACAAAAGAATCAGTAAATGCATGAAAAATAACAAATGAAATCAAAAAGGGTTGAGAATTGATGATGTGGCTTTGAAAGGTGCATTTTGAACACAGAAAAACTATGGAGTTCAAACAAGTTAAAAAAATGAAATGCCTTTGTAACAGACGAGTTTCCGTATGAAACCCACATACTTCGAAAGAGATTGTCCGTTTTGTACAAGAAGTGCATCTAGTTTTTGCCGTAACCCTCTCTACTTTCTTGCACATGCTATGTGCGTGAAATGATTATACCGTGAAAAATTTCAACCTTTTCAGAGTTAATTTGAAATGCTTTTCAATTTCAGGGTCTTATAGCTTAAAATAATCAGTATATGCATGAAAAATAACAAATGAAGTCAAAAGGGTTGAAAATAGATGATGTGGCATTGAATGGTGCATTTTGAACACAGAAAAACTTCAGAGTTCAAACAAGTTAAAAAAATGAAATCTGTTTGTAACAGACGAGATTCCATATGAAAACCCTCATACTTCGAAAGAGATTGTTTGTTTTGTACACGAAGTGCATCCAGTTTTTTTCGCAACCCTCTCTACTTTCTTGCACATGCTATGTGGGTGAAATGATGATACCATGCCAACTTTCAGCCTTTTAAGAGTACATTTGAAATGGTTTTCAATTTCAGGGTCTTATAGCTCAAAATAATCAGTAAATGCGTGAAAAATAACAAATGAAGTTGGAAAGGGTTGAAAATTGATGATGTGGCTTTGAAAAATGCATTTTGAACACAGAAAAACTATGGAGTTCAAACAAGTTAAAAAAATGAAATCCCTTTGTAACAGACGAGTTTCCGTATGAAACCCTCATACTTCAAAAGAGATTGTCCGTTTTGTACACGAAGTGCATCCAATTTTTGCCGTGACCCTCTCTACTCTTTTACACATGCTATGTGGGTGAAATGATGATACCATGCAAACTTTCAACCTTTCAGAGTTCATTTGAAATGCTTTTCAATTTCAGGGTCTTATAGCTCAAAATAATTAGTAAATGCATGAAAAATAACAAATGAAGTCAGAAAGCGTTGAAAATTGATGATGTGGCTATGAATGGTGCATTTTGAACATAGAAAAACTATGGAGTTCAAACAAGTTAAAAAATGAAATCCCCTTGTAAAAGACGAGTTTTCGTATGAAACCCTCATACTTCGAAAGAGATTGTCCGTTTTGTACACGAAGTGCATCCAGTTTTTCCGTAACCCTATATAGTTTCTTGCACATGCTATGTGGGTGAAATGATAATACCATGCAACCTTTCAACCTTTTCAAAGTTCATTTGAAATGCTTTTCAATTTCAGGGTTTTATAGCAAAAAATAATCAGTAAATGCATGAAAACTAAAAAATGAAGTCAGAAAGGGTTGAAAATTGATGATGTGGCTTTGAATGGTGCATTTTGAACACAAAAAAACTATGTTGTTCAAACAAGTAAAAAAACTGAAATCCCTTTGTAACAAACGAGTTTCCGAATGAAACCCTCACACTTCGAAAGAGATTGCCCGTTTTGTACACGAAGTGCATCCAGTTTTTGCTATAACCCTCTCTAATTTCTTGCACATGCTATGTGGGTGAAATGATGATACCGTGCAAACTTTCAACCTTTTCAGAGTTCATTTGAAATGCTTGTCAATTTCAGGGTTTTATAGCTCAAAATAATCAGTAAATGCATGAAAAAAAAATTAAGTCAGAAAGGGTTGAAAATTGATGATGTGGCTTCGAATGATGCATTTTGAACACAGAAAACTATGTTGTTCAGAAAAGTAAAAAAACTAAAATCCCTTTGTAACAGACGAGTTTCTGTATGAAACCCTCACACTTCGAAAGAGATTGCCCGTTTTGTACATGAAGTGCATCCAGTTTTTGCCGTAACCCTCTCTACATTCTTGCACATGCTATGTGGGTGAAATGATGATACTATGCAAATTTTCAACCTTTTCAGAGTTCATTTGAAATTCTTTTCAATTTCAGGGTCTTATAGCTCAAAATAATCAGTAAATGCATGAAAAATAACAAATGAAGTTAGAAAGGGCTGAGAATTGATGATGTGGCCTTGAAAGGTGCATTTTGAACACAGATAAACTATGGAGTTCAAACAAGTTAAAAAATGAAATCCCTTTGTAACAGACGCTTTCCGTATGAAACCCTCATACATCGAAAGAGATTGTCCGTTTTGTACATGAAGTGCATGCAGTTTTTGCTGTAACCCTCTCTACATTCTTGCCGATGCTATGTGGGTGAAATGATGATACCATGCAAACTTTCATCCTTTTCAGAGTTCATTTGAAATGCTTTTCAATTTCAAGGTCTTATAGCTCAAAATAATAAGTAAATGCATGAAATATAACAAATGAAGTCAGAAAGGGTTGAAAATTTATGATGTGGCTTTGAATAGTGCATTTTGAACACACAAAAACTATGGAGTTCAAACAAGTTAAAAAATGAAATCGCTTTGTAACAGACGAGTTTCCGTATGAAACCCTCACTCTTCGAAAGAGATTGCCCGTTTTGTACACGAAGTGCATCCAGTTTTTGCCGTAACCCTCTCTAATTTCTTGCACATGCTATGTGGCTGAAATGATGATACCATGCCAACTTTCAACCTTTTCAGAGTTAATTTGAAATGCTTTTCAATTTCAGGGTCTTATAGCTTAAAATAATCAGTAAATGCATGAAAAAAATAACAAATGAAGTCACAAACGGTTGAAAATTGATGATGTGGCTTTGAATGGTGCATTTTGAACACAGAAAAACTAAGGAGTTCAAACAAGTTAAGAAAATGAAATCCCTTTGTAACAGACGAGTTTCCATATGAAACCGTCATACTTCGAAAGAGATTGTCCGTTTTGTACACGAAGTGCATCCAGTTTTTGCCATAACCCTCTCTACTTTATTGCCGATGCTATGTGGGTGAAATGATGATACCATGCCAACTTTCAACCTTTTCAGAGTTCATTTGAAATTCTTTTCAATTTCAGGGTTTATAGCTCAAAATAATCAGTATATGCATGAAAAATGACAAATGAAGTCATAAAGGGTTGAAAATTGATGTTGTTGCTTTGAATGTTGCATTTTGAACACAGAATAACTACGGAGTTCAAACAAGTTAAAAAATGAAGTCCCTTTGTAACAGACGAGTTTCCGTCTGAAAACCCTCATACTTCGAAAGAGATTGTCCGTTTTGTACACGAAGTGCATCCAGTTTTTGCCGTAACCCTCTCTACTTTCTTGCACATGCTATGTGGGTGAAATGATGATACCATGCCAACTTTCAACCTTTCCAGAGTTCATCTAAAATGCTTTTCAATTTCAGGGTCTTATGGCTCAAAATAATCAGTAAATGCATGAGAAATAACAAATGAAATCAGAACGGGTTGTGAATTGATGATGTGGCTTTAAAAGGTGCATTTTGAACACAGAAAAACTATGCAGTTCAAACAAGTTAAAAAAATGAAATCCCTTTGTAACAGACTAGTTTCCGTATGAAACCCTCATACTTCGAAAGAGATTGTCCGTTTTGTACACGAAGTGCATCCGGTTTTTGCAGTAACCCTCTCTATTTTCTCGCACATAGTATGTGGGTGAAATGATGATACCATGCAAACTTTCAACCTTTTTAGAGTTCATTTGAAATGCTTTTCAATTTAAGGGTCTTATAACTTAAAATAATCAGTATATGCATGAAAAATAACAAATGAAGTCAGAAAGGGTTGAAAATTGATGATGTGTCTTTGAATGGAGCATTTTGAACACAAAAAAACTATGTTGTTCAAACAAGTAAAAAAACTGAAATCCCTTTGTAAGATACGAGTTTCCGTATGAAACCCTCACACTTCGAAAGAGATTGCCCGTTTTGTACACGAAGTGCATCCAGTTTTTGCCGTAACGCTCTCTACTTTCTTGCACATGCTATGTGGGTGAAATGATGATACCTCGCAAACTTTCAACCTTTTCAGAGTTCATTTGAAATGCTTTTCAATTTCAGGGTTTTATAGCTCAAAATAATCAGTAAATGCATGAAAAATAAAAAATGAAGTCAGAAAGGGTTGAAAATTGATGATGTGGCTTCGAATGGTGCATTTTGAACACAGAAAACTATGTTGTTCAGACATGTAAAAAAATTAAAATCCCTTTGTAACAGACGAGTTTCTGTATGAAACCCTCACACTTCGAAAGAGATTGCCCATTTTGTACATGAAGTGCATCCAGTTTTTGCCATAACCCTCTCTACTTTCTTGCACATGCTATGTGGGTGAAATGATGATACTATGGAAATTTTCAACCTTCTCAGAGTTCATTTGAAATTCTTTTCCATTTCAGGGTCTTATAGCTCAAAATAATTAGTAAATGCATGAAAAATAAAAAATGAAGTCAGAAAGGGCTGAGAATTGATGATGTGGCCTTGAAATGTGCATTTTGAACACAAATAAACTACGGAGTTCAAACAAGTTAAAAGATGAAATCCCTTTGTAACAGACGCTTTCTGTATGAAACCCTCATACATCGAAAGAGATTGTCCGTTTTCTACATGAAGTGCATCCAGTTTTTGCTGTAACCCTCTCTAGATTCTTGCCGATGCTATGTGGGTGAAATGATGATACCATGCAAACCTTCATCCTTTTCAGAGTTCATTTGAAATGCTTTTTAATTTCAAGGTCTTATAGCTCAAAATAATAAGTAAATGCATGAAATATAACAAATGAAGTCAGAAAGGGTTGAAAATTTATGATGTGGCTTTCAATGGTGCATTTTGAACACACAAAAACTATGGAGTTCAAACAAGTTAAAAAATGAAATCCCTTTGTAACAGACGAGTTTCCGTATGAAACCCTCACTCTTCGAAAGAGATTGCCCGTTTTGTACACGAAGTGCATCCAGTTTTTGCTGTAACCCTCTCTAATTTCCTACACATGCTATGTGGGTGAAATGATGATACCTTGCCAACTTTCAACCTTTCCAGAGTTAATTTGAAATGCTTTTCAATTTCAGGGTCTTATAGCTTAAAATAATCAGTAAATGCATGAAAAAAATAACGAATGAAGTCACAAAGGGTTGAAAATTGATGATGTGGCTTTGAATGGTGCATTTTGAACACAGAAAAACTATGGAGTTCAAACAAGTTAGGAAAATGAAATCCCTTTGTAACAGACGAGTTTCCATATGAAACCCTCATACTTCGAAAGAGATTGTCCGTTTTGTACACGAAGTGCATCCAATTTTTGCCGTAACCCTCTCTACTTTATTGCCGATGCTATGTGGGTGAAATGATAATACCATGCCAACTTTCAACCTTTTCAGAGTTCATTTGAAATGCTTTTCAATTTCAGGGTTTATAGCTCAAAATAATCAGTATATGCATGAAAAATAACAAATGAAGTCATAAAGGGTTGAAAATTGATGTTGTGGCATTGAATGTTGCATTTTGAACACAGAATAACTACGGAGTTCAAACAAGTTAAAAAATGAAGTCCCTTTGTAACAAACGAGTTTCCGTATGAAAACCCTCATACTTCGAAAGAGATTGTCCGTTTTGTACACGAAGTGCATCCAGTTTTTGCCGTAACCCTCTCTACTTTCTTGCACATGCTATGTGGGTGAAATGATGATACCATGCCAACTTTCAACCTTTTCAGAGTTCATCTGAAATGCTTTTCAATTTCAGGGTCTTATAGCTCAAAATAATCAGTAAATGCATGAGAAATAACAAATGAAATCAGAACGGGTTGTGAATTGATGATGTGGCTTTAAAAGGTGCATTTTGAACATAGAAAAACTATGCAGTTCAAACAAGTTAAAAAATGAAATCCCTTTGTAACAGACTAGTTTCCGTATGAAACCCTCATACTTCGAAAGAGATTGCCCGTTTTGTACACGAAGTGCATCCGGTTTTTGCAGTAACCCTCTCTATTTTCTCGCACATGGTATGTGGGTGAAATGATGATACCATGCAAACTTTCAACCTTTTTAGAGTTCATTTGAAATGCTTTTCAATTTCAGGGTCTTATAACTTAAAATAATCAGTATATGCATGAAAATAACAAATGAAGTCAGAAAGGGTTGAAAATTGATGATGTGGCTTTGAATGGTGCATTTTGAACACAAAAAAACTATTTTGTTCAAACAAGTAAAAAAACTGAAATCCCTTTGTAACATACGAGTTTCCGTATAAAACCCTCACACTTTGAAAGAGATTGCCCGTTTTGTACACGAAGTGCATCCAGTTTTTGCTATAACCCTCTCTAATTTCTTGCACATGCTATGTGGGTGAAATGATGATACCGTGCAAACTTTCAACCTTTTCAGAGTTCATTTGAAATGCTTTTCAATTTCAGGGTTTTATAGCTCAAAATAATCAGTAAATGCATGAAAAATAAAAAATTAAGTCAGAAAGGGTTGAAAATTGATGATGTGGCTTCGAATGATGCATTTTGAACACAGAAAACTATGTTGTTCAGAAAAGTAAAAAAACTAAAATCCCTTTGTAACAGACGAGTTTCTGTATGAAACCCTCACACTTCGAAAGAGATTGCCCGTTTTGTACATGAAGTGCATCCAGTTTTTGCCGTAACCCTCTCTACTTTCTTGCACATGCTATGTGGGTGAAATGATGATACTATGCAAATTTTCAACCTTTTCAGAGTTCATTTGAAATGCTTTTCAATTTCAGGGTTTATAGCTCAAAATAATCAGTATATGCATGAAAAATAACAAATGAAGTCATAAAGGGTTGAAAATTGATGTTGTGGCATTGAATGTTGCATTTTGAACACAGAATAACTACGGAGTTCAAACAAGTTAAAAAATGAAGTCCCTTTGTAACAAACGAGTTTCCGTATGAAAACCCTCATACTTCGAAAGAGATTGTCCGTTTTGTACACGAAGTGCATCCAGTTTTTGCCGTAACCCTCTCTACTTTCTTGCACATGCTATGTGGGTGAAATGATGATACCATGCCAACTTTCAACCTTTTCAGAGTTCATCTGAAATGCTTTTCAATTTCAGGGTCTTATAGCTCAAAATAATCAGTAAATGCATGAGAAATAACAAATGAAATCAGAACGGGTTGTGAATTGATGATGTGGCTTTAAAAGGTGCATTTTGAACATAGAAAAACTATGCAGTTCAAACAAGTTAAAAAATGAAATCCCTTTGTAACAGACTAGTTTCCGTATGAAACCCTCATACTTCGAAAGAGATTGTCCGTTTTGTACACGAAGTGCATCCGGTTTTTGCAGTAACCCTCTCTATTTTCTCGCACATGGTATGTGGGTGAAATGATGATACCATGCAAACTTTCAACCTTTTTAGAGTTCATTTGAAATGCTTTTCAATTTCAGGGTCTTATAACTTAAAATAATCAGTATATGCATGAAAATAACAAATGAAGTCAGAAAGGGTTGAAAATTGATGATGTGGCTTTGAATGGTGCATTTTGAACACAAAAAAACTATTTTGTTCAAACAAGTAAAAAAACTGAAATCCCTTTGTAACATACGAGTTTCCGTATAAAACCCTCACACTTTGAAAGAGATTGCCCGTTTTGTACACGAAGTGCATCCAGTTTTTGCTATAACCCTCTCTAATTTCTTGCACATGCTATGTGGGTGAAATGATGATACCGTGCAAACTTTCAACCTTTTCAGAGTTCATTTGAAATGCTTTTCAATTTCAGGGTTTTATAGCTCAAAATAATCAGTAAATGCATGAAAAATAAAAAATTAAGTCAGAAAGGGTTGAAAATTGATGATGTGGCTTCGAATGATGCATTTTGAACACAGAAAACTATGTTGTTCAGAAAAGTAAAAAAACTAAAATCCCTTTGTAACAGACGAGTTTCGGTATGAAACCCTCACACTTCGAAAGAGATTGCCCGTTTTGTACATGAAGTGCATCCAGTTTTTGCCGTAACCCTCTCTACTTTCTTGGACATGCTATGTGGGTGAAATGATGATACTATGCAAATTTTCAACCTTTTCAGAGTTCATTTGAAATGCTTTTCAATTTCAGGGTCTTATAGCTCAAAATAATCAGTAAATGCATGAAAAATAAAAAATGAAGTCAGAAAGGGTTGAAAATTGATGATGTGGCTTCGAATGGTGCATTTTGAACACAGAAAAACTATGTTGTTCAAACAAGTAAAAAAACTGAAATCCCTTTGTAACAGACGAGTTTCTGTATGAAACCCTCACACTTCGAAAGAGATTGCCCATTTTGTACATGAAGTGCATCCAGTTTTTGCCGTAACCCGCTCTACTTTCTTGCACATGCTATGTGGGTGAAATGATGATACTATGCAAATTTTCAACCTTTTCAGAGTTCATTTGAAATGCTTTTCAATTTCAGGGTCTTATAGCTCAAAATAATCAGTGAATGCATAAAAAATAACAAATGAAGTCAGAAAGGGCTGAGAACTGATGATGTGGCCTTGAAAGGTGCATTTTGAACACAGATAAACTATGGAGTTCAAACAAGTTAAAAAATGAAATCCCTTTGTAACAGACGAGTTTCCGTATGAAACCCTCATACATCAAAAGAGATTGTACGTTTTGTACATGAAGTGCATCCAGTTTTTGCCGTAACCCTCTCTACATTGTTGCCCATGCTATATGGGTGAAATGATGATACCATGCAAACGTTCATCCTTTTCAGAGTTCATTTGAAATGCTTTTCAATTTCAGGGTCTTATAGCTCAAAATAATAAGTAAATGCATGAAATATAACAAATGAAGTCAGAAAGGGTTGAAAATTTATGATGTGGCTTTGAATGGTGCATTTTGAACACACAAAATCTATGGAGTTCAAACAAGTTAAAAAATGAAATCCCTTTCTAACAGACGAGTTTCAGTATGAAACCCTCACTCTTCGAAAGAGATTGCCCGTTTTGTAACGAAGTGCATCCAGTTTTTGCTGTAACCCTCTCTAATTTCTTGCACATGCTATGTGGGTGAAATGCTGATACCTTGCCAACTTTCAACCTTTCCAGAGTTAATTTGAAATGCTTTTCAATTTCAGGGTCTTATAGCTTAAAATAATCAGTAAATGCATGAAAAAAATAACGAATGAAGTCACAAAGGGTTGAAAATTGATGATGTGGCTTTGAATGGTGCATTTTGAACACAGAAAAATATGGAGTTCAAACAAGTTAACAAAATGAAATCCCTTTGTAACAGACGAGTTTCCGTATGAAACCCTCATACTTCGAAAGATATTGTCCGTTTTGTACACGAAGTGCATCCAGTTTTTGCCGTAACCCTCTCTACTTTATTGCCGATGCTACGTGGGTGAAATGATGATACCATGCCAACTTTCAACCTTTTCAGAGTTCATTTGAAATGCTTTTCAATTTCAGGGTTTATAGCTCAAAATAATCAGTATATGCATGAAAAATAACAAATGAAGTCATAAATGGTTGAAAATTGATGATGTGGCTTTGAATGTTGCATTTTGAACACAGAATAACTACGGAGTTCAAACAAGTTAAAAAATGAAGTCCCTTTGTAACAGACGAGTTTCCGTATGAAAACCGTCATACTTCGAAAGAGATTGTCCGTTTTGTACACGAAGTGCATCCGGTTTTTGCCGTAACCCTCTCTACTTTCTTGCACATGCTATGTGGGTGAAATGATGATACCATGCCAACTTTCAACCTTTTCAGAGTTCATTTGAAATGCTTTTCAATTTCAGGGTCTTATAGCTCAAAATAATCAGTAAATGCATGAGAAATAACAAATGAAATCAGAACGGGTTGTGAATTGATGATGTGGCTTTAAAAGGTGTATTTTGAACATAGAAAAACTATGCAGTTCAAACAAGTTAAAAAATGAAATCCCTTTGTAACAAACTAGTTTCCGTATGAAACCCTCATACTTCGAAAGAGATTGTCCGTTTTGTACACGAAGTGCATCCGGTTTTTGCAGTAACCCTCTCTAATTTCTTGCACATGCTATGTGGGTGAAATGATGATACCTTGCAAACTTTCAACCTTTTCAGAGTTCATTTGAAATGCTTTTCAATTTCAGGGTTTTATAGCTCAAAATAATTAGTAAATGCATGAAAAATAAAAAATGAAGTCAGAAAGGGTTGAAAATTGATGATGTGGCTTCGAATGGTGCATTTTGAACACAGAAAACTATGTTGTTCAGACATGTAAAAAAACTAAAATCCCTTTGTAACAGACGAGTTTTTGTATGAAACCCTCACACTTCGAAAGAGATTGCCCGTTTTGTACATGAAGTGCATCCAGTTTTTGCCATAACCCTCTCTACTTTCTTGCACATGCTATGTGGGTGAAATGATGATACTATGCAAATTTTCAACCATTTCAGAGTTCATTTGAAATTCTTTTCAATTTCAGGGTCTTATAGCTCAAAATAATCAGTAAATGCATGAAAAATAACAAATGAAGTCAGAAAGGGCTGAGAATTGATGATGTGGCCTTGAAAGGTGCATTTTGAACACAAATAAACTATGGAGTTCAAACAAGTTAAAAGATGAAATCCCTTTGTAACAGACGCTTTCTGTATGAAACCCTCATACATCTAAAGAGATTGTCCGTTTTCTACATGAAGTGCATCCAGTTTTTGCTGTAACCCTCTCTAGATTCTTGCCGATGCTATGTGGTTGAAATGATGATACCATGCAAACTTTCATCCTTTTCAGAGTTCATTTGAAATGCTTTTCAATTTCAAGGTCTTATAGCTCAAAATAATAAGTAAATGCGTGAAATATAACAAATGAAGTCAGAAAGGGTTGAAAATTTATGATGTGGCTTTCAATGGTGCATTTTGAACACACAAAAACTATGGAGTTCAAACAAGTTAAAAAATGAAATCCCTTTGTAACAGACGAGTTTCCGTATGAAACCCTCACTCTTCGAAAGAGATTGCCCGTTTTGTACACGAAGTGCATCCAGTTTTTGCTGTAACCCTCTCTAATTTCCTACACATGCTATGTGGGTGACATGATGATACCTTGCCAACTTTCAACCTTTCCAGAGTTAATTTGAAATGCTTTTCAATTTCAGGGTCTTATAGCTTAAAATAATCAGTAAATGCATGAAAAAAATAACGAATGAAGTCACAAAGGGTTGAAAATTGATGATGTGGCTTTGAATGGTGCATTTTGAACACAAAAAAACTATGGAGTTCAAACAAGTTAAGAAAATGAAATCCCTTTGTAACAGACGAGTTTCCATATGAAACCCTCATACTTCGAAAGAGATTGTCCGTTTTGTACACGAAGTGCATCCAATTTTTGCCGTAACCCTCTCTACTTTATTGCCGATGCTATGTGGGTGAAATGATGATACCATGCCAACTTTCAACCTTTTCAGAGTTTATTTGAAATGCTTTTCAATTTTAGGGTTTATAGCTCAAAATAATCAGTATATGCATGAAAAATAACAAATGAAGTCATAAAGGGTTGAAAATTGATGTTGTGGCTTTGAATGTTGCATTTTGAACACAGAATAACTACGGAGTTCAAACAAGGTAAAAAATGAAGTCCCTTTGTAACAGACGAGTTTCCGTATGAAAACCCTCATACTTCGAAAGAGATTGTCCGTTTTGTACATGAAGTGCATCCAGTTTTTGCCGTAACCCTCTCTAATTTCTTGCACATGCTATGTGGGTGAAATGATGATACCATGCCAACTTTCAACCTTTTCAGAGTTCATTTGAAATGCTTTTCAATTTCAGGGTCTTATAGCTCAAAATAATCAGTAAATGCATGAGAAATAACAAATGAAATCAGAACGGGTTGTGAATTGATGATGTGGCTTTAAAAGGTGTATTTTGAACATAGAAAAACTATGCAGTTCAAACAAGTTAAAAAATGAAATCCCTTTGTAACAAACTAGTTTCCGTATGAAACCCTCATACTTCGAAAGAGATTGTCCGTTTTGTACACGAAGTGCATCCGGTTTTTGCAGTAACCCTCTCTATTTTCTCGCACATAGTATGTGGGTGAAATGATGATACCATGCAAACTTTCAACCTTTTTAGGGTCTTATAGCTTAAAATAACAAATGAAGTCAGAAAGGGTTTAAAATTGATGATTTGGCTTTGAATGGTGCATTTTGAACACAAAAAAACTATGTTGTTCAAACAAGTAAAAAAACTGAAATCCCTTTGTAACATACGAGTTTCCGTATGAAACCCTCACACTTCGAAAGAGATTGCCCGTTTTGTACACGAAGTGCATCCAGTTTTTGCCGTAACGCTCTCTACTTTCTTGCACATGCTATGTGGGTGAAATGATGATACTATGCAAATTTTCAACCTTTTCAGAGTTCATTTGAAATGCTTTTCAATTTCAGGGTCTTATAGCTCAAAATAATCAGTAAATGCATGAAAAATAAAAAATGAAGTCAGAAAGGGTTGAAAATTGATGATGTGGCTTCGAATGGTGCATTTTGAACACAGAAAAACTATGTTGTTCAAACAAGTAAAAAAACTGAAATCCCTTTGTAACAGACGAGTTTCTGTATGAAACCCTCACACTTCGAAAGAGATTGCCCATTTTGTACATGAAGTGCATCCAGTTTTTGCCGTAACCCTCTCTACTTTCTTGCACATGCTATGTGGGTGAAATGATGATACTATGAAAATTTTCAACCTTTTCAGAGTTCATTTGAAATGCTTTTCAATTTCAGGGTCTTATAGCTCAAAATAATCAGTAAATGCATGAAAAATAACAAATGAAGTCAGAAAGGGCTGAGAATTGATGATGTGGCCTTGAAAGGTGCATTTTGAACACAGATAAACTATGGAGTTCAAACAAGTTAAAAAATGAAATCCCTTTGTAACAGACGAGTTTCCGTATGAAACCCTCATACATCGAAAGAGATTGTCCGTTTTGTACGTGAAGTGCATCCAGTTTTTGCCGTAACCCTCTCTACATTGTTGCCGATGCTATGTGGGTGAAATGATGATACCATGCAAACGTTCATCCTTTTCAGAGTTCATTTGAAATGCTTTTCAATTTCAGGGTCTTATAGCTCAAAATAATAAGTAAATGCATGAAATATAACAAATGAAGTCAGAAAGGGTTGAAAATTTATGATGTGGCTTTGAATGGTGCATTTTGAACACACAAAAACTATGGAGTTCAAACAAGTTAAAAAATGAAATCCCTTTCTAACAGACGAGTTTCAGTATGAAACCCTCACTCTTCGAAAGAGATTGCCCGTTTTGTAACGAAGTGCATCCAGTTTTTGCTGTAACCCTCTCTAATTTCTTGCACATGCTATGTGGGTGAAATGCTGATACCTTGCCAACTTTCAACCTTTCCAGAGTTAATTTGAAATGCTTTTCAATTTCAGGGTCTTATAGCTTAAAATAATCAGTAAATGCATGAAAAAAATAACGAATGAAGTCACAAAGGGTTGAAAATTGATGATGTGGCTTTGAATGGTGCATTTTGAACACAGAAAAATATGGAGTTCAAACAAGTTAACAAAATGAAATCCCTTTGTAACAGACGAGTTTCCGTATGAAACCCTCATAGTTCGAAAGATATTGTCCGTTTTGTACACGAAGTGCATCCAGTTTTTGCCGTAACCCTCTCTACTTTATTGCTGATGCTACGTGGGTGAAATGATGATACCATGCCAACTTTCAACCTTTTCAGAGTTCATTTGAAATGCTTTTCAATTTCAGGGTTTATAGCTCAAAATAATCAGTATATGCATGAAAAATAACAAATGAAGTCATAAAGGGTTGAAAATTGATGATGTGGCTTTGAATGTTGCATTTTGAACACAGAATAACTACGGAGTTCAAACAAGTTAAAAAATGAAGTCCCTTTGTAACAGACGAGTTTCCGTATGAAAACCGTCATACTTCAAAAGAGATTGTCCGTTTTGTACACGATGTGCATCCAGTTTTTGCCGTAACCCTCTCTACTTTCTTGCACATGCTATGTGGGTGAAATGATGATACCATGCCAACTTTCAACCTTTTCAGAGTTCATCAGAAATGCTTTTCAATTTCAGGGTCTTATAGCTCAAAATAATCAGTAAATGCATGAGAAAGAACAAATGAAATCAGAACGGGTTGTGAATTGATGATGTGGCTTTGAAAGGTGCATTTTGAACACAGAAAAACTATGCAGTTCAAACAAGTTAAAAAAATGAAATCGCTTTGTAACAGACTTGTTTCCGTATGAAACCCTCATACTTCGAAAGAGATTGTCCGTTTTGTACACGAAGTGCATCCGGTTTTTGCAGTAACCCTCTCTATTTTCTCGCACATGGTATGTGGGTGAAATGATGATACCATGCAAACTTTCAACCTTTTCAGAGTTCATTTGAAATGCTTTTCAATTTCAGGGTCTTGTAACTTAAAATAATCAGTATATGCATGAAAAATAACAAACGAAGTCAAAAAGGGTAGAAAATTGATGATGTGGCTTTGAATGGTGCATTTTGAACACAAAAAAACTATGTTGTTCAAAGAAGTAAAAAAACTGAAATCCCTTTGTAACATACGAGTTTCCGTATGAAACTCTCACACTTCGAAAGAGATTGCCCGTTTTGTACACGAAGTGCATCCAGTTTTTGCTATAACCCTCTCTAATTTCTTGCACATGCTATGTGGGTGAAATGATGATACCGTGCAAACTTTCAACCTTTTCAGAGTTCATTTGAAATGCTTTTCAATTTCAGGGTTTTATAGCTCAAAATAATCAGTAAATGCATGAAAAATAAAAAATGAAGCCAGAAAGGGTTGAAAATTGATGATGTGGCTTCGAATGGTGCATTTTGAACACAGAAAAACTATGTTGTTCAAACAAGTAAAAAAACTGAAATCCCTTTGTAACAGACGAGTTTCTGTATGAAACCCTCACACTTCGAAAGAGATTGCCCGTTTTGTACATGAAGTGCATCCAGTTTTTGCCGTAACCCTCTCTACTTTCTTGCACATGCTATGTGGGTGAAATGATGATACTATGCAAATTTTCAACCTTTTCAGAGTTCATTTGAAATGCTTTTCAATTTCAGGGTCTTATAGCTCAAAATAATCAGTAAATGCATGAAAAATAACAAATGAAGTCAGAAAGGGCTGAGAATTGATGATGTGGCCTTGAAAGGTGCATTTTGAACACAGATAAACTATGGAGTTCAAACTAGTTAAAAAATGAAATCCCTTTGTAACAGACGAGTTTCCGTATGAAACCCTCATACATCGAAAGAGATTGTCTGTTTTGTACGTGAAGTGCATCCAGTTTTTGCCGTAACCCTCTCTACATTGTTGCCGATGCTATGTGGGTGAAATGATGATACCATGCAAACGTTCATCCTTTTCAGAGTTCATTTGAAATGCTTTTCAATTTCAGGGTCTTATAGCTCAAAATAATAAGTAAATGCATGAAATATAACAAATGAAGTCAGAAAGGGTTGAAAATTTATGATGTGGCTTTGAATGGTGCATTTTGAACACACAAAAACTATGGAGTTCAAACAAGTTAAAAAATGAAATCCCTTTCTAACAGACGAGTTTCAGTATGAAACCCTCACTCTTCGAAAGAGATTGCCCGTTTTGTAACGAAGTGCATCCAGTTTTTGCTGTAACCCTCTCTAATTTCTTGCACATGCTATGTGGGTGAAATGCTGATACCTTGCCAACTTTCAACCTTTCCAGAGTTAATTTGAAATGCTTTTCAATTTCAGGGTCTTATAGCTTAAAATAATCAGTAAATGCATGAAAAAAATAACGAATGAAGTCACAAAGGGTTGAAAATTGATGATGTGGATTTGAATGGTGCATTTTGAACACAGAAAAATATGGAGTTCAAACAAGTTAACAAAATGAAATCCCTTTGTAACAGACGAGTTTCCGTATGAAACCCTCATACTTCGAAAGATATTGTCCGTTTTGTACACGAAGTGCATCCAGTTTTTGCCGTAACCCTCTCTACTTTATTGCCGATGCTACGTGGGTGAAATGATGATACCATGCCAACTTTCAACCTTTTCAGAGTTCATTTGAAATGCTTTTCAATTTCAGGGTTTATAGCTCAAAATAATCAGTATATGCATGAAAAATAACAAATGAAGTCATAAATGGTTGAAAATTGATGATGTGGCTTTGAATGTTGCATTTTGAACACAGAATAACTACGGAGTTCAAACAAGTTAAAAAATGAAGTCCCTTTGTAACAGACGAGTTTTCGTATGAAAACCGTCATACTTCGAAAGAGATTGTCCGTTTTGTACACGATGTGCATCCAGTTTTTGCCGTAACCCTCTCTACTTTCTTGCACATGCTATGTGGGTGAAATGATGATACCATGCCAACTTTCAACCTTTTCAGAGTTCATCAGAAATGCTTTTCAATTTCAGGGTCTTATAGCTCAAAATAATCAGTAAATGCATGAGAAAGAACAAATGAAATCAGAACGGGTTGTGAATTGATGATGTGGCTTTGAAAGGTGCATTTTGAACACAGAAAAACTATGCAGTTCAAACAAGTTAAAAAAATGAAATCGCTTTGTAACAGACTTGTTTCCGTATGAAACCCTCATACTTCGAAAGAGATTGTCCGTTTTGTACACGAAGTGCATCCGGTTTTTGCAGTAACCCTCTCTATTTTCTCGCACATGGTATGTGGGTGAAATGATGATACCATGCAAACTTTCAACCTTTTCAGAGTTCATTTGAAATGCTTTTCAATTTCAGGGTCTTGTAACTTAAAATAATCAGTATATGCATGAAAAATAACAAACGAAGTCAAAAAGGGTAGAAAATTGATGATGTGGCTTTGAATGGTGCATTTTGAACACAAAAAAACTATGTTGTTCAAAGAAGTAAAAAAACTGAAATCCCTTTGTAACATACGAGTTTCCGTATGAAACTCTCACACTTCGAAAGAGATTGCCCGTTTTGTACATGAAGTGCATCCAGTTTTTGCTATAACCCTCTCTAATTTCTTGCACATGCTATGTGGGTGAAATGATGATACCGTGCAAACTTTCAACCTTTTCAGAGTTCATTTGAAATGCTTTTCAATTTCAGGGTTTTATAGCTCAAAATAATCAGTAAATGCATGAAAAATAAAAAATGAAGCCAGAAAGGGTTGAAAATTGATGATGTGGCTTCGAATGGTGCATTTTGAACACAGAAAAACTATGTTGTTCAAACAAGTAAAAAAACTGAAATCCCTTTGTAACAGACGAGTTTCTGTATGAAACCCTCACACTTCGAAAGAGATTGCCCATTTTGTACATGAAGTGCATCCAGTTTTTGCCGTAACCCTCTCTACTTTCTTGCACATGCTATGTGGGTGAAATGATGATACTATGAAAATTTTCAACCTTTTCAGAGTTCATTTGAAATGCTTTTCAATTTCAGGGTCTTATAGCTCAAAATAATCAGTAAATGCATGAAAAATAACAAATGAAGTCAGAAAGGGCTGAGAATTGATGATGTTGCCTTGAAAGGTGCATTTTGAACACAGATAAACTATGGAGTTCAAACAAGTTAAAAAATGAAATCCCTTTGTAACAGACGAGTTTCCGTATGAAACCCTCATACATCGAAAGAGATTGTCCGTTTTGTACGTGAAGTGCATCCAGTTTTTGCCGTAACCCTCTCTACATTGTTGCCGATGCTATGTGGGTGAAATGATGATACCATGCAAACGTTCATCCTTTTCAGAGTTCATTTGAAATGCTTTTCAATTTCAGGGTCTTATAGCTCAAAATAATAAGTAAATGCATGAAATATAACAAATGAAGTCAGAAAGGGTTGAAAATTTATGATGTGGCTTTGAATGGTGCATTTTGAACACACAAAAACTATGGAGTTCAAACAAGTTAAAAAATGAAATCCCTTTCTAACAGACGAGTTTCAGTATGAAACCCTCACTCTTCGAAAGAGATTGCCCGTTTTGTAACGAAGTGCATCCAGTTTTTGCTGTAACCCTCTCTAATTTCTTGCACATGCTATGTGGGTGAAATGCTGATACCTTGCCAACTTTCAACCTTTCCAGAGTTAATTTGAAATGCTTTTCAATTTCAGGGTCTTATAGCTTAAAATAATCAGTAAATGCATGAAAAAAATAACGAATGAAGTCACAAAGGGTTGAAAATTGATGATGTGGCTTTGAATGGTGCATTTTGAACACAGAAAAATATGGAGTTCAAACAAGTTAACAAAATGAAATCCCTTTGTAACAGACGAGTTTCCGTATGAAACCCTCATAGTTCAAAAGATATTGTCCGTTTTGTACACGAAGTGCATCCAGTTTTTGCCGTAACCCTCTCTACTTTATTGCTGATGCTACGTGGGTGAAATGATGATACCATGCCAACTTTCAACCTTTTCAGAGTTCATTTGAAATGCTTTTCAATTTCAGGGTTTATAGCTCAAAATAATCAGTATATGCATGAAAAATAACAAATGAAGTCATAAAGGGTTGAAAATTGATGATGTGGCTTTGAATGTTGCATTTTGAACACAGAATAACTACGGAGTTCAAACAAGTTAAAAAATGAAGTCCCTTTGTAACAGACGAGTTTCCGTATGAAAACCGTCATACTTCAAAAGAGATTGTCCGTTTTGTACACGATCTGCATCCAGTTTTTGCCGTAACCCTCTCTACTTTCTTGCACATGCTATGTGGGTGAAATGATGATACCATGCCAACTTTCAACCTTTTCAGAGTTCATCAGAAATGCTTTTCAATTTCAGGGTCTTATAGCTCAAAATAATCAGTAAATGCATGAGAAAGAACAAATGAAATCAGAACGGGTTGTGAATTGATGATGTGGCTTTGAAAGGTGCATTTTGAACACAGAAAAACTATGCAGTTCAAACAAGTTAAAAAAATGAAATCGCTTTGTAACAGACTTGTTTCCGTATGAAACCCTCATACTTCGAAAGAGATTGTCCGTTTTGTACACGAAGTGCATCCGGTTTTTGCAGTAACCCTCTCTATTTTCTCGCACATGGTATGTGGGTGAAATGATGATACCATGCAAACTTTCAACCTTTTCAGAGTTCATTTGAAATGCTTTTCAATTTCAGGGTCTTGTAACTTAAAATAATCAGTATATGCATGAAAAATAACAAACGAAGTCAAAAAGGGTAGAAAATTGATGATGTGGCTTTGAATGGTGCATTTTGAACACAAAAAAACTATGTTGTTCAAAGAAGTAAAAAAACTGAAATCCCTTTGTAACATACGAGTTTCCGTATGAAACTCTCACACTTCGAAAGAGATTGCCCGTTTTGTACACGAAGTGCATCCAGTTTTTGCTATAACCCTCTCTAATTTCTTGCACATGCTATGTGGGTGAAATGATGATACCGTGCAAACTTTCAACCTTTTCAGAGTTCATTTGAAATGCTTTTCAATTTCAGGGTTTTATAGCTCAAAATAATCAGTAAATGCATGAAAAATAAAAAATGAAGCCAGAAAGGGTTGAAAATTGATGATGTGGCTTCGAATGGTGCATTTTGAACACAGAAAAACTATGTTGTTCAAACAAGTAAAAAAACTGAAATCCCTTTGTAACAGACGAGTTTCTGTATGAAACCCTCACACTTCGAAAGAGATTGCCCGTTTTGTACATGAAGTGCATCCAGTTTTTGCCGTAACCCTCTCTACTTTCTTGCACATGCTATGTGGGTGAAATGATGATACTATGCAAATTTTCAACCTTTTCAGAGTTCATTTGAAATGCTTTTCAATTTCAGGGTCTTATAGCTCAAAATAATCAGTAAATGCATGAAAAATAACAAATGAAGTCAGAAAGGGCTGAGAATTGATGATGTGGCCTTGAAAGGTGCATTTTGAACACAGATAAACTATGGAGTTCAAACAAGTTAAAAAATGAAATCCCTTTGTAACAGACGAGTTTCCGTATGAAACCCTCATACATCGAAAGAGATTGTCTGTTTTGTACGTGAAGTGCATCCAGTTTTTGCCGTAACCCTCTCTACATTGTTGCCGATGCTATGTGGGTGAAATGATGATACCATGCAAACGTTCATCCTTTTCAGAGTTCATTTGAAATGCTTTTCAATTTCAGGGTCTTATAGCTCAAAATAATAAGTAAATGCATGAAATATAACAAATGAAGTCAGAAAGGGTTGAAAATTTATGATGTGGCTTTGAATGGTGCATTTTGAACACACAAAAACTATGGAGTTCAAACAAGTTAAAAAATGAAATCCCTTTCTAACAGACGAGTTTCAGTATGAAACCCTCACTCTTCGAAAGAGATTGCCCGTTTTGTAACGAAGTGCATCCAGTTTTTGCTGTAACCCTCTCTAATTTCTTGCACATGCTATGTGGGTGAAATGCTGATACCTTGCCAACTTTCAACCTTTCCAGAGTTAATTTGAAATGCTTTTCAATTTCAGGGTCTTATAGCTTAAAATAATCAGTAAATGCATGAAAAAAATAACGAATGAAGTCACAAAGGGTTGAAAATTGATGATGTGGCTTTGAATGGTGCATTTTGAACACAGAAAAATATGGAGTTCAAACAAGTTAACAAAATGAAATCCCTTTGTAACAGACGAGTTTCCGTATGAAACCCTCATACTTCGAAAGATATTGTCCGTTTTGTACACGAAGTGCATCCAGTTTTTGCCGTAACCCTCTCTACTTTATTGCCGATGCTACGTGGGTGAAATGATGATACCATGCCAACTTTCAACCTTTTCAGAGTTCATTTGAAATGCTTTTCAATTTCAGGGTTTATAGCTCAAAATAATCAGTATATGCATGAAAAATAACAAATGAAATCATAAATGGTTGAAAATTGATGATGTGGCTTTGAATGTTGCATTTTGAACACAGAATAACTACGGAGTTCAAACAAGTTAAAAAATGAAGTCCCTTTGTAACAGACGAGTTTCCGTATGAAAACCGTCATACTTCGAAAGAGATTGTCCGTTTTGTACACGATGTGCATCCAGTTTTTGCCGTAACCCTCTCTACTTTCTTGCACATGCTATGTGGGTGAAATGATGATACCATGCCAACTTTCAACCTTTTCAGAGTTCATCAGAAATGCTTTTCAATTTCAGGGTCTTATAGCTCAAAATAATCAGTAAATGCATGAGAAAGAACAAATGAAATCAGAACGGGTTGTGAATTGATGATGTGGCTTTGAAAGGTGCATTTTGAACACAGAAAAACTATGCAGTTCAAACAAGTTAAAAAAATGAAATCGCTTTGTAACAGACTTGTTTCCGTATGAAACCCTCATACTTCGAAAGAGATTGTCCGTTTTGTACACGAAGTGCATCCGGTTTTTGCAGTAACCCTCTCTATTTTCTCGCACATGGTATGTGGGTGAAATGATGATACCATGCAAACTTTCAACCTTTTCAGAGTTCATTTGAAATGCTTTTCAATTTCAGGGTCTTGTAACTTAAAATAATCAGTATATGCATGAAAAATAACAAACAAAGTCAAAAAGGGTAGAAAATTGATGATGTGGCTTTGAATGGTGCATTTTGAACACAAAAAAACTATGTTGTTCAAAGAAGTGAAAAAACTGAAATCCCTTTGTAACATACGAGTTTCCGTATGAAACTCTCACACTTCGAAAGAGATTGCCCGTTTTGTACACGAAGTGCATCCAGTTTTTGCTATAACCCTCTCTAATTTCTTGCACATGCTATGTGGGTGAAATGATGATACCGTGCAAACTTTCAACCTTTTCAGAGTTCATTTGAAATGCTTTTCAATTTCAGGGTTTTATAGCTCAAAATAATCAGTAAATGCATGAAAAATAAAAAATGAAGCCAGAAAGGGTTGAAAATTGATGATGTGGCTTCGAATGGTGCATTTTGAACACAGAAAAACTATGTTGTTCAAACAAGTAAAAAAACTGAAATCCCTTTGTAACAGACGAGTTTCTGTATGAAACCCTCACACTTCGAAAGAGATCGCCCGTTTTGTACATGAAGTGCATCCAGTTTTTGCCGTAACCCTCTCTACTTTCTTGCACATGCTATGTGGGTGAAATGATGATACTATGCAAATTTTCAACCTTTTCAGAGTTCATTTGAAATGCTTTTCAATTTCAGGGTCTTATAGCTCAAAATAATCAGTAAATGCATGAAAAATAACAAATGAAGTCAGAAAGGGCTGAGAATTGATGATGTGGACTTGAAAGGTGCATTTTGAACACAGATAAACTATGGAGTTCAAATAAGTTAAAAAATGAAATCCCTTTGTAACAGACGAGTTTCCGTATGAAACCCTCATACATCGAAAGAGATTGTCCGTTTTGTACATGAAGTGCATCCAGTTTTTTCCGTAACCCTCTCTACATTCTTGCCGATGCTATGTGGGTGAAATGATGATACCATGCAAACGTTCATCCTTTTCAGAGTTCATTTGAAATGCTTTTCAATTTCAGGGTCTTATAGCTCAAAATAATAAGTAAATGCATGAAATATAACAAATGAAGTCAAAAAGGGTTGAAAATTTATGATGTGGCTTTGAATGGTGCATTTTGAACACACAAAAACTATGGAGTTCAAACAAGTTAAAAAATGAAATCCCTTTCTAACAGACGAGTTTCAGTATGAAACCCTCACTCTTCGAAAGAGATTGCCCGTTTTGTAATGAAGTGCATCCAGTTTTTGCTGTAACCCTCTCTAATTTCTTGCACATGCTATGTGGGTGAAATGCTGATACCTTGCCAACTTTCAACCTTTCCAGAGTTAATTTGAAATGCTTTTCAATTTCAGGGTCTTATAGCTTAAAATAATCAGTAAATGCATGAAAAAAATAACGAATGAACTCACAAAGGATTAAAAATTGATGATGTGGCTTTGAATGGTTCATTTTGAACACAGAAAAACTATGGAGTTCAAACAAGTTAAGAAAATGAAATCCCTTTGTAACAGACGAGTTTCCGTATGAAACCCTCATACTTCGAAAGAGATTGTCCGTTTTGTACACGAAGTGCATCCAGTTTTTGCCGTAACCCTCTCTACTTTATTGCCGATGCTACGTGGGTGAAATGATGATACCATGCCAACTTTCAACCTTTTCAGAGTTCATTTGAAATGCATTTCAATTTCACGGTTTATAGCTCAAAATAATCAGTATATGCATGAAAAATAACAAATGAAGTCATAAAGGGTTGAAAATTGATGATGTGGCTTTGAATATTGCATTTTGAACACAGAATAACTACGGAGTTCAAACAAGTTAAAAAATGAAGTCCCTTTGTAATAGACGAGTTTCCGTATGAAAACCCTCATACTTCGAAAGAGATTGTCCGTTTTGTACACGAAGTGCATCCTGTTTTTCCCGTAACCCTCTCTACTTTCTTGCACATGCTATGTGGGTGAAATGATGACACCATGCCAACTTTCAACCTTTTTAGAGTTCATCTGAATTGCTTTTCAATTTCAGGGTCTTATAGCTTAAAATAATCAGTAAATGCATGAGAAATAACAAATGAAATCAGAACGGGTTGTGAATTGATGATGTAGCTTTGAAAGGTGCATTTTGAACACAGAAAAACTATGCAGTTTGAACAAGTTAAAAAAATGAAATCCCTTTGTAACAGACTAGTTTCCGTATGAAACCCTCATACTTCGAAAGAGATTGTCCGTTTTGTACACGAAGTGCTTCCGGTTTTTGCAGTAACCCTCTCTATTTTATCGCACATGGTATGTGGGTGAAATGATGATACCATGCAAACTTTCAACCTTTTCAAAGTTCATCTGAAATGCTTCTCAATTTCAGGGTCTTATAACTTAAAATAATCAGTATATGCATGAAAAATAACAAATGAAGTTAGAAAGGGTTGAAAATTGATGATGTGGCTTTGAATAGTGCATTTTGAACACAAAAAAACTATGCAGTTCAAACAAGTAAAAAAACTGAAATCCGTTTGTAACATACGAGTTTCCGTATGAAACCCTCACACTTCGAAAGAGATTGCCCGTTTTGTACATGAAGTGCATCCAATTTTTGCTATAACCCTCTCTAATTTCTTGCACATGCTATGTGGGTGAAATGATGATACCGTGCAAACTTTCAACCTTTTCAGAGTTCATTTGAAATGCTTTTCAATTTCAGGGTTTTATAGCTCAAAATAATCAGTAAATCCATGAAAAATAAAAAAATGAAGTCAGAAAGGGTTGAAAATTGATGATGTGTCTTCGAATGGTGCATTTTGAACACAGAAAAACTATGTTGTTCGAACAAGTAAAAAAACTGAAATCCCTTTGTAGGAGACGAGTTTCTGTATGAAACCCTCACACTTCGAAAGAGATTGCCCGTTTTGTACATGGAGTGCATCCAGTTTTTGCCATAACCCTCTCTACTTTCTTGCACATGTATGTGGGTGAAATGATGATACTATGCAAATTTTCAACCTTTTCAGAGTTCATTTGAAATGCTTTTCAATTTCAGGGTCTTATAGCTCAAAATAATCAGTAAATGCATGAAAAATAACAAATGAAGTCAGAAAGGGCTGAGAATTGATGATGTGGCCTTGAAAGGTGCATTTTGAACACAGATAAACTATGGAGTTCAAACAAGTTAAAAAAATGAAATCCCTTTGTAACAGACGAGTTTCCATATGAAACCCTCATACATCGAAAGAGATTGTCCGTTTTGTACATGAAGTGCATCCAGTTTTTGCCGTAACCCTCTCTACATTCTTGTCGATGCTATGTTGGTGAAATGATGATACCATGCAAACTTTCATCCTTTTCAGAGTTCATTTGAAATGCTTTTCAATTTCAGGGTCTTATAGCTCAAAATAATAAGTAAATGCATGAAATATAACAAATGAAGTCAGAAAGGGTTGAAAATTTATGATGTGGCTTTGAATGGTGCATTTTGAACACACAAAAACTATGGAGTTGAAACAAGTTACCAAATGAAATCCCTTTGTAACAGACGAGTTTCCGTATGAAACCCTCACTCTTCGAAAGAGATTGCCCGTTTTGTACACGAAGTGCATCCAGTTTTTGCTGTAACCCTCTCTAATTTCTTGCACATGCTATGTGGGTGAAATGATGATACCTTGCCAACTTTCAACCTTTCCAGAGTTAATTTGAAATGCTTTTCAATTTCAGGGTCTTATAGCATAAAATAATCAGTAAATGCATGAAAAAAATAACGAATGAAGTCACAAAGGGTTGAAAATTGATGATGTGGCTTTGAATGTCGCATATTGAACACAGAATAACTATGGAGTTCAAACAAGTTAAAAAATGAAGTCCCTTTGTAATAGACGAGTTTCCGTATGAAAACCCTCATACTTCGAAAGAGATTGTCCGTTTTGTACACGAAGTGCATCCAGTTTTTGCCGTAACCCTCTCTACTTTCTTGCACATGCTATGTGGGTGAAATGATGATACCATGCCAACTTTCAACCTTTTTAGAGTTCATCTGAAATGCTTTTCAATTTCAGGGTCTTATAGCTCAAAATAATCAGTAAATGCATGAGAAATAACAAATGAAATCCGAACGGGTTGTGAATTGATGATGTGGCTTTGAAAGGTGCATTTTGAACACAGAAAAACTATGCAGTTCAAACAAGTTAAAAAATGAAATCCCTTTGTAACAGACTAGTTTCCGTATGAAACCCTCATACTTCGAAAGAGATTGTCCGTTTTGTACACGAAGTGCATCCGGTTTTTGGAGTAACCCTCTCTATTTTCTCACACATGGTATGTGGGTGAAATGATGATACCATGCAAACTTTCAACCTTTTCAGAGTTCATTTGAAATCCTTTTCAATTTCAGGGTCTTATAACTTAAAATAATCAGTATATGCATGAAAAATAACAAATGAAGTCAGAAAGGGTTGAAAATTGATGATGTGGCTTTGAATGATGCATTTTGAACACAGAAAAATACGGAGTTCAAACAAGTTAAAAAATGAAATCCCTTTGTAACAGACGAGTTTCCGTATGAAACCCTCATACTTCGAAAGAGATTGTTCGTTTTGTACACGAAGTCCATCCAGTTTTTGCTGTAACCCTATATACTTTCTTGCACAAGCTATGTGGGTGAAAGGATAATACCATGCCAACTTTCAACCTTTTCAGAGTTCATTTGAAATGTTTTTCAATTTCAGGGTCTTATAGCTCAAAATAATCAGTATACGCATGAAAAATAACAAATGAAATCCCTTTGTAACAGACGATTTTCCGTATGAAACCCTCATACTTGAAAGAGATTGTCCGTTTTGTACACGAAGTGCATCTAGTTTTTGCCGTAACCCTCTCTATTTTCTCGCACATGGTATGTGGGTGAAATGATGATACCATGCAAACTTTCAACCTTTTCATAGTTAATTTGAAATGCTTTTCAATTTCAGGGTCTTATAGTTTAAAATAATCAGTATATGCATGTAAAATAACAAATGAAGTCAGAAAAGGGTTGAAAATTGATGATGTGGCTTTGAATGGTGCATTTTGAACACAGAAAAACTATGGTGTTCAAACAAGTTAAGAAAATGAAATCCCTTTGTAACAGACGAGTTTCCGTATGAAACCCTCATACTTCGAAAGAGATTGTCCGTTTTGTACACGAAGTGCATCCAGTTTTTGCCGTAACCCTCTCTACTTTATTGCCGATGCTATGTGGGTGAAATGATGATACCATGCCAACTTTCAACCTTTTCAGAGTTCATTTGAAATGCTTTTCAATTTCAGGGTTTATAGCTCAAAATAATCAGTATATGCATGAAAAATAACAAATGAAGTCATAAAGGGTTGATAATTGATGATGTGGCTTTGAATGTTGCATTTTGAACACAGAATAACTACGGAGTTCAAACAAGTTAAAAAATGAAGTCCCTTTGTAACAGACGAGTTTCCGTATGAAAACCGTCATACTTCGAAAGAGATTGTCCGTTTTGTACACGATGTGCATCCAGTTTTTGCCGTAACCCTCTCTACTTTCTTGCACATGCTATGTGGGTGAAATGATGATACCATGCCAACTTTCAACCTTTTCAGAGTTCATCAGAAATGCTTTTCAATTTCAGGGTTTTATAGCTCAAAATAATCAGTAAATGCATGAAAAATAAAAAATGAAGCCAGAAAGGGTTGAAAATTGATGATGTGGCTTCGAATGGTGCATTTTGAACACAGAAAAACTATGTTGTTCAAACAAGTAAAAAAACTGAAATCCCTTTGTAACAGACGAGTTTCTGTATGAAACCCTCACACTTCGAAAGAGATTGCTCGTTTTGTACATGAAGTGCATCCAGTTTTTGCCGTAACCCTCTCTACTTTCTTGCACATGCTATGTGGGTGAAATGATGATACTATGCAAATTTTCAACCTTTTCAGAGTTCATTTGAAATGCTTTTCAATTTCAGGGTCTTATAGCTCAAAATAATCAGTAAATGCATGAAAAATAACAAATGAAGTCAGAAAGGGCTGAGAATTGATGATGTGGCCTTGAAAGGTGCATTTTGAACACAGATAAACTATGGAGTTCAAATAAGTTAAAAAATGAAATCTCTTTGTAACAGACGAGTTTCCGTATGAAACCCTCATACATCGAAAGAGATTGTCCGTTTTGTACATGAAGTGCATCCAGTTTTTGCCGTAACCCTCTCTACATTCTTGCCGATGCTATGTGGGTGAAATGATGATACCATGCAAACGTTCATCCTTTTCAGAGTTCATTTGAAATGCTTTTCAATTTCAGGGTCTTATAGCTCAAAATAATAAGTAAATGCATGAAATATAACAAATGAAGTCAGAAAGGGTTGAAAATTTATGATGTGGCTTTGAATGGTGCATTTTGAACACACAAAAACTATGGAGTTCAAACAAGTTAAAAAATGAAATCCCTTTCTAACAGACGAGTTTCAGTATGAAACCCTCACTCTTCGAAAGAGATTGCCCGTTTTGTAACGAAGTGCATCCAGTTTTTGCTGTAACCCTCTCTAATTTCTTGCACATGCTATGTGGGTGAAATGCTGATACCTTGCCAACTTTCAACCTTTCCAGAGTTAATTTGAAATGCTTTTCAATTTCAGGGTCTTATAGCTTAAAATAATCAGTAAATGCATGAAAAAAATAACGAATGAACTCACAAAGGGTTAAAAATTGATGATGTGGCTTTGAATGGTTCATTTTGAACACAGAAAAACTATGGAGTTCAAACAAGTTAAGAAAATGAAATACCTTTGTAACAGATGAGTTTCCGTATGAAACCCTCATACTTCGAAAGAGATTGTCCGTTTTGTACACGAAGTGCATCCAGTTTTTGCCGTAACCCTCTCTACTTTATTGCCGATGCTACGTGGGTGAAATGATGATACCATGCCAACTTTCAACCTTTTCAGAGTTCATTTGAAATGCTTTTCAATTTCACGGTTTATAGCTCAAAATAATCAGTATATGCATGAAAAATAACAAATGAAGTCATAAAGGGTTGAAAATTGAAGATGTGGCTTTGAATGTTGCATTTTGAACACAGAATAACTACGGAGTTCAAACAAGTTAAAAAATGAAGTCCCTTGGTAATAGACGAGTTTGCGTATGAAAACCCTCATACTTCGTGTGACTTCCCCGATTCAATCGTACACTAATCATGCACGCAAATGTGTACGATCAAGATCAGGGACTCACGGGAAGATATCACAACACAACTCTACAAATATAATAAGTCATACAAGCATCATATAACAAGCTAGGGGCCTCGAGGGCTCGAATACAAGAGCTCGATCATAGACGAGTCAGCGGAAGCAACAATATCTGAGTACAGACATAAGTTAAACAAGTTGCCTTAAGAAGGCTAGCACAAACTGGGATACAGATCGAAAGAGGCGCAGGCCTCCTGCCTGGGATCCTCCTAACTACTCCTGGTCGTCGTCAGCGGGCATCACGTAGTAGTAGGCACCTCCGGTGTAGGGGTCGTCGTCGACGGTGGCGTCTGGCTCCTGGGCTCCAACCTCTGGTTGCGACAACCAGGTAGAAGGAATAGAGGGAAAAGAAGGAGAAGGCAACCGTGAGTACTCATCCAAAGTACTCGCAAGCAAGGAGCTACACTACATATGTATGCAATGGTATCAACTGGGATAAGGCTATTATAAGTGGACTGAACTGCAGAAAGCCGGAATAAGAGGGGGATAGCTAGTCCTTTCGAAGACTACGCTTCTGACAACCTCCGTCTTGCAGCATGTAGAGGAGAGAAGACTGAAGTCCTCCAAGTAGCATCGCATAGCATAATCCTAACCGATGATCCTCCCCTCGTCGCCCTGTGAGAGAGTGATCACCGGTTGTATCTGGCACTTGGAAGGGTGTGTTTTATTAAGTATCCGGTTCTAGTTGTCATAAGGTCAAGGTACAACTCCGGGTCGTCCTTTTACCGAGGGACACGGCTATTCGAATAGATAAACTTCCCTGCAGGGGTGCACCACATACCCCAACACGCTCGATCCCATTTGGCCGGACACACTTTTCTGGGTCATGCCCGGCCTCGGAAGATCAACACGTCGCAGCCCTACCTAGACACAACAGAGAGGTCAGCACGCCGGTCTAAATCCTATGGCGCAGGGGTCTGGGCCCATCGCCCTTTGCACACCTGCACGTTGCGAACGCGGCCGAAAGCAGACCTAGCCTAGTGGCCTTCCAGTCCAATCCGGCGCGCGCCACTCAGTCGCTGACGTCACGAAGGCTTCGGCTGATACCACGACGCCGGGATACCCATAACTACTCCCGCGTAGATGGTTAGTGCGTATAGACCAAATGGCCAGACTCAGATCAAATACCCAGATCTCGTTAAGCATGTTAAGTATCCGCGAACACCGACCAGGGCCAGGCCCACCTCTCTCCTAGGTGGTCGGAACCTGCCCTGTCGTTCCGCCTCAAAGATCCACTCGCGGGTGCTCCTACGAGCCGTCCCGTCTTTAGTCACCACATGTATCATGTATAAAGTATATAGTATATACCCGTGATCACCTCCCGAGTGATCACGGCCCGATAGTATAGCATGGCAGACGGACAAGGATGTAGGGCCACTGATGATAAACTAGCATTCTATACTAAGCAGTAGGATAGCAGGTAAAGGTATCAACAGTAGTAGCAAGGACAGGATTAACGAGAAGCAGTAACATGCTACACTACTCTAATGCAAGCAGTATAGAGAAGAGTAGGCGATATCTGGTGATCAAAGGGGGGGCTTGCCTGGTTGCTCTGGCAAGAGAGAGGGGTCGTCAACTCCGTAGCCGAACTGGGTAGCAGCGGCGTCGGTCTCGGTGTCTATCGAGAGAAGAGGGGGGGAAACAATAAATATTTAATCAAGCATATGCATAGTGATGCATGACATGACAAGTAACGGCGTTAGAGGTGCCCTAACGCGGTAATAGGTGATACCGGTGAAGGGGATGACATCCGGGAAAATATCCCCGGTGTTTTGCGTTTTCGGGCAGAGGAGCCGGAGGGGGAAAGTTGCAAGTTCGATAGGTTAGGGATGCGTGGCGGACGAACGGACTGCGTATCCGGGTTCGTCTCGTCGTTCTGAGCAACTTTCATGTTGAAATTATTTTAATCCGAGTTACGGTTTATTTTATATTAATTTTTAAAGATTTATCTATTTTCTAGAATTAATTTAATTGTTTAAATCCGAATTATCCAAAACAGTGACTTGTGATGTCAGCATGACGTCATTATTGCGTCAGCGGTCAACTAGTCAGTTGACCTAGTCAAACTGACATGTGGGTCCTACTGTCATTGTCTATGACTAACTAAACAGCTTTAATTAGTTTAGTTAATCGATTAGGTAAGTTAAACACAATTAATTAAGTTAATTAATTCTTTAATTAATTAATTAATATTTTAATTATTGTTTTCTTATTTCTTTCTTTTTTAAAAAAAAAAACCTTTCTGGGGCCGTGGGGCCCCCGTGTCATAGGCCCTGGAGGCCTTAGCGGGTTCGGGTGGCGCAGCGGGCAGCGGGGCGAAGGGGTGCCCGCACGCCCGAGCCACTAGGTGGTGCGGCGAGGCCGTAGAGGCGAGGGGGGTCGCCGGAGCACGCCCACCGTGAGCAGGCGAAGCAAGGCGGCCGCACGAGGCAGAGGCGCGGGCATCACGCCCGACGTGCGTGCAGGGGCGCGACGTCGCGCGGGAAGCAGCGAGGCGGCAGAGAGCATGCAGGGGGAGGCGCGGCGGCGTGCGGCCGGTGGGAGCGGGGTCGGCAGTGGCGCGGGGAGGCGTGGGGAGAAGCAGAGCGGCGTGGGGGAGGGGGCGGCCGTGCGCGTGGTGGCGGCCAGGGACGGAGGAGGGCGGCGGCTGCGCGGTGGCGCGGGCTGAGCCGTGCCAAAGCAACAGCGAGCGGCGGGGGGGGGGGGGGGAAGACGCGCACGAGGCAGACGGCGGGGAGGCCAGCGGAGCGCGTGACAGGGGCGAGCGAGGCGCGGGAAGAGGCCACGGGCGGCTAGGCGAAGCGGGGCGACACAGTCGCGGCCGTGGGCATGCGGGAGCGTGAACCGGCGCGGGGTGAGCGCCTGCGGGAGGACGCGTGGGCGCCGGTGCGCGGCGAGGCCAGGTGAGCACGAGCGGCGGCCGAAGCAAGGCAGAGGAGAAGGAGGGGGCTCACGGGGCCGGTAGGGTAATGGCAGCGGGGCGTGGGGAGGTAGACGGGGACAACGGCGTCGAGGGAAGCAGGCCGGTGAGGGAGGCGGTCCGGCGAGGTGGCGCGGTCTCCAGGCGACGACGGCAAAGGGGCACGGCGTCGGGGGGGGGGGGGGCGTTCCCCTCGATCCGATCTGGATCGGGGGTGGAGGGGGGGGGAGCGACTGGGGGAGGGGGGCGAGTGGGTGCGGGGGGGGGGGAGTGGCGGCGTGGGGGGGTGAGTGGGGCGACGGGGTGGGGTTAGGGTTTTCGGGGTCCAGGGGGATAAGGGAGAGTGGGGGGGTTGGGCCACCCGGCTGGGCCTGGTGGGTTGGCCCAGTTGGGCCACGGCCCAGGGGGGTTTTCCCTTTTGCCCTTTTTTTTTGTTTTGTTTTCTGTTTTTTTTGTATTGCTTTCTGTTTTCCTTTTATTTATTTTCTTTTCTGTTTTTATTTATTTATAAACACTTAGGCATTTTATAAAAGTGTGAACCTTACACCATAATTATCTTTGTAATATTTGGCAACCACCGAACATTTTTGTTTTAAATTTTGAAAACTTTTATTGTTTGCCTATTTTTGAATTTGAAATTTGAATCGGTTTTGAACTAACTCGAGATTAGCAACTATAAACGAGGTGACGTGGCATCATTAGCAGAGGTTCACTGTAGCTTAATTACGCGGGCGTCACAAATCTCCTCCACTACAAGAAATCTCGTCCCGAGATTTAGGAGGTAGAAGGAAACAATGCGGGGTATTCATCACGCAGGCGATCCTCGCGTTCCCAGGTGGCTTCGTCCTCGGAGTGATTCGACCACTGGACCTTGAGGAATTTGATCGCCTTCTGACGTGTGCGGCGTTCAGCTTGGTCAAGAATGCGGACCGGATGCTCTTTATAAGAGAGGTCCTGTTGCAATTCAAGCACTTCATGATCCACCGCTCGGATTGGATCCTTGAAGCAACGGCGGAGTTGTGACACATGGAACACATCGTGAACCTGAGAAAGGTTCGGCGGAAGCTCCAGTTGATATGCCACCTTTCCACGCCTTTCGAGAATAGTGAAGGGACCGATATAGCGAGGAGCTAGCTTTCCCTTGATCCCGAAGCGGTGAGAACCCTTCATTGGTGTAACTCGAAGATAAGCCTGTTCGCCAGGTTGATAGACCATGTCTTGGTGATGACGGTCATACTGACTTTTCTGACGTGACTGAGCAGTCTTGAGATTCTCGCGAATAATGCGAACTTGTTCTTCGGCCTGTTGGATAATATCCGGACCGAAGAGTGGACGTTCCCCAGTTTCTGACCAGTTCAGAGGGGTTCGGCACTTTCGTCCATATAACACTTCGAAGGGGGACATCTTCAGACTAGCTTGATAGCTATTATTATAAGAGAACTTGGCATATGGAAGAGATTCCTCCCATTTCTTGCCGAATGAGATTACACAAGCTCGAAGCATGTCTTCGAGAACTTGGTTGACACGTTCAACTTGCCCTTGTGACTGAGGATGGAACGCAGTACTGAACGACAGATGAGTCCCCATAGCTTCTTGGAAACTTGCCCAAAACCTTGAAGTGAATAAGCTGCCACGGTCTGAACTGATAACCAGTGGGATACCGTGAAGTGAAACAATTCTGGCCATGTAGAGAGTAGCAAGCTGACTAGCCGTGATCGTCTCTTTGACTGCCAGAAAATGGGCAACTTTGGAAAGCCGGTCAATGACGACAAGAATAGCATCATTACCTTTCTGCGATTTGGGAAAACCAGTGACGAAGTCCATCTCAACATGGTCCCATTTCCATTCAGGAATAGAGATAGGTTGCAGAGTTCCAGCAGGCCTTTGATGCTCTGCTTTGATTCGGCGACAAACGTCACATTCAGCAACATAACGAGCAATGTCCTGCTTCATATTAGACCACCAGAATCTTTGACGAATATCCTGGTACATCTTTGTACTACCAGGATGGATGGACAGAGGCGTATCATGGGCTTCTTGCATAACCCCTTTAGTTTTATCTAGGTTTTTCTTCGAACAAGGTACCACTAGGCGGCCTTTGAAATACAAGGCGCCATCGTCAGCAACAGTGAAGAATGAGGGCTTTCCTTTTTTGAGGTCACGCTTAATCTTGAGGACTTCATCGTCACACTTCTGTATGCATTTGATGGTGTCCACAAGATCTGGTTTCGCAACCAGGGTATTGAGAGAACCCTTGGAAACAACATGGAGGTTCTGTTTGGGGAAACCTTCGGGAGGGGGAGCGAGTGATCCCGGAGGAACAATATGGAGGTTCAGCCTTCTAAATTCTTCAACAAGCGATGGGTGAACTTTGTGAACCTGGAGGTGGTTACAGTAATACTTGCGGCTCAAGGCATCAGCCATTACATTAGCCTTGCCGGGGGTATAGGATATACCCACGTCAAAGTCTGCAACAGTCTCCATCCATCTTTGCTGACGTAGGTTCAAATCCGGCTGAGTAAACAGATACTTCAGACTTTGATGGTCGGTGAAGATCTCGCAACGATTACCGAGAAGGTAATGTCGCCACTGCTTCAGTGCATGAATGACAGCAGCAAGCTCGAGATCGTGAACTGGGTAGTTTTCTTCATGAGGGCGCAGTTGACGAGAGGCATAAGCAATCACTCTGCGCTCTTGCATTAGGACACAGCCTAATCCTTGACGGGAAGCGTCGCAGTAAATGACGAAGTCCTTCTTAGTATCAGGTGGAGCAAGTACGGGGGCAGAAGTCAACTTGTCTTTGAGCGCCTGGAAACTATCCTGACACTTGTCTGTCCAGTCAAACTTGACACCCTTATGTAACAGATTAGTCAGAGGCCTGGCAATCTTGGAGAAGTTCTCGACGAATCGACGGCAATAGCTGGCGAGACCGAGAAAACTTCGGACTTGCTTGACGTTCTTCGGGGGAGTCCAATCGAGAATAGCCTGAACTCGTTCAGGGTTGACGGCAATACCATCCTTGGAGATGACATGCCCAAGATAGGTTACTTCGGGGAGCCAGAATTCACACTTGGAATACTTAGCATACAGTTGATGCTCTCGAAGTTTTTCCAGCACAAGACGAAGATGTTCAGCATGCTCCTCCTTGTTCTTGGAAAATACAAGGATATCGTCCAAATAAACCACGACGAACTTGTCGAGGTAATCCATGAATATATAATTCATCAGACGAGAGAAGGTGGCTGGAGCATTCGTTAAGCCGAATGACATGACGGTGTACTCGTATGATCCATACCGAGTAACGAAGGCGGTTTTTGGAATGTCCTCTTCACGAACACGGATCTGGTGGTAACCCAACCTCAAGTCGAGTTTGGAGAACACTGATGAGCCAGCCAGCTGATCATAAAGATCATTGATCCGAGGAAGTGGGTATTTATTCTGAATGGTAGCTTGGTTTATAGGACGGTAGTCTTGGACTAATCGGTTTGTCCCATCCTTCTTCTTAACAAAGAGAGAAGGTGCTCCCCAAGGAGAGCAACTTGGACGAATGAAACCTTTGACAAGAGATTTGTCGATTTCCTCCTTAAGCTCAATGAGTTCATGCGGCGGCATCTTGTAGGGTCGTTTAGCTATAGGGGTAGTGCCGGGTTTCAAGTCGATGATGAATTCGACAGCTCTAGCAGGAGGAATCCCTGGAAGTTCTTCTGGGAAGACATCTTGGAATTCACGAACGACGGGAATGTTTTCAATGCCCTCGAGTGGTGCAGTGTTCAACGCATTCAAGGCATAAAGTCGTGCCTCGGCGTTCTGAACTAGATGAGCTTGGTAAGCTATTATTTCGTCAGAAGGGTGTAGCAGATGGACGACCTTAGTGGCGCAAACTATAGAAGCAGTATGCGCTTTCAACCAATCCATTCCCAGAATGAGGTCGATGCTACAGGATTTTAGTACGATGGGGGAGGCAAGGAATTCCAGTCCTTCAATTTCAACAGGAACGTTGTGACTAACCATAGAGGTTTGACACTGGCCCGCAGGAGTGTGTACCACAATCGCAGTGTTCATCTCTTCGTATTTAATGCCATGCATGAATGCAAACTCAGCTGATATGAATGAATGTGATGCTCCTGTATCAAATAAGACAGATGCTGGTACTGAATTTACGAGGAGTGTACCCATCACGGTAGCAGGCTGGTCTTGGGCTTCGATCAGATCAACATGGTTGGCATGAACGCGACCATAAGACTTGGCATTGTTGTTGCAGGGCTGGTTGTTTCCACGGCCAGTTGCTGGAAGGGCCAGTTGATTCTGTTTCTGGTTGCATTCCCTAGCACGGTGCCCTGGTTGTCCACACCTGAAGCACAAACCATTCTCGGGAGTAGGAACAGGAGCTTGGGGTGGTGGAGCTGGAAGCCTTGGCTGCCTAGTTGGAGCAGTAGGCAGACGAGGTGCAGCATAGGACTGCCTTGGGGCAGGTGCATTCGGCTGGTACATGCTGTTGGGAATCCATATCTTGCGCTTCTGCGAGGACGGGCCCGAAGATGAGCCCGTGTCACGGCTGCGCCTGTGAGAGCTCTGGTATTCCTGCAGACCAGTTTCGACATTGATGGCTTTGTTCACCAGAGTGGCGAAATCAGCAAAGTCATGCACTAGAAGTGCGAGTTTGATGTCAGCTTGAAGGCCATCCCGGAACTTCTCCTGTCTGCGTGCATCAGTTGCAATGTCCTCTTCAGCATAGCGGGACAAGTCCAGAAACTCCCGTTGATAAGCTTCCACAGTTTTGTTGCCTTGGGTGAGGTTGCGGAACTCACGCTTCTTCCGGTCCATGACTCCCTGAGGAATGAAGCGAGCACGGAAGGCAGCTTGGAAGTCTGGCCAGGTGATGATTGTTCCAGCTGGCAGAGTACGCCTGTGGCTGTCCCACCATTGAGCTGCGGGTCCTTTCAGGAAGAAGGAAGCAAAGGTGACATAGCTGGCAGGGGCTACATCAGCAGACTCCATCTCATAGGTGATGTCACGGAGCCAGTCATCAGCATCCAGAGGCTGAGTTGAGCTGCGGTACACAGTAGGGTTCAGGCGCATGAAATCCTGCAGAGTCACTTGGGTTGGCTGCTGGTTCATATTGGGGCGAGGGAACTGGGCCATGATATTCTCCATGAACTGACGATTCAGCTCAAACTGTTGCATCATCCCAGCCATGTACTCAGGCGGTGGTGGGGGGTTGCCACCACGACCACGACCACCTGGTCTAACCATCCTGCTAATATTTAACAGGGGTAGTTCAGCATTTAGCAATTTGCAAAGACAAGAATCATTCATGAAGAAACATGCACAACGAAAGCAGTACGATAGATACTACATAGTAGTCGGCATATCTTACAAAAAGAGACCATGCATAGAGTTCGTTACACAGAGTTCGGTACAAAGTCTAAGACATCATAGGCGGCACGCAGGCTCGCGGCGAATGCAACTAACAGTAACAAGCAAGTCTACATCAGTCCCACGCGGTACTGTGGAGGTAGGTGTAGCCCGACAGCTGGTAGTGATGCGAAGGGAAGACCTCCACGTGAGTAGCCTGGGATCCGCGGATGCTCTGGTGCGGAACCCGATGCTCAGGTGGAAGGAGAGGACCAAGTGCAGGAGAGTAGCCTCCCACCTCTGGCCAACCGACACCCTGAGGCATCACGGTCCTGGCGGGGTAGATAGCAAAACGCGGCAGCTCCCCAGATCCAACAAAGGGGTGTAACATCGTCAAAGCACGGTAGAGGTGCTGACGAGTGGTGTACAACTCGTGGCGAAGAGCTCGGTTAGCTCTATCCAGCCCATCAGCATGCAGAACCAGGTTCTGATGGTAGAAGGGCTCGTGGGTGACAGTGGAGTAGGCCGCAGTGTAGTAACCCTCCGCACCAACATCGGATGCGATAGCAATATGCCTGAAGGGGGAGGTGTCCAACTCCTGATACTCACCACGAAGACGTGTCAGAGCAGCATAAGCAGCATCGTGGACCGCCATATCGATAGTCACTCCAACACCATGAGCAGTGTGCAGCACAGTAGTGGAGTCATACTCCCGAGAGTAGAGGTGGACGACGGCACGGTACTGCTCCTGGTTGAAATCCTGATACTCCTCATAGACGGTGTACTCAGGGTGCCAGCGATAACCCAGATAGGTCATCATCTCAACCAACACAGCAGGTGATCCTGAGGCACCAATGGCCGTCGTGTGGCGCACGACCTGCCTCGTGGGTTCCATCTAAAAACCAAGATGTTTTCACAGGAGTCAAATGACAAGGTGGACAATGTTCAAATACTACTCTAAAGAATAACTAGGGCTTATCCAACTTTGGGGTGAATGTCGTAACGGGATCCTAGTGTCAGAGTTAGTAAATTCGTTTAACCCGAGTAGAAGAGAGATCAGAGTCCCAGAGTAAGGATCGAGGAGTAAAAGATCCTAATATCACCCGATGGCGACGTGGGCCCGTAAGGCACACAGCCAGGTTAGTAAAAAGTTTTGCAATGTCTAGACTCGACTTCGGCCAAGAAGTGTGGAAGGGGGATTCCTACAGGCAGTCGGCTCTGATACCAACTTGTGACTTCCCCGATTCAATCGTACACTAATCATGCACGCAAATGTGTACGATCAAGATCAGGGACTCACGGGAAGATATCACAACACAACTCTACAAATATAATAAGTCATACAAGCATCATATTACAAGCCAGGGGCCTCGAGGGCTCGAATACAAGAGCTCGATCATAGACGAGTCAGCGGAAGCAACAATATCTGAGTACAGACATAAGTTAAACAAGTTGCCTTAAGAAGGCTAGCACACACTGGGATACAGATCGAAAGAGGCGCAGGCCTCCTGCCTGGGATCCTCCTAACTACTCCTGGTCGTCGTCAGCGGGCATCACGTAGTAGTAGGCACCTCCGGTGTAGGGGTCGTCGTCGACGGTGGCGTCTGGCTCCTGGGCTCCAACCTCTGGTTGCGACAACCAGGTAGAAGGAATAGAGGGAAAAGAAGGAGAAGGCAACCGTGAGTACTCATCCAAAGTACTCGCAAGCAAGGAGCTACACTACATATGTATGCAATGGTATCAACTGGGATAAGGCTATTATAAGTGGACTGAACTGCAGAAAGCCGAAATAAGAGGGGGATAGCTAGTCCTTTCGAAGACTACGCTTCTGACAACCTCCGTCTTGCAGCATGTAGAAGAGAGAAGACTGAAGTCCTCCAAGTAGCATCGCATAGCATAATCCTAACCGATGATCCTCCCCTCGTCGCCCTGTGAGAGAGTGATCACCGGTTGTATCTGGCACTTGGAAGGGTGTGTTTTATTAAGTATCCGGTTCTAGTTGTCATAAGGTCAAGGTACAACTCCGGGTCGTCCTTTTACCGAGGGACACGGCTATTCGAATAGATAAACTTCCCTACAGGGGTGCACCACATACCCCAACACGCTCGATCCCATTTGGCCGGACACACTTTTCTGGGTCATGCCCGGCCTCGGAAGATCAACACGTCGCAGCCTTACCTAGGCACAACAGAGAGGTCAGCACGCCGGTCTAAATCCTATGGCGCAGGGGTCTGGGCCCATCGCCCTTTGCACACCTGCACGTTGCGAACGCGGCCGAAAGCAGACCTAGCCTAGTGGCCTTCCAGTCCAATCCGGCGCGCGCCACTCAGTCGCTGACGTCACGAAGGCTTCGGCTGATACCACGACGCCGGGATACCCATAACTACTCCCGCGTAGATGGTTAGTGCGTATAGACCAAATGGCCAGACTCAGATCAAATACCCAGATCTCGTTAAGCGTGTTAAGTATCCGCGAACACCGACCAGGGCCAGGCCCACCTCTCTCCTAGGTGGTCGGAACCTGCCCTGTCGTTCCGCCTCAAAGATCCACTCGCGGGTGCTCCTACGAGCCGTCCCGTCTTTAGTCACCACATGTATCATGTATAAAGTATATAGTATATACCCGTGATCACCTCCCGAGTGATCACGGCCCGATAGTATAGCATGGCAGACGGACAAGGATGTAGGGCCACTGATGATAAACTAGCATCCTATACTAAGCAGTAGGATAGCAGGTAAAGGTATCAACAGTAGTAGCAAGGACAGGCTATGCATCAGTATAGGATTAACGAGAAGCAGTAACATGCTACACTACTCTAATGCAAGCAGTATAGAGAAGAGTAGGCGATATCTGGTGATCAAAGGGGGGGCTTGCCTGGTTGCTCTGGCAAGAGAGAGGGGTCGTCAACTCCGTAGCCGAACTGGGTAGCAGCGGCGTCGGTCTCGGTGTCTATCGAGAGAAGAGGGGGGGAAACAATAAATATTTAATCAAGCATATGCATAGTGATGCATGACATGACAAGTAACGGCGTTAGAGGTGCCCTAACGCGGTAATAGGTGATACCGGTGAAGGGGATGACATCCGGGAAAATATCCCCGGTGTTTTGCGTTTTCGGGCAGAGGAGCCGGAGGGGGAAAGTTGCAAGTTCGATAGGTTAGGGATGCGTGGCGGACGAACGGACTGCGTATCCGGGTTCGTCTCGTCGTTCTGAGCAACTTTCATGTTGAAATTATTTTAATCCGAGTTACGGTTTATTTTATATTAATTTTTAAAGATTTATCTATTTTCTAGAATTAATTTAATTGTTTAAATCCGAATTATCCAAAACAGTGACTTGTGATGTCAGCATGACGTCATTATTGCGTCAGCGGTCAACTAGTCAGTTGACCTAGTCAAACTGACATGTGGGTCCTACTGTCATTGTCTATGACTAACTAAACAGCTTTAATTAGTTTAGTTAAGTGATTAGGTAAGTTAAACACAATTAATTAAGTTAATTAATTCTTTAATTAATTAATTAATATTTTAATTATTGTTTTCTTATTTCTTTTTTTTAAAAAAAAAACCGTTCTGGGGCCGTGGGGCCCCCGTGTCATAGGCCCTGGAGGCCTTAGCGGGTTCGGGTGGCGCAGCGGGCAGCGGGGCGAAGGGGTGCCCGCACGCCCGAGCCACTAGGTGGTGCGGCGAGGCCGTAGAGGCGAGGGGGGTCGCCGGAGCACGCCCACCGTGAGCAGGCGAAGCAAGGCGGCCGCACGAGGCAGAGGCGCGGGCATCACGCCCGACGTGCGTGCAGGGGCACGAGGTCGCGCGGGAAGCAGCGAGGCGGCAGAGAGCATGCAGGGGGAGGCGCGGCGGCGTGCGGCCGGTGGGAGCGGGGTCGGCAGTGGCGCGGGGAGGCGTGGGGAGAAGCAGAGCGGCGTGGGGGAGGGGGCGGCCGTGCGCATGGTGGCGGCCAGGGACGGAGGAGGGCGGCGGCTGCGCGGTGGCGCGGGCTGAGCCGTGCCAAAGCAACAGCGAGCGGCGGGGGGGGGGGGGGGGGGGAAGACGCGCACGAGGCAGACGGCGGGGAGGCCAGCGAAGCGCGTGACAGGGGCGAGCGAGGCGCGGGAAGAGGCCACGGGCGGCTAGGCGAAGCGGGGCGACACAGTCGCGGCCGTGGGCGTTCGGGAGCGTGAACCGGCGCGGGGTGAGCGCCTGCGGGAGGACGCGTGGGCGCCGGTGCGCGGCGAGGCCAGGTGAGCACGAGCGGCGGCCGAAGCAAGGCAGAGGAGAAGGAGGGGGCTCACGGGGCCGGTAGGGTAATGGCAGCGGGGCGTGGGGAGGTAGACGGGGACAACGGCGTCGAGGGAAGCAGGCCGGTGAGGGAGGCGGTCCGGCGAGGCGGCGCGGTCTCCAGGCGGCGACGGCAAAGGGGCACGGCGTCGGGGGGTGGGGGGAGGCGTTCCCCTCGATCCGATCTGGATCGGGGGTGGAGGGGGGGGAGCGACTGGGGGAGGGGGGGCGAGTGGGTGCGGGGGGGGGGGGAGTGGCGGCGTGGGGGGGGTGAGTGGGGCGACGGGGTGGGGTTAGGGTTTTCGGGGTCCAGGGGGATAAGGGAGAGTGGGGGGGTTGGGCCACCCGGCTGGGCCTGGTGGGTTGGCCCAGTTGGGCCACGGCCCAGGGGGGTTTTCCCTTTTGCCCTTTTTTTTGTTTTGTTTTCTGTTTTTTTTGTATTGCTTTCTGTTTTCCTTTTATTTATTTTCTTTTCTGTTTTTATTTATTTATAAACACTTAGGCATTTTATATAAGTGTGAACCTTACACCATAATTATCTTTGTAATATTTGGCAACCACCGAACATTTTTGTTTTAAATTTTGAAAACTTTTATTGTTTGCCTATTTTTGAATTTGAAATTTGAATCGGTTTTGAACTAACTCGAGATTAGCAACTATAAACGAGGTGACGTGGCATCATTAGCAGAGGTTCACTGTAGCTTAATTACCCGGGCGTCACACTTCGAAAGAGATTGTCCGTTTTGTACACGAAGTGCATCCTGTTTTTGCCGTAACCCTCTCTACTTTCTTGCACATGCTATGTGGGTGAAATGATGACACCATGCCAACTTTCAACCTTTTTAGAGTTCATCTGAAATGCTTTTCAATTTCAGGGTCTTATAGCTCAAAATAATCAGTAAATGCATGAGAAATAACAAATGAAATCAGAACGGGTTGTGAATTGATGATGTAGCTTTGAAAGGTGCATTTTGAACACAGAAAAACTATGCAGTTTGAACAAGTTAAAAAAATGAAATCCCTTTGTAACAGACTAGTTTCCGTATGAAACCCTCATACTTCGAAAGAGATTGTCCGTTTTGTACACGAAGTGCTTCCGGTTTTTGCAGTAACCCTCTCTATTTTATCGCACATGGTATGTGGGTGAAATGATGATACCATGCAAACTTTCAACCTTTTCAAAGTTCATCTGAAATGCTTCTCAATTTCAGGGTCTTATAACTTAAAATAATCAGTATATGCATGAAAAATAACAAATGAAGTTAGAAAGGGTTCAAAATTGATGATGTGGCTTTGAATAGTGCATTTTGAACACAAAAAAACTATGCAGTTCAAACAAGTAAAAAAACTGAAATCCGTTTGTAACATACGAGTTTCCGTATGAAACCCTCACACTTCGAAAGAGATTGCCCGTTTTGTACATGAAGTGCATCCAATTTTTGCTATAACCCTCTCTAATTTCTTGCACATGCTATGTGGGTGAAATGATGATACCGTGCAAACTTTCAACCTTTTCAGAGTTCATTCGAAATGCTTTTCAATTTCAGGGTTTTATAGCTCAAAATAATCAGTAAATGCATGAAAAATAAAAAAATGAAGTCAGAAAGGGTTGAAAATTGATGATGTGTCTTCGAATGGTGCATTTTGAACACATAAAAACTATGTTGTTCAAACAAGTAAAAAAACTGAAATCCCTTTGTAGGAGACGAGTTTCTGTATGAAACCCTCACACTTCGAAAGAGATTGCCCGTTTTGTACATGGAGTGCATCCAGTTTTTGCCATAACCCTCTCTACTTTCTTGCACATGTATGTGGGTGAAATGATGATACTATGCAAATTTTCAACCTTTTCAGAGTTCATTTGAAATGCTTTTCAATTTCAGTGTCTTATAGCTCAAAATAATCAGTAAATGCATGAAAAATAACAAATGAAGTCAGAAAGGGCTGAGATTTGATGATGTGGCCTTGAAAGGTGCATTTTGAACACAGATAAACTATGGAGTTCAAACAAGTTAAAAAATGAAATCCCTTTGTAACAGACGAGTTTCCGTATGAAACCCTCATACATCGAAAGAGATTGTCCGTTTTGTACATGAAGTGCATCCAGTTTTTGCCGTAACCCTCTCTACATTCTTGCCGATGCTATGTTGGTGAAATGATGATACCATGCAAACTTTCATCCTTTTCAGAGTTCATTTGAAATGCTTTTCAATTTCAGGGTCTTATAGCTCAAAATAATAAGTAAATGCATGAAATATAACAAATGAAGTCAGAAAGGGTTGAAAATTTATGATGTGGCTTTGAATGGTGCATTTTGAACACACAAAAACTATGGAGTTCAAACAAGTTACAAAATGAAATCCCTTTGTAAAAGACGAGTTTCCGTATGAAACCCTCACTCTTCGAAAGAGATTGCCCGTTTTGTACACGAAGTGCATCCAGTTTTTGCTGTAACCCTCTCTAATTTCTTGCACATGCTATGTGGGTGAAATGATGATACCTTGCCAACTTTCAACCTTTCCAGAGTTAATTTGAAATGCTTTTCAATTTCAGGGTCTTATAGCATAAAATAATCAGTAAATGCATGAAAAAAATAACGAATGAAGTCACAAAGGGTTGAAAATTGATGATGTGGCTTTGAATGTCGCATTTTGAACACAGAATAACTATGGAGTTCAAACAAGTTAAAAAATGAAGTCCCTTTGTAGTAGACGAGTTTCCGTATGAAAACCCTCATACTTCGAAAGAGATTGTCCGTTTTGTACACGAAGTGCATCCAGTTTTTGCCGTAACCCTCTCTACTTTCTTGCACATGCTATGTGGGTGAAATGATGATACCATGCCAACTTTCAACCTTTTCAGAGTTCATCTGAAATGCTTTTCAATTTCAGGGTCTTATAGCTCAAAATAATCAGTAAATGCATGAGAAATAACAAATGAAATTAGAACGGGTTGTGAATTGATGATGTGGCTTTGAAAGGTGCATTTTGAACACAGAAAAAGTATGCAGTTCAAACAAGTTAAAAAAATGAAATCCCTTTGTAACAGACTAGTTTCCGTATGAAACCCTCATACTTCGAAAGAGATTGTCCGTTTTGTACACGAAGTGCATCCGGTTTTTGGAGTAACCCTCTCTATTTTCTCACACATGGTATGTGGGTGAAATGATGATGCCATGCAAACTTTCAACCTTTTTAGAGTTCATTTGAAATCCTTTTCAATTTCAGGGTCTTATAACTTAAAATAATCAGTATATGCATGAAAAATAACAAATGAAGTCAGAAAGGGTTGAAAATTGATGATGTGGCTTTGAATGATGCATTTTGAACACAGAAAAATACGGAGTTCAAACAAGTTAAAAAATGAAATCCCTTTGTAACAGACGAGTTTCCGTATGAAACCCTCATACTTCGAAAGAGATTGTTCGTTTTGTACACGAAGTCCATCCAGTTTTTGCTGTAACCCTATATACTTTCTTGCACAAGCTATGTGGGTGAAAGGATAATACCATGCCAACTTTCAACCTTTTCAGAGTTCATTTGAAATGTTTTTCAATTTCAGGGTCTTATAGCTCAAAATAATCAGTATACGCATGAAAAATAACAAATGAAATCCCTTTGTAACAGCCGAGTTTCCGTATGAAACCCTCATACTTGAAAGAGATTGTCCATTTTGTACACGAAGTGCTTCTAGTTTTTGCCGTAACCCTCTCTATTTTCTCGCACATGGTATGTGGGTGAAATGATGATACCATGCAAACTTTCAACCTTTTCATAGTTAATTTGAAATGCTTTTCAATTTCAGGGTCTTATAGTTTAAAATAATCAGTATATGCATGTAAAATAACAAATGAAGTCAGAAAGGGTTGAAAATTGATGATGTGGCTTTGAATGGTGCATTTTGAACACAGAAAAACTATGGTGTTCAAACAAGTTAAGAAAATGAAATCCCTTTGTAACAGACCAGTTTCCGTATGAAACCCTCATACTTCGAAAGAGATTGTCCGTTTTGTACACGAAGTGCATCCAGTTTTTGCCGTAACCCTCTCTACTTTATTGCCGATGCTATGTGGGTGAAATGATGATACCATGCCAACTTTCAACCTTTTCAGAGTTCATTTGAAATGCTTTTCAATTTCAGGGTTTATAGCTCAAAATAATCAGTATATGCATGAAAAATAACAAATGAAGTCATAAAGGGTTGATAATTGATGATGTGGCTTTGAATGTTGCATTTTGAACACAGAATAACTACGGAGTTCAAACAAGTTAAAAAATGAAGTCCCTTTGTAACAGACAAGTTTCCGTATGAAAACCCTCATACTTTGAAAGAGATTGTCCGTTTTATACACGAAGTGCATCCAGTTTTTGCCGTAACCCTCTCTACTTTCTTGCACATGCTATGTGGGTGAAATGATGATACCATGCCAACTTTCAACCTTTTCAGAGTTCATCTGAAATGCTTTTCAATTTCAGGGTCTTATAGCTCAAAATAATCAGTAAATGCATGAAAAATAACAAATGAAATCAGAACGGGTTGTGAATTGATGATGTGGCTTTGAAAGGTGCATTTTGAACCCAGAAAACCTATGGAGTTCAAACAAGTTAAAAAATGAAATCCCTTTGTAACAGACTAGTTTCTGTATGAAACCCTCACACTTCGAAAGAGATTATCCGTTTTGTACACGAAGTGCATCCGGTTTTTGCCGTAACCCTCTCTATTTTCTCGCACATGGTATGTGGGTGAAATGATGATACCATGCAAACTTTCAACCTTTTCAGAGTTCATTTGAAATGCTTTTCAATTTCAGGGTCTTATAACTGAACATAATCAGTATATGCATTAAAAATAACAAATGAAGTCAGAAAGGGTTGAAAATTGATGATGTGGCTTTGAATGATGCATTTTGAACATAGAAAAACTACGGAGTTCAAACAAGTTAAAAAATGAAATCCCTTTGTAACAGACGAGTTTCCGTATGAAACCCTCATACTTCGAAAGAGATTGTCCGTTTTGTACATGAAGTGTATCAGATTTTTGCCGTGACCCTATATACTTTCTTGCACATGCTATGTGGGTGAAATGATGATACCATGCCAACTTTCAACGTTTTCAAAGTTCATTTGAAATGTTTTTTAATTTCAGGGTCTTATAGCTCAAAATAATAAGTATACGCATGAAAAATAACAAATGAAATCCCTTTGTAACAGACGAGTTTCCATATGAAACCCTCATACTTGAAAGAGATTGTCCGTTTTGTACACGAAGTGCATCCAGTTTTTGCCGTAACCCTCTCTACTTTATTGCCGATGCTATGTGGGTGAAATGATGATACCATGCCAACTTTCAACCTTTTCAGAGATCATTTGAAATGCTTTTCAATTTCAGGGTTTATAGCTCAAAATAATCAGTATATGCATGAAAAATAACAAATGAAGTCATAAAGGGTTGATAATTGATGATGTGGCTTTGAATGTTGCATTTTGAACACAGAATAACTACGGAGTTCAAACAAGTTAAAAAATGAAGTCCCTTTGTAACAGACGAGTTTCCGTATGAAAACCCTCATACTTTGAAAGAGATTGTCCGTTTTATACACGAAGTGCATCCAGTTTTTGCCGTAACCCTCTCTACTTTCTTGCACATGCTATGTGGGTGAAATGATGATACCATGCCAACTTTCAACCTTTTCAGAGTTCATCTGAAATGCTTTTCAATTTCAGGGTCTTATAGCTCAAAATAATCAGTAAATGCATGAAAAATAACAAATGAAATCAGAACGGGTTGTGAATTGATGATGTGGCTTTGAAAGGTGCATTTTGAACCCAGAAAACCTATGGAGTTCAAACAAGTTAAAAAATGAAATCCCTTTGTAACAGACTAGTTTCTGTATGAAACCCTCATACTTCGAAAGAGATTGTCCGTTTTGTACACGAAGTGCATCCGGTTTTTGCCGTAACCCTCTCTATTTTCTCGCACATGGTATGTGGGTGAAATGATGATACCATGCAAACTTTCAACCTTTTCAGAGTTCATTTGAAATGCTTTTCAATTTCAGGGTCTTATAACTGAACATAATCAGTATATGCATTAAAAATAACAAATGAAGTCAGAAAGGGTTGAAAATTGATGATGTGGCTTTGAATGATGCATTTTGAACACAGAAAAACTACGGAGTTCAAACAAGTTAAAAAATGAAATCCCTTTGTAACAGACGAGTTTCCGTATGAAACCCTCATACTTCGAAAGAGATTGTCCGTTTTGTACATGAAGTGTATCAGATTTTTGCCGTGACCCTATATACTTTCTTGCACATGCTATGTGGGTGAAATGATGATACCATGCCAACTTTCAACGTTTTCAAAGTTCATTTGAAATGTTTTTTAATTTCAGGGTCTTATAGCTCAAAATAATAAGTATACGCATGAAAAATAACAAATGAAATCCCTTTGTAACAGACGAGTTTCCATATGAAACCCTCATACTTGAAAGAGATTGTCCGTTTTGTACACGAAGTGCATCCAGTTTTTGCCGTAACCCTCTCTACTTTATTGCCGATGCTATGTGGGTGAAATGATGATACCATGCCAACTTTCAACCTTTTCAGAGATCATTTGAAATGCTTTTCAATTTCAGGGTTTATAGCTCAAAATAATCAGTATATGCATGAAAAATAACAAATGAAGTCATAAAGGGTTGATAATTGATGATGTGGCTTTGAATGTTGCATTTTGAACACAGAATAACTACGGAGTTCAAACAAGTTAAAAAATGAAGTCCCTTTGTAACAGACGAGTTTCCGTATGAAAACCCTCATACTTTGAAAGAGATTGTCCGTTTTATACACGAAGTGCATCCAGTTTTTGCCGTAACCCTCTCTACTTTCTTGCACATGCTATGTGGGTGAAATGATGATACCATGCCAACTTTCAACCTTTTCAGAGTTCATCTGAAATGCTTTTCAATTTCAGGGTCTTATAGCTCAAAATAATCAGTAAATGCATGAAAAATAACAAATGAAATCAGAACGGGTTGTGAATTGATGATGTGGCTTTGAAAGGTGCATTTTGAACCCAGAAAACCTATGGAGTTCAAACAAGTTAAAAAATGAAATCCCTTTGTAACAGACTAGTTTCTGTATGAAACCCTCATACTTCGAAAGAGATTGTCCGTTTTGTACACGAAGTGCATCCGGTTTTTGCCGTAACCCTCTCTATTTTCTCGCACATGGTATGTGGGTGAAATGATGATACCATGCAAACTTTCAACCTTTTCAGAGTTCATTTGAAATGCTTTTCAATTTCAGGGTCTTATAACTGAACATAATCAGTATATGCATTAAAAATAACAAATGAAGTCAGAAAGGGTTGAAAATTGATGATGTGGCTTTGAATGATGCATTTTGAACACAGAAAAACTACGGAGTTCAAACAAGTTAAAAAATGAAATCCCTTTGTAACAGACGAGTTTCCGTATGAAACCCTCATACTTCGAAAGAGATTGTCCGTTTTGTACATGAAGTGTATCAGATTTTTGCCGTGACCCTATATACTTTCTTGCACATGCTATGTGGGTGAAATGATGATACCATGCCAACTTTCAATGTTTTCAAAGTTCATTTGAAATGTTTTTTAATTTCAGGGTCTTATAGCTCAAAATAATAAGTATACGCATGAAAAATAACAAATGAAATCCCTTTGTAACAGACGAGTTTCCGTATGAAACCCTCATACTTGAAAGAGATTGTCCGTTTTGTACACGAAGTGCATCTAGTTTTTGCCGTAACCCTCTCTACTTTCCAGCACATGCTATGTGCGTGAAATGATGATACCATGCAAACTTTCAACCTTTTCAGAGTTAATTTGAAATTCTTTTCAATTTCATGGTCTTATAGCTCAAAATAATCGGTTAATGCATGAAAAATAACAAACAAAGTCAGAAAGGGTTGAAAATTGATGATGTGGCTTTGAATGGTGCATTTTGAACACAGAAAAACAAAGGAGTTCAAACAAGTTAAAAAATGAAATCCCTTTGTGACAGACGAGTTTCCGTATGAAACCCTCATACTTCGAAAGAGATTGTCCGTTTTGTACACGAAGTGCATCTAGTTTTTGCCGTAACCCTCTCTATTTTCTCGCACACGCTATGTGGCTGAAATGATGATACCATGCAAACTTTCAACCTTTTCATAGTTCATCTGAAATGCTTTTCAATTTCAGGGTCTTATAGCTTAAAAACTACTGAGTTCAAACAAGTTAAAAAAATGAAATCCCTTTGTAACAGACGAGTTTCCATATGAAAACCCTCATACTTCGAAAGAGATTGTTTGTTTTGTACAGGAAGTGCATCCTGTTTTTGCCGTAACCCTCTCTACTTTCATGCACATGCTATGTGGGTGAAATGATGATACCATGCCAACTTTCAACCTGTGAAGAGTTCATTTGAAATGGTTTCCAATTTCAGGGTCTTATAGCTCAAAATAATCAATAAATGGATGAAAAATAACAAATGAAGTCAGAAAGGGTTGAAAATTGATGATGTTGCTTTGAATGGTGCATTTTGAACATAGAAAAACTATGGAGTTCAAACAAGTTAAAAAATGAAATCCCTTTGTAACAGATGAGTTTCCGTATGAAACCCTCAGACTTCGAGAAAGATTGTCCGTTTTGTACACGAAGTGCATCCAGTTTTTGCTATAACCCTATATATTTTCTTGCACATGCTATGTGGGTGAAAGGATAATACCATGCCAACTTTCAACCTTTTTAGAGTTCATTTGAAATGCTTTTCAATTTGAGGGTCTGATAGCTCAGAAATAATCAGTATATGCATGAAAAATAACAAAAGAAGTCATGAAGGGTTGAAAATTGGTAGTGTGGCTTTGAATGGTGCATTTTGAACACAAAAAAACTATGGAGTTCAAACAAGTTAAGAAAATGAAATCCCTTTGTAACAGACGAGTTTCCGTATGAAAATCCTCATACTTCGAAAGAGATTGTCCGTTTTGTACACGAAGTGCATCGAGTTTTTGCTGTAACCCTATATACTTTCTTGCACATGCTATGTGGGTGAAAAGATAATACCATGCCAACTTTCAACCTTTTCAGAGTTAATTTGAAATGCTTTTCAATTTCACGGTCTTATAGCTCAAAATAATCGGTTAATGCATGAAAAATAACAAACGAAGTCAGAAAGGGTTGAAAATTGATGATGTGGCTTTGAATGGTGCATTTTGAACACAGAAAAACAAAGGAGTTCAAACAAGTTAAAATATGAAATCCCTTTGTAACAGACGAGTTTCCGTATGAAACCCTCATACTTCGAAAGAGATTGTCCGTTTTGTACACGAAGTGCATCCAGTTTTGCCGTAACCCTCTCTATTTTCTCCCACATGCTATGTGGGTGAAATGATGATACCATGCATACTTTCAACCTTTTCATAGTTAATTTGAAATGCTTTTCAATTTCAAGGTCTTATAGCCTAAAATAATTAGTATATGCATGAAAAATAACAAATGAAGTCAAAAAGGGTTGAAAATTGATGATGTGGCTTTGAGTGGTGCATTTTGAACACAGAAAAACTACGGAGTTCAAACAAGTTAAAAAATGAAATCCCTTTGTAATAGACGAGTTTCCGTAGGAAAACCCTCATACTTCGAAAGAGATTGTTTGTTTTGTACATGAAGTGCATCCTGTTTTTGCCATGTAACATCCCAAATTTTGAATTTGGAATGTTATACACTAGATCATCATGCATATCATATTTTCTTGCATTTTGGCCAATCCTAGAAATTTCACGCCACTCAAGGACCCTCGGAGAGAGTTGGAGATTTCGTCATTTTCATATTTGGGTCTTCTCAAATTTTGAAGAAAGGATCATTGGTTTTGTCGGAGTTTATTTGCCTTTTATTTAGATAGGGAAACATGCCCGTTTTCAAAATTTGCATTTTAGGCCCGGGGAAAAGTTCATTTTGTTCGACTCATTTTTAGGAGTCGCGGAAAATTTACTTTAGAAGTTTTGGAGTTCGTTTAGTTCTCTTTTCTGTTTTTTTCTGCGCGCGAAACCGTTTAAAAAAATCTTGGCAGCGCCTTGGGCCAAGGCCCAGCCAGCAGGCCGGCCGGCCAGGCCAAGCACCGCGCCACGCCTAGCGCGCCCGCGTAGGAGGAGGCCGCCGCTGCCTAGAGTCCTAGTAGGACTCGGGTTGCCTTTTTTTTAGGATTCCCTCTCCTACTCTTTTTCCTTCTCTTATTTCTTGCCCCCTACCCCAAGTATCCTCTCCCCCACACCTATATAAATACCCCAGCACCCCCCCTCTAATCCCACACCAAATCCCCAAGCCGCAAGCCACCACCGCGCCCTCACCCCGCGCCGCGCCCCTTGCCCCGCGCCGCCACCCTGCGTCACCGCCGCCGCCTAGCAACACCGCCGCCGCCGCCCTTGCCCGCAGCCGCTGGAGTCCCTCGCCGGAGACCTCGCCAAGGTACCGCGCCGCATCTCTTTTCTTTTCCTCGGATCTATTTTCTTCTAAACCGTTCCGATTCTTTTCTTCCGATTCGTTTTCTTTCCGCTTCTTTTCTTCTCTAAACCGTTCCGGTTTTCTAGATCAGTTTTTCATTTCGATCTCTTTTCCGAAACCCTAGATCGGATTCGTATTCTTTTCCGATTTAGTTGCCTAGAGACCGTTCGCCGGACCGTTCGTCCTAACGAACGTGATCACCGGATTTTCCTAGGTTAACGAACGCCTGTTCATTCAACCGTTCTTCTTTTTCTTTCGTCGGATTTATTCCGCGATCGCGATCTCAGATCCGATCTTCGTTCTAGTCTATCTTCTCGCTCGTTTATCGGAATCAGGTGATTCTAGCGCCTGGAGTTTCGTTTCGAAACCGCCGTTCCGGCTAATCCACTTTAACTAAGTTTTGCTACGGTAAAATTTGACCTAGTTTCAACTTGCTAGAACCGAGTTGTTTTCCGCCGTTTGTTTTCGGTTTCTTTGTTCGGTTCGTTCTTTCTTTGCAACCGGAGTTCTTAAGTTGAACTAACTGGTTCGATCTCTTGTTCGAGTTTCATATTTGGGTCTTCTCAAATTTTGAAGAAAGGATCATTGGTTTTGTCGGAGTTTATTTGCCTTTTATTTGGATAGGGAAAAATGCACGTTTAGAAAAATTTGCATTTTAGGCCCGAGGAAAAGTTCATTTTGTTCGACTCATTTTTAGGAGTCAGGGAAAATTTACTTTAGAAGTTTTGGAGTTCGTTTATTTCTATTTTCTGTTTTTTTCTGCGCGTGAAACCATTTTAAAAAAAAAAATCTTCGCAGCGCCTTGGGCCAAGGCCCAGCCAGCAGGCCGGCCGGCCAGGCCAAGCGCCGCGCCGCGCCTAGCACGCCCGTGCAGGAGGAGGCCGCCGCCGCCTAGAGTCCTAGTAGGACTTGGGTTGCCTTTTTTTAGGATTCCCTCTCCTACTCTTTTTCCTTCTCTTATTTCTTGCCCCCTACCCCAAGTATCCTCTCCCCCACACCTATATAAATACCCAAGCACCCCCCCCCTCTAATGCCACACCAAAACCCCAAGCCACCACCGCGCCCCTTGCCCCGCGCCGCCACCCTGTGTCACCGCCGCCTAGCAATGCCGCCGCCGCCCTTGTGCCGCCGCTGCCGCCCTTGCCCGCCGCCGCCGGAGACCTCGCCGAGGTACCACGCCGCGTCTCTTTTCTTTTCCTCGGATCGGTTTTCTTCTAAACCGTTCCGATTCTTTTCTTCCGATTTGTTTTCTTTCCGCTTCTTTTCTTCTCTAAACCGTTCCGGTTTTCTAGATCAGTTTTTTGTTTCGATCTCTTTTCCGAAACTCTAGATCGGATTCGTATTCTTTTCCGATTTAGTTGCCTAGAGACCGTTCGTCCTAACGAACGTGATCACCGGATTTTCCTGTGTTAATTAACGTCCGTTCGTTCAACCGTTCTTCTTTTTCTTTCGTCGGATTTATTCCGCAATCGCGATCTCAGATCTGATCTTCGTTCTAGTCTATCTTCTCGCTCGTTTATCGGAATCAGGTGATTCTAGCGCCTGGAGTTTCGTTTCGAAACCGCCATTCCGACTAATCCACTTTAACTAAGTTTTGCTACGGTAAAATTTGACCTAGTTTCAACTTGCTAGAACCGAGTTGTTTTCCGCCGTTTGTTTTCGGTTTCTTTGTTCGGTTCGTTCTTTCTTTGCAACCGGAGTTCTTAAGTTGAACTATCTGGTTCGATCTCTTGTTCAAGTTTTACCTGTGCATTAGATGAGTACTTATTGTATGCTTGTTGTTTGTCTGCGATAGATTACCCGGATTGCGCTGCTTGTTACTTCGAATCTCTAGGACTCGCGGATCATCAGCAAGGCAAGTAACACTTTGATCATACCTTTTCTACAACCCAGTTTTATTGCATTAGATCAATCCTCACACATTGCATGACTAGGATCTAATTAAATTGTGGGATGGGAAGTAGATGAGGTAGTACCTATTACCTGTTTATTATGAAACCTTTGGGAATTACTTCTACGTTTGCTTATTATGCCATGCTATGCTAGTAGACGTGGATTGGGTGAGTGATATCCATGACAGATGTGAGTGTGATAATTTTAAGGGTTTATCTAAGGTGGCAACTTAAACACACATCTGGGTGGATTGAGGCACCTGATGTCTATCAGGACTTGCCTGTTTTATTTTGGACCGCCACCCAGGCTCAAAGGGATCATAAGATCTTTCATGCTAAATACTTACGTGTGCAGCCACAAGCCATTATGGGCTCTGGCATAGTTGACTAAGTTGTGCGAACTCTTACAGGGTAGACTAGAAGATGTAGGGGAAAGTAGGTGTACCGGTCTATCCATCGTAAGGTGCTAGCACTTCTGAAAGACTGTGTCTCGGTCATCCGTTTCTCAAACACCAGTAGTGCGAGAAATCCAACGGAGGCGATCGAGTCTTGTGGGGAAAAGTGCGCAAACCTCTGCAGAGTGCAACAAACTAATCATGATTAGCCGTGTCCCCGGTTATGGACAATCTTGAGTATCTAGTACTTTAATATCATGTGAATCTCATCATGTTACTTCTAAATTAATATTGTTGGGTTATTAATGACTACTTTTAATTGGGATTGAGAATGCTGTCAACCATTCTCAATGTTTAACAACCACCATGATAGTTAAATAAATTTATTCCTTGGCAGTAGGGAAAAATTGGCTTTACGCAAAACAGTAACCATAGAGCTTTCCACCAGCCAAATATGCATATAGTATAGCTGTTTCATTCCATCATTCTCTATGTGTTACTTGGCCAACATATTCCATGTGCTGACCCGTTTCGGGCTGGAATGTTAATGTTGCAGACTTTTTAGACGACGATTGAGGTGCTTTTAGGTCGTGGTTCTATACTCAGTGATGCCGTTGGAGTTGATGGACCCATTTATCTTCCGAGTCTTCCGCTGTTATCGTTATTAGATGGCCTTAAGCCATATTATTGTAATAAGTTCTCTTTTGAGACATCGATGTATTAAGTGTGTGATTGCTACTCTGCTATAAATCCTTCGAAGTACTGTGTGGTGTCAGCATTACTAATCCAGGGATGACACCGGAGCACAGTAGACTTGATCCATTCGGGTCGGGTCGCTACAGAGATGGTATCAGAGGACACGCTGACTATAGGATACGACCACTAAGTTAAAGCCATAGATCACTATTCTCTCCTCATTTTCTAACTCCTCATCTTTTCGACTCTTTAGGATGAAGGACGCGAGGATTAAGTACGCTCAACCGGATGAAGGCACACCTTTTGGATTTCACCTGAAGGAAGTCACCAAGTACCTAAACATTGGAATACCAAGCTTCACAGGAACCTTCAACACCACTTTGCCTGAAGAGGAGCGTTGGAAGATTCAAGCTCACGTTCCGGGAAGGACATTCGCGCCAATCACAAAGCCCATAGATAGTGTTTTCAATGCACCAACCTGGAGGCTGGGAAGGAGCATGGCAGCCCATATCACCATAGGACGCATTGGAGAAGTTTATCAAGAAGACCTCAAGGACACTATCTACCAGATTTGCGGACGCCGAGATAAACAATGGGAGTTAGTCACCACCAAGAAGGATAGATCCATTGCAACTTTCATCCAGGAGTTAAACTAGCACATTCGATGCCACGAGAACCAGATGTGCAATGATATGATAGAGTTGAAGAATGCGAAAGCAAGGATCATCGAGCTAGAAGGAGAACTGAAGGCTACACGCAAGGACTACATGGACGAGATCGTAGCTCTAGCAAGACACAACGTCGATCTTAAGCAAGAGATTGAAGAACTCAAGAAGGAGTTAGCATCCAGGAAGGAAAACATGTACGTCGCATGTCCGGACAACTACATCATCATCAACGACACCGATTCGGATCCAAGTGAACCCGACTTTGAAGACGAAGCTGGAGCGGACATCATGGAGTCTTCCACCGGTTCAAATTTCTAGATGACCACCAACTATTAGTAGTATTACCCCCATGTAAACACTATAGTTCGAGCACTTTTGCGATAGTTCTAGATTGATTGTAAGCCCTTGTTTGATTGAATGAAGTGATTTTGTGTGAATTTGCTCATGTTCATTGGGGTAGTGTTTTCTCTTTAGACCTCAGTCTATTCTTATATCTCTTCTTTTCTAAACCCTTAAATGCCTCCGAGACGTGACCCCGGGTTACCATTAAGGATTGGTAACTATGTTTTTCCCTCAGACCTAATAGTATTGGAATCTCAAGGATTGGATGTGATATTAAGCATGGATTGGTTATCAAAGTATGGAGGGAATATTGAGTGTGCTAGTAAGTCAATTTTGCTTACAACACCAGAAGGAAGAAGGATCAAGTATGTATCCCGGCATGTGCCAAATAGGACAAAAGTAAATTGCCTAATAGGAGTAGTGCAGTAGGAAGTACCAGTGGTAAAGGATTTTCCTGATGTATTTCCTGAAGAATTGCCAGGAATGCCACCAGATAGAGACATTGAGTTTTTGATCGAGTTATTGCCAGGTACAGGCCCAATATCAAAGAGACCATACCGGATGCCAGCAAAGGATTTGGTAGAAATTAAGAATCAGATTAAGGAGTTATTGGAGAAAGGTTACATACGCCCAAGTTCTTCGCCTTGGGGATCACCCGTACTTCTAGTGGAGAAGAAGGATGGATCATTACGGATGGTTGTTGATTACCGTGGTTTGAATGAAGTAACCATCAAGAACAAATACCCACTGCCAATGATAAATGATCTGTTTGATCGTTTGCAAGGAGCTAAAGTGTTTTCCAAGATCGATTTCCGATCAGGGTACCACCAGTTGAAGATTCGAGAGCAGGACATACCTAAGACAGCATTCACCACAAGATATGGACTGTATGAGTATACCGTTATGTCATTTGGATTGACTAACGCACCTGCCTATTTTATGAACCTGATGAACAAAGTGTTTTTGGAGTTTTTGGATAAATTCGTCGTAGTGTTCATTGATGATATCCTGGTTTATTCAAAGAACGAAGAGGAGCATAAGGAACATTTGAGTTTGATTTTGGAGAAACTAAGGGAACATCAGTTATATGCCAAATTTAGCAAATGTGAGTTTTGGTTGAAGGAAGTAGGATTCCTCGGACATGTTATATCCGGAGAAGGGATAACAGTTGACCCCACCAAGGTTGAGACCATAACCGAATGGGAAGCACCAACGATAGTTGGAGAGATCCGGAGTTTTCTTGGACTCGCAGGATACTACCGGAGATTCATTGAGAATTTTTCAAAGATTGCGAAGCCAATGACGGAGTTGTTGAAGAAGGATACCAAGTTTAATTGGACTGAGGAGTGTGAGGCTAGTTTCCAGGAGTTGAAGAAATGATTGGTTACCTCACCAGTGTTGATTTTGCCAGATCAGACCAAGGATTATGAGGTATATTGCGATGCTTCATGTCGAGGACTTGGAGCAGTGCTTATGCAGGAAGGTAGTGTTGTTTCGTATGCTTCACGACAACTAAAGCCTCATGAGTTGAATTACGCCACACATGATTTGGAGCTAGCAGCCGTAGTGCATTCATGGAAGACATGGAGACATTTCCTCATTGGAAATCATTGTGAGGTGTACATGGATAACAAGAGTTTGAAGTACATTTTCACACAGAAGGAGTTGAATCTCAGATAAAGGAGATGGTTGGAGCTCATCAAGGATTATGATATGAGATTGCATTACCATCCCGGTAAAGCTAATATAGTAGCTGACACATTGAGCCATAAGAGCCACGTCAATACGTTAATGACGGGAGAAATACCCAAGGAGTTAGCAGAAAACCTTCATGAACTAAGTTTAGAGATAGTTCCAAAAGGCTATGTGTCAGCATTGGAGATTCAACCAACATTGATGGATAAAATCAGAGAAGCTCAGAAATCTGACAAGGAGATTGCTGCTATAAAGAAGAAACTAAGCAAAGGAAAAGCAAAGGGATTTCGTGAGGATGAGCACGATACCCTATGGTTTGAGGACCGTGTTTATGTGCCAAATGACCCGGAGATCAGGAAGTTGATTCTACAAGAGGCACACGATTCACCATATTCGATTCACCCAGGAAATACCAAAATGTATTTGGATTTGAAGGAGACATTCTGGTGGACCGGAATGAAGAAGGATATTGCAGCATATGTAGCAGTTTGTGACGTATGTCATAGAGTAAAGGCAGAACATCAGAAGCCAGCTAGATTGTTACAACCATTGCCGATACCCGAATGGAAGTGGGATAAGATAGGCATGGATTTTATCACAGGACTACCCAGGACGAAGGCAGGATATGACTCGATATGGGTAGTAGTTGATCGTTTGACGAAGGTAGCACATTTCATTCCAGTTAAGACCACTTACACCAGTGCTAAGTTGGCAAAGATATACATGACTAGGATCATTTGTTTGCATGGAGTTCCAAGGAGTATTGTATCAGACAGAGGAACCCAATTTACCTCAAAGTTTTGGAATCAGTTGCATGAAACTTTGGGAACCAGGCTAGAGTTCAGCACCGCTTTTCATCCGCAGACAGATGGACAGACCGAGAGAGTCAATCAGATTTTGGAAGATATGCTGAGAGCTTGTGCACTAGATTATGGATCTAGTTGGGACGATAATTTGCCGTATGCGGAGTTTTCTTATAACAACAGTTACCAAACCAGTCTGAAGATGGCACCTTTCGAAGCCCTATACGGAAAGAGGTGTAGGACACCGTTGTCATGGGACGAAGTTGGAGACCGTCAATTCTTTGGACTAGATTTGATTAAGGAGTCTGAACGGAAAGTTAAGTTGATACGCGATTAACTCAAGGTAGCCCAGTCCAGGCAGAAGAGCTACGCAGATTCTAAACGCAAGGAGACAGTTTACGAAAACGGAGATAGAGTGTATCTCCGAGTATCCCCACCACGAGGAGTTAAGCGCTTTGGAGTTAAGGGAAAATTAGCACCGCGTTTCGTTGGACCATATAAGATCTTGCAACGTATGGGAGAAGTCGCGTATAAGTTCGAATTACCAGAGGGACTATCAGGAGTTCATGATGTATTCCATGTTTCTCAGCTGAACAAATGTCACGCCGAGATGGCGGAGGTACCGCTAAGAGATACAGTACCACTAGAAGCGATCCGGTTGAAGGACGACTTAACGTATGAAGAGAAACTAGTCAAGATTCTCGAGTTTGCCAGCCGAGTAACCCGCAGCAAGGTTATCAAGTTTTGCAAAGTTCAGTGGAACCACCACTCCGAAGATGAAGCCACCTGGGAGAGAGAAGAAGATTTGCTCAAGGACCACCCTCACTTATTTTCTAGCCAACCCAAATCTCGAGGGCGAGATTCATCTTAAGGGGGGTAGGTTTGTAACATCCCAAAATTTCAATTTGGAATGTTATACACTAGATCATCATGCATATCATATTTTATTGCATTTTGGCCGATCCTAGAAATTTCACGCAACTCAAGGACCCTCGGAGAGAGTTGGAGATTTCGTCATTTTCATATTTGGGTCTTCTCAAATTTTGAAGAAAGGATCATTGGTTTTGTCAGAGTTTATTTGCCTTTTATTTGGATAGGGAAAACTGCGCGTTTTCAAAATTTGCATTTTAGGCCCGGGGAAAAGTTCATTTTGTTCGACTCATTTTTAGGAGTCGGGGAAAATTTACTTTAGAAGTTTTGGAGTTCGTTTATTTCTCTTTTCTGTTTTTTTCTGCGCGCAAAACCGTTTTTAAAAAAAAAAATCTTCGCAGCGCCTTGGGCCAAGGCCCAGCCAGCAGGCCGGCCGGCCAGGCCAAGCGCCGCGCCGCGCCTAGCGCGCCCGCGCAGGAGGAGGCCGCCGCCGCCTAGAGTCCTAGTAGGACTTGGGTTGCCTTTTTTTTAGGATTCCCTCTCCTACTCTTTTTCCTTCTCTTATTTCTTGCCCCCTACCCCAAGTATCCTCTCCCCCACCCCTATATAAATACCCAAGCACCCCCCCTCTAATCCCACACCAAAACCCCAAGCCACCACCGCGCCCCTTGCCCCGCGCCGCCACCCTGTGTCACCGCCGCCGCCTAGCAATGCCGCCGCCGCCCTTGTGCCGCCGCCGCCGCCCTTGCCCGCCGCCGCCGGAGTCGCTCGCCGGAGACCTCGCCGAGGTACCGCGCCGCGTCTCTTTTCTTTTCCTCGGATCGGTTTTCTTCTACACCGTTCCGATTCTTTTCTTCCAATTTGTTTTCTTTCCGCTTCTTTTCTTCTCTAAACCGTTCCGGTTTTCTAGATCAGTTTTTCGTTTCGATCTCTTTTCCGAAACTCTAGATCGGATTCGTATTCTTTTCCGATTTAGTTGCCTAGAGACCGTTCGCCGGACCGTTCGTCCTAACGAACGTGATCACCGGATTTTCCTAGGTTAATGAACGTCCGTTCGTTCAACCGTTCTTCTTTTTCTTTCGTCGGATTTATTCCGCGATCGCGATCTCAGATCTGATCTTCGTTCTAGTCTATCTTCTCGCTCGTTTATCAGAATCAGGTGATTCTAGCGCCTGGAGTTTCGTTTTGAAATCGCCGTTCTGACTAATCAACTTTAACTAAGTTTTGCTACGGTAAAATTTGACCTAGTTTCAACTTGCTAGAACCGAGTTGTTTTCCGTCGTTTGTTTTCAGTTTCTTTGTTCGGTTCGTTCTTTCTTTGCAACCGGAGTTCTTAAGTTGAACTATCTGGTTCGATCTCTTGCTCGAGTTTTACCTGTGCATTAGATGAGTACTTATTGTATGCTTGTTGTTTGTCTGCGATAGATTACCCGGATTGCGCCGCTTGTTACTTCGAATCTCTAGGACTCGCGGATCATCAGCAAGGCAAGTAACACTTTGATCATACCTTTTCTACAACCCAGTTTTATTGCATTAGATCAATCCTCACACATTGCATGATTAGGATCTAATTAAATTGTGGGATGGGAAGTAGATGAGGTAGTACCTATTACCTGTTTATTATGAAACCTTTGGGAATTACTTCTACGTTTGCTTATTATGCCATGCTATGCTAGTAGACGTGGATTGGGTGAGTGATATCCATGACAGATGTGAGTGTGATAATTTTAAGGGTTTATCTAAGGTGGCAACTTAAACACACATCTGGGTGGATTGAGGCACCTGATGTCTATCAGGACTTGCCTGTTTTATTTTGGACCACCACCCAGGCTCAAAGGGATCATAAGATCTTTCATGCTAAATACTTACGTGTGCAGCCACAAGCCATTATGGGCTCTGGCATAGTTGACTAAGTCGTGCAAACTCTTACAGGGTAGACTAGCAGATGTAGGGGAAAGTAGGTGTACCGGTCTATCCATCGTAAGGTGCTAGCGCTTCTGAAAGACTGTGTCTCGGTCATCCGTTTCTCAAACACCAGTAGTGCGAGAAATCCAACAGAGGCGATCGAGTCTTGTGGGGAAAAGTGCGCAAACCTCTGCAGAGTGCAACAAACTAATCATGATTAGCCGTGTCCCCGGTTATGGACAATCTTGAGTATCTAGTACTTGAATATCATGTGAATCTCATCATGTTACTTCTAAATTAATATTGTTGGGTTATTAATGACTACTTTTAATTGGGATTGAGAATGCTGTCAACCATTCTCAATGTTTAACAACCACCATGATAGTTAAATAAATTTATTCCTTGGCAGTAGGGAAAAATTGGCTTTACGCAAAACAGTAACCATAGAGCTTTCCACCAGCCAAATATGCATATAGTATAGCTGTTTCATTCCATCATTCTCTATGTGTTACTTTTCCAGCATATTCCATGTGCTGACCCGTTTCAGGCTGCAATGTTAATGTTGCAGACTTTTTAGACGACGATTGAGGTGCTTTTAGGTCGTGGTTCAATACTCAGTGATGCCGTTGGAGTTGATGGACCCATTTATCTTCCGAGTCTTCCGTTGTTATCGTTATTAGATGGCATTAAGCCATATTATTGTAATAAGTTCTCATTTGAGACATCGATGTATTAAGTGTGTGATTGCTACTCTGCTATAAATCCTTTGAAGTACTGTGTGGTGTCAGCATTACTGATCCAGGGATGACACCGGAGCACAGTAGACTTGATCCATTCGGGTCGGGTCGCTACATGCCGTAACCCTCTCTACTTTCATGCACATGCTACGTGGGTGAAATGATGATACCATGCCAACTTTCAACCTTTTAGCTCAAAATAATGAGTAAATACATGAAAAATAACAAATGAAGTCAGAAAGGGTTGAAAATTGATGATGTTGCTTTGAATGGTGCCTTTTGAACATAGAAAAACTATGGAGTTCAAACAAGTTAAAAAATAAAATCCCTTTGTAACATACGAGTTTCCGTATGAAACCCTGATACTCAAAGAGATTGTCTGTTTTGTACACGAAGTGCATCCAATTTTTTCCGTGACCCTCCTTACTTTCTTACACATGATAAGTGGGTGAAATGATGATACCTTGCAAACTTTCAACCTTTCAGAGTTCATTTGAAATGCTTTTCAATTTCAGGGTCTTATAGTTAAAAATAATCAGTAAATGCATGAAAAATAACAAATGAAGTCAGAAAGGGTTGAAAATTGATGATGTGGCTTTGAATGGTGCATTTTCAACATAGAAAAACTATGGAGTTCAAACAAGTTAAAAAATGAAATCCCTTTGTAACAGACGAGTTTCCGTATGAAACCCTCATACTTCGAAAGAGATTGTCCGTTTTGTACACGAAGTGCATCCAGTTTTTGCTGTAACCCTATATACTTTCTTGCACATGCTATGTGGGTGAAAGGATAATACCATGCCAACTTTCAACCTTTTCAGAGTTCATTTGAAATGCTTTTCAATTTGAGAGTCTTATAGCTCAAAATAATCAGTATATGCATGAAAAATAAGAAATGAAGGCATAAAGGGTTGAAAATTGATGATGTGGCTTTGAATGGTGCATTTTGAACACAGAATAACTACGGAGTTCAAACAAGTTGAAAAAATGAAATCCCTTTGTAACAAACGAGTTTCCATATGAAAACCCTCATACTTCGAAAGAGATTGTCCATTTTGTACACGAAGTGCATCCAGTTTTTGCCGTAACCCTCTCTATTTTCGTGCACATGCTATGTGGGTGAAATGATGATACCATGCCAACTTTCAACCTTTTCAGAGTTCATGTGAAATGCTTTTCAATTTCAGGGTCTTATAGCTCAAAATCATCAGTAAATGCATGAAAAATAACAAATGAAATCAGAAAGGGTTGAGAATTGATGATGTGGCTTTGAAAGGTGCATTTTGAACATAGAAAAACTATGGAGTTCAAACAAGTTAAAAAATAAAATCCCTTTGTAACAGACGAGTTTCCGTATGAAACCCTCATACTTCGAAAGAGATTGTATGTTTTGTACATGAAGTGCATCCAGTTTTTGCTGTAACCCTATCTACTTCTTGCACATGCTATATGGGCGAAATGATGATACCATGCCAACTTTCAACCTTTTCAGAGTTCATTTGAAATGCTTTTCAATTTCAGGGTCTTATTGCTCAAAATAATCAGTATATGCATGAAAAATAACAAATGAAGTCATAAACGGTTGAAAATTGATGATGTGGCTTTGAATGGTGCATTTTGAACACAGAATAACTACGGAGTTCAAACAAGTTAAAAAAGTGAAATCCCTTTGTAACAGACGAGTTTCCATATGAAAACCCTCATACTTCGAAAGAGATTGTCCGTTTTGTACACGAAGTGCATCCAGTTTTTGCCGTAACCCTCTCTACTTTCTTGCACATTCTATGTGGGTGAAATGATGATACCATGCCAACTTTCAACCTTTTCAGAGTTCATCTGAAATGCTTTTCAATTTCAGTTTCTTATAGGTCAAAATCATCAGTAAATGCATGAAAAATAACAAATTAAATTAGAAAGGTTTGAGAATTGATGATGTGGCTTTGAAAGGTGCATTTTGAACACAGAAAAACTATGGAGTTCAAACAAGATAAAAAATAAAATCCCTTTGTAACACACGAGTTTCCGTATGAAACCCTCATACTTCAAAAGAGATTGTCTGTTTTGTACACGAAGTGCATCCAATTTTTGCCGTGACCCTCTCTACTTTCTTACACATGATATGTGGCTGAAATGATGATACCATGCAAACTTTCAACCTTTCAGAGTTCATTTGAAATGCTTTTCAATTTCAGGGTCTTATAGCTCAAAATAATCAGTAAATGCATGAAAAATAACAAATGAAGTCAGAAAGGGTTGAAAATTGATGATGTGGCTTTGAATGGTGCATTTTCAACATAGAAAAACTATGGAGTTCAAACAAGTTAAAAAACGAAATCCCTTTGTAACAGACGAGTTTCTGTATGAAACCCTCATAATTCGGAAAAGATTGTCCGTTTTGTACACGAAGTGCATCCAGTTTTTGCTGTAACCCTATATACTTTCTTGCACATGCTATGTGGGTGAAAGGATAATACCATGCCAAGTTTCAACCTTTTCAGAGTTCATTTGAAAAGTTTTTCAATTTCAGGGTCTTATAGCTCAAAATAATCAATATACGCATGAAAAATAACAAATGACGTCATAAATGGTTGAAAATTTATGATGTGGCTTTGAATGGTGCATTTTGAACACAGAATAACTACGGAGTTCAAACAAGTCAAAAAAATGAAATCACTTTGTAACAGACGAGTTTCCATATGAAAACCCTCATACTTCGAAAGAGATTGTCCGTTTTGTACACGAAGTGCATCCAGTTTTTGCCGTAACCCTCTCTACTTTGTTGCACATGATATGTGGGTGCAATGATGATACCATGCCAGCTTTCAACCTTTTCAGAGTTCATCAGAAATGCTTTCCAATTTCAGGGTCTTATAGCTCAAAATCATCAGTAAATGCATGAAAAACAACCAATGAAATCAGAAAGGGTTGAGAATTGATGATGTGGCTTTGAAAGGTGCATTTTGCACATAGAAACACTATGGAGTTCAAACAAGTTAAAAAATAAAATCCCTTTGTAACAGACGAGTTTCCGTATGAAACCCTCATACTTCGAAAGAGATTGTCCGTTTTGTACACGAAGTGCATCCAGTTTTTGCTGTAACCCTATATACTTTCTTGCACATGCTATGTGGGTGAAAGGATAATACCATGCCAACTTTCAACCTTTTCAGAGTTCATTTGAAATGCTTTTCAATTTGAGAGTCTTATAGCTCAAAATAATCAGTATATGCATGAAAAATAACAAATGAAGTCATAAAGGGTTGAAAATTGATGATGTAGCCTTGAATGGTGCATTTTGAACACAGAATAACTACGGATTTCAAACAAGTTAAAAAAATGAAAACCCTTTGTAACAGACGAGTTTCCATATGAAAACCCTCATACTTCGAAAGAGATTGTCCGTTTTGTACTTGAAGTGCATCCAGTTTTTGCCGTAACCCTCTCTACTTTCTTGGACATCCTATGTGGGTGCAATGATGATACCATGCCAACTTTCAACCTTTTCAGAGTTCATTAGAAATGCTTTTCAATTTCAGGGTCTTATAGCTCAAAATCATCAGTAAATGCATGAAAAACAACAAATGATATCAGAAAGGGTTGAGAATTGATGATGTGGCTTTGAAAGGTGCATTTTGAACAAAGAAACACTATGGAGTTCAAACAAGTTAAAAAATAAAAACCCTTTGTAACAGACGAGTTTCCGTATGAAACCCTCATACTTCGAAAGAGATTGTCCGTTTTGTACACGAAGTGCATCCAGTTTTTGCTGTAACCCTATCTACTTTCTTGCGCATGCTATGTGGGTGAAATGATGATACCATGCCAACTTTCAACCTTTTCAGAGTTCATTTGAAATGCTTTTCAATTTCAGGGTCTTATAGCTCAAAATAATCAGTATATGCATGAAAAATAACAAATGAAGTCATAAAGGGTTGAAAATTGATGATGTGGCTTTGAATGGTGCATTTTGAACACAGAATAACTACGGAGTTCAAACAAGTTTAACAAAATGAAATCCCTTTGGAAAAAATGAGTTTCCATATGAAAACCCTCATACTTCGAAAGAGATTCTCCGTTTTGTACACGAAGTGCATCCAGTTTTTGCCGTAACCCTCTCTACTTTCTTGCACATGCTATGTGGGTGAAATGATGATACCATGCCAACTTTCGACCTTTTCAGAGTTCATCTGAAATGCTTTTCAATTTCAGGGCCTTATAGCTCAAAATCATCAATAAATGCATGAAAAATAACAAATGAAATCACAAAGGGTTGAGAATTGATGATGTGGCTTTGAAAGGTGCATTTTGAACACAGAAAAACTATGGAGTTCAAACTAGTTAAAAAAATAAAATCCCTTTGTAAAAGCGAGTTTCCGTATGAAACCCTAATACTTCAAAAGAGATTGTCCGTTTTGTACACGAAGTGCATCCAATTTTTGCCGTGACCCTCTCTACTTTCTTACACATGCTATGTGGGTGAAATGATGATACCATGCAAACTTTCAACCTTTCAGAGTTCATTTGAAATGCTTTTCAATTTCAGGGTCTTATAGCTCAAAAGAATCAGTAAATGCATGAAGAATAACAAATGAAGTCAGAAAGGGTTGAAAATTGATGATGTGGCCTTGAATGGTGCATTTTGAACATAGGAAAACTATGGAGTTCAAACAAGTTAAAAAATGAAATCCCTTTGTAGCAGACGAGTTTCCGTATGAAACCCTCATGCTTCGAAAAAGATTGCCTGTTTTGTACACGAAGTGCATCCAGTTTTTGCTGTAACCCTATATACTTTCTTGCACATGCTATGTGGGTGAAAGGATAATACCATGCCAACTTTCAACCTTTTCAGAGTTCATTTGAAATGTTTTTCAATTTCAGGGTCTTATAGCTCAAAATAATCAGTATACGCATGAAAAATAACAAATGAAGTCATAAAGGGTTGAAAATTGATGATGTGGCTTTGAATGGTGCATTTTGAACACAGAATAACTACGGAGTTCAAACAAGTTAAAAAATGAAATCCCATTGTAACACATGAGTTTCCGTATGAAAACCCTCTTACTTCGAAAGAGATTGTCCGTTTTGTACACGAAGTTTATCTAGTTTTTGCCGTAACCCTCTCTACTTTCTTGCACATGCTATGTGCGTGAAATGATGATACCATGCCAACTTTCAACCTTTTCAGAGTTAATCTGAAATGCTTTTCAATTTCAGGGTCTTATAGCTCAAAATCATCAGTAAATGCATGAAAAATAACAAATGAAATCAGAAAGGGTTGAGAATTGATGATGTGGCTTTGAAAGGTGCATTTTGAACATAGAAAAACTATGGAATTTAAACAAGTTTAAAAATAAAATCCCTTTGTAACGGACGAGTTTCCGTATGAAACCCTCACACTTCGAAAGAGATTCTCCATTTTGTACACGAAGTGCATCCAGTTTTTGCTGTAACCCTATCTACTTTCTTGCACATGCTATGTGGGTGAAATGATGATACCATGCCAACTTTCAACCTTTTCAGAGTTCATCTGAAATGCTTTTCAATTTCAGGGTTTATAGCTCAAAATCATCAGTATATGCATGAAAAATAACAAATGAAATCAGAAAGGGTTGAGAATTGATGATGTGGCTTTGAAAGGTGCATTTTGAACACAGATAAACTATGGAGTTCAAACAAGTTAAAAAAATAAAATCCCTTTGGAACAGACAAGTTTCCGTATGAAACCCTCATATTTCGAAAGAGATTGTCCGTTTTGTACACGAATTGCATCCAGTTTTTGCTGTAACCCTATCTACTTTCTTGCACATACTATGTGGGTGAAATGATGATACCATGCCAACTTTCAACCTTTTCAGAGTTCATTTGAAATGCTTTTCAATTTCAGGGTCTTATAGCTCAAAATAATTAGTATATTCATGAAAAGTAACAAATGAAGTCATAAAGGGTTGAAAATTGATGATGTGGCTTTGAATGGTGCATTTTGAACACAGAAAAACTATGGAGTTCAAACAACTTAAGAAAATGAAATCCCTTTGTAACAGATGAGTTTCTATATGTAACTCTCATACTTCAAAAGAGATTGTCGGTTTTGTACATGAAGTGCATTCAGCTTTTGCCGTAACCCTCTCTACTTTCTTGCCGATGCTATGTGGGTGGAATGATGATACCATGCCAAATTTCAACCTTTTCAGAGTTCATTTGAAATGCTTTTCAATTTCAGGGTTTTGTAGCTCAAAATAATTAGTAAATACATGAAAAATAACAAATGAAGTCAGAAAGGGTTGAAAAATGATGATGTTTCTTTGAATGGTGCATTTTGAACACAGAAAAACTATGGAGTTCAAACAAGTAAAAAAGCTAAAATCCCTTTGTAAAAGACGAGTTTCCGTATGAAACCCTCATACTTCAAAAGAGATTGTCCGTTTTGTACACGAAGTGCATCCAATTTTTGCCGTGACCCTCTCTACTTTCTTACACATGCTATGTGGGTGAAATGATGATACCATGCAAACTTTCAATCTTTCAGGGTCCATTTGAAATGCTTTTCAATTTCCGGGTCTTATAGCTCAAAATAATTAGTAAATGCATGAAGAATAACAAATGAAGTCAGAAAGGGTTGAAAATTGATGATGTGGCTTTGAATGGTGCATTTTGAACATAGGAAAACTATGGAGTTCAAACAAGTTAAAAAATGAAATCCCTTTGTAGCAGACGAGTTTCCGTATGAAACCCTCATACTTCAAAAAAGATTGTCTGTTTCATACACGAAGTGCATCCAGTTTTTGCTGTAAACCTATATACTTTCTTGCACATGCTATGTGGGTGAAAGGATAATACCATGCCAACTTTCAACCTTTTTAGAGTTCATTTGAAATGTTTTTCAATTTCAGGGTCTTATAGCTCAAAATAATCAGTATACGCATGAAAAATAACAAATGAAGTCATAAAGGGTTGAAAATTGATGATGTGGCTTTGAATGGTGCATTTTGAAAACAGAATAACTACGGAGTTCAAACAAGTTAAAAAATGAAATCCCATTGTAACACACGAGTTTCCGTATGAAAACCCTCTTACTTCGAAAGAGATTGTCCGTTTTGTACACGAAGTTTATCTAGTTTTTGCCGTAACCCTCTCTACTTTCTTGCACATGCTATGTGCGTGAAATGATGATACCATGCCAACTTTCAACCTTTTCAGAGTTAATCTGAAATGCTTTTCAATTTCAGGGTCTTATAGCTCAAAATCATCAGTAAATGCATGAAAAATAACAAATGAAATCAGAAAGGGTTGAGAATTGATGATGTGGCTTTGAAAGGTGCATTTTGAACATAGAAAAACTATGGAATTTAAACAAGTTTAAAAATAAAATCCCTTTGTAACGGACGAGTTTCCGTATGAAACCCTCACACTTCGAAAGAGATTCTCCATTTTGTACACGAAGTGCATCCAGTTTTTGCTGTAACCCTATCTACTTTCTTGCACATGCTATGTGGGTGAAATGATGATACCATGCCAACTTTCAACCTTTTCAGAGTTCATCTGAAATGCTTTTCAATTTCAGGGTTTTATAGCTCAAAATCATCAGTATATGCATGAAAAATAACAAATGAAATCAGAAAGGGTTGAGAATTGATGATGTGGCTTTGAAAGGTGCATTTTGAACACAGATAAACTATGGAGTTCAAACAAGTTAAAAAAATAAAATCCCTTTGGAACAGACAAGTTTCCGTATGAAACCCTCATATTTCGAAAGAGATTGTCCGTTTTGTACACGAATTGCATCCAGTTTTTGCTGTAACCCTATCTACTTTCTTGCACATACTATGTGGGTGAAATGATGATACCATGCCAACTTTCAACCTTTTCAGAGTTCATTTGAAATGCTTTTCAATTTCAGGGTCTTATAGCTCAAAATAATTAGTATATTCATGAAAAGTAACAAATGAAGTCATAAAGGGTTGAAAATTGATGATGTGGCTTTGAATGGTGCATTTTGAACACAGAAAAACTATGGAGTTCAAACAACTTAAGAAAATGAAATCCCTTTGTAACAGATGAGTTTCTATATGTAACTCTCATACTTCAAAAGAGATTGTCGGTTTTGTACATGAAGTGCATTCAGCTTTTGCCGTAACCCTCTCTACTTTCTTGCCGATGCTATGTGGGTGGAATGATGATACCATGCCAAATTTCAACCTTTTCAGAGTTCATTTGAAATGCTTTTCAATTTCAGGGTTTTGTAGCTCAAAATAATTAGTAAATACATGAAAAATAACAAATGAAGTCAGAAAGGGTTGAAAAATGATGATGTTTCTTTGAATGGTGCATTTTGAACACAGAAAAACTATGGAGTTCAAACAAGTAAAAAAGCTAAAATCCCTTTGTAAAAGACGAGTTTCCGTATGAAACCCTCATACTTCAAAAGAGATTGTCCGTTTTGTACACGAAGTGCATCCAATTTTTGCCGTGACCCTCTCTACTTTCTTACACATGCTATGTGGGTGAAATGATGATACCATGCAAACTTTCAACCTTTTCACAGTTAATTTGAAATGCTTTTCAATTTCAGGGTCTTATAGCTCAAAATAATCAGTAAATGCATGAAAAATACAAATGAAGTCAGAAAGGGTTGAAAATTGATGACGTGGCTTTGAATGGTGCATTTTGAACATAGAAAAACTATGTAGTTCAAAAAAGTTAAAAAATGAAATCCCTTTGTAACACACGAGTTTCCGTATGAAACCCTCACACTTCGAAAGAGATTGTCCGTTTTGTACACGAAGTGCATCCAATTTTTGCTGGAACCCTATATACTTTCTTGCACATGCTATGAGGGTGAAAGGATAATACGATGCCAACTTTCAACCTTTTCAGAGTTCATTTGAAATGCTTTTCAATTTCAAGGTCTTATAGCTCAAAATAATTAGTATATGCATGAAAAATAACAAATGAAGTCATAAAGGGTTGAAAATTGATGATGTGGCTTTGAATGGTGCATTTTGAACACAGAATAACTACGGAGTTCAAACAAGTTAAAAAAATGAAAACCCTTTGTAACAGACGAGTTTCCATATGAAAACCCTCATACTTCGAAAGGGATTGTCCGTTTTGTACACGAAGTGCATCCAGTTTTTGCTGTAACCCTATCTACTTTCTTGCACATGCTATGTGGGTGACATGATGATACTATGCCAACTTTCAACCTTTTCAGAGTTCATTTGAAATGCTTTTCAATTTCAGTGTCTTATACCTCAAAATAATCAGTATATGCATGAAAAGTAACAAATGAAGTCATAAAGGGTTGAAAATTGATTATGTGGCTTTGAATGGTGCATTCTGAACACAGAAAAACTATGGAGTTCAAACAAGTTAAGAAAATGAAATCCCTTTGTAAGAGACGAGTTTCCGTATGAAACCCTCATACTTCGAAAGAGATTGTCCGTTTTGTACATGAAGTGCATTCAGCTTTTGCCATAACCCTCTCTACTTTCTTGCCGATGCTATGTGGGTGAAATGATGATACCATGCCAACTTTCAACCTTTTCTGAGTTCATTTGAAATGCTTTTCAATTTCAGGGTCTTATAGCTCAAAATAATCAGTATATGCATGAAAAATAACAAATGAAGTCAGAAATGGTTGAAAATTGGTGATGTGATTTTGAATGGTGCATTTTGAACACAGAAAAATTATGTTGTTCAAACAAGTTAAAAAAATGAAATCCCTGTGTAACGAGTTAATTGCATGTTGGTACCACACTTGCGCACCTACTCACGAGTCAGTACCGCTACTCGTGCATGTCGCAGTTCAGTACCAACTCAGGGCCTAAGTGGTGCATAACGGGCTAAGGAGCATATAACAGTGTATTGATTCTGTATCTAACCGGCGGGACCCCCTGTCAGGTGCTGATGTGGCATGTTCTTTTACAAAAAAGACCCTTAGTTTATATTTAATCGTGTATATACCCCTTGTTTGGCAGAAAAAGGTCCTGCCAAAAATCAAACATACGCGGGAACCAGCCGAGACTCGAACCCACGACCAGCCACACGTGTCTAGCGCTCGCTACCACTGCGCTACAGCACTGATCATATTAAACATCACGCACAAAGCTTTGTATACATTTGCCGTTCTGTTTTTTATAAAATAATAAAAATATTAGTTTGACCGCGCGATCCCGCAGGGATTAGAACACGCGCCGTTACGTTCGCATAGCGAGCTCGCTGCCGATGCGCCACTGCATCGTTCACGGCTTTACTGTTCGAGCCGTCCTATTTTCCGAATTTCTTTATCTTTTTTTCGATCGTGTGTATTCTTCGGGCCCTACGCTGTGTGTGTGCCGTATATTGAAAAAAGATATACATATACATACGACGTTTATTAAAAATGGTTCAATATATATAGGGTGAATGTTTTTATAATACAAAAAAAGTTCATCGTATTTAAAAAAATGTTCATCTTATATTTATACCCGCATGGATTAGAGTTACTGCATATATTTAATGTAATTTTTAAAGCACAGTTACTCGAAAAATTGATAACATGTACTAAAAATGTTCATTTTAGAAAATACATTTATTGTGTTATCGTAATAAATTTTATAATACATGATGATCATTTTAGAAAAATACATTTACAACTATTAAATACACGTTCAACTTTTCCCAAAAATGTTCTGTACTTTTGTTTCCAAATGCACAAACAGTTTATTTACCTTTCAGAGTAATTACAAATTTTTTGAACGTCAACCCAAAAACAAAGCGGAGGCCAGCAGGTCTATTATTCAGAGATTGTGTATTCTTCAGACCGAAATCATTGTGCGCAACGTATATTGAAAAAATTCCCCGCAAAAAAACGTATATTGAAAAAATTATACACACATATATATAGATATCATATATTGTAAAATGTTCAACATATAAACGATAAACTTTCTGTAATACGAAATCATATATTTAAATAAGGTCATTGTATATTAATAAAATGTTTAATATATATATATATATATATATATATATATATATATATTAAAAGATGTGGCGAACGACTCGGCGCAGATCAATTTACGGCGGACGGGCGCGCGTTTCTGTACTTCGTAAAAAACCAAAAGTCGCAAGGTATAAAAGTATTTAGGCGTCGCTGTTAAAGCAATAGTAGCTGTAGCGCAGCGGCAGGGCGCTAGTCCTTCCAACAGCACATCACGGGTTCGAAACCCGGCACATGCGCGTGTGGTTATTTTTGAATTTCTTTTTTGCAGCAAGACTTTTTTTACAAACAAAGGATATATGCGTGATTAAATAAAAAGTAAAGGTTCTTTTTGTAAAAGAGCATGCCACATCAGCCCGTGCCAGCGGGTCCCAGCCGTCAGATACAGCGTCAATACGCGTTTATACGCAGCTTAGACCGTTTTGCAACACTTAGGCCCTGAATTGGTACTGAACTGCAAAACTTTTGAGTTGTGATACCAATTCGTGAGTAGGTGCTGAAGTGTGGTACTAACATGCAATTAACACCTTTGTAACAGACGAGTTTCCGTATGAAACCCTCATACTTCGAAAGATATTGTCCGTTTTGTACACGAAGTGCATCTAGTTTTTGCCTTAACCCTCTCTACTTTCTTGGACATGCTATGTGGGTGAAATGATGATACCATGCCAACTTTCAACCTTTTAAGAGTTCATTTGAAATGCTTTTCAATTTCAGGGTTTTGTAGCTCAAAATAATTAGTAAATACATGAAAAATAACAAATGAAGTCAGAAAGGGTTGAAAATTGATGATGTTGCTTTGAATAGTGCATTTTGAACACAGAAAAACTATGGAGTTCAAACAAGTAAAAAAACTGAAATCCCTTTGTAACAGACGAGTTTCCGTATGAAACCCTCATACTTAAAAAGAGATTGTCCGTTTTGTACACGAAGTGCATCCAATTTTTGCCGTGACCCTCTCTACTTTCTTACATGTGCTATGTGGGTGAAATGATGATACCATGCAAACTTTCAACCTTTCAGAGTTCATTTGAAATGCTTTTCAATTTCAGGGTCTTATAACTCAAAATAATCAGTAAATGCATGAAAAATACAAATGAAGTCAGAAAGGGTTGAAAATTGATGATGTGGCTTTGAATGGTGCATTTTGAACATAGAAAAACGATGGAGTTCAAACAAGTTAAAAAATGAAATCCCTTTGTAACAGTCGAGTTTCCGTATGAAACCATCACACTTCGAAAGAGATTGTCCGTTTTGTACACGAAGTGCATCCAGTTTTTGCTGTAACCCTATATACTTTTTGCACATGCTATGTGGGTGAAAGGATAATACCATGCCAACTTTCAACCTTTTCAGAGTTCATTTGAAATGCTTTACAATTCCAGGGTCTTGTAACTCAAAACAATCAGTATATGCATGAAAAATAACAAATGAAGTCATAAAGGGTTGAAAATTTATGATGTGGCTTTGAATGGTGCATTTTGAACACAGAATAACTACGGAGTTCAAACAAGTTAAAAAAAATGAAATCCCTTTGTAACAGACGAGTTTCCATATGAAAACCCTCATACTTTGAAAGAGATTGTCCGTTTTGTACACGAAGTGCATCCAGTTTTTGCCGTAACCCTCTCTACTTTCTTGCACATGCTATTAGGGTTAAATGATGATACCATGCCAACTTTCAACCTTTTCAGAGTTCATCTGAAATGCTTTTCAATTTCAGGGTCTTATAGCTCAAAATCATCAGTAAATGCATGAAAAATAACAAATGAAATCAGAAAGGGTTGAGAATTGATGATGTGGCTTTGAATGGTGCATTTTGAGCACAGAATAACTACGGAGTTCAAACAAGTTAAAAAAATGAAATCCCTTTGTAACAGACGAGTTTCCATATGAAAACCCTCATACTTTGAAAGAGATTGTCTGTTTTGTACACGAAGTGCATCCAGTTTTTGCCGTAGCCCTCTCTACTTTCTTGCACATGCTATTAGGGTTAAATGATGATACCATGCCAACTTTCAACCTTTTCAGAGTTCATCTGAAATGCTTTTCAATTTCAGGGTCTTATAGCTCAAAATCATCAGTAAATGCATGAAAAATAACAAATGAAATCAGAAAGGGTTGAGAATTGATGATGTGGCTTTGAAAGGTGCATTTTGAACACAAAAAAACTATGGAGTTCAAACAAGTTAAAAAAAATAAAAACCCTTTGTAACAGACGAGTTTCCGTATGAAACCCTCATACTTCAAAAGAGATTGTCCGTTTTGTACACGAAGTGCATCCAGTTTTTGCTGTAACCCTATCTACTTTGTTGCACATGCTATGTGGGTGAAATGACGATACCATTCCAACTTTCAACCTTTTCAGAGTTCATTTGACATGCTTTTCAACTTCAGGGTCTTATAGCTCAAAATAATCAGTATATGCATGAAAAATAACAAATGAAGTCATAAAGGGTTGAAAATTGATGATTTGGCTTTGAATGGTGCATTTTGAACACAAAAAAACTATGGAGTTCAAACAAGTTAAGAAAATGAAATCCCTTTGTAACTGACGAGTTTCCGTATGAAACCCTCATACTTTGAAAGGGATTGTCCATTTTGTACATGAAGTGCATTCAGTTTTTGCCGTAACCCTCTCTACTCTCTTGTCGATGCTATGTGGGTGAAATGATGATACCATGCCAACTTTCAACCTTTTCAGAGTTCATTCGAAATGCTTTTCAATTTCAGGGTCTTATAGCTCAAAATAATCAGTATATGCACGAAAAATAACAAGTGAAGTCAGAAAGGGTTGAAAAATTGATGATGTGGCTTTGAATGGTGCATTTTGAACACAGAAAAACTATGGAGTTCAAATAAGTTAAGAAAATGAAATCCCATTGTAACAGACGAGTTTCCGTATGAAAGCCTCATACTTTGAAAGAGATTGTCCGTTTGTACACGAAGTGTATCCTTTTTTTGCCGTAACCCTCTCTACTTACTTGCCGATGCTATGTGGGTGAAATGATGATACCATGCCAACTTTCAACCTTTTAAGAGTTCATTTGAAATGCTTTTCAAATTCAGGGTTTTGCAGCTCAAAATAATTAGTAAATACATGAAAAATAACAAATGAAGTCAGAAAGGGTTGAAAAATTGATGATGTGGCTTTGAATGTTGCATTTGGAACACAAAATAACTGCGGAGTTCAAACAAGTTAAAAAATGAAATCCCTTTGTAACAGACGAGTTTCCGTATGAAAACCCTCATTCTTCGAAAGAGATTGTCCGTTTTGTACATGAAGTGCAATCAGTTTTTGCCGTAACCCTCACTACTTTCTTGCACATGCTATGTGGGTGAAATGATGATACCATGCCAACTTTCAACCTTTTCAGAGTTCATCTGCAAGGCTTTTCAATTTCAGGGTCTTATAGCTCAAAATAATCAGTAAATGGATGAAAAATTAAAAATGAAATCAGAAAGGGTTGAGAATTGATGATGTGTCTTTGAAAGGTGCATTTTGAACACAGAAAAACTATGGAGTTCAAACAAGTTAAAAAAATGAAATCCCTTTGTAACAGACGAGTTTTCGTATGAAACCCTCATACTTCGAAAGAGATTGTCCGTTTTGTACATGAAGTGCATCTAGTTTTTGCCGAACCCTCTCTACTTTCTTGCACATGCTATGTGCCTGAAATGATGATACCATGCAAACTTTCAACCTTTTCAGAGTTAATTTGAAATGCTTTTCAATTTCAGGGTCTTATAGCTCAAAATAATCGGTAAATGCATGAAAAATAACAAATGAAGTCAGAAAGGGTTGAAAATTGATGATGTGGCTTTGAATGGTGCATTTTGAACACAGAAAAACTATGGAGTTCAAACAAGTTAAAAAATGAAATCCCTTTGTAACAGACGAGTTTCCGTATGAAACCCTCATACTTCAAAAGAGATTGTCTATTTTGTACATGAAGTGCATCCAGTTGTTGCCGTAACCCTGTCTATTTTCTTGCACACGCTATGTGGGTGAAATGATGATACCATGCAAACTTTCAACCTTTTCAGAGTTCATCTGGAAGGCTTTTCAATTTCAGGGTCTTATAGCTCAAAATAATTAGTAAATGGATGAAAAATTACAAATGAAATCAGAAAGGGTTGAGAATTGATGATGTGGCTTTGAATGGTGCATTTTGAACACAGAAGAACTACGGAGTTCAAACAAGTTAAAAAATGAAATCCCTTTGTAACAGTCGAGTTTCCGTATGAAAACCCTCATACTTCGAAAGAGATTGTTTGTTTTGTACATGAAGTGCATCCAGTTTTTTTCCGTAACCCTCTCTACTTTCTTGCACATGCTATGTGGGTGAAATGATGATACCATGCCAACTTTCAACCTTTTAAGAGTTCATTTGAAATGGTTTTAGTTTTTAGGGTCTTATAGCTCAAAATAATCAGTAAATGCATGAAAAATAACAAGTGAAGTCACGAAGGGTTGAAAATAGATGATGTTGCTTTGAATGGTGCATTTTGAACACTGAAAAACTATGGATTTCGAAAAAGTTAAAAATAAATGAAATCCCTTTGTAACAGACGAGTTTCCGTATGGAACCCTCATACTTCAAAAGAGGTTGTCCATTTTGTACACGAAATGCATCCAATTTTTGTCATAACCCTCTCTACTTTCTTGCACATGCTATGTGGGTGAAAGGATAATACCATGCCAACTTTCAACCTTTTCAGAGTTCATTTGAAATGCTTTTCAATTTCAGGGTCTCATAGCTCAAAATAATCAGTATATGCATGAAAAATAACAAATGAAGTCATAAAGGGTCGAAAATTGATGATGTGGCTTTGAATGGTGCATTTTGAACACAGAATAACTACGGAGTTCAAACAAGTTAAAAAAAATGAAATCCCTTTGTAACAGACGAGTTTCCATATGAAAACCCTCATACTTTGAAAGAGATTGTCCGTTTTGTACATGAAGTGCATCCAGTTTTTGCCGTAACCCTCTCTACTTTCTTGCACATGCTATTAGGGTTAAATGATGATACCATGCCAACTTTCAACCTTTTCAGAGTTCATCTGAAATGCTTTTCAATTTCAGGGTCTTATAGCTCAAAATCATCAGTAAATGCATGAAAAATAACAAATGAAATCAGAAAGGGTTGAGAATTGATGATGTGGCTTTGAAAGGTGCATTTTGAACACAAAAAAACTATGGAGTTCAAACAAGTTAAAAAAATAAAAACCCTTTGTAACAGACGAGTTTCCGTATGAAACCCTCATACTTCAAAAGAGATTGTCCGTTTTGTACACGAAGTGCATCCAGTTTTTGCTGTAACCCTATCTACTTTCTTGCACATGCTATGTGGGTGAAATGACGATACCATTCCAACTTTCAACCTTTTCAGAGTTCATTTGACATGCTTTTCAACTTCAGGGTCTTATAGCTCTAAATAATCAGTATATGCATGAAAAATAACAAATGAAGTCATAAAGGGTTGAAAATTGATGATGTGGCTTTGAATGGTGCATTTTGAACACAAAAAAACTATGGAGTTCAAACAAGTTAAGAAAATGAAATCCCTTTGTAACTGACGAGTTTCCGTATGAAACCCTCATACTTTGAAAGGGATTGTCCATTTTGTACATGAAGTGCATTCAGTTTTTGCCGTAACCCTGTCTACTCTCTTGTCGATGCTATGTGGGTGAAATGATGATACCATGCCAACTTTCAACCTTTTCAGAGTTCATTCGAAATGCTTTTCAATTTCAGGGTCTTATAGCTCAAAATAATCAGTATATGCACGAAAAATAACAAGTGAAGTCAGAAAGGGTTGAAAAATTGATGATGTGGCTTTGAATGGTGCATTTTGAACACAGAAAAACTATGGAGTTCAAACAAGTTAAAAAATGAAATCCCATTGTAACAGACGAGTTTCCGTATGAAAGCCTCATACTTTGAAAGAGATTGTCCGTTTGTACACGAAGTGTATCCTTTTCTTGCCGTAACCCTCTCTACTTACTTGCCGATGCTATGTGGGTGAAATGATGATACCATGCCAACTTTCAACCTTTTAAGAGTTCATTTGAAATGCTTTTCAAATTCAGGGTTTTGTAGCTCAAAATAATTAGTAAATACAAGAAAAATAACAAATGAAGTCAGAAAGGGTTGAAAAATTGATGATGTGGCTTTGAATGTTGCATTTGGAACACAGAATAACTGCGGAGTTCAAACAAGTTAAAAAATGAAATCCCTTTGTAACAGACGAGTTTCCGTATGAAAACCCTCATTCTTCGAAAGAGATTGTCCGTTTTGTACATGAAGTGCAATCAGTTTTTGCCGTAACCCTCACTACTTTCTTGCACATGCTATGTGGGTGAAATGATGATACCATGCCAACTTTCAACCTTTTCAGAGTTCATCTGCAAGGCTTTTCAATTTCAGGGTCTTATAGCTCAAAATAATCAGTAAATGGATGAAAAATTAAAAATGAAATCAGAAAGGGTTGAGAATTGATGATGTGTCTTTGAAAGGTGCATTTTGAACACAGAAAAACTATGGAGTTCAAACAAGTTAAAAAATGAAATCCCTTTGTAACAGACGAGTTTTCGTATGAAACCCTCATACTTCGAAAGAGATTGTCCGTTTTGTACATGAAGTGCATCTAGTTTTTGCCGAACCCTCTCTACTTTCTTGCACATGCTATGTGCCTGAAATGATGATACCATGCAAATTTTGAACCTTTTCAGAGTTAATTTGAAATGCTTTTCAATTTCAGGGTCTTATAGCTCAAAATAATCGGTAAATGCATGAAAAATAACAAATGAAGTCAGAAAGGATTGAAAATTGATGATGTGGCTTTGAATGGTGCATTTTGAACACAGAAAAACTATGGAGTTCAAACAAGTTAAAAAATGAAATCCCTTTGTAACAGACGAGTTTCCGTATGAAACCCTCATACTTCAAAAGAGATTGTCTATTTTGTACATGAAGTGCATCCAGTTTTTGCCGTAACCCTGTCTATTTTCTTGCACACGCTATGTGGGTGAAATGATGATACCATGCAAACTTTCAACCTTTTCAGAGTTCATCTGGAAGGCTTTTCAATTTCAGGGTCTTATAGCTCAAAATAATTAGTAAATGGATGAAAAATTACAAATGAAATCAGAAAGGGTTGAGAATTGATGATGTGGCTTTGAATGGTGCATTTTGAACACAGAAGAACTACGGAGTTCAAACAAGTTAAAAAATGAAATCCCTTTGTAACAGTCGAGTTTCCGTATGAAAACCCTCATACTTCGAAAGAGATTGTTTGTTTTGTACATGAAGTGCATCCAGTTTTTTTCCGTAACCCTTTCTACTTTCTTGCACATGCTATGTGGGTGAAATGATGATACCATGCCAACTTTCAACCTTTTAAGAGTTCATTTGAAATGGTTTTAGTTTTCAGGGTCTTATAGCTCAAAATAATCAGTAAATGCATGAAAAATAACAAATGAAGTCACGAAGGGTTGAAAATAGATGATGTTGCTTTGAATGGTGCATTTTGAACACCGAAAAACTATGGATTTCAAAAAAGTTAAAAATAAATGAAATCCCTTTGTAACAGACGAGTTTCCGTGTGAAACCCTCATACTTCAAAAGAGATTGTCCGTTTTGTACACGAAATGCATCCAATTTTTGTCATAACCCTCTCTACTTTCTTGCACATGCTATGTGGGTGAAAGGATAATACCATGCCAACTTTCAACCTTTTCAGAGTTCATTTGAAATGCTTTTCAATTTCAGGGTCTCATAGCTCAAAATAATCAGTATATGCATGAAAAATAACAAATGAAGTCATAAAGGGTCGAAAATTGATGATGTGGCTTTGAATGGTGCATTTTGAACACAGAATAACTACGGAGTTCAAACAAGTTAAAAAAAATGAAATCCCTTTGTAACAGACGAGTTTCCATATGAAAACCCTCATACTTTGAAAGAGATTGTCCGTTTTGTACATGAAGTGCATCCAGTTTTTGCCGTAACCCTCTCTACTTTCTTGCACATGCTATTAGGGTTAAATGATGATACCATGCCAACTTTCAACCTTTTCAGAGTTCATCTGAAATGCTTTTCAATTTCAGGGTCTTATAGCTCAAAATCATCAGTAAATGCATGAAAAATAACAAATGAAATCAGAAAGGGTTGAGAATTGATGATGTGGCTTTGAAAGGTGCATTTTGAACACAAAAAAACTATGGAGTTCAAACAAGTTAAAAAAATAAAAACCCTTTGTAACAGACGAGTTTCCGTATGAAACCCTCATACTTCAAAAGAGATTGTCCGTTTTGTACACGAAGTGCATCCAGTTTTTGCTGTAACCCTATCTACTTTCTTGCACATGCTATGTGGGTGAAATGACGATACCATTCCAACTTTCAACCTTTTCAGAGTTCATTTGACATGCTTTTCAACTTCAGGGTCTTATAGCTCAAAATAATCAGTATATGCATGAAAAATAACAAATGAAGTCATAAAGGGTTGAAAATTGATGATGTGGCTTTGAATGGTGCATTTTGAACACAAAAAAACTATGGAGTTCAAACAAGTTAAGAAAATGAAATCCCTTTGTAACTGACGAGTTTCCGTATGAAACCCTCATACTTTGAAAGGGATTGTCCATTTTGTACATGAAGTGCATTCAGTTTTTGCCGTAACCCTCTCTACTCTCTTGTCGATGCTATGTGGGTGAAATGATGATACCATGCCAACTTTCAACCTTTTCAGAGTTCATTCGAAATGCTTTTCAATTTCAGGGTCTTATAGCTCAAAATAATCAGTATATGCACGAAAAATAACAAGTGAAGTCAGAAAGGGTTGAAAAATTGATGATGTGGCTTTGAATGGTGCATTTTGAACACAGAAAAACTATGGAGTTCAAACAAGTTAAAAAATGAAATCCCATTGTAACAGACGAGTTTCCGTATGAAAGCCTCATACTTTGAAAGAGATTGTCCGTTTGTACACGAAGTGTATCCTTTTCTTGCCGTAACCCTCTCTACTTACTTGCCGATGCTATGTGGGTGAAATGATGATACCATGCCAACTTTCAACCTTTTAAGAGTTCATTTGAAATGCTTTTCAAATTCAGGGTTTTGTAGCTCAAAATAATTAGTAAATACAAGAAAAATAACAAATGAAGTCAGAAAGGGTTGAAAAATTGATGATGTGGCTTTGAATGTTGCATTTGGAACACAGAATAACTGCGGAGTTCAAACAAGTTAAAAAATGAAATCCCTTTGTAACAGACGAGTTTCCGTATGAAAACCCTCATTCTTCGAAAGAGATTGTCCGTTTTGTACATGAAGTGCAATCAGTTTTTGCCGTAACCCTCACTACTTTCTTGCACATGCTATGTGGGTGAAATGATGATACCATGCCAACTTTCAACCTTTTCAGAGTTCATCTGCAAGGCTTTTCAATTTCAGGGTCTTATAGCTCAAAATAATCAGTAAATGGATGAAAAATTAAAAATGAAATCAGAAAGGGTTGAGAATTGATGATGTGTCTTTGAAAGGTGCATTTTGAACACAGAAAAACTATGGAGTTCAAACAAGTTAAAAAAATGAAATCCCTTTGTAACAGACGAGTTTTCGTATGAAACCCTCATACTTCGAAAGAGATTGTCCGTTTTGTACATGAAGTGCATCTAGTTTTTGCCGAACCCTCTCTACTTTCTTGCACATGCTATGTGCCTGAAATGATGATACCATGCAAACTTTCAACCTTTTCAGAGTTAATTTGAAATGCTTTTCAATTTCAGGGTCTTATAGCTCAAAATAATCGGTAAATGCATGAAAAATAACAAATGAAGTCAGAAAGGGTTGAAAATTGATGATGTGGCTTTGAATGGTGCATTTTGAACACAGAAAAACTATGGAGTTCAAACAAGTTAAAAAATGAAATCCCTTTGTAACAGACGAGTTTCCGTATGAAACCCTCATACTTCAAAAGAGATTGTCTACTTTGTACATGAAGTGCATCCAGTTTTTGCCGTAACCCTGTCTATTTTCTTGCACACGCTATGTGGGTGAAATGATGATACCATGCAAACTTTCAACCTTTTCAGAGTTCATCTGGAAGGCTTTTCAATTTCAGGGTCTTATAGCTCAAAATAATTAGTAAATGGATGAAAAATTACAAATGAAATCAGAAAGGGTTGAGAATTGATGATGTGGCTTTGAATGGTGCATTTTGAACACAGAAGAACTACGGAGTTCAAACAAGTTAAAAAATGAAATCCCTTTGTAACAGTCGAGTTTCCGTATGAAAACCCTCATACTTCGAAAGAGATTGTTTGTTTTGTACATGAAGTGCATCCAGTTTTTTTCCGTAACCCTCTCTACTTTCTTGCACATGCTATGTGGGTGAAATGATGATACCATGCCAACTTTCAACGTTTTAAGAGTTCATTTGAAATGGTTTTAGTTTTTAGGGTCTTATAGCTCAAAATAATCAGTAAATGCATGAAAAATAACAAATGAAGTCACGAAGGGTTGAAAATAGATGATGTTGCTTTGAATGGTGCATTTTGAACACCGAAAAACTATGGATTTCAAAAAAGTTAAAAATAAATGAAATCCCTTTGTAACAGATGAGTTTCCGTATGGAACCCTCATACTTCAAAAGAGATTGTCCGTTTTGTACACGAAATGCATCCAATTTTTGTGATAACCCTCTCTACTTTCTTGCACATGCTATGTGGGTGAAAGGATAATACCATGCCAACTTTCAACCTTTTCAGAGTTCATTTGAAATGCTTTTCAATTTCAGGGTCTCATAGCTCAAAATAATCAGTATATGCATGAAAAATAACAAATGAAGTCATAAAGGGTTGAAAATTGATGATGTGGCTTTGAATGGTGCATTTTGAACACAGAATAACTACGGAGTTCAAACAAGTTAAAAAAAATGAAATCCCTTTGTAACAGACGAGTTTCCATATGAAAACCCTCATACTTTGAAAGAGATTGTCCGTTTTGTACACGAAGTGCATCCAGTTTTTGCCGTAACCCTCTCTACTTTCTTGCACATGCTATTAGGGTTAAATGATGATACCATGCCAACTTTCAACCTTTTCAGAGTTCATCTGAAATGCTTTTCAATTTCAGGGTCTTATAGCTCAAAATCATCAGTAAATGCATGAAAAATAACAAATGAAATCAGAAAGGGTTGAGAATTGATGATGTGGCTTTGAAAGGTGCATTTTGAACACAAAAAAACTATGGAGTTCAAACAAGTTAAAAAAATAAAAACCCTTTGTAACAGACGAGTTTCCGTATGAAACCCTCATACTTCAAAAGAGATTGTCCGTTTTGTACACGAAGTGCATCCAGTTTTTGCTGTAACCCTATCTACTTTCTTGCACATGCTATGTGGGTGAAATGACGATACCATTCCAACTTTCAACCTTTTCAGAGTTCATTTGACATGCTTTTCAACTTCAGGGTCTTATAGCTCAAAATAATCAGTATATGCATGAAAAATAACAAATGAAGTCATAAAGGGTTGAAAATTGATGATGTGGCTTTGAATGGTGCATTTTGAACACAAAAAAACTATGGAGTTCAAACAAGTTAAGAAAATGAAATCCCTTTGTAACTGACGAGTTTCCGTATGAAACCCTCATACTTTGAAAGGGATTGTCCATTTTGTACATGAAGTGCATTCAGTTTTTGCCGTAACCCTCTCTACTCTCTTGTCGATGCTATGTGGGTGAAATGATGATACCATGCCAACTTTCAACCTTTTCAGAGTTCATTCGAAATGCTTTTCAATTTCAGGGTCTTATAGCTCAAAATAATCAGTATATGCACGAAAAATAACAAGTGAAGTCAGAAAGGGTTGAAAAATTGATGATGTGGCTTTGAATGGTGCATTTTGAACACAGAAAAACTATGGAGTTCAAACAAGTTAAAAAATGAAATCCCATTGTAACAGACGAGTTTCCGTATGAAAGCCTCATACTTTGAAAGAGATTGTCCGTTTGTACACGAAGTGTATCCTTTTCTTGCCGTAACCCTCTCTACTTACTTGCCGATGCTATGTGGGTGAAATGATGATACCATGCCAACTTTCAACCTTTTAAGAGTTCATTTGAAATGCTTTTCAAATTCAGGGTTTTGTAGCTCAAAATAATTAGTAAATACAAGAAAAATAACAAATGAAGTCAGAAAGGGTTGAAAAATTGATGATGTGGCTTTGAATGTTGCATTTGGAACACAGAATAACTGCGGAGTTCAAACAAGTTAAAAAATGAAATCCCTTTGTAACAGACGAGTTTCCGTATGAAAACCCTCATTCTTCGAAAGAGATTGTCCGTTTTGTACATGAAGTGCAATCAGTTTTTGCCGTAACCCTCACTACTTTCTTGCACATGCTATGTGGGTGAAATGATGATACCATGCCAACTTTCAACCTTTTCAGAGTTCATCTGCAAGGCTTTTCAATTTCAGGGTCTTATAGCTCAAAATAATCAGTAAATGGATGAAAAATTAAAAATGAAATCAGAAAGGGTTGAGAATTGATGATGTGTCTTTGAAAGGTGCATTTTGAACACAGAAAAACTATGGAGTTCAAACAAGTTAAAAAAATGAAATCCCTTTGTAATAGACGAGTTTTCGTATGAAACCCTCATACTTCGAAAGAGATTGTCCGTTTTGTACATGAAGTGCATCTAGTTTTTGCCGAACCCTCTCTACTTTCTTGCACATGCTATGTGCCTGAAATGATGATACCATGCAAACTTTCAACCTTTTCAGAGTTAATTTGAAATGCTTTTCAATTTCAGGGTCTTATAGCTCAAAATAATCGGTAAATGCATGAAAAATAACAAATGAAGTCAGAAAGGGTTGAAAATTGATGATGTGGCTTTGAATGGTGCATTTTGAACACAGAAAAACTATGGAGTTCAAACAAGTTAAAAAATGAAATCCCTTTGTAACAGACGAGTTTCCGTATTAAACCCTCATACTTCAAAAGAGATTGTCTATTTTGTACATGAAGTGCATCCAGTTTTTGCCGTAACCCTGTCTATTTTCTTGCACACGCTATGTGGGTGAAATGATGATACCATGCAAACTTTCAACCTTTTCAGAGTTCATCTGGAAGGCTTTTCAATTTCAGGGTCTTATAGCTCAAAATAATTAGTAAATGGATGAAAAATTACAAATGAAATCAGAAAGGGTTGAGAATTGATGATGTGGCTTTGAATGGTGCATTTTGAACACAGAAGAACTACGGAGTTCAAACAAGTTAAAAAATGAAATCCCTTTGTAACAGTCGAGTTTCCGTATGAAAACCCTCATACTTCGAAAGAGATTGTTTGTTTTGTACATGAAGTGCATCCAGTTTTTTTCCGTAACCCTCTCTACTTTCTTGCACATGCTATGTGGGTGAAATGATGATACCATGCCAACTTTCAACCTTTTAAGAGTTCATTTGAAATGGTTTTAGTTTTTAGGGTCTTATAGCTCCAAATAATCAGTAAATGCATGAAAAATAACAAATGAAGTCACGAAGGGTTGAAAATAGATGATGTTGCTTTGAATGGTGCATTTTGAACACCGAAAAACTATGGATTTCAAAAAAGTTAAAAATAAATGAAATCCCTTTGTAACAGATGAGTTTCCGTATGGAACCCTCATACTTCAAAAGAGATTGTCCGTTTTGTACACGAAATGCATCCAATTTTTGTCATAACCCTCTCTACTTTCTTGCACATTCTATGTGGGTGAAAGGATAATACCATGCCAACTTTCAACCTTTTCAGAGTTCATTTGAAATGCTTTTCAATTTCAGGGTCTCATAGCTCAAAATAATCAGTATATGCATGAAAAATAACAAATGAAGTCATAAAGGGTTGAAAATTGATGATGTGGCTTTGAATGGTGCATTTTGAACACAGAATAACTACGGAGTTCAAACAAGTTAAAAAAAATGAAATCCCTTTGTAACAGACGAGTTTCCATATGAAAACCCTCATACTTTGAAAGAGATTGTCCGTTTTGTACACGAAGTGCATCCAGTTTTTGCCGTAACCCTCTCTACTTTCTTGCACATGCTATTAGGGTTAAATGATGATACCATGCCAACTTTCAACCTTTTCAGAGTTCATCTGAAATGCTTTTCAATTTCAGGGTCTTATAGCTCAAAATCATCAGTAAATGCATGAAAAATAACAAATGAAATCAGAAAGGGTTGAGAATTGATGATGTGGCTTTGAAAGGTGCATTTTGAACACAAAAAAACTATGGAGTTCAAACAAGTTAAAAAAATAAAAACCCTTTGTAACAGACGAGTTTCCGTATGAAACCCTCATACTTCAAAAGAGATTGTCCGTTTTGTACACGAAGTGCATCCAGTTTTTGCTGTAACCCTATCTACTTTCTTGCACATGCTATGTGGGTGAAATGACGATACCATTCCAACTTTCAACCTTTTCAGAGTTCATTTGACATGCTTTTCAACTTCAGGGTCTTATAGCTCAAAATAATCAGTATATGCATGAAAAATAACAAATGAAGTCATAAAGGGTTGAAAATTGATGATGTGGCTTTGAATGGTGCATTTTGAACACAAAAAAAACTATGGAGTTCAAACAAGTTAAGAAAATGAAATCCCTTTGTAACTGACGAGTTTCCGTATGAAACCCTCATACTTTGAAAGGGATTGTCCATTTTGTACATGAAGTGCATTCAGTTTTTGCCGTAACCCTCTCTACTCTCTTGTCGATGCTATGTGGGTGAAATGATGATACCATGCCAACTTTCAACCTTTTCAGAGTTCATTCGAAATGCTTTTCAATTTCAGGGTCTTATAGCTCAAAATAATCAGTATATGCACGAAAAATAACAAGTGAAGTCAGAAAGGGTTGAAAAATTGATGATGTGGCTTTGAATGGTGCATTTTGAACACAGAAAAACTATGGAGTTCAAACAAGTTAAAAAATGAAATCCCATTGTAACAGACGAGTTTCCGTATGAAAGCCTCATACTTTGAAAGAGATTGTCCGTTTGTACACGAAGTGTATCCTTTTCTTGCCGTAACCCTCTCTACTTACTTGCCGATGCTATGTGGGTGAAATGATGATACCATGCCAACTTTCAACCTTTTAAGAGTTCATTTGAAATGCTTTTCAAATTCAGGGTTTTGTAGCTCAAAATAATTAGTAAATACATGAAAAATAACAAATGAAGTCAGAAAGGGTTGAAAAATTGATGATGTGGCTTTGAATGTTGCATTTGGAACACAGAATAACTGCGGAGTTCAAACAAGTTAAAAAATGAAATCCCTTTGTAACAGACGAGTTTCCGTATGAAAACCCTCATTCTTCGAAAGAGATTGTCCGTTTTGTACATGAAGTGCAATCAGTTTTTGCCGTAACCCTCACTACTTTCTTGCACATGCTATGTGGGTGAAATGATGATACCATGCCAACTTTCAACCTTTTCAGAGTTCATCTGCAAGGCTTTTCAATTTCAGGGTCTTATAGCTCAAAATAATCAGTAAATGGATGAAAAATTAAAAATGAAATCAGAAAGGGTTGAGAATTGATGATGTGTCTTTGAAAGGTGCATTTTGAACACAGAAAAACTATGGAGTTCAAACAAGTTAAAAAAATGAAATCCCTTTGTAATAGACGAGTTTTCGTATGAAACCCTCATACTTCGAAAGAGATTGTCCGTTTTGTACATGAAGTGCATCTAGTTTTTGCCGAACCCTCTCTACTTTCTTGCACATGCTATGTGCCTGAAATGATGATACCATGCAAACTTTCAACCTTTTCAGAGTTAATTTGAAATGCTTTTCAATTTCAGGGTCTTATAGCTCAAAATAATCGGTAAATGCATGAAAAATAACAAATGAAGTCAGAAAGGGTTGAAAATTGATGATGTGGCTTTGAATGGTGCATTTTGAACACAGAAAAACTATGGAGTTCAAACAAGTTAAAAAATGAAATCCCTTTGTAACAGACGAGTTTCCGTATGAAACCCTCATACTTCAAAAGAGATTGTCTATTTTGTACATGAAGTGCATCCAGTTTTTGCCGTAACCCTGTCTATTTTCTTGCACACGCTATGTGGGTGAAATGATGATACCATGCAAACTTTCAACCTTTTCAGAGTTCATCTGGAAGGCTTTTCAATTTCAGGGTCTTATAGCTCAAAATAATTAGTAAATGGATGAAAAATTACAAATGAAATCAGAAAGGGTTGAGAATTGATGATGTGGCTTTGAATGGTGCATTTTGAACACAGAAGAACTACGGAGTTCAAACAAGTTAAAAAATGAAATCCCTTTGTAACAGTCGAGTTTACGTATGAAAACCCTCATACTTCGAAAGAGATTGTTTGTTTTGTACATGAAGTGCATCCAGTTTTTTTCCGTAACCCTCTCTACTTTCTTGCACATGCTATGTGGGTGAAATGATGATACCATGCCAACTTTCAACCTTTTAAGAGTTCATTTGAAATGGTTTTAGTTTTTAGGGTCTTATAGCTCCAAATAATCAGTAAATGCATGAAAAATAACAAATGAAGTCACGAAGGGTTGAAAATAGATGATGTTGCTTTGAATGGTGCATTTTGAACACCGAAAAACTATGGATTTCAAAAAAGTTAAAAATAAATGAAATCCCTTTGTAACAGACGAGTTTCCGTATGGAACCCTCATACTTCAAAAGAGATTGTCCGTTTTGTACACGAAATGCATCCAATTTTTGTCATAACCCTCTCTACTTTCTTGCACATGCTATGTGGGTGAAAGGATAATACCATGCCAACTTTCAACCTTTTCAGAGTTCATTTGAAATGCTTTTCAATTTCAGGGTCTCATAGCTCAAAATAATCAGTATATGCATGAAAAATAACAAATGAAGTCATAAAGGGTTGAAAATTGATGATGTGGCTTTGAATGGTGCATTTTGAACACAGAATAACTACGGAGTTCAAACAAGTTAAAAAAAATGAAATCCCTTTGTAACAGACGAGTTTCCATATGAAAACCCTCATACTTTGAAAGAGATTGTCCGTTTTGTACACGAAGTGCATCCAGTTTTTGCCGTAACCCTCTCTACTTTCTTGCACATGCTATTAGGGTTAAATGATGATACCATGCCAACTTTCAACCTTTTCAGAGTTCATCTGAAATGCTTTTCAATTACAGGGTCTTATAGCTCAAAATCATCAGTAAATACATGAAAAATAACAAATGAAATCAGAAAGGGTTGAGAATTGACGATGTGGCTTTGAAAGGTGCATTTTGAACACAAAAAAACTATGGAGTTCAAACAAGTTAAAAAAATAAAAACCCTTTGTAACAGACGAGTTTCCGTATGAAACCCTCATACTTCAAAAGAGATTGTCCGTTTTGTACACGAAGTGCATCCAGTTTTTGCTGTAACCCTATCTACTTTCTTGCACATGCTATGTGGGTGAAATGACGATACCATTCCAACTTTCAACCTTTTCAGAGTTCATTTGACATGCTTTTCAACTTCAGGGTCTTATAGCTCAAAATAATCAGTATATGCATGAAAAATAACAAATGAAGTCATAAAGGGTTGAAAATTGATGATGTGGCTTTGAATGGTGCATTTTGAACACAAAAAAAACTATGGAGTTCAAACAAGTTAAGAAAATGAAATCCCTTTGTAACTGACGAGTTTCCGTATGAAACCCTCATACTTTGAAAGGGATTGTCCATTTTGTACATGAAGTGCATTCAGTTTTTGCCGTAACCCTCTCTACTCTCTTGTCGATGCTATGTGGGTGAAATGATGATACCATGCCAACTTTCAACCTTTTCAGAGTTCATTCGAAATGCTTTTCAATTTCAGGGTCTTATAGCTCAAAATAATCAGTATATGCACGAAAAATAACAAGTGAAGTCAGAAAGGGTTGAAAAATTGATGATGTGGCTTTGAATGGTGCATTTTGAACACAGAAAAACTATGGAGTTCAAACAAGTTAAAAAATGAAATCCCATTGTAACAGACGAGTTTCCGTATGAAAGCCTCATACTTTGAAAGAGATTGTCCGTTTGTACACGAAGTGTATCCTTTTCTTGCCGTAACCCTCTCTACTTACTTGCCGATGCTATGTGGGTGAAATGATGATACCATGCCAACTTTCAACCTTTTAATAGTTCATTTGAAATGCTTTTCAAATTCAGGGTTTTGTAGCTCAAAATAGTTAGTAAATACATGAAAAATAACAAATGAAGTCAGAAAGGGTTGAAAAATTGATGATGTGGCTTTGAATGTTGCATTTGGAACACAGAATAACTGCGGAGTTCAAACAAGTTAAAAAATGAAATCCCTTTGTAACAGACGAGTTTCCGTATGAAAACCCTCATTCTTCGAAAGAGATTGTCCGTTTTGTACATGAAGTGCAATCAGTTTTTGCCGTAACCCTCACTACTTTCTTGCACATGCTATGTGGGTGAAATGATGATACCATGCCAACTTTCAACCTTTTCAGAGTTCATCTGCAAGGCTTTTCAATTTCAGGGTCTTATAGCTCAAAATAATCAGTAAATGGATGAAAAATTAAAAATGAAATCAGAAAGGGTTGAGAATTGATGATGTGTCTTTGAAAGGTGCATTTTGAACACAGAAAAACTATGGAGTTCAAACAAGTTAAAAAAATGAAATCCCTTTGTAACAGACGAGTTTTCGTATGAAACCCTCATACTTCGAAAGAGATTGTCCGTTTTGTACATGAAGTGCATCTAGTTTTTGCCGAACCCTCTCTACTTTCTTGCACATGCTATGTGCCTGAAATGATGATACCATGCAAACTTTCAACCTTTTCAGAGTTAATTTGAAATGCTTTTCAATTTCAGGGTCTTATAGCTCAAAATAATCGGTAAATGCATGAAAAATAACAAATGAAGTCAGAAAGGGTTGAAAATTGATGATGTGGCTTTGAATGGTGCATTTTGAACACAGAAAAACTATGGAGTTCAAACAAGTTAAAAAATGAAATCCCTTTGTAACAGACGAGTTTCCGTATGAAACCCTCATACTTCAAAAGAGATTGTCTATTTTGTACATGAAGTGCATCCAGTTTTTGCCGTAACCCTGTCTATTTTCTTGCACACGCTATGTGGGTGAAATGATGATACCATGCAAACTTTCAACCTTTTCAGAGTTCATCTGGAAGGCTTTTCAATTTCAGGGTCTTATAGCTCAAAATAATTAGTAAATGGATGAAAAATTACAAATGAAATCAGAAAGGGTTGAGAATTGATGATGTGGCTTTGAATGGTGCATTTTGAACACAGAAGAACTACGGAGTTCAAACAAGTTAAAAAATGAAATCCCTTTGTAACAGTCGAGTTTCCGTATGAAAACCCTCATACTTCGAAAGAGATTGTTTGTTTTGTACATGAAGTGCATCCAGTTTTTTTCCGTAACCCTCTCTACTTTCTTGCACATGCTATGTGGGTGAAATGATGATACCATGCCAACTTTCAACCTTTTAAGAGTTCATTTGAAATGTTTTTAGTTTTTAGGGTCTTATAGCTCCAAATAATCAGTAAATGCATGAAAAATAACAAATGAAGTCACGAAGGGTTGAAAATAGATGATGTTGCTTTGAATGGTGCATTTTGAACACCGAAAAACTATGGATTTCAAAAAAGTTAAAAATAAATGAAATCCCTTTGTAACAGACGAGTTTCCGTATGGAACCCTCATACTTCAAAAGAGATTGTCCGTTTTGTACACGAAATGCATCCAATTTTTGTCATAACCCTCTCTACTTTCTTGCACATGCTATGTGGGTGAAAGGATAATACCATGCCAACTTTCAACCTTTTCAGAGTTCATTTGAAATGCTTTTCAATTTCAGGGTCTCATAGCTCAAAATAATCAGTATATGCATGAAAAATAACAAATGAAGTCATAAAGGGTTGAAAATTGATGATGTGGCTTTGAATGGTGCATTTTGAACACAGAATAACTACGGAGTTCAAACAAGTTAAAAAAATGAAATCCCTTTGTAACAGACGAGTTTCCATATGAAAACCCTCATACTTTGAAAGAGATTGTCCGTTTTGTACACGAAGTGCATCCAGTTTTTGCCGTAACCCTCTCTACTTTCTTGCACATGCTATTAGGGTTAAATGATGATACCATGCCAACTTTCAACCTTTTCAGAGTTCATCTGAAATGCTTTTCAATTACAGGGTCTTATAGCTCAAAATCATCAGTAAATACATGAAAAATAACAAATGAAATCAGAAAGGGTTGAGAATTGACGATGTGGCTTTGAAAGGTGCATTTTGAACACAAAAAAACTATGGAGTTCAAACAAGTTAAAAAAATAAAAACCCTTTGTAACAGACGAGTTTCCGTATGAAACCCTCATACTTCAAAAGAGATTGTCCGTTTTGTACACGAAGTGCATCCAGTTTTTGCTGTTACCCTATCTACTTTCTTGCACATGCTATGTGGGTGAAATGACGATACCATTCTAACTTTCAACCTTTTCAGAGGTCATTTGACATGCTTTTCAACTTCAGGGTCTTATAGCTCAAAATAATCAGTATATGCATGAAAAATAACAAATGAAGTCATAAAGGGTTGAAAATTGATGATGTGGCTTTGAATGGTGCATTTTGAACACAAAAAAAACTATGGAGTTCAAACAAGTTAAGAAAATGAAATCCCTTTGTAACTGACGAGTTTCCGTATGAAACCCTCATACTTTGAAAGGGATTGTCCATTTTGTACATGAAGTGCATTCAGTTTTTGCCGTAACCCTCTCTACTCTCTTGTCGATGCTATGTGGGTGAAATGATGATACCATGCCAACTTTCAACCTTTTCAGAGTTCATTCGAAATGCTTTTCAATTTCAGGGTCTTATAGCTCAAAATAATCAGTATATGCACGAAAAATAACAAGTGAAGTCAGAAAGGGTTGAAAAATTGATGATGTGGCTTTGAATGGTGCATTTTGAACACAGAAAAACTATGGAGTTCAAACAAGTTAAAAAATGAAATCCCATTGTAACAGACGAGTTTCCGTATGAAAGCCTCATACTTTGAAAGAGATTGTCCGTTTGTACACGAAGTGTATCCTTTTTTTGCCGTAACCCTCTCTACTTGCTTGCCGATGCTATGTGGGTGAAATGATGATACCATGCCAACTTTCAACCTTTTAAGAGTTCATTTGAAATGCTTTTCAAATTCAGGTTTTTGTAGCTCAAAATAATTAGTAAATACATGAATAATAACAAATGAAGTCAGAAAGGGTTGAAAAATTGATGATGTGGCTTTGAATGTTGCATTTGGAACACAGAATAACTGCGGAGTTCAAACAAGTTAAAAAATGAAATCCCTTTGTAACAGACGAGTTTCCGTATGAAAACCCTCATTCTTCGAAAGAGATTGTCCGTTTTGTACATGAAGTGCAATCAGTTTTTGCCGTAACCCTCACTACTTTCTTGCACATGCTATGTGGGTGAAATGATGATACCATGCCAACTTTCAACCTTTTCAGAGTTCATCTGCAAGGCTTTTCAATTTCAGGGTCTTATAGCTCAAAATAATCAGTAAATGGATGAAAAATTAAAAATGAAATCAGAAAGGGTTGAGAATTGATGATGTGTCTTTGAAAGGTGCATTTTGAACACAGAAAAACTATGGAGTTCAAACAAGTTAAAAAAATGAAATCCCTTTGTAACAGACGAGTTTTCGTATGAAACCCTCATACTTCGAAAGAGATTGTCCGTTTTGTACATGAAGTGCATCTAGTTTTTGCCGAACCCTCTCTACTTTCTTGCACATGCTATGTGCCTGAAATGATGATACCATGCAAACTTTCAACCTTTTCAGAGTTAATTTGAAATGCTTTTCAATTTCAGGGTCTTATAGCTCAAAATAATCGGTAAATGCATGAAAAATAACAAATGAAGTCAGAAAGGGTTGAAAATTGATGATGTGGCTTTGAATGGTGCATTTTGAACACAGAAAAACTTTGGAGTTCAAACAAGTTAAAAAATGAAATCCCTTTGTAACAGACGAGTTTCCGTATGAAACCCTCATACTTCAAAAGAGATTGTCTATTTTGTACATGAAGTGCATCCAGTTTTTGCCGTAACCCTGTCTATTTTCTTGCACACGCTATGTGGGTGAAATGATGATACCATGCAAACTTTCAACCTTTTCAGAGTTCATCTGGAAGGCTTTTCAATTTCAGGGTCTTATAGCTCAAAATAATTAGTAAATGGATGAAAAATTACAAATGAAATCAGAAAGGGTTGAGAATTGATGATGTGGCTTTAAATGGTGCATTTTGAACACAGAAGAACTACGGAGTTCAAACAAGTTAAAAAATGAAATCCCTTTGTAACAGTCGAGTTTCCGTATGAAAACCCTCATACTTCGAAAGAGATTGTTTGTTTTGTACATGAAGTGCATCCAGTTTTTCTCCGTAACCCTCTCTACTTTCTTGCACATGCTATGTGGGTGAAATGATGATACCATGCCAACTTTCAACCTTTTAAGAGTTCATTTGAAATGGTTTTAGTTTTTAGGGTCTTATAGCTCAAAATAATCAGTAAATGCATGAAAAATAACAAATGAAGTCACGAACGGTTGAAAATAGATGATGTTGCTTTGAATGGTGCATTTTGAACACCGAAAAACTATGGATTTCAAAAAAGTTAAAAATAAATGAAATCCCTTTGTAACAGACGAGTTTCCGTATGGAACCCTCATACTTCAAAAGAGATTGTCCGTTTTGTACACGAAATGCCTCCAATTTTTGTCGTAACCCTCTCTACTTTCTTGCACATGCTATGTGGGTGAAAGGATAATACCATGCCAACTTTCAACCTTTTCAGAGTACATTTGAAATGCTTTTCAATTTCAGGGTCTTATAGCTCAAAATAATCAGTATGTCCATGAAAAATAACAAATGAAGCCATAAAGTGTTGAAAATTGATGATGTGGCTTTGAATGGTGCATTTTGAACACAGAATAACTACGGAATTCAAACAAGTTAAAAAAATGAAATCCCTTTGTAACAGACGAGTTTCCATATGAAAACCCTCATACTTCGAAAGCGATTGTCCGTTTTGTACACGAAGTGCATCCAGTTTGTGCCGTAACCCTCTCTACTTTCTAGCACATGCTATGTGGGTTAAATGATGATACCGTGCCAACTTTCAACCTTTTCAGAGTTCATCTGAAATGCTTTTCAATTTCAGGGTCTTATAGCTAAAAATCATCAGTAAGTGCATGAAAAATAACAAATGAAATCAGAAAGGGTTGAGAATTGATGATGTGGCTTTGAAAGGTGCATTTTGAACACACAAAAACTATGGAGTTCAAACAAGTTAAAAAAATAAAATCCCTTTGTAACAGACGAGTTTCCGTATGAAAGCCTCATACTTCAAAAGAGATTGTCTGTTTTGTACACGAAGTGCATCCAATTTTTGTCGTAACCCTCTCTACTTTCTTGCACATGCTATGTGGGTGAAAGGATAATACCATGCCAGCTTTCAACCTTTTCAGAGTTCATTTGGAATGATTTTCAATTTCAGGGTCTTATAGCTCAAAATAATCAGTATATGCATGAAAAATAACAAATGAAGTCATAAAGTGTTGAAAATTGATGATGTGGCTTGATATGGTGCATTTTGAACACAGAATAACCACGGAGTTCAAGCAAGTTAAAAAATGATATCCCTTTGTAACAGACGAGTTTCCATATGAAAACCCTCAGACTTCGAAAGCGATTGTCCGTTTTGTACACGAAGTGCATCCAGTTTTTGCCGTAACCCTCTCTACTTTCTTGCACATGCTATGTGGGTTAAATGATGATACCGTGCCAACTTTCAACCTTTTCATAGTTCATCTGAAATGCTTTTCAATTTCAGGGTCTTATAGCTCAAAATCATCAGTAAGTGCATGAAAAATAACGAATGAAATCAGAAAGGGTTGAGAATTAATGATGTGGCTTTGAAAGGTGCATTTTGAACACACAAAAACTATGGAGTTCAAACAAGTTAAAAAAATAAAATCCCTTTGTAACAGACGAGTTTCCATATGAAACCCTCATACTTCGAAAGAGATTGTCCGTTTTGTACATGAAGTGCATCCAGTTTTTGCTGTAACCCTATCTACTTTCTTGCATGTACTATGTGGGTGAAATGATGATACCATGCCAACTTTCAACCTTTTCAGAGTTCATTTGAAATGTTTTCAATTTCAGGGTCTTCTGGCTCAAAATAATCAGCATATGCATGAAAAATTACAAATGAAGTCATAAAGGGTTGAAAATTGATGATGTGGCTTTGAATGGTGCATTTTGAACACAGAAAAACTATGGAGTTCAAACAAGTTAAGAAAATGAAATCCCTTTGTAACAGATGAGTTTCTGTATGTAACTCTCATACTTCAAAAGAGATTGTCGGTTTTGTACATGAAGTGCATTCAACTTTTGCCGTAACCCTCTCTACTTTCTTGCCGATGCTATGTGGGTGGAATGATGATACCATGCCAAATTTGAACCTTTTCAGAGTTCATTTGAAATGCTTTTCAATTTCAAGGTTTTGTAGCTCAAAATAATTAGTAAATACATGAAAAATAACAAATGAAGTCAGAAAGGGTTGAAAAATGATGATGTTTCTTTGAATGGTGCATTTTGAACACAGAATAACTACGGAGTTCAAACAAGTTAAAAAATGAAATCCCTTTGTAACAGACGAGTTTCCGTATGAAACCCGCATACTTCGAAAGAGATTGTCCGTTTTGTACACAGAGTGCATCCAGGTTGTGCCGTAACCCTCTCTACTTTCTAGCACATGCTATGTGGGTTAAATGATGATACCGTGCCAACTTTCAACCTTTTCAGAGTTCATCTGAAATGCTTTTCAATTTCAGGGTCTTATAGCTAAAAATCATCAGTAAGTGCATGAAAAATAACAAATGAAATCAGAAAGGGTTGAGAATTGATGATGTGGCTTTGAAAGGTGCATTTTGAACACACAAAAACTATGGAGTTCAAACAAGTTAAAAAAATAAAATCCCTTTGTAACAGACGAGTTTCCGTATGAAAGCCTCATACTTCAAAAGAGATTGTCTGTTTTGTACACGAAGTGCATCCAATTTTTGTCGTAACCCTCTCTACTTTCTTGCACATGCTATGTGGGTGAAAGGATAATACCATGCCAGCTTTCAACCTTTTCAGAGTTCATTTGGAATGATTTTCAATTTCAGGGTCTTATAGCTCAAAATAATCACTATATGCATGAAAAATAACAAATGAAGTCATAAAGTGTTGAAAATTGATGATGTGGCTTTGAATGGTGCATTTTGAACACAGAATAACCACGGAGTTCAAACAAGTTAAAAAATGATATCCCTTTGTAACAGACGAGTTTCCATATGAAAACCCTCATACTTCGAAAGCGATTGTCCGTTTTGTACACGAAGTGCATCCAGTTTTTGCCGTAACCCTCTCTACTTTCTTGCACATGCTATGTGGGTTAAATGATGATACCGTGCCAACTTTCAACCTTTTCATAGTTCATCTGAAATGCTTTTCAATTTCAGGGTCTTATAGCTCAAAATCATCAGTAAGTGCATGAAAAATAACGAATGAAATCAGAAAGGGTTGAGAATTGATGATGTGGCTTTGAAAGGTGCATTTTGAACACACAAAAACTATGGAGTTCAAACAAGTTAAAAAAATAAAATCCCTTTGTAACAGACGAGTTTCCGTATGAAACCCTCATACTTCGAAAGAGATTGTCCGTTTTGTACACGAAGTGCATCCAGTTTTTGCTGTAACCCTATCTACTTTCTTGCACGTACTATGTGGGTGAAATGATGATACCATGCCAACTTTCAACCTTTTCAGAGTTCATTTGAAATGTTTTCAATTTCAGGGTCTTCTGGCTCAAAATAATCAGTATATGCATGAAAAATTACAAATGAAGTCATAAAGGGTTGAAAATTGATGATGTGGCTTTGAATGGTGCATTTTGAACACAGAAAAACTATGGAGTTCAAACAAGTTAAGAAAATGAAATCCCTTTGTAACAGATGAGTTTCTGTATGTAACTCTCATACTTCAAAAGAGATTGTCGGTTTTGTACATGAAGTGCATTCAGCTTTTGCCGTAACCCTCTCTACTTTCTTGCCGATGCTATGTGGGTGGAATGATGATACCATGCCAAATTTCAACCTTTTCAGAGTTCATTTGAAATGCTTTTCAATTTCAGGGTTTTGTAGCTCAAAATAATTAGTAAATACATGAAAAATAACAAATGAAGTCGGAAAGGGTTGAAAATTGATGATGTGGCTTTGAATGTTGCATTTTGAACACAGAATAACCACGGAGTTCAAACAAGTTAAAAAATGAAATCCCTTTGTAACAGACGAGTTTCCGTATGAAAACCCTCATTCTTCGAAAGAGATTGTCCGTTTTGTACATGAAGTGCATCCAGTTTTTGCCGTAACCCTCACTACTTTCTTACACACGCTATGTGGGTGAAATGATGATACCATGCCAATTTCAACCTTTTCAGAGTTTATCTGCAAGGCTTTTCAATTTCAGGGTCTTATAGCTCAAAATAATCAGTAAATGGATGAAAAATTACAAATGAAATCAGAAAGGGTTGAGAATTGATGATGTGGCTTTGAAAGGTGCATTTTGAACACAAAAAAACTATGGAGTTCAAACAAGTTAAAAAAATGAAATCCCTTTGTAACAGACGAGTTTTCGTATGAAACCCTCATACTTCGAAAGAGATTGTCCGTTTTGTACACGAAGTGCATCTAGTTTTTGCCGAACCCTCTCTAGTTTCTTGCACATGCTATGTGCCTGAAATGATGATACCATGCAAACTTTCAACCTTTTCAGAGTTAATTTGAAATGCTTTTCAATTTCAGGGTCTTATAGCTCAAAATAATCGGTAAATGCATGAAAAATAATAAATGAAGTCAGAAAGGGTTGAAAATTGATGATGTGGCTTTGAATGGTGCATTTCGAACACAGAAAAACTATGGAGTTCAAACAAGTTAAAAAATGAAATCCCTTTGTAATAGACGAGTTTTCGTATGAAACCCTCATACTTCGAAAGAGATTGTCTATTTTCTACATGAAGTGCATCCAGTTTTTGCCGTAACCCTGTCTATTTTCTTGCACATGCTATGTGGGTGAAATGATGATACCATGCAAACTATCAACGTTTTTAGAGTTCATCTGGAAGGCTTTTCAATTTCAGGGTCTTATAGCTCAAAATAATCAGTAAATGGATGAAAAATTACAAATGAAATAAGAAAGGGTTGAGAATTGATGATGTGCCGTTGAATGGTGCATTTTGAACACAGAAGAACTATGGAGTTCAAACAAGTTAAAAAATGAAATCCCTTTGTAACAGTCGAGTTTCCGTATGAAAACCCTCATACTTCGAAAGAGATTGTTTGTTTTGTACACGAAGTGCATCCAGTTTTTTTCCGTAACCCTCTCTACTTTCTTGCACATGCTATGTGGGTGAAATGATCATACCATGCCAACTTTCATCCTTTTAAGAGTTCATTTGAAATGGTTTTAGTTTTTAGGGTCTTATAGCTCAAAATAATCAGTAAATGCATGAAAAATAACAAATGAAGTCACAAAGGGTTGAAAATAGATGATGTTGCTTTGAATGGTGCATTTTGAACACCGAAAAACTATGGATTTAAAAAAAGTTAAAAATAAATGAAATCCCTTTGTAACAGGCGAGTTTCCGTATGAAACCCTCATACTTCAAAAGAGATTGTCCGTTTTGTACACGAAATGCATCCAATTTTTGTCGTAACCCTCTCTACTTTCTTGCACATGCTATGTGGGTGAAAGGATAATACCATGCCAACTTTCAACCTTTTCAGAGTACATATGAAATGCTTTTCAATTTCAGGGTCTTATAGCTCAAAATAATCAATATGTCCATGAAAGATAACAAATGAAGTCATAAAGTGTTGAAAATTGATGATGTGGCTTTGAATGGTGCATTTTGAACACAGAATTACTACGGAATTCAAACAAGTTAAAAAATGAAATCCCTTTGTAACAAACGAGTTTCCATATGAAAACCCTCATACTTCGAAAGCGATTGTCCGTTTTGTACACGAAGTGCATCCAATTTTTGCCGTAATCCTCTCTACTTTCTAGCACATGCTATGTGGGTTAAATGATGATACCGTGCCAACTTTCAACCTTTTCAGAGTTCATCTGAAATGCTTTTCAATTTCAGGGTCTTATAGCTAAAAATCATCAGTAAGTGCATGAAAAATAACAAATGAAATCAGAAAGGGTTGAGAATTGATGATGTGGCTTTGAAAGGTGCATTTTGAACACACAAAAACTATGGAGTTCAGACAAGTTAAAAAAAATAAAATCCCTTTGTAACAAACGAGTTTCCGTATGAAAGCCTCATACTTCAAAAGAGATTGTCTGTTTTGTACACGAAGTGCATCCAATTTTTGTCGTAACCCTCTCTACTTTCTTGCACATGCTATGTGGGTGAAAGGATAATACCATGCCAGCTTTCAACCTTTTCAGAGTTCATTTGGAATGATTTTCAATTTCAGGGTCTTATAGCTCAAAATAATCAGTATATGCATGAAAAATAACAAATGAAGTCATAAAGTGTTGAAAATTGATGATGTGGCTTTGAATGGTGCATTTTGAACACAGAATAACCACGGAGTTCAAACAAGTTAAAAAATGATATCCCTTTGTAACAGACGAGTTTCCATATGAAAACCCTCATACTTCTAAAGCGATTGTCCGTTTTGTACACGAAGTGCATCCAGTTTTTGCTGTAACCCTCTCTAATTTCTTGCACATGCTATGTGGGTGAAATGATGATACCAGGCAAACTTTCAACCTTTTCAGAGTTCATTTGAAATGCTTTTCAATTTCAGGTTTTTATAGCTCAAAATAATCAGTAAATGCATGAAAAAAAATACAAAATGAAGTCAGAAAGGGTTGAAAATTGCTGATGTGGCTTTGAATGGTGCATTTTCAACACAGAAAAACTATGGAGTTCAAACAAGTTAAGAAAATTAAATCTGTTTGTAACAGACGAGTTTCCGTATGAAACCCTCATACTTCGAAAGAGATTGTCCGTTTTGTACACGAAGTGCATCTAGTTTTTGCCGTAACGCTCTCTAATTTTTTGCACATGCTATGTGGGTGCAATGATGATACCTTCCCAACTTTCAACCTTTTCAGAGTTAATTTGAAATGCTTTTAAATTTTAGGCTCTTATAGCTCAAAATAATCAGTAAATGCATGAAAGAAATAACAAATGAAGTCACAAAGGGTTGAAAATTGATGATGTGGCTTTGAATGGTGCATTTTGAACACAGAAAAACTATGGAGTTCAAACAAGTTAAGAAAATGAAATCCCTTTGTAACAGACGAGTTTCCGTATGAAAGCCTAATACTTCGAAAGAGATTGTCCGTTTTGTACACGAAGTGCATCCAGTTTTTGCCGTAACCCTCTCTACTTTCTTGCCAATGCTATGTGGGTGAAATGATGATACCACGCCAAGTTTCAACCTTTTCAGAGTTCATTTGAAATGCTTTTCAATTTCAGGGTTTATAGCTTAAAATAATCAGTATATGCATGAAAAATAACAAATGTAGTCATAAAGGGTTGAAAATTGATGATGTGGCTTTGAATGTTGCATTTTGAACACAGAATAACTACGGAGTTCAAACAAGTTAAAAATGAAATCCCTTTGTAACAGACGAGTTTCCGTATGAAAACCCTCATTCTTCGAAAGAGATTGTCCGTTTTGTACATGATGTCCATCCAATTTTTCCCGTAACCCTCACTACTGTCTTGCACATGCTATGTGGGTGAAATGATGATACCATGCCAACTTTCAACCTTTTAAGAGTTCATTTGAAATGGTTTCCAATTTCAGGGTCTTATAGCTCAAAATGAAGTTAGAAAGGGTTGAAAATTGATGATGTTGCTTTGAATGGTGCATTTTGAACACAGAAAAACTAGGGAGTTCAAACAAGTTAAAAAAATGAAATCGCTTTGTAACAGATTAGTTTCCGTATGAAACCCTCACACTTCAAAAGAGATTGTCCGTTTTGTACATGAAGTGCATCCAATTTTTGCCGTAACCCTCTCTACTTTCTTACACAAGCTATGTCGGTGAAATTATGATACCATGCAACCTTTCAAACTTTCAGAGTTCATTTGAAATGCTTTTCAATTTCAGGGTCTTATAGCTCAAAATAATTAGTAAATGCATGAAAAATAATAAATGAAGTTAGAAAGGGTTGAAAATTGATGATGTGGCTTTGAATGGTGTATTTTGAACATAGAAAAACTATGGAGTTCAAACAAGTTCAATAAATGAAATCCCTTTGTAACAGACGAGTTTCTGTATGAAAACCCTCTTACTTCGAAAGAGATTGTTTGTTTTGTACACGAAGTGCATCCAGTTTTTTTCGTAATCCTCTCTACTTTCTTGCACATGCTATGTGGGTGAAATGATGATACCATGCCAACTTTCAACCTTTTAAGAGTTCTTTTGAAATGGTTTTCAATTTCAGGGTCTTATAGCTCAAAATAATCAGTAAATGCATGAAAAATAACAAATGAAGTCACAAGGGGTTGAAAATAGATGATGTTGCTTTGAATGGTGCATTTTGAACACTGAAAAACTATGGATTTCAAACAAGTTAAAAAAATTAAATCCCTTTGTAACAGACGAGTTTCCGTATGAAACCCTCATACTTCGAAAGAGATTGTCCGTTTTGTACATGAAGTGCATCCGGTTTTTGCTGTAACCCTATCTACTTTCTTGCACATGCTATGTGGGTGAAAGGATGATACCATGCCAACTGTCAACCTTTTCAGAGTTCAATTGAAATGCTTTTCAATTTTAGGGTCTTATAGCTCAAAATAATCAGTATATGCATGAAAAATAACAAATGAAGTCATAAAGGGTTGAAAATTGATGATGTGGCTTTGAATGGTGCATTCTGAAGACAGAATAACTAAGGAGTTCAAACAAGTTAAAAAAAATGAAATCCCTTTGTAACAGACGAGTTTCCGTATGAAAACCCTCATACTTCGAAAGAGATTGTCCGTTTTGTATACGAAGTGCATCCAGTTTTTGCCGTAACCCTCTCTACTTTCTTGCACATGCTATGTGGGTGAAATAATGATACCATGCCAACTTTCAACCTTTTCAGAGTTCATCTGAAATGCTTTTGAATTTCAGGGTCTTATAGCTCAAAATAATCAGTAAATGCATGAAAAATAACAATTGAAATCAGAAAGGGTTGAGAATTGATGATGTGGCTTTGAAAGGTGCATTTTGAACACAGAAAAACTATGCAGTTCAACGAAGTTAAAAAATGAAATCCCTTTGTAACAGACGAGTTTCCGTATGAAACCCTCATACTTCGAACGAGATTGTCCGTTTTGTACACGAAGTGCATCCAGTTTTTGCTGTAACCCTATCTACTTTCTTGCACATGTTATGTGGGTGAAATGATGATACCATGCCAACTTTCAACCTTTTCAGAGTTCATTTGAAATGCTTTTCAATTTCAGTGTCTTATAGCTCAAAATAATCAGTATATGCACGAAAAATAACAAATGAAGTCATAAATGGTTGAGAATTGATGATGTGGCTTTGAATGGTGCATTTTGAACACAGAAAAACTATGGAGTTCAAACAAGTTAAGAAAATGAAATCCCTTTGTAACAGACGAGTTTCCGTATGAAACCCTCATACTTCGAAAAAGATTTTCCATTTTGTACATGAAGTGCATCTAGTTTTTGCTGTAACCCTCTCTACTTTCTTGCCGATGCTATGTGGGTGAAATGATGATACCGTGCCAACTTTCAACCTTTTCAGAGTTCATTTGAAATGATTTTCAGTTTCAGGGTCTTATAGCTCAAAATAATGAGTATGTGCATGAAAAATAACAAAAGAAGTCATGAAGGGTTGAAAATTGATGATGTGGATTTGAATGGTGCATTTTGAACACATAATAACTACGGAGTTCAAACAAGTTAATAAAATGAAATCCCTTTGTAATAGACGAGTTTCCATGTGAAAACCCTCATACTTTGAAAGAGTTTGTCTGTTTTGTACACGAAGTGCATCCAATTTTTGCCGTAACCCTCTCTACTTTCTTGCACATGCTATGTGGGTGAAATGATGATACCATGCCAACTTTCAACCTTTTCAGAGTTCATCTGAAATGCTTTTCAATTTCAGGGTCTTATAGCTCAAAATAATCAGTAAATGCATGAAAAAAATACAAAATGAAGTCAGAAAGGGTTGAAAATTGATGATGTGGCTTTGAATGGTGCATTTTGAACACAGAAAAACTATGGAGTTCAAACAAGTTAAGAAAATTAAATCCTTTTGTAACAGACGAGTTTCCGTATGAAACCATCATACTTCGAAAGAGATTGTCCGTTCTGTACACGAAGTGCATCCAGTTTTTGCCGTAACCCTCTCTATTTTCTCGCACATGCTATGTGGTTGAAATGATGATACCATGCAAACTTTCAACCTTTTCAGAGTTCATTTGAACTGCTTTTCAATTTCAGGGTCTTATAGCCAAAAATAATCAGTATATGCATGAAAAATAACAAATGAAGTCAGAAAGGGTTGAAAATTGATGATGTGGCTTTGAATGGTGCATTTTGAACACAGAAAAACTACGGAATTCAAACAATTTAAAAAAATGAAATCCCTTTGTAACAGATGAGTTTCCGTATGAAAACCCTCATACTTCGAAAGAGATTGTTTGTTTTGTACATGAAGTGCATCCCATTTTTGCAGTAACCCTCTCTACTTTCTTGCACATGCTATGTGGGTGAAATGATGATACCAATGCCAACTTTCAACCTTTTAAGAGTTCATTTGAAATGGTTTCCAATTTCAGGGTCTTATAGCTCAAAATGAAGTCAGAAAGGGTTGAAAATTGATGATGTTGCTTTGAATGGTGCATTTTGAACACAGAAAAACTACGGAGTTCAAACAAGTTAAAAAAATGAAATCGCTTTGTAACAGACGAGTTTCCGTATGAGACCCTCACATTTCAAAAGAGATTGTCCGTTTTGTACACGAAGTGCATCCAATTTTTGCCGTAACCCTCTCTACTTTCTTACGCATGCTATGTGGGTGAAATGATGATACCATGCAACCTTTCAACCTTTCAGAGTTCACTTGAAATGCTTTTCAATTTCAGGGTCTTTTGGCTCAAAATAATTAGTAAATGCATGAAAAATAATAAATGAAGTTAGAAAGGGTTGAAAATTGATGATGTGGCTTTGAAAGTTGCATTTTGAACACAGAAAAACTATGCAGTTCAACGAAGTTAAAAAATGAAATCCCTTTGTAACAGACGAGTTTCCGTATGAAACCCTGATACTTCGAACGAGATTGTCCGTTTTGTACACGAAGTGCATCCAGTTTTTGCTGTAACCCTATCTACTTTCTTGCACATGTTATGTGGGTGAAATGATGATACCATGCCAAATTTCAACCTTTTTAGAGTTCATTTGAAATGCTTTTCAATTTCAGGGTCTTATAGCTCAAAATAATCAGTATATGCATGAAAAATAACAAATGAAGTCATAAATGGTTGAGAATTGATGATGTGGCTTTGAATGGTGCATTTTGAACACAGAAAAACTATGGAGTTCAAACAAGTTAAGAAAATGAAATCCCTTTGTAACAGACGAGTTTCCGTATGAAACCCTCATACTTCGAAAGAGATTGTCCATTTTGTACATAAAGTGCATCTAGTTTTTGCTGTAACCCTCTCTACTTTCTTGCCGATGCTATGCGGGTGAAATGATGATACCGTGCCAACTTTCAACCTTTTCAGAGTTCATTTGAAATGCTTTTCAGTTTCAGGGTCTTATAGCTCAAAATAATGAGTATGTGCATGAAAAATAACAAAAGAAGTCATGAAGGGTTGAAAATTGATGATGTGGATTTGAATGGTGCATTTTGAACACATAATAACTACGGAGATCAAACAAGTTAATAAAATGAAATCCCTTTGTAATAGACGAGTTTCCATATGAAAACCCTCATACTTTGAAAGAGATTGTCTGTTTTGTACACGAAGTGCATCCAATTTTTGCCGTAACCCTCTCTACTTTCTTGCACATGCTATGTGGGTGAAATGATGATACCATGCCAAATTTCAACCTTTTCAGAGTTCATTTGAAATGCTTTTCAATTTCAGGGTCTTATAGCTCAAAATAATCAGTATATGCATGAAAAATAACAAATGAAGTCATAAATGGTTGAGAATTGATGATGTGGCTTTGAATGGTGCATTTTGAACACAGAAAAACTATGGAGTTCAAACAAGTTAAGAAAATGAAATCCCTTTGTAACAGACGAGTTTCCGTATGAAACCCTCATACTTCGAAAGAGATTGTCCATTTTGTACATGAAGTGCATCTAGTTTTTGCTGTAACCCTCTCTACTTTCTTGCCGATGCTATGTCGGTGAAATGATGATACCGTGCCAACTTTCAACCTTTTCAGAGTTCATTTGAAATGCTTTTCAGTTTCAGGGTCTTATAGCTCAAAATAATGAGTATGTGCATGAAAAATAACAAAAGAAGTCATGAAGGGTTGAAAATTGATGATGTGGATTTGAATGGTGCATTTTGAACACATAATAACTACGGAGATCAAACAAGTTAATAAAATGAAATCCCTTTGTAATAGACGAGTTTCCATATGAAAACCCTCATACTTTGAAAGAGATTGTCTGTTTTGTACACGAAGTGCATCCAATTTTTGCCGTAACCCTCTCTACTTTCTTGCACATGCTATGTGGGTGAAATGATGATACCATGCCAACTTTCAACCTTTTCAGAGTTCATCTGAAATGCTTTTCAATTTCAGGGTCTTATAGCTCAAAATAATCAGTAAATGCATGAAAAAAATACAAAATGAAGTCAGAAAGGGTTGAAAATTGATGATGTGGCTTTGAATGGTGCATTTTGAACACAGAATAACTACGGAGTTCAAACAAGTTAAAAAATGAAATCCCTTTGTAACAGACGAGTTTCCATATGAAAACCCTCATACTTCGAAAGAGATTGTCCGTTTTGTACACGAAGTGCATCCAGTTTTTGCCGTAACACTCTCTACTTTCTTGCACATGCTATGTGGGTGAAATCATGATACCATGCCAACTTTCAACCTTTTTAGAGTTCATTTGAAATGCTTTTCAATTTCAGGGTCTTATAGCTCAAAATAATCAGTAAATGCATGAAAAATAACAAATGAAATCGGAAAGGGTTGAGAATTGATGATGTGGCTTTGAAAGGTGCATTTTGAACACAGAAAAACTATGGAGTTCAAACAAGTTAAAAAAATGAAATCCCTTTGTAACAACGAGTTTCCGTATGAAACCCTCATACTTCGAAAGAGATTGTCCGTTTTGTACACGAAGTGCATCCAGTTTTTGCCGTAACCCTCTCTATTTTCTCGCACATTCTATGTGGGTGAAATGATGATACCATGCAAACTTTCAACCTTTTCAGAGTTCATTTGAAATGCTTTTCAATTTCAGGGTCTTATAGCTTAAAATAATCAGTATATGCATGAAAAATAACAAATGAAGTCAGAAAGGGTTGAAAATGGATGATGTGGCTTTGAATGGTGCATTTTGAACACAGAAAAACTACAGAGTTCAAACAAGTTAAAAAAATGAAATCCCTTTGTAACAGACGAGTTTCCGTGTGAAAACCCTCATACTTCGAAAGAGATTGTTTGTTTTGTACACGAAGTGAATCCAATTTTTGCAGTAACCCTATCTACTTTCTTGCACATGCTATGTGGGTGAAATGTTGATACCATGCCAACTTTCAACCTTTTAATAGTTCATTTGAAATGGTTTCCAATTTCAGGGTCTTATAGCTCAAAATGAAGTCAAAAGGGTTGAAAATTGATGATGTTGCTTTGAATGGTGCATTTTGAACACAGAAAACTATGGAGTTCAAACAAGTTAAAAAAATGAAATCGCTTTGTAACAGACGAGTTTCCGTATTAAACCCTCACACTTCAAAAGAGATTGTCCGTTTTGTACACGAAGTGCATCCAATCTTTGCCGTAACCCTCTCTACTTTCTTACACATGCTATGTGGGTGAAATGATGATACCATGCAAACTATCAACCTTTCAGAGTTCATTTGAAATGCTTTTCAATTTCAGGGTCTTATAGCTCAAAATAATCAGTGAATGCATGAAAAATAACAAATGAAGTTAGAAAGGGTTGAAAATGGATGATGTGGCTTTGAATGGTGCATTTTGAACACGGAAAAACTGTGGAGTTCAAACAAGTTAACAAAATGAAATCCCTTTGTAACAGGCGAGTTTCCGTATGAAACCCTCATACTTCGAAAGAGATTGTCCGTTTTGTACATGAAGTGCATCCAGTTTTTGCTGTAACCCTCTCTACTTTCTTGCCGATGCTATGTGGGTGAAATGATGATACCGTGCCAACTTTCAACCTTTTCAGAGTTCATTTGAAATGCTTTTCAGTTTCAGGGTCTTATTGTCGTGGTTCTAAGTCTGACAGTGAGGTAGGGGGGTGTGTATGAAGAGGCTAGAGCTTAGCTATTGGGAAGTTGTAAGCATGCAGGTTTACGTGTTCAGGCCCTTCTCTTAGGAAGTAACAACCCTACGTCTCGGTGCCCGGAGGCGGTCGATTGGATTATGCGTGTGTAAAATGACAGGGGTGCGAACCCTTGATACTGAGGAGGGGGGTGGCTTATATAGAGTTCGCCAGCCCTCTCCTGCCCTCAGTAATGCAGGGTTTAAGGTACATTTAAGGTGGGCGTTACTGATAACGTCCCTAATAAAGTGTCATAATAATCATAAAGACTACTTAATAGCCGACCGCTTGCCTGCGAAGTGACTTGAGGTCTTCTGGCAGTCGAGTGGTTGGCTTCTTGGTCGAGTGACAGCTTCTTGGTCGAGTGTCTTCAACCCGTCGAGTGGGATATCTTCAAGTTGTCTGAAAGGTGACTTCCTCTAAGGATGTCCTATGGTAGGGCTCTTTAGGACGGGTCCGTGTCCCTACCATAGGTACATGACTTCATCATTAGCCCCCGAACGGATCGAGGCTGGAGTGAGAAAAGGGGTTAGGGACCTTTCCAACCGACCCTTCGGGTTATTATGGGTGCTTCGTTCTGGGTCGACTGTCACGGATGACGTCATTAACCTCTTTCAGTCGCCTTGATCCGTTCCAGGTCTTTCGTCGAATGGATTTCTTTACTTGTGAGGCATCGAGCGCCGGCGTGCGCGGGATTTCAGTTTCGTCAAGTTGTTCTGCAGCTGGCGGAGATCGCGGGATTCGGATTTTTTGGGAAGCGCGTGGAACGGGGGCGGCCGCAGTAATCGGGAGCGACAGTGTGAAGGCTCCTCGATCCCCGTGCCGCCTTTTTCGCCACGTACAGCGCGCGCGCCTGCCACGGGATTTGACTGGATAGCTCGGGCCTACCTACCAGCCACTCAGGAGCGGCCCCTTATAAGTAGTTGGCTCGGAGCCTTTCATCAGTACGCGTGCTCATCTCTTCCTCTTCCTTCTCTGTTTCTCCGTCGCCTCCTCCGCTTCCTCCGCTCTCGCCCCGCCACCACAAAACCAGCTCGAGACCTCGCCGGCGACGATGGTGAAGGGTAAGACGACCGCTCTAGAGCGCGCGAAGAAGGCGGCGGCGGCGGGGAAGGGAAAGAAGTCTGCGCGCGGGGGTTCTTCCTCTCGGACGGCCCTGCCCAAGGGGTGGATCCAGGGCGACTGGATGCCCTCGGTGCTCCGTCAGGAGGACCTCGACGACCTGGTCGAGGGAGGAGCCATTTCCCACAAGGCGGCGCGTCTTCCAGGGGGAGAAATCGAGCCCCAGCCATGCGACGGTGAGTGCGTCCTCCTGGAGACTCATATTGACCGTGGGTTCTCTCTGCCGCCCCACTCTTTCTTCCGCAACTTCCTGAACTTCTTCGGGGCGCAGCTCCATCACTTTACTCCGAACTCCATAGTCTATCTCACCGCCTTTCTTTCTATGTGTGAGGCGTTCCTGGGGTGCCGCCCACACTGGGGACTTTTCAAGCACATCTTCACCGTTCGCTCTCAGTCGGTTAAGAAGGCCAAGTCGAGTGACGAGAAGACACAGGTGATCCAGCTGTGCGGGGGTTTGGCGATCCAGACGAGGGGGAAAAGCTGTTTTCCCTCCATTACCTTCCGGAAGTCAGTTCGAGGATGGCAGGCGACTTGGTTCTGCTGCCAGGCTCAGGTGACCCCAGGGATGGATCTGCTTGAAGTCTTCCTCAAGAGGCGAATCCAACCACTCCAGGCTCGGGACCACCCGATGTGGCTGTACTCCGGCCTCGAGGACACCACTCGGATCCACCCGGAGGAGGTCATCGACAAGATGTTGGAGGGGTGGCTGTCAAGCATCACGGGGAACAAGGACAACCCCCGAGGAGCTAGGAGGGTCATTCCACTCGACCGCTCGTATGAGGTCGACCAAGTGCGTCTTTATGTTTCTGACTGAAATCTTCGTTTTCTGCATTGGTTTTCTTTTGAGCGGGTCGACTGACTTTCCATTTTGTCTGCTGTCTTTCAGGCGACCACTGAGATGTATTCGACGCCCAACGGGGCACAGGGGTCGACTAAGGAAGGAGAAGGGAGCGGAGGTGAGAGTGGGGACGACCAGGGCGAGTGGGAGTCAGACGGCGAAGGAGAGGGAGGTGATGACGTCTTCTCCAGCGAGGAGGAGGAGGAGGAGGCCGAACCTCCCCGCCCGGAAAGGCGATCCAAGCTCGCACACGACCCAGCGCAGGGACATGGCGAGGCGACTGCCTCCGTCGGGCCATCGTAGAAACGCCCTCGGACTTATTCTCCAACACCGACTGGGAAGGTCCCCAAGCAACCACGCACGACGCAATCCAAGCCGCCCAAGACTCTGCCAAAGATGAAGATAACTGTCCCTATTATTTCCGGGTAACAAGTCTTGTCTTCTTTCGTCGATTGGAGGATGGATCCTTGGTCGACTCGTTATGCTTAACTGGCTGATTCTTCGAAATTTGCAGTGCTGCTACCTCCGAGGTCTCTGCCAAAGACGACGACCAAGAGATGGGGGACGCTGCTACCTCCAACCCTGGTACGATCATTGACGTTCTGTTTTTGAGTTGGCTTGGTCGTTTCTTGCAATTCTGGTCGATTGAAAGTTCTTCCTGTAGCTCCTCCTCATGTTATCGACCTCCTGGATGACGATGACAACGAGCCGCTGAGGATAGGGAGGACCAAGAGGCCGTCGACTGACAGGGCTCCCCAGCCTGCTCCGGCGCCTGAGGCCGCGGCTCGGGACGGCGGCGATGCCCCTCGGGCTTCTGTGTCCTTCGCCAATCCCCTGTCGAGTGCACAGCCCTCGGTGTCGACTGCCAATCCGACTTCGCTCTTTGTCGCGTACTCTGTCCCTGAAGATGAAGTGGCCGCTGCGAAGGAGGCCATACACCAGGCAGGGGTCATGATGGAGCAGGTGAAGAAGGCTCGAGAGGCCAGCCAGGCGGCATACGACGTGAGTTCGGCGCTTCAGAGTAATGTCCAGGTCAGTCGACTTGATACTTCTTTGTTTGAAGAGTCTTTCTCCCTCTTTCTTTTTCTTTTTGAAGATCTTTGTATCTGTATCTGTACGCCCAGTGGGTGTGTTTTCTCTTTCTTGGACTAGTGGGGGCACGCTGAGTGCACCCACTGGGTGTAGTCCCCGAGACTACGGTGGACTGCTGGCAGTCGACTGTAGTCTGTATATTGTGTTTGTGAATCTGTACTTCTTCACTCGGTTTGGTCTGGCCAGGTCGAGTGGGACCGTGTCCTGTCGACTGCGGGCAGTCGTTTTTTTGGTCGAACCAGTGGGGGCACGCTGAGTGCACCCACTGGGTGTAGTCCCCGAGACTACTGTCGAATGTTTTTGATTCGGCTGTGGTCTTAGAAACGTCACCATTGTTCCTCAGTTACTCGGAAGCAACTTATCTCGACCGTCTGTCGGCTGGTTTTTCTTTTTGCAGAGATCCTGTGAACTTGCCGCTCGCTATGCTGAATTGGAGAAACAGAAGATTCAACTGGACCTTGATCTAGAGCTGGCCAGGACGGAGTTGCAGAAGGTCAGGGAGGGCGCCGCAGGTAAAGCGACTTTGTCGACTGATTTTGTTTTCAGGCTTGAGAATTCCTCTGCTGTTTCCGATTCAATCGCCATTTCTTTGTAGGAGAATTGGAAAAAGCTTTGGCGAGGAAGGACCAGGACCTGGCTGTTGCACGCAAGGAGGCTGACGACAAGACGGCTCTGGCCGAATAGAAGCTGGCTTCGGTCGACCAGTTGGAAAAAGAGAACACCAGGTTGCAGGCCGCTTTGACTGATGCCAACAGGCTGACTGCCAGTTGGAAGAAGAAGAACCTCCTCTTGGGCGAGGAGATGGAAGGCATCGCCCGTAGGAGGGACGACCTGGAGAGCTACCTGAGGAGCCTCGCCAAGAGGCTGTACATCAAACTTGAAGGTGCACATCTAATTTTGACTGTTTTGTACTTTTGTGTCGACTCAATCTTGCGATCATTGGCTTATCTTTAGGTCTTGTGTGCAGAATTCTGTCAGAACTTCGAAGAGGAGACCAGGCGGATCGAAACGGGTCTGGACCCAATCAATTCTCCGGTGAAAGATGATACTGCTATGAACCTGCTCCAACTGGAATCTCGAATCGACGGCGCCGTGGATTACTTGGCTCAACTGAAGGTCGCCATGTCGCGGATCGACTCGACGCTCTGGCCAGAGTCCACGCTCCAGAACGATCTCGAGTCTCTTATGGCTCGACTTGACAAAATCCCCGATCGAGTGCAGGAGTGGAAGAAGTCTTCTGCCCGGTGCGGCGCTGATGTGGCTCTATCCTTAGTCCGCGTCCACTTCAAGGAGGCACGAGAAGAAAAGCTGGCCGCCATCCAAGTCGCCAATACCAAGAGGCACAGCTTCCAAGACTTCATGGAGACCTTCATTGCTGCAGCCACTCGCATTGCGGACGGAATTGACCTGGATGAGTTCGTCGCTCCTGCCAGTCCTCCTCTTGAGGAGTGAGAAAACTTTTATGCCTTCCCTTAAATTAGCCTCGGAATGCCGAGTGGACTTGTAATCATTTAAATTCTGCCGAGCTGAGGGCTCTAGTACTTTGATTCGGGGCCCAGGGCCTTTTAAGCTTTATCTGAACATAATTTTTGCTGAATGTCTTCGTGGTTTGGAACTGTCGTGTGGGGCTTGATGGCCGACCCTCACCCTGTTGTTGTACATTGTATTTGTGGCGGAGCTCTCGGGAAAAGGTGGCAGTCGACCCACGCCTTGTTACTGTAGAGTGGGACGAAGCTCACATTGTATTTGTGGCGGAGCTCTTCAGGAGAAGGTGGGTTTCGAACTTAGGCGAGTGCTGAACTGCAGCTAAGCCCCCGAGTGGGAGGTTTGCTCTCCACTCGGTAGGATTTTTCAAACTTAGGCGAGTGTCTGACCGCAGCTAAGTCTCTTCGTGGAGAACTTAGGCGGGCGCTGAACTGCAGCTAAGCCCCCGAGTGGGAGGTTTGCTCTCCACTCGGTAGGATTTTCCAAACTTAGGCGAGTGTCTGACTGCAGCTAAGTCTCTTCATGGAGAACTTAGGCGAGTGCTGAACTGCAGCTAAGCCCCCGAGTGGGAGGTTTGCTCTCCACTCGGTAGGATTTTTCAAACTTAGGCGAGTGTCTGACTGCAGCTAAGTCTCTTCGTGGAGAACTTAGGCGAGTGCTGAACTGCAGCTAAGCCCCCGAGTGGGAGGTTTGCTCTCCACTCGGTAGGATTTTCCAAACTTAGGCGAGTGTCTGACTGCAGCTAAGTCTCTTCATGGAGAACTTAGGCGAGTGCTGAACTGCAGCTAAGCCCCCAAGTGGGAGGTTTGCTCTCCACTCGGTAGGATTTTCCAAACTTAGGCGAGTGTCTGACTGCAGCTAAGTCTCTTCGTGGAGAACTTAGGCGAGTGCTGAACTACAGCTAAGCCCCCGAGTGAGAGGTTTGCTCTCCACTCGGTAGGATTTTTCAAACTTAGGCGAGTGTCTGACTGCAGCTAAGTCTCTTCATGGAGAACTTAGGCGAGTGCTGAACTGCAGCTAAGCCCCCAAGTGGGAGGTTTGCTCTCCACTCGGTAGGATTTTTCAAACTTAGGTGAGTGTCTGACTGCAGCTAAGTCTCTTCGTGGAGAACTTAGGCGAGTGCTGAACTGCAGCTAAGCCCCCAAGTGGGAGGTTTGCTCTCCACTCGATAGGATTTTTCAAACTTAGGCGAATCGGATTCGCAGCTAAGTCACCCACTGGGGGATTTCGGATACATACAACAGTGACAGCAATTATTGGAACACTCTTATTTCTGATAAAAATGAACTTCAGGAGTTTTTCTTATTACATCTGGTTTGAGAGCAGACTTAAGTGTAAAAGGGGGCGGAGAAGCTCCGTGTTCCAAGCTCGAGGTTCGTCGATTTGTCGATCAACATTGTAAAGGTGATATGCTCCGTTGTGGAGGACTCTGGTGATGATGAAGGGGCCTTCCCAAGTGGGAGCGAGCTTGTGAGGTTTCTATTGATCCACTCGGAGGACCAAATCTCCTTCTTGAAAGGCTCGACTCTTCACATTCCGGGCGTGGAATCGACGCAAGTCCTGCTGGTAAATGGTCGATCTGATCATTGCCATCTCCCTCTCTTCCTCCAAGAGGTCGACTGCGTCTTGCCGGGCCTGCTCCGCTTCATCTTCGGTGTAAAGTTCAACTCGGGGCGCATTATGAAGGAGGTCGCTTGGCAGGACAGCTTCGGCTCCATAAACCAGAAAGAACGGGGTCCTTCTAGTCGACCAGTTAGGGGTGGTCCTTAATCCCCACAGCACTGACGGAAGCTCGTCGACCCAAGCGCCTGCCGCGTGCTTGAGATCGCGCATCAGCCGAGGTTTTAGCCCTTTGAGAATCAGACAATTTTCCCTCTCAGCCTGTCCATTCGACTGGGGGTGAGCGACTGAGGCGTAGTCGACTCATGTGCCTTGAGAAGCGCAAAATGCTCTGAACTCGTCCGAATCAAAGTTTGACCCATTATCAGTGATGATGCTGTGCAGGAATCCATATCTGAATGTCAATCCTCTGATGAAACTGATAGCGGTGCCAGCGTCGAGGCTCTTTATGGGCTTAGCTTCGATCCATTTGGTAAACTTGTCGACTGCCACAAGCACATGAGTGAATCCACTCCTGCCCGTTCTTAGGGGCCAACCATGTCCAATCCTGTGACGCCCGGGTAATTAAGCTACAGTAATCCTCACTAATGATGCCACGTCACCTCTGTCACTGTAGTTGATCTCGGGTTAAATCAAAACGGTTTCGATATTCAATTCAAAATTATGATGGTAATAAAAGTTTTCAAAAAAATAATAAAACAAAATTGTTCGGTGGTTGCCAAATATTACAAAGATAATTATGGTGTATGGTTCACAATTTTATAAAATGCCTAAGTGTTTATAAATAAATAAAAACAGAAAAGAAAATAAATAAAAAGAAAACAGAAAACAAACAACAAAAAAAATATAAAAGGGACCCCCCCCCACTGGGCCAGACGGCCCAACCGGCCAGGCCACCACCGGCCCAACTGGGCAAAGGCCCAGCCGGCCACACCCCCCCTCCCATAACCCACACCCCCGAAACCCTAACCCCACCCCGTCGCCCCACTCACCCCCACGCCGCCACTCCCCTCGCACCCACTCGCCCCCCTCCTCCCTTTCCCCCGATCTGGATCGGGGGGAACGAAACCACGGCGCCCGATCCCGACGCCGGAGCCCTCCCCCGCCGTCCCCCGTCGCCAGACGTCCGCCCCGACGCCCGACGTTGCCGGCCCCGCCAATCGCCGCTGCCGCACCGAGCCCCACCGCGCACGACGTCGCCGTCCTCCCCGCCAGACGCCGCAGGACGCCGCCGCCCGCCGGAGAGGACCCCCTCCCTCGCGCCCGTGCCACGGCCTCCTCCTCACCTGGACGCCGAACGCCATCGCCGGGCCTCCTCGCCTCGCCTCGCCATCCACCCCGCACGTCATCACCGACCGCCGCCGAGCCCGCTGCCCTGAACCCCTACGGCCAATGTGAGCGCCTCCCCAGGCCCCTCTCCCCTCTTCCTCTGTCACCGCGCGCCCGAGGCCGTGCTTGCTCGCGGCCTCCCCGCGCTCGTCGCGCCCGAACCGTCCCCCGCCGTCGCCTCGCCCGCGCGGCCCCGTTTCGCCCTGCCACCTGCTTCCCCCGTGCGCGCTCGCCATGCTCGGGCCTCGCCCGCACGCGTGTGGCCGTTGCCGACCGCTCGGCTTCCTTCCGCTGCTGCTTTGCTCTGTTGCGCTGCTGCTTTGCTTCTTCTGTTGCCGCTGCGACCAACCGCGCCCCCGCTCACCTCCGTGCGTGCCCGCCGCTGAGCCCACGCTGACCGCTCGCCGGCGCCCCGCTAGTCCCGCCCCTGGCCTGGGCAAGCGGCCTAACGGGTGGGCGCCCGTCGCCCGTAACCGCACCGCTCGTGCCCGCGCCCGCTAAGGCCATGAGCCACTTGACAATGGGGCCCAGCCCCTGGAACGTTTTAATAAAAAAAAGAAGAAGGAATTTTTTTTAAAAAAAATATATATATATATAATAATAATAAAAATAGTTAATTAATTAATTAATTAATTAAGGAATTAATTAAGTTAATTAATTATAATTAGACTAACCTAATCACTAATTAACCTAATTAACAGTTAGTTAATTAAAACAGAGTATGACGAACGGGACCCACACGTCAGTTGACCAAGTCAACTGCTGATGTCATGCTGACGTCATGATGACGTCAGCAGACACTATTCTGGATAATGTTGATTAAATTAATTAAATAAATCCAAAAATGATTTAAATCTTTTAAAATTAATATAAAATAAACCGTAGCTCGGATGAAAAAACTTTATACATGAAAGTTGCTCAGAACGACGAGACGAATCCGGATACGCAGTCCGTTCGTCCGCCACACACCCCTAACCTATCGAACCCGCAACTTCCCCCCCCCCCCCCCTTCGGCTCCTCTGCCCGAAATCGCGAGACACCGAGAATACTTTCCCGGATGTATTCCCCCTTAACCGGTACCACCTCATACCACGTTAGGGCACGCCTAGCATCGTTACTTGTCATGTCATGCTTCACTAAGCATATGGTTGCATTATATTTATTGTTTCTTCCCCCTCTTCTCTCTCTAGACACCGAGACCGACGCCGCTGCTACCCCGTACGACTACGGTGTTGACGACCCCTCTCTCTTGCCAGAGCAACCAGGCAAGCCCCCCTTTGATCACCAGATATCGCCTACTCTTCTCTATACTGCTTGCATTAGAGTAGTGTAGCATGTTACTGCTTTCCGTTATACCTATCCAGATGCATAGCCTGTCCTTGCTACTACTGTTGTTACCATTACCTGCTATCCTACTGCTTAGTATAGGAAGCTAGTGTTCCATCAGTGGCCCTACACTCTTGTCTGTCTGCCATGCTATACTACTGGGCCGTGATCACTCGGGAGGTGATCACGGGTATATACTATATATTTTGCACTGTCACGTTACCGGATAAACTGTTCGGAGATGGGGGCTGAAGGGGCAGGTGGTTCCATCCAGGTACTGGTGGGCCTGGGTTCCCGACGGCCCCCGACTGTTACTTTGTGGCGGAGCGACAGGGCAGGTTGAGACCACCTAGGAGAGAGGTGGCCTGGCCCTGGTCGGCGTTCGCGGATACTTAACACGCTTAATGAGATCTGGGTATTTGATCTGAGTCTGGCCATTTGGTCTATACGCACTAACCATCTACATGGGAGTAGTTATGGGTATCCCGGCGTCGTGGTATCAGCCGAAGCCTTCTTGACGTCAGCGATGGAGCGGCGCGCGCTGGATTGGACTGGAACGCCACTAGGCTAGGTCTGCTTCCGGCCGCCCTCGCAACGTGCAGGTGTGCTAAGGGCGATGGGCCCAGACCCCTGGGCGCTTAGGTTTAGACCGGCGTGCTGACCTCTCTGTTGGTCTAGGTGGGGCTACGACGTGTTGATCTTCCGAGGCCGGGCATGACCCAGGAAAGTGTGTCCGGCCAAATGGGATCGAGCGTGTTGGGGTATGTGGTGCACCCCTGCAGGGAAGTTTATCTATTCGAATAGCCGTGTCCCTCGGTAAAAGGACGACCCGGAGTTGTACCTTGACCTTATGACAACTAGAACCGGATACTTAATAAAACACACCCTTCCAAGTGCCAGATACAACCGGTGGTCGCTCTCTCACAGGGTGACGAAGGGAGGATCATCGGTTAGGATTATGCTATACGATGCTACTTGGAGGACTTCAGTCTACTCTCTTCTACATGTTGCAAGACGGAGGCTGCCAGAAGCGTAGTCTTCGAAAGGATTAGTTATCCCCCTCTTATTCTGGCTTTCTGCAGTTCAGTCCACATATGATACCCTTACTCCATTTGATACCCATGCATATGTAGTGTAGCTCCTTGCTTGCGAGTACTTTGGATGAGTACTCACGGTTGCTTTCTTCCCCCTTTTCCCCCCTTTCCTTTCTTTCTGGTTGTCGCAACCAGATGTGGGAGCCCAGGAGCCAGACGCCACCGTCGACGACGACCCCTACACCGGAGGTGCCTACTACTACGTGATGCCCGCTGACGACGACCAGGAGTAGTTAGGAGGATCCCAGGCAGGAGGCCTGCGCCTCTTTCGATCTGTATCCCAGTTTGTGCTAGCCTTCTTAAGGCAAACTTGTTTAACTTATGTCTGTACTCAGATATTGTTGTTTCCGCTGACTCGTCTATGATCGAGCTCTTGTATTCGAGCCCTCGAGGCCCCTGGCTTGTAATATGATGCTTGTATGACTTATTTTTATTTGTAGAGTTGTGTTGTGATATCTCCCCGTGAGTCCCTGATCTTGATCGTACACATTTGCGTGCATGATTAGTGTACGATTGAATCGGGGGCGTCACAAGTTGGTATCAGAGCCGACTGCCTGTAGGAACCCCCCCTTCCCCACTCCTTGGCCGAAGTCAAGTCTAGACATTGCAAAAACTTTTACTAACTTGGCTGTGTGCCTTACGGGCCCACGTCGCCATCGGGTGGTGCTAGGATCTTTTACTCCTCGACCTTTACTCTGGGACTCTGAACTCCCTTCTACTCGGGTTAAACGAATTCACTAACTCTGACACTAGGGTCCCGTTACGACATTCACCCCAAAGTTGGATAAGCCCTAGTTATTCTTTAGTGTAGTACTTGAACATTATCCACATTGTCATTTGACTCCTGTGAAAACAACTTTGTTTTCAGATGGAACCCACGACGCAGGTCGTGCGCCACACGACGGCCATTGGTGCCTCAGGATCACCTGCGGTGTTGGCTGAGATGATGACCTATCTGGGTTATCGCTGGCACCCTGAGTACACCGTCTATGAGGAGTATCAGGACTTCAACCAGGAGCAGTACCGTGCCGTTGTCCACCTCTACTCTCGGGAGTATGACTCCACTACTGTGCTGCACACTGCTTATGGTGTTGGAGTGACTATCGATATGGCGGTCCACGATGCTGCTTATGCTGCTCTGACACGTCTTCGGGGCGAGTATCAGGAGTTGGACACCTCCCCCTTCAGGCACATTGCTATTGCATCCGATGTTGGTGCGGAGGGTTACTACACTGCTGCCTACTCCACTATCACCCGAGAGCCATTCTACCATCAGAACCTGGTTCTGCATGCTGATGGGCTGGATAGAGCTAACCGAGCTCTTCGCCACGAGTTGTACACCACCCGTCAGCACCTGTATCGTGCTCTGATGCTGTTGCACCTCTCTGTCCGCTCTGGTAATCTATCGCGTTCTGCGATCTACCCTGCCCGGACCGTGATGCCCCAGGGCGTCGGCTGGCCAGATGTGGGAGGCTACTCTCCTGCATTGGGCCCTCTCCTGCCACCTGCGCATCGGGTTCCGCACCAGAGTATCCGCGGGCCCCAGGCTATTCGCGTGGAGGTCTTCCCTTCGCGTCACTACCAGCTGTCGGGCTACACCTACCTCCGCAGTACCGCATGGGACTGACGTAGACTTGCTTATTAGAGTTAGATGCATTCGCCGCGAGCCTGTGTGCCGCCTATGATGTCTTAGTCTATGTATTAAACACTGTGTAACGAACTCTATGCATGATCTCTTTTGTAAGATATGCCGACTACTATGTGGTATCTATCGTGCTGCTTTCGTTGTGCATGTTTCATCATGAATGATTCTTGTTTTTACAATTCCTCAATGCTGAACTACCCCTGTTAAACATTAGCAGGATGGTTAGACCAGGTGGTCGTGGTCGTGGTGGCAACGCCCCACCACCGCCTGAGTACATGGCTGGTATGATCCAACAGCTTGAGATGAATCGCCAGTTCATGGAGAATATGATGGCTTAGTTTCCTCGCCCCAATATGAACCAGCAGCCAACCCCAGTAACTCTGCAGGATTTCATGCGCCTGAACCCAACAGTGTACCGCAGCTCAACCCAGCCTCTGGATGCTGATGACTGGCTCCGTGACATCACCTATGAGATGGAGTCTGCTGATGTAGCCCCTGCCAGCTATGTCACCTTTGCTTCCTTCTTCCTGAAGGGATCCGCAGCTCAATGGTGGGACAGCCACAGGCGTACACTGCCAGCTGGAACAATCATCACCTGGCCAGACTTCCAAGCTGCCTTCCGTGCTCGCTTCATTCCTCAGGGAGTTATGGACCAGAAGAAGCGTGAGTTCCGCAACCTCACCCAAGGCAACAAAACTGTGGAAGCTTATCAGCGGGAGTTTCTGGACTTGTCCCGCTATGCTGAAGAAGACATTGCAACTGATGCGCGCAGACAGGAGAAGTTCCGTGATGGCCTTCAAGCTGACATCAAGCTCGCACTTCTAGTGCATGACTTTACTGATTTCGCCACCTTGGTGAACAAGGCCATCAACGTCGAAACTGGTCTGCAGGAATACCAGAGCTCTCACAGGCGCAACCGTGACACGGGCTCATCTTCGGGCCCGTCCTCGCAGAAGCGCAAGATATGGATTCCCAATAGCTTGTACCAGCCGGATGCACCTACCCCAAGGCAGACCTATGCTGCACCTCGTCTGCCTACTCCTCCGACTAGGCGGCCAAGACTCCCAGCTCCACCACCACAAGCTCCTGTTCCCACTCCCAATAATGGATTGTGCTTCAGGTGTGGACAACCAGGACATCGTGCTAGGGAATGCAACCAGAACCCGAATCAACTGGCCCTTCCAGCAACTAGCCATGGAAGCAACCAGCCCCGCAACAACAATGCCAAGTCTTATGGTCGTGTTCATGCCAACCACGTTGATCTTAGCGAAGCTCAAGACCAGCCTGCTACTGTGATGGGTACCCTCCTCGTAAATTCAGTACCAGCATCCGTTTTATTTGATACAGGTGCATCTCATTCATTCATGTCAGAAGGTTTTGCATGCTTGCACGACATTAAATGTGAGAACATGGATGCTTCACTATTAGTACACACCCCTGCGGGCCAATGCCGAACCTCCATGATTTGCAACGACGTCCCTGTAGAAATCGAAGGACTGGAATTCCTTGTCTCTCCCATCGTACTGAAGTCCTGTAGCATTGATCTCATTCTGGGGATGAATTGGTTAAAAGCGCATACTGCTTCTATAGTTTGCGCCACTAAGGTCGTCCATTTGCTACACCCTTCTGATGAAATAATAGCTTATCAAGCTCATCTAGTTCAGAACGCCGAGGCACGGCTTTATGCCTTGAATGCGTTGAACGCTGCACCACTCGAGGGCATTGAAAACATTCTCGTCATTCGTGAATTCCAAGATGTCTTCCCGGAAGAACTTCCAGGGATTCCCCCTGCTAGAGCTGTCGAATTCATCATCGACTTGAAACTCGGCACCACCCCTATAGCTAAACGACCCTATAAGATGCCCCCGCATGAACTCATTGAGCTTAAGGAGGAAATCGACAAATCTCTTGTCAAAGGTTTCATTCGCCCAAGTTGCTCTCCTTGGGGAGCACCTTCTCTCTTTGTTAGGAAGAAGGATGGGACAAACCGATTGGTCCAAGACTACCGTCCTATAAACCAAGCTACCATTCAGAATAAATACCCTCTTCCTCGGATCAATGATCTTTATGATCAACTGGCTGGTTCATCAGTGTTCTCCAAACTCGACTTGAGGTTGGGTTACCACCAGATCCGTGTTCGTGAAGAGGACATCCCAAAAACCGCCTTCGTGACTCGGTATGGGTCATATGAGTACACCGTCATGTCATTCGGCTTAACGAATGCTCCCGCCACCTTCTCTCGTCTGATGAATTATATATTCATGGATTACCTCGACAAGTTCGTCGTGGTATATCTGGACGATATCCTTGTATTTTCCAAGAACGAGGAAGAACATGTTGTACATCTGCGTCTTGTGCTAGAGAAGCTTCGAGAACATCAGCTGTATGCTAAGTATTCCAAGTGTGAATTATGGCTTCCCGAAGTAACCTATCTTGGGCATGTCATCTCCAAAGATGGTATTGCCGTCAACCCTGAACGAGTTCAGGCTATTCTCGATTGGACTCCTCCGAAGAATGTGAAGCAAGTCCGAAGTTTTCTCGGTCTCGCCAGCTATTGCCGTCGATTCGTCGAGAACTTCTCCAAGATTGCCAGGCCTCTGACTAATTTATTGCATAAGGGTGTCAAGTTCGACTGGACAGACAAGTGTCAGGAAAGTTTCCAGGCGCTCAAAGACAAATTGACTTCTGCCCCTGTGCTTGCACCACCTGATACTAAGAAGGACTTCGTCATTTACTGCGACGCTTCCCGTCAAGGATTAGGCTGTGTCCTAATGCAAGAGCGCAGAGTGATTGCTTATGCCTCTCGTCAATTGCGCCCTCATGAAGAAAACTACCCAGTTCACGACCTCGAGCTTGCTGCTGTCATTCATGCACTGAAGTAGTGGCGACATTACCTTCTCGGTAATCGTTGCGAGATCTTCACCGACCATCAAAGTCTGAAGTATCTCTTTACTCAGCCAGATTTGAACCTACGCCAGCAAAGATGGATGGAGACTGTTGCAGACTTTGACGTGGATATATCATATACCCCCGGCAAGGCTAATGTGATGGCTGATGCCTTGAGCCGCAAGTCTTACTGCAACCACCTCCAGGTTCATAAAGTTCAGCCCTCGCTTACCGAAGAATTTAGAAGGCTGAACCTCCATATTGTTCCTCCGGGATCACTCGCTCCTCCTCCCGAAGGTTTCCCCAAACAGAACCTCCATGTTGTTTCCAAGGGTTCTCTCAATACCCTGGTTGCGAAACCAGATCTTGTGGACACCATCAAATGGATACAGAAGTGTGACGATGAAGTCCTCAAGATTAAGCGCGACCTCAAAAGGGGAAAGCCCTCATTCTTCACGATCGCCGACGATGGCGCCTTGTATTTCAAAGGCCGCTTAGTGGTACCATGTTCGAAGAAAAACCTGGATAAGACTAAAAGGGTTATGCAAGAAGCCCATGATACGCCTCTGTCCATCCATCCTGGTAGTACAAAGATGTACCAGGATATTCGTCAAAGATTCTGGTGGTCTAATATGAAGCAGGACATTGCTCGTTATGTTGCTGAATGTGACGTTTGTCGCCGAATCAAAGCAGAGCATCAAAGGCCTGCTGGAACTCTGCAACCTATCTCTATTCCTGAATGGAAATGGGACCATGTTGAGATGGACTTCGTCACTGGTTTTCCCAAATCGCAGAAAGGTAATGATGCTATTCTTGTCGTCATTGACCGGCTTTCCAAAGTTGCCCATTTTCTGGCGGTCAAAGAGACAATCACGGCTAGTCAGCTTGCTACTCTCTACATGGCCAGAATTGTTTCACTTCATGGTATCCCACTGGTTATCAGTTCAGACCGTGGCAGCTTATTCACTTCAAGGTTTTGGGCAAGTTTCCAAGAAGCTATGGGGACTCATCTGTCGTTCAGTACTGCGTTCCATCCTCAGTCACAAGGGCAAGTTGAACGTGTCAACCAAGTTCTCGAAGACATGCTTCGAGCTTGTGTAATCTCATTCGGCAAGAAATGGGAGGAATCTCTTCCATATGCCGAGTTCTCTTATAATAATAGCTATCAAGCTAGTCTGAAGATGTCCCCCTTCGAAGTGCTTTATGGACGGAAGTGTCGAACCCCTCTGAACTGGTCAGAAACTGGGGAACGCCCACTCTTCGGTCCGGATATTATCCAACAGGCCGAAGAACAAGTTCGCATTATTCGCGAGCATCTCAAGACTGCTCAGTCACGTCAGAAAAGTCAGTATGACCGTCATCACCAAGACATGGTCTATCAACCTGGCGAAAAGGCTTATCTTCGAGTTACACCAATGAAGGGTGCTCACCGCTTCGGGATCAAAGGGAAGCTAGCTCCCCGCTATATTGGCCCATTCACTATTCTGGAAAGGCGTGGAAAAGTGGCATATCAACTGGAGCTTCCGTCGAACCTTTCTCAGGTTCACGATGTGTTCCACGTGTCACAACTCCGACGCTGCTTCAAGGACCCAATCCGAGCAGTGGATCATGAAGTGCTCGAATTGCAGCAGGACCTCTCCTATAAAGAGCATCCGGTCCGCATTCTTGACCAAGCTGAACGCCGCACACGTCAGAAGGCGATCAAATTCCTCAAAGTCCAGTGGTCGAATCACTCTGAAGACGAAGCCACCTGGGAACGCGAGGATCGTCTGCGTGATGAATACCCCGCACTCTTTCCTTCTACCTCCTAAATCTCGGGACGAGATTTCTTGTAGTGGAGGAGAATTGTGACGCCCGGGTAATTAAGCTACAGTAATCCTCACTAATGATGCCACGTCACCTCTGTCACTGTAGTTGATCTCGGGTTAAATCAAAACGGTTTCGATATTCAATTCAAAATTATGATGGTAATAAAAGTTTTCAAAAAAATAATAAAACAAAATTGTTCGGTGGTTGCCAAATATTACAAAGATAATTATGGTGTATGGTTCACAATTTTATAAAATGCCTAAGTGTTTATAAATAAATAAAAACAGAAAAGAAAATAAATAAAAAGAAAATAGAAAACAAACAACAAAAAAAAATATAAAAGGGACCCCCCCCCCCACTGGGCCAGATGGCCCAACTGGCCAGGCCACCACCGGCCCAACTGGGCAAAGGCCCAGCCGGCCACACCCCCCCTCCCATAACCCACACCCCCGAAACCCTAACCCCACCCCGTCGCCCCACTCACCCCCCACGCCGCCACTCCCCTCGCACCCACTCGCCCCCCCTCCTCCCTTTCCCCCGATCTGGATCGGGGGGAACGAAACCACGGCGCCCGATCCCGACGCCGGAGCCCTCCCCCGCCGTCCCCCGTCGCCAGATGTCCGCCCCGACGCCCGACGTTGCCGGCCCCGCCAATCGCCGCTGCCGCACCGAGCCCCACCGCGCACGACGTCGCCGTCCTCCCCGCCCGACGCCGCAGGACGCCGCCGCCCGCCGGAGAGGACCCCCTCCCTCGCGCCCGTGCCACGGCCTCCTCCTCACCAGGACGCCGAACGCCATCGCCGGGCCTCCTCGCCTCGCCTCGCCATCCACCCCGCACGTCATCACCGACCGCCGCCGAGCCCGCTGCCCTGAACCCCTACGGCCAATGTGAGCGCCTCCCCAGGCCCCTCTCCCCTCTTCCTCTGTCACCGCGCGCCCGAGGCCGTGCTTGCTCGCGGCCTCCCCGCGCTCGTCGCGCCCGAACCGTCCCCCGCCGTCGCCTCGCCCGCGCGGCCCCGCTTCGCCCTGCCACCTGCTTCCCCCGTGCGCGCTCGCCATGCTCGGGCCTCGCCCGCACGCGTGTGGCCGTTGCCGACCGCTCGGCTTCCTTCCGCTGCTGCTTTGCTCTGTTGCGCTGCTGCTCTGCTTCTTCTGTTGCCGCTGCGACCAACCGCGCCCCCGCTCACCTCCGTGCGTGCCCGCCGCTGAGCCCACGCTGACCGCTCGCCGGCGCCCCGCTAGTCCCGCCCCTGGCCTGGGCAAGCGGCCTAATGGGTGGGCGCCCGTCGCTCGTAACCGCACCGCTGGTGCCCGCGCCCGCTAAGGCCATGAGCCACTTGACAATGGGGCCCAGCCCCTGGAACGTTTTAATAAAAAAAAAGAAGAAGGAATTTTTTTTAAAAAAAATATATATAATAATAATAAAAATAGTTAATTAATTAATTAATTAATTAAGGAATTAATTAAGTTAATTAATTATAATTAGACTAACCTAATCACTAATTAACCTAATTAACAGTTAGTTAATTAAAACAGAGTATGACGAACGGGACCCACACGTCAGTTGACCAAGTCAACTGCTGATGTCATGCTGACGTCATGATGACGTCAGCAGACACTATTCTGGATAATGTTGATTAAATTAATTAAATAAATCCAAAAATGATTTAAATCTTTTAAAATTAATATAAAATAAACCGTAGCTCGGATGAAAAAACTTTGTACATGAAAGTTGCTCAGAACGACGAGACGAATCCGGATACGCAGTCCGTTCGTCCGCCACACACCCCTAACCTATCGAACCCGCAACTTTCCCCCCCTTCGGCTCCTCTGCCCGAAATCGCGAGACACCGAGAATACTTTCCGGGATGTATTCCCCCTTAACCGGTACCACCTCATACCACGTTAGGGCACGCCTAGCATCGTTACTTGTCATGTCATGCTTCACTAAGCATATGCTTGCATTATATTTATTGTTTCTTCCCCCTCTTCTCTCTCTAGACACCGAGACCGACGCCGCTGCTACCCCGTACGACTACGGTGTTGACGACCCCTCTCTCTTGCCAGAGCAACCAGTCAAGCCCCCCCTTTGATCACCAGATATCGCCTACTCTTCTCTATACTGCTTGCATTAGAGTAGTGTAGCATGTTACTGCTTTCCGTTATACCTATCCTGATGCATAGCCTGTCCTTGCTACTACTGTTGTTACCATTACCTGCTATCCTACTGCTTAGTATAGGAAGCTAGTGTTCCATCAGTGGCCCTACACTCTTGTCTGTCTGCCATGCTATACTACTGGGCCGTGATCACTCGGGAGGTGATCACGGGTATATACTATATATTTTGCACTGTCACGTTACCGGATAAACTGTTCGGAGATGGGGGCTGAAGGGGCAGGTGGTTCCATCCAGGTAGTGGTGGGCCTGGGTTCCCGACGGCCCCCGACTGTTACTTTGTGGCGGAGCGACAGGGCAGGTTGAGACCACCTAGGAGAGAGGTGGCCTGGCCCTGGTCGGCGTTCGCGGATACTTAACACGCTTAATGAGATCTGGGTATTTGATCTGAGTCTGGCCATTTGGTCTATACGCACTAACCATCTACGTGGGAGTAGTTATGGGTATCCCGGCGTCGTGGTATCAGCCGAAGCCTTCTTGACGTCAGCGACGGAGCGGCGCGCGCTGGATTGGACTGGAACGCCACTAGGCTAGGTCTGCTTCCGGCCGCCCTCGCAACGTGCAGGTGTGCTAAGGGCGATGGGCCCAGACCCCTGGGCGCTTAGGTTTAGACCGGCGTGCTGACCTCTCTGTTGGTCTAGGTGGGGCTACGACGTGTTGATCTTCCGAGGCCGGGCATGACCCAGGAAAGTGTGTCCGGCCAAATGGGATCGAGCGTGTTGGGGTATATGGTGCACCCCTGCAGGGAAGTTTATCTATTCGAATAGCCGTGTCCCTCGGTAAAAGGACGACCCGGAGTTGTACCTTGACCTTATGACAACTAGAACCGGATACTTAATAAAACACACCCTTCCAAGTGCCAGATACAACAGGTGGTCGCTCTCTCACAGGGCGACGAAGGGAGGATCATCGGTTAGGATTATGCTATACGATGCTACTTGGAGGACTTCAGTCTACTCTCTTCTACATGTTGCAAGACGGAGGCTGCCAGAAGCATAGTCTTCGAAAGGATTAGTTATCCCCCTCTTATTCTGGCTTTCTGCAGTTCAGTCCACATATGATACCCTTACTCCATTTGATACCCATGCATATGTAGTGTAGCTCCTTGCTTGCGAGTACTTTGGATGAGTACTCACGGTTGCTTTCTTCCCCCTTTTCCCCCCTTTCCTTTCTTTCTGGTTGTCGCAACCAGATGTGGGAGCCCAGGAGCCAGACGCCACCGTCGACGATGACCCCTACACCGGAGGTGCCTACTACTACGTGATGCCCGCTGACGACGACCAGGAGTAGTTAGGAGGATCCCAGGCAGGAGGCCTGCGCCTCTTTCGATCTGTATCCCAGTTTGTGCTAGCCTTCTTAAGGCAAACTTGTTTAACTTATGTCTGTACTCAGATATTGTTGTTTCCGCTGACTCGTCTATGATCGAGCTCTTGTATTCGAGCCCTCGAGGCCCCTGGCTTGTAATATGATGCTTGTTTGACTTATTTTTATTTGTAGAGTTGTGTTGTGATATCTCCCCGTGAGTCCCTGATCTTGATCGTACACATTTGCGTGCATGATTAGTGTACGATTGAATCGGGGGCGTCACAAATCCCCAGACGGCAAAGGGCCAGACGAGCGGAATGGTCTTCAGGGCTGACGCGGGCTTGTGTGACATGTTGGAGTAGAACTGGCAGCCCTCGCACCTGTCGACTATCTCTTTCGCCATCTCATTTGCCCTTGGCCAATAAAATCCAGCTCGGTATGCCTTAGCCACAATGGTCCGAGAGGACGCATGGTGACCGCAGGTTCCTGAGTGGATATCGTTGAGGATTATTTGACCCTCTTCTGGCGTTATGCATTTCTGGCCGACTCCGGTCACACTTTCTCTGTACAGCTGTCCCCTTATGACTGTGAAGGCCTTAGATCGGCGGACGATCTATCGAGCCTCCTCCTCATCCTCCGGGAGTTCTTTCCTTAGGATATATGCAATGTACGGTATTGTCCAGTCAAGGGTGACTGCCAAGACTTCCATGATTAGGTCGACTACTGCAGGCACTTCAACTTCAGTCGGATCCATGGCACTTTTGGCTGCGGGGCTTCTTCTGTGAAAGGATCTTCTTGGACTGACGGTGAGTGAATGTGTTCCAAGAACACATTGCTTGGAATGGCTTCTCTCTTGGAGCCTATCTTTGCCAAGTCGTTAGCTGCCTGGTTTTTCAGTCGGGGGATGTGGTGGAGTTCCAACCCCTCGAACTTCTTCTCTAGCTTCCGTACTGCATTGCAGTACCCAGTCATTGCCAGACTCCTGACGTCCCACTCCTTCATCACTTGATTAACCACCAGATCTGAGTCGCCATAGACCATGAGGCGACGGACGCCGAGCGAAATGGCCATGCGCAACCCATACAAAAGTGCTTCATACTCTGCTTCGTTATTGGAGGAATCGAAGTGAATCTGGAGAACGTATCTGAGCTTATCTCCTCGGGGGGAGACCAAAACTACCCCCGCGCCCGAACCATTCAGCATCTTGGATCCATCGAAGAACATAGTCCAGTGTTCCGAGTGAACTTGAGTCGGAAGTTGCTGTTCAATCCACTCGGCGATAAAATCCGCGATTGCTTGGGACTTGATGGCTTTCTTTGCTTCAAACTTGATGTCTAAAGGAAGGAGTTCAATCGCCCACTTGGCTACTCGACCAGTTGCATCTCTATTATGTAGGATCTCCGATAATGGGGCGTCGCTGACGACTGTAACGGAGTGGTCAGAGAAATAATGTGCAACTTTCTTCGTGGTCATGTAAATCCCATATACAAGCTTCTGGTAGTGGGGGTATCTTTGTTTTGAAGGGGTCAAAACTTCAGACACATAATAAACAGGGCGTTGAACTTTGAAGGCCTTCCCTTCCTCTTCCCGCTCGACCGTAAGTACTGTACTGACAACTTGTCCCGTGGCTGCAATGTAAAGCAGCAGAGGCTCTTTGCTGATTGGAGCAGCTAGCACCGGCTGGGTGGAGAGCAGAGCTTTGAGCTCTGCAAACGCTGCATCAGCTTCTGGAGTCCACTCAAACTTGTCAGACTTTTTCATCAGTCGGTAAAGAGGCAACGCTTTTTCACCGAGTCGAGAAATGAATCGACTTAAGGCGGCCAAGCAGCCTGTAAGTTTTTGGACATCATGCACACGTACAGGACGCTTCATCCGGAGTATGGTGCCAATTTTTTCAGGATTGGCGTCGATTCCCCGTTCGGAAACGAGAAAACCGAGTAGCTTGCCACCTGGAACTCCGAAAGTGCACTTTGACGGATTGAGCTTGATATCGTACCTCCTGAGGTTGGCGAAGGTTTCAGCAAGGTCAGCCCGCAGGTCGGAACCTTTCCGGGACTTGACTACGATATCGTCCTTGTACGCCTCCACATTCCGACTGATTTGAGTGAGTAAACACTTCTGGATCATTCTCATGAATGTGGCTCCGGCGTTCTTGAGGCCGAATGTCATGGTGACGTAACAGAAGCATCCAAATGGGGTGATGAAAGCTGTTTTGATTTCGTTGGGCCCATACAGACGGATCTGATGGTACTCGGAGTAGGCATCTAGAAAAGACAATCTCTCGCATCCCGCAGTTGAGTCGACAATTTGGTCGATGCGAGGGAGAGGAAAATGATCTTTTGGGCAGGCCCGATTGATATGCTTGAAATCAATGCACATGCGGAGTGACTTGTCCTTCTTGGGGACCATGACAACATTGGCGAGCCACTCGGAGTGGTAGATCTCTCGAATGAACTCAGCTGCTAAGAGCCGAGCCACTTCCTCGCCAATGGCTTGTTTTTTCTGGACGGCGGACCACCGCAGATGTTCCTTCACGGGTTTGAACTTTGAGTCAACTCGCAGGCGGTGCTCAGCCAGCCCCCTGGGAACTCCAGGCATGTCAAAGGGTTTCCATGCGAAGATGTCCCAGTTCTCACGGAGGAGCTGGATGAGCGCTTCTTCCTATTTGGAGTCGAGCGTCATTGAGATGTGAGTCGGAGCTGCGTCGGGATTAGTCGGGTGAATGTGGACTGTCTTCGTTTTGCCAGCCGACTGAAAAGCTGACTCGGAGGCAGGCTTCTTAGCCCGCAGCAATTCACTCGGGTCGGCAGTCTTTTGGTACTCTTTCAGCTCGAGTACTGCCATCTGAGCGTCGGCGATCTTTGATCCCTTCTGGAAACATTCTTCTGCTTTCTTCCGGTTGCCCGTAACAGTGATCACACCTTTGGGGCCAGGCATCTTTAATTTAAGATACACGTAGCATGGTCGAGCCATGAAGCGTGCGTAAGCTGGCCTGCCCAAGATGGCGTGATAAGCACTCTGGAAGTCCACAACTTCAAACGTTAACTTTTCCTTGCGGTAATTCTTTGAATCACCGAAAACCACATCAAGAGCAATCTGGCTGAGTGACTCGGCTTTCTTCCCAGGAATGACTCCGTGGAAGCTCATGTTACAGGTGCTGAGTCTGGACATCGGAATGCCCATTCCTTTCAAGGTTTCAGCGTACAGTATGTTCAGGCCACTGCCGCCGTCCATCAGGACTTTGGTTAGTCGAGTTCCTTCGACAACTGGGTCGACCACCAAAGCTTGCCTCCCAGGGGTGGCAATGTGCGTCGGGTGATCGGACTAGTCGAACGTGATGGTAGTCTGAGACCACTTCAGGTAACTGGGAGTCGCCGGGGCAACCATGTTGACCTCACGGTTAATGATTTTCAGTCGACTTTTGCTTTCTAGATCAGCAAAAATCATCAAGGTGGAATTGACTTGGGGGTATCCATCGTCACTATCTTCCTTGTCTTCAACTCTGTCTGGCTCTTTTTCCTTATCCTTGGGCTGCTTGCCCTGGAACTGCTGAATCAGAAGCCGACACTGTCGAGTGGTATGCTTTGGGAAAATAAAATTTCCTTCTTCATCTTTCTTGGTATGGATGTGACATGGCAGGTCCAGAACATCATTCCCATCCTGATCTTTAACCTTCTTGGGCTTCCATGTGCCCTTGGGCTTTCCCTTGAAATTTCCCTGAGCCACAGCCAGGGCCTCCCCCGGGGCGGCTGGCTCGGCCTTCCGCTTCTGCTTCCGACTGGGGTTTCCTCCGGTTTCTTGGGCGACTGACTTAAGTTTGCCGCTTCGGAGTCGGTCCTCGTCTTCTCCATTAGCGTACTTGGTGGCAATCTCCATCATCCGATTAAGGGACATCTCTCCGGTCCGGCCAAACTTCAGATTCAACTCCCTGTACTTGACGCCTTCCTTGAAAGCGCAAACTGCTTGATGGTCTGGCACGTTCTCGACCGAGTGGTGCAGTGTGATCCACCTCTGGATATATTCTCTCAGAGTTTCGTTCGGCTTCTGTACGCAAGACCGCAGCCCCGTAAGGCCTGCAGGGCGCTTGCATGTCCCTTCGAAGGTTGTGATAAACACTCGGGAGAGATCCTCCCAAGTGTAAATGCTGCTGGGCGCCAGCTGATTCAGCCACGCCCTAGCTGAGCCTTCCAACATGAGGGGTAAATGCTTCATGGCCACCTCATCGTTGCCGCCGCCAATCTGCACAGCCACTCGGTAATCCTCGAGCCATGTGTCAGGCTTGGACTCACCGGTGAACTTGCTGATTCCAGTCGCCAGCCGGAAGTTGGGAGGGATCACCGCAGCTCTGATGGCGCGACTGAAACATTCAGGCCCCGAGGCGTGTGTCCTGCTGCCGGTGGGCGTATCTCTGTTGTGGCCCTCTCGATGAGCCCTGTTCCTGTCCACCAGACCTTGAACGACAATGGATCTCGCATCAAAGCCTGGGTCTCTGGTGTCGACTGGGATCCTCTGCCCAGTGTTATGGGGGCGCCTGTCGTCTCGATGCAGAGGTGCATATGATCTACTCCTCGGGGGAGGGGACGGCACCCGACGCCTATCATCACGGTCGGGTCGGTGATCATATTGTTCGTTCCTCCTATACTGATCATGCCGGTCTCCACGCCCCTCACGCCTCACGGGCGATCCCGGGCTGTGAGCCGACTGGACGGTCTCCGTTGCGACAGATCGACTGTGGATCCTGTCCCGCGACTGAGAGACGGCGGAATTCTGATTTCCTGCCGCTCGGAGCAATGCTCTGATCTGCAGCAATCCTCTGCCGGCCTCCGACTGGGAGGGCTGGATTGACTACGCTATGCGGGCCGCGGCAGCCAGGTTCTGAACCGGAGTTCGGTACACTTGCGGTGGCGGGAAGAGCTGACGTCGACTGAGTTCGGGAGCTTGCTGGCGTCGACTGGACTCGGGAGCCTGCTGGCGTCGAGTGGACTCGGGAGCCCGCTGACGCGCCCGCTCGTCGAGAGCTCGCTGTAGATTCTCCAGTCGAGTGCGCTCGGCTAGATTAGCCAAGCGCGCGTCCTCCAAGGCCCGGGCCTCGGGGGTTTCTCCAACAATAGGTGTGTAGAGCGCGTCCATGTTCCGGCGACGAAGCTCCTCCCGTTGCAATGACGTAAGAGGCTCGGGGAGGTATTCGTCGTGAGGGTGCGACGGATCACCCCTATCGGCACCATCATCAGCGCGATGGAATCCAGGGGGACTGCGTGTCCCCTCGACCGCCAGAACCTCCGCCAAGGGGTCACTGCTGTCACACTCGGAAGCGGTCTCCGTGGAGCCAGTCGACAGATCGAACAGGAAGCAGAGGGATTCGACAGGCTCGATTGCAGCGACTTGCGGGGTCGCCGACTGGCGGGCCGCGGCGTGCTTCATCCACCGCTGGAGCCTGGACCGACCCGAGCGCTTGCGCTGGCGGGAGACAGGACGGGGAGATGGCACGGGAGTCGACTGATATGGGGTCGATGGCTGCCTCAGGAGGACGCCACGGACGCACGCGCGGAAGTGCGTCGCACCGTGGACAGGGAGCGCGTCGACGTCAAGCGGTGCCTCCTGGAGCCAGGCGGAGTCGTCGGCGATGAAAGCGAGTCCGCCGAGACGGATCTCGCGGCCCTCCGCCAAAGCTCCACAGGAAAACATGATCAAGTGGATCGGAAAAATCGCAACTTCTCCAATTAGGCGCTAAGACTAATGCCCCACGGTGGGCGCCAACTGTCGTGGTTCTAAGTCTGACAGTGAGGTAGGGGGTGTGTATGAAGAGGCTAGACCTTAGCTATTGGGAAGTTGTAAGCACGCAGGTTTACGAGTTCAGGCCCTTCTCTGAGGAAGTAACAGCCCTATGTCTCGGTGCCCGGAGGCGGTCGATTGGATTATGCGTGTGTAAAATGACAGGGGTGCGAACCCTTGATACTGAGGAGGGGGGGTGGCTTTTATAGAGTTTGCCAGCCCTCTCCTGCCCTCAGTAATGCAGGGTTTAAGGTACATTTAAGGTGGGCGTTACTGATAACGTCCCTAATAAAGTGTCATAATAATCATAAAGACTACTTAATAGCCGACCGCTTGCCTGCGAAGTGACTTGAGGTCTTCTGGCAGTCGAGTGGTTGGCTTCTTGGTCGAGTGACAGCTTCTTGGTCGAGTGTCTTCAACCCGTCGAGTGGGATATCTTCAAGTTGTCTGAAAGGTGACTTCCTCTAAGGATGTCCTATGGTAGGGCTCTTTAGGACGGGTCCGTGTCCCTACCGTAGGTACATGACTTCATCACTTATAGCTCAAAATAATGAGTACATGCATGAAAAATTGATGATGTGGATTTGAATGGTGCATTTTGAACACATAATAACTACAGAGTTCAAACAAGTTAAAAAATGAAATCCCTTTGTAACAGACGAGTTTCCGTATGAAAACCCTCATACTTCGAAAGAGATTGTCCGTTTTGTACACAAAGAGCATCCAGTTTTTGCCGTAACCCTCTCTACTTTCTTGCACATGCTATGTGGGTGAAATCATGATACCATGCCAACTTTCAACCTTTTCAGAGTTCATCTGAAATGCTTTTCAATTTCAGGGTCTTATAGCTCAAAATAATCAGTAAATGCATGAAAAATACCAAATGAAATCGGAAAGGGTTGAGAATTGATGATGTGGCTTTGAAAGGTGCATTTTGAACACAGAAAAATTATGGAGTTCAAACAAGTTAAAAAAATGAAATCCCTTTGTAACAGACGAGTTTCCGTATGAAACCCTCATAATTCGAAAGAGATTGTCCGTGTTGTACACGAAGCACATCCAGTTTTTGCCGTAACCCTCTCTATTTTCTCGCACATGCTATGTGGGTGAAATGATGATACCATGCAAACTTTCAACCTTTTCAGGGTTCTTTTGAAACGCTTTTCAATTTAAGGGTCTTATAGCTTAAAATAATCAGTATATCCATGAAAAATAACAAATGAAGTCAGAAAGGGTTGAAAATTGATGATGTGGCTTTGAATGGTGCATTTTGAACACAGAAAAACTACGGAGTTCAAATAAGTTAAAAAAATGAAATCCCTTTGTAACAGACGAGTTTCCGTATGAAAACCCTCATACTTCGAAAGAGATTGTTTGTTTTGTACACGAAGTGCATCCCTTTTTTGCAGTAACCCTCTCTACTTTCTTGCACATGCTATGTGGGTGAAATGATGATACCACGCCAACTTTCAACCTTTTAAGAGTTCATTTGAAATGGTTTCCAATTTTAGGGTCTTATAGCTCAAAATGAAGTCAGAAAGGGTTGAAAATTGATGATGTTGCTTTGAATGGTGCATTTTGAACATGGAAAAACTATGGAGTTCAAACAAGTTAAAAAAATGAAATCGCTTTGTAACAGACGAGTTTCCGTATGAAACCCTCACACTTCAAAAGAGATTGTACGTTTTGTACACGAAGTGCATCCAATTTTTGCCGTAACCCTCTCTACTTTCTTACACATGCTATGTGGGTGAAATGATGAAACCATGCAACCTTTCAACCTTTCAGAGTTCATTTGAAATGCTTTTCAATTTCAGGGTCTTATAGCTCAAAATAATTAGTAAATGCATGAAAAATAATAAATGAAGTTAGAAAGGGTTGAAAATTGATGATGTGGCTTTGCATGATGCATTTTGAACATAGAAAAACTATGGAGTTCAAACAAGTTAAAAAAATGAAATCCCTTTGTAACAGACGAGTTTCCGTATGAAACCCTCACACTTCAAATGAGATTGTTCATTTTGTACACGAAGTGCATCCAATTTTTGCCGTAACCCTCTCTATTTTCCTACACATGCTATGTGGGTGAAATGATGATACCGTGCAACCTTTCAACCTTTCAGAGTTCATTTGAAATGCTTTTCAATTTCAGGGTCTTATTGCTCAAAATAATCAATATACGCATGAAAAATAACAAATGAAATCATAAAGGGTTGAAAATTGATGATGTGGCTTTGAATAGTGCATTTTGAACACAGAATAACTACGGAGTTCAAACAAGTTAAAAAATGAAATCCCTTTGTAACAGACGAGTTTCCGTATGAAACCCTCATAATTTGAAAGAGATTGTCCGTTTTGTACATGAAGTGCATGCAGTTTTTGCTGTAACCCTATCTACTTTCTTGCACATGCTATGTGGGCGAAATTATGATACCATGCCAACTTTCAACCTTTTCAGAGTTCATGTGAAATGCTTTTCAATTTCAGGGTCTTATAGCTCAAAATAATATGTATATGCACGAAAAATAACAAATGAAGTCATAAATGGTTGAAAATTGATGATGTGGCTTTGAATGGTGCACTTTGAACACAGAAAAACTATGGAGTTCAAAAAAGTTAAAAAATGAAATCCCTTTGTAACAGACGAGTTTCCGTATGAAACCCTCATACTTCGAAAGAGATTGTCCGTTTTGTACACGAAGTGCATCCAGTTTTTGCCGTAACCCTCTCTACTTTCTTGCTCATACTATGTGGGTGAAATGATAATACCATGCCTACTTTCAACCTTTTTAGAGTTCGTCTGAAATGCTTTTCAATTACAGGGTCTTATAGCTCAAAATAATCAGTAAATGCATGAAAAATAACAAATTAAAGCAGAAAGGGTTGAGAATTGATGATGTGGCTTTGAAAGGTGCATTTTGAACACAAAAAAACTATGGAGTTCAAAAAAGTTAAAAAAATGAAATCCCTTTGTAACAGACGAGTTTCCGTATGAAACCCTCATACTTTGAAAGAGATTGTCTGTTTTGTACACGAAGTGCAACCAATTTTTTCCGTAACCCTCTCAACTTTCTTGCACATGAAATGTGGGTGAAATGATGATACCATGCCAACTTTCAACCTTTTCAGAGTTCATCTGAAATGCTTTTCAATTTCAGGGTCTTATAGCTCAAAATAATCAGTAATGCATGAAAAATAACAAATGAAAACATAAAGGGTTGAGAATTGATGATGTGGCTTTGAAAGGTGCATTTTGAACACAGAAAAACTATGTTGTTCAAACAAGTAAAAAAATTGAAATCCCTTTGTAACAGACGAGTTTATGTATGAAACCCTCATACTTCGAAAGAGATTGTCCGTTTTGTACACGAAGTGCATCCAGTTTTTGCCGTAACCCTCTCTATTTTCTCGCACATGCTATGTGGGTGAAATGATGATACCATGCAAACTTTCAACCTTTTCAGAGTTCATTTGAAATGGTTTTCAATATCAGGGTCTTATAGCTCAAAATAATCAGTAAATGCATGAAAAATAACAAATGAAGTCAGAAAGGGTTGAAAATTGATGATGTTGCTTTGAATGGTGCATTTTGAACACAGAAAACTTTGGAGTGCAAACAAGTTAAAAAAATAAAATCCCTTTGTAACAGACGAGTTTCCGTATGAAACCCTCATACTTCAAAAGAGATTGTCCATTTTGTACCCGAAGTGCATCCAATTTTTGCCGTAACCCTCTCTACTTTCTTACACAAGCTATGTGGGTGAAATGATGATACCATGCAAACTTTCAACCTTTTTAGAGTTCATTTGAAATGCTTTTCAATTTCCGGGTCTTATAGCTCAAAGTAATCAATAATGCATGAAAAATAACAAATGAAGTCAGAAAGGGTTGAAAATTTATGATGTGGCTTTGAATGGTGCATTTTGAACACAAAAAAGTTAAAAAATGAAATCCCTTTGTACCAGACGAGTTTCCCTATGAAACCCTCATACTTCGAAAGAGATTGTCCGTTTTGTACACGGAGTGCATCCAGTTTTTGCTGTAACCCTATCTACTTTCTTGCACATGCTATGTGGGTGAAATGATGATACCATGCCATCTTTCAACCTTTTCAGAGTTCATTTGAAATGCTTTTCAATTTCAGGGTCTTATAGCTCAAAATAATCAGTATATGCATGAAAAATAACAAATGAAGTCATAAAGGGTTGAAAATTGATGATGTGCCTTTGAATGGTGTACTTTGAACACAGAATAACTACAGAGTTCAAACAAGTTAAAAAATGAAATCCCTTTGTAACATACGAGTTTCCGTATGAAAACCCTCATACTTCGAAAGAGATTGTCCATTTTGTACACGAAGTGCATCCAGTTTTGCCGTAACCCTCTCTATTTTCTCGCACATGCTATGTGGGTGAAATGATGATACCATGCAAACTTTCAACCTTTTCAGAGTTAATTTGAAATAGTTTTCAATTTCAGGGTCTTATAGCTCAAAATAATCGGTATATGCACAAAAAATAACAAATGAAGTCATAAATGGTTGAAAATTGATGATGTGGCTTTGAATGGTGCACTTTGAACACAGAAAAACTATGGAGTTCAAAAAAGTTAAAAAATGAAATCCCTTTGTAACAGACGAGTTTCCGTATGAAACCCTCATACTTCGAAAGAGATTGTCCGTTTTGTACACGAAGTGCATCCAGTTTTTGCCGTAACCCTCTCTACTTTCTTGCTCATACTATGTGGGTGAAATGATAATACCATGCCTACTTTCAACCTTTTTAGAGTTCGTCTGAAATGTTTTTCAATTTCAGGGTCTTATAGCTCAAAATAATCAGTAAATGCATGAAAAATAACAAATGAAAGCAGAAAGGGTTGAGAATTGATGATGTGGCTTTGAAAGGTGCATTTTGAACACAAAAAAACTATGGAGTTTAAAAAAGTTAAAAAAATGAAATCCCTTTGTAACAGACGAGTTTCCGTATGAAACCCTCATACTTCGAAAGAGATTGTCTGTTTTGTACACGAAGTGCAACCAATTTTTTCCGTAACCCTCTCAACTTTCTTGCACATGAAATGTGGGTGAAATGATGATACCATGCCAACTTTCAACCTTTTCAGAGTTCATCTGAAATGCTTTTCAATTTCAGGGTCTTATAGCTCAAAATAATCAGTAATGCATGAAAAATAACAAATGAAAACATAAAGGGTTGAGAATTGATGATGTGGCTTTGAAAGGTGCATTTTGAACACAGAAAAACTATGTTGTTCAAACAAGTAAAAAAACTGAAATCCCTTTGTAACAGACGAGTTTATGTATGAAACCCTCATACTTCGAAAGAGATTGTCCGTTTTGTACACGAAGTGCATCCAGTTTTTGCCGTAACCCTCTCTATTTTCTCGCACATGCTATGTGGGTGAAATGATGATACCATGCAAACTTTCAACCTTTTCAGAGTTCATTTGAAATGGTTTTCAATATCAGGGTCTTATAGCTCAAAATAATCAGTAAATGCATGAAAAATAACAAATGAAGTCAGAAAGGGTTGAAAATTGATGATGTTGCTTTGAATGGTGCATTTTGAACACAGAAAACTTTGGAGTGCAAACAAGTTAAAAAAATAAAATCCCTTTGTAACAGACGAGTTTCCGTATGAAACCCTCATACTTCAAAAGAGATTGTCCATTTTGTACCCGAAGTGCATCCAATTTTTGCCGTAACCCTCTCTACTTTCTTACACAAGCTATGTGGGTGAAATGATGATACCATGGAAACTTTCAACCTTTTTAGAGTTCATTTGAAATGCTTTTCAATTTCCGGGTCTTATAGCTCAAAGTAATCAATAATGCATGAAAAATAACAAATGAAATCAGAAAGGGTTGAAAATTTATGATGTGGCTTTGAATGGTGCATTTTGAACACAAAAAAGTTAAAAAATGAAATCCCTTTGTACCAGACGAGTTTCCCTATGAAACCCTCATACTTCGAAAGAGATTGTCCGTTTTGTACACGGAGTGCATCCAGTTTTTGCTGTAACCCTATCTACTTTCTTGCACATGCTATGTGGGTGAAATGATGATACCATGCCATCTTTCAACCTTTTCAGAGTTCATTTGAAATGCTTTTCAATTTCAGGGTCTTATAGCTCAAAATAATCAGTATATGCATGAAAAATAACAAATGAAGTCATAAAGGGTTGAAAATTGATGATGTGCCTTTGAATGGTGTACTTTGAACACAGAATAACTACAGAGTTCAAACAAGTTAAAAAAATGAAATCCCTTTGTAACATACGAGTTTCCGTATGAAAACCCTCATACTTCGAAAGAGATTGTCCATTTTGTACACGAAGTGCATCCAGTTTTGCCGTAACCCTCTCTATTTTCTCGCACATGCTATGTGGGTGAAATGATGATACCATGCAAACTTTCAACCTTTTCAGAGTTAATTTGAAATAGTTTTCAATTTCAGGGTCTTATAGCTCAAAATAATCGGTGAATGCATGAAAAATAACTAATGAAGTCTGAAAGGGTTTAAAATTGATGATGTGGCTTTGAATGGTGCATTTTGAACACAGAAAAACTATGTTGTTCAAACAAGTAAAAAAACTGAAATCCCTTTGTAACAGACGAGTTTCCGTATGGAACCCTCATACTTCGAAATAGATTGTCCGTTTTGTACACGAAGTGCATCCAGTTTTTGCCGTAACCCTCTCTATTTTCTCGCACATGCTATGTGGGTGAGATGATGATACCATGCAAACTTTCAACCTTTTCAGAGTTCATTTGAAATGGTTTTCAATTTCAGGGTCTTATAGCTCAAAATAATCAGTAAATGCATGAAAAATAACAAATGAAGTCAGAAAGGGTTGAAAATTGATGATGTTGCTTTCAATGGTGCATTTTGAACAGAGAAAAACTATGGAGTTCAAACAAGTTAAAAAAATGAAATCCCTTTATAACAGACGAGTTTCCGTATGAAACCCTCATACTTCAAAAGAGATTGTCCGTTTTGTACACGAAGTGCATCCAATTTTTGCCGTAATCCTCTCTACTTTCTTACACATGCTATGTTCGTGAAATGATGATACCATGCAAACTTTCAACCTTTTCAGAGTTCGTCTGAAATGATTTTCAATTTCAGGGTCTTATAGCTCAAAATAATCAGTAAATGCATGAAAAATAACAAATGAAAGCAGAAAGGGTTGAGAATTGATGATGTGGCTTTGAAACGTGCATTTTGAACACAGAAAAACTATGGAGTTCAAAGAAGTTATAAAATGAAATCCCTTTGTAACAGACGAGTTTTCGTATGAAACCCTCATACTTCGAAAGAGATTTTCTGTTTTGTACACGAAGTGCATCCAGTTTTTGCCGTAACCCTCTCTACTTTCTTGCACATGCTATGTGGGTGAAATGATAATACCATGCCAACTTTCAACCTTTTCAGAGTTCATCTAAAATGCTTTTCAATTTCAGGGTCTTATAGCTCAAAATAATAAGTAAATGCATGAAAAATAACAATTGAAATCAGAAAGGGTTGAGAATTGATGATGTGGCTTTGAATGGTGCACTTTGAACACAGAAAGACTATGGAGTTCAAAAAAGTTAAAAAAATGAAATCCCTTTGTAACAGACGAGTTTCTGTATGAAAACCCTTATACTTCGAAAGAGATTGTCCGTTTTGTACACGAAGTGCATCCAGTTTTTTCTTTAACCCTCTCTACTTTCTTGCACATGCTATGTGGGTGAAATGATGATACCATGCCAACTTTCAACCTTTTCCGAGTTCATCTGAAATGATTTTGAATTTCAGGGTCTTATAGCTCAAAATAATCAGTAAATGCATGAAAAATAACAAATGAAATCAGAAAGGGTTGAGAATTGATGATGTGGCTTTGAAAGGTGCATTTTGAACACAGAAAAACTATGTTGTTCAAACAAGTAAAAAAATGAAATCCCTTTGTAACAGACGAGTTTCCGTATGGAACCCTCATACTTCGAAAGAGATTGTCCGTTTTGTACATGAAGTGCATCCAATTTTTGCTGTAACCCTCTCTACTTTCTCTCACATGCTATGTGGGTGAAATGATGATACCATGCAAACTTTCAACCTTTTCAGAGTTCAATTGAAATGCTTTTCAATTTCAGGGTCTTATAGCTTAAAATAATCAATATATGCATGAAAAATAACAAATGAAGTCAGAAAGGGTTTAAAATTGATGATGTGGCTTTGAATAGTGCATTTTGAACACAGAAAAACTACGGAGTTCAAACAAGTTAAAAAACCAAAATCCCTTTGTAACAGACGAGTTTCCGTACGAAAACCCTCATACTTCGAAAGAGATAGTTTCTTTTCTACACGAAGTGCATCCAGTTTTTGCTGTAACCCTCTCTAATTTCTTGCACATGCTATGTGCGTGAAATGATGATACCATGCCAACTTTCAACCTTTTAAGAGTTCATTTGAAATGGTTTTCAATTTTAGGGTCTTATAGCTCAAAATAATCAGTAAATGCATGAAAAATAACAAATGAAGTCAGAAAGGGGTGAAAATTGATGATGTTGCTTTGAATGGTGCATTTTGAACAAAGAAAAACTATGAAGTCCAAAGAAGTTAAAAAAATAAAATCCCTTTGTAACAGACGAGTTTCCGTATGAGACCCTCATACTTCAAAAGAGATTGTCCATTTTGTACACGAAGTGCATCCTATTTTTGCCGTAACCCTCTCTACTTTCTTACACATGCTATGTGGGTGAAATGATGATACCATGCAAACTTTCAACCTTTTCAGAGATCATTTGAAATGCTTTTCAATTTCCGGGTCTTATAGCTCAAAGTAATCAATAATGCATGAAAAATAACAAATGAAGTCAGAAAGGGTTGAAAATTTATGATGTGGCTTTGAATGGTGCATTTTGAACACAGAAAAACTATGGAGTTCAAACAAGTTAAAAAATGAAATCCCTTTGTACCAGACGAGATTCCCTATGAAACCCTCATACTTCGAAAGAGATTGTCCGTTTTGTACACGAAGTGCATCCAGTTTTTGCTGTAACCCTATCTACTTTCTTGCACATGCTATGTGGGTGAAATGATGATACCATGCCATCTTTCAACCTTTTCAGAGTTCATTTGAAATGCTTTTCAATTTTAGGGTCTTATAGCTCAAAATAGTCAGTATATACACAAAAAATAACAAATGAAGTCATAAAGGGTTGAAAATTGATGATGTGGCTTTGAATGGTGTACTTTGAACACACAATAACTACGGAGTTCAAACAAGTTAAAAAAATGAAATCCCTTTGTAATAGACGAGTTTCCGTATGAAAACCCTCATACTTCGAAAGAGATTGTCCAGTTTGTACACGAAGTGCATCCAGTTTTGCCGTAACCCTCTCTATTTTCTCGCACATGCTATGTGGGTGAAATGATGATACCATGCAAACTTTCTACCTTTTCAGAGTTAATTTGAAATAGTTTTCAATTTCAGGGTCTTATAGCTCAAAATAATCGGTAAATGCATGAAAAATAACTAATGAAGTCAGAAAGGGTTTAAAATTGATGATGTGGCTTTGAATGGTGCATTTTGAACACAGAAAAAACTATGGAGTTTAAACAAGTTAAGTAAAATTAAATCCCTTTGTAACAGACGAGTTTTCGTATGAAACCCTCATACTTCGAAAGAGATTGTCCGTTTTGTACACGAAGTGCATCCAATTTTTTCCGTAACCCTCTCTATTATCTCACACATGCTATGTGGGTGAAATGATAATACCATGCCAACTTTCAACCTTGTGAGAGTTCATTTGAAATGGTTTTCATTTTCAGGGTCTTATAGCTCAAAATAATCAGTAAATGCATGAAAAATAACAAATGAAGTCCGAAAGGGTTGACAATTGATGATGTTGCTTTGAATGGTGCATTTTGAACACAGAAAAACTATGTTGTTCAAACAAGTAAAAAAACTGAAATCCCTTTGTAACAGACATGTTTCCGTATGAAACCCTCATACTTCAAAAGAGATTGTCCGTTTTGTACACGAAGTGCATCCAATTTTTTCCGTAACCCACTGTACTTTCTTACACATGCTTTGTGGGTGAAATGATGATACCATGCAAACTTTCAATCTTTCACAGTTGATTTGAAATGCTTTTCAATTTCAGGGTCTTATAGCTCAAAATAATCAGTAAATGCATGAAAAATAACAAATGAAATCAGAAAGGGTTGAGAATTGATGATGTGGCTTTGAAAGGTGCATTTTGAACACAGAAAAACTATGGAGCTAAAAAAAGTTTAAAAAATGAAATCCCTTTGTAACAGACGAGTTTTCGTATGAAACCCTCATACTTCGAAAGAGATTGTCTGTTCTGTACGCGAAGTGCATCCAGTTTTTGCCGTAACCCTCTCTACTTTCTCGCACATTCTATGTGGGTGAAATGATGATACCATGCAAACTTTCAACCTTTTCAGAGTTCAATTGAAATGCTTTTCAATTTCAGGGTCTTATAGCTTTATATAATCAGTATATGCATGAAAAATAACAAAGGAAGTCAGAAAGGGTTTAAAATTGATGATGTGGCTTTGAAAGGTGCATTTTGAACACAGAAAAACTATGTTGTTCAAACAAGTAAAAAAAATGAAATCCCTTTGTAACAGACGAGTTTCCGTATGGAACCCTCATACTTCGAAAGAGATTGTCCGTTTTGTACATGAAGTGTATCCAATTTTTGCCGTAACCTTCTCTACTTTCTCGCACACGCTATGTGGGTGAAATGATGATACCGTGCAAACTTTCATCCTTTTCAGAGTTCAATTGAAATTCTTTTCAATTTCAGGGTCTTATAGCTTAAAATAATCAGTATATGCATGAAAAATAACAAAGGAAGTCAGAAAGGGTTTAAAATTGATGATGTGGCTTTGAATAGTGCATTTTGAACACAGAAAAAGTACGGAGTTCAAACAAGTTAAAAAATGAAATCCCTTTGTAACAGACGAGTTTCCGTATGAAAACCCTCATACTTCGAAAGAGATAGTTTGTTTTCTACACGAAGTGCATCCAGTTTTTGCTGTAACCCTCTCTAATTTCTTGCACATGCTATGTGCGTGAAACAATGATACCATGCCAACTTTCAACCTTTTAAGAGTTCATTTGAAATGGTTTTCAATTTTAGGGTCTTATAGCTCAAAATAATCAGTAAATGCATGAAAAATAACAAATGAAGTCAGAAAATTTATGATCTTGCTTTGAATGGTGCATTTTGAACACAGAAAAACTATGGAGTTCCAACATGTTAAAAAAAATGAAATCCCTTTGTAACAGACGAGTTTCCATATGAAACCCTCATACTTCAAAAGAGATTGTCCGTTTTGTACACGAAGTGCATCCAATTTTTGCAGTAACCCACTGTACTTTCTTACACATGCTTTCTGGGTGAAATGATGATACGATGCAAACTTTCAACCTTTCAAAGTTGATTTGAAATGCTTTTCAATTTCATGGTCTTATAGCTCAAAATAATCAGTAAATGCATGGAAAATAACAAATGAAGTCAGAAAGGGTTGAAAATTGATGATGTGACTTTGAATGGTGCATTTTGAACACAGAACAACTACAGAGTTCAAACAAGTTAAAAAATGAAATCACTTTGTAACAGTCGAGTTTCCGTATGAAAACCCTCATACTTCGAAAGAGATTGTTTGTTTTGTACACAAAGTGCATCCATTTTTTGCCAAAACCCTCCCTACTTTCTTGCACATGCTATGTGGGTGAAATGATGATACCATGCAAACTTTCAACCTTTTCAGAGTTAATTTGAAATGCTTTTCAATTTCAGGGTCTTATAGCTCAAAATAATCGGTAAATGCATGAGAAATAACAAACGAAGTCAGAAAGGGTTGAAAATTGATGATGTGGCTTTGAATGGTGCATTTTGAACACAGAAAAACTATGGAGTTCAAACAAGTAAAAAAATGAAAGCCCTTTGTAACAGACGAGTTTCCGTATGAAAACCCTCATACTTCAAAAGAGATTGTCCGTTTTGTACACGAAGTGCATCCAGTTTTTGCCGTAACCCTCTCTACTTTCTCGCACATCCTATGTGGGTGAAATGATGATACCATGCCAACTTTCAACCTTTTCAGAGTTCATATGAAATGCTTTTGAATTTCAGGGTCTTATAGCTCAAAATAATCAGTAAATGCATGAAAAATAACAAATGAAATCAGAAAGGGTTGAGAATTGATGATGTGACTTTGAAAGGTGCATTTTGAACACAGAAAAACTTTGGAGTTCAAATAAGTTAAAAAATGAAATCCCTTTGTAACAGACGAGTTTCCGTATGAAACCCTCATACTTCAAAAGAGATTGTCCGTTGTGTACATGGTGTGCATCCAATTTTTGTCGTAACCCTCTCTACTTTCCTACACATGCTATGTGGGTGAAATGATGATACCATGCAAACTTTCAACCTTTTCAGAGTTCATTTGAAATGCTTTTCAATTTCCGGGTCTTACAGCTCAAAATAATCAGTAAATGCAGGAAAAATAACAAATGATGTCAGAAAGGGTTGAAAATTTATGATGTGGCTTTGAATGGTGCATTTTGAACACAGAAAAACTATGGAGTTCAAACAAGTTAAAAAATGAAATCCCTTTGTAACAGACGAGTTTCCGTATGAAACCCTCATACTTCGAAAGAGATTGTCCGTTTTGTACACGAAGTGCATCCAGTTTTTGCTGTAACCCTATCTACTTTCTTGCACATGCTATGTGGGTGAAATGATGATACCATGCCAACTTTCAACCTTTTCAGAGTTCATTTGAAATGCTTTACAATTTCAGGGTGTTATAGCTCAAAATAATCAGTATATGCGTGAAAAATAACAAATGAAGTCATAAAGGGTTGAAAATTGATGATGTGGCTTTGAATGGTGCATTTTGAACACGGAATAACTACGGAGTTCAAACAAGTTAAAAAAAATGAAATCCCTTTGTAACAGACGAGTTTCCGTATGAAGCCCTCATACTTCGAAAGAGATTGTCCGTTTTGTACACGAAGTGCATCCAGTTTTTGCTGTAACCCTATCTACTTTCTTGCACATGCTATGTGGGTGAAATGATGATACCATGCCAACTTTCAACCTTTTCAGAGATCACCTGAAATGCTTTTCAATTTCAGGGTCTTATAGCTCAAAATAATCAGTAAATGGATGAAAAATAACAAATGAAATCAGAAAGGGTTGAGAATTGATGATGTGGCTTCGAAAGGTGCATTTTGAAGACAGAAAAACTATGTTGTTCAAACAAGTAAAAAAACTGAAATCCCTTTGTAACAGACGAGTTTCCGTATGAAACCCTCATACTTCGAAAGAGATAGTTTGTTTTCTACACGAAGTGTATCCAGTTTTTGCTGTAACCCTCTCTAATTTCTTGCACATGCTATGTGCGTGAAATGATGATACCATGCCAACTTTCAACCTTTTAAGAGTTCATTTGAAATGGTTTTCAATTTTAGGGTCTTATAGCTCAAAATAATCAGTAAATGCATGAAAAATAACAAATGAAGTCAGAAAGGGTGGAAAATTTATGATCTTGCTTTGAATGGTGCATTTTGAACACAGAAAAACTATGGAGTTCAAACAAGTTAAAAAAATGAAATCCCTTTGTAACAGACGAGTTTCCATATGAAACCCTCATACTTCAAAAGAGATTGTCCGTTTTGTACACGAAGTGCATCCAGTTTTTGCCGTAACCCACTGTACTTTCTTACACATGCTTTGTGGGTGAAATGATGATACCATGCAAACTTTCAACCTTTCACAGTTGATTTGAAATATTTTTCAATTTCAGGGTCTTATAGCTCAAAATAATTAGTAAATGCATGGAAAATAACAAATGATGTCAGAAAGGGTTGAAAATTGATGATGTGGCTTTGAATGGTGCATTTTGAACACAGAAAAACTACGGAGTTCAAACAAGTTAAAAAAATGAAATCACTTTGTAACAGTCGAGTTTCCGTATGAAAACCCTCATACTTCGAAAGTGATAGTTTGTTTTGTACACCAAGTGCATCCATTTTTTGCCGTAACCCTCCCTACTTTCTTGCACATGGTATGTGGGTGAAATGATGATGCCATGCAAACTTTCAACCTTTTTAGAGTTAATTTGAAATGCTTTTCAATTTCAGGGTCTTATCGCTCAAAATAATCGGTAAATGCATGAAAAATAACAAACGAAGTCAGAAAGGGTTGAAAATTAATGATGTGGCTTTGAATGGTGCATTTTGAACACAGAAAAACTATGGAGTTCAAACAAGTAAAAAAAAATGAAATCCCTTTGTAACAGACGAGTTTCCGTATGAAAACCCTCATACTTCGAAAGAGATTGTCCGTTTTGTACACGAAGTGCATGCAGTTTTTGCCGTAACCCTCTCTATTTTCTCGCACATTCTATGTGGGTGAAATGATAATACCATGCAAACTTTCAACCTTTTCATAGTTCATTTGAAATGCTTTCGAATTTCAGGGTCTTATAGCTCAAAATAATCAGTAAATGCATGAAAAATAACAAATGAAATCAGAAAGGGTTGAGAATTGATGATGTGGCTTTGAAAGGTGCATTTTGAACACAGAAAAACTACGGAGTTCAAACAAGTTAAAAAAAATGAAATCCCTTTGTAACAGACGAGTTTCCGTATGAAAACCCTCATACTTCGAAAGAGATAGTTTGTTTTCTACACGAAGTGTATCCAGTTTTTGCTGTAACCCTCTCTAATTTCTTGCACATGCTATGTGCGTGAAATGATGATACCATGCCAACTTTCAACCTTTTAAGAGTTCATTTGAAATGGTTTTCAATTTTAGGGTCTTATAGCTCAAAATAATCAGTAAATGCATGAAAAATAACAAATGAAGTCAGAAAGGGTGGAAAATTTATGATCTTGCTTTGAATGGTGCATTTTGAACACAGAAAAACTATGGAGTTCAAACAAGTTAAAAAAATGAAATCCCTTTGTAACAGACGAGTTTCCATATGAAACCCTCATACTTCAAAAGAGATTGTCCGTTTTGTACACGAAGTGCATCCAGTTTTTGCCGTAACCCACTGTACTTTCTTACACATGCTTTGTGGGTGAAATGATGATACCATGCAAACTTTCAACCTTTCACAGTTGATTTGAAATATTTTTCAATTTCAGGGTCTTATAGCTCAAAATAATTAGTAAATGCATGGAAAATAACAAATGATGTCAGAAAGGGTTGAAAATTGATGATGTGGCTTTGAATGGTGCATTTTGAACACAGAAAAACTACGGAGTTCAAACAAGTTAAAAAAATGAAATCACTTTGTAACAGTCGAGTTTCCGTATGAAAACCCTCATACTTCGAAAGTGATAGTTTGTTTTGTACACCAAGTGCATCCATTTTTTGCCGTAACCCTCCCTACTTTCTTGCACATGGTATGTGGGTGAAATGATGATGCCATGCAAACTTTCAACCTTTTTAGAGTTAATTTGAAATGCTTTTCAATTTCAGGGTCTTATCGCTCAAAATAATCGGTAAATGCATGAAAAATAACAAACGAAGTCAGAAAGGGTTGAAAATTAATGATGTGGCTTTGAATGGTGCATTTTGAACACAGAAAAACTATGGAGTTCAAACAAGTAAAAAAAAATGAAATCCCTTTGTAACAGACGAGTTTCCGTATGAAAACCCTCATACTTCGAAAGAGATTGTCCGTTTTGTACATGAAGTGCATGCAGTTTTTGCCGTAACCCTCTCTACTTTGTCGCACATGCTATGTGGGTGAAATGATGATACCATGCCAACTTTCAACCTTTTCAGAGTTCATCTGAAATGCTTTCGAATTTCAGGGTCTTATAGCTCAAAATAATCAGTAAATGCATGAAAAATAACAAATGAAATCAGAAAGGGTTGAGAATTGATGATGTGACTTTGAAAGGTGCATTTTGAACACAGAAAAACTATGGAGTTCAAACAAGTTAAAAATGAAATCCCTTTGTAACAAACGAGTTTCCGTATGAAACCCTCATACTTCAAAAGAGATTGTCCGTTGTGTACACGGTGTGCATCCAATTTTTGTCGTAACCCTCTCTACTTTCCTACACATGCTATGTGGGTGAAATGATGATACCATGCAAACTTTCAACCTTTTCAGAGTTCATTTGAAATGCTTTCAATTTCCGGGTCTTACAGCTCAAAATAATCAGTAAATGCAGGAAAAATAACAAATGATGTCAGAAAGGGTTGAAAATTTATGATGTGGCTTTGAATGGTGCATTTTGAACACAGAAAAACTATGGAGTTCAAACAAGTTAAAAAATGAAATCCCTTTGTAACAGACAAGTTTCCATATGAAACCCTCATACTTTGAAAGAGATTGTCCGTTTTGTACACGAAGTGCATCCAGTTTTTGCTGTCACCCTATCTACTTTCTTGCACATGCTATGTGGGTGAAATGATGATACCATGCCAACTTTCAACCTTTTCAGAGTTCATTTGAAATGGTTTTCAATTTCAGGGTGTTATAGCTCAAAATAATCAGTAAATGCATGAGAAATAACAAATAAAGTCAGAAAGGGTTGAAAATTGATGATGTGGCTTTGAATGGTGCATTTTGAACACAGAATAACTACGGAGTTCAAACAAGTTAAAAAAATGAAATCCCTTTGTAACAGACGAGTTTCCGTATGAAACCCTCATACTTCGAAAGAGATTGTCCGTTTTGTACATGAAGTGCATCCAGTTTTTGCTGTAACCCTATCTATTTTCTTGCACATGCTATGTGGGTGAAATGATGATACCATGCCAACTTTCAACCTTTTCAGAGATCACCTGAAATGCTTTTCAATTTCAGGGTCTTATAGCACAAAATAATCAGTAAATGCATGAAAAATAACAAATAAAGTCAGAAAGGGTTGAAAATAGATGATGTTGCTTTGAATGCTGCATTTTGAACACAGAAAAACTATGGAGTTCAAACCAGTTAAAAAAAATGAAATCCCTTTGTAATAGATGAGTTTCCGTATGAAACCCTCATACTTCAAAAGAGATTGTCCGTTTTATACACGAAGTGCATCCAATTTTTGCCGTAACCCTCTCTACTTTCTTACACATGCTGTGTGGGTGAAATGATAATACCATGCAAACTTTCAACCTTTTCATAGTTCATTTGAAATGCTTTTCAATTTCAGGGTCTTATAGCTTAAAATAATCAGTATATGCATGAAAAATAACAAATGAAGTCAGAAAGTGTTTAAAATTAATGATGTGGCTTTGAATAGTGCATTTTAAACACAGAAAAACTACGGAGTTCAAACAAGTTAAAAAAAATGAAGTGCCTTTGTAACAGTCGAGTTTCCGTATGAAAACCCTCATACTTCGAAGGAGATTGTTTGTTTTGTACACGAAGTGCATCCAGTTTTTTCGTAACCCTCTCTACTTTCATGCACATGCTATGTGGGTGAAATGATGATACCATGCCAACTTTCAACATTTTCAGAGTTCATCTGAAATGCTTTTCAATTTCAGGGTCTTATAGCTCAAAATAATCAGTAAATGCATGAAAAATAACAAATGAAATCAGAAAGGGTTAAGAATTGATGATGTGGCTTTGAAAGGTGCATTTTGAACACAGAAAAACTATGTTGTTCGAACAAGTAAAAATACTGAAATCCCTTTGTAACAGACGAGTTTCCGTATGAAACCCTCATACTTCGAAAGAGATTGTCCGTTTTGTACATGAAGTGCATCCAGTTTTTGCTGTAACCCTCTCTATTTTCTCGCACATACTATGTGGGTGAAATGATGATACCATGCAAACTTTCAACCTTTTCAGAGTTCATTTGAAATGGTTTTCAATTTTAGGGTCTTATAGCTCAAAATAATCAGTAAATGCATGAAAAATAACAAATGAAGTTAGAAAGGGTTGAAAATTGATGATGTTGCTTTGAATGGTGCATTTTCAATACAGAAAAACTATGGAGTTCAAACAAGTTAAAGAAATGAAATCCCTTTGTAACAGACGAGTTTCCGTATGAAACCCTCATACTTCAAAAGAGATTGTCCGTTGTGTACACGAAGTGCATCCAATTTTTGCCGTAACCCTCTCTACTTTCCTACACATGCTATGTGGGTGAAATGATGATACCATGCAAACTTTCAACCTTTTCAGAGTTCATTTGAAATACTTTTCAATTTCCGGGTCTTACAGCTCAAAATAATCAGTAAATGCAGGAAAAATAACAAATGATGTCAGAAAGGGTTGAAAATTTATGATGTGGCTTTGAATGGTGCATTTTGAACACAGAAAAACTATGGAGTTCAAACAAGTTAAAAAATGAAATCCCTTTGTAACAGACGAGTTTCCGTATGAAACCCTCATACTTCGAAAGAGATTGACCGTTTTGTACACGAAGTGCATCCTGTTTTTGCTGTAACCCTATCTACTTTCTTGCACATGCTATGTGGGTGAAATGATGATGCCATGCGAACTTTCAACCTTTTCAGAGTTCATTTGAAATGCTTTTCAATTTCAGGGTCTTATAGCTCAAAATTATCAGTATATGCGTGAAAAATAACAGATGAAGTCATAAAGGGTTGAAAATTGATGATGTGGCTTTGAATGGTGCATTTTGAACACAGAAAAACAATGGAGTTTAAAAAAGTTAAGAAAATGAAATCCATTTGTAACAGACGATTTTCTGTATGAAAACCCTCATACTTCGAAAGAGATTGTCTGTTTTGTACACGAAGTGCATCCAGTTTTTGCCGTAACCCTCTCTACTTTCTTGCACATGCAATGTGGGTGAAATGATGATACCACGCAAACTTTGAACCTTTTCAGAGTTCATTTGAAATTGTTTTCAATTTCAGGGTCTTATAGCTCAAAATAATCAGTAAATGCATGAAAAATAACAAATGAAATCAGAAAGGGTTGAGAATTGATGATGTGTCTTTGAAAGGTGCACTTTGAACACAGAAAAACAATGGAGTTTAAAAAAGTTAAGAAAATGAAATCCATTTGTAACAGACGAGTTTCTGTATGAAAACCCTCATACTTCGAAAGAGATTGTCCGTTTTGTACACGAAGTGCATCCAGTTTTTGCCGTAACCCTCTCTATTTTCTCGCACATGCTATGTGGGTGAAATGATGATACCATGCAAACTTTCAACCTTTTCAGAGTTCATTTGAAATGGTTTTCAATTTCAGGGTCTTATAGCTCAAATAATCAGTAAATGCATGAAAAATAACAAATGAAGTCAGAAAGGGTTGAAAATTGATGATGTTGCTTTGAATGGTGCATTTTGAACATAGAAAAGCTATGGAGCTCAAACAAGTTAAAAAAATGAAATCCCTTTTGTAACAGATGAGTTTCCGTATGAAACCCTCATACTTCGAAAGAGATTGTCCGTTGTGTACACGATGTGCATCCAATTTTTGTCGTAACCCTCTCTACTTTCGTACACATGCTATGTGGGTGAAATGATGATACCATGCAAACTTTCAACCTTTTCAGAGTTCATTTGAAATGCTTTTCAATTTCAGGGTCTTATAGCTCAAATAATCAGTAAATGCATGAAAATTAACAAATGATGTCAGAAAGGGTTGAAAATTGATGATGTGGCTTTGAATGGTGCATTTTGAACACAGAAAAACTATGGAGTTCAAACAAGTTAAAAAATGAAATCCCTTTGTAACAGACGAGTTTCCGTACGAAACCCTCATACTTCGAAAGAGATTGTCCGTTTTGTACACGAAGTGCATCCAGTTTTTGCTGTAACCCTATCTACTTTCTTGCACATGCTATGTGGGTGAAATGATGATACCATGCCAACTTTCAACCTTTTCAGAGTTCATTTGAAATGCTTTTCAATTTCAGGGTGTTATAGCTCAAAATAATCAGTATATGCGTGGAAAATAACAAATGAAGTCATAAAGGGTTGAAAATTGATGATGTGGCTTTGAACGGTGCATTTTGAACACAGAATAACTACAGAGTTCAAACAAGTTAAAAAATTGAAATCCCTTTGTAGCAGACGAGTTTCCGTATGAAACTCTCATACTTCGAAAGAGATTGTCCGTTTTGTACACGAAGTGCATCCAGTTTTTGCTGTAACACTATCTACTTTCTTGCACATGCTATGTGGGTGAAATGATGATACCATGCCAACTTTCAACCTTTTCAGAGTTCATTTGAAATGCTTTTCAATTTCAGGGTGTTATAGCTCAAAATAATCAGTATATGCGTGGAAAATAACAAATGAAGTCATAAAGGGTTGAAAATTGATGATGTGGCTTTGAACGGTGCATTTTGAACACAGAATAACTACAGAGTTCAAACAAGTTAAAAAATTGAAATCCCTTTGTAGCAGACGAGTTTCCGTATGAAACTCTCATACTTCGAAAGAGATTGTCCGTTTTGTACACGAAGTGCATCCAGTTTTTGCTGTAACCCTATCTACTTTCTTGCACATGCTATGTGGGTGAAATGATGATACCATACCAACTTTCAACATTTTCAGAGATCATTTGAAATGCTTTTCAATTTAAGGGTCTTATAGCTCAAAATAATCAGTAAATGCATGAAAAATAACAAATGAAATCAGAAAGGGTTGAGAATTGATGATGTGGCTTTGAAAGGTGCATTTTGAACACAGAAAAACTATGTTGTTCAAACAAGTAAAAAAAGTGAAATCCCTTTGTAACAGACGAGTTTCCGTATGAAACCCTCATACTTCGAAATAGATTGTCCGTTTTGTACACGAAGTGCATCCAGTTTTTGCCGTAACCCTCTCTATTTTCTCGCACATGCTATGTGGGTGAAATGATGATACCATGCAAGCTTTCAACCTTTTCAGAGTTCATTTGAAATGGTTTTCAATTTCAGGGTTTTATACCTCAAAATAATCAGTAAATGCATGAAAAATAACAAATGAAGTCAGAAAGGGTTGAAAATTGATGATGTTGCTTTGAATGCTGCATTTTGAACACAGAAAAACTATGGAGTTCAAACCAGTTAAAAAAATGAAATCCCTTTGTAATAGACAAGTTTCCGTATGAAACCCACATACTTCAAAAGAGATTGTCCGTTTTATACACGAAGTGCATCCAATTTTTTCCGTAACCCTCTCTACTTTCTTACACATGCTATGTGGGTGAAATGATGATACCATGCATACTTTCAACCTTTTCAGAGTTCATTTGAAATGCTTTTCAATTTCCGGGTCTTATAGCTCAAAATAATCAATAAATGCATGAAAAATAACAAATGAAGTCAGAAAGGGTTGAAAATTTATGATCTGGCTTTGAATGGTGCATTTCGAACACAGATAAACTACGGAGGTCAAACAAGTTAAAAAAATGAAGTCCCTTTGTAACAGTCGAGTTTCCGTATGAAAACCCTCATACTTCGAAAGAGATTGTTTGTTTTGTACACGAAGTGCATCCAGTTTTTGCCGTAACCCTCTCTACTTTCTTGCACATGCTATGTGGGTGAAATGATGATACCATGCCAACTTTCAACCTTTTAAGAGTTCATTTGAAATGTTTTCAATTTTAGGGTCTTATAGCTCAAAATAATTAGTAAATGCATGAAAAATAACAAATAAAGTCACAAAGGGTTGAAAATTGATGATGTTGCTTTGAATGGTGCATTTTGAACACAGAAAAACTATGGAGTTCAAACAAGTTAAAAAAATGAAATCCCTTTGTAATAGACGAGTTTCCGTATGAAACCCTCATACTTCGAAAGAGATTGTCTGTTTTGTACACGAAGTGCATCCAGTTTTTGCCGTAACCCTCTCTATTTTCTCGCACATGCTATGTGGGTGAAACGATAATACCATGCAAACTTTCAACAATTTCAAAGTTCATTTGAAATGCTTTTCAATTTCAGGGTCTTATAGCTTAAAATAATCAGTATATGCATGAAAAATAACAAATGAAGTCAGAAAGTGTTTAAAATTGATGATGTGGCTTTGAATAGTGCATTATAAACACAGAAAAACTAAGGAGTTCAAACAAGTTAAAAAAATGATATCCCTTTGTAACAGACGAGTTTCCGTGTGAAACCCTTATTCTTGGAAAGAGATTGTCCTTTTTGTACACGAAGTGCATCCAGTTTTTGCCGTAAACCTCTCTATTTTCTTGCACATGCTATGTGGGTGAAATAATGATACCATGCCAACTTTCAAACTTTTAAGAGTTCATTTGAAATGCTTTACAATTTCAGGGTCTTATAGGTCAAAATAATCAGTAAATGCATGAAAAATAATAAATGAAGTCAGAAAGGGGTTAAAATTGGTGATGTAGTTTTGAATGGTGCATTTTGAACACAAAAAAATTATGTTGTTCAAACAAGTTAAAAAAATAAAATCCCTTTGTAACAGACGAGTTTCCATATGAAACCCTCATACTTCGAAAGAGATTGTCCGTTTTGTACATGAAGTGCATCCAGTTTTTGCTGTAATCTTCTGTACTTTTTTGCACGTGCTATGTGGGTGAAATCATGATACCATGCAAAATTTCAACCTTTTCAGAGTTCATTTGAAATACTTTTCCATTTCAGGGTCTAATAGCTCAAAATAATCAGTAAATGCATGAAAAATAACAAATGAAGTCAGAAAGGGTTGAAAATTGACGATATGGCTTTGAATGGTGCATTTTGAACACAAAAAAACTATGGAGTTCAAACAAGTTAAAAAAATGAAATCCCTTTGTAACAAACGAGTTTCCGTATGAAAACCCTCATACTTCGAAAGAGATTGTCCGTTTTGTACACGAAGTGCATCCAGTTTTTGCCGTAACCCTATCTACTTTCTTGCACATGCTATGTGGGTGAAATGATGATACCATGCAAAATTTCAACCTTTTAAGAGTTCATTTGAAATGCTTTTCAATTTCAGGGTCTTATAGCTCAAAATAATCAGTAAATGCATGAAAAATAAGAAATGAAGTCAGAAAGGGTTGAAAATTTATGATGTGGCTTTGAATGCTGCATTTTGAACACAGAAAAACTATGGAGTTCAAACAAGTTAAAAAATGAAATCCCTTTGTAACAGATGAGTTCCGTATGAAACCCTGATACTTCGAAAGAGATTGTCCGTTTTGTACACGAAGTGCATCCAATTTTTGCTGTAACCCTATCTACTTTCTTGCACATGCTATGTGGGTGAAATGATGATACCTTGCCAACTTTCAACCTTTTCAGAGTTCATTTGAAATTGTTTTCAATTTCAGGGTCTTATAGCTCAAAATAATCAGTAAATGCATGAAAAATAACAAATGAAATCAGAAAGGGTTGAGAATTGATGATGTGGCTCTGAATGGTGCATTTTGAACACAGAAAAACTACGGAGTTCAAACAAGTTAAAAAATGAAATCCCTTTGTAACAGACGAGTTTCCGTATGAAAACCCTCATACTTCGAAAGAGATTGTCTGTTTTGTACACGAGGTGCATCCAGTTTTTGTCGTAACCCTCTCTACTTTCTTGCACATGCTATGTGGGTGAAATGATGATACCATGCCAACTTTCAACCTTTTCAGAGTTCATTTGAAATGCTTTTGAATTTCAGGGTCTTATAGCTCAAAATAATCTGTAAATGCATGAAAAATAATGAATGAAGTCAGAAAGGGTTGAAAATTAATGATGTGGCTTTGAATGGTGCATTTTGAACGCACAAAAACTATGGAGTTCAAACAAGTTAAAAAAATGAAATCCCTTTGTAACAGACGAGTTTCCGTATGAAACCCTCATACTTTGAAAGAGATTATCCGTTTTGTACACGAAGTGCATCCAATTTTTGCCGTAACCCTATCTATTTTCCCGCTGTCGGTGTACTAAAGTAGGGGTACCTTAGTATCCCGAACTTGTGCACGGGCAGTCGCAGCACCCCGCGGCAAGGCTTGCCGGGTGACCGCCAAGGTCCTCCGTGTTTCCTTAGGAGCCATTCAAGAACAAAGTATTCGACCCAAGGCGCAAGGCCCCGGCAAGAGGAACTTGCCGGGAATACCAACCAAGGCCCCGGCAAGAGGAGCTTGCCGAGAAGGAGACAGGACCCCGGCAAGATGAGCTTGCCAGGGAGGCCAATCAAGACATATCAAGGAACTCGCCGCAGCACGCCACGCGTCTCGGCAAGACCCGGTGAGCGACAAGCTCCCGGACGCGACAAGACAACATCCGCGGCAAGCTACTACTCCACAGCCCACGCTCCAGCTCACCCACCAACGTGTCTCCCTGGGACCATTCCTGGCGTACGTGCCGAGAGGCTGTGCAGCCAGGGGCATGCGGTGGCAAGCAGGCGCTGACAAGATAGCCATCGTGGCAAACGGTGGCGCCCCTGACGGTCCCTTCCCGCACCGTCCAGGCGACACAAACAGGCATTTAATGCCTTTGTCCCCTGCCATTAGGGTTAGGTATGATACAACTGTAGTAAGCGGTGGCGCCAACCACCACCTCTTTTACCTTTTTACCCTCATCTCTGTTGCCACCTGTCGGTGACCCCTTTGACATATAAAAGGAGGCCCATGCGCAACAGGGGGAGGGGGGACGATCATTCTCACGCTCGGTCTCGCTAGCCATTCGAGCGTACTGTAGCATTCATCGCTCCCGAGCAAGAACACAAATACAAACCAAAGCAGGAGTAGGGTTTTACGCATCCGTGCGGCCTGAACCTGGGTAAACTGATCGCGTTGCTCGTGCGTTCACCTCGGTCTGCTCTTCGTGCACTCTCCGCCCCCCTGCCGAACCGAAAGGGGCCTCGGTCCGCCGTGGTCCCATAGGTGTCCGTGGGGATCAGTCACCCCCGACATCTTTGGCGCGCTAGGTAGGGGTAATGAAGGCGTCCTTGCCGGCCTTCAGGTAGAAGCCAGGCTGGGGCTCATCGGAGCCTGGCGCGGTGGCTGCGGCGGAGGAGTCGGCGGTCGGAGCAGCGCCTGGCGCTCCTGCGGCCTCCGGGTCGTCAGTACGGCCGCCAGACTCCCCGCCCGCCTGCGCGGACGTAGCCCTGGCGGCCTCCCCACGGAACTCGTATACGGGTCGCCTCGAGTGCTCGCTTACGATGAGCTTGAGCAAGAGCAGCTGCGGCAAGACGACGCGCTGCTCCTCGAGGAAGACCGTCTTCAGGCTGCTGTGCGAGCCGCTCGCTACCAGCAAGCTTTGCGCCGCTACCATAGCCGCAAAGTTAACGCCAGAAGTCTCGAGGAAGGCAACCTTGTTCTTCGGCGCATTCAGTCCGCCAACAATTCCAACAAGTTGATGCCAAAGTGGGAAGGCCCTTACCGGGTGAAACGAGTCACCAGGCCTGGCGCTGTCCGCCTGGAGACCGAAGATGGCATCCCAGTGAGCAACTCCTAGAATATTGAGCATCTTCGTAAGTTTTACCCGTAAGGCGCGGTTGTCGGACCCTGTCCGGCAACCACCCTTTTGTACAAGTCTTGCCGCTGTTGCATGTAATCCTTTGTACAAAGCCGGGCACAGATCCCATGCATGAAGATTATGTGCTCAGCACACTTTGTCGATTTCATGCTTTTCAAATTTTGCATGTATTATCTGACATTTTGTGCAGCACTAACCCCTGGTAAGAAATAACGAGCCTCAAAGCTGCATATTGTTATTTCGCCCTCTTTCTTTTTCATAAGGAAAAGGAGGTTCCCTCGCGGACAAGTTTGCCGGGGGGGGGGGAGGGAGAAGATACGGTATGGACCAGGCGTCGTTCAAGAAGTTTTCGCCTTGCCGGGAAGCAAGTAACAAAAAAGATAAGTTGCCAAAGTCTGAGCAATCAAATTTCCTTTAAATTTATAGTGTTATCTTCCCTGAACGACCGTCCCTTGTATGGAAAACCTGTGCGCGGAGGAACCAACTCGTAGCTAGTTGCGCCCTTACTGTTGCTTCGAGTCCGCTCAACAACTTAAGTGAGCTGCGACTAGCTCTGCGACAAGGTTTCTTGTCGGCCGCGGCACCGCCTGCAGGCTGCTGATGTTCCGCACTCAGCGCTCGCGGCAAATGTGCCTGCGCCGACAAGTTCCCTAAAAGCGTAGGGTAAAAACATACAAAGGAAAGAGTCAAGTAAAGGAAATAACATAGCAATTACTACCAAGGATAGAATATATTACAAAATAACTTGTCGCAGCTCTAACAGACTGTTTTTCATAACATGATTGACAGCGACAGGGAAAGAAGAAGATAGATGGCCTAGTCTACGCGGTCGCCTTTGACCCTCCTGATTCCGCTCACCCTGTCCATAATAGGTGCGACAAGGGCCTTGAGCTCCTCTAGATCAGCATCTGGCGGCAAGCTTCGGAGGAAGTTGGTGAGGCGGAGACCCGGGTTGCGGAAGGCCACCTTCATCAGCACCTTCTCGAGAGCTCCCGTGCAAATCTTGCGCGACTCGTCGGCAAGCTGCTTTGGGATCTGGTCCTGGAGTCGCTGGAGCGCCGTCGCCACGCCCTTGAAGAACAGAGTCAGCTTGGCGCTGGGTTGGAGATTCTCGTCGGAGGAGTACCCGAGATCTACCATCCCCAATTGCGCCAGCTCCCTGTCGACGTCCGCGGCGACGTTCACCAGACCCTCCGTCCAGTGCTCCACATTATGTGACAAAGTCTTCCGGGCGGCAGCGGCCTTCGCCAGCAGCACCTTGCCGGCCTTGACCTCCTCCTTCAGGGCCGTCTCTTGCTCCTTGGCGCCGTCCAGAGATTTGGTCAGGGCCGCCAGCTTCACTTCGAGATCGGCGTTGGAGTTCTTGGCGGCGTCCAGTTCCTTGCCCTTCTCGGCGAAAAGGGCCTGCAGCTCCGAGTAGCTGTTGGCGTCCTTCTCACGCTCGAGCTTGAGCGCGGCAAGCTCGTCGCCGCTCGCCTTGAGGCCCGCCTCCAGCTGCACCACCTTCAGGTCCAGCTCAGCCTTGGCGGCCTCAGCAGCTGCGGCGGCGTCTTCGGCCTGCTTGATGGCTCCGCCAACTGCCCGCTCGCGTGCGACAAGTTCCTCCTCGTGGCTATCGAGGTGGACCTTCCGCTGCGCCAAGTCACCCTCCTGCGAAGACAACTTGTCCACGGCAAGGCATTGGCGCTCTTCGGCGTCGGCCTTCTCGAGGAGGAAGGCCTGCTGCGCCTCGGCAAGATCTTCCCGCTCCTTTGCCAGGGAGCGGAGAGCTTCCTGGTTGGCGCCCCGGAGCTCCTCTGCGCGCTTCTCGATATCAGCACCGGCCTTCGCGACGAGCGCTTCGCGGGACTCCAGCATGGCCTGCCAGCCGCGGTAGAGTGCCACTAGCTTCTGCAGCAGGCGCTCCTGTTCAGGTTCACTGCTGCTGCTGCTTGGCGCGTCGACCAGCTTCAACCCAGCGGAGGCAAGCACCTCTCCGTCGAGCATCTCTCCCTCGACCAGCGCCCTGGAGCTTGACGCCCAGGGAAGGTTGATGAAGATGTCCTCGCCGGCCTTCAGGTAGACGCCAGGCTGGGGCTCATCAGAGCCTGGCGCTGTGGCTGCGGTGGAGGAGTCGGTAGTCAGAGCAGCGCCTGGCGCTCCTGCGGCCTTCGGGTCGTCAGTACGACTGCCAGACTCCCCGCCCGCTTCTGCGGCGGCAGCCCTGGCGGCCTCCTCGCCGGCGCTGGCTGCTTCCTCGGCTCTGCAGCAGATGGATCTGACGGCCGGAAGAGGGGAAAAGATTCAAGCAAAACTCGAGCAAAATCCAAGAGAAAGATCAAGAAGAAAAAGAGCCAAGGGGAGTTTGAAGCAAGTACATTACCTGTGGCAGGGCCTGCAGCTGCGGTCTCCGTCATCGGGGGATCACCGACGCAGTCCCTTGCCGGAGATCCCTCCCTTGCCGGGGGCTCCTCCCTTGTCGGAGCCTCCTCCCTTGTCGGGGGCTCCTCCCTTGCCGGGGTCTCCTCCCTAGCCGGAATCTCCTCCCTCGCCGGAGAGCTCTCCCTTGCCGGGGATCTCTCCCTCGCCGGAGGACTTTCCCTTGGCGCTTCGGGGGCAGCCTCCGGGCTCTCCTGGTGTGGCTGCTCTGCTTCTGCACAAGTCAAACAAACAAGTATCAGCACAGCAAGGATCTTCGTGTGCGCCCGACAGCGAGAAGTAAACAAGACACTTACGCTGGGGGCTGCTCTGAAGATCGGCCACCGGGTCCGGCGAGTTTGTCTCAGGCACGTCCCCTTTTGACACAGTGGGTTCGTCCTCGATGACGATCACCAGCGCCTTGGCTCTCTTTGCCGCTCTCTGCGCCAGAGTCCTAAAAAGGGACAGATACAGAGAAAAGCAAGTGAGAAACAAGACAAGACAAAAGCAGCATAAATCAAAGAACTGCAATTACAATAAGAAGAACTTACTCCTCTTCCTCTTCCTCGTCGGAGCTAAACGCGGAGAAGTCAAAATCCGGCCCGCATCTGGCGCGGGAAGGTGGAGGAGTAGGCTCCCTTGGTCGCTTGGCGGGAGCAGAAGCGGCAGTCTGGGAAGACCTCGCTCCAGTTGTTGCGGCAGCATGGGGCGCTCCCGCGGCAACGGTGCTTGCCGCGGTGGAGCGCGTCGTGCGGCGCGGCGACTGCCGGCCCGCCTGTCGCCTCGCTACATTCCCGGCCTTGCGGAGACGCCTTCTTGGTGGAGATGGAGACACTGCTGGTGGCGTGCTGTCGGAGGACGAAGTGGAGGAGGAATCGATCTCCAAAGAACCGCTCGCATCATCGGCAGGCTCGCTCGGTTCGGCGTCATGCCCGGCAACCTGGCTCGGTTCGGCATCGCGCCCGGCAACCTCCTTCTTGCCAGCAAGATCCTTTTTGCCAGCAAGATCCTCCCGCTCAGCATGGTTTGCCGCCTCTGCCGCCGCTGCCTCCTCCAAGGTGAAGCCGAACTCGCCCGCCGCGGCAGCTGCCGCCGCCTCTTCCAACCTGGTGGCAATGTATGCCAACTCCACCTCGGTGGTGTCGCGGGTGAGGCCGTCCTTCTCGTCAGCGCGGACTGGCACTTCCACCAAGTCATCGAAGAATTGCTGCACAACCTCGTCCTCTGGTTCTTGCCAAGTTGGCACGATTCCGTGCGAATCGCACAGTGGCATCATCGCCCTGATGCGGTCGAGCGGCGAATTGTTGCACAGAGGGACGACACCCTGCGGCAACCTGAAGACCTCGGGGTGATCTGAATCATACTTGAAGAGCTCCTGCAGTATTCCGTTGAGCTCAAGGACAGTGAAATTGTAGTTGAGGCCTGGGCGCAGCCTCATGATGTCTGTCGCGTTCTTGAACTCCCAGGTAGGCCTCCTCCGTTCCTGCAGGGGAGCGATGCGGCGACGAAGAAAGTCTGCGCCCACGGCACCTACAATGAGTCCGGCAAGCCTGAGGCGCTGGATCCTGGTGACGGCAATCTTCAGCCTGCTGTCCTCCGGGGCCACATCGCTCCAGTCACTGCCGCGCACTGCTGCTACTTGACGGCGAGTGGTGAATGGCTGCGGGCTCTCCTCGACAATCCAACACCAATCCGCTCTCCACTCCTCCCACTTGCCGCGAAACTCCCCCTCTAGATAAGATTCCTTCTTGCCGGTCCTAGAGACCCAGGCAATTCCGCCGGACAAGGGCTCTCCTCTCTCTACCCGGGGAAGGAAAAAGTGGCAGAAAAAGGCTATGCTAGGGTGTACTCCGACAAAGTTCTCGCAGAGGTGTGCGAAAACAGCCATGGTGAGGACGGCGTTGGGAGTGAAGTCAAGGAGGCAGAGATTGTATGTGTTCATGATATCACAGAAGAACTCGGAAAAAGGCGGGCAGAGCCCGCAGTAGAAGAAGACGGCAGAGAAAGGGTACCCGTCCGGAGCCGTCGGGTGAGCAGCAGCCGGGAGCACCCTGGTCCGCGGGTGAGCTCGCGTCTCCGTCGCCCAAAAGAGGTAATAGTACTCCCGCAGCTCCTTCGCGCCGAGCTTGGGGGGAGGGGAGATGGCTCGCTCCTTTCGCAGCGCCGCGAGCCGCTGCGCCTCGGTCGACTTCACGGCCTTCCCCTTGTCGCCCTTCGGAGCCATGGCGGAAGCAGTGGAGGAGGTCGACGGCGTGGTGGCGCTGGTGGCAATGCGGGGGGCAGGGCGCTGCGCTCTGTGTGCTTTGGGAAGACGGAGGCGGGGCGGAGCTTTTCAAGATTGGAGCGGAATGGGGGCGAGTGGGCGCACTACCCCTGCTTCCCTTTGCTTATAAAGGGGGGACATGACGGACGTTCCGCCTTTCCTAATTAAACAACCACCCACGACGTGACGCATCCGCGCGGGGCTTAGCCCCGCGCACGCCGCCCACGTCACGCACGACGCCGCGTTCGATGCGTGCCGCTCGGGGAGGGTGCAGTGAATGCGGAGTCAGATACGGCGTGACCCAGGCCGCGCGTGCCCGTGCACTGTTTTGGGCCTGGCACAACAGCGCTCGGCACCGTGTATGACCCAGGCCCGGGGGCTCCTATCGGTGTACTAAAGTAGGGGTACCTTAGTATCCCGAACTTGTGCACGGGCAGTCGCAGCACCCCGCGGCAAGGCTTGCCGGGTGACCGCCAAGGTCCTCCGTGTTTCCTTTGGAGCCATTCAAGAACAAAGTATTCGAGCCAAGGCGCAAGGCCCCGGCAAGAGGAACTTGCCGGGAAGACCGACCAAGGCCCCAGCAAGAGGAGCTTGCCGAGAAGGAGACAGGACCCCGGCAAGAGGAGCTTGCTGGGGAGGCCAATCACGACATATCAAGGAACTCGCCGCAGCACGCCACGCGTCTCGGCAAGACCCGGTGAGCGACAAGCTCCCGGACGCGACAAGACAACAGCCGCGGCAAGGCGCTTGCCACGGCAAGCTACTACTCCACAGCCCGCGCTCTAGCTCACCCACCAACGTGTCGCCCTGGGACCGTTCCTGGCGTACGTGGCGGGAGGCTATGCAGCCAGGGGCATGCGTTGGCAAGCAAGTGCTGACAAGATAGCCATCGTGGCAAACGGTGGCGCCCCTGACGGTCCCTTTCCGCACCGTCCAGGCGACACAGACAGGCATTTAATGCCTTTGTCCCCTGCCGTCAGGGTTAGGTATGATACAACTGTAGTAAGCGGTGGCGCCAACCACCACCACTTTTACCTTTTTACCCTCATCTCTGTTGCCACTTGTCGGTGACCCCTTTGACATATAAAAGGAGGCCCATGCGCAACAGGGGGAGGGGGGACGATCATTCTCACGCTCGGTCTCGCTAGCCATTCGAGCGTACTGTAGCATTCATCGCTCCCGAGCAAGAACACAAATACAAACCAAAGCAGGAGTAGGGTTTTACGCATCCGTGCGGCCCGAACCTGGGTAAACTGATAACGTTGCTCGTGCGTTCGCCTCGATCTGCTCTTCGTGCACTCTCCGCCCCCCTGCCGAACCGAAAGGGGCCTCGGTCCACCGTGGTCCCATAGGTGTCCGTGGGGATCAGTCACCCCCGACACTCGCACATGCTATGTGGGTGAAATGATGAAACCATGCAAACTTTCAACCTTTTCAGAGTTCATTTGAAATGCTTTTCAATTTCAGGGTCTTATAGCTTAAAATAATCAGTATATGCATGAAAAATAACAAATGAAGTCAGAAAGGGTTTAAAATTGATGATGTGGCTTTGAATAGTGCATTTTGAACACAGAAAAACTACGGAGTTCAAACAAGTTAAAAAAATGAAATCCCTTTGTAACAGACGAGTTTCCGTATGAAAACCCTCATACTTCGAAAGAGATAGTTTGTTTTGTACACGAAGTGCATCCAGTTTTTGCCGTAACCCTGTCTACTTTCTTGCACATGCTATGTGGGTGAAATGATGATACCATGCCAACTTTCAACCTTTTAAGAGTTCATTTGAAATGTTTTCAGTTTTAGGGTCTTATAGCTCAAAATAATTAGTAAATGCATGAAAAATAACAAATGAAGTCAGAAAGGGTTGAAAATTGATGATGTTGCTTTGAATGGTGCATTTTGAACATAGAAAAACTATGGAGTTCAAACAAGTTAAAAAAATGAAATCCCTTTGTAACAGACGAGTTTCCGTATGAAACCCTTATACTTCAAAAGAGATTGTCCGTTTTGTACAGGAAGTGCATCCAATTTTTTCCCTAACCCACTCTACTTTCTTACACATGCTTTGTGGGTGAAATGATGATACCATGCAAAATTTCAACCTTTCAGAGTTCATTTGAAATGCTTTTCAATTTCACGGTCTTATAGCTCAAAATAATCAATATATGCATGAAAAATAACAAATGAAGTCAGAAAGGGTTGAAAATTGATGATGTGGCTTTGAATGGTGCATTTTGAACACAGAAAAACTACGGAGGTCAAACAAGTTAAAAAATGAAATCCCTTTGTAACAGTCGAGTTTCCGTATGAAAACCCTCATACTTCGAAAGAGATTGTTTGTTTTGTACACGAAGTGCATCCAGTTTTTGCCGTAACCCTCTCTACTTTCTTGCACATGCTATGTGGGTGAAATGATGATACCATGCAAAGTTTCAACCTTTTCAGAGTTAATTTCAAATGCTTTTCAATTTGAGGGTCTTATAGCTCAAAATAATCGGTAAATGCATGAAAAATAACAAATGAAGTCACAAAGGGTTGAAAATTGATGATGTGGCTTTGAATGGTGCATTTTGAACACAGAAAAACTATGGAGTTCAGACAAGTTAAAAAAATGAAATCCCTTTTTCATAGACGAGTTTCCGTATGAAACCCTCATACTTCGAAAGAGATTGTCCGTTTTGTACACGAAGTGCATCCAGTTTTTGTCGTAACCCTCTCTATTTTCTCGCACATGCTATGTGGGTGAAATGATAATACCATGCAAACTTTCAACCTTTTCAGAGTTCATTTGAAATGGTTTTCAATTTCAGGGTCTTATATCTTAAAATAATCAGTATATTCATGAAAAATAACAAATAAAGTCACAAAGGGTTTAAAATTGATGATGTGGCTTTGAATAGTGCATTTTGAACACAGAAAAACTACGGAGTTCAAACAAGTTAAAAAAAATAAAATCCCTTTGTAACAGACGAGTTTCCGTATGAAAACCCTCATACGTCGAAAGAGATAGTTTGTTTTGTACACGAAGTGCATCCAGTTTTTGCCGTAACCCTCTCTACTTTCTTGCACATGCTATGTGGGTGAAATGATGATACCATGCCAACTTTCAACCTTTTAAGAGTTCATTTGAAATGTTTTCAGTTTTAGGGTCTTATAGCTCAAAATAATTAGTAAATGCATGAAAAATAACAAATGAAGTCAGAAAGGGTTGAAAATTGATGATGTTGCTTTGAATGGTGCATTTTGAACATAGAAAAACTATGGAGTTCAAACAAGTTAAAAAAATGAAATCCCTTTGTAACAGACGAGTTTCCGTATGAAACCCTTATACTTCAAAAGAAATTGTCCGTTTTGTACAGGAAGTGCATCCAATTTTTGCCCTAACCCACTCTACTTTCTTACACATGCTTTGTGGGTGAAATGATGATACCATGCAAAATTTCAACCTTTCAGAGTTCATTTGAAATGCTTTTCAATTTCACGGTCTTATAGCTCAAAATAATCAGTATATGCATGAAAAATAACAAATGAAGTCAGAAAGGGTTGAAAATTGATGATGTGGCTTTGAATGGTGCATTTTGAACACAGAAAAACTACGGAGGTCAAACAAGTTAAAAAATGAAATCCCTTTGTAACAGTCGAGTTTCCGTATGAAAACCCTCATACTTCGAAAGAGATTGTTTGTTTTGTACACGAAGTGCATCCAGTTTTTGCCGTAACCCTCTCTACTTTCTTGCACATGCTATGTGGGTGAAATGATGATACCATGCAAAGTTTCAACCTTTTCAGAGTTAATTTCAAATGCTTTTCAATTTGAGGGTCTTATAGCTCAAAATAATCGGTAAATGCATGAAAAATAACAAATGAAGTCACAAAGGGTTGAAAATTGATGATGTGGCTTTTAATGGTGCATTTTGAACACAGAAAAACTATGGAGTTCAGAAAAGTTAAAAAAATGAAATCCCTTTTTCATAGACGAGTTTCCGTATGAAACCCTCATACTTCGAAAGAGATTGTCCGTTTTGTACACGAAGTGCATCCAGTTTTTGTCGTAACCCTCTCTATTTTCTCGCACATGCTATGTGGGTGAAATGATAATACCATGCAAACTTTCAACCTTTTCAGAGTTCATTTGAAATGGTTTTCAATTTCAGGGTCTTATATCTTAAAATAATCAGTATATTCATGAAAAATAACAAATAAAGTCACAAAGGGTTTAAAATTGATGATGTGGCTCTGAATAGTGCATTTTGAACACAGAAAAACTACGGAGTTCAAACAAGTTAAAAAAAATAAAATCCCTTTGTAACAGACGAGTTTACGTATGAAAACCCTCATACGTCGAAAGAGATAGTTTGTTTTGTACACGAAGTGCATCCAGTTTTTGCCGTAACCCTCTCTACTTTCTTGCACATGCTATGTGGGTGAAATGATGATACCATGCCAACTTTCAACCTTTTAAGAGTTCATTTGAAATGTTTTCAGTTTTAGGGTCTTATAGCTCAAAATAATTAGTAAATGCATGAAAAATAACAAATGAAGTCAGAAAGGGTTGAAAATTGATGATGTTGCTTTGAATGGTGCATTTTGAACATAGAAAAACTATGGAGTTCAAACAAGTTAAAAAAATGAAATCCCTTTGTAACAGACGAGTTTCCGTATGAAACCCTTATACTTCAAAAGAGATTGTCCGTTTTGTACAGGAAGTGCATCCAATTTTTGCCCTAACCCACTCTACTTTCTTACACATGCTTTGTGGGTGAAATGATGATACCATGCAAAATTTCAACCTTTCAGAGTTCATTTGAAATGCTTTTCAATTTCACGGTCTTATAGCTCAAAATAATCAGTATATGCATGAAAAATAACAAATGAAGTCAGAAAGGGTTGAAAATTGATGATGTCGCTTTGAATGGTGCATTTTGAACACAGAAAAACTACGGAGGTCAAACAAGTTAAAAAATGAAATCCCTTTGTAACAGTCGAGTTTCCGTATGAAAACCCTCATACTTCGAAAGAGATTATTTGTTTTGTACACGAAGTGCATCCAGTTTTTGCCGTAACCCTCTCTACTTTCTTGCACATGCTATGTGGGTGAAATGATGATACCATGCAAAGTTTCAACCTTTTCAGAGTTAATTTCAAATGCTTTTCAATTTGAGGGTCTTATAGCTGAAAATAATCGGTAAATGCATGAAAAATAACAAATGAAGTCACAAAGGGTTGAAAATTGATGATGTGGCTTTGAATGGTGCATTTTGAACACAGAAAAACTATGGAGTTCAGATAAGTTAAAAAAATGAAATCCCTTTTTCATAGACGAGTTTCCGTATGAAACCCTCATACTTCGAAAGAGATTGTCCGTTTTGTACACGAAGTGCATCCAGTTTTTGTCGTAACCCTCTCTATTTTCTCGCACATGCTATGTGGGTGAAATGATAATACCATGCAAACTTTCAACCTTTTCAGAGTTCATTTGAAATGGTTTTCAATTTCAGGGTCTTATATCTTAAAATAATCAGTATATTCATGAAAAATAACAAATAAAGTCACAAAGGGTTTAAAATTGATGATGTGGCTTTGAATAGTGCATTTTGAACACAGAAAAACTACGGAGTTCAAACAAGTTAAAAAAAATAAAATCCCTTTGTAACAGACGAGTTTACGTATGAAAACCCTCATACGTCGAAAGAGATAGTTTGTTTTGTACACGAAGTGCATCCAGTTTTTGCCGTAACCCTCTCTACTTTCTTGCACATGCTATGTGGGTGAAATGATGAAACCATGCCAACTTTCAACCTTTTAAGAGTTCATTTGAAATGTTTTCAATTTTAGGGTCTTATAGCTCAAAATAATTAGTAAATGCATGAAAAATAACAAATGAAGTCAGAAAGGGTTGAAAATTGATGATGTTGCTTTGAATGGTGCATTTTGAACACGGAAAATCTATGGAGTTCAAACAAGTTAAAAAAATGAAATCCCTTTGTAACAGACGAGTTTCCGTATGAAACCCTTATACTTCAAAAGAGATTGTCCGTTTTGTACAGGAAGTGCATCCAATTTTTGCCCTAACCCACTCTACTTTCTTACACATGCTTTGTGGGTGAAATGATGATACCACGCAAACTTTCAACCTTTCAAAGTTCATTTGAAATGCTTTTCAATTTCACGGTCTTATAGATCAAAATAATCAGTAAATGCATGAAAAATAACAAATGAAGTCAGAAAGGGTTGAAAATTGATGATGTGGCTTTGAATGGTGCATTTAGAACACAGAAAAACTACGGAGGTCAAACAAGTTAAAAAATGAAATCCCTTTGTAACAGTCGAGTTTCCGTATGAAAACCCTCATACTTCGAAAGATATTGTTTGTTTTGTACACGAAGTGCATCCAGTTTTTGTCGTAACCCTCTCTACTTTCTTGCACATGCTATGTGGGTGAAATGATGATACCATGCAAACTTTCAACCTTTTCAGAGTTAATTTCAAATGCTTTTCAATTTGAGGGTCTTATAGCTCAAAATAATCGATACATGCATGAAAAATAACAAATGAAGTCAGAAAGGGTTGAAAATTGATGATGTGGCTTTGAATGGTGCATTTTGAACACAGAAAAACTACGGAGTTCAAACAAGTTAAAAAAATGAAATCCCTTTGTAACAGACGAGTTTCCGTATGAAACCCTTATACTTGGAAAGAGATTTTCCGTTTTGTACACGAAGTGCATATAGTTTTTGCTCTAACCCTATCTACTTTCTTGCACATGCTATGTGGGTGAAATGATGATACCATGCCAACTTTCAACCTTTTCAGAGTTCATTTGAAATGCTTTTCAATTTCAGGGTCTTATAGCTCAAAATAATCAGTATATGCATGAAAAATAACAAATGAAGTCATAAAGGTTTTAAAATTGATGATGTGGCTTTGAATGGTGCATTTTGAACACAGAATAACTACGGAGTTCAAAGAAGTTAAAAAAATGAAATCCCTTTGTAATAGACGAGTTTCCGTATGAAAACCCTCATACTTCGAAAGAGATTGTCTGTTTTGTACACGAAGTGCATCCAGTTTTTGTCGTAACCCTCTCTACTTTCTTGCACATGCTATGTGGGTGAAATGATGATACCATGCCAACTTTCAACCTTTTCAGAGTTCATCTGAAATGCTTTTGAATTTCAGGGTCTTATAGCTCAAAATAATCAGTAAATGCATGAAAAATAACAAATGAAGTCAAAAAGGGTTGAAAATTGATGATGTGGCTTTGAATGGTGCATTTTGAACACAGAAAAACTATGGAGTTCAAACAAGTTAAAAACTGAAATCCCTTTGTAACAGACGAGTTTCCGTATGAAACCCTCATACTTCGAAAGAGATTGTCTGTTTTGTACACGAAGTGCATCCAGTTTTTGCCGTAACCCTCTCTATTTTCTCGCACATGCTATGTGGGTGAAATGATGATACCATGCAAACTTTCAACCTTTCCAGAGTTCATCTGAAATGCTTTTCAATTTCAGGGTCTTATAGCTTAAAATAATCAGTATATGCATGAAAAATAACAAATGAAGTCAGAAAGGGTTTAAAATTGATGATGTGGCTTTGAATAGTGCATTTTGAACACAGAAAAACTACGGAGTTCAAACAAGTTAAAAAAATGAAATCCCTTTGTAACAGACGAGTTTCCGTATGAAAACCCTCATACTTCGAAAGAGATAGTTTGTTTTGTACACGAAGTGCATCCAGTTTTTGCCGTAACCCTCTCTACTTTCTTGCACATGCTATGTGGGTGAAATGATGATACCATGCCAACTTTCAACCTTTTAAGAGTTCATTTGAAATCTTTTCAATTTTAGGGTCTTATAGCTCAAAATAATTAGTAAATGCATGAAAAATAACAAATGAAGTCAGAAAGGGTTGAAAATTGATGATGTTGCTTTGAATGGTGCATTTTGAACACAGAAAAACTCTGGAGTTCAAACAAGTTAAAAAAATGAAATCCCTTTGTAACAGACGAGTTTCCGTATGAAACCCTTATACTTCAAAAGAGATTGTCCGTTTTGTACAGGAAGTGCATCCAATTTTTTCCCTAACCCACTCTACTTTCTTACACATGCTTTGTGGGTGAAATGATGATACCATGCAAACTTTCAACCTTTCAGAGTTCATTTGAAATGCTTTTCAATTTCACGGTCTTATAGATCAAAATAATTAGTAAATGCATGAAAAATAACAAATGAAGTCAGAAAGGGTTGAAAATTGATGATGTGGCTTTGAATGGTGCATTTTGAACACAGAAAAACTACGGAGGTCAAACAAGTTAAAAAATGAAATCCCTTTGTAACAGTCGAGTTTCCGTATGAAAACCCTCATACTTCGAAAGAGATTGTTTGTTTTGTACACGAAGTGCATCCAGTTTTTGTCGTAACCCTCTCTACTTTATTGCACATGCTATGTGGGTGAAATGATGATACCATGCAAACTTTCAACCTTTTCAGAGTTAATTTCAAATGCTTTTCAATTTGAGGGTCTTATAGCTCAAAATAATCGGTACATGCATGAAAAATAACAAATGAAGTCAGAAATGGTTGAAAATTGATGATGTGGCTTTGAATGGTGCATTTTGAACACAGAAAAACTACGGAGTTCAAACAAGTTAAAAAATGAAATCCCTTTGTAACAGACGAGTTTCCGTATGAAACCCTTATACTTGGAAAGAGATTGTCCGTTTTGTACACGAAGTGCATCCAGTTTTTGCTCTAACCCTATCTACTTTCTTGCACATGCTATGTGGGTGAAATGATGATACCATGCCAACTTTCAACCTTTTCAGAGTTCATTTGAAATGCTTTTCAATTTCAGGGTCTTATAGCTCAAAATAATCAGTATATGCATGAAAAATAACAAATGAAGTCATAAAGGTTTTAAAATTGATGATGTGGCTTTGAATTGTGCATTTTGAACACAGAATAACTACGGAGTTCAAACAAGTTAAATAAATGAAATCCCTTTGTAATAGACGAGTTTCCGTATGAAAACCCTCATACTTCGAAAGAGATTGTCCGTTTTGTACACGAAGTGTATCCAGTTTTTGTCATAACCCTCTCTACTTTCTTGCACATGCTATGTGGGTGAAATGATGATACCATGCCAACTTTCAACCTTTTCAGAGTTCATCTGAAATGCTTTTGAATTTCAGGGTCTTATAGCTCAAAATAATTAGTAAATGCATGAAAAATAACAAATGTAGTCAGAAAGGGTTGAAAATTGATGATGTTGCTTTGAATGCTGCATTTTGAACAAAGAAAAACTATGGAGTTCAAACAAGTTAAAAAAATGAAATCCCTTTGTAACAGACGAGTTTCCGTATGAAACCCTTATACTTCAAAAGAGATTGTCCGTTTTGTACAGGAAGTGCATCCAATTTTTGCCCTAACCCACTCTACTTTCTTACACATGCTTTGTGGGTGAAATGATGATACCATGCAAACTTTCAACCTTTTCAGAGTTCATTTGAAATGCTTCTCAATTTCAGGGTCTTATAGCTTAAAATAATCAGTATATGCATGAAAAATAACAAATGAAGTCAGAAAGGGTTTAAAATTGATGATGTGGCTTTGAATAGTGCATTTTGAACACAGAAAAACTACGGAGTTTAAACAAGTTAAAAAGATGAAATCCCTTTGTAACAGACGAGTTTCCGTATGAAAACCCTCATACTTCGAAAGAGATAGTTTGTTTTGTACACGAAGTGCATCCAGTTTTTGCCGTAACCCTCTCTACTTTCTAGCACATGCTATGTGGGTGAAATGATGATACCATGCCAACTTTCAACCTTTTAAGAGTTGATTTGAAATGTTTTCAATTTTAGGGTCTTATAGCTCAAAATAATTAGTAAATGCATGAAAAATAACAAATGAAGTCAGAAAGGGTTGAAAATTGATGATGTTGCTTTGAATGGTGCATTTTGAACACAGAAAAACTATGGAGTTCAAACAAGTTAAAAAAAATGAAATCCCTTTGTAACAGACGAGTTTCCGTATGAAACCCTTATACTTCAAAAGAGATTGTCCGTTTTGTACAGGAAGTGCATACAGTTTTTGCCCTAACCCACTCTACTTTCTTACACATGCTTTGTGGGTGAAATGGTGATACCATGCAAACTTTCAACCTTTTCAGAGTTCATTTGAAATGCTTTTCAATTTGAGGGTCTTATAGCTTAAAATAATCAGTATATGCATGAAAAATAACAAATGAAGTCAGAAAGGGTTTAAAATTGATGATGTGGCTTTGAATAGTGCATTTTGAACACAGAAAAACTACAGAGTTCAAACAAGTTAAAAAAATGAAATCCCTTTGTAACAGACGAGTTTCCGTATGAAAACCCTCATGCTTCGAAAGAGATAGTTTGTTTTGTACACGAAGTGCATCCAGTTTTTGCCGTAACCCTCTCTACTTTCTTGCACATGCTATGTGGGTGAAATGATGATACCATGCCAACTTTCAACCTTTTAAGAGTTCATTTGAAATGTTTTCAATTTTAGGGTCTTATAGCTCAAAATAATTAGTAAATGCATGAAAAATAACAAATGAAGTCAGAAAGGGTTGAAAATTGATGATGTTGCTTTGAATGCTGCATTTTGAACATAGAAAAACTATGGAGTTCAAACAAGTTAAAAAAATGAAATCCCTTTGTAACAGACGAGTTTCCGTATGAAACCCTTATACTTCAAAAGAGATTGTCCGTTTTGTACAGGAAGTGCATCCAATTTTTGCCCTAACCCACTCTACTTTCTTACACATGCTTTGTGGGTGAAATGATGATACCATGCAAACTTTCAACCTTTTCAGAGTTCATTTGAAATGCTTCTCAATTTCAGGGTCTTATAGCTTAAAATAATCAGTATATGCATGAAAAATAACAAATGAAGTCAGAAAGGGTTTAAAATTGATGATGTGGCTTTGAATAGTGCATTTTGAACACAGAAAAACTACGGAGTTTAAACAAGTTAAAAAAATGAAATCCCTTTGTAACAGACGAGTTTCCGTATGAAAACCCTCATACTTCGAAAGAGATAGTTTGTTTTGTACACGAAGTGCATCCAGTTTTTGCCGTAACCCTCTCTACTTTCTTGCACATGCTATGTGGGTGAAATGATGATACCATGCCAACTTTCCACCTTTTAAGAGTTCATTTGAAATGTTTTCAATTTTAGGGTCTTATAGCTCAAAATAATTAGTAAATGCATGAAAAATAACAAATGAAGTCAGAAAGGGTTGAAAATTGATGATGTTGCTTTGAATGGTGCATTTTGAACACAGAAAAACTATGGAGTTCAAACAAGTTAAAAAAATGAAATCCCTTTGTAACAGACGAGTTTCCGTATGAAACCCTTATACTTCAAAAGAGATTGTCCGTTTTGTACAGGAAGTGCATACAGTTTTTTCCCTAACCAACTCTACTTTCTTACACATGCTTTGTGGGTGAAATGGTGATACCATGCAAACTTTCAACCTTTTCAGAGTTCATTTGAAATGCTTTTCAATTTGAGGGTCTTATAGCTTAAAATAATCAGTATATGCATTAAAAATAACAAATGAAGTCAGAAAGGGTTTAAAATTGATGATGTGGCTTTGAATAGTGCATTTTGAACACAGAAAAACTACAGAGTTCAAACAAGTTAAAAAAATGAAATCCCTTTGTAACAGACGAGTTTCCGTATGAAAACCCTCATACTTCGAAAGAGATAGTTTGTTTCGTACACGAAGTGCATCCAGTTTTTGCCGTAACCCTCTCTACTTTCTTGCACATGCTATATGGGTGAAATGATGATACCATGCCAACTTTCAACCTTGTAAGAGTTCATTTGAAATGTTTTCAATTTTAGGGTCTTATAGCTCAAAATAATTAGTAAATGCATGAAAAATAACAAATGAAGTCACAAAGGGTTGAAAATTGATGATGTTGCTTTGAATGGTGCATTTTGAACATAGAAAAACTGTGGAGTTGAAACAAGTTAAAAAAATGAAATCCCTTTGTAACAGACGAGTTTCCGTATGAAACCCTTATACTTCAAAAGAGATTGTCCGTTTTGTACAGGAAGTGCATCCAATTTTTGCCCTAACCCACTCTACTTTCTTACACATGCTTTGTGGGTGAAATGATGATACCATGCAAACTTTCAACCTTTCAGAGTTCATTTGAAATGCTTTTCAATTTCACGGTCTTATAGATCAAAATAATCAGTAAATGCATGAAAAATAACAAATGAAGTCAGAAAGGGTTGAAAATTGATGATGTGGCTTTGAATGGTGCATTTTGAACACAGAAAAACTACGGAGGTCAAACAAGTTAAAAAATGAAATCCCTTTGTAACAGTCGAGTTTCCGTATGAAAACCCTCATACTTCGAAAGAGATTGTTTGTTTTGTACACGAAGTGCATCCATTTTTTGTCGTAACCCTCTCTACTTTCTTGCACATGCTATGTGGGTGAAATGATGATACCATGCAAACTTTCAACCTTTTCAGAGTTAATTTCAAATGCTTTTCAATTTGAGGGTCTTATAGCTCAAAATAATCGGTACATGCATGAAAAATAACAAATGAAGTCAGAAAGGGTTGAAAATTGATGATGTGGCTTTGAATGGTGCATTTTGAACACAGAAAAACTACGGAGTTCAAACAAGTTAAAAAAAATGAAATCCCTTTGTAACAGACGAGTTTCCGTATGAAACCCTTATACTTGGAAAGAGATTGTCCATTTTGTACACGAAGTGCATCCAGTTTTTGCTCTAACCCTATCTACTTTCTTGCACATGCTATGTGGGTTAAATGATGATACCATGCCAACTTTCAACCTTTTCAGAGTTCATTTGAAATGCTTTTCAATTTCAGGGTCTTATAGCTCAAAATAATCAGTATATGCATGAAAAATAACAAATGAAGTCATAAAGGTTTTAAAATTGATGATGTGGCTTTGAATGGTGCATTTTGAACACAGAATAACTATGGAGTTCAAAAAAGTTAAAAAAAATGAAATCCCTTTGTAATAGACGAGTTTCCGTATGAAAACCCTCATACTTCGAAAGAGATTGTCCGTTTTGTACACGAAGTGCATCCAGTTTTTGTCGTAACCCTCTCTACTTTCTTGCACATGCTATGTGGGTGAAATGATGATACCATGCCAACTTTCAACCTTTTCAGAGTTCATCTGAAATGCTTTTGAATTTCAGGGTCTTATAGCTCAAAATAATCAGTAAATGCATGAAAAATAACAAATGAAGTCAGGAAGGGTTGAAAATTGATGATGTGGCTTTGAATGGTGCATCTTGAACGCAGAAAAACTATGGAGTTCAAACAAGTTAAAAACTGAAATCCCTTTGTAACAGACGAGTTTCCGTATGAAACCCTCCTACTTCGAAAGAGATTGTCTGTTTTGTACACGAAGTGCATCCAGTTTTTGCCGTAACCCTCTCTATTTTCTCGCACATGCTATGTGGGTGAAATGATGATACCATGCAAACTTTCAACCTTTTCAGAGTTCATTTGAAATGCTTTTCAATTTCAGGGTCTTATAGCTTAAAATAATCAGTATATGCATGAAAAAATAACAAATGAAGTCAGAAAGGGTTTAAAATTAATGATGTGGCTTTGAATAGTGCATTTTGAACACAGAAAAACTACGGAGTTCAAACAAGTTAAAAAAAATGAAATCCCTTTGTAACAGACGAGTTTCCGTAAGAAAACCCTCATACTTCGAAAGAGATAGTTTGTTTTGTACACGAAGTGCATCCAGTTTTTGCCGTAACCCTCTCTACTTTCTTGCACATGCTATGTGGGTGAAATGATGATACCATGCCAACTTTCAACCTTTTAAGAGTTCATTTGAAATGTTTTCAATTTTAGGGTCTTATAGCTCAAAATAATTAGTAAATGCATGAAAAATAACAAATGAAGTCAGAAAGGGTTGAAAATTGATGATGTTGCTTTGAATGGTGCATTTTGAACACAGAAAAACTATGGAGTTCAAACAAGTTAAAAAAATGAAATCCCTTTGTAACAGACGAGTTTCCGTATGAAACCCTTATACTTCAAAAGAGATTGTCCATTTTGTACAGGAAGTGCTTCCAATTTTTGCCCTAACCCACTCTACTTTCTTACACATGCTATGTGGGTGAAATGATGATACCATGCAAACTTTCAACCTTTTCAGAGTTCATTTGAAATGCTTTTCAATTTCAGGGTCTTATAGCTTAAAATAATCAGTATATGCATGAAAAATAACAAATGAAGTCAGAAAGGGTTTAAAATTAATGATGTGGCTTTGAATAGTGCATTTTGAACACAGAAAAACTACGGAGTTCAAACAAGTTAAAAAAAATGAAATCCCTTTGTAACAGACGAGTTTCCGTAAGAAAACCCTCATACTTCGAAAGAGATAGTTTGTTTTGTACACGAAGTGCATCCAGTTTTTGCCGTAACCCTCTCTACTTTCTTGCACATGCTATGTGGGTGAAATGATGATACCATGCCAACTTTCAACCTTTTAAGAGTTCATTTGAAATGCTTTTCAATTTCACGGTCTTATAGATCAAAATAATCAGTAAATGCATGAAAAATAACAAATGAAGTCAGAAAGGGTTGAAAATTGATGATGTGGCTTTGAATGGTGCATTTTGAACACAGAAAAACTACGGAGGTCAAACAAGTTTAAAAATGAAATCCCTTTGTAACAGTCGAGTTTCCGTATGAAAACCCTCATACTTCGAAAGAGATTGTTTGTTTTGTACACGAAGTGCATCCATTTTTTGTCGTAACCCTCTCTACTTTCTTGCACATGCTATGTGGGTGAAATGATGATACCATGCAAACTTTCAACCTTTTCAGAGTTAATTTCAAATGCTTTTCAATTTGAGGGTCTTATAGCTCAAAATAATCGGTACATGCATGAAAAATAACAAATGAAGTCAGAAAGGGTTGAAAATTGATGATGTGGCTTTGAATGGTGCATTTTGAACACAGAAAAACTACGGAGTTCAAACAAGTTAAAAAAAATGAAATCCCTTTGTAACAGACGAGTTTCCGTATGAAACCCTTATACTTGGAAAGAGATTGTCCGTTTTGTACACGAAGTGCATCCAGTTTTTGCTCTAACCCTATCTACTTTCTTGCACATGCTATGTGGGTTAAATGATGATACCATGCCAACTTTCAACCTTTTCAGAGTTCATTTGAAATGCTTTTCAATTTCAGGGTCTTATAGCTCAAAATAATCAGTATATGCATGAAAAATAACAAATGAAGTCATAAAGGTTTTAAAATTGATGATGTGGCTTTGAATGGTGCATTTTGAACACAGAATAACTATGGAGTTCAAAAAAGTTAAAAAAAATGAAATCCCTTTGTAATAGACGAGTTTCCGTATGAAAACCCTCATACTTCGAAAGAGATTGTCCGTTTTGTACACGAAGTGCATCCAGTTTTTGTCGTAACCCTCTCTACTTTCTTGCACATGCTATGTGGGTGAAATGATGATACCATGCCAACTTTCAACCTTTTCAGAGTTCATCTGAAATGCTTTTGAATTTCAGGGTCTTATAGCTCAAAATAATCAGTAAATGCATGAAAAATAACAAATGAAGTCAGGAAGGGTTGAAAATTGATGATGTGGCTTTGAATGGTGCATCTTGAACGCAGAAAAACTATGGAGTTCAAACAAGTTAAAAACTGAAATCCCTTTGTAACAGACGAGTTTCCGTATGAAACCCTCCTACTTCGAAAGAGATTGTCTGTTTTGTACACGAAGTGCATCCAGTTTTTGCCGTAACCCTCTCTATTTTCTCGCACATGCTATGTGGGTGAAATGATGATACCATGCAAACTTTCAACCTTTTCAGAGTTCATTTGAAATGCTTTTCAATTTCAGGGTCTTATAGCTTAAAATAATCAGTATATGCATGAAAAAATAACAAATGAAGTCAGAAAGGGTTTAAAATTAATGATGTGGCTTTGAATAGTGCATTTTGAACACAGAAAAACTACGGAGTTCAAACAAGTTAAAAAAAATGAAATCCCTTTGTAACAGACGAGTTTCCGTAAGAAAACCCTCATACTTCGAAAGAGATAGTTTGTTTTGTACACGAAGTGCATCCAGTTTTTGCCGTAACCCTCTCTACTTTCTTGCACATGCTATGTGGGTGAAATGATGATACCATGCCAACTTTCAACCTTTTAAGAGTTCATTTGAAATGTTTTCAATTTTAGGGTCTTATAGCTCAAAATAATTAGTAAATGCATGAAAAATAACAAATGAAGTCAGAAAGGGTTGAAAATTGATGATGTTGCTTTGAATGGTGCATTTTGAACACAGAAAAACTATGGAGTTCAAACAAGTTAAAAAAATGAAATCCCTTTGTAACAGACGAGTTTCCGTATGAAACCCTTATACTTCAAAAGAGATTGTCCATTTTGTACAGGAAGTGCTTCCAATTTTTGCCCTAACCCACTCTACTTTCTTACACATGCTATGTGGGTGAAATGATGATACCATGCAAACTTTCAACCTTTTCAGAGTTCATTTGAAATGCTTTTCAATTTCAGGGTCTTATAGCTTAAAATAATCAGTATATGCATGAAAAATAACAAATGAAGTCAGAAAGGGTTTAAAATTAATGATGTGGCTTTGAATAGTGTATTTTGAACACAGAAAAACTACGGAGTTCAAACAAGTTAAAAAAAATGAAATCCCTTTGTAACAGACGAGTTTCCGTAAGAAAACCCTCATACTTCGAAAGAGATAGTTTGTTTTGTACACGAAGTGCATCCAGTTTTTGCCGTAACCCTCTCTACTTTCTTGCACATGCTATGTGGGTGAAATGATGATACCATGCCAACTTTCAACCTTTTAAGAGTTCATTTGAAATGTTTTCAATTTTAGGGTCTTATAGCTCAAAATAATTAGTAAATGCATGAAAAATAACAAATGAAGTCAGAAAGGGTTGAAAATTGATGATGTTGCTTTGAATGGTGCATTTTGAACACAGAAAAACTATGGAGTTCAAACAAGTTAAAAAAATGAAATCCCTTTGTAACAGACGAGTTTCCGTATGAAACCCTTATACTTCAAAAGAGATTGTCCATTTTGTACAGGAAGTGCTTCCAATTTTTGCCCTAACCCACTCTACTTTCTTACACATGCTTTGTGGGTGAAATGATGATACCATGCAAACTTTCAACCTTTCAGAGTTCATTTGAAATGCTTTTCAATTTCACGGTCTTATAGATCAAAATAATCAATAAATGCATGAAAAATAACAAATGAAGTCAGAAAGGGTTGAAAATTGATGATGTGGCTTTGAATGGTGCATTTTGAACACAGAAAAACTACGGAGGTCAAACAAGTTAAAAAATGAAATCCCTTTGTAACAGACGAGTTTCCGTATGAAAACCGTCATACTTCGAAAGAGGTTGTTTGTTTTGTACGTGAAGTGCATCCAGTTTTTGTCGTAACACTCTCTACTTTCTTGCACATGCTATGTGGGTGCAATGATGATACCATGCGAACTTTCAACCTTTTCAGAGTTAATTTCAAATGCTTTTCAATTTGTGGGTCTTATAGCTCAAAATAATCGGTACATGCATGAAAAATAACAAATGAAGTCTGAAAGGGTTGAAAATTGATGATGTGGCTTTGAATGGTGCATTTTGAGCACAGAAAAACTACGGAGTTCAAACAAGTTAAAAAAAATGAAATGCCTTTGTAACAGGCGAGTTTCCGTATGAAACCCTTATACTTGGAAAGAGATTGTCCGTTTTGTACACGAAGTGTATCCAGTTTTTGCTCTAACCCTATCTACTTTCTTGCACATGCTATGTGGGTGAAATGATGATACCATGCCAACTTTCAACCTTTTCAGAGTTCATTTGAAATGCTTTTCAATTTCAGGGTTTATAGCTCAAAATAATCAGTATATGCATGAAAAATAACAAATGAAGTCATAAAGGGTTGAAAATTGATGATGTGGCTTTGAATGGTGCATTTTGAACACAGAATAACTACGGAGTTCAAACAAGTTAAAAAAAATGAAATCCCTTTGTAATAGACGAGTTTCCGTATGAAAACCCTCGTACTTCGAAAGAGATTGTCCGTTTTGTACACGAAGTGCATCCAGTTTTTGTCGTAACCCTCTCTACTTTCTTGCACATGCTATCTGTGTGAAATGATGATACCATGCCAACTTTCAACCTTTTCAGAGTTCATCTGAAATGCTTTTGAATTTCAGGCTCTTATAGCTCAAAATAATCAGTAAATGCATGAAAAATAACAAATGAAGTCAGAAAGGGTTGAAAATTGATGATGTGGCTTTGAATGGTGCATTTTGAACACAGAAAAACTATGGAGTTCAAACAAGTTAAAAACTGAAATCCCTTTGTAAAAGATGAGTTTCCGTATTAAACCCTCATACTTCGAAAGAGATTGTCTGTTTTGTACATGAAGTGCATCCAGTTTTTGCCGTAACCCTCTCTATTTTCTCGCACATGCTATGTGGGTGAAATGATGATACCATGCAAACTTTCAACCTTTTCAGAGTTCATTTGAAATGCTTTTCAATTTCAGGGTCTTATAGCTTAAAATAATCAGTATATGCATGAAAAATAACAAATGAAGTCAGAAAGGGTTTAAAATTGATGATGTGGCTTTGAATAGTGCATTTTGAACACAGAAAAACTACGGAGTTCAAACAAGTTAAAGAAATGAAATCCCTTTGTAACAGACGAGTTTCCGTATGAAAACCCTCATACTTCGAAAGAGATAGTTTGTTTTGTCCACGAAGTGCATCCAGTTTTTGCCGTAACCCTCTCTACTTTCTTGCACATGCGATGTGGGTGAAATGATGATACCATGCCAACTTTCAACCTTCTGAGAGTTCATTTGAAATGTTTTCAATTTTAGGGTCTTATAGATCAAAATAATTAGTAAATGCATGAAAAATAACAAATGAAGTCAGAAAGGGTTGAAAATTGATGATGTTGCTTTGAATGGTGCATTTTGAACACAGAAAAACTATGGAGTTCAAACAAGTTAAAAAAATGAAATCACTTTGTAACAGACGAGTTTCCGTAAGAAAACCCTCATACTTCGAAAGAGATTGTCCGTTTTGTACAGGAAGTGCATCCAATGTTTGCCGTAACCCTCTCTACTTTCTTGCACATGCTATGTGGGTGAAATGATGATACCATGCCAACTTTCAACCTTTTAAGAGTTCATTTGAAATGTTTTCAATTTTAGGGTCTTATAGATCAAAATAATCAGTAAATGCATAAAAATAACAAATGAAGTCAGAAAGGGTTGAAAATTGATGATGTGGCTTTGAGTGGTGCATTTTGAACACAGAAAAACTACGGAGGTCAAACAAGTTAAAAAATGAAATCCCTTTGTAACAGTCGAGTTTCTGTATGAAAACCCTCATACTTCGAAAGAGATTGTTTGTTTTGTACATGAAGTGCATCCAGTTTTTGTCGTAACCCTCTCTATTTTCTCGCACATGCTATGTGGGTGAAATGATGATACCATGCAAACTTTCAACCTTTTTAGAGTTCATTTGAAATGCTTTTCAATTTCAGGGTCTTATAGCTTAAAATAATCAGTATATGCATGAAAAATAACAAATGAAGTCAGAAAGGGTTTAAAATTGATGATGTGGCTTTGAATAGTGCATTTTGAACACAGAAAAACTACGGAGTTCAAACAAGTTAAAGAAATGAAATCCCTTTGTAACAGACGAGTTTCCGTATGAAAACCCTCATACTTCGAAAGAGATAGTTTGTTTTGTCCACGAAGTGCATCCAGTTTTTGCCGTAACCCTCTCTACTTTCTTGCACATGCGATGTGGGTGAAATGATGATACCATGCAAACTTTCAACCTTTCAGAGTTATTTGAAATGCTTTTCAATTTCACGGTCTTATAGATCAAAATAATCAGTAAATGCATAAAAATAACAAATGAAGTCAGAAAGGGTTGAAAATTGATGATGTGGCTTTGAGTGGTGCATTTTGAACACAGAAAAACTACGGAGGTCAAACAAGTTAAAAAATGAAATCCCTTTGTAACAGTCGAGTTTCTGTATGAAAACCCTCATACTTCGAAAGAGATTGTTTGTTTTGTACATGAAGTGCATCCAGTTTTTGCCGTAACCCTCTCTATTTTCTCGCACATGCTATGTGGGTGAAATGATGATACCATGCAAACTTTCAACCTTTTTAGAGTTCATTTGAAATGCTTTTCAATTTCAGGGTCTTATAGCTTAAAATAATCAGTATATGCATGAAAAATAACAAATGAAGTCAGAAAGGGTTTAAAATTGATGATGTGGCTTTGAATAGTGCATTTTGAACACAGAAAAACTACGGAGTTCAAACAAGTTAAAGAAATGAAATCCCTTTGTAACAGACGAGTTTCCGTATGAAAACCCTCATACTTCGAAAGAGATAGTTTGTTTTGTCCACGAAGTGCATCCAGTTTTTGCCGTAACCCTCTCTACTTTCTTGCACATGCGATGTGGGTGAAATGATGATACCATGCCAACTTTCAACCTTCTGAGAGTTCATTTGAAATGTTTTCAATTTTAGGGTCTTATAGATCAAAATAATTAGTAAATGCATGAAAAATAACAAATGAAGTCCGAAAGGGTTGAAAATTGATGATGTTGCTTTGAATGGTGCATTTTGAACACAGAAAAACTATGGAGTTCAAACAAGTTAAAAAAATGAAATCCCTTTGTAACAGACGAATTTCCGTATGAAACCCTTATACTTCAAAAGAGATTGTCCGTTTTGTACAGGAAGTGCATCCAATGTTTGCCCTAACCCACTCTACTTTCTTACACATGCTTTGTGGGTGAAATGATGATACCATGCAAACTTTCAACCTTTCAGAGTTATTTGAAATGCTTTTCAATTTCACGGTCTTATAGATCAAAATAATCAGTAAATGCATAAAAATAACAAATGAAGTCAGAAAGGGTTGAAAATTGATGATGTGGCTTTGAGTGGTGCATTTTGAACATAGAAAAACTACGGAGGTCAAACAAGTTAAAAAATGAAATCCCTTTGTAACAGTCGAGTTTCTGTATGAAAACCCTCATACTTCGAAAGAGATTGTTTGTTTTGTACATGAAGTGCATCCAGTTTTTGTCGTAACCCTCTCTACTTTCTTGCACATGCTATGTGGGTGAAATGATGATACCATGCAAACTTTCAACCTTTTCAGAGTTAATTTCAAATGCTTTTCAATTTGAGGGTCTTATAGCTCAAAATAATCGGTACATGCATGAAAAATAACAAATGAAGTTAGAAAGGGTTGAAAATTGATGTACTCTGAAAAGGTTGAAAGTTTGCATGCATATACTGAAATTCAAAAAGGGGTTAAAAGTTGGCATGGTATCATTATTTCACCCACATAGCATGTGCAAGAAAGTAGATAGGGTTAGACCAAAAACTGGATGCACTTCATGTACAAAACGGACAATCTCTTTCGAAGTATGAGGGTTTTCATACAGAAATTCGTCTGTTACAAAGGGATTTCATTTTTTTAACTTGTTTGAACTCCATAGTTTTTCTGTGTTCAAAATGCACCATTCAAAGCAACATCATCAATTTTCAACCTTTTCGGACTTCATTTGTTATTTTTATGCATTTACTGATTATTTTGATCTATAAGACCAGATGAACTCTGAAAAGGTTGAAAGTTGGCATGGTATCATCATTTCACCCACATAGCTGTGACGCCCCCGATTTAATCGTACACTAATCATACACGCAAACGTGTACGATCAAGATCAGGGACTCACGGGTGGATATCACAACACAACTCTACAAATAAAATAAGTCATACAAGCATCATATTACAAGCCAGGGGCCTCGAGGGCTCGAATACAAGAGCTCGATCATAGACGAGTCAGCGGAAGCAGCAATATCTGAGTACAGACATAAGTTAAACAAGTTTGCCTTAAGAAGGCTAGCACAAACTGGGATACAGATCGAAAGAGGCGCAGGCCACCTGCCTGGGATCCTCCTAAACTACTCCTGGTCGTCGTCAGCGGGCAGCACATAGTAGTAGGCACCTCCGATGTAGTAGGAGTCATCGTCGAAGGTGGCGTCTGGATCCTGGGCTCCAACATCTGGTTGCGACAACCAGGTAGAAGGGATAGAGGAAAAAGAAGGAGAAAGCAACCGTGAGTACTCATCCAAAGTACTCGCAAGCAAGGAGCTACACTACATATGCATGGGTATATGTGTAAAGGGCCATATCAGTGGACTAAACTGCAGAATGCCAGAATAAGGGGGGGATAACTAATCCTGTCGAAGACTACGCTTCTGGCAGCCTCCGTCTTGCAGCATGTAGAAGAGAGTAAACTGAAGTCCTCCAAGTAGCATCGCATAGCATAATCCTAACCGATGATCCTCCCTTCGTCGCCCTGTGAGAGAGCGATCACCGGTTGTATCTGGCACTTGGAAGGGTGTGTTTTATTAAGTATCCGGTTCTAGTTGTCATAAGGTCAAGGTACAACTCCGGGTCGTCCTTTTACCGAGGGACACGGCTATTCGAATAGATAAACTTCCCTGCAGGGGTGCACCACATACCCCAACACGCTCGATCTCATTTGGCCGGACACACTTTTCTGGGTCATGCCCGGCCTCGGAAGATCAACACGTCGCAGCCCTACCTAGGAACAACAGAGAGGTCAGCACGCCGGTCTAAATCATATGGCGCAGGGGTCTGGGCCCATCGCCCTTTGCACACCTGCACGTTGCGTACGCGGCCGGAAGCAGACCTAGCCTAGTGGCTTTCCAGTCCAATCCGGCGCGCGCCACTCAGTCGCTGACGTCACGAAGGCTTCGGCTGATACCACGACGCCGGGATACCCATAACTGCTCCCATGTAGATGGTTAGTGCGTATAGACCAAATGGCCAGACTCAGATCAAATACCCAGATCTCGTTAAGCGTGTTAAGTATCCGCGAACACCGACCAGGGCCAGGCCCACCTCTCTCCTAGGTGGTCGGAACCTGCCCTGTCGCTCCGCCTCAAAGATCCACTCGCGGGTGCTCCTACGAGCCTACCCGTCTTTAGTCACCACATGTATCATGTATAAAGTATATAGTGTATACCCGTGATCACCTCCCGAGTGATCACGGCCCGATAGTATAGCAAGGCAGACGAACAAGAATGTAGGGCCACTGATGATAAGCTAGCATCCTATACTAAGTATTAGGTTTGCAGGTAAAGGTAACAACAGTAGTAGCAAGGACAGGCTATGCATCAGTATAGGATTAACGGGAAGCAGTAACATGCTACACTACTCTAATGCAAGCAGTATAGAGAAGAGTAGGCGGTATCTGGTGATCAAAGGGGGGGCTTGCCTGGTTGCTCTGGCAAGAGAGAGGGGTCGTCAACTCCGTAGTCGTACTGGGTAGCAGCGGCGTCGGTCTCGGTGTCTATCGAGAGAAGAGAGGGAGAAACAATAAATATTTAAGCAAGCATATGCATAGTGATGCATGACATGACAAGTAACGGCGTTAGAGGTGCCCTAACGCAGTAGTAGGTGATACCGGTGAAGGGGGATGACATCCGGGAAAGTATCCCCGGTGTTTTGCGTTTTCGGGCAGAGGACCGGAGGGGGAAAGTTGCGAGTTCGATAGGTTAGGGAGGTGTGGCGGACGAACGGGTTGCGTATCCGGAATCGTCTCGTCGTTCTGAGCAACTTTTATGTACAAAGTTTTTCCATCCGAGCTACGGTTTATTTTATATTATTTTTCAAAGTTTTAATTTATTTTTAGAATTATCAGAATTAATTTAATTAGGAAATGCCATTATGAGGTCAGCATGACATCAGGGTGATGTCAGCAGTCAACAGTCAGTTGACTTGGTCAATCTGACGCATGGGTCCCACTGTCATTGTCTAACTAACTAACTGTTTAGTTAGATTAATTTGCAGGCTAATTAGGTTTAATATTTAGTTAACAGAATTAATTAAGTTAACTAATTGAGTTAATTAATTAATTAATTATTTTATTTATTTAATGTTAATTTTTAATTACTTTTAGTTTTTTTTAATTAAACGTTCTGGGCCAGGGGCCCCACATGTCATTGGCCAAAGGCCATAGCGGGCAAATGGGAACGGGTCTTCGGGCGCGCGGGCGCCAGCCTGCTTGGGCGCTTGCCCAGGCCAACGGTGGCGGGCGCCAGCACCGGGAGCGGGAGGCCAGTGGCGGGGACGACGGCCACGACGCCTGTTGGCCGCGGCGTCGGGTGGCGACGCGGGCGCGAGGAGAAGGCTGCGGGGCAAGAAGCGGGGAGCTCCGGTGAGCAGCGCCGAGCGGGGAAGGGTGGACGCGCGGCTGCGGCGCGAGGCAAGGTGGGGCAATGGCGCGGGCGGCAGAGGAGCAAAGCAGCGGAGCGGGACCGCGTCAGGGGCGCGCGTGGGTACGCGCCAGGTCGAGGCTAGGTGAGCAGGGGCGACGGGCGGGGCTACGGTCATGCGCACGCGAGTGACAGCGCAGGCGACAGAGAACAAGGGGAGAGAGAGGGAGGGATGCCGGAGCTCACAGTGGAGCCGTAGGGCATGGCAATAGGCTCGAGGGAGGCTTGTGGTGGCCGGAGTCGGTGGCTGCGTGCGGTGGCCCGAGGAGGAAGCCGAGCACGGGGCGGCGTCGTTGGGGCGGCCCCCCTCCCGATCCAGCAGAGTCGGGCAGAGGAGGGCGGAGGAGCGTGGCGTCTGGGACGGCGGCCGATGACGGGGCTCGAGGAGGCGGAAGGGCGTCGGTGGTGCGGTTGGAGCGGCGTCGACGTTGTGGCTGAGCACGGCGGCGACGGGTGGCGCGGGATCGAGCCCCTCCCCGATCCAGAACCAGCCGAGTGGGAGGGGTCCGGGGAGGAGGACGATTCATCGGGCGAGGGGGTTCTCCGGCGAGGAGGGTCGACGCGGGCGCCGGGGTCGAGGGGGAAGCGCCCCCGATCTAGAACGTGGGGGGGGGGGCGAGTGGGGGCGAGGGGAGTGGGGTGGGTTACGGGTTAGGGTTCCCCCCTCGTGGGGATAAGGCAGGGGCGGTTCGGCCGGCTGGGCCACGTGGGCCGGCCTGGTGTGAGCTGGGCCGCCTGGTCTAGTCGGGGGGAGGGGGTTCTTCTGTTTCCTTTTTTTGTTAGTTTTGTTTTTTTTTGTTTTTAATTTTTTCTTTTTATTAGTTTTCTATTTTATTTTATTTTAATTTTAGTTTTATAGAATATAACTACAACTCCTAAATTAAAGTTATAATTTATTCTACTGCCACAAAAAGTTTGACACCTAAATAAAATAGTTTGTATTACTATAATTCTTTTAAAGGCATCTAATTAATGGTCATAGTTGTTGTTTTAATTACTTTAGAGTCTTTAAACGTTTTATAAAAGTGTGGTTTTTCCCCCGTAATTATCTATGCAATATTTGGTTGACCCCGAACATTTTAGTTTTAATATTTGAAAACTTTTATTGTTTGCCAATTTTTGAATTTGAATTTGAATCGGTTTCGAAGTAACTCGAGATTAGCAACTATAAACGAGGTGACGTGGCACCATTATCAGAGGATCACTGTAGCTTAATTACCCGGGCGTCACAATAGCATCTGCAAGAAAGTAGAGAGGGTTACGACAAAAACTGGATGCACTTCGTGTACAAAACGGATAATCTCTTTCGAAGTATGAGGGTTTTCATACGGAAACTCGTCTATTACAAAGGCATTTCATTTTTTTAACTTGTTTGAACTCCGTAGTTATTCTGTGTTCAAAATGCACCATTCAAAGCCACATCATCAATTTTAAACCCTTTATGACTTCATTTGTTGTTTTTCATGCATATACTGATTATTTTGAGCTATAAGACCCTGAAATTGATAAGCATTTCAAATGAACTCTGAAAAGGTTGAAAGTTGGCATGGTATCATTATTTCACCCACATAGCATGTGCAAGAAAGTAGATAGGGTTAGACCAAAAACTGGATGCACTTCATGTACAAAACGGACAATCTCTTTTGAAGTATGAGGGTTTCATACGGAAACTCGTCTGTTACAAAGGGATTTCATTTTTTAACTTGTTTGAACTCCATAGTTTTTCTGTGTTCAAAATGCACCATTCAAAGCCACATCATAAATTTTCAACCCTTTCTGACTTCATTTCTTATTTTTCATGCATTTACTGATTATTTTGAGCTACAAGACCATGCAATTTAAAGGCATTTCAAATGAACTCTTAAAAGGTTGAAAGTTTGCCTGGTATCATCATTTCACCCACATAGCATGTGCAAGAAAGTAGAGAGGGTTACGACAAAAACTGGATGCACTTCGTGTACAAAACGGACAATCTCTTTCGAAGTATGAGGGTTTTCATACGGAAACTCGTCTGTTACAAAGGGATTTCATTTTTTTAACTTGTTAGAACTCCATAGTTTTTCTGTGTTCAAAATGCACCATTCAAAGCCACATCATCAAGTTTCAACCCTTTCTGACTTCATTTGTTATTTTTCATGCATTTACTGATTATTTTGAGCTATTAGACCCTGAAATTGAAAAGTATTTCAAATGAACTCTGAAAAGGTAGAAAGTTTGATTGGTATCATGATTTCACCCACATAGCATGTGCAAGAAAGTAGAGAAGATTACATCAAAAACTGGATGCACTTCATGTACAAAATGGACAATCTCTTTCCAAGTATGAGGGTTTCATATGGAAACTCGTCTGTTACAAAGGGATTTTATTTTTTTAACTTGTTCGAACAACATAGTTTTTCTGTGTTCAAAATGCACCATTCAAAACTACATCACCAATTTTAACCCCTTTTTGACTTCATTTGTTATTTTTCATGCATATACTGAAAGACCCTGAAATTCAAAAGCATGTGGGTGAAATGATGATACCATGCCAACTTTCAACCTTTTCAGAGTTCATCTGAAATGCTCAAAATAATCAGTAAATGCATGAAAAATAACAAATGAAGTCAGAAAGGGTTGAAAATTGATGATGTGGCTTTGAATGGTGCATTTTGAACGCAGAAAAACTATGGAGTTCAAACAAGTTAAAAAATGAAATCCCTTTGTAACAGACGAGTTTCCTATGAAACCCTCATACTTCGAAAGAGATTGTCCATTTTGTACACGAAGTGCATCCAGTTTTTCCCGTAACCCTCTCTATTTTCTTGCACATGCTATGTGGGTGAAATGATGATACCATGCAAACTTTCAATCTTTTCAGAGTTCATTTGAAATGCTTTTCAATTTCAGGGTCTTATAGCTTAAAATAACAAATGAAGTCAGAAAGGGTTTAAAATTGATGATTTGGCTTTGAATAGTGCATTTTGAACATAGAAAAACTACGGAGTTCAAACAAGTTAAAAAAATGAAATCCCTTTGTAACAGACGAGTTTCCGTATGAAAACCCTCATACTTCGAAAGAGATAGTTTGTTTTGTACACGAAGTGCATCCAATTTTGCCGTAACCCTCTCTAATTTCTTGCACATGCTATGTGGGTGAAATGATGATACCATGCCAACTTTCAGCCTTTTAAGAGTTCATTGGAAATTGTTTTCAATTTTAGGGTCTTATAGCTCAAAATAATCAGTAAATGCATGAAAAATAACAAATGAAGTCAGAAAGGGTTTAAAATTGATGATTTGGCTTTGAATAGTGCATTTTGAACACAGAAAAACTACGGAGTTCAAACAAGTTAACAAAAATGAAATCCCTTTGTAACAGACGAGTTTCCGTATGAAAACCCTCATACTTCGAAAGAGATTGTCCGTTTTGTACATGAAGTGCATCCAGTTTTAGCTGTAACCCTCTCTACTTTCTTGCACATGCTATGTGGGTGAAACCATGTTACCATGCAAACTTTCAATCTTTTCAGAGTTCGTTTGAAATACTTTTCAATTTTAGGGTGTTATAGCTCAAAATAATCAGTAAATGCATGAAAAATAACAAATGAAGTGAGAAAGGGTTGAAAATTCATAATGTGGCCTTGAATGGTGCATTTTGAACACAAAAAAACTATGAAGTCCAAACAAGTTAAAAAATGAAATCCCTTTGTAACAGACGAGTTTCCGTATGAAACCCTCATACTTCGAAAGAGATTGTCTGTTTTGTACATGAAGCGCATCCAGTTTTTGCCGTAACCCTCTCTACTTTCTTGCACATGCTATGTGTGTGAAATGATGATACCATGCAAACTTTCAACCTTTTCAGAGTTAATTTGAAATGCTATTCAAATTCAGGGTCTTATAGCTCAAAATAATCGGTAAATGCATGAAAAATAACAAATGAAGTCAGAAAGGGTTGAAAATTGATGATGTGGCTTTGAATGGTGCATTTTGAACACAGAAAAACTATGGAGTTCAAACAAGTTAAAAAAAATGAAATCCCTTTGTAATAGACGAGTTTCCGTATGAAACCCTCATACTTCGAAAGAGATTGTCCGTTTTGTACACGAAGTGCATCCAGTTTTTGTCGTAACCCTCTCTATTTTCTCACACATGCAATGTGGGTGAAATGATAATACCATGCAAACTTTCAAACTTTCCAGAGTTCATTTCAAATGCTTTTCAATTTCAGGGTCTTATAGCTTAAAATAATCAGTATATGCATGAAAAATAACAAATGAAGTCAGAAAGGGTTTAAAATTGATGATGTGGCTTTGAATAGTGCATTTTGAACACAAAAAAACTACGGAGTTCAAACAAGTTAAAAAAATGAAATCCCTTTGTAATAGACGAGTTTCCGTACGAAACCCTTATACTTGGAAAGAGATTGTCCGTTTTGTACACGAAGTGCATCCAGTTTTAGCCGTAAACATCTCTATTTTCTTGCACATGCTATGTGGGTGAAATGATGATACCATGCAAACTTTCAACCTTTTCAGAGTTTATTTGAAATGCTTTTCAATTTCAGGGTCTTATTGATCAAAATAATTAGTAAATGCATGAAAAATAACAAACGAAGTCAGAAAGGCTTGAAAATTGATGATGTTGTTTTGAATGGTGCATTTTGAACACAGAAAAACTATGGAGTTCAAACAAGTTAAAAAAATGAAATCCCTTTGTAACAGACGAGTTTCTGTATTAAACCCTCATACTTCGAAAGAGATTGTCCATTTTGTACATGAAGTGCATCCAGTTTTTGCCATAACCCTCTCCACTTTCTAGCACATGCTATGTGGGTGAAATAATGATACCATGCCAACTTTCAACCATTTTAGAGTTAAATTAAAATGCTTTTCTTGTTTAGCTTCTTATAGCTCAAAATAATCAGCAAATGCATGAAAAATAACAAATGAAGTCAGAAAGGGTTGAAATTCATGACGTGTCTCTTAATCGTGCATTTTGAACATAGAAAAACTATGTTGTTCAAACAAGTTAAAAAATGAATTCCCTTTGTAACACACGAGTTTCCATATGAAACCCGCATACTTCGAAAGAGATTGTCCGTTTTGTACATGAAGTGCATCCAGTTTTTGCTGTAACCCTCTCTACTTTCTTGCACATGCTATGTGGGTGAAATAATGATACCATGCAAACTTTCAACCTTTTTGGACTTCATTTGAAATGCTTTTCGATTTCAGGGTCTTATAGCTCAAAATATTCAGTAAATGCATGAAAAATAACAAATGAAGTCAGAAAGGGTTGAAAATTCATGATATGGCTTTGAATGGTGCATTTTGAACACAGAAAATCTATGGAGTTCAAGCAAGTTAAAAAAATTAAATCCCTTTGTATCAGACGAGTTTCCGTATGAAACCCTCATACTTTGACAGAGATTGTCCATTTTGTACACGAAGTGCATCCAATTTTTGCTGTAACCACTCTACTTTCTTGCACATGCTATGTGGGTGAAATGATGATACCATGCAAACTTTCAACCTTTTCAGAGTTCATTTGAAATGCTTTTCAATTTCAGGGTCTTATAGCTCAAAATAATCAGTAAATGCATGAAAAATAACAAATGAAGTCAGAAAGGGTTGAAAATTGATGATGTGGCTTTGAATGGTGCATTTTGAACGCAGAAAAACTATGGAGTTCAAACAAGTTAAAAAATGAAATCCCTTTGTAACAGACGAGTTTCCTATGAAACCCTCATACTTCGAAAGAGATTGTCCATTTTGTACACGAAGTGCATCCAGTTTTTCCCGTAACCCTCTCTATTTTCTTGCACATGCTATGTGGGTGAAATGATTATACCATGCAAACTTTCAATCTTTTCAGAGTTCATTTGAAATGCTTTTCAATTTCAGGGTCTTATAGCTTAAAATAACAAATGAAGTCAGAAAGGGTTTAAAATTGATGATTTGGCTTTGAATAGTGCATTTTGAACATAGAAAAACTACGGAGTTCAAACAAGTTAAAAAAATGAAATCCCTTTGTAACAGACGAGTTTCCGTATGAAAACCCTCATACTTCGAAAGAGATAGTTTGTTTTGTACACGAAGTGCATCCAATTTTGCCGTAACCCTCTCTAATTTCTTGCACATGCTATGTGGGTGAAATGATGATACCATGCGAACTTTCAGCCTTTTAAGAGTTCATTGGAAATTGTTTTCAATTTTAGGGTCTTATAGCTCAAAATAATCAGTAAATGCATGAAAAATAACAAATGAAGTCAGAAAGGGTTTAAAATTGATGATTTGGCTTTGAATAGTGCATTTTGAACACAGAAAAACTACGGAGTTCAAACAAGTTAACAAAAATGAAATCCCTTTGTAACAGACGTGTTTCCGTATGAAAACCCTCATACTTCGAAAGAGATTGTCCGTTTTGTACATGAAGTGCATCCAGTTTTAGCTGTAACCCTCTCTACTTTCTTGCACATGCTATGTGGGTGAAACCATGTTACCATGCAAACTTTCAATCTTTTCAGAGTTCGTTTGAAATACTTTTCAATTTTAGGGTGTTATAGCTCAAAATAATCAGTAAATGCATGAAAAATAACAAATGAAGTGAGAAAGGGTTGAAAATTCATAATGTGGCCTTGAATGGTGCATTTTGAACACAAAAAAACTATGAAGTCCAAACAAGTTAAAAAATGAAATCCCTTTGTAACAGACGAGTTTCCGTATGAAACCCTCATACTTCGAAAGAGATTGTCTGTTTTGTACATGAAGCGCATCCAGTTTTTGCCGTAACCCTCTCTACTTTCTTGCACATGCTATGTGTGTGAAATGATGATACCATGCAAACTTTCAACCTTTTCAGAGTTAATTTGAAATGCTATTCAAATTCAGGGTCTTATAGCTCAAAATAATCGGTAAATGCATGAAAAATAACAAATGAAGTCAGAAAGGGTTGAAAATTGATGATGTGGCTTTGAATGGTGCATTTTGAACACAGAAAAACTATGGAGTTCAAACAAGTTAAAAAAAATGAAATCCCTTTGTAATAGACGAGTTTCCGTATGAAACCCTCATACTTCGAAAGAGATTGTCCGTTTTGTACACGAAGTGCATCCAGTTTTTGTCGTAACCCTCTCTATTTTCTCACACATGCAATGTGGGTGAAATGATAATACCATGCAAACTTTCAAACTTTCCAGAGTTCATTTCAAATGCTTTTCAATTTCAGGGTCTTATAGCTTAAAATAATCAGTATATGCATGAAAAATAACAAATGAAGTCAGAAAGGGTTTAAAATTGATGATGTGGCTTTGAATAGTGCATTTTGAACACAAAAAAACTACGGAGTTCAAACAAGTTAAAAAAATGAAATCCCTTTGTAATAGACGAGTTTCCGTACGAAACCCTTATACTTGGAAAGAGATTGTCCGTTTTGTACACGAAGTGCATCCAGTTTTAGCCGTAAACATCTCTATTTTCTTGCACATGCTATGTGGGTGAAATGATGATACCATGCAAACTTTCAACCTTTTCAGAGTTTATTTGAAATGCTTTTCAATTTCAGGGTCTTATTGATCAAAATAATTAGTAAATGCATGAAAAATAACAAACGAAGTCAGAAAGGCTTGAAAATTGATGATGTTGTTTTGAATGGTGCATTTTGAACACAGAAAAACTATGGAGTTCAAACAAGTTAAAAAAATGAAATCCCTTTGTAACAGACGAGTTTCTGTATTAAACCCTCATACTTCGAAAGAGATTGTCCATTTTGTACATGAAGTGCATCCAGTTTTTGCCATAACCCTCTCCACTTTCTAGCACATGCTATGTGGGTGAAATAATGATACCATGCCAACTTTCAACCATTTTAGAGTTAAATTAAAATGCTTTTCTTGTTTAGCTTCTTATAGCTCAAAATAATCAGCAAATGCATGAAAAATAACAAATGAAGTCAGAAAGGGTTGAAATTCATGACGTGTCTCTTAATCGTGCATTTTGAACATAGAAAAACTATGTTGTTCAAACAAGTTAAAAAATGAATTCCCTTTGTAACACACGAGTTTCCATATGAAACCCGCATACTTCGAAAGAGATTGTCCGTTTTGTACATGAAGTGCATCCAGTTTTTGCTGTAACCCTCTCTACTTTCTTGCACATGCTATGTGGGTGAAATAATGATACCATGCAAACTTTCAACCTTTTTGGACTTCATTTGAAATGCTTTTCGATTTCAGGGTCTTATAGCTCAAAATATTCAGTAAATGCATGAAAAATAACAAATGAAGTCAGAAAGGGTTGAAAATTCATGATATGGCTTTGAATGGTGCATTTTGAACACAGAAAATCTATGGAGTTCAAGCAAGTTAAAAAAATTAAATCCCTTTGTATCAGACGAGTTTCCGTATGAAACCCTCATACTTTGACAGAGATTGTCCATTTTGTACACGAAGTGCATCCAATTTTTGCTGTAACCACTCTACTTTCTTGCACATGCTATGTGGGTGAAATGATGATACCATGCAAACTTTCAACCTTTTCAGAGTTCATTTGAAATGCTTTTCAATTTCAGGGTCTTATAGCTCAAAATAATCAGTAAATGCATGAAAAATAACAAATGAAGTCAGAAAGGGTTGGAAATTGATTATGTGGCTTTGTATGGTGCATTTTGAACACAGAAAAACTATGGAGTTCAAACAAGTTAAAAAAATGAAATCCCTTTGTAAGAGACGAGTTTCCATATGAAACCCTCATACTTCGAAAGAGATTGTCTGTTTTGTACACGAAGTGCATCCGATTTTTACCGTAACCCTCTATACTTTCTTGCACATGCTATGTGGGTGAAATGATGATACCATGCAATTTTTTAACCTTTTCAGAGTTCATTTGAAATGCTTTTCGATTTCAGGGTCTTGTAGCTCAAAATAATCAGTAAATGCATGAAAAATAACAAATGAAGTGAGAAAGGGTTGAAAATTGATGTTGCGGCTTTGAATGGTGCATTTTCAACACAGAAAAACTCTAGAGTTCAAACAAGTTAAAAAAATGGAATCCCTTTGTAACAGACGAGTTTCCATATGAAACACTCATACTTCGAAAGAGACTGTCCGTTTCGTACACGAAGTGCATCCAGTTTTTTTGTAACGCTCTCTGCTTTCTTGCACATGCTATGTGGGAGAAAGGATGATACCATGCCAACTTTCAACCTTTTCAGAGTTCATTTGAAATGCTTTTCAATTTTAGGGTCTTATATCTCAAAATAATCAGTAAATGCATGAAAAATAACAAATAAAGTGAGAAAGGATTGAAAATTCATGATGTGGCTTTGAATGGTGCATTTTGAATGCATAAAATTTACGGAGTTCAAATAAGTTAAGAAATGAAATCCCTTTGTAATAGACGAGTTTCCGTATGGAACCCTCATACTTCGAAGGAAATTGTCCGTTTTGTACACGAAGTGCATCTAGTTTTTGCCGTAACCCTCTCTACTTTCTTTCATATGCTATGTGGGTGAAATGATAATACCATGCCAACTTTCAACCTTTTCAGAGTTCATTTGAAATGCTTTTCAATTTCCGGTCTTATAGCTCAAAATAATCAGTAAATGCATGAAAAATAACAAATGAAGTCAGAAAGAGTTGAAAATTGATGATATGGCTTTGAATGGTGCATTTTGAACACATAAAAACTCTGGAGTTCAAACAAGTTAAAAAAATGACATCCCTTCATAACAGACGAGTTTCCATATGAAACCCTCATACTTCGAAAGAGATTGTCCATTTTGTACACGAAGTGCATCCAGTTGTTGCTGTAACCATATCTACTTTCTTGCACATGCTATGTGGGTGAAATGATGATACCATGCCAACTTTCAACCTTTTCAGAGTTCATTTGAAATGCTTTTCAATTTCAGGGTCTTATAGATTAAAATAATCAGTATATGCATGAAAAATAACAAATGAAGTCAGAAAGGGTTTAAAATTGATGATGTGGCTTTCAATAGTGCATTTTGAACACAAAGAAACTACGGAGTTCAAACAAGTTAAAAGAAATTGTGACGTCCCCGATTCAATCGTACACTAATCATGCACGCAAATGTGTACGATCAAGATCAGGGACTCATGGGAAGATATCACAACACAACTCTACAAATAAAATAAGTCATACAAGCATCATATTACAAGCCAGGGGCCTCGAGGGCTCGAATACAAGAGCTCGATCATAGACAAGTCAGCGGAAGCAACAATATCTGAGTACAGACATAAGTTAAACAAGTTGCCTTAAGAAGGCTAGCACAAACTAGGATACAGATCGAAAGAGGCACACGCCTCCTGCCTGGGATCCTCCTAACTACTCCTGGTCGTCGTCAGCGGGCATCACGTAGTAGTAGGCTCCTCCGGTGTAGGGGTCGTCGTCGACGGTGGCGTCTGGCTCCTGGGCTCCAACCTCTGGTTGCGACAACCAGGTAGAAGGAATAGAGGGAAAAGAAGGAGAAGGCAACCGTGAGTACTCATCCAAAGTACTCGCAAGCAAGGAGCTACACTACATATGTATGCAATGGTATCAACTGGGATAAGGCTATTATAAGTGGACTGAACTGCAGAAAGCCGGAATAAGAGGGGGATAGCTAGTCCTTTCGAAGACTACGCTTCTGACAACCTCCGGCTTGCAGCATGTAGAAGAGAGTAGACTGAAAACCTCCAAGTAGCATCGCATAGCATAAACCTAACCGATGATCCTCCCCTCGTCGCCCTGTGAGAGAGTGATCACCGGTTGTATCTGGCACTTGGAAGGGTGTGTTTTATTAAGTATCCGGTTCTAGTTGTCATAAGGTCAAGGTACAACTCCGGGTCGTCCTTTTACCGAGGGACACGGCTATTCGAATAGATAAACTTCCCTGCAGGGGTGCACCACATACCCCAACACGCTCGATCCCATTTGGCCGGACACACTTTTCTGGGTCATGCCCGGCCTCGGAAGATCAACACGTCGCAGCCCTACCTAGGCACAACAGAGAGGTCAGCACGCCGGTCTAAATCCTATGGCGCAGGGGTCTGGGCCCATCGCCCTTTGCACACCTGCACGTTGCGAACGCGGCCGAAAGCAGACCTAGCCTAGTGGCCTTCCAGTCCAATCCGGCGCGCGCCACTCAGTCGCTGACGTCACGAAGGCTTCGGCTGATACCACGACGCCGGGATACCCATAACTACTCCCGCGTAGATGGTTAGTGCGTATAGACCAAATGGCCAGACTCAGATCAAATACCCAGATCTCGTTAAGCGTGTTAAGTATCCGCGAACACCGACCAGGGCCAGGCCCACCTCTCTCCTAGGTGGTCGGAACCTGCCCTGTCGTTCCGCCTCAAAGGTCCACTCGCGGGTGCTCCTACGAGCCGTCCCGTCTTTAGTCACCACTTGTATCATGTATAAAGTATATAGTATATACCCATGATCACCTCCCGAGTGATCACGGCCCGATAGTATAGCATGGCAGACGGACAAGGATGTAGGCCACTGATGATAAACTAGCATCCTATACTAAGCAGTAGGATAGCAGGTAAAGGTATCAACAGTAGTAGCAAGGACAGGCTATGCATCAGTATAGGATTAACGAGAAGCAGTAACATGCTACACTACTCTAATGCAAGCAGTATAGAGAAGAGTAGGCGATATCTGGTGATCAAAGGGGGGGCTTGCCTGGTTGCTCTGGCAAGAGAGAGGGGTCGTCAACTCCGTAGCCGAACTGGGTAGCAGCGGCGTCGGTCTCGGTGTCTATCAAGAGAAGAGGGGGGGAAACAATAAATATTTAAGCAAGCATATGCATAGGGATGCATGACATGACAAGTAACGGCGTTAGAGGTGCCCTAACGCGGTAATAGGTGATACCGGGGAAGGGGGATGACATCCGGGAAAGTATCCCCGGTGTTTTGCGTTTTCGGGCAGGGGACTGGAGGGGGAAAGTTGCGAGTTCGATAGGTTAGGGAGGTGTGGTGGACAAACGGCTTGCGTATCCGGAATCGTCTCGTCGTGCTGAGAAACTTTCATGTTGAAAATATTTTAATCTGAGTTACGGATTAAAAGATATGATTTTCTAAAGATTTTATTAATTTCTGGATTTTAATTAATTATTTAAATTAATTCGATAAACAGATTAATGACATCAGCATGATGTCATGCTGACATCAGCAGTCAACAGAGTTGACTTGGTCAACCTGACCAGTGGGTCCCACTGGTCAGTGACACATTTTAATTAAACAGATTAATTAAACTAATCAAAATTAATTAAGGGGGTGGGCCCCACTGTCATACTAGTTAATTACTAATTAACAGTAGTTGATTAGGTTAATTAACATTAGGTTAGTTAATCTTAATTAGTTAATTTAATCATAATTAATTAGGTTAATTAGTTAATTAATTAATTAATTATTATTTATTGTTTATTTTTTTTATTTTTTTATTAAACGTTCTGGGGCCGTGGGGCCCAACTGTCATAGGCCCCAGGGGCCATAGCGGGGTGCGTTCACAGGCGTCGGGCACCGGGTGCGGGCGCACCCGAGCGGGCGCTCGCCCGCAGGACAGGACGAGGCCGCCGGGGCACCGACGGCAGGGCACGCCGGCGCGGCCAGCGGGGGCCACGGCGGGCGGAGGCGAGGGGTGGCGCGGCCGTGGGGGGGGGGAAGGAGGGGGCGGAGACTAGGCGTGGCGAGGCACGGGGCCATGGGGCGCCGGCCGGAGCAGCAGGGGGGCAGGCGGTGACGGGAGGCTGCGCAGAGGGGCGAGGCCGCCGGCGACGGGGCGCTGCAGTGGTGGTGGTGGCCGCACCGGGCGCGCGCGCGTGAGCGCTGGAGGCGCGGGCGCGGCCCCGCGCGTGTGAGCGCGCGTGGGTGCGCGGGCGGCAGGGGGAATAGCTCGGCGGGGGCGCGCACTACGCGGCACGGGCTCGCGGTGCGCGGCGGGAGCGAGGTAGAGGGCGGCGAGCGCGCGCGTGCGCGGTTAGCGGGGCGCGAGCGCGTAGAGAGGAGGGAAGAGGAGGCCGGGGGAGGCGCAACTGGCGCGGCGGCTCACCGCGGGAGCGTGGGGGCTGGGCAGCGGGCTCGGTGGAGGCCGGGGAGGACGACGGGGACGACCGGGCGACGGGGAGGGAGTCCGGCGACGCGGTCCGGGCGGCGTGGTCTCCAGGCGGCGACGGGCGACGGCGTCGGGGCCCTCTGCCCCGATCCAGACGGGGAAGGGGAGAGAGAGCGTGCGGGAGGGAGCGAGGCGACGGCAGCAGGGCGGCGCCGGCGACGGGAGTGGAGGGGCGCGGGGATCGGGCGCGAGGGGATCGGGCTCTCCTCCCGATCCAGATCGGGGGGCGAGGGAGAGGGAGTGGCGGCGTGGGGGGGGGAGGGGGGGAAGTGGGGCGACGGGGTGGGGGTTAGGGTTTGGTGGTGGGGCGTTAGTAGCCCGGGGGTTTCGGCGCGGGTGGGCTAGCCTGATGGCCTGGGGAGATGCGGGGGTGGGCCGGCTGGGCCAAGGGGCCCAGTGAGGGGGGGGGGGCTTGTGGCCTGCTGGGCCGAAGCCCAGGGGGCAAGGGGGGTTTCTCCTTTTCTTTTTTTTTGTCTGTTTCCTTTTGTTTATTTTTTTTCTGTTTTTATTTATTTATAAACACTTAGGCATTTTATAAAAGTGTGAACCTTACACCATAATTATCTTTGTAATATTTGGCAACCACCGAACATTTTTGTTTTAAATTTTGAAAACTTTTATTGTTTGCCTATTTTTGAATTTGAAATTTGAATCGGTTTTGAACTAACTCGAGATTAGCAACTATAAACGAGGTGACGTGGCATCATTAGCAGAGGTTCACTGTAGCTTAATTACCCGGGCGTCACAGAAATGAAATCCCTTTGTAACAGACGACTTTCCGTATGAAACCCTTATACTTGGAAAGAGATTGTCCGTTTTGTACACGAAGTGCATCCAGTTTTAGCCGTAAACCTCTCTATTTTCTAGCACATGCTATGTGGGTGAAATGATGATACCATGCCACCTTTCAAACTTTTAAGAGTTCATTTGAAATGCTTTTCAATTTCAGGGTCTTATAGGTCAAAATAATTAGTAAATGCATGAAAAATAACAACTGAAGTGAGAAAGGGGTTAAAATTGGTGATGTAGTTTTGAATGGTGCATTTTGAACATAGAAAAACTATGTTGTTCGAACAAGTTAAAAAAATAAAATCCCTTTGTAACATACGAGTTTCCATATGAAACCCTCATACTTCGAAAAAGATTGTCCGTTTTGTAGATGAAGTGCATCCAGTTTTTGCTGTAATCTTCTCTACTCTCTTGCACATGCTATGTGGGTGAAATCATGATACCATGCAAACTTTCAACCTTTTCAGAGTTCATTTAAAATACTTTTCAATTTCAGGGTCTAATAGCTCAAAATAATCAGTAAATGCATGAAAAATAACAAATAAAGTCAGAAAGGGTTGAAAATTGATGATGTGGCTTTGAATGGTGCATTTTGAACACCGAAAAACTAAGGAGTTCAAACAAGTTAAAAAAATGAAATCCCTTTGTAACAGACGAGTTTCCGTATGAAAACCCTCATACTTCGAAAGAGATTGTCCGTTTTGTGCACGAAGTGCATCCAGTTTTTGCCGTAACCCTCTCTACTTTCTTGCACATGCTATGTGGGTGAAATGATGATACCATGCAAACTTTCAACCTTTTAAGAGTTCATTTGAAATGCTTTTCAATTTCAGGGTCTTATAGCTCAAAATAATCAGTAAATGCATGAAAAATAACAACTGAAGTGAGAAAGGGTTGAAAATTGATGATGTGGCTTTGAATGGTGCATTTTGAACACAGAAAAACTATGTTGTTCAAACAAGTTAAAAAAATGAAATCCCTTTGTAACAGACGAGTTTCCATATGAAACCCTCATACTTCGAAAGAGATTGTCTGTCTTGTACATGAAGTGCATCCAGTTTTAGCTGTAACCCTCTCTACTTTCTTGCACATGCTATGTGGGTGAAACCATGTTACCATGCAAACTTTCAATCTTTTCAGAGTTCATTTGAAATACTTTTCAATTTTAGGGTCTTATAGCTCGAAATAATCAGTAAATGCATGAAAAATAACAAATGAAGTGAGAAAGGGTTGAAAATTCATAATGTGGCCTTGAATGGTGCATTTTGAACACAGAAAAACTATGAAGTCCAAACAAGTTAAAAAATGAAATCCCTTTGTAACGGACGAGTTTCCGTATGAAAACCCTCATACTTCGAAAGAGATTCTCGGTTTTGTACACGAAGTGCATCCAGTTTTTGCTGTAACCCTCTCTACTTTCTTGCACATGCTATATGGGTGAAATGATGAAACCATGCAAACTTTCAACCTTTTCAGAGTTTATTTGAAATGCTTTTCAATTTCAGGGTCTTATTGATCAAAATAATTAGTAAATGCATGAAAAATAACAAACGAAGTCAGAAAGGCTTGAAAATTGATGACGTTGCTTTGAATGGTGCATTTTGAACAAAGAAAAACTATGGAGTTCAAACAAGTTAAAAAATGAAATCCCTTTGTAAAAGACGAGTTTCCGTATTAAACCCTCATACTTCGAAAGAGATTGTCCATTTTGTACATGAAGTGCATCCAGTTTTTGCCATAACCCTCTCCACTTTCTAGCACATGATATGTGGGTGAAATGATGATACCATGCCAACTTTCAACCATTTCAGAGTTAAATTAAAATGCTTTTCAAGTTTAGGTTCTTATAGCTCAAAATAATCAGCAAATGCATGAAAAATTACAAATGAAGTCAGAAAGGGTTGAAATTCATGATGTGGCATTGAATCATGCATTTTGACCATAGAAAAACTATGTTGTTCAAACAAGTTAAAAAATGAATTCCCTTTGTAACACACGAGTTTCCATATGAAACCCTCATACTTCGAAAGAGATTGTCCGTTTTGTACATGAAGTGCATCCAGTTTTTGCTGTAACCCTCTCTACTTTCTTGAACATGCTATGTGGGTGAAATAATGATACCATGCAAACTTTCAACCTTTTTGGAGTTCATTTGAAATGCTTTTCGATTTCAGGGTCTTATAGCTCAAAATATTCAGTAAATGCATGAAAAATAACAAATGAAGTCAGAAAGGGTTGAAAATTCATGATATGGCTTTGAATGGTGCATTTTGAACACAGAAATACTATGGAGTTCAAGCAAGTTAAAAAAAAATTAAATCCCTTTGTATCAGACGAGTTTCCGTATGAAACCCTCATACTTTGACAGAGATTGTCCATTTTGTACACGAAGTGCATCCAGTTTTTGATGTAACCCTCTCTACTTTCTTGCACATGCTATGTGGGTGAAATTATGATACCATGCAAACTTTCAACCTTTTCAGAGTTCATTTGAAATGCTTTTCAATTTCAGGGTCTGATAGCTCAAAATAATCAGTATATGCATGAAAAATAACAAATGAAGTCAGAAAGGGTTGAAAATTGATGATATGGCTTTGAATGGTGCATTTTGAACACATAAAAACTCTGGAGTTCAAACAAGTTCAAAAAATGACATCCCTTCGTAACAGACGAGTTTCCATATGAAACCATCATACTTCGAAAGAGATTGTCCATTTTGTACACGAAGTGCATCCAGTTGTTGCTGTAACCCTATCTACTTTCTAGCACATGCTATGTGCGTGAAATGATGATACCATGCCAACTTTCAACCATTTCAGAGTTAAATTAAAATGCTTTTCAAGTTTAGGTTCTTATAGCTCAAAATAATCAGCAAATGCATGAAAAATAACAAATGAAGTCAGAAAGGGTTGAAATTCATGATGTGGCTTTGAATCATGCATTTTGAACATAGAAAAACTATGTTGTTCAAACAAGTTAAAAACTGAATTCCCTTTGTAACACACGAGTTTCCATATGAAACCCTCATACTTCGAAAGAGATTGTCCGTTTTGTACATGAAGTGCATCCAGTTTTTGCTGTAACCCTCTCTACTTTCTTGCACATGCTATGTGGGTGAAATAATGATACCATGCAAACTTTCAACCTTTTTGGAGTTCATTTGAAATGCTTTTCGATTTCAGGGTCTTATAGCTCAAAATATTCAGTAAATGCATGAAAAATAACAAATGAAGTCAGAAAGGGTTGAAAATTCATGATATGGCTTTGAATGGTGCATTTTGAACACAGAAATACTATGGAGTTCAAGCAAGTTAAAAAAAATTAAATCCCTTTGTATCAGACGAGTTTCCGTATGAAACCCTCATACTTGACAGAGATTGTCCATTTTGTACACGAAGTGCATCCAGTTTTTGATGTAACCCTCTCTACTTTCTTGCACATGCTATGTGGGTGAAATTATGATACCATGGAAACTTTCAACCTTTTCAGAGTTCATTTGAAATGCTTTTCAATTTCAGGGTCTGATAGCTCAAAATAATCAGTATATGCATGAAAAATAACAAATGAAGTCAGAAAGGGTTGAAAATTGATGATATGGCTTTGAATGGTGCATTTTGAACACATAAAAACTCTAGAGTTCAAACAAGTTCAAAAAATGACATCCCTTTCTAACAGACGAGTTTCCATATGAAACCCTCATACTTTGAAAGAGATTGTCCATTTTGTACACGAAGTGCATCCAGTTGTTGCTGTAACCCTATCTACTTTCTAGCACATGCTATGTGGGTGAAATGATGATACCATGCCAACTTTCAACCATTTCAGAGTTAAATTAAAATGCTTTTCAAGTTTAGGTTCTTATAGCTCAAAATAATCAGCAAATGCATGAAAAATAACAAATGAAGTCAGAAAGGGTTCAAATTCATGATGTGGCTTTGAATCGTGCATTTTGAACATAGAAAAACTATGTTGTTCAAACAAGTTAAAAAATGAATTCCCTTTGTAACACACGAGTTTCCATATGAAACCCTCATACTTCGAAAGAGATTGTCCGTTTTGTACATGAAGTGCATCCAGTTTTTGCTGTAACCCTCTCTACTTTCTTGCACATGCTATGTGGGTGAAATAATGATACCATGCAAACTTTCAACCTTTTTGGAGTTCATTTGAAATGTTTTTCGATTTCAGGGTCTTATAGCTCAAAATATTCAGTAAATGCATGAAAAATAACAAATGAAGTCAGAAAGGGTTGAAAATTCATGATATGGCTTTGAATGGTGCATTTTGAACACAGAAATACTATGGAGTTCAAGCAAGTTAAAAAAAATTAAATCCCTTTGTATCAGACGAGTTTCCGTATGAAACCCTCATACTTTGACAGAGATTGTCCATTTTGTACACGAAGTGCATCCAGTTTTTGCTGTAACCCTCTCTACTTTCTTGCACATGCTATGTGGGTGAAATTATGATACCATGCAAACTTTCAACCTTTCAGAGTTCATTTGAAATGCTTTTCAATTTCAGGGTCTTATAGCTGAAAATAATCAGTATATGCATGAAAAATAACAAATGAAGTCAGAAAGGGATGAAAATTGATAATGTGGCTTTGCATGGTGCATTTTGAACACAGAAAAACTATGGAGTTCAAACAAGTTAAAAAAAATGAAATCCCTTTGTAAGAGACGAGTTTCCATATGAAACCCTCATACTTCGAAAGAGATTGTCCGTTTTGTACACAAAGTGCATCCAGTTTTTATCGTAACCCTCTATACTTTCCTGCACATGCTATGTGGGTGAAATTATGATACCATGCAATTTTTTAACCTTTTCAGAGTTCATTTGAAATGCTTTTCGATTTCAGGGTCTTATAGCTCAAAATAATCAGTAAATGCATGAAAATAACAAATGAAGTGAGAAAGGGTTGAAAATTGATGTTGCGGCTTTGAATGTTGCATTGTGAACACAGAAAAACTCTGGAGTTCAAACAAGTTAAAAAAATGGAATCCCTTTGTAACAGACGAGTTTCCATATGAAACACTCATACTTCGAAAGAGACTGTCCGTTTTGTACACGAAGTGCATCCAGTTTTTTTCGTAACCCTCTCTACTTTCTTGCACATGCTATGTGGGAGAAAGGATGATACCATGCCAACTTTCAACCTTTTCAGAGTTCATTTGAAATGCTTTTCAATTTTAGGGTCTTATATCTCAAAATAATTAGTAAATGCATGAAAAATAACAAATAAAGTGAGAAAGGATTGAAAATTCATGATGTGGCTTTGAATGGTGCATTTTGAATGCATAAAATTTACGGAGTTCAAATAAGTTAAAAAATGAAATCCCTTTGTAACAGACGAGTTTCCGTATGAAACCCTCATACTTCGAAGGAGATTGTCCGTTTTGTACACGAAGTGCATCCAGTTTTTGCCGTAACCCTCTCTACTTTCTTTCATATGCTATGTGGGTGAAATGATAATACCATGCCAACTTTCAACCTTTTCAGAGTTCATTTGAAATGCTTTTCAATTTCAGGGTCTTATAGCTCAAAATAATCAGTAAATGCATGAAAAATAACAAATGAAGTCAGAAAGGGTTGAAAATTGATGATATGGCTTTGAATGGTGCATTTTGAACACATAAAAACTCTGGAGTTCAAACAAGTTCAAAAAAATGACATCCCTTCGTAACAGATGAGTTTCCGTATGAAACCCTCATACTTCGAAAGAGATTGTCCATTTTGTATACGAAGTGCATCCAGTTCTTGCTGTAACCCTATCTACTTTCTTGCACATGCTATGTGGGTGAAATGATGATACCATGCCAACTTTCAACCTTTTTAGAGTTCATTTGAAATGCTTTTCAATTTCATGGTCTTATAGGTCAAAATAATTAGTAAATGCATGAAAAATAAAAAATGAAGTTAGAAAGGGTTGAAAATTGATAACGTGGCTTTGAATGGTGCATTTTAAACACAGAAAAACTCTAGAGTTCAAATAAGTTCAAAAAATGACACCCCTTTGTAACAGACGAGTTTCCATATGAAACCCTGATACTTCAAAAGAGATTGTCCGTTTTGTACATGAAGTGCATCCAGTTTTTGTCGTAACCCTCTCTACTGTCTTGCACATGCTATGTGGATGAAATGATGATACCATTCCAACTTTCAACCTTTTAAGAGTTCATTTGAAATGCTTTTTAATTTCAGGGTCATTTAGCTCACAACAATTAGTAAATGCATGAAAAATAATAAATGAAGTCAGAAAGGGTTGAAAATTGATGATGTGGCTTTGAATGGTTCATTTTGAACACGAAAAAATTCAGGAGTTCAAATAAGTTCAAAAAATGACATCCCTTTGTAACAGACGAATTTCCGCATGAAACCCGTCTCTACTTTCTTGCACATGCTATGTGGGTGAAATGATGATACCATGCAAAAAGGAAATTAACTAAAAAGCTTTTATAAAACTCTAATAGCAAAAGGAATGAACTAAAAATATTTTATAATCCTCTAGTATTTTTAAACTAAAATTATATAAAATTCATGCCACTGAAATTATCAAATTATTTTCTGTTCAAAACATGGAAAGGAGAAAGAAACAAAATAAACTTTCATAAATAAGTAGAAACAAAATTAAATAAATTAAAATTCAATAAAATAAATAAGTAGAAATAAAATAAAATAAAATAAACTTTCATAAAATAAATAAGAAGAAACAAATTAAAATTTAATACAATAAATAAGTAGAAACAAAATAAAATAAAATAAAATAAACTTTTATAAAATAAAGAAGTAGAAACAAAATAAACTTTATAAAAGTAAAATAAATAAACTTTATAAAAGTAAAATAAATAAATTTATAAAAGTAAATAAATAAATTTATAAAAGTAAATAAAAATAGCAATAGTTAGTTTTTTGTTGTAAGTAGAAACAAAATAAAATAAATAAAGCAACAAAAAAAGTGCCAACTGCTGGGACACCATGGCTTGAATACGACTAGAAACCCTATCATGGGCCAGGATTCAGGCCCGCAGAAGGCCCAGTAGGCCCATCAGGCATAGCAGTGACAATTAGGCCCATAAGCCTGCAATCGAGAGGAGCTCGAGAGGGGTGCGGCAGTGGGGCTTATAAACCACTATGCGCCCCTCTCAACTAGCGAGGTGAGACTAATGTTTTGGCACAGGGAGCACGAGGCCTTTGGTTCCGGTTGGTGCTACCAACCGGAAGCAAAGGCCGCCGCTTCCCGCCCTTTGGGCTGCCGAAAACTTACCTTTGGTCACGGTTGGTGGCACCTACCGGGACTAAAGGGTGCATTGGTCCCTGTTTGTGCTATGAACCGAAACCAATGCTGTGGGTATATAAGCGGGACTTGTGAAAATTTTCACTTCTCTTCTCGCAGTTCCGCCCCGACGACGCCGACGACATCGACGCCGCTAGGCTGCCGCATGCTCCCGTCCGCCGTCTCCGTCGCCCTTGCCCGGCCTCGCCGCACCCTGCCCCGACCTCGACGCGCCCTGCCCCGACCTCGCCGCCGCCGAGCCCTGCCCCGACCTCGCCGCGCACTGCCCGACCCGACCTCGCCGTCACGCACGCCGAGCGCCCTGCCCCGACCTCGCCGCCGCTCGCCTGCACTATGAGCGCCTCACCGCGCCGTTCCCCCTCCTCTCCCCCTTCTCCCCCGTGCCCCAACACCGCCGCGCGCCCGCCTTAACGCCGCCGCCCACCCCGACACCAACGATGAAGCAGGCTGTCGGTGTCAAAACCAGCGGATCTCGGGTAGGGGGTCCCGAACTATGCGTCTAAGGCAGATGGTAACAGGAGGCCGTGGACACGATGTTTACCCAGGTTCGGGCCCTATTGATGGAGGTAATACCCTACGTCCTACTTGATTGGTCTTGATAATATGAGTAATACAAGAGTTGATCTACCACGTGATCAGAGAGGCTAAACCCTAGAAGCTAGCCTATGGTATGATTGTTGTTCTTGGTCCTACGGACTAAACCCTCCGGTTTATATAGACACCGGAGGGGGATAGGGTTACACAAAGTCGGTTACAAGGAAGGATATATATATATATATATATCCGTATTGCCAAGCTTGCCTTCCACGCCAAGAGGAGTCCCATCCGGACACGGGACGAAGTCTCCAATCTTGTATCTTCATAGTCCAATAGTCCGGCCAAAGGATATAGACCACCTGTCCGGATACCCCCTAATCTAGGACTCCCTCAGTAGCCCCGATCGAGGCTTCAATGATGATGAGTCCGGCGCCCAGATTGTCTTCGGTATTGCAAGGCGGGTTCTTCTTCAAACTCCGAGTACCTGTTAAGTTGCGCTTCTTCCACGTGTCAAGCGAATGTGAGGAGCCAGGTGTTTTTACATTTTCCACCCCATCTATGTGAATGAACTGTCTATTAAAGATACGAGGACCCTCAGATTCAAACCACGCCATCCTACCTCAGCGAGCATTCACCGGAGCGCGCCCGAAAAAATCCATCCCAACATAGCCGGCCAGCGCAGCTCCTCCTCTCGCTCCCGTAGCCCCAAGCCCGGAGATTGGGAGAAGTGTTCCGTCCCGTACAACCAATTAGTGAATCTACAGACCCAAGGATTCCTCCCTCCAGCGTATATGGTCCACGTTCGAGCCGGGCTCGCCACCTATAATGGCGGGGAGCAAGCGGAGAGCTTTCCCTTCCCCTCTAAGGGAGAGTGGGTATGCCTTGTCCCTTATTTGTTAAGGGGACTCGGATTTCCAATCCATCCATTTCTCCGAGGGCTCCCGGAGTTCTACGGCCTCTAGTTGCACAACCTCATCCTTGCCTCCATACTGCACATCGCTGGTTTCGTAGCCCTTTGCGAGCTGTTTCTGGGTTGCGAAGCTCATTTCGCGCTGTGGAAGAAGTTGTTCTGCCTTGTGCCCCGTACACAGAGGGGATCAATATATCAAGTGGGCGGTGCCAAAGTATGGCACATCACCGGGATCGGATACCTATCCGGTACCCCAAAGAAGACGTCCGAGGACTGGCCTTCAGAGTGGTTTTATATGGAGGATGTTCCTCTCCTGGATCCTATCCGGATTGGTCTTCCTGAGTTTGACAACGCCCCTTTGAAGAAACGCCTAAGCTGGCGCCCACGGAGCCCACAGGAGGAAGATGATAGAGACGTATTTTATCTGATGGGCTGGATAAAGTTGCTGGCCAAATCAGGACAGACCATAACCGAGGTTATGGCAATATGCATTATGTGGGGGGTGCAGCCACTTCAATATCGAGGCCACCCCATGTGGCACTTCAATGGGGAAGATGATGCCACTCGCTGCGAGCGCAAGGGACCGGACTCAGTTGCTCCTCTAGCAAAAATTCTATCCGATCTGTATAAGGGGGAATAAGAGGAGTTCCTCCGCATCAAGCCACAGGATGGATTCTCCATGAACAACCCTCGAAGCTGGGTGAGCTTCTGCTCTTTTTACTTCCATCCTACCCTTGTTTTCGTGATAAATATTTACCTTACCGTTTCATCGCAGGAACTGCGTAAGGCGGTAGGGGAGATCAATAGACCACCTCCACAACCGGAGGATCCTGAACGGGTCCTCGACCCTGGCCTCAAAGAGGATCCGGACATATTCGTGGAGCTGATTGATAGGATTTTCTATCAGCTAAAATGTGATGACGCCATGGTGGCCATTATAGCCGACTACCCTGGGCTACTCCCAGCCTCGCAGGTAAATGAGACCGGAGTCCCAACCTTTGAAAAGGATTTCCTTTTATGCACTTCACCTACCGTATACAAAAGGTGTTTTGTAGGGAAGGCCCTCGGGACGCCATGCCGAGCCCACGGTGACTCGCCAACAAGCGGTTTTAAAGCCGGACAGGCTAAAAGGGAAGGCGGTCTGGACGGAGACACCGGTGCAGAGGTATGATGCAACACCTCACTCCGTGGTTTGCCGTCTTTAAAAACATAATAACACCCGTGTTTCCTAGAAGGAAGAACGCTCACCGGACAATATCCGGAGAGGCCGCCGATCACGCCTCTACCAGTCGGGCTCTAGGGCCGGACACAGAGGCGAAAGCTAACACGAGGCACACTCCGGATGCTCCTTCTATAGAGGATGCGGATAAGATATCCGCTACAAATTCCGAAGTGGAGAGCGCCATGAATCACAGGCATCGCCGAGCCGTACTCCGTGACGCTTGTTTCTCCCAAGAGGCGTTTGATGCATTCAAATCAGGAGATGCATATATCCGTGCTGCTCAAAATGGTCTAGCCAGAGCCACGGACTAGTATGTAAAGGATGTATGGGTAAGACAATTTCATGAGTATATATATATATCAGTAGCCCCTGTGACTTGAAACAGTTGGCACAACTGATTTAAGGATCATTTATTGTGCAGGTTCTTACAGAGAAGAATACTCGACTGTCGCAGGAGCTGGAGGAATGCAAGACCCAACTTCGGGCCACCGTTGCCGCATTGAAGGAACCTGAAAAGTCCCCAGCTGGTAAAATTTGTTTCAAAGAATGATAGGTAACATATTGTGTGCGGCATGGCTGCGGATCTAACAATAGATATTGCAGATGACTCCGGAGAGAATCCGGAGGACCACCATGTCGTACGACAGCTAAAGGCTGGCGAACGCGTGCTGACTAAGGTCATGCGGGAGAAAAACAATCTCCAAGACGCCAATACCAAGCTGAGCGTGGAACTAAAAGATGTTCGAGCCCAGCTTGCGGACTCCGTGAAGGAGAATAAGTGGCTTCGACGTGGCATTTTCAGTAAGTGCTTGAACGAACCCTTAAAAGAGTGCGGCGAAGAAGCCGGCTAACAGAGTTATGTCTACAGGTATGCTGACGGGTCATCCCGCGAAGGAGATGCCCGGGTCTACGGGTGATCTTCTACCCGAGCTCTCACAACTGCACGATCAAGTTTGGCAGGTGATGCAAAGTATTGCTCGGGCCTTGTGGCCATCCATCTCCCTGCCAGCAGGCATTGGAGAGCTTGTAGAGAAGCTCAAGGGAGCACGGCGGCGCTTCCAATTATGGAAGATATCGGACTACTGTTAAGGTGCCCGGGAAGCCTGGGCCATGGTGAAGATGCGGTATACCAAGGCTGGCCCAAACCACATGGTCGAGGTCGGACCTGTGGAGCCCGATGGGAAAGGGATCCCTGTTAGCTTAGTGTATGGGCAAGTAGAATTAGCCGAAAGTATTCCCAACAGGATTGTAGGCTAGACAGCCTGTTGGATGGTATAGAAGAGGAATTTAGTCAGTCTAGATGACTATGTAATTAAAGTGACATGTATAATGCCTTCTAGCCGGATTGTAAATCATTTGTCATGGCAGACCTTTTCGCTTCAACCTCGGGACCCGATAGTCCGGAGTGTATCCGAATACCCGTTCAGTTATATAAAAACTGGGGTATGCGTGGAAACCAGGCGTAGGGGTCATTAGTGCTTGAATAGACAAGTACCCAACTAGTTATGTTATATTACATGGGTAGTAAGAAACATCTTCCAGGGAGAATAGTTCTGTTAAGGGTTCCTTTCCCTGAGTACGCATGCCCTAAAGTGCATGTCCGGACTGCGAGAGGAGACACAGGCAAAAACATCTGGGGGCACATATGGAAAATAAATAAAAATCATCTTTTGAGCACCGACCGAATATTCCCTTAAGAATGCTAGCTTTCGGCTTCACCCAGTCTGAGGTACACATCCGGCTGACCCGGCAGTAACAATCGCAGAGGTGCTCCCCTTATGCCCCAACCGAATTAACAGGAACGTAGGGCATAAATACAAGATCAAGGCAACCCAGCTTGGCCAAAACTTAAGTCATATCGATGCATATTGAAAGTGCGTTATATCGGCTAGAGGGGGGGTGAATAGGCGATTTTTATGAAAGTCTTCAAAACGTGGAAGTTATGAAGACAAACAGTAGAGATATGCCTATTACTATGAAGCGGAAGGTAGACTACACTAGGCAAGCCATGGTCAAGTATTCAATAGAGTGAAAGCACAATGACAAATAGCTGCAGTGTAATAAGGATCAGGTACGAAGATATTATGAAGCCAAACAGAACATACATTCACGTTGTGAAGACAAAAGATAGAGCAAACATGCAATGACTTCACAATGAGTAGCAGTAAGTAAAAGGAAGTGAAGATGAAACCAGTGACTCGTTGAAGACAATGATTTGCTGGACCAGTTCCAGTTGCTGTAACAACTGTACATCTGGTTGGAGCAGCTAGGTATTTAAACATTAGGACACACAGTCCTGGACACCCAGTCCTGAACACGCAGCTCAGGACACCCAGTCCTCACCGTAATCTCCTTGAGCTAAGGTCACATAGACCTCGCCCAATAACTCTGGTAAGTCTTCAAGGTAGACTCCCAAACCTTCACAGACTTCGTTCAACGGCAATCCACAATGTCTCTTGGATGCTCAGAACGCGACGCCTAACTGGCTGGAGGATGCACAGTCCTCAAGTGTAATAAGTCTTCAGATCACTCAGACAAGAAGACTTAAGTGATGCCCAATTCTCTCTGGCTCTAGGTGGTTAGGGCTTTATCCTCGCAAGGTATTCTCTCTCTCAAAGGCTTTGAGGTGGGTTGCTCTCAAACGACAGAAGCCGTGCACTGAATCTGTGCAGCCAACCGTTTATGGTTGTAGGGGGTAGGCTATTTATAGCCACTTGGCAACCCGGCCTGATTTGTCCGTAATGACCCTAGGTCACTAAGGAACTGACACGTGTTTCAACGGTCAGATTTCAAACCCACACGGCAACTTTACTTGGGCTACAAGCAAAGCTGACTTGTCCGACTCTGGACAAGATTTTCTCTCATAGTCTTCACTCAAATACATAGGTTTTTTTGCTTAGGCATCACTTCAGTCGTTTTGACTGGTTCTCTTGGACCCCACTTAACAGTACGGTGGTTCCTATGACTCAACACAAATGAAAGAGAACTATGAAAGATCTAAGTCTTCGAGGTCCATAGGCTTCACGTCGTGTCTTCTCTTGTCATAGTCTTCAATGTGAATATCTTCATATACCACCATTGACTTCAATGTCTTCGTACATTTGTAGGGGTCATCTCTGGTAGCAAAACCGAATCAATGAGGGACTTCTACCTGTGTTATCCTGCAATTCTCACAAACACATTAGTCCCTCAACTAGGTTTGTCATCAATACTCCAAAACCAACTAGGGGTGGCACTAGATGCACTTACAATCTCCCCCTTTTTGGTGATTGATGACTAACTAGTTGAAGTTTTCAATGGGGAATATAATCTGTGAAATTTTAAAGGATAAGGAATTGTCTTCATAAGTTGCAAGGGCTCCCCCTGAAGATGTGCATATAAGTAATTTTCTTTTGGAATGCAAATGCACATGGAAGGTTCTACTTGTGGAGATCCACTTCACCTTATGATGACATTCCACTATGCATGTGAAAGTATATGAAGATAATGACATGCATAATGAAAAATGGACGTCTGCAGAATGATCTAATTGCGGAATTTATCGTCGCACATGCGGAATTTATCATCGCAAAACAAGTTGGCAAATAAGTAGCAGACGACCATCGAGTTTAAGTGTTACAACTCAAAGAACCAAATGTAGCAAAACGAGAGTTGTAAGCACGAAGAAAAATATAGCAAAATATAAAGCACCCGCCCATATGGACCCGCTTGAAGACTATCAACCTCATATGCTTCTCCCCCTTTTGTCAGTGAGGACCAAAAAGGTTTGAAGACATAGAGCATCTACTCGGTCCCATGAGGAGTAGGTGAAGTAGTAGGGTCTTCGGTGGTGTGTGGCGGTGCAAACGAACTTGGAGCAGTATCGATGTGTGCTGAAGGAGGTGGTGGTGAAGTAGCATCATCTTCATCCTCGATAACTCTGGCAGTCACTGTGGCAGCAGAGGAAGAAAACTCAGAGTCTTCAAGGGATGGTGTTCCTCGCAGCACAACCCTTCTAGGAGGTGTGGAGTCAAACTTGAATCTCTCAGTGAAGCCATCCTCTTGAAGATCAGCTTCAGAACACATCATTGTTAGCCCTTTCCATGTACGGCGACAGGTTTCATGGGTAACGAAAGCATTCTTGGTGGCAAGATTTTGAATGCGATTAACATCCACCAAGAGGCTTTTCATCTGACGCTTCAGCCAGTCATGATGCCTATCCTGTTTTTGATGAAGGGCCACAAGAAGCTCTCGGTCATTGAGAACACTAGTGCGCTTCTTGGGTCTAGGAGCAGTTGTGCTGTCAGTGGCTTCAGTGGAAGCAGGGCGTGGTGCACGTGTAGTGCCAGCCAATGGATACACCCGAGAGACTGCTTCAACTCCTTCAACGTTTTGAGTGAAGCTCTGGTGTTCTGCATTCTGAAGGCTTAGAGGTTGCTTGGCAGGCTCAGGATAGATGGCTTCAGCAGAGGTATCCACATCAGGCAAGAAGATACGATGGTTGCGGGCTGAGGGCTGATACGAGATAGCAGAGTGAAGTTTGATCAGCCGCATTACCCAAGGGGCGTAGAACTTCAAACCAAACAGATCAGAGCCTGATGCAGCAAGTTGGCGTATGAAGAAGTCCTGTGCATTGAAGCATTTGCCATGAAGGATATAGAATATCAAAGTCTTCATTACACCCTCGATCTTGGCATTTGGAGAGTGTCCTTTAATGGGCCAGAGAGTCCGCCTGATGATGTGATAGATGGTTCTTGGCAGATACTCAAGGTCTTCAACGAAGAACTCTGTGGGATAAGCAACATCTTGGGGCAATGGCTTCATCATGCTGAGCATCTGACTCATATCAGGTTCAAGCCTTTGAAAGATGTTCTCAATAGCTTCAGTATGCAGCTGATAGCCTTGCTCGAAGAGATCGCCAGGAGCGGGCAAGCGAGTGAGCTCAATGATGTCAAATGCATTGGCTTCGTGATGAATATTGCCGGTCATCCACTCCAGGACCCAAGTCTTCGGATCTCTGTTGTACCCACGGATGTGGAGTGTGGCATAGAATTGGAGCAGCAGCTCTTCATTCCAATGCTCTTGGTCAGTTATGAATGGCAGCAGTCCGACTTGCTTGAAGCAATCCAAAGCTTCTTCTAGGCAGGGCAGACCAGCAATAGCTTCAACGTCAAGGCGCTTGTGTGGGAAGATGCGACCTTGGTTGTACAGTATGCATGAGTAATAACTTCGCTAAGGATAGCTCCAGAACCGATCTGATGAAATCCTTTCCCTTGAGTAGGGGTTCTTGGAGCTATTGAAGAATGTATTGTCTGCCCTGAAGCCATTGATGTTGAAGGAGCCAGGTGCTGATGCAGGACCTGGGAACCTTGGCAGTCTTGGGATTGGCTTCTGTACCTGAGGCCTGTGCTCAACATGATAGTCGAACTAGGGACCGGCAGCAGACTCAGGAACAGAAGTGTCAGGATCGGTGGCTTCACTGTCTTCTGATGCTTTTGGTGGGGAGGGCTCCACATTTGCTTCATTGTTAGTCGTGGCAGCCACACGATTTTCATCCTCCACTTGACGAGCTGGAGGGTCGGACACAAGCACGTTCTATGTAAGAACTGCTTCTTGGTGAGACGAGGGGACTTGTGGTACTTCTTCTTCTTCAGCTGATGCAGCCGGAATGTCTTCAGCAGAGACGTGAGGCCTTGGACCTTTGCGAAGCCTGCGCAACGCGGGCGACGCCTGTGGAGTTTGAGTGGGCTGGGCCTCATTGTCTTCTTCCTCTTGTGGGTGATCCGCCCATGAGGCATCCTGGGCAATTGGCTTCAATGGATGACCAATGCTGATGAGTTCGCTGTTGTCTTGCTGAGGAAGGACTGCATCATCTTCTACATTGTCATGTTGACCAATGTCTTCAGCAGCGATGGGATCAGCTGCTGCAATGTCTTCAGCTCTACGAGCCTCTGTGAAAGCAGGCTCATGGATGGTCAGTTGGCGTTCTTGTGGATTGGCGTCGGGGTGAACCATGGAAATGGGTTTAACAACCAAGGGCTCTGTGGGAGCAGCTGTATCTTTCTTGGTCTTTCTCTTTTTCTTGGAGGGGGCAGTAGGAGAGGCTTTAGGATATTTCCTTTTCCTCGCTTCAGCCTCAGCAGTCCTCGTCTTCTTGAGCTCTGAAGCTGTTGACCAGATTTTTGGCTTCGAGCCAGTCATTCTTGTGGGGAAGACAACTGGAACTGCTTCCTGCCTTGGTGCATCGGTTTCGGCTGTAACAGGCTTCTTCTTCTTCTTTGCGGCCATCCTGGGGTCGATGCTAGGACGCCCAAGTGCTTTGCGCTTCTCAGTCTCATTGTAGGCTTGCACACATCTGTCAGCCAGAGTCTTCATGCACTCACGCGAACCCTGAGCTTCTGCACGTTTCTTCAGAAAGGCTTCCTTGAGCTCGTGCAGCATGATCTTGAAGTTCTTCACATCTTGCACGCTGAGCTTGGCCATATGCTTCTTGAACTGAGCCTTTTCATAGTCAATCTTCTGCTTCAGCTCAACAACGCGCTGGGCGATGGCTAGTTCTGAAGCAATGGCGCCATGGAAGGCGACACTGAGGCCAATGGGTAGCTGCAGATCATCAAACCTGATGTTGGGCGTGTCAAACCACTCGTCAATGAAGTTGTGGATGATGGTTACATCAAAGAGTGGCAGATCATTGAAGATTTCTGCTTCTTCTTTGCTCTTGATGAGTTGCTCAAGAGCGTCATCTGCTAGGTCTTCATCACTTGACAGGTCAATGTCATCATTGCGCAGAATGGCAGCAGCTGTGAGCTCTTGGCCACTGTGTGGCAGAGGCACCTTGGCCTTCTGGGGCTTTGAGATGCGTGATAAGTCTTCAGACGGCACACTGTCTTCAGGAGGTGTAGTTGCCAGTGGCTTCGCCCTTGAAATTTTGGGTGAAGGGGCAGGCTTTGAAGCCTTATGCTTATTCATCTTCTTTGGCTTCAGCACTGCAGGAGCTTCTTCTGATTCAGAGTCAGCTGGAGGCTCATTCACTGCAGTCCCTTGAACTAAGATGCGGGTGATGAGGCCTTCAAGGTTGGCATAATGACCGATGACATTGGGTTTTGCTTCTCGTGTGCCATCTGCCCTTGGTGCTGAGGGACCAGGGTTGAAGTCTAACCCAAATTTCTTCTTGTTCTGCTTTGCTGAGTTTTGGGCAAACTGGAAGTTGCGCTTGAACAGATGGTCGTCATGACACCAGAGTAGTGACGACGGATGTGCATCATCAGGCTGTGGCCCACGGACCATGCATGGATAGAAGCTTTGGGCAATGGCTTCATCTCTGGACCTGGGTAGAAGATTCTTGTATAGGATGTCTCCCCACGGTCTTTTGATGGCACTTTTCTCAGCATAATCTTGGGTTGTGAAGCGATACTTGAACCATTGTTCTGCCCAATATCATCGAATCCATTGGATTCGGGTCTTGCGCTGACTGTAATCCTCTTCAGGATCTGTCCTGTACATTTCTGCGAGTTCATCTGGCAGATCTCTGGATGTTCCGCCACGACGTTGTCTGCCCCCCTTCCTTGCTGCTTTGTCTGAAGCCATAAACTTTAACTTGAAAGGCTTCAAGACGTTCAAAGGCTTCAAAGGCTTTCTCTTGCTGGACCAACAGGAACTGGCTTCAGGAAAATTTATGTGATGCTGTAAGAATTCTGCAAATGAATGCAGACTATGAGAACCAAAGGATTCTCCCACGGACATGTACCTGTGACATTATTAAGGTGCGAGGGAAGGGGAAGAGGTCATATGCATTCTCAGAAGATTTTGAAGATAAATCAGTTTAGAAGACATTGACCTCATCGTGCGAAGACATTCACTCATAGATAAGAAGTTGGTTCCAGATTTGTACGAACCCACAGATCAGTACAAGTGGGGAATCTAACTACTTTGTGAAGCACAAGTGAATATACTAGGCATGTTATGAGATGCAGTATGAGAGAGATCTAACTTGTGTGAACAGAAACTGCTTGTGGTAGAAAGTGATAAATCCATAGGATCAACAGTGCTGTAAAAAGGGAGTTTTATTTACCACACTAAGAACTGCTAGACGAAGTGATTGATGAGGCCGAGCAGTTCGATCTTCCGTGCCCTACTTGGCGACGGAGGACACCTACGACGACGGCAGAGAGGACGATGTCCGTGATCGGCGTGAAGATGGCGTCGGAGAGGTTGCGGCAGCGAAGCGCTTCATCGCCGGCATCGTCGAGGGCTAGCGGTGGCGCTAGGGTTCGTGCGAGGGTGGAAGAAGGGATAATGACCGCTGTGAGTGTGTATTTATAGGTATAGGGGCGGCACTGCGCTATTACACAGGTGCCCCTGGCGATTCGCATCTGAGTAACACGTGGCCATCATGCGGAATTTTGGGGTTTGTTCCACGTCCCACGCATGCCTGGATTGTCAGGTGGTCGTTCCTACTTCGCCGGATTTCATGTGGATGAATGAGCATTTAAAACGGACTTAAAGGTTGTCTCTATGTCGTCTGCTGACAAGGGCGCAGAGAAGACATTCGACAGTTTCAATAGAATGCATATGACTTGGAGAGATAGAATTTGAGATAGAAAGCATAGAGAGGTTAGGGTCCGATCACATTCACTTAGTTCAAAAGATTCAGACAAGAAGACATAGCTATAAGTGAATGTTGTAGAGGACAGAACACTAGTATATATATATATATATATATATATATATATATATCTATACAATCAATCTAGTGAAGATAATCATGAAGACATGTTGAGATTGAAGCCAAACCAAATGTGAAGACATTGCAAGGTAACGCCATGAGTGAAACACTTCAAAATAGAACGTTTGGTGGTGGCGTTACCCACCGTATAGGAAGTATTAGACCCAGACACGGCGCACAATTATCGTGGCGCTCTGAAGTCAAATTTCACATTAATGTATTCACACTTAGAATGTATGTCTTCATTAATTGAAGATATACGTTACTTCGTGTGTTGCACATCTAAGTCATCAATATGCATAAGTGTTAGGATGTGTGCCTGATCACAGGACATTTGAGGATTCCAGGATATTTAGCTCACACCGTAACTTGCAAAATCTCTTCTCATCCAAGGGCTTGGTGAAGATATCTGCCAATTGCTCTTCAGTGTTGACGTGTATGATATCAATATGTTCCTTCACAACATGATCTCTGAGAAAGTGATGACGAATTTCTATGTGCTTTGTCTTCGAGTGCTGAACCGGGTTGTTGGCAATCTTGATGGCACTCTCGTTGTCGCAGTAAAGTGGCACTTACTTCAGATGAATTCCATTGTCCTTGAGAGTTTGCTTCATCCACAGAAGCTGAGCGCAGCAAGATCCAGCAGCAATGTATTCAAATTCAGCAGTGGAGAGGGATACACAGTTCTGCTTCTTTGAAGACCAACATACAAGTGATCGTCCCAGAAAGTGACATGTGCCTGATGTAGACTTCCAATCAACCTTGTCACCAGCATAATCAGCATCCAATAATCCAACCAGATCAAACTCTGAGCCCTTTGGATACCATAATCCTAGAATTGGGGTGTGAGCCAAATATCGAAGAATTCGCTTCACAACTAAGTGATGCGACTCCTTTGGTGCCGCTTGAAATCGAGCAAACATGCAAACACTAAGCATAATATCTGGCCTAGATGCACAGAAATAAAGCAAAGAACCAATCATGGAGCGGTATACCTTTTGATCGAACTCTTTACCATTGTCGTCGGGACCCAGATGATGTTTGGCTGGCATTGGTGTTGTGAAGCCATTGCAGTCTTGCATACCAAACTTCTTCAGGCACTCTTTGAGATACTTCTCTTGAGATATGAAGATGCCGTTGCATTGTTGTCGTATTTGAAGACCGAGGAAGAACTTCAGCTCCCCCATCATAGACATCTGATATTGCTCTTGCATCATATAGCCAAACTCTTCACTGTACTTCTGATTGGTGCAGCCGAAGATAATGTTGTCCACATATATTTGGCACACAAACAGTTCACCATCATATGTCTTCGTGAAGAGAGTGGGGTCTAAGGAACCAGGTATGAAGCCTTTTCTCTTCAGGAAATATTTGAGTGTGTCATACCAGGCCCGAGGGGCTTGTTTGAGGCCATACAGTGCCTTGTTGAGCTTGTATACCATGTCAGGATGTTTTGGATCTTCAAACCCAGGCGGTTGTGCAACATACACTTCTTCTTCAATCTTGCCATTGAGAAAAGCACTCTTCACATCCATTTGATACAGAAGTATGTTATGATGATTTGCATAGGCCAGCAGTATACGTATGGCTTCAAGTCTAGCCACAGGAGCAAATGTTTCATCGAAGTCACTGCCTTCCACTTGAGTATATCCTTGAGAAATGAGACGAGCTTTGTTTCTGACAACTTGACCATGCTCATCTTGCTTGTTGCGGTATATCCATTTGGTGCCTATTACATTGTGCTTCTGTGGATCAGGATGCTTAACCAGTTCCCATACATTATTCAGCTCAAACTGTTGAAGCTCTTCTTGCATAGCTTGAATCCATTCAGGTTCCATGAAGGCTTCTTCAACTTTCTTGGGTTCTGTAATTGAGACGAATGCGAAGTGCCCACAGAAATTTGCCAGCTGAGTTGCCCTTGAACGAGTGAGTGGACCAGGTGCATTGATGCTGTCAATTATTCTTTCAATCTGCACTTCATTGGCAACACGAGGATGTACAGGGCGAAGACTTTGCTCTTGTTGATCATTGTCGTTGTTGGAGGGACTGTCTTCAGGTTGATCTGGTGCGGAGATGATGAGTTCCTCTTTAGGATGAGCTTCAGAAGGTATGAGTTCTCCAGTTCCCATTAGCTTGATTGATTCACTGGATCGAACTTCATCTAGCACATTTGGCAGATGCTCTCTTTGTGAACCATTGGTCTCATCGAACCGCACATCCACTGTTTCAACCACTTTGTAATGAAAGAGATTGAAGACTCTGTAGGAGTGCGAATCCTTTCCATATCCAAGCATAAAACCCTCATGTGCTTTTGGTGCAAACTTTGAGGTGTGATGTGGGTCCTTAATCCAGCAACTTGCGCCAAATACTCTGAAGTAACTCACATTTGGCTTCTTGCCAGTTAGGAGTTCATAAGATGTCTTGTTCAGAAGCTTGTGAAGATAAACACGATTGATTGTATGGCATGCAGTGTCAATGGCTTCAGGCCAGAATTTTCTTGGAGTCTTGTATTCATCTAGCATTGTTCTGGCCATCTCAATGAGTGTTCTGTTCTTGCGTTTGACGATGCCATTCTGCTATGGCGTGTACGGGGCTGAGAATTCATGTGTGATGCCCAAGGTATCAAGATATGTATCAAGTCCAGTGTTCTTGAATTCAGTGCCATTGTCACTTCTGATGTGCTTTATCTTCGCGCCATAATTGTTCATAGCTCAATTGGCGAAGCGTCTGAAGACATCCTGCACTTCAGTCTTGTAAAGGATTATGTGCACCCAAGTATATCTAGAGTAATCATCAACAATGACAAAACCATAGAGGCAAGCAGTAGTGGTAAAAGTTGAGTAGTGAGTGGGACCAAAAAGATCCATGTGAAGCAGTTCGAAGGGTCGAGTAGTGGTCATGATTGTCTTCGAGGGATGTTTGGCCCTCGTCATCTTCCCTACTTCACAGGCACCGCATAAGTGATCTTTCTTGAACTTGACACCCTCGATGCCTATGACATGCTTCTTCTTCGCAAGGGTATGGAGGTTCCTCATGCCAGCATGCCCAAGCCTCCGATGCCAAAGCCAGCATTCTGAAGCTTTTGCCAGAAGACATACTACAAGCTGTGGCCCTGCTGAGAAATCTACCACATACAAATCATCTTTCCGATACCCTTCAAACACTAGAGACTTGTCAGATTCCGTTAGTACCGGGCAACGATATTTTCCAAATATTACGATCATGTTCAAATCGCAAAGCATTGAGACAGACATTAAGTTGAAGCCAAGGGATTCAACAAGCATGACTTTATCCATGTGTTGATCCCTTGAGATTGCAACTCTACCTAGACCCAATACCTTACTTTTACTAGTGTCAGCAAATGTGATGTGGCTCTTGTCGGATGGACGTAAGGTTGAGTCCATAAGAAGGCTTATTTTGCCAGTCATGTGATTTGTACACCCACTGTCAATAATCCATTCTGAAGACGCTGGTGTCGTACCCTACAGTGCAGTTAGGGGGATAGGCTTCACGAAGAGAATTGTGAAGCAAAAACATTTGACGAACCAGTGGGTTATGAAAACTTAGATCCAGATTAGGACTAATAGGGAGAGTAGCATGCGATTCAGGAATGAAGTACATAGTAATGCCATTTGGGCATTTGATCTTGCGCCCTACAAGATGTTTAAGGTCCCCAACAATAGCATCAGAAGATTTTGGTTTTCTGCTGGAGACCTTTCCCTGCAAAAGAGAGTTAAGCTTTCTTAGCCAACCACATCTTCAAGGGTGGCTTAGAAGCAATAAGTCTAAGTGCAGCATCTAAGAATTTAGGCTTTGGAGCCCTAGCAAACAGTCTAGCAGGCGGACAATAGTACTCATAAGAATAGGCAGAATACTTCTTGGTCATATGAACATGGCGGTTTGATGAACTGCTCTCATATTCATATGCTTGAGTATGGTTTCCCTGCAAAACATTTGCATTAGTGCGACTCAGGTGAGTCCTCTGTCTATATGAAGCCTTTGGACCGTATGAAGCCTTTGGTCTGAGGTTTGTCTTCTTGATGTGAGGTGTCATGAAGACATTCACAGGTAGACTCGTTGTGATGTCAGTGAGTCGGTCAAATGTGTGCTGGACATTCTCATTGTCATTTCACTTGAAGCGGTTGAAGAGGTTGCGAAGGACACTCATTCTCTGATCTCTCTAGGTTGAGATGCCTTCATTGACCTTGGAGAGCCAGTCCCAGACCAGCTTGGATGTCTTCAAAGCACTCACACGGACATACTGTCCTTTGGTCAGATGACCACAGATGATATTCTTGGTAGTAGAGTCCAGTTGAACGAATTTCTTGACATCAGCAGCAGTGACACCTTCTCCAGCCTTGGGAACGTCGTTCTCGACGACATACCATAGGTCGACGTCAATGGCTTCAAGATGCATGCGCATCTTATTCTTCCAGTAGGGATATTCAGTTCCATCGAAGACGGGGCACGTAGCGGATACTTTAATTATCCCTGCAGTCGACATAGCTAAAACTCCAGGTGGTTAAACCGAATCACACAGAACAAGGGAGCACCTTGCTCTGATACCAATTGAAAGTGCGTTATATCGACTAGAGGGGGGTGAATAGGTGATTTTTATGAAAGTCTTCAAAACGTGGAAGTTATGAAGACAAACAGTAGAGATATGCCTATTACTATGCAGTGGAAGGTAGACTACACTAGGCAAGCCATGGTCAAGTATTCAATAGAGTGAAAGCACAATGACAAATAGCTGCAGTGTAATAAGGATCAGGTAGGAAGATATTATGAAGCCAAACATGCAATGACTTCACAATGAGTAGCAGTAAGTAAAAGGAAGTGAAGATGAAACCAGTGACTCGTTGAGGACAATGATTTGTTGGACCAGTTCCAGTTGCTGTGACAACTGTATGTCTGGTTGGAGCGGCTAGGTATTTAAACCTTAGGACACACAGTCTCGGACACCTAGTCCTGAACACGCAGCTCAGGACACCCAGTCCTCACCGTAATCTCCTTGAGCTAAGGTCACACAGACCTCGCCCAATCACTCTGTAAGTCTTCAAGGTAGACTCCCAAACCTTCACAGACTTCGTTCACTGGCAATCCACAATGTCTCTTGGATGCTCAGAATGCGACGCCTAACCGGTTGGAGGATGCACAGTCCTCAAGTGTAATAAGTCTTCAGATCACTCAGACAAGAAGACTTAAGTGATGCCCAATTCTCTCTGGCTCTGGGTGGTTAGGGCTTTATCCTTGCAAGGTATTCTCTCTCTCAAAGGCTTCGAGGTGGGTTGCTCTCAAACGACAGAAGCCGTGCACTGAATCTGAGCAGCCAACCGTTTATGGTTGTAGGGGGTGGGCTATTTATAGCCACTTGGCAACCCAACCTGATTTGTCCGAAATGACCCTGGGTCACTAAGGAACTGACACATGTTTCAACGGTCAAATTTCAAACCCACACGGCAACTTTACTTGGGCTACAAGCAAAGCTGACTTGTCCGACTCTGGACAAGATTTGCTCTCATAGTCTTCACTCGAAGACACAGGTTTTTTGTTTAGGCATCACTTCAGTCGTTCTGACTGGTTCTCATGGACCCCACTTAACTGTACGGTGGTTCCTATGACTCAACACAAATGAAAGAGAACTACGAAAGATCTAAGTCTTCGAGCTCCATAGGCTTCACGTGGTGTCTTCTCTTGTCATAGTCTTCAATGTGAATATCTTCATATACCACCATTGACTTCAATGTCTTTGTACATTTTTAGGGGTCATCTCTGGTAGCAAAACCGAATCAATGAGGGACTTCTACCTGTGTTATCCTGCAATTCTCACAAACACATTAGTCCCTCAACTAGGTTTGTCGTCAATACTCCAAAACCAACTAGGGGTGGCACTAGATGCACTTACACATATAATGGCAAAGAAAAGGTACATGCGGAAGAATAACACATGTGCGGGGCATGAAGCCCAGATAAATAATTAAGCTTCTGTGTAAGAAACCCCAGGTATAATGAGCGCGGTTAGCGCGTCATTAGTGTGCAAGCAAGGCACAAGTTGGCCCTTGAAGGCCTTGAGAAAGAATAAAAGAAAGAAAGAGAGAAAAGATAGATAATGTATATGCAAAAAATGGACAGAGGAAGGAGACGAACATATAGTCCGGCACTAGGCGTAGAATCTTCGGAGCCTGGCTGCGTTCCATGGGTTCGGCTCAAGTCGATTATTAGATGCATCCCACAGATGGTACGCTCCACCGGTTAGAACTTTGTCAATAATGAAGGGACCTTCCCATTTGGGTTCGAGCTTGGTCTTTTTCTTCTCTGGCAGGCGTAGAACTAGCTCGCCAACGTTATAAGTTTTGGCCCATACTTCTCTGCTTTGGTATCTTCGAGCCTGTTGCTGATAGAATGCGGAACGGGCTTTTCCCACGTCATGCTCCTCCTCCAGGGTGTCCAGACTGTCCTGCCGATCGAGCTCGGCTTCTCTTTCTACGTACATGTGCACTCGAGGTGAGTCATGAATTATGTCGCAGGGTAGAACCGCCTCTGCGCCATACACCATAAAGAAGGGTGTGTGTCCGGTAGTATGATTCGGCGTGGTCCGCAGCCCCCAGAGTACGGAGTCGAGCTCCTCTACCCAATGCGTGTTAGACTCCTTTAAGGACCGCACTAATATGGGTTTGATGCCGCTCATGATAAGACCATTTGCTCGCTCAACTTCGCCGTTAGTTTGTGGGTGATAGACAGAACCATAATCGTGCTTGATGCCCATGTTGCTGCACTAGAGTTTTACCTTGTCGGCCATGAAGTTCGTGCCGTTGTCAGTGACGATGCTGTGGGGGATGCCATAATGGTGTACAACCCCGGATATGAAGTCTATCACCGGTCCGGATTCGGCCGTTTTAATAGGTTTGGCTTCTATCCATTTGGTGAATTTATCCACCATGACCAGTAAGTATTTTTTTCTTATGGGTTCCCCCTTTAAGGGGTCCTACCATGTCAAGCCCCCAGACCGCGAAGGGCCAAGGTATGGGGATTGTTTGGAGGGCGGTGGGTGGCATGTGGCTTTGGTTTGTAAAAAGCTGCCAACCGATGCAATGTTGGAACAAGTCCTGTGCATCTACCCGGGCCGTTGCCCAATAAAAACATGTACGGAAGGCATTGCTTACAAGGGCCCGGGCTGCGGCGTGGTGGCCGCCGAGTCCGGCGTGAATTTCTCCCAAAAGCTTCCACCCTTCCTCTTCGGAGATGCACCTTTGAAGGACTCCGGTAGTGCTTTTTTTATACAGCTCTCCCTCGTGGACCCTGTAGGCTTTAGATCGCTGCACTATGCAGCGTGCCTCAGTTTGGTCCTCGGGAAGTTCCTACCTAGTTAGGTAGGCCAGGAATGGTTCTATCCATGGGGCGATGATGGCCATTATTACGTGGGCTGAAGGTGTTATTTCGGTGGCAGAGCCTCCGATTATGTGAGAGTGTTTGGTATCGGGCATTTTGGCCGGGTCCGGACTATTGTTACCGGTGTCCCCTTCCCATACCACGGATGGCTTAAACAACCTCTCCCAAAAGATGTTGGGGGGACCGCATCGCATTTTGCGCCGATGTAGGCGAGGATATCCGCCGCCTGATTGTTTTCCCGAGCCACATGGTGAAATTCGAGCCCCTCGAACTGAGCTGACATCTTTAGGACGGCGTTGCGATAGGCCGCCATTTTCGGGTCCTTGGCATCGAAGTCTCCATTTATTTGGGATATTGCGAGGTTTGAATCCCCATGCACCTCCAGGCGTTGAATGCCCATGGAAACTGCCATCCGAAGACCATGTAACAGGGCTTCGTATTCGGCTGCGTTGTTGGAGTCTATATACAGTATCTGGAGTACGTATTGAACTGTATCTCTGGTTGGGGACGTTAGGACGACACCAGCCTCCAGGCCAGCCAGCATTTTGGAGCCGTCGAAGTGCATGATCCAATTGGAGTATGCGCCTTACTCTTTAGGGAGTTCGGCTTCCGTCCATTCGGCGATAAAGTCGGCCAATACTTGTGATTTAATGGCCCGCCAGGGTTTGTATGTTATATCGAACGGGAGGAGCTCAATGGCCCATTTGGCAATCCGGCCCGTGGTGTCACGGTTGTTTATAATATCATTAAGTGGCACTTCCGAGGCTACTGTAATTGAACACTCTTGAAAGTAGTGTCGCAGCTTTCGGGATGCCATGAATACCGCATAGGCTATCTTTTGATAATATGGGTACTGTGATTTGCATGGAGTGAGGATAGTGGATACATAATATACCGGCTTTTGAAGGGGGAATTTATGTCCATTCGTTTCTCATTTGACGACGAGCACTGCTCTTACAACCTGATGAGTTGCCGCAATGTACAACAGCATTGGTTCGCCAATGATTGGCGCGGCCAGGATTGGGTTGGATGCCAGTATGGCTTTTATTTCTTCCAATCCGGCTTTGGCAGCGTCTGTCCACTCGAAGTGTTCAGTGCGCCGAAGGAGGCGATAAAGGGGTAATGCCTTTTCTCCTAAGTGGGAGATAAAGCGGCTTAGAGCCACCACACTTCCAGTTAATTTTTGGATTTGTTTGAGGTCCGTTGGGATAGCCAACGGTGACAGAGCTCGGATTTTGGCCGGATTTGCTTCAATTCCTCTACTGGAGACAGTGAAGCCCAGGAGCTTTCCGGCTGGTACAACGAAAATGCATTTTTCCGGATTGAGCTTGATGTCGTATGTTTGGAGGTAGTCGAATGTGAGCCTCAAGTCGTCTATTAGAGAGTCGACGTGTTTGGTTTTGATGACCACATCATCTACGTATGCCTCCACTGTTTTGCAGATCTGTTTCTCCAGACATGTCTGAATCATGAGCTGATATGTTGCGCCGGCGCTTTTGAGCCCAAAAGGCATTGTGTTGAAACAGAAGGGGCCGTATGGTGTGATAAATGCCGTTGCGGCTTGGTCGGACTCCGCCATCTTGATTTGGTGGTAGCCGGAATATGCATCGAGGAAACACAATGAATCGTGTCCTGCGGTAGCATCGATAATTTGATCAGTGCGGGGAGGGGGAAGGGATCCTTTGGGCAAGCCTTGTTGAGGTCCTTCAAATCGACACATAGGCGCCAGGATTTGTCCTTCTTTGGTACCATCACCAGGTTTGCTAGCCAGTCCGGGTATCTTTTTCTCTAATGAATCCGGCCTCCGATAACTTGGCTAGTTCCTCTCCCACAGCTTGTCTCTTAGGTTCAGAGAAACGCTGATGAGTCTGCTTGACCGGCTTGAACCCCTTTAGAATATTAAGGCTGTGCTCGGCCAGCCTGCGTGGGATTCCTGGCATATCCGAGGGATGCCAGGCGAATATGTCCCAATTCTCACTCAGGAACTCTCGTAGTGCGGCTTCCACTACGGGGTTTAACTATGCCCCGATGGAGGCTATTGTTGTAGGGTCTGTTGGGTGGACTTGGAATTTGACTATTTCATCCGCTGGTTTAAAAGAGGTGGACTTGGATCTCTTGTCAAGTATCACATCATCCCTATCCACTGTGGAGCGCAACGCAGATAATTCCTCGGCCACAAGAGCTTCAGATAATGCCTCGAGGGCCAATGCGGCTGTTTTGTTTTCGGCGCAGAGTGCTGTGTCCAGATCACTAGCGAGAGTGATGATTCCGTTGGGCCCGGGCATTTTGAGCTTCATGTACATGTAATGGGGTATGGCTTGGAAGATCGTGAACGCCTCCCGCCCTAAAAGGGCGTGGAATCCGCTACTGAACGCGGCCACTTGGAATGTAATTTCTTCGGACCTATAGTTCTCTGATAACCCACAAGTATAGGGGATCGCAACAGCTTTCGAGGGTAGAGTATTCAACCCAAATTTATTGATTCGACACAAGGGGAGCCAAAGAATATTCTCAAGTATTAGTAGCTGAGTTGTCAATTCAACTACACCTGGAAACTTAGTATCTCCAGCAAACTGTTTAGTAGCACAGTAATATGATAATGGTGGTAGCGGCAACAAAAGTAAAGACAGCAAAAGTAATGTTTTTGGTATTTTGTAGTGATTGTAACAGTAGCAGCGGTAAAGTAAATAAGGGAGAACCAGTATATGGAAAACTCGTAGGCACCGGATCAGTGATGGATAATTATGCCGGATGCGGTTCATCATGTAACAGTCATAACATAGGGTGACACGGAACTAGCTCCAATTCATTAATGTAATGTAGGCATGTATTCCGTATATAGTCATACGTGCTTATGGAAAAGAACTTGCATGGCATCTTTTGTCCTACCCTCCCGTGGCAGCGGGGTCCGATTGGAAACTAAGGGATATTAAGGCCTCCTTTTAATAGAGAACCGGAACAAAGCATTAGCACATAGTGAATAAATGAACTCCTCAAACTATGGTCATCACCGGGAGTGGTCCCGATTATTGTCACTTCGGGGTTGCCGGATCATAACACATAGTAGGTAACTATAGACTTGCAAGATAGGATCAAGAACTCACATATATTCATGAAAACATAATAGGTTCAGATCTGAAATCATGGCACTCGGGCCCTAGTGACAAGCATTAAGCATAGCAACATCAATCTCAGAACATAATGGATACTAGGGATCAAACCCTAACAAAATTAACTCGATTACATGATAAATCTCATCCAACCGATCACCGTCTAGCAAGCCTATGATGGAATTACTCATGCACGGCGGTGAGCATCATGAAATTGGTGATGGAGGATGGTTGATGATAACGACGGCGATGAATCCCCCTCTCCGGAGCCCCGAACGGACTCCAAATTAGCCCTCCCGAGAGGGTTTAGGGCTTGGCAGCGGCTCCATATCGTAAAACGCGATGATTTCTTCTCTCTGATTTTTTCTCTCCAAAAGCAAATATATAGAGTTGGAGTTGGCGTCGGGTCGGAGGGCATCCAGGGTGCCCACAAGGTAGGGGGGCGCGCCCTAGGGGGGGGGCGCCCCCCACTCTCGTGAGAAGGGTGTGGCCCCCTTGTCTTCATCTTTGGCGAGGATTTTTTATTATTTTTTCTAAGATGTTCCGTGGATTTTCAGGTCATTCCGAGAATATTTGTTTTCTACACATAAAACAACACCATGGCAATTCTGCTGAAAACAGCGTCAGTCTGAGTAAGTTCTATTCAAATAATACAAGTTAGAGTCCAAAACAAGGGCAAAAGTGTTTGGAAAAGTAGATGTGACGGAGACGTATCAACTCCCCCAAGCTTAAACCCTTTCTTGTCCTCAAGCAATTCAGTTGACAAACTGAAAGAAAAGAAAGAAGAACTTTTACAAACTTTGTTTGCTCTTGTTGTTGTAACTATGTCGAGCTAGCATTCAAGTTTTCAGCTTAGATCATAACTAATCACATTTGCAATAATTCTCAGGTCTCATAATTACTCATATCAATAGCATAATCAACTAGCAAGACATAATAATAAATCTCGGATGACAACACTTTCTCAAAACAATCATAATATGATATAACAAGATGGTATCTCGCTAGCCCTTTGTGAGACCGCAAAACAGAAATGCAGAGCACCTTTAAAGATCAAGGACTGACTAGACATTGTAATTCATGGTAAAAGAGATCCAATCATAGTCACACCCAATATAGATTAATAGTGATGAATGCAAATGACAGTTGTGCTCTCCAGCTAGTGCTTTTAAATAAGAGCGTGATGACTCAACATAAAAGTAAATGGATAGGCCCTTCGTAGAGGGAAGCAGGGATTTGTAGAGGTGGCAAAGCTCAGTTTTGAAATAGAGATAAATTGTATTTTGAGGGGTATACTTTCATTGTCAACGTAACAACTAAGACATGGTGATATCTTCCATGCTACACACATTATAGGCGGTTCCCAAATAGAATGGTAAAGTTTATACTCCCCCTCCACCAACAAGCATCAATCCATGGCTTGCTCGAAACAACGAGTGCCTCCAACATACATTAGGTCCTAGGGGGAGTTTTGTTTGCAATTAATTTTGATTTAGTTTGCATAAAGCATGGGACTGGGCATCCCGGTGACCAGCCATTTCCTCGTGAGTGAGGAGCGGAGTCCACTCCTCTTGAGAATAACCCGCCTAACACGGAAGGTAAGGACAACCTTGGTTGATACATGAGCTATTCGAGCATACAAAATAGAATGATTATTTGAAGGTTTAGAGTTTGTCACATACAAATTTACTTGGAACAGCAGGTAGATACCGCATATAGGAAGGTATGGTGGACTCATCTGGAATAACTTTGGGGTTTGAGGGATTGGATGCACAAGCAGTATTCCCACTTAGTACAAGTGAAGGCTAGCAAAAGACTAGGAAGCGACCAACTAGAGAGCGACAACAACCATGTACATGCATTAAAATTAATAAACATTGGATGCAAGCATGAGTAGGATATAATCCACCATGAACATAAATATCGTGAAGGCTATGTTGATTTTGTTTCAACTACATGCGTGAACATGTGCCAAGTCAAGTCACTTAAATCATTCAAAGGAGGATACCACCCCATCATACCACATCATAATCCTCTCTCAATAGCATGTTGGCACACAAGGTAAATCATTATAACTCATAGCTAATCAAGCATGGCACAAGCAGCTATAATCTCTAATTGTCATTGCAAACATGTTTATTCATAATAAGCTGAATCAAGAATGAGGGACTCATCATATTTACAAAAACAAAAGAGGTCGAGTTCATACCAGCTTTTCTCATCTTAGTCAGTCCATCATATATCATCATAATTGCCTTTCACTTGCACGACCGAATGGTGTGAATAATAATAAGAGTGTACGTGCATTGGACTAAGCTGGAATCTGCGAGCATTTAATAAACAGGAGAAGACAAGGCAATATGGGCTCTTGGTTAAATCAACAATAATGCATATAAGAGCCACTTCAACAATTTAATTATGGTCTTGTCCTACTGACCCCCAAATAAAAGGAAAGAAATAAAACTATTTACATGGGAAAGCTCCCAACAAGCAAAAGAAGAACGGGAAATATATTTGGGTTTTCTTTTTAATTATTACTACTACAGCAGAAAAATAAATTACTACTATTTTTTTGGTTTTTCTTAAGGTTTAACAAACACACAAGAAGAAAGCATGAAAAAGAAAATAAACTAGCATGGATATTACAGTGAAAAAGTATGAGCACCGACATCTAGTAGTGAGTGTGTGTGAACATAAATGTAATGTCGGTGAGAAATACGTACTCCCCCAAGCTTAGGCTTTTGGCCTAAGTTGGTCTATGGCCACGGCTGGCCTGGCGGATATCCATAATAATAGTCGTTGGGGTCATACTGTGATGAAGAAGAAGAAGGCTCCGACTGCCACTGGCTGGCAATCATCTCCGGATCCCACTGATAGTTAGACTGCCGTCAAGGATCAAATTGTGGTTCCGGTTCTGGCTCCTTGGCTGGTGCAGGGTTCCGGTAGGCGTGAATAGCCATCAACTGAACAAGGTATGTGCCGACAGTCAAATCAAACAAAGAAGGAGCAGGCAGGATAATAGTCTCAGGATGATGTTTGTTAAAGAACAATTGATACTTAAGCTCTCCTGCCATATTCTTAACAATAAAATCGTGCGCCACCATACTTTTATGATCTAGATAAACACGGGGAAGCACCTTTGCTTCCTTCTCAGCATGCCTAATAGGCATGTTAAAATGTGCAGCTAGGCATGTAGCATAGATGCCTCCAAAGATGGGACCCTTAGTATGGTTCATACTTCACCGTCTAGCAATAATACCACCCATAATAAAAGTGTTATCATTGTATAAACCGTTGTGCAGAATCATTATATCAGGGATACTAAGGTTTCCATAGTTTCCGCGTCCAATTAAACAACGACTAGCAAATAATGCAAAGTAACGTAAAACAGGAAAATGTATGCTAGTGATTCATGCATTGGAAACCTTCCTAGTTTCTCCTATAGTGATAGTATCAATAAACCTAGCCACATCATCATGATGTGGTTCTTCTGTCTTGCCCTCAAAAGGGACTAAACAAACCCGACAGAAAACATAAAGTGAAATCTCCTTATGCTCATCATATAAATGAAACTCCACCGTAGGTGGTGAGTTCCTAGAATGAAAATGAAAGTTTTGCACAAAAGTATTTGTGAGTAAGAGATACTGATCGCATTGGTCGTGGAGGAAAGCGGTGAGGCCTGCATTGTGAGCCAATTCATGAAAATCTTCATAGATACCGGCTGCTCTCAAGAAATCATCAGAAGGCCATTCACACGCCCAAATCTCCGCGGTGCGCGGCAAATTATACTTAGGCTTCGGTGCCTTTTCCTTCGAGCTTTGGCTCGATGAGCCCCTCAAGAATCTCCTCATTATTTTTCTGAAATAATCTGAATTTTTTAGTAACTTCAAAAAAAAATGAACCAACTTCAATAAAACTGATAGCAACTACTCCTACATGTGCCTAGAGCCTATATCAAGCATTAGAACTACTTAGAACCATATAAATTTGACATGCAAGCTCAAGAACATGGTCACCTATGCAGCACAAATTTGCAAAGAATAAAGCACTAGAACAAAAACTAATTGGACCAATGGAGGAGTCACATACCAAGGAACAATCTCCCCAAGCAGTTTTTCAAGAGGTGCTTTGAGCAAGGAGATCAAAAATCACAGCAAAAGTGGTTGGAACTCGTGCTTGAGTTAGTTTTTCAGGTTTGTGTTAGACAGAGGAAGAAGATGGGTGCTGGGATAAGTGGAGGAGGGCCACCGTGGGCCCACGAGGCAGGGGGGTGTGCCTTAGAGGGGGGGGGGGCGCCCACCACCCTCGTGGCCAGGTGGCATCTCCTCCCGCGGTAATTTTTGCACAGTAAATCCTCAAATATTCCCGAAAAAATCATATTAAATTGGCATGTCATTCTGAGGACTTTTATTTTCGGGATATTTTTATATTGCACGGATAAGTCAGGAAACAGATAGAAAAATACTAATTTTTTACTTTATTTCTACTAATTGACAGAAAATAAAGAGAAGGTACAGAAGGTGGTGCTTCTAGTTTCATCCATCTCATGCTCATCAAAAAGAATCCACTAACAAGGTTGATCAAGTCTTGTTAACAAACTCATTCCGATAATAATGAAACCGGAGAAATTTCGAATAACACTAAGTTACCTCAACGGGGATATGCACATCCCCTATAATAAGTATATCATATTTCTTTTTGACAGTAGGAAGAGGAAATTCAAAACCTCCAATTATAATCGATGGAATTTTTCCAATGGAGTTGACACTATGAACTTGAGGTTGCTTCCTCGGAAAGTGTACCGTATGCTCATTACCATTAACATGAAAAGTGACATTGCCTTTGTTGTAATCAATAACAGCCCCTGCAATATTAACAAACGGTCTTCCAAGAATAATATACACACTATCATCCGCAGGAATATCAAGAATAACAAAGTCCGTTAAAATAGTAACGTTTGCAACCACAACAGGCACATCCTCACAGATACCGACAGGTATAGCAGTTGATTTATCAGCCATTTGCAAAGACATTTTGGTAGGTGTCAGCTTATTCAAGTCAAGTCTACAATATAAAGAGAGAGGCATAACACTAACACCGGCTCCAAGATCACATAAAGCAGTTTTAATATAATTTCTTTTAATGGAGCAAGGTATAGTAGGTACTCCGGGATCTCAAAGTTTCTTTGGTATTCCACCCTTAAAAGTATAATTAGCAAGCATGGTGGAAATTTCAGCTTCCGGAATCTTTCTTTTATTAGTAATGATATCCTTCATATATTTAGCATAAGGATTTGTTTTGAGCACATCAGTTAATCTCATACGCAAAAAGATAGGCCTAATCATTTCAGCAAAGCGCTCAAAATCCTCGTCATCCTTTTTCTTGGATGGTTTCGGAGGAAAAGGCATGGGTTTCTGAACCCAAGGTTCCCTTTCTTTACCATGTTTCCTAGCACCAAAGTCTCTTTTATCATAATGTTGATTCTTTGATTGTGGGTTATCAAGATCAATAGCAGGTTCAACTTCTACATCATTGTCATTTCTAGGTTGAGCATCATCATGAACATCATCATTAATATTTTCATTAGGTTCATGTTCATTACCAGATTGTGTTTCAGCATCAGACATAGAAATATCATTTGGATTATCAGGTGGTTCAGCAATAGGTTCACTAGAAGTTTGCACAGTTCTATCATTTTTCTTCTTCTTCTTTTTAGAAGAACTAGGAACATCAATATTATTTCTTTGAGAATCTTGCTCGATTCACTTAGGGTGGCCTTCAGGATACAAAGGTTCCTGAGTCATTCTACCAGTTCTAGTAGCCACTCTAACAGCATAATCATTTTTCTTACTATCCATTTCATCAAGAACTTCTTTTTGAGCATTAAGTACTTGTTGTACTTGAGTGGTAACCATAGAAGCATGTTTTCTAACAAGTTTAAGTTCACCTTTAATATTAGCCATATAATCACCCAAGCGTCTAATCATATAAGCATTTTCTTTTAATTGTCTACAAAAATAAGCATTGAAGTTGTCTTGCTTAAACATAAAGTTATCAAACTCATCCGAGCACTGACTAGCAATTTTAGTAGGAGGCACTTCATCTTTATCATATATATAGAGAGAATTTACCTTTACTACCTGTGTCGGGATATCAGGATCAGGGGGTTCTTCAGTAAATAAAGAATTGAGATCATATGTTTCTTCAACAGGCGGTATATTAAGACCATGTATTTCTTCAATAGGAGGTAAATTCTTAACGTCTTCAGCTTTAATACCTTTTCTTTCATAGATTTCTTTGCCTCTTGCATATCTTCGGGACCGAGGAATAGAACACCTCTCTTCTTCGGAGTTGGTTTAAGAATAGGCTCAGTAACTGGAGCAGGAGTTGGCTCAGGAGGTTCCCAATTATTTTCATTTCTCAACATATTATTCAATAGAATTTTAGCTTCATCCGGTGTTCTTTCCCTGAAAAGATAACCAGCACAACTATCCAGGTAATCTCTGGAAGCATCGGTTAGTCCATTCTAAAAGATATCAAGTATTTCAGGTTTCTTAAGAGGATGATCAGGAAAAGCATTAAGTAACTTGAGAAGCCTCCCCCAAGCTTGTGGGAGACTCTCTTCTTTAATTTGCACGAAGTTGTATATTTCCCTCAAAGCAGTTTGTTTCTTATGAGCAGGGAAATATTTAGCAGAGAAGTAATAAATCATATCCTGGGGACTACGCACACAACCAGGATCAAGAGAATTAAACCATATCTTAGCATCACCCTTTAATGAGAACGGAAATATTTTGAGTATATAAAAGTAACGCGATCTCTCATCATTAGTAAACAGGGCAGCTATATCATTTAACTTAGTAAGATGTGCCACAACAGTTTCAGATGCATAGCCATAAAACGGATCAGATTCAAGAAAAGTAATTATATCAGGATCAACAGAGAATTCATAATCCTTATCAGGAACACAAATAGGTGAAGTAGCAAAAGCAGGGTCGGGTTTCATCTTATCTCTAAGTGATTCTTTGTTCCATTTAACTAATAACCTCTTAAGCTCATATCTATCTCTGCAAGCTAAAATAGCCGCAGAAGATTCCATATCAAAAAGATAGCCCTCAGGAATAACAAGCATATTTTCATCATCACTATCATCATCATATTCAGATTCAATAATTTCTTTTTCTCTAGCCCTAGCAATTTGTTCATCAAGAAATTCACCAAGGGGCACAATAGTATCAGGCATAGAAGCAGTTTCATCATAAGTATCATGCATAGCAGAAGTGGCATCATCAATAGCATGCGACATATGAGAACGAATAGCAGAAGCAGGTGTAGGTGTCGCTAGCTTACTCATAACAGAAGGTGAATCAAGTGCAGAGCTAGATGGCAGTTCCTTACCTCCCCTCATAGTTGAGGGATAGATCTTGGTTTTTGTATCTCTCAAGTTCTTCATAGTGTCCAGAAGATATAAATCCCAAGTGACTCAAAGAATAGAGCTATGCTCCCCGGCAACGGCGCCAGAAATTTGTCTTGATAACCCACAAGTATACGGGATATCAACAACTTTCGAGGGTAGAGTATTCAACCCAAATTTATTGATTCAACACAAGGGGAGCCATAGAATATTATCAAGTATTAGCAGCTGAGTTGTCAATTCAACCACACCTGGAAACTTAGTATCTGCAGCAAAGTGTTTAGTAGCACAGTAATATGATAGTGGTGGTAGCGGCAACAAAAGTAAAGACATCAAAAGTAATGTTTTTGGTATTTTGTAGTGATTGTAACAGTAGCAGCGGTAAAGTAAATAAGCGAGAACCAGTATTGGGAAAACTCGTAGGCACCGGATCGGTGATGGACAATTATGCCGGATGCGGTTCATCATGTAACAGTCATAACATAGGGTGACACAGAACTAGCTCCAATTCATTAATGTAATGTAGGCATGTATTCCGTATATAGTCATACGTGCTTATGGAAAAGAACTTGCATGACATCTTTTGTTCTACCCTCCCGTGGCAGCGGGGTCCGATTGGAAACTAAGGGATATTAAGGCCTCCTTTTAATAGAGAACCGGAACAAAGCATTAGCACATAGTGAATACATGAACTCCTCAAACTATGGTCATCACTAAGAGTGGTCCCAATTATTGTCACTTCGGGGTTGCCGGATCATAACACATAGTCGGTGACTATAGACTTGCAAGATAGGATCAAGAACTCACATATATTCATGAAAACATAATAGGTTCAGATCTGAAATCATGGCACTCGGGCCCTAGTGACAAGCATTAAGCATAGCAAAGTCATAGCAACATCAATCTCAGAACATAGTGGATACTAGGAATCAAACCCTAACAAAACTAACTCGATTATATGATAAATCTCATCCAACCCATCACCGTCCAACAAGCCTATGATGGAATTACTCACACACGGCGGTGAGCATCATGAAATTGGTGATGGAGGATGGTTGATGATGACGATGGCAACGAATCCCCCCTTTGGAGCCCCGAACGGACTCCAGATCAGCCCTCCCGAGTGGTTTTAGGGCTTGGCGGCAGCTCCGTATCGTAAAATGCGATGATTTCTTCTCTCTGATTTTTTCTCTCCAAAAGCAAATATATAGAGTTGGAGTTGGCGTCGGAGGGCATCCAGGGGGCCCATGAGGTAGGGGGGTGCGCCCTAGGGGGGGGGGCCACCCTCATGAGACGGGTGTGGGCCCCCTGGTCTTCATCTTTGGCGAGGATTTGTTGTTAATTTTTCTAAGATGTTCCGTAGAGTTTTAGGTCATTCCGAGAATATTTGTTTTCTGCACATAAAACAACACCATGGCAATTCTGCTGAAAACAACGTCAGTTCTGGTTAGTTCTATTCAAATCATACAAGTTAGAGTCCAAAACAAGGGCAAAAGTGTTTGGAAAAGTAGATACGACGGAGACGTATCATTCTCCGGCGTGCCGAATACCACATCTAGTGTGATTTTCCCAGCACAGCGTGCTTCCCGACTGGGGATGATTCCTCTGAAGGTTGTGCTGCTTCGCTCAATGCGGTTCCAGTCTATTTGTATTTTTTGAAGAGTTTCCTCATAGATGAGGTGTAATCCACCACCGTCCATGAGTACTTTGGTGAGTCGAAAGTCGTCCACAATTGGACCGAGGACCAGTGCAGCTGGTGCTCGGGCTGTTCGGAATTTAGGTTCGTCACTGGCATTGAAGGTAATAGCCGTGTCACTCCATGAATTTATTGCTGCCACGTGGCAGATTTCGGCAAGGCTGCGGAGTGTTCGCTTGTGCCTATTATTTGATGCGAAGGTCTCAAAGACTGTTAATACCGTATTGTTATCCACGGGATGGTGCTCTGTAGCATCTGGGATGAGAAGATCCTCACCACTTTTGGCCACCTGCCGGAGTACACAACATGCTCTAAGGCTGTGTGTTGGTATGGTATCCACTGTACTATGAATTTTGCAAGGTCCGTTGAGCCATCCCTCCAATACGGTTCCACAACCTGTAGAGGGTCTTTGCTTCATTGTAATTAACTCGGGTGACTTATGATAGTGGACCCTTTTACTACGGACTGGGTGTATATTTGGAGCTGGATTATCCCAAAATTTCGTTTCGGTTTTCCAGGCGCTTTCCATCGCACAGTACTTTTGAACTATGGACGCCAAGTCGACGAAGCATGATATGTCACGACGACTTATGGCGTTAAGGATTCCCTTGTCCGTGCAATTATTGTAGAAAAAAGAGACTGCGTCTTCCTCGCGACAGTCCTTAACCTTGCTCATCACAAGGAGGAATCTAGCCCAATAATGATGTACTATTTCCTGCGGCTCTTGCATGATGTGGGAAAGATCATTTATGTTTGGGTGGGTGGGTGGATTTGAGTCCGAACCCTTACCCGATCTAAGACCCGGGGGCCGAGGAGTTTCCAATCTTGGAAGTTCGGATTCCGGGAATATCCCGATAAGTCTGGCCCGCTGCCTGACTCTAGGTTCAGGGCTTGGGTGAAGTCCTCCCGTAAAAGGGTATCCGGCTAGGAGAGCTCAGGAATCCGAACATAGTTAGTCCTCAAGATAGAGGAAGAAATTAACGCTGCATTGTTCCTCCACCACCGCAATATGATGGGTGACCGGTGGAGAGTTAATCTCCCTTTGATCGGTTTTAAGCCCAATCCGATCATAGGCCGTAGCGACTCCCAAGGCGGCGATGCGATCCAAGAGCTCGTCTAGGGAAGAGAGCTCCATTGGATCCATCTGCTCGGTAAATTCCGAGCCAACGTGAAGGCTGTTTTCGATGACCCGAGAAGTCATCGTCGGTGCAGCAGCCGAACAGGCGGTCATGATGAAACTGCCTAGCCGGAGAGTTTGGCCGACAGCCAGGGCTCCCCCGGCGGTAATGTTGTTTTTAACAACGAGACGAGGCATCCTTCCTTATGGTGACGGCACAGTGGAACTCTCAATGAAAGCACCAATGTCGGTGGCAAAACCGGCGGATCTCGGGTAGGGGGTCCCGAACTGTGCGTCTAAGGCGGATGGTAACAGGAGGCTGGGGACACGATGTTAACCCAGGTTCGGGCCCTCTTGATGGAGGTAATACCCTACGTCCTGCTTGATTGTTCTTCATAATATGAGTAATACAAGAATTGATCTACCACGAGATCAGAGAGGCTAAACCCTAGAAGCTACCCTATGGTATGATTGTTGTTCTTGGTCCTACGGACTAAACCCTTCGTTTTATATAGACATCGGAGGGGGCTAGGGTTACACAGAGTCGGTTACAAGGAAGGAGATCTATATATCTGTATTGCCAAGCTTGCCTTCCACGCCAAGGAGAGTCCCATCCGGATACGGGACAAAGTCTCCAATCTTGTATCTTCATAGTCCAACAGTGCGGCCAAAGGATATAGTCCGGCTGTCCGGATACCACCTAATCCAGGTCTCCCTCACAGGCCCCCTGTTCACATATATATTTAATTTTTTGTTCACATTGTAGTAGTAGTAGTAGATGATGATGATGATGATGTATGTTCATATGCAAAAGTTAGGATTTTTTGTTCATAGATTTTTTAGTGATATTATTGTAGAATATGCAAATGTTTGTATGTTCATATGCAAAGAATATGTCATTTTTTGATAAAAAATTTATGATTTTTTTCTGTTGTAATTTTGTTCATAGTATTTTTATTTTTTCATAGAATTTTTTTTTCTGTTGTAATTTTCTTCATAAAGTTTTAGGATGAAAAAAAGGGAGGAGGAGAAGTTTCGTTTAGTTTTAGGATTATTTTAATTTATGTTTATTTTAGGAAGAAGGAAAAGAAAAAGGGAAGAAGAGGAGAAATAAATAAGAAGAGGAAAAAAGGAAAAAAAAGAGGAGAAGAAGAAAGGAATAGAGGAGAAGAAGAAAAAATAGAAAATATTCTAAGAAAAAATAGAAAATATTCTATTTTTTTTCTTCTTCTCCTCTATTCCTTTCTTCTTCTCCTCTTTTTTCTTCTTCTTATTTTTCTTCTTCTTCCTTTTCTTATTTTTATCTGGTATGTCGTTATCGATATACCCCCTCCCCTATAACTTTGACATGAGGGGGGGGGGAGGGGTGGCCGAGGGTTCGAGGGGCGAGGGTCGGGAACTAGCTAGGGTAGAGGGTCGAGGGTCGCCGAGGGTTCGAGGGTTGAGGGATCGTCATATGTCATCGTTGTTGATATACCCCCTGTCGACCATGATAACTTATACCAAGGGAGCACCCCCGGCCCTCTCGCTCGACCAAAACTCTCGACGAGACGCAAACCCTAGAAAAAAATGATGTCGGTCTCCTACCCCCTCCCGCCGCTCCCCTACCCGACAAACTCTCTCGAGGCAACCCAAATTTACCAAGTTAAAAGAGCGTTGTCATAGAGGCCACCCCATACCCTTGAAGCGTTGTCGAGGCCACCCCAAACCCTTGAAGCGTTGCCGAGGCCACCCCAAAACCTAGAGAAGCAGCGTCGAGGCCACTAATATGATTCCTTATTGTGATTAGCTATCTAGTTCTATGTTTGCCACCAATATATCCATCTGTCCTGTTTTAATAATAATTGCCATGTTGTAAATATTGGCAGAAACTATGGAGCACCCCCGAGACGAAGCAACAGAAGTGGTGTTGGGGGACATAATCACACAAGGAAGTGATGTCGTCATGTTGTTTCTCAACGAAACCAATGGTCTGGAAGGACAGGGTGAAGAAGCAGGCTATGATTATGATGGCTCCGGTGACCCAATGCCGGTGCAAGAAGGAGACCATGATAACGGCTCCGGTGACCCAATGCCGGTGCAAGAAGGAGACCATGGTGACAGCTCCGGTGACCGAACCGAGTCCGGCCAGGTATATATATTAGTTAAGCCTGTGCTGAGTAGCTAATTGATGCATTCATTGTTTTAGTATATGTACACATATTAATTAACTCTCGTCTTTCTTCTTTTTTCTAGCCTTCCGGATCGAGCACAACTTTGGTAAAGAGACAAGGCCCGAAGAAAAAGTTGCACTCGGATGAAAGGTTTGAGATCACAGCAATCGCGCATGATGGCATGCCGATTGAACCCATCCGGACAAAGGAAGCATTTGCTGTTCAGTGCGGGGTTCTTGTTAGGGACAAGATCCCGATCAGTATCCACCAATGGTTAAAGCCTAAGAATGAAGACCCTGAGGTGTCTTATGTCTCCGATATGCAGAAAGATGATCTTTGGACCACGCTGAAGGCAAATTTCACCCTACCGGCAGAGGAGGATCCGGAGAAGCCAGTTAAAGAGAAATTGATTAAGTCTCATGCTCTTAAGAAGATGGAAGAACTATTCAGGAGGTGGAAGAATGAGCTGAAAGCATCGTTTGTCGACGAAGACAAGACGCCAGAATTCACCGGCCGGTATGAGAAGATCAGAGATCACTGGCCGGCATTTTTGGCCCACAAGACATCGGACAAGAGTAAGAAGATGTGAGTGACAAACAAGAAAAATGCTGCAAAGAACAAGCATCACCATCGCACGGGGTCAGGTGGCTAGCTCAAAGCCCGACCATTGTGGGCCAAGGCTGAGAATGACCTGATTGATAAAGGGGTCAAACTAGAGACAAGGAACTGGCCAGACTGTTGCCGGACTTGGTTCTTCGGGGTTGGCAGATCCTTGGACCCTGTATCAGGGAAGTGTGTTTGGATGGACGAGCAACTGAGAATACCCGTCTTGAGGCTTCGGGAGTATATTGAGGAAGCACAGCAAGGGATGTTCGTTCCAGACAGAGAGACCGACGAGCTCACAATGGCCCTCGGGAATCCTGAGCACACTGGACGGACACAAGGCACGCAAGGCTCCGTTTCATGGAAGGCTGGGTTTCCGGACGCAGGCAGTTACAAATGCCAGGAGAGGAGGAAGAAAGTGGAGCAGATCCAAATTTAGGTGCTACACACAAGGGTACAAGCGATAGAGCAACAAGAAGCAGATCGCAACAAGAGACCCGCCGAAGCTTCCCCCTCGAAGCTTCCCCACCATCTCAGCGGAGAAGCAACATGGCTTCCACCAAGATGCAGTAGCTAGAGCCTATCTTCACGGCTCTTGCTAGCTACCCCGTGGACTTAATCACGGAGTCTCAAAATTGCCACCGTATGATGCAATAGAAGAATTTGAAAGTCAAGGCGGCTGTTGGCTTTGTTGCACCTCCTGAACCTGGCGCAACTTTTCACTTCCGGCCGATTCCAGAAGGATATGGTAGGGTGATGGTGGATGAAATAATGGACGGATTATAGGTCCTCGAGCTTGACCACCCTACCGGTGAAGGGGAGACTCGGCTGGGTTCTTCTCTGAAGACTCCATGCCTATGGCTGAAGGAGCTCATCAACCTTCCGAACTGGACACCTCCGCCTCCTCCTCCTCATCCGGCGAGTCAGGGCACTCCGCCTCCTCCTCCGGCGAGTGATCAGGGCACTCAGCCTCCTTCTCCGCCTGCACTAGTGCACCTAAGCAGCCAGCCTCCACCTTCTCCGCCTCGCCAGCAAGGGCGGAAGAGACCCGCCGCCCTACGGCTCCTCCAGCGCGTCATAGTCCTTCTCCGCTTCATAAGCAAGCACGAAAGAAGATAGCCACTACCGCTCCATCTGCTCACGCGTTTAGCAGTACAAGCAGAGGCGGGAGGCAATACAGATTCGGTCCACCTCTCAAGCTTCTAGAGAAGTTACCATACGAGAGGACCGTGGAAGAAAACGCGAAGATCATGGAAAAACAAGTGAAGGACTTCTTTGAAGGGGTGAAAGCAAAGAGACATCCACCTCCGGAGGAGAAGGTAGATCCTGTGAAAGCAAAGCGCACTATCGATGCCGCTGAAAAAAACCATGAGCGCATTAGTGCAAAGGTATATATTGAAGCGGAGCAGTCGGGAAATACTATCACTGATCGAAGGTTAGCAGAACGACGAGTTAGGAAAAAAATTGCCCAGCTCGGCGAACAAGCGGACCAATCATGCCCCCTGCTCAAGGTGTCTAGCGATATCGTTGCTAATGATCCAAGGATGGTGCCCGGTTATAGAAATATTGGAGATTACCTGCCCGACGGTGTACATTATGACTTCTTGGAGGTGGAAGAACAAAAATACCATTACGGGAAGCCTCTTGTCAAAGATGAAAAATCTCTAACAACGATGATGCGAAGATTCCATGATTGGTACATGAAAACCTGCAGAGAGTCTGGGGGGACGAATAATTTGTATCTGAGAGTTAAATAGGAGCACAACCTCGTTGGAATTGATTTGTTGACTGTTCCATTTGAGGAGTTCTTTCAGTTTTTCAATCAAAAGGCCCTCGATAAATTAACGGTCACTTGCTACTGTCTATAAGTACTACTTCTGTCATTAAGTCTCTATATATAGCTCAGCTCTTTCATTGCATGTATTTATAATTATCCTCACTATATTATGCAAATTGAAGATCGTCGAGTGCAGAAAAGTAGAAATGTATGATATTGGGTTCATTAACACAAATCTCATAGATGAATTTCAGGTTAAAAAGAGCACCAAAGGTGACGAGGCCAACTTGCTCAAATCATTGATAATAAATCAAAACAAAGATAAAATACTCTTTCCTTACAAGTTCAAGTGAGTGTTACTGTCTTGTGCATATTCTGTTTCCTTTATTACTCGAGCGAGGTTATAGTAATGTAATTGATGATCTATGCATGCATGCGCAGCTTCCACTATATTCTCCTGGAGATTAAGCTTGAGCAGGGACTAGTAACCGTCTTAGACTCGAGACGAAAAGATCCCGAGAGATATGCGGACATGACTAAAATTCTCAACAAGTAAGTTTAATCGATCATTATAGCACCATATCGGCAACTTTTTGTTCATTTCCTGAAATCTCATGTAATAATTATTTTCTTTGTCTTGCAGGGTTTGGAAAAAGTTCACCGAAGAAGCTCCGGGACTGCCAAAGGAGCTGCGATATACATACCCGAAAGTAAGTACTACTAGCTAGCTAGTTTCCTGCATCTCCCGTTGACTCTAGCTACTTTCATCAATGCCATTTATAATGCTTCATTATCAGTTTGATTGACCTCTATTTCTCGTAAAGTGCTTGTGGCAGGAACAAGGGAATGATTACTGTGGATACTACGTGTGCGAGTTCATCTACAACGCGAGTTGCAAAGATAAGCAGGGCTACTCTAAAAGACAATTTGATGTGCGTAAGAAATAATATTCACAATTTCATTTTATTACACCATCATTTATGTTGAGTTTCATTCATATATATGTATTAACCCCCTTCTTCAAATTAGACGTGGGAGATGCGGAATGAACTCCTACCAGAAGATCGCATGAAAGCAATTCAAGAGGAATTGGCGGGACTCTTTCTTGACCACGCCATCAATAAAGCCGGACAATACCATGCGGAACTTGATTTCAGATGCTAGGAGATTGTAAGAGATCTTACATATTGTATATGTATGTAGCCAGTAGCTCGGATAGATAATACGAAAACTTGTTGTTCGACCAATCTCTCGGAGAACGAGAGGTCGATCACTTCTCTCGGTATGCATAACAAACTTCTATACTTAAAGGTTTCCTTCATTTTCTTACTAGCTAGCGTGTCGAGGGCCTCTCTGCTATACGTATGTTGGGGAACATAGTAATTTCAAAAACTTTCCTATGCACACGCAAGATCATGGTGATGCATAGCAACGAGAGGGGAGAGAGTTTTCCACGTACCCTCGTAGACCGAAAGCGGAAGCTTAGCACAACGCGGTTGATGTAGTCGTACATCTTCATGATCCGACCGATCCAAGTACCGAACGGACGGCACATCCGAGTTCAGCACACATTCAGCTCGATGACGTCCCGCAAACTCGGATCCAGCAGAGCTTCATGGGAGAGCTCCGTCAGCACGACGGCGTGGTGACGGTGTTTGTCGGGGTAAATAGCCATGGGTAGCCTAGCCGGCTTCCCCTGGCCCATCGGAAAAAATTACGAGCCCGTCCGGCTCTCAAGAAGACTCAAGACGTGGGCCGCCTCCCCCCTTGCCGACTATCCTCCTGGCCGGCTTCGGGGGCGGCCCGCCCTTTACCCTTATGAAGAAAGCTGTGGAGGGCCGACTACGAGAAGCCGGCTACAGCAAGGCCGGCTACGAGAAGTCGGCTCCCATAAAGCAGTCAAAGCCGTACCCGCAATGTACGCGTCCACCCTACGATGATGAAGCAGGGCGTGGCTACAGTGGAGCCTACCACCCCCAAAACCCGGAGCACGCCTGGTACAGTGCGCCGTACGGGTGGCCACGACCCGTCCGACGCGGCACTGTTGCCACGGCGGCTCCGACGCCGTCCACGACGGGCCGCCAGTGTGGCCCCCGAGGCGGTGGGCCCCTTCGGGCAGAGAGATACTGAAGGCGGCCGCACCTCCTCTCAAGCCGGCAAGATAGAGGGCCGGCTTCCCATAGCCGGCCTGCCACCTTCCTCGAAGGAGACGCTCATTAAGGAGACAAGATACGACGAGGCTACAGTAATCGCCCGCCAGGGCGGCAGTACTGTAGCCACGCTTACCCCGACCAAGCCTGTGTCGACCGCACGGAGTAACAGTAACCAGCCACCGACCAGGCCCTGGCCTGTGGGGCCTGCCTGTCGACCAAGGAGCCGGCAGCCGGTGGGACCCACCAGCCGGCGGGCCCCAGTAGCCGGTGCAGAAGCCGGCGAGCGTAGTCACAGACAGCTGGGCCCCGCGCCCAGCCGGATTACCATTGTACCCCCGGGGGGTAGGCCTATATAAACCCCCCAGTGCACCCATGCAAAGGGTTGGACTCTCAAGTTAGACCTAGACACCATACAAGGAGAGGAAGCAAGCTAGCTGAGCCCTTCTTCCTCCTTCCACCCAAAACAGCTCAAGGAGTGTTGTGTAGCTACTTGTTCATTTTAGTAACCATGCGGAGAACCCGCAGAGCAGCAGTAGGGGTGTTATCTCCCCGGAGAGCCCTGAAGCTGGGTAAGATTCGCCGGCGTGCATGTCTTCGCCTTATCCCGTTTCCAGGCACCGGCGATGTTTTATTGGCTCCCACAATGATAAGCCACCCGTTGGCATATGTCGCACCTACCACCCGACATTTGGCGCCCACCGTGGGGCCAGGTGCACCGTCGTCCGGAGACCTGTTCTAGACGGGAACCCTTTTCCTCCCTCGCGAGCATAGCCAGCCCGGCACGCCCGATGGCGCTTGCCACGATGCGCTGTATGGCGTCGCCAACATCTGCGCGGCGAGCAGCCTCGCCGACCTCTTCGACAAGGTCCGCATCTCCGACGAGCTTGCCTCTGATGCGGGCACCGACCACCTCGCCAACCTCCTCGGCCAGCTCCACGTCTCCAGCGGGCCTGCTGCGGATTTGGAGTCGGTTGGCTCCACCGACCCGATGCCTGTCGACTCCGACAAGGCATCCTACGACACCTTCCCCACCAACGTCATGATCTACAACGACCCGCTCCCTCCGGCCAGCGATCGCGATACCATCGCTGCTGAGGTGATGGTTATCGGCCACGACGGCCCGACTGACGAGGGCGCCCGCGACGCCCCACGCGTGGCGGCCCACGACTTGTCCGCCCCCCTTCCGGCTGACGCCAATGACGAAGTTCTAGAGGCGTGCCGCCTCGCCCTCCTCGCGGAGGGCCGGCGGCTAGCCTCCGTAAGACGCCTCACCGAGGCCTACCAGCGCAAAGCTGACCGCGCCGCCTTCGGCACGCCGGCTCCGGCTGGCCCAAGCCGAGCTGGTGCTGTCAGGCAACGCGGCGCCGTCATCGCCGACACGCTTGGAGTCGATCGCCCGGTCTACGCCACCCCGCTCGAGAACCTGCGCGCCACCCAGGCGGCCGTAGACGAGCTGGACGGCTTGGAAGCCGAGGACCTCCCCCACATGACGCGGCGCATACAGCAACTAATCGACGCGGCCGCTCGGCGGCACGAAGCCCACGCGTGCACGGGGAGCCCTCCCCCGCGCCGCGAGCACGGCGCGACTTCCCAATCGCCGACTACAAGCAACACCCGCGCGCGGTCCGAGAAAGAGCCGGCTTCCAGCCGAAGCCGGACCCAAATCTCCATCGAGCGAGATGCGGATGGCCGCCCCTGAGCCATGGAATGGCGGGGCACCCCGCCTACGTCTCGAGCTCGTGGAGAGAGATACCCTACCCCGCCTCCAGTGGCGCACCCGACTGTCAGCGGCCGGCTTGGTCGCATGAAGGAGTCGGCGAGAACGACGCCCGCCACCGGATCAACCGCCTGGCCAGACCCTTGGCGCTAGAAGAAGAAGACGATGTTGGCCCGCCTTGCTTTGGCCCCCGCATCCGCGACGAACCCTTCCCCAAAGGGTTCTCGCTCCCAAGAGACACGCCCAAGTACAACGGCTCGGTGAAGCTGGAAGACTGGCTGACCGACTACTCTACAGCCGTCAGCATCGCCAATGGCAACCAGCGCGTTGCCGTGAAGTACGTGCCCCTCATGCTGGAAGGCATGGCACGGACTTGGCTTAACAGCCTCAAGCCTCTCAGCATCAACAGCTCGGTAGATTTCACTGAAGCCTTCGTTTGCAACTTCACCAGCACCTACAAGCGGGCTCCCAAGCCCAGACAGCTCTCCCTGTGCGTACAGGGCCCAGCCGAGTCCACTCGCGACTACCTCACGCGTTGGGCCAAGCTCCGCAACTCCTGCGAAGGGGTGCATGAGGTGCAAGCCATCGAATACTTCACTGGCGGGTGCCGAGAGGGCACCCTCCTCAAGCACAAGCTTCTCTGCGACGAGCCGACTACCCTCGACGAGCTCCTGAACATCGCCGACAAGTACGCCACCGCCGACTCCTCGATGAAGACCGAGCTCCGGGTGGACGCGTCCGGAAAAGTGCTCAATCCGGCGCCCCAAGCACCTGTTGGAGATGCTGGCCGACGCCAACACCAGAATGATCAGAAGCGCAAAGGCCCTGCGCCGCCTCCTGCTGGCCGGCAGGTGGCCACGGTCGAAGATGCGCCGCCTGAGGGGCGGCCCGCGCCCAAGAAGCCCAAGGGCGGCCGGCCGGCTTGGCAGCCGGCCTTCTCCTACGAGCAAACCCTTGACGCCCCGTGCAAGTTCCATAGCGGCGAGAAGCCGTCCAACCACACGACCCGCAAGTGTAACTGGCTCGCCCGAATCTCCAAGGGCGAAGGGCTCACGCCGACTCCGCCTGCCGGCCCGCCGCCGCCGGCTCCGCCGCACAAGGCCGCTCGGCCCGCGGTCGACGCCGTGCAAGACGAGTTCCCCGATGAGCAAGCGTCTTACGTTGTCTTTACGAGCCAGCCTGAAGACCAGCGCAGCAAGCGCCGAGAGCAACAAGAAGTCAATGTGGCCACCGCCAGCCCAGCCGGCCACATGCACTGGTCAGAGAAATCCATCAGCTGGAGCCGGGCCGACCACTCAGAGGTGATGCCGTCCCCCGGCTCCTACGCTTTGGTCCTGGAGGCCACCCTTGCAACGGATACGCGTGCCCCACGCTTCTCCCGCGTGCTGATCGACGGTGGAAGCAGCATCAACATCCTGTACCGCGACACCATGGAGAAGCTGGGTGTCAAGGCAAAACAGCTTGCGCCGACTCGAACGGTGTTTCACGGCATCGTACCCGGTTTGTCCTGCGCCCCCATCGGCAAGATCAAGATCGATGTACTCTTTGGGGGCAAGGATCATTTCCGTCGGGAGGCAATTTGGTTCGAGGTGGTGGACCTGGAGAGCCCTTACCACGCCTTGCTTGGCCGACCTGCCTTGGCCAAGTTCATGGTAGTCCCCCACTACGCATACCTCAAGATGAAGATACCAAGCTCCAAGGGCGTCATCACCATCGCCGGCGACTACAAGAAGTCCGCCGACTGCACCGCGGCCAGTAGCCGGCTGGCCGAATCCCTCGTGATTGCCGTAGAGAAGAAGACGCTGGACAGGGTCGTGGCCCTGGCCAGCAAGCAGCTAAACCATCCCGCCGACTCCAAGGAGTATGATGCCCAAGGATCTTTCCAGCCGGCCAAGGAGACCAAGAAGATACAGCTCGACCCCGAGCACCCCGAGAGGTTTGCCGTCATTGGGGCGAGCCTAGACAGCAAATAGGAAGGCGAGCTCGTCGATTTCCTCCGTGAGAATCGGGATATCTTTGCATGGTCCCCCAAGGACATGCCGGGTGTTCCGAAGGATTTCGCCGAGCACAAATTACATGTGCGGGAGGACGCCAAACCAGTCTAGCAGCCTCTCCGCCGACTGTCAGAGGAGAAGAGAAGGATCGTAGGGGAGGAGATAGCCCGGCTTCTTGCAGCCGGCTTCATCATGGATGTTTTCTTCCCCGAGTGGCTCGCGAACCCGGTTCTCGTGCTGAAGAAAAATAACAAGTGGCGCATGTGTATAGATTACACAAGCCTCAACAAAGCCTGCCCAAAAGATCCCTTCGCTCTGCCCAGAATTGACCAAGTGATAGACTCCACAGCCGGATGCGAGCTGTTGAGCTTTTTGGATGCTTACTCGGGATACCACGAGATAAAGCTGAACCCGGATGACCAACTGAAGACCGCCTTCATCACGCCGTTTGGAGCCTTCTACTACCTGACCATGACGTTCGGCTTGAGGAATGCCGGCGCCACTTTTCAGCGTTGCATGCAGAAGTGCCTCCTCACGCAGCTCGACAAGAATGCCCACGTCTACGTGGATGATGTCGTGGTGAAGACAGAGAAGCGGGCACTCTGCTGGAAGACCTGAAGGAGACATTCGAGAACCTGCGTCGGTTCCGAATCAAGCTCAACCCTGAGAAATGCGTGTTCGGAGTGCCAGCCGGCCAGCTCCTAGGCTTTCTGGTCTCCGAACGCGGCATCGAGTGCAACCCTGTGAAGATCAAGGCCGTCGAGAGGATGGCGGTCCCAACCAAGCTTCGAGAGATCCAGAAATTCACTGGGTGCCTAGCCTCTCTGAACCGCTTCATCGGCCGGCTTGGAGAGAAAGCTCTCCCTCTCTACCGCCTCATGAAGAAGAGCACTCCCTTCGAGTGGAATGACCAGGCCGACCAAGATTTCCACGAGCTGAAGAAAATGCAGGCCACGTCGCCTGTCTTGGCGGCGCCGACTGAGAAAGAGCCCATGCTCCTTTATATTGCCGCCACTAGCCGGGTGGTCAGCACTATCATTGTGGTCCAACGCCCCGAAGAAGGCCAAGCCCAGCCGGTCCAGAGGCCGGTTTATTACCTGAGCGAGGTGTTGTCTGCCTCGAAACAGAACTACCCGCACTACCAGAAGATGTGCTACGGCGTGTACTTCACCGCCAAGAAGCTGAAGCCGTACTTTCAAGAACATCCTATCACGGTCATATGCACTGCCCCGCTGGCCGAGATCATAGGCAGCCAGGATGCATCCGGCCGGGTAGCTAAGTGGGCCATCGAGCTGGCCCCTTACACGATCTTCTACCAACCACGCACTGCCATCAAGTCGCAAGCACTGGCTGACTTCCTCGTTGACTGGGCCGAGACCCAGTACTTACCGCCAGCTCCCGACTCCACCCATTGGCGCATGCACTTTGACGGATCCAAGATGCGCACTGGCTTGGGAGCCGGCGTCGTCCTTACCTCTCCTAAGGGCGACAAGCTCAGATACACGCTGCAGATCCACTTCGCCGCCTCCAACAACGTAGCCGAGTACGAGGCGCTCATACACGGGCTCCGGCTTGCCAAGGAACTCGGCATCCACTGGATCCTGTGCTATGGTGACTCGGATTTGGTGGTCCAGCAATCTTCTGGCGACTGGGACGCCAAGGACGCAAACATGGCAAGCTTCCGCTTCCTAGTGCAGCAAATCAGCGGATACTCCGATGGATGTGAATTCCTCCACGTGCCGCGAGCCGACAACGAGCCAGCAGATGGCCTGGCCCGAATAGGCTCCACGCGGCAAGCAATACCAACCGGCGTCGCCCTACAACGCCTCCTCAAGCCGTCCATCAAGCCGTCTCCGGAATCCGACTCCATCTTCGTGCCGCCTAACCCCGGCGGGGCCGGGTCCGGCTCGAAGAATCAAGCAGTCGGCCCGGGGACTTCAATACTCGGCTCGGGGACTGCCGTAGCCGGCTCGGGGACTGCCGCACCCGGCTCGGGGACTGCGGTAGCCGGCCCGGGAACTTCTTCAGCATAGCAAGCGGCGGCCGATTCCAACACTTCATTACCCAGCCCGCCCACCCTGGTGGCTGTAGCCACTTTGGCGGCAGGGGAAGTCGCAGCTCCATCATGGGCCCAAACCATCCGCAACTTTTTGGTAAACCAAGATCTGCCGGCTGACGAAACCGAAGCGAGACAAGTCCAGCGCCGAGCCGAAGCATACACAATCGTCAACAGAGAGATTGTCAAGCGCAACGTCACCAGAGCCTTACAGCGATGCGTCGAGCAGTAGAAGGGCATTGCAATCCTCAGAGACATACACCAAGGAGAGTGCGGCCACCACGCCGCATCAAGATCACTTGTCGCCAAGGCCTTCCGCCACGGTTTCTTCTGGCCGACTGCTTTGGACGACGGCCAAGAGCTAGTCAAACACTGCAAAGGCTGCCAGCTTTTTCAGTTCCAAGCAACACATGCCGGCTTCGGCACTCAAGACCATTCCCATCACCTGGCCCTTTGCCATCTGGGGACTGGATATGGTGGGCCCATTCAAGACGGCGCGCGGCGGCATGACGCATTTGCTCGTCGCCGTGGACAAATTCACCAAGTGGATTGAGGCGAAGCCGATCAAGAAGCTGAATGGGCCGACTGCAGTGACTTTCATCATAGATATAACAACCTGGTACGACGTACCGCACAGCATCATCACCGACAAAGGCACGAATTTCGCCAACGGTGCCTTGGCACGGTTCTGCGCTGCACAAGGTATCCGGCTGGACCTTGCGTCAGTCGCCCACCCGCAGTCAAACGGCCAGGTGGAGCGAGCAAATGGCCTCATCCTGTCCGGTATCAAGCCCCGACTGGTCGTACCTCTGGAGCGTTCAGCCGGCTATTGGCTCGATGAGCTGCCGGCTGTCCTATGGAGTCTGCATACTACCCCAAACAGATCAACCGGCTTCACTCCTTTCTTCCTTGTATATGGTGCCGAGGCAGTCATCCCAACAGACATCGAGTTCGACGTGCCTCGGGTAACCATGTACACAGAAGCGGAAGCCAAAGAAGCAAGAGAAGACGGCGTCGACCTGTTGGAAGAAGGCCGGCTGTTAGCCCTCAGCCGGTCTGCCATCTACCAGCAGGGTTTGCGCCGCTACCACAGCCGGAGGGTCCGACCAAGATCCTTCCAGGAGGGTGACCTTGTGCTCCGGCTGATCCAGCGAACAGCCGGCCAGCACAAGCTCGCAGCCCCCTGGGAGGGCCCCTTCGTCGTCAGCAGAGCTCTAGGCAACGATGCCTACTACCTCATCGACGCGCAGAAGCCGAAGGCACGCAAGAGAGACGACTCCAACAAGGAGTCGGAACGACCATGGAATGCCAATCTTCTCCGGAAATTTTACAGTTAAAATGCAGTATGTATCGTGACCACTTTTGTATTAAGTACGAAACAATAGGCTCCCCGAGGAGGACTCGGGGACTGCCATCTTTTATTTTATGAATGAAAGTTATCATGCATATGACATCACCAGTTCATTTATTTTGTCCGGCACCGGGTTCGACGAGTCGGCCCGGGGACTAGCCGACTGGAGTTATATTAGGAAGCCCTACCCGCGGTCAGACAAGTAATGTGCTGACACCCAGGCTTGGCTCTTGCCAAAATCGCAGTTCGAAGAACCGACTGCCCGGCTGGCAAGAGTCATAAGCCGGAAAGGGTGCACACACGAAAAACGTCTAGGGACTAACGGGCTTATATATAACAAAAGCCGGCTTGCCGCCTCCCGCCGACCGACTACCAGAGTAGCCGGCCGACCGGCTTACATTCAGTCTGCTTCAAATCCAAGAAAGCTCGAGTACTTGCCTTCCCAAAGAGGGAAGGCGGCAAAGGAAAAAGCCTAAGGATAAAAAAGTGCACTTGAATGGAAGCCAACACATGCATACAATAATATTTACACAAAAGACCTCCAGAGAGGTCAGCATCCAACATTGTTCGATACACCCCTAGTGGGTGGAATTGCGGAAACTTAAAATTGTTCGAAAAAGCAAAAGTAGGAACAATAGGAACGACAGATCAAGACGGCGGGGCCGCTGACGAGCCGGGCGGGGCGGTGGAGGCGGTCGTGCCGGCTGAAGGTGCGGCCGGCTGGCCAACTTCGGCCTGATCATCACCTCCGGCAGAGGGCGCGCTCCCGCGTGGCTCGTTGCTGGAGGCACGGTCGGCTTGAGGGCGGTCGGCTGTCTCACCAGTCGGCTCGGCGTCTCCGCCGTCTTCTTCCTCGTCGTCCTCACCCTCGTCGCTGGAGGCAATCTCCTCGGCCGAGTCCTCGCCTTCCACCGGGTTCAGCCCGAACCACTCCTCCGGCTGGACGACGCTGTCATCATTGAGCTCCGACGCGAAGATGCTGGTGTCGGTGCACTCGGCGATCGTCGAGGCACGCTGCGCGATTGCCGGCCGCACCTCCTCCAGCTCCGCGTCGGCCTCCAACCGCCAAGTCCGCAGCTGGTACCATGCACGGACGAACTCCAACGCACGCCCGGCTCCGAGACGGGCTGCTGACGCCTTCCAAGCCTCGAAGCGGCCGACTGCGACTTCTAGCCAGTCGGCAGTACGACTTGGGGTGTGGGGAATCACCTGGCCGGGCCAGAGCGCGGCCAGCACCTGCGCCCCGGCACGTTGGAGCCGGCGGAGCATCCGATGGGCCGGCTGCAGTCGCGCTTGGATGGCGATGAGCTGCTCTAACAGCGTTCGATTTGCATCCGGCAGAATAACAACTCCAGCCTGACGGCGTGCCTCGCGATGGGCCTCGATGGCTTGGGCGGCGAGGACGGAGTGGCCGGGAACGTAATCTGCGCAAAATAACAAGCACAAGTCAAAATAAAAACCTCAGGCGGCCGGCAGATGGAGGAAGAGTAAGAAAGGCGGCCTACCATCGATCAGATCTTCGATCCGGCCGAAACCTTCCTCCAGCGCCTGGCGCGTCTCGGCCCAGCTCGCCGCCTTGGTCTCGATCTCCGCCTTCAGGGCAGCCTCGCCGTCCTGCGCCTTCTGCAGGGCCGCCTTATGGTTTTCCTCCTGGTTGTCCAGTTTCTTGACCAGGCGGTCGCGCTCCTGAACCAAGTCGGCATACTCGGCGTCCTTGGCACGAAGAGCGGTCTGCACTTCGCCGAGCTCCCTCCGCAAGTCGGCATTGGCCCCTACACGAGCAAGAGATGAAGAGAAAAGTCAAAAAGGGAAAGGTCACCAAGAAAGATCCGACCCGACTGCGCTGCAGTCGGCCCGGATCTCGGGGACTACACCCAGTGGGTGCGCTGTCGCGCCCCCACGAGAGACAGATAAAGAGTAATACACTTACGCCGGCTGCTGGCCAGGTCTTCGGTCCTCCGGCTCAGCTCCCGAGCCTGGGAGTTGAAGGCGGCGGCACGAGAGTTGTGATAATCCTAAAGATCAGACAAAAAACAGAGTTAAGATAGCCGCCGAGAAAGATCCGACCCGACTGCGCTGCAGTCGGCCCGGATCTCGGGGACTACACCCAGTGGGTGCGCAAGCACGCCCCCACGGAAAAAATCAGAAGACCAGAGCGGTCGACAAGTAAAAAACCTTCCCGGATCGCGAACCGCGTCGACAGAAACTCTTGAGTAAATTGCTGCAGGAGGGCGGCCTGGGCCTGCAGCCGGCTCCGTACCCCTTGGGCCGCCACGTTCAGCTCGCCACTTCCTCCGCTGGGAGTCCACCCGGACGTGGCGGAACTGGCCGCCTCCAAGGCTTCTGCCGTCTGGTTCGCACCCGCTGCCTGGCGCGTGTCCGGCGGGGCCGTGCTCCCTCCGGCATGCTGGCTCGCCGCCAGCTGAAGTTCAAGGCCGGCTCCGGCCTCGGGTGCGGCCCGGGCCGGCTCCTCCGCCACCGCCGACGACTGGCCGCCTTCGCCCGCTTCGGCTGGCGCTGCCGGCGGCGTCCTCTCCGCGAAGACCTCGAAGAGCTCATCCCTCTGCACCGGCGGCTGATCGGGGGTGATCTCCTCCGCCGTGGGCAGCGGGATGTCCGGGTCCAAGGTGTGGAGGGGGATGGCGAGCAGCTGAGGCCGGCTATGCGTGCCCTCCGCCTCCGTCTCCGCGGTCGCCCGCTCCGATGGAGTCTCGGCTGCTGCGTCCGCTCGCTCCGTCGCCGCCCGGGCGGCCTCCCGCTCCGCCGCCTCCCTCTCATGTCGCGCCTTGCGGCCGTTCCGCTCCGTGGCTTCTGCAAGATCGGCGCGGGGGTCCACGCGGCGGGGCCCTGAAGATCCAGCACCCGGCCCGACCACAGAGCCGCCTGGGCCTCGCTCGAGGGAAAGCGGCGCCCTGCTCAGAAATGAGAGAAGGGTGTGACGCCCGGATAATCAAGCTACAGTAAACCTCTGCTAATGATGCCACGTCACCCCGATTACTGTTGCTAATCTCGCGTTAGGTCGAAACCAGTTCGAATTCAAATTCAAATTCAAAATCAAGCAAATGATAAAAGTTTTCAAATATTAAAACTAAAATGTTCGGAGTGAGCCAAATAATGCATAGGTAATTATGGTGGAGAAGCCACACTTTTATAAAATGTTTAAATACTCTTAAATGAATAAAAGAGTAGCAGAAACAATTATTTTAATGCTTTAACAATAATAAACATTTTCAAAACTAAATTGTTATAAGTATTAAACTATTGTGGCAGTGGCATAATTTGTAAAATCCTATTTAGGTGCCACTTTGGTAAATTACTAAAACTAAAGTAAAAGGAAACTAAAAGAAAGCAAACTATATAAAAAAACAGAAAACAAAACTAAGACAAAAAAAAGAAAAGGAGAAAACCCCCCTTGCCCCCTGGGCTTCGGCCCAGCAGGCCACAAGCCCCCCCCCCCACTGGGACCCTTGGCCCAGTCGGCTCAGCCAACCACGCCGGTCCAGCCGGCCCACCCCGCACCTCCCCAGGCCTATTAGGCCACCCCACCCCCCCCACTAACCCTAACCCCCACCCAAAACCCCCACTCCCCCCATGCCGCCTCTCCTCTCCCCTTCCCGATTCAATCTGGATCGGGGACGAGCCCGCTATTCCCCCCACCTCGCGACGCCGCCGCCCCGGATCTCCCTCGCCGTTGCCTTCTCGCCCCCCCCTCTCTCCCTCGCGCGACGCCCGCCTTCGGCCGCCCCGACTTCACCGGTGCCCTCGACACCGCCCGCCGCTCGCCGTCCCTGGAGCCAGCTCAACGTCGTCGCCACCTCCCCTGCGCCGGCCGTCCCCGTCAACCTCCCCGAGCACCGCTGCATAGACCCCACGGCCCCGTGGTGAGGCCCGGCATCTCCTCCTTCTCTCCTGCTCCGGCCACTTCGGCCATGGCCTCGCTCACCGACGCCTGCACGCGCGCCGGCCGCCCTGGCCACGCCTGCGCCCCCTGCCTGCGCCTGCGCCCCACCTTGTTCGGAGGCGCCCGCTCGGCCCCCTCTGCGTCCGCTTCGCCGGGCAGCCCTGCTGCTGCTGCCTCACTGCGTGCGCCGTGCATCCGCGCCGTTCCGCCGCTGCATCACCGTGCGGCCCCGCAACGACCCGTAGCACCACCACGCGCGCACCACCCCACGCGTCGCGCCTAGGCCGGCACCCCGCTGGCGCCCCGTGACGCGCCTCACGTCGGTGAGCTCGCCCCGGCTCCCCTGCAGTTACTCCGACCACCGCCTTCGTTCACCGGCGCTGCTGCTCCTCGCCCGCGGCCCCTTGCTCGCCGGCCGGCGCGCACCCAACCCTACGGTGGCCGTTGCCGCGGCCCTGGGCGTGCGCCCATGTGGCCTTGGCAGCGCACACGCTCAGCGCCTGCTTACCCGTGCACCTGTTAGGCCCCCTAGGCATATGACATGGGGGGCCCACCCTGAGAATGTTTTTTTTAAGAAGAAAAGAATTAAAAAATATAATAATAATAAAATTAATTAATTAATTAATTAATTAATTAATTAATTAAGGAATTAATTAAGTTAATTAATTATAATTAGATTAACCTAATCGCTAATTAACCTAATTAACTGTTAGTTAATTAAAACAGGGTATGACGAACGGGACCCACCTGTCAGGTTGACCAAGTCAACTACTGACGTCATGCTGACGTCATGATGACGTCAGCAGACACTATTCTAGATAACATTGATTAAATTAATTAAATAAATCCAAAAAATGATTTAAATATTTTAAAATTAATATAAAATAAACCGTAGCTCAGATGAAAAAACTTTGTACACGAAAGTTGCTCAGAACGACGAGACGAACCCGGATACGCAGCCGTTCGTCCGTGACGCATCCCTAGCATAGAAAACTCGCAACCTTCCCCCTCCGGCTCCACTGCTCGAAACCGCAAAACACCGGGGATACTTTCCCGGATGTCATCCCCCTTCACCGGTATCACCTATTACCGCGTTAGGGCACCTCTAACGCCGTTACTTGTCATGTCATGCATCACTATGCGTATGATTGCTTAAATATTTATTGTTTCTTCCCCCTCTTCTCTTGATAGACACCGAGACCGACGCCGCTGCTACCCAGTACGACTACGGAGTTGACGACCCCTCTCTCTTGCGAGAGCAACCAGGCAAGCCCCCCCCTTGATCACCAGATATCGCCTACTCTCCTCTATACTGCTTGCATTAGAGTAGTGTAGCATGTTACTGTTTTCCGTTCATCCTATCTTGATGCATAGCCTGTCCTTGCTACTACTGTTGTTACCTTTACCTGCAAACCTAATGCTTAGTATAGGATGCTAGTTTATCATCAGTGGCCCTACATTCTTGTCCGTCTGCCATGCTATACTATCGGGCCGTGATCACTCGGGAGGTGATCACGGGTAGGTACTATATACTTTATACATGATACATGTGGTGACTAAAGACGGGACGGCTCATAGGAGCACCCGCGAGTGGATCTTTGAGGCGGAGCGACAGGGCAGGTTCCGACCACCTAGGAGAGAGGTGGGCCTGGCCCTGGTCTGTGTTCGCGGATACTTAACACGCTTAACGAGATGTAGGTATTTGATCTGAGTCTGGCCATTTGGTCTATACGCACTAACCATCTACGTGGGAGCAGTTATGGGTATCCCGGCGTCGTGGTATCAGCCGAAGCCTTCGTGACGTCAGCGACTGAGTGGCGCGCGCCGGATTGGACTGGAAAGCCACTAGGCTAGGTCTGCTTCCGGCTGCGTACGCAACGTGCAGGTGTGCAAAGGGCGATGGGCCCAGACCCCTGCGCCATAGGATTTAGACCGGCGTGCTGACCTCTCTGTTGTGCCTAGGTAGGGCTGCGACGTGTTGATCTTCCGAGGCCGGGCATGACCCAGAAAAGTGTGTCCGGCCAAATGGGATCGAGCGTGTTGGGGTATGTGGTGCACCCCTGCAGGGAAGTTTATCTATTCGAATAGCCGTGTCCCTCGGTAAAAGGACGACCCGAAGTTGTATCTTGACCTTATGACAACTAGAACCGGATACTTAATAAAACACACCCTTCCAAGTACCAGATACAACCGGTGATCGCTCTCTCACAGGGCGACGAGGAGAGGATCATCGGGTAGGTTTATGCTATACGATGCTACTTGGAGGACTTCAGTCTACTCTCTTCTGCATGCTGCAAGACGGAGGCTGCCAGAAGCGTAGTCTTTGACAAGATTAGTTATCCCCCTCTTATTCTGGCATTCTACAGTTCAGTCCACATATGATACCCTTATTCCATTTGATACCCATGCATATGTAGTATAGCTCCTTGCTTGCGAGTACTTTGGATGAGTACTCACGGTTGCTTTCTCCCTCTTTTCCCTCTATCCCTTCTACCTGGTTGTTGCAAGCAGATGTTGGAGCCCAGGAGCCAGACGCCACCGTCGACGACGACTCCTACTACACCGGAGGTGCCTACTACTACGTGCTGCCCGCTGACGACGACCAGGAGTAGTTTAGGAGGATCCCAGGCAGGAGGCCTGCGCCTCTTTCGATCTGTATCCCAGTTTGTGCTAGCCTTCTTAAGGCATACTTGTTTAACTTATGTCTGTACTCAGATATTGTTGCTTCCGCTGACTCGTCTATGATCGAGCTCTTGTATTCGAGCCTTCGAGGCCCCTGGCTTGTAATATGATGCTTGTATGACTTATTTTATTTGTAGAGTTGTGTTGTGATATCTTCCCGTGAGTCCCTGATCTTGATCGTACACGTTTGCGTGTATGATTAGTGTACGATTAAATCGGGGGGCGTCACAAGTTGGTATCAGAGCCGACTGCCTGTAGGAATCCCCCTTCCAACTCCTTGGCCGAAGTTGAGTCTAGGCATTGCAAAACTTTCACTAACTTGGTTGTGTGTCTTACGGGCACACGTCGCCATCGGGTGGTAGTAGGATCTTTTACTCCTTGACCTATACTCTGGGACTCTGACATCTCTTCTATTCGGGTTAAATGATTTTGCTAAAATCTAGCTCTAGGTTCTCGTAACTACTTTCTCCCGGAGAGCCCCTTCAGTCTAGATGATCGCCGGCTGCACCAGAAGATTTCGTAGATACTCTCTAATATTCTCTCGAGACCTTGAGCCCGTTGCTTTTGCAATTCCCTACCACCGAAATATCCTTATGGATAAATACTTACACCTATCGTGCTTAAGTTTATTCCCAGTTGTTCTTGTTATTACAAGATACCCCGAAATACTCGTCGTTGTTTCGATAATCCTTTGAGCTTACTGCCTTGTTGTTCTTTGTCACCTGAATACCCCTATGAATAATTCTCGCACTTATTGAGTAACCGCTCATCCCCCAGTTGTTCATGTGTTTCACAATGGTCATCGACATACTATTCGATCCTCCAAAAATCCTTAGTAGCTTATTGCTCTGCAATACTTGGCTGCTAGCATTATGGATGCTTTCCATATGTCTGGCAATATTCATCAGTATCCTTAGGCATCGTCTTTTTGATCCTATTGATTCAACATAAGTGCGAATGCATGCAATCATCAGTTGATCCTTTTGAATTATCTTTCCAGCTCAGACGTCATTTTAAACACGAGCTGGTTCTCAACAAATCCAATTGCCGTCGATTGTACCCCTAGGGCTATTCAACCTATCCATCCCTAATCAGAACATTGCTTCTGATCCCTTGAATTGAAAATCATAATTCATTTGCATTTGTGCTCTGGATTAGTCAGTTGTTTCCATAATCCAATGCCTTTTCATTCTTTCCTCTTCTGGTTGAGTACCGATGCTCACATAAGATCCTTTGAGGACCACCGGATCCTTTGTTGGATTTTATCCGATAGCGTCCTTCATATTCAATCCCTTTGGAAGTTCTCTCTCCATTGGTAAATCTTATCCTCTGATTGTTCAACCATGCCCTGCTTTCAAGCTTGTGGTATTTACTATTGAAGCTTGTGGTATATGTTTCCACGATACCCTGATGGGTTGAACATATGCCTTTTTCTAATCCGTGTGAACCCGGAAATTACTACGGGTCATACTCTACTGGTGTTATGACGGATAAAATTTCAACACCACAACTTCGTTGAAGGCGAGAAGTAAATGAAGGTTATGCATTAAAGAAGTGGGAGTCAACCTTGAACTTTGTGTTCATGCCCATGGACACGATGTAGATCCTGTCATAGAAGCTTCTTGCAATATTAACTATTTCCTTGATATGACATCATCTGGTACCTATGTATTGATCATTTGCAATCATGATCCCGATCAAATTTTCTCCTTGATTCCATTTCTCAGGCAAGTTAAAGCACTTGTCTTTTGTTGATAGATACATCTTTGCAACCTCTATTTTTGATCTTCCTCGAGTATTAACCTCTGGTATCTCGAGTACTGTGTTGCTTCCTGCGAGTCTTCATCTAGTATTGTTTCTCACCGATCTCGGATCCCCCCAGGTTCTGAGATATTAGTCACTCGAGAACACCGATAAGTGAATCGATTCCGCACTCTGATTCAATAACTCTAAGTAATTCTTGTTGCTTACGAGTTTAATAATCCTTCAAGTCGTTCCTAGCCTGATCGGCTATATCATTATCTTGCTAAATTTTAACTGTGCTACCTGGTCCTTAATCTCGGAGCACCACTTTCGATGATGAGCTAAACTTACATCGATCTTCCTCGTCATATCAGTTCACCTTGAGCAACAAGCTTGATTTAAAGTTTGTGTCCCACCCATGGTTCCAATGACCTTCCGCTTCATCATTTCTTTGACTCGATGTCGTTGCTGATTGTTTAAATCTTGAAATCTCTCGACAAATGTGTCGTGAACATCATCAACCTTATGAGGTCCTCCAAGATATCTATCGAATTCTTGATGAGAAATAGCATCCTTTGCCCTCGATGATTTGGGTTATCATCGACAACATTATTGCATTCCCTCCAACACAAAACTTGTTCCTCTTTTGTGCTGTACCTTGAGTTCCTTGCTATCCAACTTATGTTATGTTCTACCACGGAGTATTGCCATCTTTGATGTCAAGAATGTTGTGAGGATTGCTCCACCACTTAAGAATTCTTGCTATAGTGATACTTCTCACCATGACCATTCTTTCTTGGTCCTCGTATTGATTCCATCCGGGGTACCAACCAGTGAACGGTGCTGTTTGGATTTTGCCCTTCTAGCAACCCTATTGCTTTGGAGTTAATGATCGATAATTCATTCTTAGCCTATCGGTTGCTGAACCACCATTCTAACGTTGATCATGCTACTATAAGCCCACTTTTCGGTTGCACCTTTCAACTATGATTGATGGTGTATGTTTTCCTAGAGCATACAAAATTATATCATTTGAATTGACTAGTGTCATCTTCTTGTTCACATTATTGTGGAAAGCCCTCCGTTTAAAATTCTCGATGAATTGTCGCTGAGCCCATCAGCCACCTTCTCATCCCCTCCTTGGTTTAATGATGAACTATTATTCCAGGAACCCTGTCCCATGGTTCATTTCCCGAGAATCTTGCAATGTCATTTCGACTATTTGTGTTGCACCTTTTCTTCTCGGACATCCTGAGTGTGAGGTATCATGACACCAATTAGATCTGCACCTCGGTCAGATATGATGGTTGGAACATATTTCCAAGAGTTATAACATTGTTCTTTAACCCGGTAAGGTGATTCGTGCCTAGCGCACCTGGTCAGAGGCCCTAGTGTTATAGTTCCCCTTTTAGCTAGGTTACCCCTTCTTCCGTGGGGAACTGTAAGATTTATCCTACAAGTTATTCCTGATGGATCCTTTTTGTTTCCAAAGTCTGATTTTCACCTGTTGACCATGTCAATGCTATCTCGAAGCATGTCTGTGGTACTCCGATTTTCAATAAGAGCATTTGAAGCCCAATGCTAAATGTTTCTTGATCAATTATCCAAACACCGTTGTATTGGTAATGTCTTGAAATTCCTCTCCCCTTACCTACTTACTATCCTGTCATGGATATCATGCTCTGATTGTTCTTGGGAAGGATATACCCTTGAAATATGTGTTTAATCACATTTTCCTTTCCATTCTTCTGTTTAATCTAAGAATCACATTTTCCTTTCCATTGTTTTGTTTAACCTTTCTTGTGATCTATATGATCCAAGCAGAAATATTCTCCTGTTTATGTAAACACCGTGGTGTACAATTCTGTTAGCATGACCCTGTTACTATTGTTGATGACATTCCGGTAGCCACCGATGGACGAGAACTTTGCCTAATGGCTCGCCTCGTTCAACGAGCAGGAAAATGGTTCTCTTCGTCCCTCGCCCTTGGTACCGACATTATTGCCAACATAAATGATAGGCTACCCTCTGACATGTCTTGCTATCACGACCGTGCGAGATATCAACGCTTTTCCTAGTTTTAACCACATGGTGGGCCCATAACCCACAGTTACATAGGATCGAAACCTGACCCTCCTATACACCCCCGGTTTCCAAATTTAATTCCTGGCACTTGGCCTCGTTTGCGATTCACGAGCCACCTTTTGACAGATCATCAATTCTGGTATGAGATGCAGTACTTATTCCCATTGCTCTGAACCCCTTTCACACTATGTTTCAGGCAATGAACGATCGCCTATCCGCTCAAAACTTCTTATTGCACTGTCCTACTTTGCTCTCGATGTGTATCATTTGTTCAACTCAAGAGATACTCATATGTTCGTTCTTGGGATACCCCAGATGATTTTCCCTTATAACATCCTATCGTTGTAGGGCTGCCCCTTACCTATTCGTAAGTACGATGGAGTTCCTCGAAGAAAGGACGACAACTTCATCATGATGCATTGGAATAAAGAACTGAAGACATCAACGAAGGGAATTAACTTCTTCGAGAAGATCCATTAGCATATCGTAACCAGAACTTTCCCCTTACTCCCCTCTTAAATCTCGGGACGAGATTTCTTGTAGTGGAGGAAAATTGTGACGCCCGGATAATCAAGCTACAGTAAATCTCTGCTAATGATGCCACGTCACCCCGATTACTGTTGCTAATCTCGCGTTAGGTCGAAACTAGTTCGAATTCAAATTCAAAATCAAGCAAACGATAAAAGTTTTCAAATATTAAAACTAAAATGTTCGGAGTGAGCCAAATAATGCATAGGTAATTATGGTGGAGAAACCACACTTTTATAAAATGTTTAAATACTCTTAAATGAATAAAAGAGTAGCAGAAACAATTATTTTAATGCTTTAACAATAATAAACATTTTCAAAACTAAATTGTTATAAGTATTAAACTATTGTGGTAGTGGCATAATTTGTAAAATCCTATTTAGGTGCCACTTTGGTAAATTACTAAAACTAAAGTAAAAGGAAACTAAAAGAAAGCAAACTATATAAAAAAACAGAAAACAAAACTAAGACAAAAAAAAGAAAAGGAGAAAACCCCCCTTGCCCCCTGGGCTTCGGCCCAGCAGGCCACAAGCCCCCCCCACTAGGCCCCTTGGCCCAGTCGGCTCAGCCGACCACGCCGGCCCAGCCGGCCCACCCCGCACCTCCCCAGGCCTATTAGGCCACCCCACCCCCCACTAACCCTAACCCCCACCCAAAACCCTCACTCCCCCCCACGCCGCCTCTCCTCTCCCCTTCCCGATTCGATCTGGATCGGGGATGAGCCCGCTTTCCCCCCCACCTCGCGACGCCGCCGCCCCGGATCTCCCTCGCCGTTGCCTTCTCGCCCCCCCTCTCTCCCTCGCGCGACGCCCGCCCTAACGAGATCTGGGTATTTGATCTGAGTCTGGCCATTTGGTCTATACGCACTAACCATCTACGTGGGAGCAGTTATGGGTATCCCGGCGTCGTGGTATCAGCCGAAGCCTTTGTGACGTCAGCGACTGAGTGGCGTGCGCCAGATTGGATTGGAAAGCCACTAGGCTAGGTCTGCTTCCGGCCGCGTACGCAACGTGCAGGTGTGCAAAGGGTGATGGGCCCAGACCCCTGCGCCATAGGATTTAGACCGGCGTGCTGACCTCTCTGTTGTGCCTAGGTAGGGCTGCGACGTGTTGATCTTCCGAGGCCGGGCATGACCTAGAAAAGTGTGTCCGGCCAAATGGGATCGAGCGTGTTGGGGTATGTGGTGCACCCCTGCAGGGAAGTTTATCTATTCGAATAGCCATGTCCCTCGGTAAAAGGACGACCCGGAGTTGTATCTTGACCTTATGACAACTAGAACCAGATACTTAATAAAACACACCCTTCCAAGTACCAGATACAACCGGTGATCGCTCTCTCACAGGGCGACGAGGAGAGGATCATCGGGTAGGTTTATGCTATACAATGCTACTTGGAGGACTTTAGTCTACTCTCTTCTACATGCTGCAAGACGGAGGCTGCCAGAAGCGTAGTCTTCGACAGGATTAGTTATCCCCCTCTTATTCTGGCATTCTGTAGTTCAGTCCACATATGATACCCTTATTCCATTTGATACCCATGCATATGTAGTATAGCTCCTTGCTTGCGAGTACTTTGGATGAGTACTCACGGTTGCTTTCTCCCTCTTTTCCCTCTATCCCTTCTACCTGGTTGTCGCAACCAGATGTTGGAGCCCAGGAGCCAGACGCCACCGTCGACGACGACTCCTACTACACCGGAGGTGCCTACTACTACGTGCTGCCCGCTGACGACGACCAGGAGTAGTTTAGGAGGATCCCAGGCAGGAGGCCTGCGCCTCTTTCGATCTGTATCCCAGTTTGTGCTAGCCTTCTTAAGGCATACTTGTTTAACTTATGTCTGTACTCAGATATTGTTGCTTCCGCTGACTCGTCTATGATCGAGCTCTTGTATTCGAGCCTTCGAGGCCCCTGGCTTGTAATATGATGCTTGTATGACTTATTTTATTTGTAGAGTTGTGTTGTGATATGTTCCCGTGAGTCCCTGATCTTGATCGTACACGTTTGCGTGTATGATTAGTGTATGATTAAATCGGGGGGCGTCACAAAGGGTTAGAACAAAGAAGACAACAAAAACAAGCACGCAGGCGGACAAAGGGCTTACGAGGAAACCGCTGGAGGTTTCTTCACCGCCTTCCGGAAACGGGCCGCCTTCGCCGCCGCTTCGTCTCGCTTCATGGCCACGGCGGAGGCCCTCGTCTGTTTCGGCCGGCTGCCAAAGAGAGGAAGCGCGGCCCGGCGCTTCGACTTTCCACCATCGGCAGCCGGCGCGGCGGACGAGCCCGCGCTGTGATGGTCGGCACCGGCTGGTGGCGCGGGATTTCTTCGGCATCGGCATCATCCGGCCAGTCGTCAAAACTGGCCGAGAGCCCGGTGCCCCCGGGCTCGGCGACGTCCCCCGTGGCGGCGTCCTCCATGGCGACCGCAGCCAAATCCGGGTCGTCGAGGTCGTCTACCGTACGGTCCGGGGCATACTAGAGTTCGACTCCAGCCGCCCCAGCTGGCGGCGGAAGAAGAGGGTTCTGATAAAAAAAGAGAAGGAGAAGAGCCGCCCGGTCAGAACTCGGCCGGCACAAACCGGCTGATGACAGAAAGAAGGACTTACCATGGCCGGAGGATGGGCGCGGGAGTACGGCGCCTTGCCGTATTGCCAGTCGTCGGCGAGCTTGAGGTTGGCGACGTAGTTCACCATGAGCGCTACCTCGGCATGGGGCATCTCCCATGTGCTCAGCCGGCAGGGGTCGAAGCAGCCGCTCATCTGGCATAGCATGTGGGGCCGACTCTGAAGGGGAAGGATCCGGCGCTCGACGAAGGCGGCCAGGAAGTCGTCTCCGCGCAGGCCTTCCGACTGGATCATTACCCGAAGCCGGGCGATGGCGGCGTTCCCAGCCGGAGATAAGGACTTGGACCGGAAGCCCCAAGACGGCCGCCTCCCAGCCGGCGGGCCGGCGACGTTCTTGACGTAGAAATACGATTTCTGCCAGAGTTTGACTGATTGGATTAAAGGGGTTGTTGTCGCTTGCCCTCTTCATCGCGATGAAGGCCCCGCAGGGGGCGGGCACGCCGGCGGAGATGGTGCCGAGCTTGTTTTGGAAGAGCTCCGCCCAAAGCTCCAGCGTGGGCAGCACTCCCAAGAAGCCTTCGCAGAGAGAGACGAAGGCCGACAGCTGCATCACCGCGTTGGGCGTGAGGTGATGCGGCTGGAGATGGTAGAAGTCGAGGAAGGAGCGCATGAAGCCACTCGCCGGGAAGCCGAAGCCACGCAAGAAATGCGTGCGGAAGATGACGCGCTCGCCTTCCTCTGGCACCGGCGAGATCTCCGCCTCCGGCGCCAGACGAGCCTGCACGAGGTTGGCGGCGGGCAGGCGCCGGGTCTGGCGGAGAAACTCGATGTGGTCTTCATGGACGTTGGACCCGTCCCACGAGCTTGACAGCGCCATGGACATGGCGGCGTGGGTGGGCTGCGACGGGAGGCTGCGTCGGGCGCGAAGGAAGAAGAAAAGAAAGAAGAGCAAGGAGGGACGGGGAGCGGGGAGCGAACAAGCCTTTGTCTCTCCCCCTCCCCCTCCTACTTGTAGGCTCTTGCGCCGGAGCCGAGGAGGCGCGGCGTGGGGGATCGTGGGGATCGATCGTGCCCATCTCCCCCAAGCCCCGCGTTAATTGCGCGCCTTGAAGACACGAAGAAACGGTCGCGGGGAGGCGAGCAGTCCCCTCAGGCCACAAAAGATCTGCGCCCGGGCCGAGGCCGAGGAGTGGCGGGCCCGGGCCTGCGGCGGCGTCCCGTCGCGCGCGTGCGATGGCAGGACTTCTCCGCCACGTGGCCCGTTGCGGGGCCCGTGGCCAGCCCGCGGGTCAGCCACGGTCATATTAATAAACAAGAAAGTTCTCCGAAGTCGGCCTACGACAGCAAGGTCGGCTCCTCAGGGTGTGAAGCTGGCCAAGCTTCTCGTCCCTCTATCCGCCGTGAAGCTCGCCCAGCTTCGGGGACTACTGTCGGGGTAAATAGCCATGGGTAGCCTAGCCGGCTTCCCCTGGCCCATCAGAAAAAATTACGAGCCCTTCCGGCTCTCAAGAAGACTCAAGACCTGGGCCGCCTCCCCCCTTGCCGACTATCCTCCTGGCCGGCTTCGGGGGCGGCCCTTCCTTTACCCTTATGAAGAAAGCTGTGGAGGGCCGACTACGAGAAGCCGGCTACAGCAAGGCCGGCTACGAGAAGTCGGCTCCCATAAAGCAGTCAAAGCCGTACCCGCAATGTACGCGTCCACCCTACGATGATGAAGCGGGGCGTGGCAATAGTCGAGCCTGCCACCCCCAAAACCCGGAGCACGCCTGGTACAGTGCACCGTACGGGTGGCCACGACCCGTCCGGCGCGGCACTGTTGCCACGGCGGCTCCGACACTGTCCACGATGGGCCACCAGCGTGGCCTCCTTGGCGGTGGGCCCCTTCGGGCAGAGAGATACCGAAGGCGGCCGCACCTCCTCTCAAGCCGGCAAGATAGAGGGTCGGCTTCCCATAGCCGGCCTGCCACCTTCCTCGAAGGAGACGCTCAAGGAGACATGATACGGCGGGGCCACAGTAATCGCCCGCCAGGGCGGCGGTACTGTAGCCACGCTTACCCCGACCAAGCCTGTGTCGACCGCATGGAGTAACAGTAGCCAGCCACCGACCAGGCCCTGGCCTGTGGGGCCTGCCTGTCGACCAAGGAGCCGGCAGCCGGCGGGACCCACCAGCCGGCGGGCCCCAGTAGCCGGCGCAGAAGCCGGCGAGCGTAGTCACAGACAGCTGGGCCCCGCGCCCAGCTGGATTACCATTGTACCCCCGGGGGGTAGGCCTATATAAACCCCCCGGTGCACCCATGCAAAGGGTTGGACTCTCAAGTTAGACCTAGACACCATACAAGGAGAGGAAGCAAGCTAGCAGAGCCCTTCTTCCTCCTTCCACCCAAAACAGCTCAAGGAGCGTTGTGTAGCTACTTGTGCATTTTAGTAACCATGCGGAGACCCCGCAGAGCAGCAGTAGGGGTGTTATCTCCCCGGAGAGCCCTGAAGCTGGGTAAGATTCACCGGCGTGCATGTCTTCGCCTTATCCCGTTTCCAGGCACCGGCGATGTTTTATTGGCTTCCACAATGATAAGCCACCCGTTGGCATATGTCGCACCTACCACCCGACAGTGTTGATGCTTCTACCGACGCAGGGCTTCGCCTAAGCACCGCTACGATATGACCGAGGTGGAATATGGTGGAGGGGGGCACCGCACACGGCTGGGAGAGATCAACGGATCAACTTGTGTGTCTAGTGGTGCCCCGTGCCCCTGTATATAATGGAGCAAGGGGGGAGGCCGGCCGGACCTCTATGGGCGCGCCAGGAGGAGGAGTCCTCCTCCTAGCAGGAGTAGGACTCCACTTTCCTACTCCTACTAGGAGGAGGAAAGGAAGGAGGAGAAGGAGAAGGAAGGAGAAGGAGGAAAAGGAGGAAAGGGGGGCCGGCCCCCTAGTCCAATTCGGTTCGGGCTAGGGGGGCCGCGCTCCATGCCTCCTCTCTTCCACCACTTGGCCCATGAGGCCCATTACTTCTTCCTCGTAGTCCCGTAACTCCCCGGTACCCTCGAAAATACCCGAATCACTCTGAACCTTTCCGATGTCCGAATATAGTCGTCCAATATATCGATCTTTACGTCTCGACCATTTCGAGACTCCTCGTCAGGTCCCGGATCTCATCCGGGACTCCGAACTACCTTCCGTAGATCAAATCACATAAACTCATAATATAATCGTCACCGAAATTTTAAGCGTGCGGACCCAACGGGTTTGAGAACTATGTAGACAAGACCGAGACATGTCTCCAGTCAATAACCAATAGAACCTGGATGCTCATATTGGCTCCCACATATTCTATGAAGAACTTTATTGGTCAGACCGCATAACAACATACGTTGTTCCCTTTGTCATCGGAATGTTACTTGCCCGAGATTTGATCGTCGGTATCTCAATACCTAGTTCAATCTCGTTACCGGCAAGTCTCTTTACTCGTTCCATAATAAATCATCCCACAACTAACTCATTAGTTGCAATTCTTGCAAGGCTTAAGTGATGTGCATTACTGAGAGGGCCCAGAGATACCTCTCCGCCAGTCGGAGTGACAAATCCTAATCTCGAAATACGCCAACCCAACAAGTCCCTTCGGAGACACCTGTAGAGCACCTTTATAATCACCCAGTTATGTTGTGACGTTTGGTAGCACACAAAGTGTTCCTCCGGTAAACGGGAGTTGCATAATCTCATAGTCATAGGAACATGTATACGTTATGAAGAAAGCAATAGCAACAAACTAAACAATCAAGTGCTATGCTAACGGAATGGGTCAAGTCAATCACATCATTCTCCCAATGATGTGATCCCGTTAATCAAATGACAACTCATGTCTAAGGTTAGGAAACATAACCAACTTTGATCAACGAGTTAGTCAAGTAGAGGCATACTAGTGACACTCTGTTTGTCTATGTATTCACACATGTATTATGTTTCCGGTTAATACAATTCTAGCATGAATAATAAACATTTATCATGACATAAGGAAATAAATAATAACTTTATCATTGCCTCTAGGGCGTATTTCCTTCAGTCTCCCATTTGCACTAGAGTCAATAATGTATTTCACATCACGATGTGATTTAATACCAATAGTTCACATCACCACGTGATTAACACCCATAGTTCACATCGACATGTGACCAACACCCAAAGGGTTTACTAGAGTCAATAATCTAGTTCACATCGCTATGTGATTAACACCCAAAGAGTACTAAGGTGTGATATGTTTTGCTTGTGAGAGAAGTTTAGTCAACGGGTCTGCCATATTCAGATCCATACGTATTTTGCAAATTTCTATGTCAACAATGCTCTGCACGGAGCTACTCTAGCTAATTGCTCCCACTTTCAATATGTATCCTGATTGAGACTTAGAGTCATCTGGATTAGTGTCAAAACTTGCATTGACGTAACCCTTTACGACGAACCTTTTGTCACCTCCAAAATCGAGAAACATATCCTTATTCCACTAAGGATAATTTTGACCAATGTCCAGTTATATGCTCCTAGATCACTATTGTACTCCCTTGCCAAACTCAGGGCAGGGTATACAATAGGTCTGGTACATAGCATGGCATACTTTATAGAACCTATGGCTGAGGCATAGGAAATGACTTTCATTCTCTCTCTATGTTCTGACATGGTCGGGCTTTGAGTCTTACTCAATTTCACACCTTGTAACATAGGCAAGAACTCTTTCTTTGACTGTTCCATTTTGAATTACTTCAAAAACTTGTCAAGGTATGTACTCATTGAAAACTTATCACGCGTCCTGATCTATCTCTATAGATCTTGATGCTCAATATGTAAGCAGCTTCACCGAGGTCTTTCTTTGAAAAGCTCCTTTCAAACACTCCTTTATGCTTTGCAGAATAATTCTACATTATTTCCGATCAACAATATGTCATACACATATACTTATCAGAAATGCTGTAGTGCTCCCACTCACTTTGTTATAAATACAGGCTTCACCGCAAGATTGTATAAAACTATATGCTTTGATTAACTTATCAAAGTGTATATTCCAATTCCGAGATGCTTGCACCAGTCCATAGATGGATCTCTGGAGCTTGCATATTTTGTTAGTATCTTTAGGATTGACAAAACCTTCTGGTTGCATCATATACAACTCTTCTTTAATAAATCCATTAACGAATGCAGTTTTGTTTATCCATTTGCCAAATTTCATAAAATGCGGCAATTGCTAACATGATTCGGACAGACTTAAGCATAGATATGAGTGAGAAACTCTCATCGTAGTCAACACCGTGAACTTGTCGAAAACATTTTGCGACAATTCTAGCTTTGTAGATAGTAACACTACTATCAGCGTCCGTCTTCCTCTTGAACATCCATTTAATCTCAGTGACTCGCCGATCATTGGGCAAGTCAATCAAAGTCCATACTTTGTTCTCATACATCGATCTCATCTCAGATTTCATGGCCTCAAACCATTTCGCGAAATCTGGGCTCATCATCGCTTCCTCATTGTTCGCAAGTTCGTCATGGTCTAGTAACATTACTTCCAGAACAGGATTACCGTACCACTCTGGTGGTGCAGATCTCACTCTGGTTTACCTACGAGGTTCGGTAGTAACTTGATCTGAAGTTACATGATCATCATCATTAGCTTCCTCACTAATTTATGTAGTAGTCACAGGAACAGATTTCTGTGATGAACTACTTTCCAATAAGGGAGCTGGTATAGTTACCTCATCATGTTCTACTTTCCTCCCACTCACTTCTTTCAAGAGAAACTCCTTCTCTAGAAAGGATCAATTCTCAGCAATGAATATCTTGCCTTCGGATCTGTGATAGAAGGTGTACCCAACATTTTCTTTTGGGTATCCAATGAAGATTTACTTCTCCGATTTGGGTTCGAGCTTATCAAGTTCAAACTTTTTCACATAAGCATCGCAGTTCCAAACTTTAAGAAACGACAGCTTAGGTTTCTCGCCAAACCACAGTTCATACGGCGTCGTCTCAACGGATTTAGATGGTGCCCTATTTAACGTGAATGTAGCTGTCTCTCATGCATAACCCCAAAACGATAGTGGTAATCGGTAAGAGACATCATAGATCGCACCATATCTAATAAAGCATGGTTACGACGTTCGGACACACCATTACACTATGGTGTTCCAGGTGGCATGAGTAGTGAAACTATTTCACATTGTTTTAACTGAAGGCCAAACTCGGAACTCAAATATTTTACTTTTGTGATCATATCGTAGAAATTTTTATTTTTGTTACAATGATTCTCCACTTCACTCTGAAATTCTTTGAACTTTTCAAATATTTCAGACTTGTGTTTCATCAA